>OX596237.1:33007501-34310001 GCA_951394345.1 Salicornia ramosissima
AATATCTGATATGAACCTTGTAACGACCCGACTATTCTAGACTGTCGATTTACGAAGGAAATCGACAAACGGATCATTACAAACATAAACGAAATAACATTATTAATAATTAAAAATCCGACACTCCTTTTATTAACCAAACTAAATAAATGATATTCTAAAAGTCCAAAAACAATACTAGAATACGTAATAATAATACTGTTCCATCCCAACAGGCTGGTATATACTACTTAATAAATAAAACAAGGCATAAACTAGACACCAGGTTCACTATTCTTCTCTCATCAACACACAACCCGAACCATATAGGAGCCCACTTACGCGTCTGCATCATCACCTGAAATGGGGGGGGTCTACCGTCAGTGGCGAGTAACTAGGTTGTCCCACTTAAATGAGGGACCGCTAACCATATAATAGCATAGAATCAACCAGGAAAAATCATACAAAAATACATAAGAATACATATGAGAATATGTATTAAAATACGTAGAAAAATACGTATAAAAATACATACAAAATACGTAGTAAAATACGTAGAAAAATACGTATAGAAATACATATGGAATACGTAGAAAAATACGTAGGAAAATACGTATATAAATATGTACAAATTACGAGTACAATACGTATCAAATACCTACAAAATATGGTTAGAAATACATACAATATACGTATAAAATACGGATAAAAATACATACCAAATACAGAAAAATACGGATACGATACACATATAAATACAGGCCAAAGATACTCGTACAGAATACATGAAATACACTACAAGGTACATCAAAAATACATATAAATACAGACTTACCAGACGTACGCAGCGGAAGACTTATCATTACATAAATACAACTTATACACACGAAAATATACATAAATACACATATAACAGAATCCTTCCCGTGAAATACTTATCTTGTCATATTTTACCCAACAACCCTTCTTTTAACCATCTTATTGGATCGGTCATTCAACCCGTAGCCCTCCTTACAAGAACTAAGCCTAAGTTATGGCCATAACCCCTAAATAGCAGCTCGTGTACTACTACTTAGACGACTACATATCTTAAGATCCAGAACTGCCCAGAGACCGCAGTAAGGCAGTGGCTTCGACTTAACCCGATCTAATGACTCATGTATCATCAAATGGGCGTCCGTATCGTATCTTGTCTTTTCTAAAGGCCATCGTGAGACCACTATTTATCAATCATCTTATCTAGAGGCCATCGTGAGACCAATAATTCTTATCATACTATAACCTTCCCTTTTAGTCATATTATTACTTTTCTTCATATTACAACTTATCCCTGTTAATTCGTTTTAATTCCTTTAATTATATTAATTCCTAAAATTACCTTCTAAAATATTATAAGTCAAAAATTAAACTAAAATTGATCGGTCGTTAAATTGGACCACTCGACATTTTAAGGACCAAAATATTAATTAAATAAATTCATAAAATCATCATATAAAGAATTTAATAAATCATCTACATTAACAATTAACAACTAATATTACTTAAAACATGATAAAAATCCTATTTTTATTAATTCAACCCACTCGACATTTTAGGAATAACATACCATAATTACACTTTAAATTATTTAAATGCAATCATCGATAATTAATCAATAAACATAATAATAACAATTAAATTCATGCCTTAAACATTTAATCATCAAACATGGACTAAACAAGATTAAAATCAGTTCTTTGTACATAACATCACACGGCTTTATTCGCAAAATAATACTAACAAGGTTAATTTAAGATTTAACCATAACATGCCTAAATTAAAGATTAACAATAACTATTCAAGAATTAACAAGATTCCACAATAAAAATCAAATTTTTAATCCTCTTTTTAACCATGAGCCACTCAACATTTATCAATATCAAGAACAAAAATAATTCTTTTTAATTCAAGACTTTAATATAACAATTAAACATTAAAGATTAACATAATAATTCAAGAAAATATCATAAAAATCATCATAATACTCCATGCATCACTCGACATTCAAGGAATTAATCAAGAACAAAATTCAACAATTTTCATACAATTATTCAACATAATTATACATTTAAATAAATTATTTTAAGCATAAAATTAATTAAGACATGTAAAGATTCATCAAGGTTTCATAAACATATCAAAGAAATACATAATAAAAATCATCATGTCATTCGAAATTTTTAGGTGATCATGATACTAATCCTAGCAATTTTTATGATTTAATCCTAATTAACTATATGGAAAACTTGTTCCAGATTTAAGAAAGAAAGTCTAGTTACCTTAGATAAGGAAAGGAAACAAAGAAAATCTCCTTGTTCGGTTCAAGAACCACACGGCTGCTAGGGTTTATGAGAGAGAGTTTTTGAGAGCTTTTGAGATTAGGGTAAAAGATTGTAAATTATTGTTCACTATGCTTTTAATAAGAACAAAAGAAATAAAATAAAATAAAATGGGGAGGGGATGCCGTGAGGTGGAGAGGGAGTAGGGAGTATGGAGTGATTTTAGGGGGGACTTGGTAAGGGTAGAGACCAAGTAAATGGTAGTTGCAACAATAGGTTTAAAATAAAAAATAATTAAAAATACTATTAATCAAATAAATGTAGAATTAATAATACATTAGAAAGGAAAAATAATCTTGGCCATGAGTAAAGGGGGCCGGCCAAGCTAAGAGGGAATTGGGTCTTTGGGCCCAATTTCGAGATAAGGAGAAGAAATGAAAACAAACAGTCCAATTAAACGGGCCTTTTGGACTTAGAAAAATAAAATAATATTAATTAACCGCGAAATTTTCTGGCCCTAAATTTCGGGTTATTAGAAACCTAGCCCTACCAAAACTGGGCCTAGGATTTGGCCCGCTGACACGGGTTTGACCACCTGGGCGGGCCCGGAACAAACTTTATTACCCTTAAACCAATCACTATGTTCCCTACTAACTTTGAGTGCGTTTTCGCACTCATTCTTTTCCCTTTTAACCGTCATCCAGTTTTTTTTGAAAATCAATAACTAAGTCAACTAGTTTTTGTTTAGGCAACGAGTTTAAATAATAAGGATTGAGGCTTACCTTCTCGTGGAGTTCCTATGGGAACTCGGGCACATCAGATCTTGCCATTAAATAGAATTGAGCCATTTCCTCTTCAAGTTGTTCTTCCTCCTCTTCTTCTGATTTAGAATCAACCCATGCAGCTATCATTGCTTTGCGAACATCATTTTTGGTATAAGAAGGCTTGTAGTATTTTTCTTTGTTGTAATCCTTCTTTTCCTTAAATGATTCCTTCCCTTTGGACTTAGTCTTCTCATTTTCACACTTTGGACATTCCTTGATGAAGTGATCAGTGGAGCCGCACTTGTGACATCCAAAGTCCTTTTTGGAACTCGTCAATTTCTTTCTAGAGTTCCTGAAGGAACTTCGGTTCCTGTTGAAGGCTTTTTTGAATCTTCTAACGAGCATTGCTGTCTCGTTGTCTTCTTCAGTATCATCACTCTCTTATGCCTTTAATGCTAATCCTTTGTTTTTGGAACCTTCTCCGCTGGTTCCCAGATGTAATTCATGGGTTAACAAGGAACCCGCCAATTGCTCAATGTTGAACATGGTAAAGTCCTTTGTTTCCATCAGTGCTATTACTTTGGCTCTCCATCTCTCGTCTTGTGGAAGACTCCTCAAGACCTTTCTAACCTATTCATCAATGGGTATGTCTCTTCCAAGGGAAACAAGCTCATTTATGATGTTAGTAAAACGAGTAAGCATATCTTGAATAGATTCCTCAGGCAACATTTCGAACCTTTCATATTTAGAGATTAATAAATCAATTTTAGACCTTTTAACCTCATTAGTACCTTCTTGTGTTATCTGTAATAGATCCCATATTTGTTTTGCGCTCTTGCACCCCATAATACGATTATGTTCATGGAGTCCAAGACCACAATGAATCAATTTTATGGCCTTTGCATTTATTTCCATTTTTTCAAAGTCTTCACGTTCATATTCAGAAATTTCTTTAGGAACTATCTCATTATTAGGATTTTTTTTTTACCTTATAATCACCGACTTCAACGACTCTCCATACCTGATAGTTCACGGCTTTGATATAGATCTCCATCCGATTTTTCCAATATGCATAGAATTTCCCATTAAACATGGGAGGTCTCTGAGATGAGTACCCTTCTTCCAATTTCTCACAAGTATTCATACTGCCCGGATCTGTCATCAAGGTGTCTTGAACGTTCTGAGTTCCTGCTCTGATACCAATTGTTATTCCAGTAGGAACATGGCAGGAGGGGGGTGAATTGCGGTGAGGAACTTGTAGCACGGATTTTCGACAGAACCAGAAACGAAAGGAACTCTGAGAAAAACTAAATGTAAAGAGACAAATTTCAACGAGAAAAA
The DNA here is from genome assembly GCA_951394345.1 of Salicornia ramosissima. Lineage (NCBI taxonomy): Eukaryota > Viridiplantae > Streptophyta > Magnoliopsida > Caryophyllales > Amaranthaceae > Salicornia > Salicornia ramosissima. Next base: position 33,011,904 of record OX596237.1, read on the forward strand.
CTTCCTGGCCCAAGGAAGAAAAACTCCACTTTTATATATAGGCCTTGTACACTCTTACAACCCTAAATTCTCTATGGACCTCGTGAGTTCCTGTAGGAACTTACGACTCAGTTCTATATCTCTTTTCTTTGTTCTCTCTTCTCTATTCTCACGTTTCTCTCTTCTCTCTTCTCTTTTTCTTTTTCTCACTTTTACAACTAAAAATAATAACTCTAGTATGTTGAAATGCAAGTAAGAAACTGGATTGGAACTTTGGAACTTTTTTACACAAAACTCAAATAACGTAAAACTGAAAGTATGCTCTAGTTGTGTGTACTTAAGTGTCTGATTCATGTTTGTATTTATAGGTGAAATATTTGTAGTAAAAGCTTGTAGAATAAACTACACACTACCCCACTAATATCCCACCACACGTCCACTACACATGCACAACCCCACTAATCTTTGACTCCACAATTTTAGCAACATAATAACACATTTTTGACTCACAAAATCAGAATTAAAGAGCTGAACAAACCCTAAAGAAAAACCTAACTAGACCTAAAAAGTAGCTAGTCAAAAATCAGTTTTTTTGAAAAGAAAAATCTTTTTTACTTTTTCTTTTTCCGGTTTTTTTTTATTTAAAAACTCAACCTTTAAAAATAACTTAAATAAAAATCCAAATCAGAATAATTAAATATAAAATAACTAATTCAGACCAAAAACAAATTAATAGAAAAATTATGGCTTTTAAAGAAACTAATTTTTAAATTAATAAAAAAATTAAAAATTTGGATACTCTAAAAAATCAGAATAAATAACTAACTTTGACCACTAACTTAATCAGAATAAGTTGCTCAACTTATTCCTTTAAAATAGGACAACAACTATGACTATTAAAAAAATCAACCTAGTTAGTTAAGAGTTCCTAAAATAAAGGACACATTATTTCAGCCAGTTTTGAGTCTTTAAACTTATTAAAACAATAAAAAATGAGTTCAAACTGATCCTAAAATTTAGTAAAGTGCGTGGACTGTTATAACCAACTGACCAGACACAAGTTCCTCTAGGAACATGACCCAAAGTTCCTCTGACTGACACGACTAAGTTCCAACCAGATTTAAATGCATTAATATACTTACATTTACCCTAGAACATTACATTATAACATTCATGGATGCTTCTCTTCTCTTCATCAAGTGAGTCGTTGGAATACTTGAAGTTCTTATCATGTTCCTTGCTGAATTCTCTTTAGGAACTTCTCTGATTTCTCTGGGGAAACTTGACAGCAACATATTCGATTTATATTTCGAACCTTCCCTTAGATCACCATCTTGTTTCTTCAAATGATTGAATCTTCATGTCTGAATCTTCAATACTTTATTTTATCTTCAAGATCTAAAATTCTCCAAGAACTCAAAGACACTTATTAGTAATTAAGTTTGAGGTTTATGTCATCATCAAAACTTAAAAGGCATATGTCAACAAACACATTACTACAAAAAATCCTCCCTTTCTCCCCTTCTTTCTCTCTCCCTATCTAAAAATTATCATAGGTACCAAAAATTACCCCCATGGTCCACAACCAAAAAGTTTTGGAACGTAACTAACTGACCCCCTAACCAAAGGGGGAAAACAAGCAAATTCACTTAAGACTAAGTTCAACAGGAAATAGAGTCATTAGGACCGAGTTCGACAGGAACGTGGGAAAAGGAGTAACATCAACACCGTCACTTCTTATCCCGTGCTCCTCAGTCCCTGAAATTGGTAAGGGTGTCGTGTCCCACACCACAAAAAAATGCCGAGCCCTAACCAAATAAGCCTCATTAAATGTCGGTGGCTGACAACGGGGAACCTCTATAAAGATCAGAACCCCAAGTTATGGACCGGGATCGTCAGGCCTCACCAAATGGCTTTGGGATCCGAGTTGAATCCACGTATCTCGCCCAGACGACCCGACCCAGGAGTAGTCAGCGTTAAAACTCACCAGCGTGGTTCTCAAACAACCAATTGACTAACCCTGGGTCAGCCCAGCAACAGGCAAGGGTAAACCATCCAGAGGTTACTCCCTCTTCCTGAAACAGCTAGGCTGAGACGTCCGGGTCCTCCTAATGAAAGGTTTTGAAGAGAACACCCCAAAATGGGGGTAATCAGTGTCTCGGCGAGGAGCCGACCAACTAAAGAGCACCTCCTTGGTCGAATATAGGGGTACCTCAAAGCTGAGAAGTGTTCGAGTCGACCCGCCCACAGTCAAAGCTGGGAAGGGTTCATGTCGATCCTCCCACAGCAAAACCTGGGAAGGGTTTGAATCTACCCTCCTCCTAAAAGAAGAGCCACTACAACCAGCCTTGGCATTTAACAGACATTCCAAAAAAGGGGCGCAACGGTGGAAACAAGTGACAGGGCCAAGAGTCATCTACAATCAACAGACAGCAGCTGAAATAGCCCGAAATTTCGGGCTATTTTAAATTTTTATTATGATTTCATATTTGTTTAGGTTTTGCAATGATTCGATCCAAGCAAGCATTTTAGTCTTTTCTTTTCAAAACCCGAATTAACTATTTCCGTAACGAGCCCAAACCCACTCCGTGATTAGCCATCTAGACCAAGGCCTAATTGATCACCACACGCCCAACGTCACAGCCCCCCTCTATTCTAATTCAATTACAATTGACCATTATCCTTTATCCTCCTAATAACCCTCCTAACTATTCTTAACTACCTTAACCCTTACTACTTCTATAAATACATAACTATAAGAGCCAAAACCCCCCTGATACTACTCATATCTCACGTCACCCTCAAAGAACAACACCACCCAAAAAATATTTTGATTCCTTCAATCATCCATCAAAAGCGACTAAACCTTCAACACAATTCTTTGATCAACAAACACCAATATTGAAACAAGAAAACCAAGAACACCTAAAACCTTGTTCAAGTTGCACACAACCAAATTATGAAAAAGCTTCTGACGAATTCTTGTTTGGTCTTTCTTGTTTGACTCCGCATTTAATAGGTAATTAGATGTTTCACTTAGTTTTAGAATTAATTAATCATATGATTGTTTGGAACATTTTTAGAATTATTGAAAACTACTTGTCCCTTGAGTTTCTATGATGGCCGAATATATGATGATTTATTTTATGTTCTAGCATGATTTTAAGGTTAATCTTTAATCCTTGCCATGAATCTTGATGTTTGATTTGTTGCTAGCATGGAAACATATTTGTCCCTTATATGTTCTTGGATTTTTCGAGTAGTTCAAGTGATTTAAGTTTGAATATTTTTTCTTATAATATTATTCAATCTTCGATCTTTCATGGTTTCTTGATTTATTTACCTAATTGATGAAGTTGTTGAATTAAAATGTTAACCTTTCTTAATGTTTGTTGATGGTCAAATATGATGATTATTTTCTTGAAGTTTTCAAAAATCTTGATCCATGTTTAAAGTTTTTTTTATAAAGTTAGTCAATTTAATTATTTTATTTATTGTTATTTTGAATTAATTAATTAATCTTGAATTATTTTTATTATTGTTTTAATCTTGATTTAACTGTGAATTCTGAGTAGCTTTAAAGGTTTGAGTTTTATTATTCAATTTTTAAAAGATTAGATTTTGAACCCTTTCTTGGAATTGTTATGATTAATTTTGTTTTAAGGCTTTTATTATATTATTTAATTATTTACTTATTTATGAAAGTTTGGAATGTTATCTTGTTTATATGGAAATGTCGAGTGACATGTTAATTTCGGAGACCATGTTTTGATTTTTATTTGATAATTATATGTTTGGAATTTAATTGTTGAATTATGCGAGTTTATGAATTAATTGGTTGTTATTATTTTTTATGATCTTGAATGAATGTTTCGACTCTTGAATGTGGTTGTTTGAATGTTTTAATGAGTTAGACCATTGAGTATTTGAAGTGCCTAGTCCGTTTGGTCATGTTTAGAAGTATAGAGTTAAGTTGTAGTCTTAACCTAGAAGTCGATACGATGCTAAGTAATGTGACTAGAGTCAAGTTAAGGAATTGGATAATGTTAATGGTACAATGGAGTACAAGTTTGATGTACGTTGAAGTTGAACCAATAGAAGATAATGAACTGAAAACTATGAAGTGACCGCTCGTCTAGTGGCACATGAGCCATGAAAACGGGTATAGTCGAAGCCACTGTCCCACTATAGTATGGCAACAGTTCTGGATCCCAGTGCTCGGGAAGGATCTTTTGTGGTTGACCCGACGTGAGACAAGGAAAGTTGGGGAACAAAAGAGTTCCCTTACGAGCATATGACTGTGTCATGGATTAGAAGTAATGAATTGATTAAGAAAGTTGAATAGTCAAAGTCTAAGGAGTCTAGAGTCTTGAGGTGACCCTAGCAAGAGAGTATGAATTGGTTATGATATGTTTATTCCGCTGCGTTTTCTGATTGAATTATGTACCTGATTGATAATGTTGATATTATTATGATTGAATGTTTAGCTTACCTTGATATTATTGATATGTGTTCTGGCTATTATATGTTTGATTGCCTTCTACAATTAAGTAGAACATTCTAATTACTCCCCACTGACTGTGGACCCCTCATTCCCTTTTACATGTAAGGATGAAGATTAATTGGGTTGTTGCGAGGGTTATGATTCGTGAGCTTTCAAGTATAGCAGTTTTTAGCTAAATGATTATTGTAGTAGTCCTAGCCTTATTTTGATTTCCATTAGACTTGTAGTAAGGGTTAGCTGTTTTAAAGAACTTTGAATTTTTTTCATGTTTTGTATTATTAGAATTCAAGTAATGAAAGCCAGTTAATAAAGATTTTCAATAATTTCTAAGTCCTGCTTAATAAGTAATTGAACGAAAACGATTCATTTTGTTGATTTCTCAGAAATCAATGTTTGCTAAAATGCGGGTCGTTACAGCAACCACATGCTGAGCCAACAAGATAGATCAGGATATTTTGTAAATACTTGTATCTTTAATAAAGTCAATAATAAAAGTATTCTTTTAGATTTTTATCTCTTGCAATACTTTAACAAGTGCCAGGGGCTCACCCCTCGGCCAAGGACGAGGATAACCCTCCGTCCAGACAACTAAGTTCCAAGGGCTCACCCCACAGCCAGGGACAAGGAACACCCTCCGTACAAATACTAGCTGCCAGGGGCTCACCTTTCGGCCAAGGACGAGGAACACCCTCCGAACAAATACTAAGTGCCAGGGGGCTTACCCCTCGACCAAGGACGAGGACCATCCTCCATCCATACACGAGGACCATCCTCCGTCCAAACACAAGGACCATCCTCCGTCCAAACACTAAAGTGCCAGGGGCTCACCCCTCGGCCAAGGACAGGATCACCTTCAATCCAAACAACTGAGTGCCAGGGGCTCACCCCTCCGCCAAAGAAGAAGATCATCCTCCGTCCAAACAATTGAGTGCCAGGGGCTCACCCTTAGGCCAAGAATGAGGATCAACCTCCGTCCAAATGTTAAATGCCAGGGGCTCACCCCTCGGCCAAGGAAAAGAGACACTTCTCATCGAAACACTGAATATCAAGGGCGTACTCCTTAGTAAAAAAAACCAAATTCACCTTCATCTCACGGATGAAGGTGCGAAGAATACGCTTTAGCCCCTGGGGCCGAACTAAGGCAAGACATCTTCGCATGACACGCACTCCCCCAGTTGATCTGAGCAGCATGTCATGCGAGGGCTAAATGTTTGGGCCCTAAGTCCAATAAAATCACAATTTCCAAAATGCCCTCAGAATTCCCATTAATCCTAAACACCTTTTGGACAGGTGTCGCCATCTGGACAACCAAAGACAAGTGTCAGAAATCCCCCCATGTCAGCTGATTCACAGCCACCAAAACAACTTTCAATCAACCCCTAAATACCACACCTATAAATACCCTACATTTATGGCATTTGAGGCAAGACCCATTTCCAAGACACAATTCCCAATACAAGAACCTTTTCCCAAGATCGAAACTTCACCAATCCCAAGAGACTTTCTCTCTCTACATTTGCACGTATATCACATTGCAGACTTAAGCATCGGAGGGGAATTCTCAGGTCCCCCCACCACGGGTCAGTCACCCTTGTTCATTTTACATGACTCACTCAGCCAGGGTCCGAGCTCATCCGGAGGAGTCTAGTCCGCATCAAGGATGAGCCTATTCACAACCAAGTCATCACCAAGAGATTTAGTCAGCATACGTTGAGGCACTCCCCAACTCATCAATTTTTACCTCTTTGTATCTAAGTTTCCAAGACAAAAACAAGATGTAATTAGGAGAAGTTTATAAGAACTACAAGTATATATTATAAAAGACTATCTTGTGGTGAAATTAATTCTCATGTTTTGGTTTGCTATTAATAATTCTAACTAGACTTAAGGATGTATCATGTATTGTTGGAGATTTATTGTTGTGTTCATTCATTTTTATGTGTATTGTTGGAAATATTGATGACAAAACAAAGGTAAATAACATTCTTGTGGATTTACTGTTGAAAGTATTGAGGAGAAAACAAAGGTAAATAACATTCTAATCCTCTTTTTGTCGCCACTTTCAAGCCTTTCTATGTAATACATTTTTGCTAGTGTTTATGTTATCATTTATATCATTTTTCCACGTTTTTGGTGTATGACCATTCTTGCCATATCAACTCTACTTTTTCCGGATGAAGAACGAGTTGTTCTTGTGTCTTGTGAGTCTCAACATCCCATTAAATTTTCAGTTCTTATGTTCACTTTTTCTTGTTTTATTACCTAATTATTAATTTTTCTTGCATGTTGATGCTTTAGGTCATGCCCGTTCATTCAGATATTGGTGTTCCATACCATTTTACCGGGTTATTCATTGTATTCGATTGATGTTAATGTTAATACACTTTGCAGCAATATATAAAGAAAACTCCCACAATCCAGTTCCTAGGGACAACAATTATGTTTATTATTAAATGCATTTTATATATAAATGTAAATGAAACCCTAATTAAAGTAAACTTCTCCCCAACAATCCATATACTAAGGACAATAAATGCATATACCCGATATTACTAAATGCATTTTACATATAAATGTAAATGACACTGCAAAGACAATTAAAGAAAAATGCGCAACAACAATCCATATACGAAGGAGAATAATTGTGTTCGTCAATAAACTAAATTATAAAGCTTATTATACGACATACGACAACATTAGAAAAGTATACCACAACAATCCATTTCCTAAGGACAATAATTATGTTTATCAATATACCTAATATTACTAAATACATTAATGACACTGTAAATAAGTGCATACACGACAATTAAAGAAAACTGCGCGACAACAATCCATATGCTAAGGACAATAATTGCGTTCATCAATAAATGAAATTATAAAGCTAATTATACGACATACGACAATATTAGAAAAGTTCACCACAACAATCAATTTCCTAGGCACAATAATTATGTTTATCAATATACCCGATATTATTGAATGCATTTTATATATAAATGTAAATGACATAGCAAATAAGTGCATACACGACAATTAAATAAAACATTACCACCCTTCGGTACCCTCTTAGGACCAAGAGGCAACCCATAACCCAATGAACCTAGATTTGGATAGGAGAAACCTGATCCCGTTGCTTGAAATTAACTCCTTCATTTTTGCATCGACACATGATGGAAGCCAGTAGCAAAAATTTCTTCGCAGCCGAGCATCAATAAAATGTAGCATGGATTCAAACCCCATTTCTTTGACCCATGTCCTTTGTTGAGAACGAAACGATTCAACCACATTGCCAAACTTCTCTAGCCGACAAGGTAACGTTGGAGAGCCATTAATATTTTCTGAAAATAATGTCTGCACAACAATTTTCTGTGATTTCACTCTTTCACCGATCGTAAGCCTATTGTCGTCTTGCGAAAATCAATCAACAAATATTCCTTAATATTTACGACAAACATTAAAACGCATACATCGATTAATAGTTATTACAAATAAATTTTGAATTTTAGACCAGAAATTATCTCCAAATTAATTAACTTAATGGAGCAAATATTCCCATTAATCAATTCAGACCAGAAATTATCTCAAAATCAATTAACATAATGTAGAAAAAATTCTCATTAATCAATTCAGACTAGAAATGTGAGAAATGTACAAAATTTTATCTCAAAAGAAAACCCTATCTTTTACTTAAAAGAAAATCCTAACTTTTATTTAAAAGAAAACCCTAGATTTTACATAAAAGAAAACCCTAGCTTTTACTGAAAAGATAATCCTAGGTTCTACATAACAAAGCTTAAACACAATCAGGCACAACAACTGTAATTCGAAGAAGCATTATTCGACATTTAAATTATTCAAAGAAGTTTAAATCATGCCTCAATATTTTGTCGTCGCTTAGTCATCGCCTTCGCCAGAAAAGTGCGACTCGCCGCCTATGATGAAGTTTCCACTCACTTAGCACACTATTCGTCGGCGTTAATTAGGGTTTCGATACCACCAGCAATGAACGATAGTAATTAGGGTTTCAACCCACAAAAATGGTTTGGGGTTTGGGTTCAAGCTTTCTTGAGAATAATGATAAGAATGTTAGAACCGATTTCACATGAATTGATGGGGGTTAGGGTTAAATGCCATTGAAATCAAGATTTTGGGGTTTCGTTGGTGTTTCTATTTTCTGTCCAACATTTGGGAGCCAGTTTGGGGTTTTGGAAGAAAAAAAGCTAGCTTTGGATTTTAGGGGAAAAATTTACTAAATTCAAAAATTTTTATGGGGAAAAAATCACGTGTAAAATTAAGGAAAAATGTCTCTAAAATTACAACCATACAATGGTATTGACGGCACCACATATATACCTGGTATAGGTGTATCATCCCTCATTTCCTATTTGGTTATGACAAAACTTGTTGGACAAATTGATTTGTTATGACCATAACCTTGACAGTTATAGCATTTCATCATTAGCAATTTATCATCTACTTTCTTTGGTTGTGTTTGAAATTCCTTCTCTCATTTAAGTTCATGTAAAGATTGTAAACAAGACCTAAATTTTTTTTGGCTTCTTGCATTCTTACAAAATTTTCCTTTAATCTTATTGGTAACTCACTAAAATCCATTTGAAAGCAAACAACACAATCGTAACCAAATCAGCCAAGTTATGCCCTATGTTTTTAATAACAGTTCGTGTATGAAAACCAAATCAAATGAACTTAAAAATTAATGAAACTTGGGGATATTGTAGTGCTATACATATTCAATATGTGACAAAAATTTCACAGAACAATTCCTAGCCGATTACATGCAGTTTTTCTTTTCTTTCAAATTGTTCAGATTTCCTCGTTTTTTGGCAACTTGAAAAAAAAAACGATTACAAATCAGTAGCAAACCTTCACCAAATTTTGCAAAATTTTATATGTCAAAACTAGACAGAAAAATAACCAATTTAGAAAGAAGAATCACCTCCAAAGCTTTTGTAACGAAGGAGAAACGAGCAAAACAATTTGGCCTTCAAATTTTTTTTTTCTTCTTCGTTTTTTTAATTTTACTCCAACAACGTGGACGTGCTACGAAGACTTAGATGCCTTATCTCTTACACCACTTGGGATATAATGGAACCTGATTTTAGGAACAATATACTTGTAACAAGTAATTCGAATGAATTGAATTACTTAGGATAAGCAAATGACTAGAACAAAGCCTCCGCTTACTATAAATGACTTATATGAACAAAGAAATCAGAATCTCTACTCTAATCCAACAAGTTCGGTTTAAGAAACTTATTGTTTTAACACTCCCAAGAATCTAATTCAAAGTATAGATTAAACGACATTTTAAACTAACAAAGAAAACGCATTTACTGTAGAAAAACTCCAAGTTTCATTCATAATACAATCTGATTTTTAGAAAAGCTATTATAAACTATTTATAGAGAAACTAAAGCTAAGACTAAGGGATAAGGTCAACAATAAACAATGAAAAATATGATGAAATATCTTCATCATAACCGTCCCCCCTTTGCCTCCACTTGCTTCAAAGTAAAGCTCGTCATTTAGCCTACATAGCCTTCATGACTGACTAAAGCTATAAGCACGAGAAGGTGAAGCTACTAGCATAACTAATCAAAGCAAGAAGTACGACATGGCAAAGCTAGTTGCATGATTACATAAAGCTATAAGTACGACAAAGCGAAGCTAGTAGTATGACTACTCAAATTTAGAAGCACGACATGGCAAAGCTAGTAACTACTTTAAGCTATAAGCAAGACAAAGTGAAGCTAGTAGTATGAATACTCAAAGCTACTACCTCCTTTAGGTGATGATTCACCTAGTTTTCAAGCAAGCACCTCTCAAAATAGTGAACTAAAGCTACTTACTGAACTTTCACCAAAACAGTCCGGAAAGCAATTAAAGTAATTACTAGAAAATTAGAAATACTATTTAGCTAATAATGAATAAATACAGTATGAAATAAATAAAATTACTAGCTACGTTAAATTTTATAACAAATGAACAAATATCGAAACGGGCTAGCAAGGATACAAATTAGACATAAGTGATACCATGGAATGAATGAAAAGACCATGAAAAGAACTAATCTCATGAACTGGACTAAAACTAAGAAGTATGTCCTTTGTCATATAATAATCATGCTTGATCCTGGCAAACCCCATGAATGTTCCAAACGGTTGTCCTTGGTTGAATACTAGTATATTACTAGCTTCCATTCAGCTGCTCAGGCCACCCACCCCCTATGAAATTGTCTATGGGCCGACCGCACTTCCATATAGTATATGGTCTGTAATGCTAGTTCCATATAATTTGCCTCCATGGATTTGTATGAAAGAATCTAGCATGATGTTGTCAATGCTTATTCCTGGTCCTAGAGGTCCAGGTGATTCTATTGATGTGTATTTTCAACCTTTGATTGACGAATTGAAAGAATTGTGGGAAATGGGTGTCGAAACTTTTGATGCATCAAAAAGAGAAAATTTTAACTTGCATGCTGCCTTGTTTTCAACTATTAACGATTTTCCTGCTTATGGAATGTTGTCTGGACGGAGTACAAAGGGAAAATTGGCTTGTCCTTGTTGCCATAAGCATACTTCTTCCTTATGGTTGAAAAATTCCTTTAAGCATGTGTATATGCGACATCGACGTTTTCTTCCTCCTAATCACCATTGGAGAAAGAAGAAGACGTTTTTGGAAAGAAAGAAAAAGGAGAGCAACCACAACCATTGTCGGGGGAAGAAGTTCTTGAACAAGTAAGGGATCTTGAAAATATTTGTTTGTCAAAAGATCCAACTAAGAGAACCAATGTATCACATAAGATTAGAGGAGATAATTGGAACAAGAAAAGTGTGTTTTTTGAGTTGCCTTATTGGAAAACACTTCTATTAAGGCACAATTTAGATGTAATGAACATTGAAAAGAACATATGTGATATTATTTTGGGAACCATCATGAATATTAAGGGAAAGACAAAAGACATAGCTTACTCTCGTTTTGATATGGAGAATTTGGGCATTATGTCACAACTTCATCCTATTAAAAAAGGTGACAAAATTGAATTGCCCCAAGCACCATATACATTAACAAAGAGTCAAAAAGAGGTGTTATGCCGATTTTTGAAAGAACTAAAAGTTCCAGATGGGTTCTCTTCTAATATTTCCCGATGTGTAAATGTGAACGATTACAAGATATCGAGGTTAAAGAGTCATGATTGCCATGTTTTACTACAAAGTATTCTTCCTCTTGTGATATGTGGTTTGTTGGTAAAAGATGTTTGTGAGCCTTTGATTGAGCTATGTCATTTTTTTAGTGTGTTATGTGCTAAATCGGTACAAGTTAAACATCTAGAACAACTTAAGGCTCATATTCCATTCACTCTCTCCAAGTTAGAGGCATGGTTGCCTCCTTGTTTTGATGTAATGCTCCATTTAAGTGTCCACTTAACTGATGAAGTAATGCTTGGTGGGCCTGTTCATTTTCGTTGGATGTATTCCGGGGAACGGTATCTTCATACACTCAAGTTATATGTTCGTAATAAGGCTCGTCCAGAGGGCTCAATAGCTGAGGGCTATATTTTGGAGGAGTGTATGACTTTATGTTCTAGGTACTTGGATGATGTGGAAACAAAATTTAATCGGCCTGAGAGAAATTATGATGATGATAATGGTCATGCCAAGTTGTCTATTTTTTCTCACCCCGGAAGAACATTAGGAGCTGCAAAGTCCAACACAATGGACGTGTATGAAAGGGAACAAGCTCATATTTATGCTTTAAAGAACAACAACGAAGTTGAACCTTTCTTAAGGTAAGTATCCAAATTAAAAATGCTCAATTATTTTGGATTTTAATATATATTTTCTAACATATTCAATTCCTTGTGCAATATAGAGAATTTAAAGAGATATTAGCTGTAACGACCCGACTCGCTTAAATTGGCGCGGAAGAAATCGACGAGTCGAATAGTTATAAACTACAACTCAAACACTTAAGAAATTAAACTAATTCCTTGAAATACCATTAATAAACCATAAAAGTACAAATACCCACAAGTTTGTACATAACTAGTCCAAAAGTCAAACTAAAAATACAAAAATGCGAGTAACTCCAACCACACGTCAGAGTCTAAACAACGTATAAAGAATCCAACAATAACGTATAAAGTCTATACAATACGCCAATACTATCTATAAACAACAGTAATAGAGAATACATCAAATAACAGAAACAATAAACGTCGCTCGCCCAACCCAAAGCTAAGCAAGAGTATCGTCATCAGAAATACCTGAAAAACATACAACAGTCCACCATCAGTGGCGAGTAACATAACTGACTCACCCTAATGGGAATACACATGCACATAGCATAAATCAAATAAACAACATCAAATCAATAAACCAGAGTACAAGATCAACCCACACGTGAACTCGACTCAAACCAACTTAATCAACTATCTTTGGCGCAATCATTCATATACTAGACCGGACTGTGCTCGTACGAACGCATCTTACGCGATCGAACTTTCTACTATGCTTGGATTTGAGAATCTTACTCCCAAACCCCATGAAACCAATCTTACTAGAAATCCATGTCCCGTGAAACCAATCTTACTGGAAATCCACGAAAGATCACATAGTATGACTCCAACTATCCCAATACCGCGGATGGAATAAGGGCAACGTCTTAACCCAAATACAATGAATCTTACTCAAAGTATCAGGCGTCTAGAAATGAAATCAAGCTAACTTTATTAATCAATTATTTAATCATCTTATTATCTCAACACAACTAAATTAAGTTCAAGAATTGCCTCTATGCCTTGATTCTTGAAAATAACTAGTTAAAACATCGAAGTTATACTCAAGATGGCCTTTACGCCTTGATCTTGAGCCTAACCAACCATAATCCATTATTCATTAACCATTCTTTAATCATATTAGACACAATCTTTAACTTTCTTTAACTTTTAAACCCTTTCCTTAACTTTCAAGATTCAACCAAGAACTGATAAAGACTCATCAAGAACTCATAAAGAACTCAAAGAACTCATAAAGAACTCATTCAAGATTCAAGATCTTCAATCAAGAACTCAATCAAGATTCAAGATCTTCAATCAAGAACTCATCCAAAATTCAAACAATCCACACGCATAACCATCAAGTTCCATTCGAAAATCACCATTAAACTTATCCAAAATTCATCAAACTTTAACATAATAATCATGATCATAAAACAACATATAAACAATCATAAAATCATGAAAACCATCATCAAAACATCATATAAACCATATAAAAATCAGAATATATACCATACATAAAACCATAGATAATCATCATCAAACAACCCAAACATGCATTTAATCTATACTATAAACATAGTATACCAACAAGGTTGAGAAAGTATGTTACCTTATTGAAGATAACACACAAAATTAATGCAAAAAGTTGCCGCCCGGAACAAGACACACACGGCCAAGCAACACGGCTAACCCACGCACTTGCACCACCACACGGCTAGACCACGAACACCTCTGCCCAGTCAGCACGACCACCACTGCTGCCCCTCTGCACGGCTGCCCACGGTGGCACCACTTCCGCAAGCACGGCTGCTGCACACACGGCTAATACTCGGACCACGAACACGATCAACCCCATGAACAAGCACCCAAACTCGACCCGATCTAGTGAACTTGAATGAAATGAAGGTGTTTGATATTGTGTTTGAACACTTAAAGATCAATAGAGTTTGAATCTTTAAGTTTGGAGTCCAAAAGATGGATGAACAATTGGATGATGACCAATGCCAAAAATGGCGTGTGAACTAGAGAGCAAATGGGAGGGATTTGTGTTTGAATTTGATGGCAAGAGCTTTTGATGACAAAAATGAGCAAGGGCCTTACTAACTCTCCTATTTATAGAGTTAGTCAAGGTGTGAACACAAGGCAAGTGGCAAGCCTTGCCATGCCTCCTAGAAACCGGCCAAGAGAAGGAAAATGGGCCTAAAATGGGCTCTCGTGATCCATCGGGCTAATTTGCAAAAACCGCATGATTGATCATGCAATAATCGATTTGTCCCAAAATATTAAATAATTAATTAGAAAATTAAATAATAAAAATTCCAATTAATTAAATAATAAATAACATAAATAATAAAAACTGAAAATAAATATTTCGAATTAAATCGAAACTATTCACATAAAATAAAATAAATAGTTCAAAAAAATAAATTTGAACTAACACAACAATACACATAAATACACATAAATATCGGAAAAAATACCAATAAAATCAGGGTCATTACATTAGCAACTGAAGGAGTTGCACTTTCACCTTATGACCAAGATATAAAATTTTCTCAGTGGTTTAAAAAAAAAAGTAAGTTTAATCCTTATGTTAGTGGAAGAGTAAAACTAGTCCTTTTCAATTTAAAAATATATTTTCTAATCATATTTAATTTATATCTATCAGGTTGAAAAGTTGCACAGAGATAAAAATTGTCCTTATGGAGATGAGGTTATGTCAATATCACGTGGTCCCATTCAATATGTTAAATCTTTTAGTGCTTATGTAACAAATGGTTTTCGCTTTCATACATTGCAACATGATAAAAACATAAGAACACAAAACAGTGGCGTTGTTGTTTTGGGAGAAACGGGTAATGGCATTCAAACACATGATTTTTATGGTGTGTTGAAGGAAGTGATCAAATTGGAGTATTTAGGGGGAAATTACATTGTCCTTTTTCGCTGTGATTGGTATGATGTGCTCAATTCTAAGAGAGGAATACACATGGACAAATTTGGATTTGTTAGTGTTGATACTCAACGTTTCTTGAAAACAAATGAGCCATTTGTGCTAGCTAGCTAAGTGTCACAAGTGTTCTACGTAACTGATGTTGTTAAAAAAGGAAGTTGGCGTATTGTAGTGAAGATAAAGCCTGGTGCAACATATGATGTGTCAACAATTGATGTTGATTCTCAAAGCTTGGAAACTTTGGTTGATGTAGAGGATGCATATCAACAACATGAATCATTTGACTTACATGTTGATGGTAACTCCACATACACTCATAATGAGATGAACTATGAAGAGAGGACAGATGTTGAGCCTGAGATCATAGATCCATCTAGCTTTGTGAGAAAACGCAAAAAAAAAAATGTTTAGGAGATGTTTAGAAATGGTGAACAATTTGTACTTCTTTTTTTTTCACTTAACCCTTGTATATGTGACGATCATTTATTCTTACTTTTGTTGGTTTTTCTTATTCTGTTATATTTAAATGTTAAATTTGTTTTTTTTATTATGTATATTGTTTTGCTACTAACATCTTGTAAAATTGAAGATTCTATTTAAATGGCGCCATTTCGTAAAAGAGCTACTTATATTGCACCTGGAAAAATTGGCTCCACTCGTGCACAAGGCTTCAAAGCTACATTCCTACCGGGTGTAGTATCTAAAGAAAAACGTTCTACTGCAAGTGATGATCCTAATACGAGCAATTCAAATGAAGGAGTTACTAACAAGGCACCTCGGAAAGAAATGATTCCCTTACCTAGAAGTCTCATAGAATCTCTCAATGAAGATATCCATGAGGATGATATGGTTCAGAGGTCAATTAATAATGCTGAACTTAGTAGATTCATTGATGAAAATGCTTCTGAAAATGACCCGAATATGCTTGAGGAAGGTATTATCTCAACTCTTATGTTTTTCTTGTAAGAGCATTATTCTTTTAATATTTTTGATTTTTTTTTCTTGTGGTTTATTATTTCAAGATGCAAATGTTGTTGTCGCAAAAGTGACTGAAAAGAGAAATCGCAAACTTGATGCAAAGTCGAGAGGTGTCAATAAGTGTAAGAACGTGACAAATTTAAAACAAAGTGAAAAGTTGCAGGTTGACTTTTATAATGGTGGTCCGGTAGGAAAATATCAAAGGGATTTAACAAGGCACATGGGTAAGCTTGTTCGAGATCGCACCATTTGCCCTGTTAGAATTCATTCATGGGATGAAATTGAACAGGATGCATTGGAGCATATGTGGCAATCTATTTTGGTAATGCATTTTTCCACATCATCTTTATTGGAGCTTTCTTGTTGGTTTTTATGAGCGTATGTGTGTTGTGTTGGGTTTTTTTAAGTTGGTTTGGTAGTATGTTTGTAGGTTTATTGGAGCAAGTTTTTTAGTATTTTTGAGCTAATTTGGCATCTCATTTGTTGGTTTTTTGGAGCTAGTTTGGCACTATGTTTGCAGGTTTATGTGAAGTTGTTTGTTGGTATTTTTGAGCTGGTGTGGCAGTACTATTGTAGGTTTATTTGAGAAAGTTTTTTGGTATTTTGAGCTGATTTGGCAGCTTATTTGTTGTTTTTTTAAGCTGATTTGGCAGCTTATTTGGTTTTTTAAGCTGATTTGACAGGTTTATTGTGTTGCTTTCTTGATTTTTTTTATTTAGTTAAGCAACTTGTTTCTACATCTCATGGTTTAATAAAGTTATTTTGTGTTTTTATTAACTATAGAACAAATTTGATGGGAAAGGCATACCATTGGATCGTAACTCAACCATTAAACATATCAAAAGATTATGGCAAAATTGGAGAGGCATATTGATGCAAAACTCAATTAAAAAAAGGTGGTCCTGAAAATGCGTTGAAAGAAACACCTAATGATTTGACTCCAGAAGATTGGCAATGGCTAGTAAAAGTGCATTTTATGAAAGACGAATTTAAGGTATCTTGATTAATGGACATCAGTTAGTTTTAATTATTTTCCTTTAAATGAAAAAAAAGTGTGTAATGCATTATTTGTTGGGTTGACAGAAAGTGAGTTCTAGAAACTCTGGTAATAGAGAAAATCTCACAATGCCTCATTGCACGGGCAGCATGCCTTTCAGACAAGTAATTTGGGAGGATATGGTAAGTTTCTAGTGAGTTAGATCTTTGCTTGTCTTTATTATAATTTTTTTGACATTTTATTTAATTACATATGAAAGGGAGTAAAAGAAGGAAAAGATCCGCCTCCTATTTCAGCCATCTTTAAAAGGACCCGAGAAGGGAAATCAAGAAAGTTAGCTGAAACTGATGCAGCAAAATATGTAAGCTAAGGCATTGCGTAAACCTCTTCACAATAACCATATTGTACATTTTATACATCATCTAATGCGATTTCTTGTTTTTGCATAGGATGAAATAGTTGCTGTTGAAAAGGATAACCCGTCGCTTTCTACTTTTGATGTTGTCGAAAAATGCTTTGGAGAACAAGATCGCGGAAGTGTCGTTTGCTTTGGGTTTGGAGTTAGACCAATGGATGTAAGAGGACCTTTACCTAGTAGGGCTGATCTAACTTCACGTCTACATGAAAAAGAAAGGGAAAATGTTGAGCTTCGAAGATACATGGAAGAGATAGAAAAGCCTCGTTAAGAGGAGCGTGATGCTGATGCAAAAAAGATCAATTCCTTGTTTGAAAAGATAGACTTTCTCATGAATGTTTATCATGGATTTAATGGTGGGAACAATGCTAACTAAAATATGGTAAGATATATTCTATCCCTACTTATATATCTATATTCACTTTTTAAATCTTAAATCGCATATTCTTATTGTGGAACATGGCAATGATTTCCTTGCAATAAAACATGGGATTGAATTAATTTCCTTATCCTATTAGGCAATTGTGATGGAGTGGGTGAGGATGGTGTGGGGGGTTACTGTAGTTGGTTGGGTTGGGGGAATGTTGGTTGATGCAAGTGTTTTTTGGTTGCTAACTATCAATGCTTAAGTACGTTTGTGGAAACATAATACTTCTTTTATCTTTATGATTGTAGGTGTTAATCATATAAGCATTTCAGACTCAGCGATAGGATCAGTAATGCGTATATCAGTTGATTTTCAGGCCGGATGATTTCCGTTTATGTTATTTGGTTGTTTAGCTGAGTTTGTATTTGTTTTGGATTTTTTTGGGAATAACATGAAGTATATATATTATGCTTTAGATTTTTTTTGTAATTGAAATGGTTATTTATGAATGAAAGCTATTGTTTTGCTTTATTTACAGGTTTAGTTATAGGACCTAAGTGATTGTAAATATGTTTGGTACTATAATGATATATATTTTGGTTGCCATTGGCATTCATAACAAATATTCGGACGATTTTGTGGTTGGGAATTTAAGCATTTAACGAACGACGAGAAATTCAGTCGCAAAAAAATTGCTGATTCATTTTCTCAAATTAATACTTGTGACGATATTGTCTTCGTAAAAGTATACCAATTACAATGAGAATTAAATATGATCGTCAATAATTACGACAGGAAATCTGGTCGTCAATGGTAATATATGTGGTCGTAAAAAAATCTTTAAAAATTTCTAAACTTATTATTTGCGACCAGATTTTTGTCGTAACTGATAATCAATTGCGACGAGAATTACGTCGGGTCGCAAAAAAGTATTTACGACGAGAAATTAGATCCCGTCATATAATTATTTACGACGGAGCCTATTGCGACCGTAGACGACCGTACGGAAAACTCGTCGTAAAAGTCCTTTTACGACGAGATTTGCCCTTTTTACAACGGTAAATCCAATCGTAAAAGGCATATTTTGTTGTAGTGGGGCAACCACCACGAGTTCGTAGGAGACAGTGGACAAGAGCCTACAGCAGAGGGAAGCTACCATAGATCTTCTCAAGAAACACCTATCTAAAGCTCAGAACATGATGAAACAACAGGCTGACAAGCATAGAAGTGATAGAGAATTGGAGGTAGGAGATTGGGTGTACTTGAAATTACTGTCCTATAAGAAACAATATGTGGAGTCTATGGGAAATCAAAAGCTCTCAGCCAGATACAATGGGCCCTATGAAATTTTGAAAAAAGTGGGGAAGGTATCTTACACCCTATTTCTCCCTATGGGGTCTAAAGTGCATCCCATTTTCTATGTTTCCCCGTTAAAGAAGCACCATGGGCCTCCTCCTACTGACATTCCATTTTAGCCTGTACTTGGGCCAGACAGTGATGAATGAGTCAGGGTCCCAGTTGCCATGATTGATAAGAGGACAGCAAAAAGAGGCAACCATAACATTGTTCTGTGACTAATCCATTGGTCCAATTCTAAACCTAAGGATGTCAGTTGAGAAGATGTTGCACCCATCAAAGAGCAACTTCCAGACTTTGATCCTTGGGGTCAAGCATCATTTGAAGGGGAAAGCACTAATGCAATGTTGGGGGTAATGGAGGCACGTGAGTTCACTAAGGAAGGGGCGCTGAAAGAGAGGAGGATGTTGTGGGGTATTGGGAATATACTCTAAGTGAGAGTATAACAACAACATGAGGAGCAGTGGTACACCTGTCCTGGCATTTAGAATAAATTATAATACCTATTGTACTTTTTCCTTTCATTTTTATTTTGCTACATTAGTACACCTATCCTTTGGAGAGAATATACATGTACGGCTTTCTTCTTTTTAAAATGGTATGACATATGAAATGAAAATACTCCCCACCCAGGCCATTCTCTATATGCGCGTTTTACTTTTGAATTTTCTATCGTATTTTTCCTTTTGTCTGGGTAAATCATCGAGAGTGATTCAACTCCGTCCACCACCTCTCTTTATTCAAGTCTAGATTGTGGGACTTTATCCAATACTGGTGTAGTAAGTGCATTGCAAATTTAGGCAGGAGACTGTACCATAAAGCATGTCTTGTAGATATTGGAAGAAGATATTCTAAGTGTTGAACCATGTTTGATTTGAATGATGACAAACCAGTTCTCTATACTTGATTGTTATGCATGTTTGTGTATGAACATGTTGAATCAAGTGAGGACTCATCAAGGCAACTTTGAAGGCCTTGAGATACTTGAAGATCAGAAGCCAAGAGCTTGGAGATTTATATTTTTTGTTTTTCTAGGATCTTCTTGTAAAATAAACTTAGAAAAATATGACTTGTGTTTCTAAGTAAAGAGAAAAAGGGTTAAAGTAGAACAGTTCTCTTTACCAGAGATAAACTTTGTAGTACTGAGACCACTGTGGAAACAGACCTCAGTATTACGCACGTGCACTTAAGTGATCAGTACCGATTTTTGTATTCAAATTAATTTTTAAAATTTATTTGAAAAAATATTGATCACTTAGGTTTTGGAAAGCTACCAAATTGATACACCAAATCAGCTTTGCAATGTACTTAGTTTGGACTTTAGTTTACTTTCCAACTACATGTAGTGGAAGGAGACAAAGTCTGAAACAAGTACTATTATACTTATGTCAACTGAATTTGTTTGCACTATTTAGGCAAGTCACCAAGCACACTTTAGGGGACGGGTTTTCATTTGCAAAAAATCTCTATCTTTTGAAAAACCTTAAAAACCCTCTTGCTCTCCATAGAAAACTAAGCCATCTTTTCTGAGAGTTTATTCATAGAGCAAAATCATCTCCATATCCTTTTTTAAGAGAAAATTTACGGAGATTTAAGATTGTAATTTTTGAACCACTTAGAGGGAAGTGGTTGGGGAGTGTTCTGTGAACACTGAGTGAACTGTTAGAGTTAACAGTTGGGGAATTAATAGTTACATAGTTGTAGCATTTAATTTAGTGTGTAACCTTGTTATTATTCTGAGGTGATTAATAATATTGGTGAGAGAGTGGAGGACGTAGGCTTCTTTAGAAGTCGAACCTCGTTAAATCCTTGTGGCCCTACTCTTTATTTACCGTTTTGTCGTTCTTCTCCAAAACAGATAAACAAACTTGAAAAACGACTAAAAAAACACACATAGTCAATTCAACACCCCCTTCTTGAGTATATATTGAGCTTACAATTGGTATCAGAGCCTAACTTCTCAAAGGGTTAACTACCTAGAGGAGCAAGAAGATGAATACTCAAGAATCAAGCAGTTCCAGACTTCCTAAGTTCAATGGCACAAACTACTCATGGTGGAAGAACTGCATGAAAAATATTATCATTGGAATAGATTATGAATGGTTGATGATGGTTAAAACTGGACCCACGTCCATTCATAAGAAGAATCAGGATGGGCTCATTGTTCCAAAGTTTGAAGAAGAATATACAAGTGAGGATTACAAGAAGTTGGAAAAGAATGCAAAAACAATGTCACTTGTTCAACAAGGAATTGCAGAATGTGAGGTAAATTGAATCCTAGCTTGTTCATCTGCAAAGGAAATTTGGGATACTAGAGGGCAACTCTAAAGTGAGAAGGTCTAAGATTGACATGCTCATGTCAAAGTATGAGATCTTTTAGATGACTAGAGAAGAAAACAATACGGATATGTTTACAAGGTTCATGACCATTGTAAATGAACTAAAGTCATTAGGGAAGACCTTCTCAAGTGAAGAGTTGGTGAGGAAAATTTTAAGAAGCCTGTCAGGCAAGTGGATGCCCAAGGCTACAGCTATTCAAGAAGCAAAGGATCTAACCACATTATCTCTAGAACAACTCATTGGTTCCTTAATAACTCATGAGATGTTGGTAGATTCAAAGGCTGAAACTAGTTCAAAAACAAAGAGATGGTTCTTAAACCAGAAGAATCAGAGGAGGATGAAGATGATATTAGTCTTATGGCTAGAAGATTTGAAAGATACCTTAGGACAAATGTAACGACCCGACTTTTTTTAAGCTGTCGTTTGACGAAGGAAAACGACTTGCGGATCATTACTTAAGCATTAAATTAAACATTAATTATATATTTAAAATAGAAACATCTTTTATTAACTTAAAAGTCTGAAATTAATCCCAAAAGTCAATAAAGGTAAAATACTTAAAGAATAACATAAACTGAAATAATGTCTTCCCAACATGCTGGGATCATAAATGAAATAATGTAATATTGTCTTATTGAATTCTACAAAGGAAATACTAAGGTGGAACTAAAACTCTGCCTCAACAAAGCCCAACCAGCGGAAGCCCGACTACGCAGCTGCGTCGTCACCTGAAACTGAGGGGGGGGTCCACCATCAGTATAACAATACCTGCAAAATACGGTTAGAGGTACGTACAAAATACGTATAGAATACAAGCATACATACGAAATACATTTATACATACATACATTCCAGAGTTATACATATACAGACATACACAGCGGAAGACTTATACCAATCATAATACATTACGTCTAATACTTAACTTATACTTTATACAATCTTATACTTTAATTATCATATTGAACCTTATATTATCTTAACTTCGTAATCATATCATATCGTCCATCTTAACTTTGTAATCACATCGTATCATATCATTCATCTTTATTTCTTAACGGACCGGTCATTATAGCTCGTTGTGGATCCCGTGTGCACCACAACTTTCCTAAAACATGCCGGGGTGAACTCGTGTTTTCAGCCCGTAGTGCATCCCGTGTGCACCACTAATATGGCCATAACTCCTAAATAGCAGCTCGTGTACTACTACTTAGACGACTACATATTTTAAGACCCAGAACTGCCCGGGTGAACTCGTGTATTCATCCCATGGGGCAGTGGCATCGACTTAACCCGATCTGATGACTCGTGTATCATCAAAAAGGGCGTCCTATCTTATTAACTCGATTGATGACCTTTGCGTCATCGTAGGGGCGATCTTAACTTATTATCTTTCTTATAACTAGAAGACTAGATGACTGTAATCGGGAATAAATGTTCGAAGTCCCAGGAAAGAGAGGTGCGGCACGTATATTGGCCACCTTAAATACCAAGTCTTTCCTAGCCAGAGATCGAAACAAATAATTACCCTTTTACTCTGTTTCCTTTCCTTCCCTAATAATATCTTATTATCCTTATTGTAACTTATCCCTACCGACTTCCTTAACTATAATATAATAATAAATAATAATAGCTAAGTCCTTTAATCGTATTATTATTACCCTTTCATATTATAACTTATCCCTAATTATAAATATTAATAATTATAATAATAATACTAATTCCCAAAATTGTTCCAATATTATTATAAGCCAAAATAATTAAACTAAAATTGGTCAACAATAACTAACCTACTCGACATTTTAGGGTTAGTTTACTAATTAGATAAATTCATCAACATAATAATTAACAAAATCAGTTCAATTAACAATAATTCGAATAATTAATAATTATCACCAAAAATTGCATAAAACATGATAAAAATTCTACCTTTCATATTTTATGCCACTCGAAAATCATGAACAACAATACCAAAAATTACGTCTTTAGTTAATTAAATTCAATAACCAATAAATCATAGCGAACTTTATAATAAACATTAAAATTATCCTTAAACACCATATTTCACACAATCTGATTTTAAAGTATTAAATTAAGAACCACCATTAAAAGGTCTCGAATAATCTGGAAATTTTTATGGGAGCTAGATGTAGTTTCGTGGTTTAACGTGTATAAATTTCGTCCAAAAATAACATCTTTTACTATTTTTAAGGAATTTTATAACTAACAAATCAGATTAGGCTGAATTCAGTTTCAGATTTTTCTGCCACATCAAACGAACTTTAAAAATTACGAAAATTTAACACAAGCTGTAAACAATTATTAATGAATTCCACTTAAAATTTAGTAGCCATCCGAATTGATTAAGTATCTTAATAAATTCGTAAATCAAATCTGGACAGTTTTACCGGTTTGAAAGATTAAATTATTATAAGCAATAAAAGGACGAATTTTTCCACGAAATAAACCATGATTCATAATCAAACAGTAAAGAAACTGCCACGAAAAATTCATCAAGAAATAACAAGATTTGATTAATAAATAAATTCATACAAGTAATTATTCAATGATTAAAGATTTCAAGAAACTACATAAAATAATCAAGAAAATTTCATAATAATTCATAAAGATTACATATTATCATCAAGAAAAAAATTACATAATATCCTATCATATGATTCGAAATTTTCTAGGTGACCATGACACTATTTCCTAACAATTTTCATGTTTTAATCCTAATTAACTATGTGATTAACTTGTACCGAAATTAAACGAAATAGCATAGTTACCTTTAAACGCTTAAATTATCCAAGGTAAAAATATTCACACTTTGGTGAATTTAGTCGGCTATTTGAGAGGAAAGGAGGAGAATATAATTTTTTTTGGAGTTCAAAGCTTTAGCAAAAATTAGGAACAAAAGGTTACTAAGCATGTATATATAGAGGAAGGCACAAAAACAAACCCTAGAAAAACCCTAGGGCAGCCGTGTATTAGGAGGGATTGGAGGGGATTAATGGACCTAGCTAATAGCAAAATTGGGCTAGGTTTGAATTAGTATAAAATATTATTAATTTAATTAATTGAATTAATTAATCAAATTAAAAGGAAGGAAAAACAACACTTGGCCCATTTGAACAAGGAGGACCGGCCAAGCTTAAAATAAGAGGAAAAGATTGGGTCATTGGCCCAACAGAGTTAAAAGAGAGGGAAATAAAACAAAACAGTCCAATTTAAGTGGGCCTTTTGGACTTAGAATGCAAAAATAGAGTTAATAACCGCGAAATTTTCTTGCCCTAAATTTCGGGTTATTACAATCACCCCTCCTTAAATAAATTTCGACCTCGAAATTTACTTAAAGAAGCTCAAATAACAAACATCAGAAAATAAACATAATAACACCTGCATCGATTAAACTTAAGTGTTAATATCTTGGACAAGGAGGGTACCCGTGACCACATCTGGTTGAGCATCCGCCTCCTCCTGAGTCATGCAGAATACTCTATTTCTAATCGGTGCCCGGCTAGCCGTTGCTTCCTGACGCTTCTTAGGGCAGAGAAAGGACTTGTGGCCTGCTTCACCGCAACTGAAGCACACAATAGGAGTCCCATCACACTTCTTACCCGGGTGAACCTCCTTCTTGCAGCCCTGACAGATCCTTGGGCCTTGACTTAGGGTTGGCCGAGCACTCTGCTCAGGCTCCGGAGTAGACTCGAACCGGTTCTTCTTAGCTGGAGCTGGAGCGGGAACCAAGGTAACCCTTTTCTTAGCTGAGTCATCATCAGAAACTGAAGACTGAACCTCAAGAGCCACCTCATAAGCCTCCTGAAAAGTCTTCACCCTGCTGCTGATCACGTGTACCCGGATGCTGGAGTTCAACTTCTTGATATACCTTTTTACCTGCTCGGCTTCAGAAGGTATAATCGCTGTTGCGAATCGGGAGAGCTCAGTGAACTTGTCCGTATAAGCCTGGACGGACAGACTGCCCTGGGTGAAGGTGAGAAACTCTTCTTGCTTCTGCCACTTGAGTTCCTCAGGATAAAACCGATCCTGTAGCTTCTTGGTGAAGGCCTCCCAACTCAGATTCAGATCGGTGTCGGGGTGAGCCCGTAGAGTACTCCACCAGTTGTCAGCTTCAGCCTTAAGATAGAAGGTTGCAATAGGCACCCTTTCCCGCTCAGAGCATGATATGGCATCAAACATCTTCTGCATCTCTTGAATCCAGTTCTCGAGAACGGTCGGGTCTGCTGACCCATCATAAACTGGCGGACGTAGAAGTGCAACCCGATCAAAGGATGACTGGGGGTTCACAGAAGGAACACTGTTACGAGCTAAGGTGAGGATAGCATCCTCTAGGTTACGACGACGAAGACGGAAATTGGGGTTCCTCGGAGTCGACATCCTGAAAGAAACGACCAAGTTAAAAACGAACACAGGCACGAAACGACGCAAAGAAACGCGGAACGAAACGAAGAAAACTTATCCCGGCTTCTAACCATGGCTTCTCACACCTAAGGTTTTCCATTTTAGGCTAAGTTTTCTCTCGTGATTCATAAAGCACTCAACTTACAAAGTTACTTATGGAGAAGTAACTTAGGGTCAAACCTATGGCTCTGATACCAACTGTAACGACCCGACTTTTTTTAAGCTGTCGTTTGACGAAGGAAAACGACTTGCGGATCATTACTTAAGCATTAAATTAAACATTAATTATATATTTAAAATAGAAACATCTTTTATTAACTTAAAAGTCTGAAATTAATCCCAAAAGTCAATAAAGGTAAAATACTTAAACAATTACATAAACTGAAATAATGTCTTCCCAACATGCTGGGATCATAAATGAAATAATGTAATATTGTCTTATTGAATTCTAGAAAGGAAATACTAAGGTGGAACTAAAACTCTGCCTCAACAAAGCCCAACCAGCGGAAGCCCGACTACGCAGCTGCATCATCACCTGAAACTGAGGGGGGGTCCACCGTCAGTGGCGAGTAACTAGGCTGTCCCGTTTAAGTAAGGGACCGCTAAACACATAATAACATAGGATAACACACGAAAACACATGTATACAAATAACATTTCATACACAAGTACATACGGGGTTCGTATACAAATACGTACAAAAATACGTATAAAAATACGTATACAATACGTATAATAATACCTGCAAAATACGGTTAGAAATACATACACAATACGTATCAAAGTACGTATACAATACGTATAACAATACCTGAAAAATACGGTTAGAGGTACGTACAAAATACGTATACAATACAAGCATACATACGAAATACATTCATACATACATACATTCCAGAGTTATACATATACAGACATACACAGCGGAAGACTTATACCAATCATAATACATTACGTCTAATACTTAACTTATACTTTATACAATCTTATACTTCAATTATCATATTGAACCTTATATTATCTTAACTTCGTAATCATATCATATCGTCCATCTTAACTTTGTAATCATATCGTATCATATCATTCATCTTTATTTCTTAACGGACCGGTCATTATAGCTCGTTGTGGATCCCGTGTGCACCACAACTTTCCTAAAACATGCCGGGGTGAACTCGTGTATTCAGCCCGTAGTGGATCCCGTGTGCACCACTAAGCCTAAGCTATGGCCATAACTCCTAAATAGCAGCTCGTGTACTACTACTTAGACGACTACATATTTTAAGACCCAGAACTGTCCGGGTGAACTCGTGTATTCATCCCATGAGGCAGTGGCATCGACATAACCCGATCTGATGACTCGTGTATCATCAAAAAGGGCGTCCTATCTTATTAACCCGATTGATGACCTTTGCGTCATCGTAGGGGCGATCTTAACTTATTATCTTTCTTATAACTAGAAGTACTAGGTAACCGTAATCGGGAACAAATGTTCGAAGTCCCAGGAAAGAGAGGTGCGGCACGTATATTGGCCACCTTAAATACCAAGTCTTTCCTAGCCAGAGATCGAAACAAATAATTACCCTTTTACTCTGTTTCCTTTCCTTCCCTAATAATATCTTATTATCCTTATTGTAACTTATCCCTACCGACTTCTTTAACTATAATATAATAATAAATAATAATAGCTAAGTCCTTTAATCGTATTATTATTACCCTTTCATATTTTAACTTATCCCTAATTATAAATATTAATAATTATAATAATAATACTAATTCCCAAAATTGTTCCAATATTATTATAAGCCAAAATAATTAAACTAAAATTGGTCAACAATAACTAACCTACTCGACATTTTAGGGTTAGTTTACTAATTAGATAAATTCATCAACATAATAATTAACAAAATCAGTTCAATTAACAATAATTCGAATAATTAATAATTATCACCAAAAATTGCATAAAACATGATAAAAATTCTAACTTTTATATTTTATACCACTCGAAAATCATGAACAACAACACCAAAAATTACGTCTTTAGTTAATTAAATTCAATAACCAATAAATCATAGCGAACTTTATAATAAACATTAAAATTATCCTTAAAACACCATATTTTACACAATCTGATTTTAAAGTATTAAATTAAGAACCACCATTAAAAGGTCTCGAATAATCTGGAAATTTTGATGGGAGATAGATGTAGGTTTGTGGTTTAACGTGCATAAATTTCGTCCAAAAATAACATCTTTTACTATTTTTAAGGAATTTTATAACTAACAAATCAAATTAGGCTGAATTCAGTTTCAGATTTTTCTGCCACATCAAACGATCTTTAAAAATTACGAAAATTTAACACAAGCTGTAAAAAATTATTACTGACTTTCACCTAAAATTTAGTAGCCATCCGAATTGATTAAGTATCTTAATAAATTCATAAATTAAATCTGGACAGTTTTACCGGTTTGAAAGATTAAATTATTATAAGCAATAAAAGGACGAATTTTGCCACGAAATAAATTATGATTCATAATCAAACAGTAAAGAAACTGACACGAAAAATTCATCAAGAAATAAAAAGATTTGATTAATAAATAAATTCATACAAATAATTATTCAACAATTAAAGATTTCAAGAAACTACATAAAATAATCAAGAAAATTTCATAATAATTCATAAAGATTACATATTATCATCACGAAAAAAATTACATAATATCCTATCATATGATTCGAAATTTTCTAGGTGATCATGACACTATTTCCTAACAATTTTCATGTTTTAATCCTAATTAACTATGTGATTAACTTGTACCGAAATTAAACGAAATAGCATAGTTACCTTTAAACGCTTAAATTATCCAAGGTAAAAATATTCACACTTTGGTGAATTTAGTCGGCTATTTGAGAGGAAAGGAGGAGAATATAATTTCTTTTGGAGTTCAAAGCTTTAGCAAAAATTAGGAACAAAAGGTTACTAAGTGGTAGGCCTTTTATGTCGTTAAAAATAAAAGACTTATCAAAAGTAAATTTCTCCTACTCTCCAATTACAACTAGTGTAAAGGGCAAGTAAGGTTCGTATCCACAGAGAACGGATTTATGTTGATTTAATTGTGTTAATATGTATTTGGATTATTAAAGGGGAGAATCACTAATTCCTTAGTGATATTGGTAACAAGGGGGGGAAATTGGAGATTTTAGTGATAAAATAAACTAACAACTAATTGATTGCGGTAAAATTCTAGTTTTAAAGAATCTTAGGATTCGGTTACAACGACTCTGACTCGGCTAATTGAATTAGACTCTCAATTACCAAACCATTTCAATACTCAATTAATTATTGACAAGAGTAAACTCTTGTAGTCCCCTTAATTAGCTAGACAAGATAAATCGTAAATTGCCTAAAACCCTTAATGTTCAAAGAACACGCAGTGAACAAAAGCTTTAAGAACGGAGACACAATAAGAACGCAATTGTTTAGAGAATACGCAATAAACAATTAACGTTTAAACAAGCTCTACTAAATTGTTCACAATAAGAATACGCTTAAGCATGAACAAGATAGTTGCTACTCGAGGTTGAACACAATAATCGATTGTGTTCAAACCCTAGTAATGATTTTGTAAAATATAATAACAAGACAAAGATCAAGCTAAAACATTCAACAAAACCAATAACAATTCATATAAGAGCAAGTAAATAATTGAAGTAAAGAAATAGTTTAGAGTTAGAGAATCCTCACAAGGAGCCTTTTGGAATCATTGAAACCAATCCCAAGAACAAGTTTAAGCTACCATTTCCATTGATGAACAAAGATTCTTCATTGATTCCATAATAAAAGATCAAAATTACAAACTAAAGATTAAAGAGTTTTTGATGTAATCTAAGGAGAAATTAGAGAGAATTTAAGCTAAGGAACTACTTGAACATGAAAAACTAGACTTTTATACATTGAAAAACCACTTTTCTATTTACACTAAACTAAATTATAACCTAGAAATCAAGTGGATGAAGCCGCGTGCAGAACAGAGCAGATGGGTGCTGGCAGCGCCCTCAAAGGCGCGGGGCGCGCCCTTCCTTGGAAGTACTACTGTAACATGGGCGCTGGCAGCGCCCCATAGGCGTGGGGCGCGCCATTCCTTGGAGGGATACTGTGATGGGGGCGCTGGGCGCGCCCCAAAGGGCGCTGGGCGCGCCTTCTTCTTGATGCTCACTGCAATGGGGGCGCTGGCAGCGCCCTCTGAGGCGCGGGGCGCGCCCCTGTAGATTGTCTGCGCAGCTCGAACTAAAATAGCCATAACTCTCTTGTTCCTTAACGAAATAAGGCTTATGACCTACCGTTGGAAAGATCTTGAAGAGAGCTACAACCTCCAATTTGAATCACATAAATCCAATGAGTAGATTGGGAGATATTTCTATTTGAAGTTGGACTTACTGCATTTGAAGGTTCACAATAAGGCTTTTCTTTCCCTCTAATGCTTAATGATTTCTTCAAGTGTGCTTGGCGCATGATCAATGGCTCCAAAAATTCTCCTAATGATGTTTCGTAGCTCAAGACTACAAGAACACATAAAACCAAACCGCAACTACAAACTACACTTATCCTAAAAAGCATTAAAAACTGTAAATTGCACTACAACTTTACATTTCAAGCCAAACTCTCGTTTAAACTCAAAAGTAACGAAATGTGCAATCTTATGCTAAACTAATTATATAAAGGAACTAAAAAGAAGTTAAATAACTCGTACAAACTGGACACATCACTAAGCATGTATATATAGAGGAAGGCACAAAAACAAACCCCAGAAAAACCCTAGGGCAGCCGTGTATTAGGAGGGATTGGAGGGGATTAATTGACCTAGTTAATAGCAAAATTGGGGTAGGTTTGAATTAGTATAAAATATTATTAATTTAATTAATTGAATTAATTAATCAAATTAAAAGGAAGGAAAAACAACACTTGGCCCATTTGAACAAGGAGGACCGGCCAAGCTTAAAATAAGAGGAAAAGATTGGGTCATTGGCCCAACAGAGTTAAAAGAGAGGGAAATAAAACAAAACAGTCCAATTTAAGTGGGCCTTTTGGACTTAGAATGCAAAAATAGAGTTAATAACCGCGAATTTTTCTGGCCCTAAATTTCGGGTTATTACGATCAGCACTCCTTAAATAAATTTCGACCTCGAAATTTACTTAAAGAAGCTCAAATAACAAACATCAGAAAATAAACATAATAACACCTGCATCGATTAAACTTAAGTGTTAATATCTCGGACAAGGAGGGTACCCGTGACCACATCTGGTTGAGCATCCGCCTCCTCCTGAGTCATGCAGAATACTCTATTTCTAATCGGTGCCCGGCTAGCCGTTGCTTCCTGACGCTTCTTAGGGCAGAGAAAGGACTTGTGGCCTGCTTCACCGCAACTGAAGCACACAATAGGAGTCCCATCACACTTCTTACCCGGGTGAACCTCCTTCTTGCAGCCCTGACAGATCATTGGGCCTTGACTTGGGGTTGGCCGAGCACTCTGGTCAGGCTCCGGAGTAGACTCGAACCGGGTCTTCTTAGCTGGAGCTGGAGCCGGAACCAATGTAACGACCCGGATTTTTGGGCCGTAAAATTTCGTGCGAAATTAAACCTTAAAGACCAAATCATTCGATTTGGGCCTAAAATACTTAATTTGTTGTTTGAAGAGCTAGCCCAATTACCCCATCTAACCCCCATAGCCGGCCCCCTAATGATAATTTTTACTAAATTATCTAAATTATCCTTTTAACCATAATTAATAATCTATATCTATTTTTGACCCAATTTAAAAATCCTAATTTTATTATCCTAACTTCCCTCCTACATTTTAGGAGCTCCTAAACTCCCTATTATTACTCAACCCAACCGGCCCCTCTTCTATTTATTCTCTTATTTTCCTAAACTAACTCCTAAATCTTAGTAAACCTTTTATATAAAAATCCCGTTTTAAAACCCTTAAGTATTATTGATCAAAAACAACAAAACAAACATCCTTTCCCCTCATATAAACTCACGACCCTCCCTAAAGAATCCTCACAAAAATTCAACTTTCTTCCTTTCGGAATCGATCAAAGGTAACTAGCTCTTTCACTTAGCAATAGGATTAATCAACATAGGATATTATATTAGATAGATTGTTGTTGTTTTTTTTCTATTGTTGCTACCTATGTTGATGCCGTGTAGTTTTAGGGTAGATATTATTGATTTCTTTGCTTGTTTTGATGTTTCTTGAATTAATCTTGATATGTACATGTTTAATCTAATCTTCTTATGATAGTTCAATATTAATCTTGCTATGAATTGTTGTGTTATTGATTATTGTTTGGCTTGTACACATGCCGAGTGGAATAGGGTGATGATCTTGATTTCTTGATTGATTTGTTTGAATCTTGATAATTTACGAAGCATGGGCACCGACGCACCGTTTATTTCCTTTGATGATTGATTCTGGATTGTTCTTTGATGGTTGACTTGATTAATCTTGGGCACCGCTTACTCGCATTTGTATTTGCTTAATTGAAATCATGATGTTGGTAGTGCATGATGTAATTATGCAAGATTGGAACTTGATTTATGGATGCATGAATTAATGAATTAGCTTGAGCATTGACTCTTTGCATTCCTCAACTACATTAGAATAATCAAGATTGTATTTGTTCCTTTGTTAATATGCGTGTACATGGATTAGTGGATCATGTCACAATTTATGTTTCATGCGTGTAACCTCATATATTAAAGCATTGATTTTTATTTTGGTACTAAGTAATTCTTGTAGAATCTTGTTAAAACTTGCAAAATTATTGTTATTCTTGAGTTTCCTTCTTTAAACCACGAGAATCTAGAAGTTATTATGGTGATGGATTGGGTTATTTTTTTCCCCTCTTGTCTATGTGCGTTAGTCATTGTTTCCAAGGATTGAATTTTTATTTTTGTTTGTCAATCAAACCTGTTGAATTTGGTTGTTGGAAGTTATCTTGATGATTTAGTGGTATGATGTTGCGCGTTGATGCATGGTATTTCGTTTGATGTTTTGACTAGTGTCTTTGGGTCTTGTTGGTCGTATGTTTCGTTGATTTTCAACATGTAATTTAAGCGTGTATCATAATGGTGCCTCTTGTTTTAAGTTGTGTCAATTATGATTAAGACTGCTATGCTGTATCGGCCTTGCGCCGTGTCATATGTATCGGCCTTGCGCCGTGTCATATGTATCGGCCTTGTGCCGTGTCGAGGATATGAAAGATGTATCGGCCTTGCGCCGTGTCGTAAGTATCGGCCATGAGCCGTGTCAGGGATTTGTAATAAGTATCGGCTATGAGCCGTGTCGGGGATTTATAAGAAGTATTGGCCTTGTGCCGTGTTGAAAGTATCGATTCATCTATGATGAATCGTGTCGGGGACTTGTTTGAAGTATCGGCCTTTTGCCGTGTCAAAAGTATCGGCTATGAGCCGTGTCGGGGATTTATAAGAAGTATCGGCTTTGTGCCGTGTCGAAAGTATCGATTCATCAGTGATGAATCGTGTCGGGGATATTAATTGTTGTATCGATTTCGGTCGTGTCGTTTAACTCTTACGGATGTTGATTGATGATAAATGATATGATATTTATGAATTGTGTATAATGAAGTCTTCCGCTACTGTGATCTTTGATATATGAATCTAAGTGATGAATATGCTCAATATGTACGAATTGGTGGTGTCTTCTATTTGATTTAATGTTTTATGTTGCTTGGTGATGTGTCCAGTTTGTACGAGTTATTTAACTTCTTTTTAGTTCCTTTATGTAATTAGTTTAGCATAAGATTGCACATTTTGTTACTTTTGAGTTTAAACGAGAGTTTGGCTTGAAATGTAAAGTTGTAGTGTAATTTACAGTTTTTAATGCTTTTTAGGATAAGTGTAGTTTGTAGTTGCCGTTTGGTTTTATGTGTTCTTGTAGTCTTGAGCTACGAAACATCATTAGGAGCATTTTTGGAGTCATTGATCATGCGCCAAGCACACTTAAAGAAATCATTAAGCATTAGAGGGAAAGAAAAGCCTTATTGTGAACCTCCAAATGCAGTAAGTCCAACTTCAAATAGAAATATCTCCCAATCTACTCATTGGATTTATGTGATTCAAATTGGAGGTTGTAGCTCTCTTCAAGAGCTTTCCAACGGTAGGTCATAAGCCTTATTTCATTAAGGAACAAGAGAGTTATGGCTATTTTAGTCCGAGCTGCACAGACAGTCTACAGGGGCGCGCCCCGCGCCTCAGAGGGCGCTGCCAGCGCCCCCATTGCAGTGAGCATCAAGAAGAAAGCGCGCCCAGCGCCCTTTGGGGCGCGCCCAGCGCCCTTTGGGGCGCGCCCAGCGCCCCCATCACAGTATCCCTCCAAGGGATGGCGCGCCCCGCGCCTATGGGGCGCTGCCAGCGCCCATGTTACAGTAGTACTTCCAAGGAGGGGCGCGCCCCGCGCCTTTGAGGGCGCTGCCAGCGCCCATCTGCTCTGTTCTGCACGCGGCTTCATCCACTTGATTTCTAGGTTATAATTTAGTTTAGTATAAATAGAAAAGTGATTTTTCATTGTATAAAATCGAGTTTTTCATGTTCAAATAGTTCCTTAGCTTAAATTCTCTCTAGTTTCTCCTTAGATTACATAAAAACTATTAAATCTTTAGTTTGTAATTTTGATATTTAATCATGGAATCAATGAAGAATCTTTGTTCATCAATGGAAATGGTAGCTTAAACTTGTTCTTGGGATTGGTTTCAATGATTCCAAAAGGCTCCTTGTGAGGATTCTCTAAGTCTAAACTATTTCCTTACTTCAATTATTTACTTGCTCTTATATGAATTGTTATTGGTTTTGTTGAATGTTTTAGCTTGATCTTTGTCTTGTTATTATATTTTACAAAATCATTACTAGGGTTTGAACACAATCGATTATTGTGTTCAACCTCGAGTAGCAACTATCTTTTTCATGCTTAAGCGTATTCTTATTGTGAACAATTTAGTAGAGCTTGTTTAAACGTTAATTGTTTATTGCGTATTCTCTAAACAATTGCGTTCTTATTGTGTCTCCGTTCTTAAGGCTTTTGTTCACTGCGTGTTCTTTGAACATTAAGGGTTTTAGGCAATTTACGATTTATCTTGTCTAGCTAATTAAGGGGACTACAAGAGTTTACTCTTGTCAATAATTAATTGAATATTGAAGTGGTTTGGTAATTGAGAGTCTAATTCAATTAGCCGAGTCAGAGTCATTGTGACCGAATCCTAAGATTCTTTAAAACTAGAATTTTCCCGTAATCAATTAGTTGTTAGTTTCTTTTATCACTAAAATCTCCAATTTCCCCCCCCCTTTGTTACCAATATCACTAAGGAATTAGTGATTCTCCCCTTTAATAATCCAAATATAAATTAACACAATTAAATCAACATAAATCCGTTCTCTGTGGATACGAACCTTACTTGCCCTTTACACTAGTTGTAATTGGAGAGTAGGAGAAATTTACTTTTGATAAGTCTTTTATTTTTAACGACATAAAAGGCCTACCAAATTTTTGGCGCCGTTGCCGGGGAACGGTGTTGTTTGATTGTGTTTAGGTAATATGTTTTTATTCCTGTTTATATATATATATATATATATATATATATATATATATATATATATATATATATATATATATATATATATATATATATATATATATATATATATATATATTATTGTTACTTTATTCTCATTGCTAAGCTGTGATATTTCATAAGAGGAGTGTCTTCGAATGGCTAGTTTCTATGTACCCCAATTTGAGGATGAGGCCTTTTGGAGGTATTTCATTCGTTTGCAGGATCCACTTCTAGTCCATTATGATTGTGAGTTGTGGGAGATATGTGAGGTGATTTATGAAGGGTTAAACCATTCCACAAGGATTGTAGTTGAGGATACGTTTAATGGCCATTCCGATCTTTAACTTATGTAGATGCTTGGGATTACTACCATTGGCTATCACAAGACACATATGAATGGGATAGAGCTTTAGGGTTCCAAAACCAAGGGTGCTCAACAAAATGTAACCCTAACTCTATCACCCTCAATCAAAGTTGGGAGGATCATATGTGCTTCAATCATGAAAACCAACAAAATGACCAACCACCCCATTACCCACAAAATGACCAAACATCACAATACAATGAGCCAGCCCAATTACCTCACCAAGGACTTTTTCCGGAGCAAGGTTCACATACGAGCTCCTCAACCGAGGAAATGCTCCATATGCTAACCAAAAATGTCATGATTATGGAAGGGAATATGGTCCAAATCCAAGATGAAACAAGAACAAATATCAACAACTTGGAAAGGCAATTGAGCCAACTTTCGGGGCTTTTGGCAAGTTTTGAAAGAAATTTGGAATCGGGTGAGCTCCAAAATCAAAAGGAGTCAAACCCAAAACCCCACTTTTCTTGCTTTGAGGATGAGGATACCATCCTTGAAAATGAGGAAATAACTCCATTTTGTGTGAATGTGTATGTGATAGAAGAGAACACTTTGAACGATGAAGTGTTGGCTGAGTCAAGTGGAATTTTAATGCCTAGGGTGATAGGTGAGATCTCTTACGGGGAAAATGCTCCCATTTTAGTCCCTCATGTGTCGTTCTCCACAAAACTTGACCTCATACCTTCCTTCCCCTTGTTTCTACCTCATCACATTCATTCCCCACCTCTTGAGGAGACTTTCCTTTCTTTTGATCATCCTCATTCCATTGTCCATGCCACCAAGGAAGTGGAAGCTTATGGCAATGACATCTTTCATTCCTTTTCTTCTTTTCATTTTGATTTTTCCGTTTCGTTTTCTTCTTTTCTTACTTTTACTTTTCATTCTTCCCATTCCTTCCCTAATCGCCCTCCCTTTTCTTATAGCATGGCTTTAACAATTTTTTTGGCTTTGCTATTCTTGTTTACCAACTTGGTAAACTCTGATTTTTGGGTGGTTGCACATGACAAGCTTTTGCGGTCATTGAGGTGTTATTTACTGAATAACACTTGAGCTTGGGGATTACTCCCCTTTCTTAACCCCTAAACATTGAGGACAATGTCAATTTTAAGTGTGGGGGTAGGAAATCCATCCTTGTACATATTTCTTTTTGCTTAAAAAGAAAAAAAAAAAATCCCGCTGAGTTGAAAACCCGCAAGAGCGGGCAACTCGGGCAAAAATGGGGGCCTTTGATAGGTTGAAAACCCGAAAGGGCGACCTATGCAAAATTTAAGGCTAATTGATCGAGTGGGTGAGTTGTGAGTTTTAATTAAAAAAAAAATGAAAAAAAAAATTGAGAGAAAAAGAAAAGAGAGTAGTTCCTATGCAGTTTTGGTTCAAGTTTGAATGTCAATCTTCGATCATTGGATCTTGTTTTTGGTAAGAACCCTTGTTCTTGTCTCTTTTCACTCATTTTTAGGTTAGTGAACCTTGTTTGAGTTGTTTCATATATTGTGGTTCACTAGCTTATGTTTTTGTTTCCTTTCACTTTGTTTTGATACAAAACCATGAATTTCATGCCTAATTATGTATTTTGGTTTGGTATGAAAACAAGTAATTCATGGCTTTTTGTTAGAAGTTGTAACTTTGCAAGCTTTTGGTCTATGGCACTCTTATACTCATTTGATTTACTCGAGGACGAGTAAAGGCTAAGTATGGGGGTATTTGATGTGTCCAGTTTGTACGAGTTATTAACTTCTTTTTTGTTCCTTTATGTAATTAGTTTAGCATAAGATTGCACATTTTGTTACTTTTGAGTTTAAACGAGAGTTTGGCTTGAAATGTAATGTTGTAGTGCAATTTACAGTTTTTTAATGCTTTTTAGGATAAGTGTAGTTTGTAGTTGCGGTTTGGTTTTATGTGTTCTTGTAGTCTTGAGCTACGAAACATCATTAGGAGCATTTTTGGAGTCATTGATCATGCGCCAAACACACTTGAAGAAATCATTAAGCATTAGAGGGAAAGAAAAGCCTTATTGTGAACCTTCAAATGCAGTAAGTCCAACTTCAAATAGAAATATCTCCCAATCTACTCATTGGATTTATGTGATTCAAATTGAAGGTTGTAGCTCTGTTCAAGAGCTTTCCAACGGTAGGTCATAAGCCTTATTTCGTTAAGGAACAAGAGAGTTATGGCTATTTTAGTCCGAGCTGCGCAGACAATCTACAGGGGCGCGCTCCGCGCCTCAGAGGGCGCTGCCAGCGCCCCCATTGCAGTGAGCATCAAGAAAAAGGCGCGCCCAGCGCCCTTTGGGGTGCGCCCCGCGCCCTTTGGGGCGCGCCCAGCGCCCCCATCACAGTATCCCTCCAAGGAATGGCGCGCCCCGCGCCTTTGAGGGCGCTGCCAGCGCCCATCTGCTCTGTTCTGCATGCGGCTTCATCCACTTGATTTCTAGGTTATAATTTAGTTTAGTATAAATAGAAAAGTGGTTTTTCATTGTAGAAAAAATCTAGTTTTTCATGTCCAAATAGTTTTTTAGCTTAAATTCTCCCTAGTTTCTCCATAGATTACATTTAAACTATTAAATCTTTAGTTTGTAATTTTGATATTTAATCATAGAATCAATGAAGAATCTTTGTTCATCAATGGAAATGGTAACATAAACTTGTTCTTGGGATTGGTTTCAATGACACCAAAAGGCTCCTTGTGAGGATTCTCTAACTCTAAACTATTTCTTTACTTCAATTATTTACTTGCTCTTATATGAATTGTTATTGATTTTGTTGAATGTTTTAGCTTGATCTTTGTCTTGTTATTATATTTTACAAAATCATCACTAGGGTTTGAACACAATCGAATATTGTGTTCAACCTCGAGTAGCAACTATCTTGTTCATGCTTAAGCGTATTCTTATTGTGAACAATTTAGTAGAGCTTGTTTAAACGTTAATTGTTTATTGCGTATTCTCTAAACAATTGCGTTCTTATTGTGTCTCCGTTCTTAAAGCTTTTGTTCACTGCGTGTTCTTTGAACATTAAGGGTTTTAGGCAATTTACGATTTATCTTGTCTAGCTAATTAAGGGGACTACAAGAGTTTACTCTTGTCAATAATTAATTGAGTATTGAAATGGTTTGGTAATTGAGAGTCTAATTCAATTAGCCGAGTCAGAGTCGTTATAACCGAATCCTAAGATTCTTTAGAACTAGAATTTTCCCGTAATCACTAGTTGTTAGTTTCTTTTTCACTAAAATCTCCAATTCCCCCCCCCCCTTGTTACCAATATCACTAGGAATTAGTGATCCCCCCTTTAATAATCGAAATACATTTTAACACAATTAAATCGACATAAATCCGTTCTCTGTGGATACGAACCTTACTTGCCCTTTACACTAGTTGTAATTGGAGAGTAGGAGAAAATTACTTTTGATAAGTCTTTTATTTTTAACGACATAAAAGGCCTACCACTTGGTTCTACTGTTAAGTGGAACAGTCTAGTTACTCCCCACTGATTGTGGACCCCCAATTTTACCTTGCAGGTAATCAGTGTAAGACTTGAAGTCGGGATGAGTGCTGCCGAGAATTTAGGCGCCCTTTGTTTCCTTTGTAATTTTCTTTTTGAACAGTTTCGGTTGTAATAAGGAATAGTTAAGTTTAAGGTTTTTGGAACAATTTAAGAGTTTGTTTAATAAAAGGATTAAGTTTAGAGCTTCCGCTGTGATTCTTTAAATTATTGATTAAAAGTTTAAAGTTAATACTGTTTCGTGTTGTTGTTTTCTCCGAAAACAACGTTGCTAAAATACGGGACATTACAGTTGGTATCAGAGCCGAAACCTTAGGTTGCTTCATCATAAGTAACCCGTGAGAATGTGTGCTTTATGATTCCGAGAGTTAACATAGTTAGCTGTACCATGAAAACTTAGTGAGAGTTGACTCGGGTAAAAGCCATGGGATAGGAATAATTTTATTCTTTAGATTTCTAGGTTCTTGTGCTGCTGTGAATTTAACCCTAATTTTTTTTTATTCTTCTGAAGGATGTCGACCCCTAGAAGAATGGTTACCTCCCGCAACAGGCGTCGAGCCTTAGAGGATGCTATCCTTACCTTGGCCCAAAGGAGTGTCCAACCGACGAGTGGTGAATCGTCATTCGACCGAATTGCACGACTTCGACCTCCGGCATATGATTGGGCAGCTGATCCAGTTATCCTTGAAAGTTGGATTCGTGAAATGAGAAAGCTCTTCGATGCCATGGCATGCTCGGAGCAAGAGAAGGTGTGTAATAACCCGAAATTTAGGGCCAGAAAATTTCGCGGTTATTAGTTCTATTTATTCAATTCAAGTCCAAAAGGCCCATTATATTTGGACTGTTTTATTTTAATCTGATCTCTTTTTCTCAAATTGGGCCAAAGGACCCAATTTCCCCTTTTCTTTGGCCTTGGCCGGTCCCCTCTAGTTATTTGGGCCAAGTGTTATTTTCTTTTTGATTTATTTAGTTAATTAACAATTATGTTATTTAATTAATTAAATTAATTATTTAACTTAATTTCCTAAAACCCATTCAAATATAAGCTAACAACCCAACTATTTTCTCCCTATTCTACCCATTTACACGGCAACCTTAACAACCCAATTAGGGTTTGTTTGCTTTTCTTTTTGTTTTATAAATAGGACCTATTCTATTCAATTGGTTCCTATTTTGCTAAATGTACACTTAAACCCTAAAAAAAATATAAACTTTCTCCTTCCCCTCTCTTCTCTCTTTGGCCGTGCATTATATCACCAAGGAGGTGATTTTCCTTTGGAAATTTTAGCGTAATCAGGTAACTTCGCTATCTCGTTTAATTTTGGAACAAAGTTAATCATATAGTTGAATAGGATTAAAACATGAAAATTGCTAGGATTTAGTATCATGTTCATCTAGGAAAAGTCGAACACCATGATGATGTTATTATGTAATTATTCTTGATGATAGTATGTAATATTTATGAATTATTATGAAATTTTCTTGATTATTTTATGTAGTTTCTTGAAATCTGCAATTGTTGAATAATTACTTGTATGAATTTATTTCTTAATCAAATCGTATTATTTCTTGATGAATTTTTCATGGCATTTTATTTATTGTTTTATTATGAATCATGAATTTTTTCGTGATAAAATTCGTCCTTTTATTGCTTGAAATAATTTAATCTATCAAACCGGTAAAATTGTCCAGAATTGGTTTACGAATTTATTAGGATACGTAATCAATTCGGAATGCTACGAAATTTTAGGTGGAAGTCATAAATAGTTTTTTACAGCTGGTGTAAAATTTTCGTAATTTTTAAAGTTCGTTTGATATGGCAGAAAAATCTAAAACTGAATTCAGCCTAATCTGATTTGTTAGTTATAAAATTCCTTAAAAATAGTAAAAGATGTTATTTTTGGACGAAAATTATGCACGTTAAACCTTGAACCTATATTTAACTTTCATTAAAATTTCGAGAGTAATCGAGACCTTTAAAAGGTCGTTCGTAATTTAATTCTTTAAAAATCAGATTGTGTAAAATATTGTAATTAAATTATTAAAACATGTTATTTTGAATTCTTGAATTCAATCTTGATCTTGTTTGAACCCTATGATAGCCTTGTGGTGTGATGTAAATAAAGGAATGATTTTGATCTTGTTTTAATCCATGTTTTATGATTTAATGTTTAAAGTAAATTAAATTGTTTATTATTAAGTTTATTTGATTAATTGTTGTTAATTGTATTCAATTGATTAAAAGTATAATTTTGGTATTTTTATTCAAGAGTGTTGAATGGCTTGTTGTGATAAAAATAGGATTTTTATCATATTTTGAGTAATATATGTTGTTAATTGTTAAATTGTTTATATGATTGTTAATGAACTGATCTGATTATTATGTTATAACTAAAGAAATGTCGAGTGGCCTTTTTATTTTGATCAACTTTAGTTTATTTTGGGACTTATAATAATATTGGGATAATTTTAGGAATTATTATTAGTATTAGTA
The DNA here is from genome assembly GCA_951394345.1 of Salicornia ramosissima. Classification (NCBI taxonomy): domain Eukaryota; kingdom Viridiplantae; phylum Streptophyta; class Magnoliopsida; order Caryophyllales; family Amaranthaceae; genus Salicornia; species Salicornia ramosissima. The sequence goes on from OX596237.1 coordinate 33,054,011, forward strand.
TTCGGATATTACTATTAATATTATTAATATTACGGTTATTATTAGTATTATTATTAATATTAGGAATCAGTAGGGATAAGATATAAAAGGTACGATAAGATACTAATAGGGAAAGAAAGGAAACAGAGTAGGAGGATTACGAATCGTTTCGATCTCTGGCTAGCAAAGACTTGGTATTTAAGGTGGCCAATATACGTGTCGCACCTCTCTTTCCTGGGACTTCGAACGGTTCATTTCCGAATACGGTCACCTAGTATTTCCCGATATAAGATAAGATATAAGATTTGAAAGATATAAGATAAGATAAGGACGCCCACCTGATGACCCGAGTAGTCAGACTGGGTTAAGTCGAAGCCACTGCTCAATGGGACGAACACACGAGTTCCCCCAGTAGTTCTGGGTCTTAGGATATGTAGTCGTCTAAGTAGCAGTACACGAGCTGCTATTTGGGAGTTATGGCCATAGCTTAGGCTTAGTGGTGAAACACGAGATCCGCTACGGGTTGAGTACACGAGCTCACCCCGGCATGTTCTAGGAAAGTTGTGGTGAAACACGAGATCCACAACGAGTTATAGTGACCGGTCCAATGAAAGATGATAATGATATGATATGAATTATAAGATATGGTATGGATGAAATGAAATGTTAAGATATGATATGATTACGGAATTATGGAAACCATATAGTATAAGTTAGGGATTAATTGTATAGGTCTTCCGCTGTGTATGATTTGATGTACGTATTTGTACAGGTACGTTATACGTATTTATACTCGTATGATGTAATGATATATGTATTTGTAATCGTATGTTTGTGTACATTTATACCTGTATTGTATTCGTATTTGTACGTATTCCTAACCGTATTATGCAGGTATAATTATACGTATGGTATACGTACTTTTATACGTATTTTGTACGTATTTCTAACTGTATTTCTGCAGGTATTTTTATACGTATTTTATACGTATCTTATACGTATTCGTATACGTATTTTTATACGTATTTTTATACGTATCTCGTATAATTTTTGTATACATTATATTATGTTCTATGCGTGTTTTCATGTGTATATTCTATGATATTATGTGTTTAGCGGTCCCTCAATTAAGCGGGACAGCCTAGTTACTCGCCACTGACGGTGGACCCCCCCTCAGTTTCAGGTGACGATGCAGCAGCATAAAACGGGCTTCCGTTGGATGGGTTTGAGTGTGGATGAAGTTTAGATTTATTTTAGTTATTCCAGGACTTATAAGACAATATTATAGTTTTTATTTATAATCCCAGCCTGTTGGGAAGACATTTACTTAGTTCATGTAACACTTTGGGCACTATATGCCTTATTTGACTTTTGGATTTTAGTTTAGTATTTTAGTATAAGTTGCTTAATTTTAATTAATTAATTTCATTTATAGTTTAATTTGTTTAAGTAATGATCCGAATGTCGATTTCCTTCGTCAATTGACAAGTCCAAAAAGTCGGGTCGTTACAAGGTGCCTATCGCGTCTTACTACTTGCAGGGCGAAGCAGACAATTGGTGGAGCACGATGTGAGAGCTAATCCTGAGACAAATTTGACAATGAACTGGCAAGATTTCACGGAGAAACTTCAAGAGCGATTCTACCCAGATGAGCTACGCTGGCAGAAACAAGAGGAGTTTCTGACGCTGACTCAAGGTAATATGTCCGTGCAAGCCTATACGGACAAGTTCACGGAATTGTCGCGGTTCGCAACGGTTGTAGTGCCCTCGGAGGCTGAAAGGGTGAAGCTCTACATAAAGAATATGGATCCGCGCATTCGGGTTCATGTAATAAGCAGTGGAGCGTCGACTTTCCAAAGAGCATACGAGGTAGCGTTGGAGATATACGCATCAATTGTTGAGGAAGAAGCGGAAAGAAAAAGGGCATTCCCAGCTTCCACACCAGACGCAGTTAAAAGACCCCGCCTTGAAGACGACGAGGATTCAAGATCATGTGAACCATCGACCCCGGATCAAGAACAAAGGATCTGCAACAGTTGCAGGGAAAGAGTTCACCCCGGAAGAAGGTGTGATGGCAGACGAATCGTGTGCTATCAATGCGGACAAGCAGGCCAAAAAGCCATGTTTTGCCCAGAGAATAAGGCCGCGGACCCAGGCGACGAAGCTCCGGTGCGGAACCGTGTTTTCTGCATGACACGGAAAGAAGCTGTAGCTCAAATCAAGAACGACGCAGGTAGTTTTCCTAACCCATCTTGTAGCAGGTAATGTTTACGTGCCTATATGAGCTTCCTTACGAAATTTCGAGGACGAAATTTTCTTAAGGAGGGGAGATTGTAACGACCCGAATTTTTGGGCCGTAAAATTTCGTGCAAAATTAAGCCTTAAAGACCAAATCATTCGATTTGGGCCTAAAAGACTTAATTTGTTGTTTGAAGAGCTAGCCCAATTACCCCATCTAACCCCCATAGCCGGCCCCCTAATGATAATTTTTACTAAATTATCTAAATTATCCTTTTAACCATAATTAATAATCTATATCTATTTTTGACCCAATTTAAAAATCCTAATTTTATTATCCTAACTTCCCTCCTACATTTTAGGAGCTCCTAAACTCCCTATTATTACTCAACCCAACCGGCCCCTCTTCTATTTATTCTCTTATTTTCCTAAACTAACTCCTAAATCTTAGTAAACCTTTTATATAAAAATCCCCTTTTAAAACCCTTAAGTATTATTGATCAAAAACAACAAAACAAACATCCTTTCCCCTCATATAAACTCACGACCCTCCCTAAAGAATCCTCACAAAAATTCAACTTTCTTCCTTTCGGAATCGATCAAAGGTAACTAGCTCTTTCACTTAGCAATAGGATTAATCAACATAGGATATTATATTAGATAGATTGTTGTTTTTTTTTTTTATTGTTGCTACCTATGTTGATGCCGTGTAGTTTTAGGGTAGATATTATTGATTTCTTTGCTTGTTTTGATGTTTCTTGAATTAATCTTGATATGTACATGTTTAATCTAATCTTCTTATGATAGTTCAATATTAATCTTGCTATGAATTGTTGTGTTATTGATTATTGTTTGGCTTGTACACATGCCGAGTGGAATAGGGTGATGATCTTGATTTCTTGATTGATTTGTTTGAATCTTGATAATTTCCGAAGCATGGGCACCGACGCACCGTTTATTTCCTTTGATGATTGATTCTGGATTGTTCTTTGATGGTTGACTTGATTAATCTTGGGCACCGCTTACTCGCATTTGTATTTGCTTAATTGAAATCATGATGTTGGTAGTGCATGATGTAATTATGCAAGATTGGAACTTGATTTATGGATGCATGAATTAATGAATTAGCTTGAGCATTGACTCTTTGCATTCCTCAACTACATTAGAATAATCAAGATTGTATTTGTTCCTTTGTTAATATGCATGTACATGGATTAGTGGATCATGTCACAATTTATGTTTCATGCGTGTAACCTCATATATTAAAGCATTGATTTTTATTTTGGTACTAAGTAATTCTTGTAGAATCTTGTTAAAACTTGCAAAATTATTGTTATTCTTGAGTTTCCTTCTTTAAACCACGAGAATCTTGAAGTTATTATGGTGATGGATTGGGTTATTTTTTTTCCCTCTTGTCTATGTGCGTTAGTCATTGTTTCCAAGGATTGAATTTTTATTTTTGTTTGTCAATCAAACCTGTTGAATTTGGTTGTTGGAAGTTATCTTGATGATTTAGTGGTATGATGTTGCGTGTTGATGCATGGTATTTCGTTTGATGTTTTGACTAGTGTCTTTGGGTCTTGTTGGTCGTATGTTTCGTTGATTTTCAGCATGTAATTTAAGCGTGTATTATGATGGTGCCTCTTGGTTTAAGTTGTGTCAATTATGATTAAGACTGCTATGTTGTATCGGCCTTGCGCCGTGTCATATGTATCGGCCTTGTGCCGTGTCGAGGATATGAAAGATGTATCGGCCTTGCGTCGTGTCGTAAGTATCGGCCATGAGCCGTGTCGGGGATTTGTAATAAGTATCGGCTATGAGCCGTGTCGGGGATTTATAAGAAGTATCGGCCTTGTGCCGTGTCGAAAGTATCGATTCATCTATGATGAATCGTGTCGGGGACTTGTTTGATGTATCGGCCTTGTGCCGTGTCGAAAGTATCGGCTATGAGCCGTGTCGGGGATTTATAAGAAGTATCGGCTTTGTGCCGTGTCGAAAGTATCGATTCATCAGTGATGAATCGTGTCGGGGATATTAATTGTTGTATCGACTTCGGTCGTGTCGTTTAACTCTTACGGATGTTGATTGATGATAAATGATATGATATTTATGAATTGTGTATAATGAAGTCTTCCGCTACTGTGATCTCTGATATATGAATCTAAGTGATGAATATGCTCAATATGTACGAATTGGTGGTGTCTTCTATTTGATTTAATGTTTTATGTTGCTTGGTTCTACTGTTAAGTGGAACAGTCTAGTTACTCCCCACTGACTGTGGACGCCCAATTTTATCTTGCAGGTAATCAGTGTAAGACTTGAAGTCGGGATGAGTGCTGGCGAGAATTTAGGCGCCCTTTGTTTCCTTTGTAATTTTCTTTTTGAACAGTTTCGGTTGTAATAAGGAATAGTTAAGTTTAAGGTTTTTGGAACAATTTAAGAGTTTGTTTAATAAAAGGATTAAGTTTAGAGCTTCTGCTGTGATTCTTTAAATTATTGATTAAAAGTTTAAAGTTAATACTATTTCGTGTTGTTGTTTTCTCCGAAAACAACGTTGCTAAAATACGGGACATTACAGTTGGTATCAGAGCCGAAACCTTAGGTTACTTCATCATAAGTAACCCGTTATTAATAACATAAATTCCCGGAATATAATTTTCAAAAGATTTCCATTTATAAGACAGGGAATTCATTAATAGTTTTCGAAATAAATTTTTAAGGCACAGAAAAGACAAACTTATTATCTAAAATTCTAACCCCAAAAATACGGGGTGTTACAGTCACCCCTCCTTAAATAAGTTTCGTTCTCGAAAGTTCAAAATAACACTACAACAATTAAAATAACAATAAATATTCACACCAATAAATATAATGCGAAAATAATCCTAACCCAGGCTACTACCCAAGTCACACTCTCTAAGTTCAAAGGTTGGCTAACTATGTCAAACTCTCGGAATTATAAAGCGCACAATCTTTCGGGTTACTTATGATGAAGTAATCCTAAGGTTTAGCAATGATACCAACTGTAACGACCCGCATTTTAGCAACGTTGTTTTCAGAGAAAACAACAACACGGATACATCTACAAGATATTTTTATTAACAATCTTTTAATACATCTACAAAATATTTTGTAACCTAATAACCACAATCTTTTAATATCAAATTCATTAATGACAACAGAAGCTCTAAAATTAATTCAAATTATTCAATTAAACCAACAAATAGTCCAAAATAGCTAAATTACCAAAGTCCAATATTACTAATCAATTACGCTAAATCCACTAAAACTATTACATAAACTAGAAATTGACATTAAAAAACTTAAACTACTATTCTCGATTGCTCACAGTCCCAGCCCTTGCGTAACCCAATCAATCATCTCCTGTACCTGAAAGAAGGGTTTTGGGGTCCACAGTCAGTGGGGAGTAATTAGATTGTTCTATTTAATCAACAGAACACAATTAGAAACATAATAACTACAACAGATCAACAAAACAATCAAACTGGTCAACAGGAAATATCATTCAAAGGAATTCACATTCAAGTATGGAGCGGAAACAAGTCATAATAGAATATTCAACCAAGACTCTCAAGACAAGCTTAATGCAATTCTATACTTCTAGACTCCACTATTGACTTTCAAGTTCCAGTTCAGTTCAAGTGCTAATACGTGACACAGTGATATGCTCGTAGGGGAAACCTTAACTCTTCCTCAACGTTCCTTGTCTCATGCTGGGTCAACCACAAAGGATCTACTTCCCGAGCACTGGGATCCACAACTGTCCCAAAACCGCAGAAGGGACAATGGCTTCGACTATACCTATGTTCATGGCACTTTAGCCACTAGATAGGTGGTCACTTCATAGTTTATTATCTTTTCAAGTTCACAGTTTAACTTTTAATGACACAATTTGACCTCTAATCAATTCTAGTTCATCTTAACTTGACTCAAGACTCTAGTCCAAGACTCTTATACTCGACAAGTTTGACAACATCACACGGTAATTCGACATTCATCAATAACCATTCTATTCAACAAGTTCATACGTAAAGACAAGAATTAATCATAATTCCAACAACATAATTTCAATCAGTAGAACAAGATAGAATTCGAAAACTTACCCGTCACTTACCATTAGTACACGGCTCTTTTGCAATACAACCTTCAATAATTCATCATAATTCATCTAATCCGTTCAATCATCAATATAAAATACAAGTTTAAATTAACTAAAATATTTTCAAAAACGTAATCAAATTCTAGTCTTTTATTTAATTGAATCATAAAGAAAATCTAGTCTTTTACTCTTCCCTTTTCACTCGAAAATTTCGAACAATAATAATCAAGAAATCAAGTTTTAATCTAATTAAAAATACAAGCTTTGATTAATTAATTTGAAATTATTTTCAAGAACAAGTTCAAAGTCTTATTTTTTTATTGCAAAAACACATAAAAATTAACCCTTTTATACTCTAATCATACACGGCATTTATATAAGTCACCCAGGATTAAATTCTTTCTTTTCTTTTCGAAAATATTTGAGATTAAACAATTAAATCAGACTAACACAATAAAAATCCAAACTTTAATTATTGAACCAAGATTTAACAACAATATTGTCAACATGAATTTGTCACACGGCACTATCAATTTAATTTCAAGATTAATATTTTAAATTTCAAGAACTTAATTTATTAAAGAATTAATTCAAGAAAATCATTAAAGATCATTAATAGAACAAGATTATAACATAAAGATCGAGTTTTCATCATGGAAAATATTCGAACAACATATAAAGTAATCGGCTCACATTCGAACAACACATATATTCATTCAATGATTTCTTTCATCAATTCTAATTAACAAGAATCATAGAACAAGCATGGATTATGATAGAACATGTAAATAACTTAACGAAATATCTTAGAATTATGATGGAACCACTCGACATTCTCCTAGCATACTAACAATTAGCTCAAAAATATTATTCACACAGTTCTAAGCAATTCTATGTAGTTCTAAACCTATTCTAGATAATTATATAACTAATCTATTATACTAATTAAATAAAAGCAAGCTAATTACCTATTAGTGAAGAATATGGTTCGAAAACTCAAGGATGTCACACAGCTTCTTGATGTTTCTTTTACTTCTTGCTCCAATCTTGAGGGTTAATTCGAAGCAAGAGGTTTTTAGAGGTATCTTTGTGAATTGTTTTGATAAGGAAAAGATGGTAAGTAATTGTTGACTTCCCTCTTTCAAAATATCATAGGGCCGTGTGGTTTAAAGAATAAAAGGGTTTGTTTCCTTCCTAAACTTTAGTAAGGAAGTTAGGATAAAAATTAGATTTTTAGGAAGAGTCAAAAATAGATATTGATCAATAATTAAGGTTGAAAAAGAATCAAAATAAAAAAAAAGAAATCAACAAGGGGTCGTGGGTCTCCTAAGGATGAGGGATCTTTGGTACCCTAAAATCTAGTTGGGTAGTTAGGAGATAAAAGGTGAGTTTTCTTTTAGGATAAGTCAAAATAGATATGATTTGCTATTTATGGTTAAAAATAGAATAAAATAAATAAAACAAAACAATAAAGGGGCCGAGTAGTAGGATGCAAAAAGGTTAATGGGCTTTGATTTGGCAAGGCAAGGTTGTATGATTAAATAAATAGAAGGAAGGGAAAAAGAATAGGGACAAATTTAATTAAAATATATTAAAAGGAATTAAAAGGAATGGTTAAAATAAATAAAATAAAAAGGATAAAAGAATTAAAGGAACATGAAAGGCAAGTTAGAGGGAAAAATGATGGAGAAATAAGATGATCCTGATCCAATTAATTATAGGAAGGAAAAAGTGTAACGACCCAGATTTATCAGTATTTCTGTCATTGTCTTATGTGTTTATTTATGTTATTTTATGTATGGTCCAAAATTTATTTGGACGATTTATTTTTATTTTATGTGAATAATTTCAATTATTTTTATTTTTGGTTGTTTATTAATTATTTTATTATTATTTAATTAATTAGAATTTTATTATTTAATTTTCTAATTAGTTAATTAATTTTTGGGCCAAAAACTAATTAGGCATGATTAGTCATGCATGAGTGCCATTAGCCCAATTGATCATAAAAAGCCCATTTTTTTCCATGTCATGACCGGCCCCCTCATGATTAGTGGCCTAATTGCCACTTGCTTCATATTCACACCTTAAACCACTTCTATAAATAGAAGGGTCAGTAAGGCTTAAGAGTTCATTTTGCCATCTTAAACACCTTTGATCATCATTTGCCACAAGCAAAAGCCAAACACTATTGCTTGCCTTAATTCCACACGCCATTTTTGGCTATGAACACCCAACCATTGTTCATCATCCAATCACTTCCAAAACTTAAAGATTTAATTGCTATTGATCTTTAGGTAACTTTAAGCACAACAATCTCCATATTTTGCAATCATGACCTCTAGTTCAGGTTTGTTTTTGGGGTTGTTCGATTGGGTTCAAGTTCGTGGGGTGGTCTGTGTGTTTCGTGTGAAGGACCGTGTTGGTTCGTGGTGGCCGTGCAGTGGCAGCCGTGCAAGCCATGGTGGTACCGTGTTGAAGCCGTGGTGGTGCCGTGCAAAGCCGTGGTGGTGCCGTGTTCGTGCGAGCCGTGCCATGTTGTGCGTGTGATAGGCCGTGTATTTTGGGTTTTCCGGGCAGCAAGTTTGTGTGTTATTTTGCTTGATCTTCAATAAATTAACATACTATCTTACCTTAATATGTGTACTATGATTATAGGATAGATTAAGTGATCATGCTGGGTGAATTTTTGATGATTGTTTGTTAATTTATGCATGATTTTTAAGGTGGATTTGGGTATTGATTTCATGATGATTTTACTTAAGTTTTCATGCATGTTTTGGATGGGGTTTTTCGTGTGGTTTTTGTGTTGAAGTCGAGTTCTTGATCGAGTTCTTGTTGATTTCTTGATGAGTTCTTTGAGTTCTTTATGAGTTCTTGGTTGAATCTTGGAATCTTGAAAGTTGGTCTTATGTTCTTTTAAGTGCATGTTTATTGGTGTTTTTCAAAGTTTTATTTAAAGATAAGCAAAGTTTTCTAAAGTTTTCTAAAGGAAGTTTTAAAGAAGTGAAAGAAAAGTTAACAGAAAGTTAAAGATTCGGTAAAGATTGGTTTAAGAAGTAGTATTGATTATGGCTAGAATCAAGAAAAGGCGAAAGAAGCGATCTTGAGAATAACTTCGATGTTGTAAGTAAAGAATTAGCTTAAGTTTACTTTTAGACGCCTAACCTTAGAGTAAGATTCTAAGACTTGGGTTAAGACGTTGCCCCTATCCTGACCGCGGTATTGGGATAGTGTATACTTGCTATGTTGTTTGTTTGATATGAATTTCCGTAAGATGGGTTTCATGGGTTTGGGAGTAAAATTCTCATTCCTGGCATAGTAGGAAAGTTCGTTAGCGTAAGATGCGTTCGTACGTGCATAGTCCGGTGTAAAATGTAAATGGTAGCGACAAAGATGATTAACGATTTTAAGTTTGAATTATTTAAAGTTGGATGGTTTTACGATTGTGCTTAATACGTTGTGTAACGACCCGTATTTTAGCAACATTGTTTTCGAAGAAAACAACAATACGAATCATTAAAGGTTGAAACTTATATCACAAATCTTATAAGTAAACAACGGAAGCTCTAAACTTAATACTTTTATTAATCCAAATTAATTAAACCAAAATTAGAATATGTCCAAAAGGTGACTTAAAATACTAAAGTTCTAACACAAGCTACTAAAATTCATTAACAAGAATAAGTTTACTAATATGGGTAGCTAATACTGCTACGCTTGCTCGCTCATGAGACCCAACCAACGTTGTAACCCAGATTACTCAACTCCGTTACTTGTAAAGGATCGGAATGGGGGTCCACAGTCAGTGGGGAGTAATTAGAATGTTCTACGTAATCGTAGAACGCAACCAAGTACATAATAAACAAAAAATAGCACATACAATTCATAGCATCAACACGATTATCACATTCACAATCATATAACACTAGTTCACATCACACAATCAGATACGCAGCGGAAAACATATCATGACTAAACCATACTCTCTAGCTAGGGTCACCTTAAGACTCTAGACTCCATAGACTGACATCTCATCTTTCATTATTCCATTTATTATCTTTCATTGGTCCAACTTCAACGTACAACAATCTCACTCCATCGTTCCAATGGTTCAACTTCAACGCACGACAAATGTGCTTCATCGTTCCATTGGTTCAACTTCAACATACGGCTGTTGCACTCCATTGTTCCATTTATCATTTAAATTATCTTCCATTGGTCCAAGTTCAACGTACAACAGTTGTACTCCACCATTCCAATGGTCCAACTTCAACGTACGACAAATGTACTTCATTGTTCCACTGGTCCGACTTCAACATACAACTATAGTACTCCATTGTTCCATTATTATTAAAATTATCTTTCATTAACCCGTTCATCATCATCTTTCCTCAACATTTATTATGTATTTTATATGGTGCTCATATCGGCCGTCAATTCCTTAATTATCCGCATAACTGTCCGTCAATTCCAATTATCAGTATATGCCAGCCATCAATTCCTTAAACCCGGTAGAGTATACCATAATTGGAAGTACTAGATGACCGTAATTTGAACTGAGATGTTCGAAATCCCAGGAACGAGAGGTGCGGCACGTATAGTGGCCATATTAAATACCAAGTCTTTCCTAGCCAGAGATCGAAACAAGACAATATCCTCTTACTCTGTTTCCTTTCCTTCATTATTATATTATTAATATTTTATTTAAAATCATAACTTTGTGTCTAAATCAACCAAACTTAGCACTTAGTCAACCCTAGGTCAAAATTCTAACTTTGACTTCTAGATTTAATAACAACTTAGACATTCATATCAATTCACAATCATCAATACACACCGCAATTTCATGAATAAATAATAAACAAAAATATAATTCAAGAATTTAATTAATTAATTCCAAAAAATAATAATAATTATATTAGACTTACTTCATAAAAAAAATCCATGCTTTAATAATAATTCAAGATTCTAATTAATTAATTCAAATAAAAATAATTAAAATAGACTAACTTTATAAAAATCCAACCTTCAAACATTGATCAAGAATTTCGAACCAAAATTCAAGGATGATAATTATCACATTCGACATTCATCACAATCAATCAAGATTCATGGCAAGAACACACTTGGAACATAAAATCATGACAAACATTAAATAAAACAACATAGAACTTGTAAACAATTCGGCCATCATGGATTTATCATCAAACAAATAATTTTAATCTATTCTAAGCAATTTTAAATTGTTCTATGAATTATATAATTAATTGAGTCACATATTAGGCAAAACATCTAATTACCTCAATTGATGGGTCAAAATTCGAAGGTGGTGGATGTTTTGGCTGTGTATGAGACTCGAATAATGTTGGTGTTGCTCTCTTTGTTTCTTGCTTCAATCTTTTTGGTATGGTTTGTTGCGAGCTTAAAGATTTAATGTTAAGTTTTTATTTGTAAAAGAGAAAAGAAGGAATAGAAAAATATTGATGTTTGGTGTTTGATGGTTTTGTGAGTTTTGAAGAGCAAGGGAGGGTTTTTTATAGATGTTGGATGGTTGGGTGAACTCCTAAAATTTAGGAGAGAAAAATATAAAATTAGGATCTTTTATTAGATATGTTTTTAGATTATTAGAAATAAACAAATTAATTAAAAGGGTTAAATAAAAGGACTTGGGCCGTGTGGGGCTAAGGGGTTAAGTGCTAATTTGGGCTTTGGTCCTAGATTGACAAAGCAAGGTAAAGAGTTTGGGCTCGGTTTTTAGTGCGGTTAGAATCTTTTGCCCATGAAATTAAGTAATTAAATAACAAATAAAAATTTAAAATAGCCCAAAATTTCGGGTGAGACTGTTTGTTTGATTGATTGGTAGTCTGATATGTTTGTTTGATTTGTTCTATGATTATGTGTATCCATGTTAGGGTGGGACTGTTATGTTACTCGCAACTAACAGTGGATTGTTGTTAATTTTTCAGGCAACTCTGATGATGACAGTGTTGCTTAGCTATGGGTTGGGCGAGTGCCGATGTTTTCTTATTTTAGACTATGTTATGTTTTTAGATTGGACGTTTAGTTTCTGTATTTAGTATATTTTGACTCTGACAGTATTTTGAGTTATTTTCTAGTATTGATACATTTGGGTTTAGTATTATACAACTTGTGGGTATTGTACGATTTTGGGTTATTGCAATAATCATTACGAGTTTTTGTTTTAATTTTTAGTAAGTTTGTTTGTTAGATCGACAATTCGACTCATCGGTTTCTTCCGCGCCGGTTTAAGCGAGTCGGGTCGTCACAGTTGTTATTAGAGCCGAATAGGTTTTAAGTGAAGTTTTAGGACTTGAGTAAACCCGGGAGTTGAGAGCTTTACCATTCCCGAGTGATAAAACCAATTTAGAATAAGTTTAAGGGAGAAGAGCGTCGGGTAGAAGAATTCGGGAAAAGACTATTTTTCCTACTTTCTTTTTGTGTGTATACTTGACTGGAGTGTGGATTTTTTACTGACATTGTCTCGTTTTGTTTGTCCGTTGCTGCGATGATTTCAGCATCTCCACACCTCGCCGGACAAGTTCGGGTCGACAGAGGTTACGAGCGCTCGAGGAGGCGATTTTTACACTTGCGCATCATAGTCGTCAGCCATCGGGATCGCAGTCGACGTTCGATCGTATCGCTCGTCATCGACTGCCTACTTACGATGGGGTTGCCGACCCTACGATGTTGGAGAGTTGGATCCGCAAGATGGGGAAGCTCTTCGACGCGAGGTTTTGCCCCGAGCACGAGAAGGTCCAGATCGCCGCCTACTACTTGCATGGAGAGGCCGATAACTGGTGGAGCATAGCGAAGAACACGTGTATGCCCCTACATCTGATGTCTTGGGCTGAGTTCGTAGCTAAGGTTCAGGAGAGGTTCTACCCCGACGAGTTACAGTGGCAGAAACAGGAGGAGTTTCTTACTCTCGCTCAGGGTAAGATGACGGTTCAGGCCTACACTGATAAGTTCGCCGAGTTTTCGAGGTTCGTGACATCGGTAGTACCATCTGAGGAGGAGCGGGTCAAGCGCTACATCAAAAAGCTAGATCCGAGGATTAGCGGCCACGTGATCAATAGTGGAGCGAAGATGTCACAGCGAGCTTACGAGGTAGCACTTGAGATCCAGACGTCTGGCATAGAGGAGGAAATGAGCAAGAAGAGGACCCCGACCACGGTGACGTCACCATCATTTAAGAAGCCCCGGTTCAGTGCTCCAGGCAGTACCCCTTCTACCACTAGTTCATGTAATAACCCGAAATTTAGGGCCAGAAAATTTCGTGGTTTATTTATATTATTATAGTATTCCAAGTCCAAAAGGCCCAATATTTAGACTGTTTATTTTTATTTCCTCCATCTTATCCGGGAACCGGGTCCCATGACCCATCTGTTTCTTCTCTTGGCCGGCCCCTTGTAATGGTATGGGAATAATTTTTGTTTTATAATTATTCCAATCTAGTAATTAATTAACTAATTAATTATTAAAACTAAGTGACAACTTTTACTTAGTCTACGTACACCTCTCAACCAACTCCACTCTCCTTTCCCCTAATTTCCCTCTAATTACACGGCTCCCCCTTGTGAATGCTATGATATTATTTTTTTTTTTTTCCTTTTATTCTTTTCGAGTGACCAAGGAGTAATTTTTCTACTCTTTTCTTTCCTATGCTAAGGTAACTAGACTATTCTTTTTAAATTTGGAACAAGTTTTCCATATAGTTAATTAGGATTAAATCATGAAAAACTTGTAGAATTAGTATCATGTTTAGGTTAAATTTTCCAGTAGTATTATATAATTTATTATGATATTTTCTTGGTATTATATGCAATCTTGTTCAATCTTTAATTGTTTTAATAAACCTTATCCATGAATTAATTTATTTAATTGTATATTTATTCCGAATAATTGCATGATAAATTGTCTAATCTTGATCTTGGTTTGGTTTAGGAATGTCGAGTATGATGATAGTGATTATGATGATTTTTAAGTTGTTTTCTTGAATTTTTATGATGAGTTTGATTGTTAAATTGAAGTATTAAATTCTTGAATTAAAGAAAATATTCTCTTAATCAAGTCGTTGTAGTATACTGGTCTCAAGATGGCCTTTAGAAAAATGTTGTGAATTAGTGGTCTCAAGATGGCCTTTAGAAAAATGTTGTGAATTAGTGGTCTCACGATGGCCTTTAGAAAAGATGTTATGAATTAGAGGTCTCACGATGGCCTTTAGAAAAGATAAGATACGATACGGACGCCCATTTGATGATACACGAGTCATCAGATCGGGTTAAGTCGAAGCCACTGCCCTACTGCGGTCTCTGGGCAGTTCTGGATCTTATGATATGTAGTCTTCTAAATAGTAGTACATGAGCTGCTATTTAGGGGTTATGGCCATAGCTTAGGCTTAGTTCTTGCAAAGGAGGGCTACGGGTGGAATACACGAGTTCCCCCGGCATGTTTTAGGAAAGTTGGGGTGCACACGGGATCCTCAACGAGCATCATGACCGGTCCAATCAGATGGTTAAAAGAAGGGTTTATGGGTAAAATATGATAAGATAAGTATTTCATGGGAAAGATTCTGTTATATGTGTTTATATGTGTATTTTCGTATGTTAGGGCATTAATTTGGTAATATTAAGTCTTCCGCTGCGTACGTCTGGTAAGTCTGTAGTTTGTATGCGTATGTTGTACGTATTTGTATTTGTATGTTGTACGCAATTGTATTTGTACGTTGTACGTATTTGTATTCGAAGGTTGTACGTATTTGTATGTATATTGTACACGTATATTGTATGTATTTCTAACCGTATTTTGCAGGTATTTTATACGTATAGTACTCGTATTTTATACGTATATCGTACGTATTTCTAACCGTATTTTGCAGGTATTTTATACGTACTGTAATCGTATTTTATACGTATGCGTATACGTATTTTTCTACGTATTTTTATACGTCTTTTTATACGTACTTTTGTACGTGTTTTGTATGTATTGTTGTACGTATTTCGTATGTATTTTTGTACGTATTTCCATGTGATTTTGCATGATTTTCTTGGTTGATTCTATGCTATTATATGGTTAGCAGTCCCTCATTTAAGCGGGACAGCTTAGTTACTCGCTAGAAGATATGCTACGGGCTTGTGCGTTAGATTTCCAGCAGACTTGGGTTAAATCATTAAGCTTGGTGGAATTCTCGTACAACAATAGCTATCATGCTAGTATCAAGATGGCTCCTTATGAGGCGTTGTATGGGCGCAAGTGTCGCAACCCTACTTGTTGGAGCGACATTAGCGATGCTTTGGTGATTGGTGTAATACCCCGAAATTTCGGGATATTTTAAATTTTTCATAATTAATTAAATATATAATTAATTTACTATTTAATTGATTATTATTTAATTAATTATTAATTTTATTATAGCAGTCTAATTATTTTGATCATGGCCCGAACTTTAATTTCATCTTACCAAGACCCGAGCCCAATTATTTCCTTTGTTCTTTGTATCTCACGGCCCACTCCCTCATCCTTTTCTTTAATTAATTTCTTTCATTTCTTTTAATCAATATTATTATTAAACCTTTATCTATTTTGTAACTATGTCTAAAACCCTAATCCTTGCTTACCTATTCTCCCTACTAGATTTTAGGGATTATCACCACTTTGTTTTTATTTTATTTTTTCCAAGCTACAAATAAAAACTACAAATAAAAAGTACAAAATAAAAACCCCCTTTTATTCATAGAGACTCACGGCCCCTTGGCTCTCTCCTTTTTAATTAATTCATTTAATTTGTTTAATCAATTTTTATTAGTTAATCTATCTGTTTAACCCTTTCCTAAAAACCCTATTTTTATTCCAACCCTTCCTATTCTTGTTACTAGATTTTAGGAAGTCAAAACCTCCCTATTATTTCCTATTTCACACGGCAACCCTAAGGACTAACAACCAAATTGTTTTATTATATTTTCCTTCCAAGATCAATCATTAAATTGTTCCTAAACCTTTTATATTGTTCCAACCCCTTAAAGATTGATCAAAAACCTTAAAGAAACCCCAAACAAACCTCAAAATAAATCCAAGAAACCTTGAAATATTCGAACCCCATCCATAATCAAAGCTAATTAGATATGCTTTACTTAATCAATAGGATAGATTAGCAATATGATTATTCGAATAGGATTGATCATGTTTAGAATAGGTTTAGAATCATATGGAATTGATGTTGAATTATTTAGAATTATTTATGGTTGTGTTATGAAGAATGCCGAGTGTGACATGATGATAATCGAATGTTTCTTTGAGGAAAAATATGATTTTTATGTTATTTTCTTGATCTTTAATTAATCTTTTATGAAAATCTTGAATTGAATCTTTGATTTAGGCATTCTATGATGATTTCTTGAATAAGATCTTGATGTTGTGTTAGACCATGAAGGCCGTGTATTTCAAGGTTTTGAAAGCATTGATTTTGTCTTGTTTTGGTACAAGTTTGACAATTTATTGATTAAAGTGTTATGTTATGATTTATTATTATGTTTATGTGATTAATTATTGTTAATTGTACTTGAGCAATTGAAGTGTAAATTTTGGTATTTATGGGGAAGAATGCCGTGTGATGTTGAATGATAAAAATATGATTTTTATTTTGTTTTAAGAAATTTCTGTTGATGATTATTGGTTTATTAAGGAAGAATGTCGTGTGGTACTATTTTGGGTTTAGAGTTTTGGGTCAAGTTAAGAAGAGCTAGAATTGAATAGAAGTGAAGTTGAGTCAATAAGGAATTGAATTGTGAAAAGGAAATCAAGAACAGAACAGAATTGAATTGAATTGAAAAGATGATTAACTATGAAGTGACCGCCTATCTAGTGGCACACGTGCCATAAACATAGGTATAGTCGAAGCCACTGTCGTATCTTCAGATTCGGGACAGTTCTTGATCCCAGTGCTTGGGGAGTAGATCTTCGTGGTTGACCCGGCATGAGCAAGGAAAGTTGGGGGGAGTAGATCTTCGTGGTTGACCCCTTACGAGCATATGACTGGTCACGGATTAGCACCTGAACTGAATAGTATAGAAGAGTCAATAGTGGTGTCAAGAAGTCTAGAACGGAGTAAGTTAGTATAGAAGGTTGTGGTTATGAGGATTGTTATGATTGTTTTCCGCTGCGTACTTGATGATTATGTTTATATATGATTTCTTGATGTTTGGTTTGTCTGTTTGATTGACTTATTCCAATGATTATGTTTCTAATTATGTTCTACTGATTAAGTAGAACAATCTAATTACTCACCACTGATTGTGGACCCCCAACATTCTTTTCCAGGTACAGGTGGTGATTGAATTGGGCTACGCAAGGGCTGGGATAGTTAGCTAGCCAGCTTAGTAGTTGACCCTGATGTTTAGTTCTAGCTTATGTTTTACGTTTTTAGTGGATTTTCCTTATTTTGTATTGTTATTAGACTTTGGGATTATTATTTATTTTGGATTCTTTAATAGTTTTAATGAATAATATGATTAAGTATAGAGCTTCCGCTGCAGTTTATGGATTTGATCTTAAAGGTTTTTAGAAGTTAATGATCTGTAATGTTGTTTTTTCCGAAAACAACGCTGCTAAATTACGGGTCGTTACAGTTGGTACCAGAGCTGAAACCTTAGGTTACTTCATCATAAGTAACCCGTGAGAATGTGTGCTTTATTATCCCGAGAGTTAACATAGTTAGCTTTACCACAAGAACTTAAGTGAGTGTTGACTTGGGTAGAGCTATGGGATAAGTCATTTTACATTCTTTTTCGATGATTTGATTTAAGTTTAAATTGTCTTTTGATTTCAATAACTTGTGCATTGTTTTGAAGAATGACAAGTCCGGAACCATCACTTAGTAGCCGTGACCGACGCCGTATGTTAGAGGACGCAGTCATCAGCATAGCTCAGAGAGGAGCTAGTTGACCAGCAGTCAAACCACATTTGACCGGATTTCCCATCATCGACCCCCTACCTATGATGGCACGTCTGACCCCGTGGTGCTCTAGTGCTGGATTCAGGAGATTGGAAAACTATTCGACGCAATCGATTGTCCGGATGATGAACGAGTTCAGATCGCCAGCTACTATCTTCGACTGGAAGCAGACAACTGGTGGATGACGGTTCTTCCGCAGGGAAGAGCCGTAAAGGGCATGTCTTGGGAAGAGTTCACCTCCAAGCTGCAAGAACGTTTCTACCTCGACGAACTCAGGTGGCAAAAGCAGGAGGAGTTCCTGACGCTCACTCAGGGGACCATGTCAGTTCAGGCGTATACTGACAAGTTCACGGAGCTGTCCAGATTTGCTGCTCCAGTAATTCCATCGGATGCTGAGAAACTGAAGCGGTATATCAAAAAGATGAATCCTCGCATTCGGGTACACGTCATCAACAGCAGGCCAGCAACGTTCCAGAACGCGTACGAGACAAACTTAGAGATTCAAGCATCGCTCGAGGAGGAAGAGGCTTCAAAGAAGAGAACCAGAGACAGCCAGCTGTCTGCAGTCGAGAAGAGACCACGACTCGACTCATCTCAAGAGCCGCAATCGCAGGACGTACAAGCAACCAACGTTCCGGAGACCACAATTTGCAGAGGATGCAAGAAAGAACGTCATCCCGAGAAGAGGTGCGACGGGTCTACGATAGTGTGTTACGTGTGTGGTCAAGGAGGGCACAAGTCTTGGGCGTGTCCAAAGAGTAAATAGCCAGCAACTGCGAGCCAAACACCGATGAAGAATCGTATTTTCTGCATGACCCAAGAAGAGGCGGACGCGCGGGCCAACATGATTGCTGGTACGGCCACTGCTATTTATTTTTAGTGTTGTTATTGTTTCCGTTTATTTCATTGTTTTCTTATGTGTGCTTTCTTTTGAAAAATTTCGAGGACGAAATTTTCTTAGGGAGGGGTGACTGTAATACCCCGAAATTTCGGAATATTTTAAATTTTTCATAATTAATTAAATATATAATTAATTGACTATTTAATTGGTTATTATTTAATTAATTATTAATTTTATTATAGCAGTCTAACTATTTTGATCATGGCCCGAACTTTAATTTCATCTTGCCAAAACCCGAGCCCAATTATTTCCTTTGTTCTTTATATCCCACGGCCCACTCCTTCATCCTTTTCTTTAATTAATTTCATTCTTTTCTTTTAATCAATATTATTATTGAACCTTTATCTATTTTGTAACTAAGTCTAAAACCCTAATCCTTGCTTACCTATTCTCCCTACTAGATTTTAGGGATCATCACCCCTTTGTTTTTATTTTATTTTTTCCAAACTACAAATAAAAAGTACAAAATAAAAACCCCCTTTTATTCATAGAGACTCACGGCCCCTTGGCTCTCTCCTTTTTAATTAATTGATTTAATTTGTTTAATCAATTTTTATTAGTTAATCTATCTGTTTAACCCTTTCCTAAAAACCCTATTTTTATTCCAACCCTTCCTATTCTTGTTACTAGATTTTAGGAAGTCAAAACCTCCCTATTATTTCCTATTTCACACGGCAACCCTAAGGACTAACAACCAAATTGTTTTATTATATTTTCCTTCCAAGATCAATCATTAAATTGTTCCGAAACCTTTTATATTGTTCCAACCCCTTAAAGATTGATCAAAAACCTTAAAGAAACCCCAAACAAACCTCAAAATAAATCCAAGAAACCTTGAAATATTCGAACCCCATCCATAATCAAAGCTAATTAGATATGCTTTACTTAATCAATAGGATAGATTAGCAATATGATTATTCGAATAGGATTGATCATGTTTAGAATAGGTTTAGAATCATATGGAATTGATGTTGAATTATTTAGAATTATTTATGGTTGTGTTATGAAGAATGCCGAGTGTGACATGATGATAATCGAATGTTTCTTTGAGGAAAAATATGATTTTTATGTTATTTTCTTGATCTATAATTAATCTTTTATGCAAATCTTAAATTGAATCTTTGATTTAGGCAATCTATGATGGTTACTTGAATAAGATCTTGATGTTGTGTTAGACCATGAAGGCCGTGTATTTTAAGGTTTTAAAAGCATTGATTTTGTCTTGTTTTTGTACAAGTTTGATAATTTATTGATTAAAGTGTTATGTTATGATTTATTATTATGTTTATGTGATTAATTATTGTTAATTGTATTTGAACATTGAAGTGTAAATTTTTGTATTTATGGGCAAGAATGCCGTATGATGTTGAATGATAAAAATATGATTTTTATGTTTTTTTAAGCAATTTCTGTTGATGATTATGGGTTTCTTAAGGAAGAATGTCGTGTGGTACTATTTTGGGTTTAGAGTTTTGGGTTAAGTTAAGAAGAGCTAGAATTGAATAGAAGTGAAGTTGAGTCAATAAGGAATTGAATTGTGAAAAGGAAATCAAGAACAAAACAGAATTGAATTGAATTGAAAAGATTATTAACTATGAAGTGACCGCCTATCTAGTGGCACACGTGCCATGAACTTAGGTATAGTCGAAGCCACTGTCCTATCTTCGGATTCGGGACAGTTCTTGATCCTAGTGCTTGGGGAGTAGATCTTCGTGGTTGACCCAGCATGAGCAAGGAAAGTTGGGGGGAGTACATCTTCGTGGTTGACCCCTTAAGAGCATATGACTTGTCACAGATTAGCACCTGAGCTGAATAGAATAAAAGAGTCAATAATGGTGTCAAGAAGTATAGAACAGAGTAAGTTAGTATAGAAGGTTATGGTTATGAGGATTGTTATGATTGTTTTCCGCTGCGTACTTGATGATTATGTTTATATATGATTTCTTGATGTTTGGTTTGTCTGTTTGATTGACTTATTCCAATGATTATGTTTCTAATTGTGTTCTACAGATTAAGTAGAACAATCTAATTACTCACCACTGATTGTGGACCCCCAACATTCTTTTCCAGGTACAGGTGGTGATTGAATTGGGTTACGCAAGAGCTGGGATAGTTAGCTAGCCAGCTTAGTAGTTGACCCTGATGTTTAGTTCTAGCTTATGTTTTACGTTTTTAGTGGACTTTCCTTATTTTGTATTGTTATTAGACTTTGGGATTATTATTTATTTTGGATTCTTTAATAGTTTTAATGAATAATATGATTAAGTTTAGAGCTTCCGCTGCAGTTTATGGATTTGATCTTAAAGGTTTTTAGAAGTTAATGATCTGTAATGTTGTTTTCTCTGAAAACAACGCTGCTAAATTATGAGTCGTTGCAATTGGTCATGATCATATCATGGACACGGTGGAGCAGATCAAGATCATCAGGGCAAGGTTACAGGCAGCTCAGAGTCGACAGAAGTCGTATGCTGATTGTCGACGGAAGCCGTTGGAGTTTCAGATGGGTGAAAAAGTCCTGCTGAAAGTGTCCCCGATGAAGGGTGTGATTCGTTTTGGCCATAAGGGTAAGCTCAGACCCAAGTATGTCGGGCCATACGAAATTCTGGAACGGGTCGGAGAAGTTGCTTATCGAGTGGCGTTGCCTCCGGATCTATCGAAGGTTCATGATGTGTTTCACGTGTCCCAGCTACGGAAATACGTGAATGACCCTTCCCATATTATCCTGGTGGAATCGTCTGAGATCGAGCCGAACCTGACCTTTGAAGAGAAGCCAGTAAGGAATTTGGACCGCCAGGATCGTATTTTGCGACGTAAGGTGGCACCATTAGTCAAAGTGCTCTGGCGTAGCGAGAAGTTCAAAGAGGCTACGTGGGAGACGGAAGCTTCAATGGGGGATAAGTATCCCGAGCTATCCCGAGCTCTTTGAAGCATGTATGCAGTTGTTTTCATTATTTTGTTATGTGCTATGTTTTGTTCGGTGCGTGTTGTTTTGAGCTTCTTTAAGTAAATTTCGAGGTCGAAATTTATTTAAGGAGGGGTAACTGTAATAACCCGAAATTCTGCGCCAGAAAATTTCGTGGTTAATTATTATTGTTTTAATATTCTTAGTCCAAAACACCCAATTAATCGGACTGTTTAATTCTTATTTCTTTTCCTTGTCTCAAAATTAGGCCTAATGACCCAATCAGTGCTCCCCATGGCCGGCCCTCTCATTGTATGGCTAGAGGATTATATTTTCTTTCTTTTCTTTTTATTATTATTATTTAGATAAATCTATATCTAAATTTATTTTATTATCCTAACAAGTAAAAATCCTATTTTTAACCACCTCATACCAAGTCTCCTATTTTTTCTCCACTCTCACCTATCTCTCCTCTAAACCACACGGCCCCCGTTCCTTTATTTTAATTAATTTATTCTTTTGTTCTTTATATTTATTTGGGGAACAAAGCTCATATTCTATTTTCCTAACTTCTAACTTCTGAAATATTCACAAAAATTCACAAAAGAACCCTCTTGTATGCCGTGTGATTTTCAAACCCAGCAAAGGAATTTTTCTTTGTTTTTCTTCCTAATTCAAGGTAACTAGATTATCTCGCTTGAATTTGGTATTAGTTTTCCATATAGTTAATTAGGATTAAACTAGGAATTGATAGAATTAGTATCATGATAGGCTTAGGAATTTCGAACCACATGATGATTATTGTTCATGAATGTTCTTGATATTTTACTTGATCTTTTATGAATCTTTATTATTATAATTAAATCTATGCACAAACTAGTACCTTAATTTATATGTTTTGAATAGAATAATTGCATGATATTTTTCGAAGTTGATTCTTGATTTATGCGTGATTATGTCGAACCTCTTGCTTAGTTTTATGATGATTTTAGGATGTTTTTTCTAAATTTAAAAGCATGATCTTAAATTATTTAATTGTATGATTTAAGTCTTGAATTAAAATTGCATGATATTTTTCGAAGTTGATTCTTGATTTATGCGTGATTATGTCGAACCTCTTGCTTAGTTTTATGATGATTTTAGGATGATTTTTCTAAATTTAAAAGCATGATCTTAAATTATTTAATTGTATGATTTAAGTCTTGAATTAAAATTATAATATTGTTCTACTTCATGAAAATGTCGAGTATACAAAATTTAATAAAAGAATTAAAGATTCAATTTTTCTTGTTCAACTATGTTCTTAACAATAATTTATTAATTAATCTTTATTTTTGAAAGTAATTTAATTATGATAAGGTTCTTGAAATTAATTATGATTTACTTCTATGTTGGTTGAATATTTTAGGAATAATAAGACTTGATTTCTGATCCATGTTTAATTATAATTGTTCCATAATTAGTTTGAATATAATTTTGGAATTTATATAATTGTTTAATCACTTGAAATATGAAAATTAAGTATAGAATTTAATCATGAATTTTGAATGGTATTATTCTGGTGATGGCCAAGTATTATAATTCTAAAAAGGGTAAAGTTTTATCTTGTTTTGACTACTGTCTGTGTAATTTAAAGTTAATCTATGATTTTATTATTTATCTAATAGGTTTTAATGATTTGTCTCTGATATTGTGACTAATACTTTAAAGTTTCTATTTTTATTTCTTAGCTTGTGTTGTTCGAATGATGCAGGGATGGAAAAAGGGTATTTTTATCATACATTATGATAATTGATCATTATTATATTGTTATAATGATTTAATGGATTTATTGAATTATTTGTGTGATTATTTAAAAAAGGAAATTGATTTAATTATTTATTTTATTATTCTCGAAATTGTCGTGTGATGTGAGTAGTATTATGATCAATTACATTTTATTTGTGGCTTATGATAATTTTTAGTTTATAAATTAAAGATTTAATAACATTAAAGGAATAAAAAGGAAATAAGAAGATAAGTTGTAATGATAAGGAATTAACTTTGATAAGGTGAAAAGATGTTATTGGTCTCACGATGGCCATGTCGATAAGATAAGATGAGATAAAGAAGAGGACATGTGTTTGGTGATACACGGGTCACCAGATTAGGTTAAGTCGAAGCCACTTCCCTGCTGCGGTCTCTGGGCAGTTCTTGATCTTAAGATGTGTAGTCGTCTAAGTAGTAGTACGCGGGCTACTATTTAGGAGTTATGGCCATAGCTTAGACTTAGTTCTTGCATAGGAGAGCTACGGGTAGAATACACGGGTTCTTCCGGTGCATTTTAGGAAAGTTGGGATGTACACGGGCATCCTTACGAGCTATAATGACCGGTCCATGAACTTAAGAAGAAGGTTAAGATGGGATTCGGGGAGTAATATGATAAGATATGTAATCCACGGGTTGGTATGTTATTTGTATGTTATTATGTTATTTAAGTCTGTATTTATGTATTTATCCATGTATCATTACAAGTATAATATGTTAAGTCTTCCGCTGAATATGTCTGACATGTGTGTATTTTTATACGTAATTGTATGTATTTTTATACGTCTATGTATGTATTCTTATACGTAATTGTATGTATTTTTATACGTCTATGTATGTATTTTTATACGTATTTGTATGTATTCTTATATGTATTTGTATGTATTTTTATACGTATTTGTATATATTTTTATATGTATTTGTATGTATTTTTGTACGTATCTATATGTATTTTTATACGTTGATGTATGTATTTTTCTACGTTTATACATGTATTTTTGTACGTTTTCCTGGTTGATTCTATGATATTATATGGTTTACGGTTCCACATTTAAGTGGGACAGCCTAGTTACTCGCCACTGACGGAGGACCCCCCCCCACAATTTCAGTTGAGGATGCAAAAGAATAATTGGGCTATCGCATGGGTCGGGCTATGTGTTTTTGCAAGTTTATTAGAGGAAACCCGGACTTTATGCTATTTTCTATTTTATTACTATTTAGAGTTTACCCAGCTTGTTGGCTCTAGATTTCTTATGTAATGGACTTGGTAGTTATTTTGGACTTTTGGACACTATATCTCTTCATTAGTTAATGATTAATAAAATAAACTCTTGAACTCAATAGTGTTTTTAATTTGTTTGGTTTGGTAATTATCCATTTGTCGATTTCCTTCGCAAATCGACAGCCTATAAAAGTCGGGTCGTTACTGTTAGACTCAAGAAAAGGCGAAAGAAGCGATCTTGAGAATAACTTCGATGTTGTAAGCAAAGAATTAGCTTAAGTTTACTTTTAGACGCCTAACCTTAGAGTAAGATTCTAAGACTTGGGTTAAGACGTTGCCCCTATCCTGACCGCGGTATTGGGTTAGTGTATACTTGCTATGTTGTCTATTTGATATGAATTTCCGTAATATGGGGTTCATGGGTTTGGGAGTAAGATTCTCATTCCTGGCATAGTAGGATGCGTTCGTTTGCGTAGGATGCGTTCGTAGGTGCATAGTCCGGTCTAAAATGTAAATGGCAGCGACAAAGATGATTAACGATTTTAAGTTTGAATTATTTAAAGTTGGATGGTTTTACGATTGTTCTTAATACGTTGTTTATGCCATATGTTGGTTGGTAGTCTGATATGTTTGTTTTATTTGTTCTATGGTTATGTGTATCCATGTTAGGGTGGGACTGTTATGTTACTCACCACTGACAGTGGATTGTTGTTAATTTTTTCAGGTAACTCTGATGATGACGGTGTTGCTTAGCTTTGGGTTGGGCGAGTGCCGATGTTTTTTTATTTTAGACTATGTTATGTTTTTAGATTGGACGTATAGTTTCAGTATTTAGTATATTTTGACTCTGAAAGAATTTGGAGTTATATTCTAGTATTGATACATTTGGGTTTAGTATTGTACAACTTGTGGGTATTGTACGATTTTGGGTTATAGCAATAATCATTTCGAGGTTTTGTTTTAATTTTTAGTAAGTTTGTTTGTTAGATCGACAATTCGACTCGTTGGTTTCTTCCGCGCTGGTTTAAGCGAGTCGGGTCGTCACAAAAAGGGTAACAACTTAGAGAAAAATAGGGAATGATATAATTAAAGGGTATTATTGTGTTAACAAATAAAAGGAAATAATTAGGATAAATGTGTAACCACCTTTAGGAAAATACGGGGTTAGATCCATTAAAAGATTTAATAGAATAAAATAGGATAATAAAAAACAGATCAAATGGAAAGAGGGAAAAGAAGTGGGCTCGAATTATTTTGGGCCAAGGTAGGAAATATGGTCCAAACACTGAAATAGTTTTTGGGCTTGAAATGAATTTCTTAAATGGATTATTATTCCCAAAGCTAACTTTTGACTTGGGCCAGAGATCAAATGAAAGGCTACGCAAGTCCGGTTACCAAGAAAGGGACTAAAATTAGTTCTAACCCCTACTTAGCCAACTCCTCATTAATTTAACATTAAATTTGAGTCGGTCCACAACCTTTAATTGCTTTAAGATGGGGTTTTAGGAATCTAACGGGTTGAGGCCAAATTAAAGAATGTAGGATAGCCATCAAAAGGAAAATTTGTTTGACACATTTTATAAAATATTAATAACATAAATTCCCGGAATATAATTTTAAAAAGATTTCCATTTATAAAATATGGAATTCATTAA
Source organism: Salicornia ramosissima (assembly GCA_951394345.1). Lineage (NCBI taxonomy): Eukaryota > Viridiplantae > Streptophyta > Magnoliopsida > Caryophyllales > Amaranthaceae > Salicornia > Salicornia ramosissima. Next base: position 33,080,808 of record OX596237.1, read on the forward strand.
TAGTTTTCGAAATAAATTTTTAAGGCATAGAAAAGACAAACTTATTATCTAAAATTCTAACCCCAAAAATACGTGGTGTTACAATCAACATCAGAGTTAGCAGCGGAAACATAACAATCACCAAATATCATACTCAAAGATTACCACGCTTACTCATCAATACAATTATCAACATTAATATACTCCAAAGATATTTCCGACACGACCGAAGTCAATACAACAACCAAGTCTCCCACACGGCTCAAGGCCGATACAAAAAACAAGTCCCCGACAAGGCTCAAGGCCGATACAACAAACAAAGTCCCCGACACGGCGCATGTGACGACCCGACTCGCTTAAAACGGCGCGGAAGAAACCGACGAGTCGAATTGTCGATCTAAAAAACAAACTTACTAAAAATTAAAACAAAACCTCAAAATGATTATTTTTATAACCCAAAAACGTACAATACCCAGAAGTTGTACAATACTAAACCCAAATGTATCAATACTAATATATAACTCCAAATACTGTCAGAGTCCACATACACTAAATGTTAATCTATACGTCCAAACTATAAACGTAACGTACTCTAGAACAAGAATACTATGACGGCACTCGCCCAACCAAAAGCTAAGCAGCACAGTCCTCATCAGAGTTACCTGAAAAATTAACAACAATCCACTGTCACTGGCGAGTAACATAAATGTCTCACCCTAACATGGAAACACAAAATCATACAACAAATCAAACAAACATATTAGACTACTAACCAACATATGATAAAAAAGTCAAAATACCAAAAATCATAAAACTGACCAACTTTAACTATTCAAACTTAAAATCGTTAATCATCTTTGTCGCTATCATCTACATTTTAGACCGGACTATGCACATACGAACGCACTATACGCGAACGAACTTTCTTGCTATGCCAGGAATGAGAATCTTACTCCCAAACCCATCAAAGTTACTCTCAAGATTGCTTCTTTCGCACTATACGCGAACGAACCCCATCTTACGTAAATTCATATCAACAGACAACATAGCAAGTATACACTATCCCAATACCGCGGTCAGGATAGGGGCAATGTCTTAACCCAAAACTTAGAATCTTACTCCAAGATTAGGCGTCTAAAAGTAAACTTAAGCTAATTCTTTACTTACGACATCAAAGTTATTCTCAAGATCGCTTCTTTCGCCTTTTCTTGAGTCTAACCATAATCAATACTACTTCTTAACCATTCTTTATCAAATCGTTACTTGTCTTTAAATAATTCTTTGAAAAACATTAATAAACTTGTACTTTAAAGAACATATGACCAACTTTAAAGATTTCAAGATTCAACCAAGAACTGATCAAGAACTCATCAAGAACCCATGAAGAACTAATCAAGAACTCATCAAGAACTCAACAGGAACTCAACAAGACTCGAACTACACGAAAAACCCAATAAAAACATGCATGAAAACTTAAGTAAATCATCATGAAATCAATACCTAAAACCATACTTAGAAATCACGCATAACTTGTAAAACAATCTTCAAAAACTCATCCAACATGATCACTTAACCTATCCTATAATCATAGTACACATATTAAGGTAACATATTATGTTACCTTTTTGATGAACAAGCAAAATAACACACAAACATGCAGCCCGGAAAACCTAAAGTACACGGCCAAAACCACGCACCCACACGGTACACACACAAGGTTGCACGAACACGGCACGGTTTGGCTCGAACCACCACCACGAACCACCGTCTTCATACGGCACCACCACACGAACCACTGTCTTCACACGACACCACCACACGAACCACACGGCCCTTTCCCACGAACCACACGGACCTATCACGAACACGACCCAATCTAACAAACCACAATTCTAAACCCGAACTAGAAGTCTTGATTGAAAACAAAAGGGATTAATGTGTTTAGAGTTACTTAAAGATCAATGGAACTTTAATCTTTAAGTTTTGGAAGAGATTAGATGATGAACAATGGTTGGGTGTTCATACACCAAAAATGGCCTTAATAACCCTTCTATTGATAGAAGTGGTTTAAGGTGTGAGCATGAAGCAAGTGGCAATTATTCCACTAAACATGAGGGGGCCGGTTTTCTTAAGGCAATAATGGGCTTTTGGTGATCAATTGGGCTAACTGCACTCTTTCATGATTAATCATGCCTAATTAGCATTTGGCCCAAAAATTAATTAACTAATTAGAAAATTAAATAATAAAATTCTAATTAATTAAATAATAATAAAATAAATAATAAACAACCTACAATAAAAATAATCGAAATTATTCACATAAAATAAAAGTAAATAGTCCGAATAAATTTTGGACCATACATAAAATAACACAAATAACAAATAAATCAACGACAGATATACCGATAAATCTTAGTCATTACAACCTCTCCTCCTTAAAGAAATTTCATCCCGAAATTTAAGGCAAAGGAGATTGCTTACCCGCAAACAGCTCCGGGTACTTCTACCTCATGGACGCCTCTATCTCCCAAGTCGCTTCCTCATGATGCTAATTTATCCACAACACCTTGACTAGCTAGACTTGCTTACGCCGGAGGGTCCTCACTTCGCGATCCAAGATCTGAACTGGTCGCTCCTCGAACGGCAGATTCGGCTCAAACGTGGCCGATTCCACTGGAATAATGTGGGTAGGATCATGTACATATTTCCTTAGCTGGGAAACACGGAACACATCGTGAACATTAGACAAACTAGGTGGTAATGCCAATCGATATGCCACCTCCCCAACTCGTTCTAGTATCTCGTAAGGTCCCACGAATTTCGGTCGGAGTTTCCGCTTTTGACCAAAGCGAGCCACTCCTTTGAATGGTGAAACCTTAAGCAAGACTCTGTCACCTACCTCGAAAGTCAGTGGTCTACGTCGATTATCAGTGTAGGACTTCTGACGACTCTGCGCGGCCTGCATCTTAGACCGTATGACTCGGACCTTCTCTACGATATCTCGTACCATCTCCGGTCCCAAAGCCACAGTATCACTGATATCATTCCAACAAATCGGACTCCGACATTTCCTGCCATACATGGCCTCGTACGGAGCCATTTCAATGCTGGAGTGATAACTGTTATTATAGGAAAACTCTACCAAGAATAGCATACACACCCAAGACTGATGATACTCCAGAGTACATGCTCGTAACATATCCTCCAGAGTCTGGATGGTCCTCTCAGTCTGACCATCTGTCGCCGCGTGAAATGCGGTGCTCAGTTTCAAGTTCGTCCCAAAGGCTTCCTGAACTGATTTCCAGAAACGAGATAAGAATCTCGGATCTCGATCAGAAACTATCTCCCTCGGAATTCCGTGAAGCCGGATAATGTCCTGGGTATAAGCCTCTGCCAGGCGCTCCATCGACCAGGTCATCTTCATCGGTATGAATCTAGCGACCTTGGTCAACCTATCCACTATCACCTAAATGGCATTCATACCATTACAGGTAGGTAGGCTAACCACAAAATCCATAGATACCGACTCAAATTTCCAGGTCGGAATCGGTAGTTGCTGCAAAAGACCTCCAGATCTCTGATGCTCAATCTTAACCTTCTGACAGACTAAACATCGAGCTACAAACTCTGCTACATCCCTCTTCATCTTAGGCCACCAAAATTGGCCCTTAAGGTCCTGGTACATATTGTTACCTCCAGGATGAACAGAGTAGGGCGAGTTATGTGCCTCGGACATGATTCTGTTCCTAAGATCAGAATTGTCCGGTACACACCATCTCCCTCGGAATCGCAAACTACCGTCGGAAGAGATCTCAAAGCCAACGGCTTTTCCTTGCCGTAAAGCCTCTCGAATCCTAGCCAACTGCGGATCATTCTACTGACCCTCGCGTAATTCCTGAAATAATTCAGGCTCGATACTCATACACGTCAGACGAAATCTAACGGAACCACAGCTTCTACTGAAGCTCAATCGATTCTTGCGACTTAGTGAGTCAGCGACTAAGTTCGCCTTGCCCTCGCAATAATTAAGTGTCAGGTCGTAGTCCTTAATAAGTTCAAGCCATCGTCTCTGCCTCATATTGAGGTCTTTCTGAGTAAAGATGTACTTGAGACTCTTATGATCCGTGAATACCTTACATGAATCACCACAGAGATAGTGCCTCCAGATCTTAAGTGCGAACACTACAGTTGCTAACTCCAAGTCATGCGTGGGGTAGTTACCCTCATGCACCTTTAGCTGCCTCGATGTGTAAGCGATGACCTTCCCACCTTGCAATTGCACACAACTTAGCCCACTTTTAGACACATCACTATAGACCTCAAAATCCTCCCCATCGTACGGAAGGGTAAGAATAGGAGCAGAGACTAATCTCTGTTTCAGCTGCTGAAACGCTTGCTCACAAGCCTCCGTCCAAATGAATCGGATCTCCTTCTGTAGGAGACTAGTCAATGGCCTAGCAATCTTGGAGAAGTCCTGGACGAATGCGGCCAATCCCAGAAAACTACGAACCTCCGCCACATTTCTCGGGCTACTCCATTCAACTACAGCCTTAACTTTTGCCGGGTCTACCTTATTACCTTCTTTACTAATTACGTGACCCAGAAATGCTACTTCGCGAAGCCAGAACTCACACTTGGAGAGTTTCGAGGACTACTTATTCTTCCGTAATATCTCTAGTACCATCTGGAGATGCTCTACATGATCAGACTCATCTCTCGAATAGACTAAGAGATCATCTATAAATACTACGACACACTTATCGAGTAAGTGATGGAAAGTCCGGTTCATCTGATCCACGAACACGGCTGGTGCGTTAGTGAGGCCAAAAGGCATCACCTCGAACTCGTAGTGGTTGTATCTCGTACGAAAAGCGGTCTTCGAGATGTCTTCTTTCTTGACTGGAATCTGACGATATCCAGATCGAAGATCTATCTTCGATAACACTTCCGCCCCTCGTAACTGATCGAACAGGTCCTCAATCCTAGGCAACTGGTACTTATTCATGATAGTTACCCGATTCAATTCACGATAGTCTATGCACAGGCGCATGCTACCGTCTTTCTTCTTCACAAAGAGCATAGGTGCTCCCTATGGACAAACGCTCGGCCTAATTAAGCCCTTATCGATCAAATCTTGGAGTTGAGTTTTTAACTCCTGCAACTCAAAACGCGCCATCCGGTAAGGTGCCTTCGAAATCGGCGTTGTATCGGGTGCTAAGTCGATATTAAACTCGACATCGCACTCGGGTGGAACTCCCTGTAGCTCATCAGGAAATACGTCTCTGAAACCCCTCGCTACTGGTATATCGTCCAACAAACTATCCTCGGTCAAGTTCCTTACCTGACATAGGAACACCATATCACCCTTCTGGCGATGTGTTCTCATTTTTAAGGCTGAGGTTACCTTTACACCCTTCTTCAGACCGATCCCAGAATAGGTGATCCGATTGCCTAGTGATCCTCGGAATGTCACTGACTGGTCTCGGCAACGAATAGTCGCTCAATACCTCGATAGCTAGTCCATGCCAAGAATGACATCGAATTCTATCAGCGGGAACTCCTTCAGATCGGCCGTCGCCTGCTCTCCAGCTATAACGATAGGCACTCCTCGGAACTCGCGCTAACAAACAAAATTCTCTCCAGAAGGGAGAGTTATGATCGAACTAACAGGGGAACTGCCTCGAAGGTTAGACCTCGAGACAAAACTACTAGCCACGAAAGAAATTGTGGCACCAGAATCGAATAAAACAAGTGCTAAAATACCAGAGACAAGAAATCTGACTGAGACTACGTCGGGCTGGACCTCTGCCTCTGCCTCAGTCATAAAGTAGGCTCGATTCTTCACTGGAGTCTTAGCCGATGTTGGATGTTGCTTGGTCTCGGTGCCTGGCTTCTTCTCGGGGCAAACTGACGCCTTGTGGCCTTCCTTCCCACAGATAAAACATGTAATGGGCGTCCCGTCGCAACGCTTCCCTGGATGGAAGTCCTTGCCACATCCTCTGCATCTCGAACTCCCTGATCCCTGAGATGAACTAGCGGTCGGAGGGGTACTGCTCGGAGCAATGAACCGGGGCTTCTTAAATGATGGCGATGTCACCGGGGTCGGGGTCATCTTCTTGCTCGTATCCTCCTCGATGACAGACGTCTGGATCTCAAGTGCTACCTCGTAAGCTTGATGTAACGTCTTCGCTCCACTACTGATCACATGGCCGCGAATCCTCGGATCTAGCTTTTTGATATAGCGCTTAACCCGCTCCTCCTCAGATGGTACTACCGATGTAGCAAACCTCAATAACTCGGCGAACTTATCGTTGTAGGCCTGAGCCGTCATCTTACCCTGAGCGAGAGTAAGAAACTTCTCCTGCTTCTGCCACTGTAACTCGTCGGGATAGAACCTCTCCTGGACCTTAGCTACGAACTCGGCCTAAGACATCAGATGTAGGGGCGTATACGCGTCCCTCGCTACGCTCCACCAGTTATCGGCCTCTCCACACAAGTAGTAAGCGGCAATCTAGACCTTCTCGTGCTCGGGGCAAAATGTCGCGTCGAAGAGCTTCCCCATCTCGCGGATCCAACTCTCCAACGTCGTAGGGTCGGCAACCCCCTCGTAAGTAGGTGGTCGATGACGTGCGATACGATCGAACGTCGACTGTGATCCCGATGGCTGACGATTATGGTGCGCTAACGTAAGAATCGCTTCCTCGAGCGCTCGTAACCTCTATCGTCGTGAAGTTGACCGGCGAGGTGTGGACAAGTTGAAATCATCGCAGCAACAGAGAAACAAAAAGAGGCAATGTTAGTAAAAAATCCACACTCCAGTCAAGTATACAGACAAAAGAAACTAGGAAAAAGAGTATTATCCCGGATTCTTCTACCCAACACTCTTCTCCCTTAAACTTATCCTAAATTGGGTTTATCACTCGGGAATGGTAAAGCTCTCAACTCCCGGGTTTTACTCAAGTCCTAAAACTTCACTTAAAACTTATTCGGCTCTGATACCAACCGTGACGACCAAACTCGCTTAAACCGGCGCGGAAGAAACCGACGAGTCGAATTGTTGATCTAACAAACAAACTTACTAAAAATTAAAACAAACCTCTAAATAATTATTATTAGAACCAAAAAACGTACAATACTAACAAGTTGTACAATACTAAACCCAAATGTATCAATACTAATGTATAAATCCAAATACTATCAGATTCAAAATAAACTAAATGTAAATCTATACGTCCAAACTATAAACGTAACGTAGTCTAGAACAAGAATACTATAACGGTACTCGCTCAACCAAAAGCTAAGCAGCAAAGTCCTTATCAGAGTTACCTAAAAATTAACAACAATCCACTGTCAGTGGCGAGTAACATAACTGTCCCACCCTAACACGGATACACATAATCATAGAACAAATCAAACAAACATATTAGACTACCAACCAACATATGATAAAAACATCAAAATACAATTAATCATAAAATTGATCAACTTTAACTATTCAAACTCAAAATCGTTAATCATCTTTGTTGCTACTATCTACATTTTAGACAAGACTATGCACGTACGAACGCATCTTATGCGAACGAACTTTCCTGCTATACCAGTAATGAGAATCTTACTCCCAAACTCATGAACCCCATCTTACGGAAATTCATATCAAACCGACAACATAGCAAGTATACACTATCCCAATACCGCGGTCAGGATAGGGGCAACATCTTAACCCAAAACTTAGAATCTTACTCCAAGATTAGGCGTCTAAAAGTAAACTTAAGCTAATTCTTTACTTACAACATCGAAGTTATTCTCAAGGTCTCTTCTTTCGCCTTTTCTTGAGTTTAACCATAACCAATACTACTTCTTAACCATTCTTTATCAAATCTTTAACTTTCTTTAAACTTTTCTTTAACTTCTTTAAAACTACCTTTCAAAATCTTTACTAAAACCTTACTTGTCTTTAAATAATACTTTGAAAAACATTAATAAATGTACTTTAAAGAACATATGACCAACTTTCAAGATTTCAAGATTCAACCAAGAACTCATCAAGAACTCAAAGAACTCATCAAGAACTCAAAGAACACATCAAGAACCCATCAAGAACTCATCAAGAACTCAATAAGACTCGAACCACACGAAAACCACACGAAAAACCCCATCAAAAACATGCATGAAAACTTAAGTAAATCATCATGAAATCAATACCCAAAACCATACTTAGAAATCACGCATAACTTGAAAAACAATCATAAAAAACTCATCCAACATGATCACTTAACCTATCTTATAATCATAGTACACATATTAAGGTAAGATAGTAAGTTACCTTTTTGATGAACAAGCAAAATAACACACAAACTTGCAGCCCGAAAAACCCAAAGTGCACGAACACGGCACGGCTTGGCTCGAACCACCACCATGAACCACCATATTCACACGGCACCACAACACGAACCACATGGCCCTTTCAAACGAACCACACGGACCTATAACGAACACGACCCAATCTATCAAACCCCTATTCCAAACCCGAACTAGAAGTCTTGATTGAAAACAAAAGGGATTAATGTGTTTAGAGTTACTTAAAGATCAATGGAACTTTAATCTTTAAGTTTTGGAAGAGATTGGATGATGAACAATGGTTGGGTGTTCATAGACCAAAATGGCGTGTGGAATCTAAGCAAAGGGATAGTGTTTGGCTATTTTTAATTGTGGCAAATGATGATCAAGGTGTAAATGATGGCAAATGAGTTCATTAGACTTACTAACCCTTCTATTTATCGAAGTGGTTTAAGGTGTGAACATGAAGCAAGTGGCAATTAGTCCACTAAACATGAGGGGGCCGGTTTTCTTAAGGCAATAATGGGCTTTTGGTGAACAATTGGGCTAATTGCACTCATGCATGATTAATCATGCCTAATTAGCATTTGGCCCAAAAATTAATTAACTAATTAGAAAATTAAATAATAAAATTCTAATTAATTAAATAATAATAAAATAAATAATAAACAACCAAAAATAAAAATAATCGAAATTATTCACATAAAATAAAAAAAAATAGTCCAAATAAATTTTGGACCATACATAAAATAACACAAATAACAAATAAATCAACGACAAATATACCGATAAATCTGGGTCATTACAGCCATGGAGTCTACCTCACTTTCAAGAAAGAAAGGCAACACTCGAAAGTTCTCTCAAAATTCCTTATGCAACCTGAAAAGAGTTAATTCCAAATCCGGATCGTACTGCAAAGGTTCTTGGTTAGTAGCACGGGTATGCATCATACACAAAGAAAAGCAGTAAAATCACTCAAGCTTAATACCAATTAAACAAGTAACACAGAGTTCCCCGGCAACGGCGCCAAAATTTGGCAGGCCCTAATCGTATGCGCTTTAACCAAATATAATTCTCTTACTTTCTAATATAAATAAATGTAGTAGGGAAGCAAGGTTTGTATCCATAGGGAACAAGGATTACTAAAATGTACTTGAATGAAAGTAAAATGAAATAAACTAAAAAGATGAAAGGAGGGGTTTTATAAAATTGTTAAACTAATGAAAATACTAATGAAGAAACTCAATAAAAACAATGGAATTTATTTAGAATAAATACGTTCAACAATCGCTTAATTCACTAGTAGAAAAAATGCCTTTTGCTGCGGTTTTTTGGCCTTAACCCAATAACCGCAGCAAATAAGCAGGTTATGTATTTGCTGCTGCTTATTTGCTGCGGTTATTGGGTTAAGGCCCAAAAAACCACAGCAAATTGAATTAAAAAAAATCTAAACCCCTTATAAATTATAACACGTTATTCATTCATTCGAATCACTCCACTCCAAAAACAAAAAAAAAACCCTCAACCCTAAGCTGCGAAAACGATTTTCGAAGCTCCTCACCTGCGAACCGGCCAGTCGACGACCACGAAGCCAAGCAGTCAGTCGACGACACCACCCACCGCCAACGGTGCAGACTGCTGCAGCCACGGTTCGAAGCAGTCAGTCGACGACCACCAGCCACAGTGCGAACCTACTGCTGCGAAGCCACAAAACCCTACCTGCGTCGAAGACTCGAAGTTTTTGCTTCTTCCTACCACAGCCACCACCACCACGCCCAAGGTAATCCTCTTCTTTTTTTTGAAATTTTTTTTAGCCTTAGATATATAAATGTGGAATTTGCCTTGTGCTTTTACTAATTTTTCTATTGTTTTAAGTCTAGTTTATAAGTTTTTTTAGTTGATTGTTTGAATTTTTTTTTTATTAATTTGATTTTTTTTAACATTAGGGTTCATGAGTTCTTAAATCAAATTGGGGCTTTTGAGTTGATTGCTTGATTTTTGTTAAGGTTGTTTACATCCTGATCTTCTCATATGCCAACAAAGGAGATAGTGGGATCCTTGGTAGGTCTGCTGATGGAATTTTAGTTGTATAAAGCATGTCTTGAAAGAAGTTAAGAAGTGTAGGAAATGTCTAAATTTAACATTGGCAGTAGAATGCGTATTTGAGAAACTGTGCGTGGATTTTTTGTGAAATAAAGTAAATTTTGTTATTCCTTTTCTAACGATTTACATGGTGGATTTAATGAATCAATTTGTACCCTTTTAGTGATAATAGCAAGTTCATTTACTGGAATTTATCCGTATCCTTTTAGTGTTGTTAGCATCTTTTTAACCCCCAAAATGGAGAGACCTTACTTATTTCTTTTGAGCATTATTGGAATGAACTACTGGCAGTCTGGCATAAAAATATTTTGGATGTAAAATGTTTGTTATCTTTCCTTTTTGGGCTCAATTGAATTATGTTTTTCTGTGAATTATTCTTTACAATCCTTGTAATGTTGCTTTAATTGAGGTTGAATCATGAAATTAGAATGAAATTGATATCAATTAAGGTAAATATCCCTTTCATTTTGACTCAAGTTATGTGCTTCTTTCCATATTATGAACTTATTTTTAATATAGTTGTCTTTTCTATGTGCTATGTAATTCAAAGTGTACGCAACAGCAAAATGGTGATGAATGTGGATACTAAGTGATGCGCTACATGTATGATATCATCTCTAGATGTACGGACTCGGATGATGTGGAGACGGTAAGTATTTGTTAGGGACTCATTCTATTGACATTATGATTATGTGGCTCATTTTTGTTCCGAAACTCTCTAACTTTGCCCGAAATCATGCAAGTAAGTTATAGAATGTTTATTTTAATGTTATAGGACGTGTATGAACCTTAAAAACATGAGCTAGCTTGATTAGTGCGAAGATCGGATTGAACACACCCAAAACGAGCCAAAAATGACCTATTTGGCTTGTTTTTGTTCCAAAACTCTATAACTTTGCCCGAAATCACACAACTGAGTTATAGAATGTTTATTTGAATGTTATAAGACATCTTTGAACCTGGAAAACATGAGCTAGGTTGATTAGTGCGAAAATGGGATTGAAAACACCCAAAATGAGCCAAAAATGACCTATTTAGCTTGTTTTTGTTCCAAAACTCTATAACTTTGCCCGAAATCACACAAGTGAGTCATAGAATGTTTATTTGAATGTTATAGGACATCTATGAACCTTGAAAACATGAGATAGGTTAATTAGTGCGAAAATGGGATTGAAAGCACCCAAAATGAGTCAAAAATGACCTATTAGGCTCGTTTTTGTTCCAAAACTCTAACTTTGCCCGAAATCACACAAGTAAGTCATAGAATGTTTATTTGAATGTTATAGGACATCTATGAACGTTAAAAACATGAGCTAGGTTGATTTGTGCTAAGATGGGATTGAAAACACCGAAAATGAGCCAAAAATGACCTATTTGGCTTGTTTTTGTTCCAAAACTCTATAACTTTGCCCGAAATCACACAAGTAAGTCATAGAATGTTTATTTGAATGTTATAGGACATCTATGAACATTATAAATATGAGCTAGGTTTATTAGTGCGAAGATGGGATTGAAAACACTCAAAACGAGCCAAAATAACCTATTTGGCATGTTTTTGTTCCAAAACTCTCTTTGTCTGAAATCACACAAGTAAGTCATGGAATGTTTATTTGAATGTTATAGGACATCTATGAACCTTAAAAACATGAGCTTGGTTGATTAGTGCGAAGATGGGATTGAAAACACCCAAAACGAGCCAAAAATAACGTATTTGGATCTTTTTTTCCTAAACTCTGTTAATTTTTTTTTGTTAATACATATATATAAATTTATTTATCGCTTAATGTGTTTGTGTGTTTATATATGCGTATGTGTATTTATTTTTCGAGCTTACTATACTAAGTTAATTATATAATCCGACGATGTTTAATTTAATTCGTTTTTATATTAATTATTAGGTTTTATCCACATCGGTTCGAGAAGGATCATTCACCGCTGAAGAAATTGGCAAGGTTCAAGACAATCTTGCCAAATTCTTGTACACGCATGGTTCGTGATTGATACATGTACAAACAGTTTCTCAAATTTAGTAGTTTATTAAAATTCAACATTTAGTATTAATGTCTTATGAATAATTTAGTAATTTATTGTATTCTTCTACAATTGGTAAAATTAAGTTGTATGTATTCGATTATTAGTATGTATTCCAAAACGTTTTAATTATTACGATTTAATGTGGTTTATATATTAATTGCAAAAACCCAAAATAAATCCTCAAAATAACCTGCAATTTGCTGCGGTTTTTTAGGTATTATGCTTTGTTTTTAATAACCATTTGCTGCGGTTATTTAAAAAAAAATTCCTGCAAAAAACAGCCATTTGCTGCGGCTATTTTAAAAAAAGTGCTGGAAAACCTGCCATTTGCTGCGGTTATTTATAAAAAAAGTGTTGCAAAAAACTGTCATTAGTTGTGGTTATCCATCAGAACTGCTGCAAAAAGGTAAGATATTTGCTGCGGTTATATTAAACAACCGCAACAAATAGCTTACCTTTTTGCTGTGGTTCAACCGCAACAAATGAAAAACTGAGAATTTACTGCACCCTTGATTTGCTGTGGTTCATAACCGCAACAAATACCCCTAAAAAAACCGCAACAAAAGGGGTTTTTTCCACTAGTGATTAGAAATCAAAGAAGAAGGTCTTAACTCCCATTAATATCCACTTCCGACTAGAGTATCGATCATCAAAAACAACTCAAAATTTATAATTTTGATCACCTAATGTGAAGAATAAATCTTCTAATCTCCTTATGATTAGCTAAGTAGTAAAATTTCCAATAATACAAAACCCTTATTCAAAGACAACCTAGAAGATCGGCTTCTAAGTTAAAATCTGAGAATAGCATTAAGAGAAGAGAACAAAAAGATCGTTTTTGTTAAAAAAGATTTTAACATATAACAACACACTTGAATTCTTAAGGAGAAATAAGGATGTAGCACATCCAAACCAAACCCTAACTTGCTACTAATTGACAAGGGATTTCCTTAGCAAGGCAAGTCACAAATCTATCAATAATTTATCAACACAACAATACTAGTAGTACTCCTAGCAAGATATGCAACAAACCAGCATATTCAAACATGAAAAACAAGAACCAAAATTCCTAAACCCTATAAATACCTAAAGGATTCTAAAATCCAGAAACTATCTAAATAAACAAAAAGGAAAACAAATCCTTCTAAAAATAGCGTATAACTTGGACACATCAACCAACACTGATTATTATTGCATCCATATTTCTTTAAGAGTCTTATTTTCGTTTATGCAATGCCAGTTTGTTGTGTTGCATATGGGGCAGAAGTTTTATAGATGATACAAATTTTTTGAAAAAGTTCTTTCAAAAATGTTGTCCCATATTCACTACCACTATCAAACCAAAGTCTTTTAATTTTTCCGTCTAATTGATTTTATACTTTTTCTTTATAGTTTGTTGGATTTCATATTTGATGTTTTAATGCTGACTTGCACTTAGACAAACTCATACTTTAATATGTGTGTTTAAGTTTTTTGTTTTTAGATTAAGTTGAATGTAGCTTGGAATCTTGAGGATGATCTAAATGAAGATTGGAGATCTTGCACGTTATGTTTAAAGCTAATCAAGAGGATATTGTGAAGAATGAACTTCACTGGAGAAACTTGAGCATTGGAGTAGATGCTTGAAAGAACTAGAGATGTCTTGTGCCAACGTATTTTTGGCATCTTTGTATTATTTTTGAAATATAGTTAAGTTAATCAGTGGAATATAAAATATGGAATTAATGACATTTAATGAAAAATATAAATGTATATTTAAATAATGTTTTAAAAAGGAGCTATTAAGTGTAAATCTTTTTTTCCTTTTATATAAAACTAAATTTAATATTTTTCATTGAAATGATTTAGGAAAATAAAAATCAGAATTTTGTCTTTAAAATATGAAATTAATTTCAGTGTTATTATTCAAAGTTTCAGTTTTTTGTAAAAGTTTGTTGAGTGATTTTAGGAACTAACAAGCTAAATTTGTACTTTGTTAAAGCTTTTCAATTAGTTATAAATGAGTCAAAAGCAGTTGAGGGTTTATAGGAGTTAACTTGGACGTGCCTCTGATGTGTTCCACGTTTTGGCAGTCAAGTTCCACCAGTCCAATTACTCCTCAATTGTAGGAAGTAATCATGTGGGAATTGTGGGACTTGCTCTCCAAGTCTTCTAGCTCTATAAATACTGCCTAAACAGCATTCTAACATACGACATTCATAGAGCATTCATACACTTATAATTCTAAAGTGAAATATTCCACTATGTCTTCTTCTTGCCAAAATATAGAGTTCTTTATTTAATTTCGAGTTGTAATGGAGATTTGGGTTTGAGTGAACTCAAGATAAAAAGAGTGACTTAAATTTAAGTCATAGAGAAGAGAAAAAGAGAGAGAGGGAGAGAGACGATCAAATGAGGGATTGATTGTAAAGGGGAGATCATGTTCATGGAGGAACTTGATAGAGCAGATTGTATTAAGTTGTTGCCTTAATATAATTAAAGATGAAATCTCGAGTGGGTCACATTTTTACTTCTTGTGAGTTCAAGAAGGTTTCTGTGTTTCAGATAATCTCTTGTTTCTTTCTTTCTTGTTAAGTTTCTTTAATAATTTCGCAAAAATCTACACTAGTTTCTCACCTTACAATTCACCCCCTCTTGTACTGTTTATCTTCTCAACATAGTTTTTCTGATCGGATCGCCCAGATCACAGGTCGGATCACTGAGATCGGATTATTTTGAACAACCCTACTTACATCTTGATATAACTTTAAATAAAAACTATGACCTTTTACGTTAATTTATAACGTTTTACTAACTAGGTAACTTTATACACAATATTTGTTTTTAATTAAAATTTATGCTCACCAGACAATCCAAGAGAGACTTGCTAGCTTAGTGTAAGTTCAATGTATACTCAAGAAGGGGGGGGGTTGAATTGAGTATGTGTGTTTTTTCAGTCATTTTTCAAGTTTGTTTATCTATTTTGGAGAACAACGACAAAACAGTAAATAAAGAGTAGGGACATAAGGATTTAACGAGGTTCAACTTCTAAACAAGCCTACGTCCTCCACTCTCTCACCAATATTATTAATCAACTCTGAATAATAACAAGGTTACACACTCAATTAAATGCTACAACTCTGTAACACTTAATTCCCCAACTGTTAACTCTAACAGTTCACTCACTGTTCACAGAACACTCCCAACCACTTCCCTCTAAGTGGTTCAAAAATTACAATCTCAAATCTCCATAAATTTTCTCTTTAAGATGGATATAGAGATGATTTTTTTTCCATAAATAAACACTCAGAAAAGATGGCTTAGTTTTCTATGGAGAGCAAGAGGGTTTTTAGGGTTTTTCAAAAGATAGAGATTTTTTGCAAATGAAAACTCGTCCCCTAAAGTGTGCTTGGAGACTTTCCTAAATAGTGCAAACTAATTTGGCTGACACAAGTACAATAATACTTGTTTCAAAATTTGTCTCCTTCCACTACATGTAGTGGCAAAGTACACTAAAGACCAAACTAAGTACATTGCAAAGCTAATTTGGTGTATCATTTTGGCAGCTTTCCAAAACCTAAGTGATCAATATTTTTTCAAATAAATTTTGAAAAATAATTTGAGCACAAAAATCGATACTGATCACTTAAGTGCACGTGCGTAATACTGAGGTCTGTTTCCACAGTGGTCTCAGTACTACAAAGTTTACATTCGGTAAAGAGAACTGTTCTTTGCTTGTTCTTTGCAGGTTCTTTTCTTGTTCTTAGCTTGTTCTCTTTACCGGAGATAAACTTTAACCGTTTTTACTCTTTACTTAGAAACACAAGTCATATATTCCTAAGTTTATTTTACAAGAAGATTCTAGAAAAAAAAAAAGCTCCAAGCTCTTGGCTTCTAATCTACGAGTATCTCAAGCCTTCAAAGTTGCCTTGATGAGTCCTCACTTGATTCAACCTGTTCATACACAAACATGCATAGTAATGAAGTATAGAGAACTGGTTTGTCATCATTCAAATCAAACATGGTTCAATAATTTCCCCCTATTTGATGATGACAAACCATGAAGTTCCCTCTGAGAACAGTAACCAATTGTTTCAAATTAAAACAACTGTTCAGAGGAACTGGTCTTGCAGTGTGCCTGCAGTCAGATTCATAATCTCAGAGAATTAAAAACAAACAGCAGACTAAAGCACACTTAGACTGATTACAAGGTCAGTCAACTCATCACATTACAAACTCATCACATTACATTACGATGGTCTGATGCTGATCTGTATTCATTACAAACTTGAGACACCTTTTAGTTAGGCAACTTAGAGATGCCACACATTGGAACAACATCAACATAAGAACTTTGTGAACACTTGTATATATGACACTTAAAAGTTAACCAACCCGTCTTATGTACACTAAGGATCAAAAATGCCTAAACTCATCAAAAAGGTAAAGATAAATCCTAACGAACTAGGATCTAATCCTTACCATACCAAGCAATGTGCGAAGTTTGACAAACACTTCCCTGCTCAGGGTCTTAGTGAAAATATCATCCAATTGCTCATCAGATCTGCAAAACTCAAGATTAACATTTTCTTTTTCCACATTGTCTCTGAGAAAATGATGTTTGATTTCAATATGCTTGGTTTTAGAATGTTGGCCAGGATTTTTAGAAATGTTTATGGCACTGGTGTTATCACACAATATGGGAACACTTTCGAGAATTTATGTTATTAATATTTTATAATGTGTCAAACTTATTTACTTTATTATGGTTATCTTACATTCTCTCCTTTGGCCTCAACATATTAGGTTCGCAAATCTTCACCTTAAAGCTATTCAAGGTTGTGAACCGACTTAAATTTAATGTGGAATTAATGACGAGTTGGCTAAGTAGGGGTAGAAGTAATTTTAGTACCTTCTTGGTAACCGGACTTGAAAAGTCTTTCCATTTGATTCCTGGCCAATTAATTTAAGTTAAGCCCAACTAAACTCTGAGCCCAAGCTTTTTATCGTGTCCTACCAAATAGGGCCAAAGCCCAAAACCCTTTTCTTACTTGAGCCCACACGGCCCCCTCTATTTTTCCTCTCTAATTAATTAATTTTTATTTAGCTAATTAATTGGATGTTACCCTTAAACCAAAAATATCATTTTTGGTCTCTATCCTTTGCCTACTAGAATTTAAGAGTTCCCCAACAAACTTGATGAAGTATTAAAACCCTTATCAACCCCTACCACACGGCTCCCCTCTAATCTAAGTCAATCCCTATTGACCATTATATTTTATCTTCCTAATAACACTCCTAATTATCCTTAACCACATTAACCCTTACCACTTCTATAAATACATAACAATAACCCTTATTCCTTGTGATACCACACGGAAACCATAAAGAATCAAACCATCAAATGCTTTTATTTTTCTTTTAACAAAAACATTTGATCACAAACACATCAAAGTATCCTAAACACAATTCTACATTCAAGCAACTCAAAGATTGGAGCAAGAACTTGAGCCAAGCTAAGCCTAGTGTTCGACTACCTCTCGGCCAAACCCAAAGAATTTCATATCTTTTGTCCATCAAGTCTAGGTAATTAGATGTTTTATTTAATTATAGAATAAATTAATTATATAATTGTTTAGAACATGTTTAGAATTACTAAAGATTGTATTTTTGATGTTTGAACTATTATTATTGATATTAAACAATTGCATGTTTATAAGCATGTTGTTGAGTGTATGAATTTATTTCTTGATCAAATCTTGTTATTTCTTGATGAATTTTTCGTGCGATTTTCTTTACTAGTTGGTTATGAATCAAGATTTTTTTCGTAGCAAAATTCATTCATTTCTTGCTTATAACAATTTAATTTGTCAAACCGGTAAAACTATCCAGATTTAATTTATGAATTTATTAAAATACTTATTCAATTCGGATGGCTATGAAAATTTAGTTGAACGTCTGAAATAGTGTTTTATATCTTGCTCTAATTATTTGTAATTTTTAGAGTTCATTTTCTATGGAATAAAATTCTGAAACTGATTAAAGTCTAATTAGATCGGTTAGTTATAAAATCACTTAAAATTAGTAAATGATGTTATTTTTGGATGAAACTTATGCAAGTTAAACCTTGAACCCAGATTTAACTTTCCTAAAAATTTCCAGAACATCCGAGACCTTTAAATGGTTGTTCTTTAATTTAAATCGGTAAAATCAGATTGTATAAAATAGTGTGATTAAATTACTAAAATACTTTTAAAGTATATCTTATCTAATCCCTTGTTCAAATTATGATTCTTTATGATTTTCTTAATTTAATTTTACTAAGTGAATAAGTTCTTGAATTTAATCACTACTACAAAAAACATCTAATACACCCTACCTTATGCATCAACTTAATTAAGGTCTGATACATAAAGCTAATGTGTCACTTTTTTCTATAAAGTTGGATGCAATAGAGTTGAGAAAATTTTTGAAATACCTATTGTGTCCCTTCTAAAATAAAATGTGACACAAAATTTTTTGAAATAATACGTTTCTTTTTTTTTTTTGTGAGCTAAGTTGAGCGCTAGAGTTGTCAAATTAGATGGTCCTATTTTTTTTTGTCGAATTTGGGTTGTGTGGGATTAGCGTGTCAAGTCGAAATTAAAAAAAAAGTCGTTTCAAAGTTTCCGTTATTAGTAATTACACATAATTAGTATGGTATGACTAATAATTAGATATTATTGTTAGATCTCAAATTTCTAATTCAATCACCTGAAATGTAATAAAACAAAGTACTAGTAGAGTAGTAGTAATCAGTTGCAAACGTAAGGTCCCAAAGTACCTTACATTTGCAACTGATTACTACGACTCTACTAGTACTTTTTATTTTTTATCTTATTTTTTTATTATATATTGCATCCTTTTTTGGGGAGCTAGTACTTGAAGATAAACTTTTAAAAACGAAATAAATAAATAATATCCCTAAAATAGAAATTAAATAAAGTGATAAAGTACAACAAGTTTCATGATAACTAATTTGGATAAGTAGGAAAATCATATGTAAATCAAATTTTATGTTGTTGTTAAATATTTTTTTGGTTTGGAATTGATATATGGGTTGATTGTTTCTTAGGTAAATATGGATAAAACTTGGATCTCACGTAAGCGTAACACTTCCGAATTTCGCCAAGGAGTGGAGGATTTTATTCGATTTGCAGTTGCACATCAAAATGATGGTGAAAATCTATGTTGCCCATGAAAAAATTGTGGTAACATGGGGAAAGTTCCCACTACTGATGAGTTAAGAAATCATATATTTTGGAATGGGTTTTCTAAAAATTATACATAATGGATTTGGCATGGTGAAGGAATGCACAGTGCAACAAATAATGAATGCGAAGATCTTCCACATCACTCACCAAGTAATGAAGCCCATGAAAATTATCAGTTGGATGAAATGTTGTGTAGTATGGAGGAAGGTGAGCGGTCCAATGCTTTTGAAAGTATGATAACTGATGTAGAGACGCCCCTATATTCTGGTTGTACCAAATATACTCGCTTATCTGTTGTACTTAAATTATTTAAGTTGAAAGCGGGAAATGGGTGGAGTGACAAAAGTTTTACAGAACTTTTAACAGCAATAAAAGACATACTCCCTGAAGACAATGTGCTTCCTACTTCTACCTACCAAGCCAAGAACATGTTATGTCCTATGGGCCTAGATGCTGAGAAGATCCATGCTTGCCCAAATGATTGCATTTTGTACCGAAATGAATACAAGGACTTGCGTGAATGTCCAAGATGTAAGGCATCACGGTACAAGGCAACAAATAATGCTTACGATGACAAAGATGGTCCTCCGAGGAAGGTTTTGTGGTATTTATCCATAGTGCCAAGGATTAAACGATTTTTTGCTAATGCTAAAGATGCAAAAAATTTAACTTGGCATAAAGATGGGCGTAAACAAGATGTGATGATTCGACATGTGTCAGATTCTCCTCAATGGCAGTGTATTGATGATAATTTTCCAGAATTCCGTCATGAAGCGAGAAATTTAAGGCTAGGCTTATGCACGAATGGTATCAACCCATTCAGCAACATGAGTAGCCAACATAGCACTTGGCCAGTGTTGTTTGTAATGTACAATCTCCCACCTTGGCTTATGGTGAAACGCAAGTACATCACACTTTCATTGTTGATTTCAGGACCCAAACAACCAGGGAACGACATTGATGTGTACTTGGCCCCACTACTTGAAGATATGTTGAAATTATGGGTTGATGGTATTACCGTGTTTGATGCATATCGACAAGAGTCTTTTACATTACGTGCAATGATATATTGCACAATCAATGATTTTCCGGCATACGGAAACTTATCTGGTCATACTGTGAAGGGCTATAAAGCATGTCCCATTTGTGAAGATGATACTAAAGCTATTTATCTACCTAAGAGCAAGAAGTTGGCATATTCAGCTCATCGTCGTTTTTTGCCCCATCACCATCAATTTCGCAGGCTTCGAAAGGATTTTGATGGGAAACCTGAAAATGGATCTCCTCCCACTCCACTAACGGAGGAGCAAGTTTATGAACGAGTAAAGGACATCAATTGTGAGTTTGGTAAGCCTTACAAGCCTTCGGATGATCAAGTTTGCTATAAGAAGATGTTGGGATTTTGGATCTTGCCTTATTGGAAATTTTTGCCTGTAAGGCATTGCATTGATGTGATGCATGTTGAGAAAAACGTGTTTGATAGTCTCATCGGGACACTCTTAAACATGCCAGGTAAAACTAAAGATGGAAACAAAGCTCGGGGGGACATGGAAAAGTTGGGCATAAGACCTGAGTTGGCA
This sequence comes from Salicornia ramosissima, assembly GCA_951394345.1. Classification (NCBI taxonomy): domain Eukaryota; kingdom Viridiplantae; phylum Streptophyta; class Magnoliopsida; order Caryophyllales; family Amaranthaceae; genus Salicornia; species Salicornia ramosissima. The sequence continues at coordinate 33,102,073 of OX596237.1, forward strand.
GCACAGAAAAAAGGCAAGCGTTATTATTTGCCTCCAGCATGTTACACTCTTTCCAAAAAGGAGAAAAAAGTTGTTTGTGAGTCGTTACATGATGTGAAGGTTCCCCTTGGATATTCTTCAAACATTCGAAACCTTGTCTCTCTAAAAGATATGAAATTAGTGGGGTTGAAATCTCATGATTGTCATACCTTAATGCAAGAGATTTTACCGATTGCAATTAGGTCAGTCTTGCCAAAGCAAGTGAGACATGCGATTATCAGGTTGTGTTTGTTCTTCAAACCTTTGTGTTCAAAGGAGATTGATCCTGGAAAACTAGATTCATTGCAAGGCACAAGTTGTTATCACATTGTGTCAACTTGAGATGTATTTTCCGCCTTCCTTTTTTGACATTATGGTGCATATGGTGGTTCATTTGGTTAGAGAAGTAAAACTTTGCGGGCCAGTTTATCTTAGATACATGTATCCATTTGAGCGTTACATCGGTGATTTGAAAGGTTAAGTTAGAAATCGAGCTCGACCAGAAGCAAGCATGATTGAGGGATATATGGCCGATGAGGTGCTTGGCTATTGTAGTGATAAACTTGATGAACTTGAATCACTTGGACTTCCCGTTCCTCGTCATGATCAGGAGAGAATTATGGGAAAAGGGACCGTGGGGCGAAAAGTGGTGACTCTTAGTGAAGAAGAGCTTAATAGGGCATATTTGTATGTTTTACAACAAAGTGACTTGGTGCAACCATATGTGGATGAGCACAAGGAAATTTTAAGGCTTCAAAATATCGGAAAAGCTCCCAAATTTGTTAGAGATGAACACAACCGCTCATTCGTTAAATGGTTCCAGCAAAAAGTAGAACTTGAGCTTGCAGGAGCACCAAATGAGGTCAATGATGATATTAGGTGGTTAGCATTCGGACCTTCGCATAATGTAATATCATATGAAGGGTTTGATGTGAATGGTTATTGTTTCTATACAAATCAAAGAGACAATAAAAGTACCATGCAAAATGAAGAGGACATATGTGTTGAGGGATTGCAAATCAAGATGGAAGGATTTTAAGACAAGACTTAGACATGATTACTTTACTGCTTTAACTAAAAATGAAGAGGAACACCCGCCATGGGTTGCCTATGCGGGTATTGATAAGGAAGATTGGTTAAAATTCAAGGAAATGCGTAAGGACTCAAAATTTAAGGTAATTTATGTATAATGAACTAGTTCTTGTACATTTAATATGCATTTGCTGAAGTTTCATAATTTGATAACACCTAAACCAAAATTTTAGGAATTGAGTGAAAGAAATCAATCTAACCAAAAGAAGAACGAGCATCCCCATCATTTGGGTCGTGGAGGTTATGTCAAAAGAGAAGAGCAGTATGCCAAAGAACAGATGAAAAAATCTACTTTGTCTGGTTCCTCAGGTCTAGAGTCAAATACATCTTCAGTGAGGATGGTGAACCCAAGAGCTCGCTATGAGCGATGGATAGATGGAAGAAAAAACACGAAAGGGGAAATCACTAACCCAAAGACTAAAATGGTGGTGGAAAAAATTGTAAGTATCTTGATTTTTTATTTTTTTATTAAGATATTTGTTACTCTTTATAAATAACTGGTGTTATTATTGATGTTAATAGAATGAGCTGAAGGAGGCGCAAAAATCTGGAGAATTTGTACCTGAGGGAAGCCATGACATTTTGACTGAAGCACTTGGAACTCCTGAACAAGGTGGTTATGTGAGGGGATTAGGACGTAATGCAAAACTAAGTGTCGTTTTCAAGAGGAAGAAGCGTAGTAGTCAAACTGACGGGATGATGACACTTAGACAAGTGGAAGAATTTGCTATACAACTCACTGAACAAGTAAGGGAACAAACTAGAAGTGAAATGAAAGAATTTACTCTTGGAATCTTGAAATCTTGTGGTGTACAAATACCAGAAAATTTGGAGTTAAATCTGAATGGTAACAACGACATTGTTGATGGTAGCACACCTCGCCTTACTAACCGTAGTAGTTGTCAGTCTATTGATCCCAGTCCTTTTGCACATGGTTCAAAGGTAGCCTGTTTTAATATTATATTCATACATGATTTTTTTATTCATGCATGTCATACCTTGTGTTAAAGTCATTATTTTTAAAAAATTAAACATACAGGAACCATTACCTTGTGAACTTAATGTAATTGACGAAGATGTTGGGTATCGAGTTGTTGCTAAGGGAACATTATTATGGAGTGAACCTGGTGAAATCATTCATAATGTTCCTTTAAGAGATGACCATGTAAAGGTTTGTTTTAAGCAAGTACTTAGAGGAGAGGAAAGTACACCTTTACCTGTTCCATTTTTTGGACACGAAGTTCTTGGAGATGATGTAGTTGGAAGTTGGGCTCAATGGCCTCGTAAACTAGTCAAGGTATTACAAGAGGTAATATCGAAACTTATATACATCTATACACTAACTTTGAATAATAGTCCATTTTTAAGTACACGATATGTTCATTTTTCAGGAAGTTAATAATCCACAACCAAAGAAGAAGAAGAAGAGCGATGATCAAGTGGTCACAGAAGGAATGGACCATGGGTCTGCTGCAGGAGGTCGTTGCGAAGAGAATGATGATGATGGCATTCCTCCATTCTTATTAAGTAAGGTTTGCTTATTATCATTGCCGCGAAGCTGCAAAGAACTGTATAATTTGTATAAGGGCCAAGATATCGATTTCAACATTGATGTTGTTTTTGAGGAAAACATCTTTCATTATCAAAATCAACAAACATTCATAGCTTACGTGGGTGGATACGATATTAAGCAGCTACTTAACATGGAATGGTTAAATGTATCATGTGTGCAAATTTGGATGAGGTACAAACTTATACTTTCCACATTATATATTTTATATAGTATTATGTGTGAATATACTTACTTTTAAGTACTCAAACATTTAGGTTTTTGCAAAATGAGCTTAAGAAGAAGAAGATAACTGATACGATAGGTTTTTTATGTCCACAAAAGCTCGCATTATTCAAGATTCGCCCCACCATGCTATCAAGCTATTTAGCACATTCAATATCCAAGCAAAGCACAAAACAATATATACTTGCCCCATTCTATCAAGAGTACGTAAGCTTCCCTACTTATTATTTAAATTCATTCTCATGATTAATAGTGATCGTAGCAATCTTTAGAAACTAAACTAACTATTTTTTCCTAACATTTTTTTAACAAAGACATCATTGGATGTTGGTTGTAATGTGCATCAATAAAGGTGAAGCTCTATTGTTTATGTGACGACCCGACTCGGCTAAATCGGCGCGGAAGAAACCGACGAGTCGAATAGTCATAACTAACAACTCAAATACTTAAGAATTAAAAACTAATACCTCAAATATTATTATTATGATTCCAAAAGTACAAATACCCACAAGTTTGTACAATACTAAACCAAAAGTCAAACTACAAAGTCTAATATACTATAAACTCCAAACACATGTCAGAGTTCAAACAAATGTATACAAGTCCATACTATAGTCTAATACTATCCAAAATCAACAAATAATGAAAATACAATCATATTAAAATATCGACGCTCGCCCAACCCAAAACTAAGCAAGAGCCTCGTCATCAGAATTACCTAGAAAATAAACAACAGTCCACCATCAGTGGCGAGTCTGTATATTCTGGATGATTTTCGCATGATTGATGTTTTGGTTTGGATATTTGATTTATGCTATGTTCTTGTGTATTCCCGTTAGGGTGAGTTAGTTATGTTACTCGCCACTGACGGTGGACTGTTGTTTACTTTTCAGGTAATTCTGATGATGAGGTTCTTGCTTAGCTTTGGGTTGGGCGAGCGCCGATTTTGTGTTTTAGTTGTATTTTCGTTGTTTTATGATTTTGGATAGTGTTGATCTTTAGTAGTGACTTTTGTATACTTTTGATTTAAACTCTGACATGTGTTTGGAGTTATGTTTGTTAGTGGTTGTAGTTTGACTTTTGGTTTAGTAATGTACAAACTTGTGGGTATTTGTACTTTTGGGTTATAATAATAATATCTTGAGGTTTTGTTTTGGTTTTTGGAGTATTTTAGTTGTTAGTTTTGACTATTTGACTCGTCGGTTTCTTCCGCGCCGATCTAAGCGAGTCGGGTCGTCACAGTTGGTATTAGAGCCGAATAGATTTTAAGTGAAGTTTTAGGATTTGAGTTAAACCCGGGAGTTGAGAGCTTTACTATTCCCGAGTGAGAAAACCAAATCTAGGTTAAGTAAAGGGAGAAGAGTTGGGTAAAAAGACCGGGATAAGATCTTTTCTATTTTCTTTTTCTCTCTTTATTTTTGTATACTTGAGTGTGGTGGGGTATATGACTGACCTTGTATTCTTGGTATGTCTTTTTGTTGTGATGCGTTGCAGCATGTCTACACCTCGCCGGTTGAGTACTGGACGACAGAGGTTGCGGGCACTCGAGGAGGCGATCCTTACGTTGGCGCACCATAGTCGTCATACGCCGAGTACGCAGTCGATGTTCGATCGTATCTCACGTCATCGACCTCCGACTTACGACGGGGTTGCCGACCCCACTACTCTGGAGAGTTGGATCCGCGAGATGGGGAAGCTCTTCGACGCGACGTTTTGTCCCGAGCACGAGAAGGTGCAGATCGCCGCATATTACTTGTGTGGAGAGGCCGATAACTGGTGGATGTTAGCTAAGGACGCGTACTTGCCGTTGCATTCGATGTCATGGATCGAATTCGTTGATAAGATCCAGGAGCGTTTCTACCCCGATCTGTTGCGGTGGCAGAAACAGGAGGAGTTTCTTACTCTTACACAGGGTAAGATGACTGTCCAGGCGTACACCGATAGATTTACGGAGTTGTCGAGGTTTGCTACGTCTGTGGTTCCGTTAGAGAAGGATCGGGTCAAGCGCTACATCAAAAAGCTAGATCCGAGGATTCGCGTTCACGTGATCAGTAGTGGAGCGACGACGTTTCAGCAGGCCTACGAGGTAGCATTCGAGATTCAGGCTTCGACGACTGAGGAGGATTCGAGCAAGAAGAGAGCTCCGATTCCGGCGACGACAACTTCATTTAAGAAGCCCCGATTTAGTGCACCTAGCAGTACCCCTCCGACCACGAGTTCACATAAGGGTTTCGATGGCTCGAAGTGCAGAGGATGCGGCCGAGACTTCCATCCAGGGAAGCGGTGTGATGGTTCGCCCATAGCATGTTATATCTGCAGGAAGGAAGGCCATAAGGCGTCAGTATGCCCCGAGAGGAAGCCAGACTCTGAGGTTAAGCAGCTTCCGGCACCGACGAAGACTCCGGTGAAGAACCGAGTCTACTGTATGACCGACGCGGAGGCCGAGGTTCAACCTGACGTCGTATCAGGTAGATTTCTTGTTTCTGGTATGTTAGCTTTAGTTTGTTTGATTTTGGTGCTACTGTCTCTTTTGTGGCTAGTAGTTTTGCCTCGAGGTCTAATCTTCGTGGCAGCTTTCCTGTTAGTTCAGTTATTACTCTCCCTTCTGGAGAGGATTTTTTGTGTCAGCGCGAGTTCCGAGGAGTGCCTATCGTGATAGCTGGGGAGCAAGCGACAGCCGATCTGAAGGAGTTCCCGCTGATGGAGTTCGACGTCATACTTGGTATGGACTGGCTGTCGAGATATCGAGCGATCATTCGTTGCCGAGATCAGTCAGTGACATTCCGAGGAGTTCAGGGCAACCGAGTTACCTACTCTGGGTTCGTCCTGAAGAAAGGAGTAAAGGTAATCTCTGCCTTGAAAATGAGGAAGCATCGCCCGAAGGGCGATATGGTGTACCTATGTCAGGGAAGGGACTTGACTGAGGAGCGTCTGTTGGACGATATACCTGTAGCGAGGGATTTCAGAGATGTATTTCCTAATGAGCTACCAGGAGTTCCACCCGAGCGCGATGTCAAGTTTCATATCGACTTAGTACCCGGGACATCGCCGATTTCGAAGGCACCGTACCGGATGGCACCATCAGAGTTGCAAGAGTTAAAAATGCAACTCCAGGACTTGATCGATAATGGCTTCATTAGGCCGAGCGTTTCTCCGTGGGGAGCACCTGTGCTCTTCATGAAGAAGAAAGATGGTAGTATGCGCCTATGCATAGACTACCGAGAGTTGAATCGGGTAACTATCAAGAATAAGTACCCGTTGCCTAGGATTGAGGACCTGTTCGATCAGTTGCGAGGAGCAGGAGTGTTTTCGAAGATAGATCTTCGATCTGGATATCATCAGATTCCAGTCAAGAAAGAAGACATTCCGAAAACTGCTTTTCGTACTCGATACGGCCACTACGAGTTCGAGGTGATGCCCTTTGGCCTCACTAATGCGCCAGCCGTGTTCATGGACCAGATGAACCGGACGTTTCACCACTTACTCGATAAATGTGTCGTAGTGTTTATAGACGATATCTTAGTCTATTCGAGAGATGAGTCTGAGCATATGGAACATCTCCGGATAGTACTTGAGATATTGCGTAGTCATAGGTGGTTCGCGAAACTCTCCAAGTGTGAGTTATGGCTTCGCGAAGTATCATTTCTGGGTCACGTGATTAGTAAGGACGGCATTAAGGTAGACCCGGCTAAGATTAAGGCCGTAGTGGACTGGAGTAGCCCGAGAAACGTGGCGGAGATTCGTAGTTTTCTGGGATTGGCCGGATACTATCGACGATTCGTCCAGGACTTCTCCAAAATTGCTAGGCTGATGTCTAGTCTCCTACAGAAGGAGGTCCGATTCGTTTGGACGGAGGCTTGCGAGCAAGCATTTCAGCAATTGAAACAGAGTTAGTCTCTGCTCCTATTCTTACCCTTCTGAACGATAAGGAAGAATTCGAGGTCTATAGTGATGCTTCGAAGAGTGGCCTAGGATGTGTGCTCATGCAAAGCGGGAAAGTCATCGCTTACGCATCGAGACAATTGAAGGTGCACGAGCGTAACTATCCTACGCATGACTTGGAGTTAGCGGCTGTAGTGTTCGCGCTCAAAATCTGGAGGCACTATCTCTATGGCGGTTCGTGTAGAGTATTCACGGATCACAAGAGCCTCAAGTACATCTTTACTCAGAAAGACCTCAATATGAGGCAGAGACGATGGCTTGAGCTGATTAAGGACTACGACCTGACGCTTAACTATTGCGAGGGCAAGGCGAACTTAGTCGCGGATGCACTGAGTCGTAAGCATCGCTTAAGCTTCAGTAGAAGCCGTAGTTCCGTCTGACTTCGTCTGACATCTATGAGTGCCGAACCTGATTTGATTCAGGAGTTGCACGAGGGTCAGCAGAACGACCCACAGTTAGCTAGGATTCGAGAGGCTCTGCGGCAGGGCAAAGCCGTAGGTTTCGAGATCCCTTCCGATGGTAGTCTGCGATTCCGAGGGAGGTGGTGTGTACCAGACTGTTCTGATCTTAGGAACAGAATTATGTCTGAGGCACATAACTCGCCCTACTCTGTTCATCCTGGAGGTAACAAGTTATACCAGGACCTCAAGGGCCAATTCTGGTGGCCTAAGATGAAGAGGGACATAGCAGAGTTCGTAGCTCGGTGTTTAGTCTGTCAGAAGGTTAAAATCGAGCATCAGAGACCAGGAGGTCTGTTGCAGCCACTACCTATTCCGACCTGGAAATTTGAGTCGGTATCTATGGACTTTGTGGTTAGCTTACCCACCTGCAATGGCTTAAATGCTATTTGGGTCATAGTGGATAGGTTGACCAAGGTCGCTAGGTTCATTCCGATGAAGATGACCTGGTCTATGGAGCGTCTAGCAGAGGCGTATACTCAGGATATTATCCGACTTCACGGAGTTCCGAGGGAGATTATTTCTGATCGGGATCCGAGATTTCTATGTCGTTTCTGGAAATCAGTTCAGGAAGCCTTTGGGACGAAGCTGAAGTTGAGCACCGCTTTTCATGCGGCGACCGATGGTCAGACTGAGAGGACTATCCAGACTTTGGAGGATATGCTCCGAGCATGTACTCTGGAGTACCATCATTCTTGGGTACGTATGCTCTGTTTAATAGAGTTCTCCTATAACAATAGCTATCACTCCAGCATCGAGATGGCTCCGTACGAGGCCCTGTATGGCAGGAAATGTCGGAGTCCTATATGTTGGAATGATATTAGCGATTCTGTGGCTTTGGGACCTGAGATGGTACGCGATACTATCGAGAAGGTCCGAGTCATCCGGTCTAAGATGCAGGCTGCTCAGAGTCGTCAGAAATCCTACGCCGATAATCGACGTAGACCACTGGTTTTCGAGGTAGGTGACAAAGTCTTGCTTAAGGTTTCACCGTTCAAAGAAATGCCACGCTTCGGTCAGAGGGGGAAACTCCGACCGAAATATGTGGGACCTTACGAGATACTGGAACGAGTTGGGGAGGTGGCGTACCGATTGGCTTTACCACCTAGTTTATCTAGTGTGCATGACGTATTCCATGTTTCCCAGCTAAGGAAATATGTATATGATCCTACCCACATTATTCTAGTGGAGTCGGACACGCTTGAGCCGAATCTGACTTTTGAGGAGCGATCCGTCCAGATCTTGGATCGGGAAGTGAGGACCTTTCGGCGAAAGCAAGTCCAGCTCGTCAACGTGTTGTGGAGAAATCAACACCATGAGGAGGCGACTTGGGAGACAGAGGCGTCCATGAGGCAAAAGTACCCGGAATTGTTTGAGGGTGAGCGATCTCCTTTGCCTTAAAATTTCGGGACGAAATTTCTTTAAGGAGGGGAGGTTGTAACGACCGTGATTTTATTGGTATTTCTGTTGGATGTTTATGTGTATTTGGGTGATGCTATGTATAGTTCAAATTTAGTTTTGAACTATTTATTTTGTTTTATGTGAATAATTTTGATTTAATTCGAAATATTTTATTTTGATTAGTTATTATTTATTTTAATTATTATTTAATTAATTAGAATTTAATTATTTAATTTTCTAATTAATTATTTATTATTTTTGAGCTAAAACGGATTAAGCATGTTTAGTCATGCGGTTTTTGTAAGTTAGCCCAATTGATCATGAGAGCCCAATTTTGGACCATGTTGCAAGCCAAAAACCGGCCCCCTCCTTGTGCATGGCAAGTTTTGCCACTTACCTTGTGTTCACACCTTAACTAACTCTACATATAGATGAGTTAGTAAGGCTTGATGAGTTAGTAAGGTTCATGACCATTGTAAATGAACTAAAGTCATTGGGAAAGACCTTCTCAAGTGAAGAGTTGGTGAGGAAAATGTTAAGAAGCTTATCAGGGAAGTGGATGCCCAAGGTTACAGCCATACAAGAAGCAAAGGATCTGTCCTCACGATCTCTGGAACAACTTATTGGTTCCTTGATGACTCATGAGATGTTGGTAGATTCAAAGGCTGAATCTAGCTCAAAAAATAAGGAAATGGTCCTCAAAGCAGAGGAATCTGAGGATGATGAAGATGATATAAGTCTCATGGCCAGAAGGTTTGAAAATACCATAGGACAAAGTCCAAAGGTAAGTTTGTAAAAGGAAGGAACAGTTCTGGACAGTTCAGGAAAACCAGTTCCAATGCTGGTTGCTTTAAATGTGGGGAAATGGGGCACAGAATCAAGGAGTGTCCAACATGGAAAAATCCCAAAGGAAATCCTGGAGTCCAGACTGAGAAGAAGGCTTTCAAAAGAGCTATGTTGGCGGCAGTTTGGGGAGATTCAAATTCATAAAATGAGGAAGATGAAGAAGAAGCAAATCTCTGTTTGACTGCTTTCACATGCACAGACCAGTCTGAGGACTGTTTGCAAGAAGAAGAAGTTCTCTGTCTCATGGCTGGTGGAAGTACTTCAGATGACAACCAGGTATGTTTTAATGATTTAAAGGCAAATATGCATAATCTAGATAGAGATGAACTGCTTGACTATCTTGAATTCACTATTGATCAATGCATTAGTGTTGGGTCTGCTTATCAGAACAATAAAAAGAAATTAAAAGAAACAGTTCGAGAGTATGAAATATGTGGTGCTAGATATGCTGAACTTGAGTTTATTTGTGAAGAACTTAAAGAAAAAAAATTCTGAACTTGAAATAACAGCAGATCACCATAAAATGGAACTTGAGACATTAAACTCCAAACCAGTTCCTAAAGAGGATGAACTTTTTGAAAAAATTGAAAAGGGGTTTAATGAGCTCAAGAAATTTATCACACATAATTCAAACTTTGAACTGCTAAAAGACACACGTACCTTGAGTAAATTTGCTGTCATACTCATATGACCATTTAATTGAAAAACTTGAAGATTTACACAAGGAACATAGTGAGCTCAAGAGCTCTGAAGAGACTGGTTCTCCCACTGCCTTTGATGAGGTTTTGGATGTTTTACATGATGAGTGCATAGCCAAGATATGTGATCTTGAGGCTGAACTCATCTTGCTAAAACAAGAAAACACCAAGAAGACCAGTGATGGACCAGATCCCTCCCTGGTCTCAAGACTGCAAGATGAACTTCAAAAGACTAGACTTGACTTGAAATCTTTTGAGAAACAAAATGAAGTTCAACTTAAGAGGCTTGAGAACAAGGAAAATGAGCTAACAGATTGTATGAACTAATTGAACAAAATGTTAGATGCTCAGAAAACCCTAAACATCCTCACATCCCAACCTGGAAATTCTCAAAGGTTTGGTTTAGGGTATTCTGGATCTAGTTCTACAACTGTTCTTGGCAGAGACAACACTTGGTTAAATGAATTCAAGAAAGGCAAGTATATATTTGCCAAGGATATGCATGTTTTCACCTATTGTGGAAAAAGTGGTCATGTTGCTAACAAATGTTTCACCAAAAGGAAGCATGACAAGAAAAATAACACCTACACCCAACAAGCGGGGGTTAGGAAAGTCAAAACTGAAAATGTTTCAAAGAACAAGGAACCCAAGCTGGTCTGGGTTCCTAAAATTAACCTTTAGTTTGCTTGTGCAGGTACGAGTGAAAGGAAAGCCATATTGGTATTTGGACAGTGGTTGCTCAAGACACATGTCTGGGGATAAAGAACAATTCCTTTCACTCACTGCATTCGAGGGAGGGCACGTGACATTTGGTGACAATAGCAAAGGACTTATCAAAGGAGTAGGTAAGGTTGGTAAGTCACTCTCCCAAGCAATTGACAATGTTTACTATGTAGAAGGTTTGAAACATAACCTTCTGAGCATATCTCAACTATGTGACAAGAGAAATAAAGTGAACTTTGAATCAAACACTTGTCACATAGTGAACTCTAAGACAGGGGAACTGGTCTGTGAAGGAACAAGGCATAACATTGTGTATATTACATACTTAAATCAACTTCCACAGAACAGTGCCCTCTGCCTTAGTGTTGTAGAGGATGACCAATGGCTTTGGCATAAAAGATTAGGACATGTTAGCTTCACTCTGCTCAACAAGTTGAGAACACAAGAATTGGTGATAGGTTTACCTAACATCAAATATGTGGCAGACCAGCTCTGTCAAGAGTGTGCAAAGTGCAAGCATGTAAGATCATCTTTTAAACCAAAGAAAGTGGTTAGCTCCTCTAGACCATTTGAACTTGTACACATGGATTTATGTGGACCTATGCGTATACAAAGTAGAAATGACTTTAGTTATGTATTTGTCTTAGTTGATGATTACTCTCGTTTCACTTGGACCATATTCTTGAAATACAAAGATGAAACTTTTGATGAATTTGAAATACTAGTGAAATAAGTCCAGAACAAGATCAATCATCAGTTAGCATCTATCAGATCTGATCATGGATCAGAGTTTGACAATGCTAGCTTCATAACCTATTGTATGGAGCATGGTGTTTCTCACAACTTCTCAGCCCCCAGAACTCCACAACAAAATGGAGTTGTTGAAAGAAAGAATCGCACTCTAGAAGAAATGGCCAGAACCATGCTTCTAGAGAGTGGTCTGTCCAAGAAATTTTGGGCTGATGCTGTGAGTACTTCATGCTACATACTCAATAGGGTTATGCTAAGACCAATACTAAGAAAAACACCTTATGAACTTCTAAGGGGTCGAAAATCAAACATTGAACATTGAAGGATATTTGGTTGTAAGTGTTTTGTACACAACAATGGTAAGACCAGTTTGGACAAGTTCGACCCTAGGAGTGATGAAGCTGTTTTTATAGGGTATTCTCCTCCTAGCAAGGCATATAAAGTTTTCAACAAAAGAACCTTGTGTGTTGAAGAGAGTATCCATGTATTGTTTGATGAAACTAACATGTTCAACAAGCCTGTGCAGGTAGATGATGATGAAGGATTTAATATTGGAATGACAAATTTCACTGGAGCTGAACCAGAGAACACTGCTGAACCAGACTCTCCAACTCCTCCTGAAAACAACAATGAGTCTGGTGCAGTAGAGGGAAATGCTAAACAGGTTGTTGAACTCAGTGACTCTCCTGCCCATCCAACTGAAGATGAAGTGGGAGAGAACACTGAAGAAACTGGTCCACCCTCTCAAAATGAAAATGAGATAGGGGGAACCAGTACAGACATTGGTTCTAACTTAGGTGACTCAAATGCTGTAAGAAAGAGTATGTTTAAGCAAAGAAGCTCTCATCCTTCTGATCAAATCATTAGTGATTTATCAAAAGGAGTCCAAACTAGAAATTCTATTTGGAAGAACTTCTGCGCTTACTTCTCCTTCTTATCTCACATAGAACCAACTGACTATAAGATTGCTCTAACTGATCCTGATTGGATCTTGGCCATGCAAGATGAGTTGAACCAGTTTGAAAGAAATCAGGTTTGGCATCTTGAACCAAGAACCAATGAGATGTCAGTTATTGGAACCAAATGGGTGTTCGGAAACAAAATGGATGACTCAGGTACCATAGTCAGAAACAAGGCCAGGCTAGTGGTTCAAGGGTTTAACCAACAAGAGGGAATAGACTATGATGAAACCTTTGCTCCAGTAGCCAGGCTTGAGGCAATAAGAATTTTAATTGCATTTGCTGCACACATGAACTTTAAACTCTTTCAAATGGATGTTAAAACTGCTTTTCTAAATGGTTATTTGAAAGAAGATGTGTATGTGGAACAGCCCCCTGGCTTTGAGGATAGAGTTTGTCCAGATCATGTCTACAAATTAGACAAAGCTCTTTATGGCCTCAAACAAGCCCCTCGTGCTTGGTATGAGAGACTCTCTAGCTTTCTTATTGAAAATCATTATGAAAGAGGTTCAGTGGACAAAACTTTATTCTTAAAGAAAAGGGGAACAGATCTGTTAGTGGTCCAGGTATATGTTGATGATATTTTGTTTGGGGCTACTAATTCTGTTTTGTGTGATGAGTTTGCAGACCTAATGAAAAGTGAATTTGAGATGAGCATGATGGGAGAACTTGGTTTCTTCCTAGGGCTTCAAATCAAGCAAGTGGATGATAGAATCATGATCCACCAACAGAAGTATCTCAAGGAGCTGCTCAAGAGATATGGTCTGCAAGATAGTAAGTCCTATGACACACCTATTCCTACCTCTTCTAAACTAAGCCTAGATGAGAAAGGAAAGGATGTTGAGGATAAGCTATACAGAGGTATGATTGGCTCACTTCTCTACTTAACAGCTAGTAGACCAGACATAGTGTTCTCAGTTGGGTTGTGTGCAAGATTTCAATGCAACCCAAAAGAGTCTCATCTAAAAGTTGTTAAAAGAATTTTTAGGTACCTGAGTGGTACAGAGGACATGTGCTTATGGTATCCAAAGGGAAGCAATTTTGATCTTTTAGGATACACTGATGCTGATTATGCTGGTTTTAGTATGGACAGGAAGAGCACTTCAGGAATGGCTCACTTCTTAGGTTCTTGTCTCATTTCATGGGGATCTAAGAAACAAAATTCAGTGGCTCTATCCACAGCTGAATCAGAGTACATAACTGCTGCTTTGTGCTGTGCTCAATTGCTTTAGATAAAGACACAACTTAAGGATTTTGGGGTCTGTTCCGGAAGTGTTCCCATATTGTGTGATAACACCAGTGCTATAAACATTTCAAAAAATCCTGTCCAGCACTCTAAAACCAAACATATTGAAATCAGACATCATTTTCTCAGAGACAATGTTGAAAAAGGAAATGTGAATCTTGAATTTTGCAGATCTGAAGAACAATTGGCTGATATTTTCACTAAACCCCTGAGCAGGGAAGTGTTTGTCAAACTCCGCACATTACTTGGTATGGTAAGGATTAGATCCTAGTTCCGTAGGACTTATCTTTCTCTTTTTGGCTATGTTTGACTTTTTGATCATTAGTGTAAATAAGCAGGGCTGGTTAACTCCTAAATGTCATCTATGCATGTGGTCTCAAAATTCTTATGTTGATGCTGTTCCAATGTGTGGTGTCTCTAAGTTGCCTAACTGAAAGATGCCTTAAGTTTTTAATATTTATACAGATCAGCGTTAGACCATCGTCAGACCAGTTCCCCACATCGGTTATATCAGTTACTGCTGAACCCTCAATTTTCAAATTGAGGAGTTAAGTGTTCTGACACATGACCGTTGTGAACAGTGTAGAAGTAACTTCTACTTTATCTGTTCGAATAACTGCCGGTTTTCTCCATTTTAATTCACTCTTTCACATTGATTTTTCTTTAACTGTCTCTCTCTCCAAAAGTAATCCTCTCTCTCTCAAACCCTAAGTACCATCATCATAATCCTCTTCAAGAACTCGAATTCAATTTCTCTCTGTTCTTCATCAAATCTGCAGATCTAATCAAAATGGGAAGAAAGAAAAGCAAGGCTGCAAGGAAGAAAAGTCGTGGATTAAGCCAATCTCCAAATTTTACTCCCTCTAAGGCTGAGATAGAATCAGAAAATGTAGTGGTTGCTGAACACCACCACACAGAAGAAAAGGAAGAAAAAATCAAGGATCAAACCACAACAGAAACAGTTGCTGAATCTAAGGGCGCATGCAAGCCTGATGAGAAATCTACTCCTCCACCAAGCCCTAAATCATCACCACCATCTTCACCAAAATCCCCACAACCTCAACCTCAACCTCTGAAAACTCCATCACCATCCAAACCTTCAACTCCCCCTTCACCTAAACAACCCTCTTCACAAACTGCTATCGTCTCCCTTCCACAAAAATCACCATCGCCACCAAAGACCAAAACTCCACTACCCTCTTCACCACAAAATCAAATAACCTCATTACGTTCTCCACCATCAGAAAAAACACCTACACCACAGACCACACAGAAACCAGTGCCAAGCATTGAGGAGAAAGAAGAGGCAGAGAAGGAAGAAACAGAGGAGAAGAATGAAGGGACACAAGCATAGGACATGGAAATTGAAATTACAGGTGTAGTTCAGGGGGAAAAGGAGACAGGGAAGAGGACAAGGCCTCTGAGGTCAAGGGTTTGTAAGGAAGAGATCAAAAAGGAACTTGTTGAGGAGGTTCCTGAAGAGAAGAAGGATGAAAAGAAGAAAAGGGCAAAAAGTGTTGCCAAGAAGGGTAAAGCCTCAAAAAGTCCCAAGCCTGCAACCAAGCTCCCAACAGAAAAGAAGAGGAAAGCTGCCTCTACCTCTCGACAAGACTCCTGCCAAAAAGAAAAGTAAGACCACTTCTGAACCACTGATTGAATTAAGTGGTAGGGGTGTCTTGTTTGGTTTTGCATGTCCTAAGTCTTGGACAAGTCAGTCCTTTCTAGAGGAGTTTATAGAGGCAATAGAATTCCAGGGTTGGGAAGGGTTATTTGATAAGAGGCTAGATGTTTTTGAAACATGTGTTGAAGAGTTTTACTCTAAGTTGGGGAAGTTAGAGAAGGGGAAGGTCTGGAGTGAGGTCGAGGGGGTCGACATCACTCTTTCAAAGAAGAGTCTAGGGGAGGTACTGGGTGTACCAAGGGGTGGATTCTACGATTATTCCAAGGACAACTGGCCAACTATTCCTGAGGTCAATACAGAACACATATAGACCACTCTCTTTACTGGTTCTCCAAATGATGGTGCTGGCTATGTTATTGGCCAATTAAGGGAACCAGTAATGAGGCTGTTCCATACAGTTGCCTCTAAGATAGTACTCCCCAGGGCTCAGGGCAGAATGGATGTTAGAAAGATGGATGCTGTGATCATTTACTGTCTATATGAGAAAACTAAGTTGAGTCTCCCTGGTCTCATGCTGGCTCACATGGTTAGCATTCTGGAAAGGTCCAACCACTCTAAACCCTATGGAGCCTGGCTTACTTTTGTTTTCCAAAGTAGAAAGGTTCATCTGAGTGGTGAGGTCAAGAAAATGTCTATCCTCACCAACCAGATCCTAGGTCAGAAGGGGATGACCTTTGAGGGTGGCATGCTCAAAATGAGGGATGAAGACAGGGTCACAAGGGCCAGAACGACAAGCAGTTCTAGATCTGAGGAAGCTACTGGGTCACTGTCCAAACAGGTGCAGACACATGGGGAATTACTGCAACAAATGATGGCTAGTGTCAATGCTCTGTGTACTTCTCTATATGGCTCTATAAAGAACATAAAAGCACGACTGGACTCCCATGAAGAAAAGCTTGCCTCCTCTTCCAGCTTCAAGCCCAAGACCACCAAGAGACCAGTTCCCATCATAGCCCAAGTCAAGAAGAAGTAGCAGGAGCAGAGTGCAGAAAATGAGAATGAGGATTCTACTGAGGATTCTGATGATGATGCTGACTCCACTTCTTCTTAGCCTACCCCCTTTCCCTACTAACATTGCTTTCAAACTTTAATTCCTCTAGTTTCTCTGAACATTTGCTACCTTTAGTTTTTGACCATTTCTGCTAAACAACTTCTATGCAGAATGGTCCTGGTCTGTATAATTTTTAAACTTCTGTGTGTTCATGAACAGTTTGGGATTGTGAGTTGCAGGTACTCACATGTGGGACAACATCTTTAGAATGTTGTGTTACTATTATGCTTGTATTTGACTTTACTTGTTGCCTTCTCCTAATTTTTGTGCTGTGATTGTCTTTGTCATTTGATGATGCCAAAAGGGGGAATAGGACAGGTGAAGTTCCTAGTATCAATTGTAGTAACCTGAACAAGGTTCAGACCTTGTTAAGAGATGGCCCAGCTTTTTGCCTAGGAGTATCTTGAATTCAGATCAAGTGCTCCTACCCATCCCAACTGGAAGAAATTCTTCCAAGTGAAATTGAAAATTCTCTTGCTACATTTGATAATTGATAATTCATTCAGGTTACAGGTTTAATGCTGAAACTCAATAATAAATTGAGTAATGTGATGAGTGACTGACCACTGTAATCAATCTAATTGTGCTTTAGTCTGCTGTATATTTTTTATTTTCTGGGATTATGAATTTGACTACAGGCACAGTGCAAGACCAGTTCCTCTGAACAGTTATTTTATTTTGAAATAATTGGATACTGTTCTCAGGGGGAACTTCATGGTTTGTCATCATCAAATAGGGGGAAATTGTTGAACCATGTTTGATTTGAATGATGACAAACCAGTCCTCTATACTTGATGTCTATGTATATTTGTATATGAACAGGTTGAATCAAGTGAGGACTCATCAAGGCAACCATGAAGGCCTTGAGACACTTGAAGATCAGAAGCCAAGAGCTTGGAGCTTTTTATTTTTATATTTCTAGGATCTTCATGTAAAATAAGCTTAGGAAAATATTCTTAGTGTTTTTAAGTAAAGAGCAAAAAGACTTGAAGTTTACATCCAGTAAAGAGAACAGGCACAGAACAAGCTTGGAACAGTTCCCTTTACCAGATGTAGACTTAGTAGTACTGAGACCACTGTGGGAACAGACCTCAGTATTACGCACGTGATCCGTACAGATTTTCGAGTTCAAAATTATTTGAAAAATTTGGATCACTTGTATTTTGGAAATCTGCCAAATTGATACACCAAATCTGCTCATTAAATGCAATGTACTTGGTTTGGACTTTAGTGTACATCTCTCTTCCCATAGTGGAAAGTGACAAAGTCTGAAACTAGAACACTGCACTTGTGTCAGCTGAAGTGGTTTGCATAATTTAGGCAAGTCTCCAAACACACTTCTAGGGCACGGTTTTTCCTTGTCTATATAAACAATCTTTGCAAAAAACCCTAGAAGACTTTTGGCTCTCCAAAGAAAACCAAGTAATATTTTCTGAGAGTCTATCCTTAGTCCAAAACTATCTCCATATCCATCTTTAAGAGAATAACTTACGGAGATTTAAGTTTGTAATATTTGAACCACTTAGAGGGAAGTGGTTGGGGAGTGTTCTGTGAACAATGAGTGAACTGTTAGAGTTAACAGTTGAGGAATTAAGTGTTACATAGTTGTAGCATTTAATTGAGTGTGTAGCCTTGTTATTATTCTGAGTTGATTAATAATATTGGTGAGAGAGTGGAGGATGTAGGCTTGTTTAGAAGCCAAACCTCGTTAAATCTTTGTGTCCTTACTCTTTACTTACTGTTCTCTCGTTGTTCTCACAAAAGTATAAACAAAACTTGAAAACGATTGAAAAAACACACATACTCAATTCAACCCCCCTTCTTGAGTATACATTGAACTAAGATCGAGAGGATCCGAACAAGCATTTGTCTGAATTTCATGTTGTGTGGACAAGCATGAAACCTAATGGGGTTACCGAAGAGCAGATAAAGCTGAGGACATTTCCTTTTTCTTTAAAGGATGGGGCCAAAGATTGGTTGTACTATCTTCCTCTGAATTACATTTCAACTTGGGGTGCGATGAAGAGATGGTTCTTAGAGAAGTTCTTTCCATCTTCTAAATCATCCACTCTGAGGAAAGAAATCAGTAACATCGAGTAAAGAGGTGATGAGTCTTTCTATGAATACTGGGAAAAGGTTTAAAAGATTATGTGCCAGTTGTCCGTATCATGGATATTTAGAGGAAGATCTCATTCTCTTCTTCTATAACGGTCTTTCTGATGAAGATGTGCGAATGGTCAATGCTGCTAGTGGGGGGTCGTTCACAAATAAGACTCTAGCGTCTGCTCGGGTTCTCATTGAAGAGTTGCCTGATGGCTCTAGGCAGTTCAATGGACGGTCTAATCATTCGAGGCAAAGTGAATGAGGTTCTAGTTCTGGTGTTTTAAAACTTGAGGATCAAATGCAGACTCTAACTTCGATGATGCAAGAACTTATGACGAAAAGCAAAGTTCAACATGTGAAATATTGTGAGATTTGTGCCTCCGACCATCCTACTGATTCTTGCCCCCATTTTCAAGAAGAAGATAACGAAGAAGTGAAAGCTATTGGTTTCCAAGGTCAAGGAGTGCAAAAGAGATATGACCCGTACTCCAATACTTTTAATCCGAATATGAGGTATCGTAATGCTCAGGGTAACCAGTTTCAGCAACAGAATCAAAAATATCCACAACAACATCAATATCAACAACCACAGCAACAACCATACAATCAACCCCAACAACCATTTCACAGGCCTCAAGGCCAAGGTCTGAGTTCTAGCATGTCGACTGAGGACATGATCAATGCCTTGACAAAGAATGTTACTTCCATGCAAGGTAACATGATACAATTTAAAGAAGAAACTAGATCGAGCATAAAGAACTTGGAAGGCCAAATGGGTCAGATTTCTGGGGCAGTTACAAGACTAGAGGCTAGAGATTCAAGTAAGCTACCATCTCAAACGGAGCTTAATCCTAGTCTTGCTAATGCTAGTGCTATCACATTAAAGAGTGGAAAGGAGATTCAAGGTAATGAGAAGACAATACTTCGAGACCAAGAGCTCGAAACTGATATCATAGCTCGTGAGCCAGTGCCCGATACTGATGTCATACCACCTCCAAGCGAGGTGAAGAGCAAAAGCCCACAGTTTCCTTCGTACGAGCCTATTCCACCGTTTCCTGAGGCATTGAAAGACAGAAGGCGATCGGAGAGTAATAAGGACATCTACGAGATCTTTCGTAAGTGTGAGGTAAACATTCCCCTTTTAGATGCTTTGAAACAGATTCCTAGGTATTCAAAAAATTTGAAAGAATTATGCAATGCTAAAAGAAAACAAAGATTGAAAGGAACTAAAAAAGTAAAAGTTAGCGAGCATGTGTCTTCTATGTTCCAGAGTAAACTGCCTCCTAAATGCAGTGATCTTGGAATGTTTACTATACCTTGTATTATAGGTGATACTATGTATCAAAAAGCTATGCTAGACGTAGGGGCTTCGATAAATGTGATTCCACAGTCTTTGTTTAATTCCTTGAAGCTAAGTTCATTCCATGAGACATGTGTAGTTAATCAGTTAGCTGACCGTTCCAATGCTTACCCTAAGGGGATAGTGGAGGACATGTTAGTTAAACTAGGGCAATTGATTTTTCCAGCTGACTTTTATGTGATTAAAATGGAAAATGATAAGCATGCAGCCCCTATTGTTAGGACGATCATTTTTGAAAACTGCTAATAATAAGATCGATGTGCATAATGGAACTCTTAGTATGGAATTTGATGGAGACAAAATTGAATTTAATATTTACAACTCCATGAAATTCCCTACAGATGATCATTCGTGCTATTTTGTTGATACGATCGATATAGTAGCTCAACATGATTTTGATATGGATAATGATGATGATCTTCATGTGGCCTTAGAACATTCTTTTGATAATGATAAAATTGAATATTTTTTTAGTGTTAACTTGCAAAAACTAGTGCAGGTATTCGATGACAATTCCGAACTACCACTTGTTCCTCCTCATTGGGAGCCTATACCACTTAGTGTGCCTAACACAAAGCTTTTGCCATCTGTTTTGCAGGCACCAAATGTGGAACTGAAAGCTTTACCCGATAACTTGAAGTATGCTTTCCTTGGTGACAAAAATACATTGCCGGTTTTTATTTCGAGTCAACTCACCAAGGAACAGGAGAGTCAGCTCATTGAGGTCCTCAAAGAGCACAAAGAAGCGATAGGTTGGACCATTGCCGATATCAAAGGCATAAGCCCAACTACTTGTATGCATAGGATCCTTCTTGAGGATGAAGCGAAACTGTTACGGAACCTCAACGCCGTCTGAATCCACCTATGATGGAGGTGGTGAAGGAAGAGATACTAAAAATGCTTCAGGCAGGTATGATTTATCCAATTTCAGATAGCAAGTGGGTGAGTCCCACTCAAGTTGTACCTAAAAAATCTGGAGTAACTGTTGTTGAGAACAAAGCATGTGATTATCGCAGACTAAAAGAGGTAACCCGGAAGGATCACTTCCCCCTTCCCTTTATTAATCAAATGGTAGAAAGGCTTGCTGGGCATGCTTTCTACTGTTTCTTAGATGGTTATTCAGGGTACTACCATGTGACGATTGCACCCGAGGATCAGGAAAAGACCACCTGTACTTGTCCTTTTGGTACATTTGCTTATAGGCGTATGCCTTTTTGCCTGTGCAATGCTCCCGGCACCTTTCAATGTGCATGGTAAGTATATTTTTAGAGTTCGTTGAACGTTTTGTAGAGGTCTTCATGGATGACTTCACTGTCCATGGAGACACTTTTGATAGGTATTTACACCACCTGACACAAGTGCTTAAAAGATGTATTGATACTAACCTTGTGTTAAATTCTAAAAAATGCCATTTTATGGTCGAACAAGGTATTGTGTTAGGTCATGTTGTTTCAGCTAAGGGTATGCAGGTGGAAAAACCTAAGATTGATACTATACAGTCTCTGCCTTACCCTACTAATGTGCGTGATGTGGGTTCTTTTTTAGGACATGTAGGTTTTTATCACAAGTTTATCAAAGATTTTTCGAAGATAGCTTCTCCGTTGTGCAAGCTATTGCAAAAGGATGTCGAGTTTGTTGTACGGAACGAGTGCCAGAGAGCCTTCGATTCATTGAAGGGGATGGTCGTTTCAGCCCCGATTATTCAGCCCCCTTATTGGTCTCTTCCCTTTGAGATCATGTGTCATGCCAGTGACTATGTCGTCGGAGCGGTACTAGGTCAAAGGGTGGGGAGATAACCTCATGCCATATACTACGCTTCGATGACTCTAAATGAAGCTTAGCGCAATTATTCAACAACTGAAAAAGAGTTATTGGCGGTGGTATTTTCTTTCGAAAAATTTCGTTCGGATTTGCTTGGTACAAAAGTTATTGTGTACACTGACCATGCAGCTCTTCGTTACTTGATAGCGAAGAAAGACGCCAAGCCAAGATTGATTAGATGGATCTTGCTCTTAAGTGAGTTTGATATTGAGGTGGAAGACAAGAAGGGTACGAAGAACTTGGTGGCTGATCACTTGAGTAGGTTGGTATCCTCCCATGTCTTGGAATCGAGTTTTGAAAAGGAGCCTATTAGGGATGAATTTCCTGATGAGCGGGTGTTCGCTCTCAGTGACTTGCATCCGTGGTATGGTGATATGGTGAATTACCTTGTCTCGGGTCAGTTTCCGCACCATTTTTCAAAGGCCCAAAGTGATAAACTTCGAAGTGATTCGAAGCATTATAGTGGGATGAACCGTATCTGTGGAAGCATTGTGTTGACCAAGTGATTCGGAGATGTATTTCAGATAATGAGGTCACTTCTATTCTTACTTTTTGTCAATCAAATGCTTGTGGAGGTCACTTTGGGGCCAAGATAACAGCGCGAAAGGTAATGGATTGTGGATTTTATTGGCCTTCGTTGAATAAGGATGCATATTCTTTCTGTAAATCTTGTGATAACTGCCAAAGAGTTGGGAATATATCCCAAAAGAATGAAATGCTGCAAAACTCAATCTTATTCTATGAGATTTTTTATGTTTGGGGCATGGACTTTATGGGGCCATTTCCAACCTCTTTCAGTTATATGTATATATTGCTTGCTGTGGGTTACGTTTCAAAGTGGGTGGAAGCAAATCCCACTAGAACTAATGACTCGAAAGTGGTTGCAGATTTTATCAAACTTAACATATTTTCCAGGTTTGGCATTCCAAGAGCTTTGATCAGTGATAAGGGAACTCATTTCTGTAATCGAACCATTGGAGCTTTGCTGAAGAAATACCATGTTACGCATAAGACATCTACTGCGTATCATCCACAGAGTAATGGAAAAGCTGAAGTGTCCAACAAAGAGGTGAAATCTATTCTGGAGAAGACAGTCAATCCGAATAGGAAAGACTGGAGTTTTAGGCTCGATGACGCACTATGGGCATACCACACTGCTTACAA
Organism: Salicornia ramosissima; assembly: GCA_951394345.1. NCBI lineage: Eukaryota > Viridiplantae > Streptophyta > Magnoliopsida > Caryophyllales > Amaranthaceae > Salicornia > Salicornia ramosissima. The sequence goes on from OX596237.1 coordinate 33,125,181, forward strand.
AAGCCCAATCGGAATATCTCCATACCGATTGGTGTTTGGTAAGCCTTGCCATCTTTCGGTCGAGCTCGAGCATAAGGCCTACTGGGCGGTGAAGAGTTTTAACATAAATCTTGATGAAGCTGGTTTGCATCGGAAGTTGCATATATCTGAGCTGGAGGAGATAAGGAATGAGTCCTATGAGAATGCCGCGATCTACAAAGCAAAGACAAAGGCATGGCATGACAAAATGATAATAAGAAAGGACTTTGAGGAAGGACAGAAAGTCCTTCAGTTCCAATCACGTCTGAGATTGTTTCTGCGTAAGTTACGGTCACGCTGGGTTGGACCATTTGTGGTAAAAAAAGTGTACCCTCATGGGGCAGTAGAGATATCAAGCGAGGCTACTTCCAAAGAATTCAAAGTGAATGGCCAACTCTTAAAAATATATCATGAGGGCTTTCAAGCCGTGAGCAATTGAAGTGTGAGCTTAGAGGATCCGGTGTATGAGTAAGTTCATCGGACATGCACCATCATACCAACGACATTAACTAAATGGGTGTGTCGTGCCAACGACGTTAACTCAATCTTATTCTCTAAGACCACTGTGGAAACAGACCTCAGTATTACGCAAGTGCACTTAAGTGATCAGTATCGATTTTTAAGTTCAAAATGTTTTTAAAATTTAATTGAAAAATATTGATCACTTAGGATTTGGAAAAGCTGCCCAAAATGATACACCAAATCAGGTCATTAAATGCAATGTACTTAGTTTAGACTTTAGTGTACTTTCCCACTACATGTAGTGGAAGGAGACAAAGCCTGAAATAGGTAGTATTGTACTTGTGTCAGCTGAGCTTGTTTGTATTATTTAGGCAAGTCTCCAAGCACTTGGGTTCACGGTTTTCATTTGCAAAATTGTCTATCTTTTGAAAAACCCAAACCCTCTTGCTCTCCATAGAAAAACAAAGTCATATTTTCTGGAGTTCATTCATAGAGCAAAATCATCTCCATATCCATCTTTAAGAGAAAACTTATGGAGAATTTGGTATTGTATTTTGAACCACTTAGAGGGAAGTGGTTGGGGAGTGTTCGGTGAACACTGAGTGAACTGTTAGAGTTAACTGTTGGGGAATTGAATGTTACAGAGTTCTAGCATTTGATTGAGTGTGTAACCCTTGTTATTATTCAGAGTTGATTAATAATATTAGTGAGAGAGTGGAGGACGTAGGCTTATTGAAAAGCCGAACCTCTTTTAATCCTTGAGCCCCTACTCTTTATTTATTGTTTTGTCGTTCTCACAACTAGATAAACAAACTTTGAAAATAATTGAAAAAACACGCATACATACTGTCTATGCAAAATCCCTAATCGAGTATGGGACTAAGCTGGTACGAACCACAGCTAGATTGTGACAAGCCGAATATGTATAATATACGAGCGGAGGAAAAATGAAAAAATACGGATCGGTCGATCGGAGCAAGAAAGGGGACGGGGGTAACGCGAGAAGATGGTGACACAGAAACCTCGAAACAGAGGGAAAACTGCGGGTAGCTTTGAGTCTACCAATCCACTATATGAATTTATTTTTCTTTGTGATTACAATCGATGTATCAAACCAAGTGCTAAAATACAAATGAAAATAAAGCTGTGAATATGTTTTCTCTGCAACACAATGCGTAAGTGGGAGGAAACTGATAGATACCTCCTTTACAATAGGGTTTTCCCTTATTTATTCACTAATTTAGCTGTTCCTCAACAATAGGAACCACTTCCTATTTACGTGGGGCATGTATGACAAAGGTGGAAGACTTGTTCTTGCCACGTCAGCGTGCGAATATCTCTCTCATACCAGCTAACCCTTGACTTGCTCTTTAGATTCGAACTTAAACTTGCATCAGCTTCTAGATCCTTCTAACGTTGTTCTGCACTTCTGCTTCGCGGCTTAACTTGCTTCTCGACTTCCAACCTGTATTGAGGTTAGGTAAAATTGACCATAACACATACTCAATTTAACCCCCGCTTCTTGAGTATACATTGAACTTACAATCTTGTCTTATCATATTATCCTTTCATAAGTAACATCCATCTTAACTTTTGATGAATATCTTGAATATTATGTGCCGGATCATAACCTTTATTCTTTTCAATTATTATTTCTATAGTTCAATCGAAATTTGCTAATTATTATAAGTGATTCCAAAATTAACACAACAATTACCCACAACATTTACATTTAAACATAGACATAGAGACCATATTAACAAACCATACTTTAATCACATAGGTTTGAATTCACAAGGTACACTCATAGTCACACTATCATGTCATGGATTTCCATCTAAATTCCATAATTAGTTCTATAATTAAATTAATCAGGTTTTAGTTGCTAAATATATCTAAAATTATTTTTGGACAAATAAAAGTTAGAAGTTGGTCTTATAATTATATGGCCGTTCGGCCCTTAGGTATTATGAACAAGACAATAACTTTCCCTTTTCTAGTTGATAGATTTTAAGGTATTAATCAAATTGGTTTTATTAATTAAGTAGTTTTAGTAATCAAATTCAAGATTTAATCAACATCAAGTGTTTACACATAAATTTAACCAAAAATCAATCCTTTATTCTATTAGGACCAATCGGCCAACATGATATGGCAAGCTTAAAGATTAACTTCAACTAGTTCATGAATTATACAATTTAAACAAGCAATTTTCATAATAAATTAAAAAAGGTCAGAATAAACCCATCAACATTCATACTTTTCATGAACGATTTTTTTAAAAAAATATAAAATTAATTATATTAGTCCATCATCAACCTCGTGGCTTTCATTCATGAATCAACCAAGATTCAATCTTTTTCTTTTAAATCACTTTAATTGTTTAGATTATCTACCAAGATTATATATGAACACAAATTTACCATGATAAATAAGCAAAGACCAAGCCTTCAAGCTATCATTGTACACGAAAAACTTCAAGATAAGATTTTTATACAAATTCTAAGCTAGTAATCATGCATGAATATAACTATTTAACATCAAACCCTATTTCAAATTGCAGAAATTAAATCAAGAAAACATTAAAAAAAATCATCATATTTGTCATATAATATTTGGCCAAGCATGAAATAATAAACAAAGTGATGGGTTTTTATCAATTTATTCTAATTCTAGTGTTTCTAATTAATCATATGACCAATTCTAATCGTAGAATTAAGTAAAACACCTAATTACCTAGTTGAGGATAAATCAAGAAATTGGGTAAGAATCCCCTGACTGACCGTGTGGTGTTCGAACAAGGCCTCAACTTTTCCAAGTTTTTGTGGTTGAATTTTCTTGTGTTTTGAAAGGGTGGTGATTTGAGGTTTTGAGGTACTTTGCTTTATGAATTAAGGTTTAATGTTTAAGGAAATTTTGGAGTAGGAAATTAATGGGGGAAGAGGGGTGCCGTGAGAGAAGAGAAGAGAGGAAGGAGTGATGCAAATTTTTTATTCTTTAGTTGGAATATGGGTGTATTTATAGAGTTTAAGGGAAATTAAAAAGTTGGGTTTTTATTTTAATTGGGCTTCAAGATATAAAGATTTTAAGTAGACAAAATGTTCAAAGGTAAAGGGGAAAAGAGAGAGTGGGTCATGTGGGCTAAGATGGCAAAAGAGATTTTGGGCTTAGTCTAACTGAGCAAGGCATGGTGAGAAAATTGGCCCAAAGGTTCTATAACGACATTTGGGCTTACTAAACAATAATTAATTATAATAATAAAAAAAATATACTAAAGAATTTCAATGCTTATGAAATTTAATATCTCAAAATTTTAGGCTATTACAAGGGGACTCCATGTCTCCCTTGCTCTTTGTTATTTGTATGGAGTACTTAACTAGACTTTTAAATTTGGTTGAGTCCCCCAAGGATTTTAAATTCCATCCTAGATGTAAAGGGGTAAGGCTGACTCACTTAGCTTTTGCTGATGATCTTATAGTTTGTTGTCAAAAGGAGAAGATCAAAGGTCTGCAGATCTACTCTCAAAGGCCATTGCTATTTTCACAACTGCTTCTGGCCTTGCTATTAATTCTAGCAAGACTAATATATACTTTTGTAATGTGGATGTTGCTGAGAAAAATAGTATCTCTGTTCCTTAGGGTTGAAAGAGGGAGGTCTCCATATCAAGAATCTTGGTGTTTCCATATATAGGAGGCAAGAAGCTACCTAATGTGGATTTTCAGGTTGACAGGATAGTGGGAAGGATTAGAAAAGGGGGCTCTAAGATAATGTCTTATGCTTCTAGGACAATGCTCATAAACTCAATGCTTTTATCTATTCAATCTTACTGGTCTAACACCTTTATTCTCCAAAAATAGGTGTTGGATCAGGTGTATGATTTTTAGGAACTTCCTATGAGATGGAAAAACCATCGCTACAAGAATTCCCCCTATTTTTTGGAACTTCATTTGTAGGCAAAAGAAGCAACGTGGTCTTGGGGTAATTGATTGTCATAGGTGGAATGTTGCAGCTATGGGGAAGTTTGTTTGGGATATTGCTAACAATAATAAAAGCTTATGGCTTAAATGGGTTAATCATCATTACATCAAAGATAGATCTTAGAAAAGAATGCCTTGTGCTAGCTCAGCCTCATGACAATATAAAATATACAATCAAGCATGGGTGTAATGGAAACTCCTGGGCTCATAATCAAAGAGGGTACACAATAGCTAGTGCTTATAGATGGTTGGCAACTAGACACGTCAAATAGGTCGGGTAGGGTTATATTAACTTGATACTAGTTTCGGTTTACTCAATGCGGCTTGTTATCGGGTTCGAGTTTTAGATATATTGTCCGTGACCCAGATCCTTCGGGTTCGGTTTGACCCAGTGTGTTTTAAGATTTATAACCATAGTGTGATTTTGTGTTCTAAATCTAGTATGTATAGCCTCATTTATATATTAAAAAAAGTGTCTAATTTTTTATCTCAAATAACAAGAATTAATAAATAGCGTGATTTAGAATCATTTTTTTACAAATAAACGATCAAAATGACAATTTAGAAATTTGATAATAAAGGTTTAATAGTCTAATGTTATAGAAATTATCAACAAATCATAAAAATACTAAAAAGTGTTAAACTCACCGAGTTGAACTGGATCGGGTTGGAATTAACGGGTTTTAGTGGTTTTAAAAAGACAGACTTAAACGGGTCAAAAATGTTGAAAATTTTGTCAAAACCTGCTATTTACGGGAAGGGTTACTCGGGTTTTTCAGGCCGGGTCGAAAATTGACACCTCTATTGGCAACTGATGGTCCTGATGTTCAGTGGACTGAAGGAGTGTGGAGCAGGCTAAGTATTCCCAAGTATAGTTACATTGTGGTTAGTTATGTGGAGAAGACTTAGAACAAGGGATAACCTTTCTATGTTTAGCTCTAAACCTGATTAGTGTTGTCCCTTGTGTAGTATTGTTGAGAGTCTTGAGCACCTATTCTTGGCTTGCGCTTATTCGAGAAGATGTCATGTGGAAATGCAAAGGGCTGAATCTGAGCTTACTGTAGGCCCGTATACAGCCTGATCAACGGCTAATGGGGAGATTCAGAAGGAATGTGATCTATTGCTTCATTGCTTGCTTGGTCTATCTCACCTAGCAGTAAAGAAATAATAGTGTTTGGAATTATTTTGTAGCTCCTCAGAGTTTGATAGCTGAAGGTATCCTGCATTGTAAGATTAGAATCAAAGTTGTTCTCCCATGAAAAACAAGTTCAAGGAGTGTAGATTGGTTGAATAGATTGTAAGCTTGGTTTGTTTTGATGTTTTGGTATGGTTTGTATTTTAGTTGTTGTTTGTGGTAGTTTTTTGTTTTTAGCGTTTTTGATGTATAGTTTTATTTCTTGCTGTTAGAGGTTTTGGCCTGGTTTGGTTGTAAGCCCGAGGTGCGTAACGTAGTTGCATATGTAAACAATTTTTTTTGATATAAAATTCTCACCTTTCTTAAAAAAAGAATATGGACCCTCGGTCCTCGGCATGAACTTGTTTTTCCTCTTTGAAGTAAACCTCTCTTTTCGAAGATGTAGCCACAGAAAGTCACCAACTTTGGATTCTTTCACATGCTTGAACTTGTTAGCCTTCGTTTGATAGCTAGCATTGGCCCTTTTAGTTCTTTTCTTCACCTCATCATTTAACTTCAACATTTTTTGCATAACACTATCCTTGGCTTCAAAGCTCAACTCTTCTTTGGGAATACCCGACATCAAGTCAATAGGGATATGGGGGGTTTTAGACTTATAGCCATGAACTACTTCAAAGAGTGTTATCCCCGTTGCAATACAATGAGAACAGTTGCAATGAAATTCAACGCGAGGTAATTTTAAATTCCAATCTTTCAAAATTTTGCAAACCACAATTCTAAGCATAGAAATCATGATTCTATTCATTACCTTTGTTTAGATCTCCGTTTGTTGATGACAAGAGGTGCTAAACATCAGTTTCATGCCCACCAAACTCCATAAGGTCTTCCAAAAATAACTCGAGAACTTTGACTCTTATTCGACACAAATGATTTAGGAATGCCATAGAGCTTCACCACATCTCGAAAGAAGAAGTTAGCCACATTAGAAGAATCATCGGTCTTTTTGCGTGGAATAACATGAGCCATCGTAATAAACAAATCAATAACAACCCGCAACAAAAAATCCATGCTCAAATTCTCCCATCGGTAAGAAGGAACCGGTGGTGGTGTGTAAGGACCACTATGAAAATTGACTCTTCGCTTGTACACATCTAGTACATCTTGCAATCATCACTTGAATATCACCTAACATATTGGCAAAAAGAAGCGTCCCTTAAGGATGTCATACGTTTTGTTGGACCCCAAGTTCCCCCACTAAGCCTCTTTGATGAGCTTCCTTCAACATGATTTTCCGATGAGAGCATGTAGGAACACAATGTTTGTTTCCTTTGAAGAAAAACCCATCTTGAGTTAAGTAAGGTCCAACAAATTTATCTTGGCACTCCTTAAAAAGTGCCCCAAAGTCATCATCATCGACATGGAGTTCCTTGAGAAATTCGAACTCCAAAAGCTTCACATCAAGAGTTGTCAAGAAATTGTGTCTCCTGGAAAGTGCATCCGTCATTGCATTGCTTTCTTCCTTCTGTATACTTGGATGAGAAAATGAACGATTGAAGAAATTTTACCCACCATGCATGTCTTCAACTCAACATATGAGAGCCACATGATCGGAGTGAAGGACAAAGGGTCATGGTCTTCAGTAGTGTGACCAAAGATCCAAAGCCCTCAAAATGGCATAGAATTATTTTTCATAAGTGTTACACTTACTTCTAGCACTTCTAAGTTTCTCACTGAAGTAAATAAAAAGGCCTTCCTCCTTGCACAAGCACCGCTCCGATGCCTGCACCGCTAGAGTCACATTCCACTCAAAATTGGGCAAAGCAAGAACTAATGCCTCAAAAGGTTTATTCTTCAATGTTTCAATAGCTTTATGGGCCTGATGGAGTCCACTCAAGGCTCCCTTTCTTCATGAAGTCGATCACCAGTGCCATGATTATGCTAAAGTTCTACACAAACATCCTATAGAAAGAGATCAAGCCATGGATGCATCTTGTTTGTGTATGGGTAGTTGGAATAGCTAAAGATTGAATCGCCTCAACTTTGCTTAGTTCTATAGATTTTCCATCCCTATAAACAACATTACCAAGGAAAACAACAATAGAAACTAAAAGGGTACATTTCTCCAATTTACTATACAACCTCCAAGATCTCAAATATCAAAATTTTTAGTCAGGTATATGTTTAATATGTTCCTTTTCACTAGAACTATGTACAAGAATATCATCAAAATAAATTACAAAAAATTTACCAATACAAGGGTGAAGTGCCTCATTCAAGTCTCGTGAAAGTACTAGGAGCGTTGGAAGTCTAATATTTGCTTCGTTTTGAATACGGTCTTCCATTCATCCCCTTCTCGCATTTAGATTTGATGATATTCACTTCTCAAGTCAATTTCAGGTAACACTTGAGCTCCATGTAGCTCATCAAGCAGGTAATCAAGACGTGGAATAGGAAAGTGACATTTGATAGTGAGAATTTTTATCGCCCTTCTATCCATGCACATCCTCCAAAGGACATCCTTCTTGGGTACCAAAAGATTTTGTACCGAGCAAGGACTCATATACTCCCTTACAAAACTTCTTTCAACTAGCTTCTTGATTTGTCTTTGTAGTTCTTTGGCTTCATCTATGGTGCACCTATAGGCGGGCCTATTATTTAATTGTGAACCCAAGATGAGGTCAGTGTGGTGCTCAATACCCCTTACATGTGGTTAACCGGGAGATAGTTCCTCCGAAAAAGAATCACTATACTCCTTCAAGATATTCTCAAGTTAAGTAGGAATTTTGGTCTCTCTCTCACTAAAATGTATTTCCCTTAAGAGAAGAGCAAAGACATTGTCCCCTTTGCTCAATTGTTTCCCCATCTCTCTCTCACTTAGAAATAGATTTTCTCTCCTTGTATTTCCCAGTCCCATAGGCTCTTTGTGTTTTGGGGTGGGGGATAAAGGATTGGGGATTATCTTCTTCAATGAAAATTAAAAGAATAAGTATTAAATATACCATCATGAGTCACATATATGCATGGCTAGAGAATTGTCATGACCTATTAAGGAGTAGCTAGCCAACATCTCTAGGAAATACATCAAAAGTAACTTCATCTTTAAAAAATTGGCCAATAGAAAAACAAACATTAACTTGACAAGTTACCTGGACAGAAGTTCCTTAATTGATCCATTAAATATGATATGGTGATGGATGGGCTAAAGTAGTTAAGCTAAGCTTCTTAACAAGTGTCATAGAGGCCACATTATTTCTTGACCCACTATCCACTATGAAGTTTCAAACCTTGTCGTTCATAGTGCGACTTATTTAGAAGATTTTCTACCTTTGCTCCTCCTCCATCCAATGGTTAATGCAAGGCAGGGCTGTGCCAATCATTACGGAGGCCCTTTGCAATTTGTACATTATCAATCGATAAATACGCTCCTAAATTTATAGTATAATTTTTCTCAATTGTTGTATCAATTAGCATGCAATTTTAGTATCCATTCCAAAACTAATGTCATTTTAGAAGTTTATTGATTGTCTAACAATGTTTCTAAGTAAGATCCATACATAAATACATATACTCCCTCTGTTTTTTATGTTTTCCCCAATTCGATTCTGAGATAATTTTACTGAGGTGGGTATTAAAGTGGAATATTGATTGAATCTTTGAATAAACATACTATATATATATATATATATATATATATATATATATATATATATATATTGTGTGTGAAAAAAATGGTAATATAAGTCACAAGGGGAAGGAGTTGCAAATTTTTTAGAAGAGATATTTAAATAAAGTATGATACATACATATGAGGATTAAGGTATAAGATGAGAGTTAAATTATAGACAATAAATGAATATTCAATAAAAATATTCAAAATGTGATTTTTTTTTAATGTTTTAATTTTTTAAAATAAAAATTTGAAAGAACTGTTAAAACATGTAAATATGATACAAATATAAAAAAGGCATGTGTATCTATAACAGAACTTTTAAAACATGTAAATCTGATACAAATAAAAAAAGGCATGTGTAGCTATCATTGTCATTTATTGCTAATAGGGAAAATGGAAATAAAAAAATCCACTTTGTAATCAATGGGATTCGAACCGTTTCAATCAATAAAATACAACATTTGTGCTCCATGCTCAACCACTCCACCAAACTCTTTTTCATTTATTTTCATGTACATTATTAGTATATATAATAAAATAGAACTAGGATTAAGAGGCCCATTCAAATGGGCCCTGTGCAATAGGTCTGTTTACACAGGGTTAGGGATGGGCCTGATGCAATGCCCTCCTAATCATTAGAGTAGTCCCGGTGTCATAGGTTATTCGTTCTTCCAACAATTGTTCCTCATCACTTATTTAATCATCACCAACTTCCACTATTATTTGATTGTAATGGCTTTGATACTATTATAATTGTAAGGTTCAAATTTTATAATTTAAATATATTTTCAGAATTTATATAATCTTGATTTTCTATTTTTGTTTCAAAAATAAATTTTACAATATTTCTTTATGTTTTACTAACCTACCCTTGTAATGCTACAAGTATTGGCTACTTAATTTATAAATGGTATTGATAAAATAAAATTTTCATCTTTTACTAGTGAATTAAACATGTTGTAAACTCACAATAATATTTGTATTTAATGCTACCATTAATCTTTTAACCTAAGTATTATATTTGGGGTAGCTTAAAAATAGTTTTGATCGGTTTTGTACCTTTAAAAGTTCACTAGAGTAGTTGTAAAATTTTGGGACTTATAAATTAATTCAGTTATTTGATTAGGAGCAAACTTTTAACTATCAAGATGGCCTATCATTTCGTTAACTCAATGTATGTATGGTCATGAACCTTTTTACTTTAGAAGCATGTTTAAGGACTTAACGAGGACCTAGTTGCATGCTTAGGGAACTCTTGATTTCAGATTGTTTTGTAGATGTTAGTTAATCACTTAATCATCATGTGATTGTGTTTACAATGTATACTTGTAAATTAATTTTGTGTTGGTTTATCTTTTAAGTAAAAGAATTTACTTTGGAAGGTAAGTATAATTAATTTATTGTTACTTCCATGAGGCTACTTATTACTTCTTCTTTATACGTGAGTTGTTTTAAAGAAAATCGGCTAAAGGGTGGACACGTGGCACTAAAACATACTAGTTTAAATACTCAAGTTTAGGTATCATACACATTGAAGAATATTGTAAATGAAACAAATCAATTGACGACGATTCGAATGTATTCGTTTATAGTAAAAAAATATATCATAAGAATATTGATTGCTAAGAGGATGGGATTCATAATAACAATATATAGCATCCACATAGCCATTATGATTTATATTATTATATTTATATATATTTATAAAAAAATATCATTATAATTATCATTAGAACTTGTCACACAATTATAATAAAGTGTCATTATCATCGTCATAATAAGAGCAATATACATGGTAACAATGATAATAATGATAATGTTCAACAGTGAATGACATCGATCAATCAAGACGGTGATGTATGGTAATAACATCGACAATCATAATTATGATGGATGATGGTGAATTCGTTATGATCCCAATATTAATGATGGTTCATGGTAAAAAAATGAAGGTTGGTGAATGAGGATGGTGATCAATTATGATGACATGGATTATGTATGGTGATGATGGCGTTCATGATGGATGATGGTAGTAAATGGCGTGGTAGACGGCCATGGATTATGCCGCTAATAGTAAATGGTTATGATAGACATTCTATCACTTATTTGCATGTTTTTGGGAAAGTTTAGAGGGTTTTGGAGCAAAAACACCTAAATAGGCCATTTTTGGCTCGTTTTGGGTGTTTTCATTCCCAACTTCGCACCGATCAACGTAGAACATGTTTTAAAGGTTAATTTACATCTCATAACATTATTATAGACATTCTATCAGTTATTTGCATGTTTTTGGGAAAGTTTAGAGGGTTTTGGAACAAAAACAACCTAAATAGGCCATTTTTGGCTCGTTATGGGTGTTTTCATTCCCAACTTCGCCCGATCAACGTAGAACATGTTTTAAAGGTTAATTCACATATTATAACATTATTATAGACATTCTATCACTTATTTGCATGTTTTTGGGAAAGTTTAGAGGGTTTTGGAACAAAAACAACCTAAATAGACCATTTTTGGCTCGTTTTGGGTGTTTTCATTCCCAACTTCGCACCGATCAACGTAGATTACGTTTTAAAGGTTAATTCACATCTCATAACATTATTATAGGCATTCTATCACTTATTTGCATGTTTTTGGGAAAGTTTAGAGGGTTTTGGAACAAAAACAACCTAAATAGGCCATTTTTGGCTCGTTTTGGGTGTTTTCATTCCCAACTTCGCACCGATCAACGTAGAACATGTTTTAAAGGTTAATTCACATCTCATAAAATTATTATAGACATTCTATAACTTATTTGCATATTTTTGGGAAAGTTTAGAGCGTTTTGGAACAAAAACAACCTAAATAGGGCATTTTTGGCTCATTTTGGATGTTTTCATTCCCAACTTCGTACCCATCAACGTAGAACATGTTTTAAAGGTTAATTCACATCTCATAACATTATTATAGACATTCTATCAGTTATTTGCATGTTTTTGGGAAAGTTTAGAGGGTTTTGGAACAAAAACAACCTAAATAGGCCATTTTTGGCTCGTTTTGGATGTTTTCATTCCCAACTTCGCACCGATCAACGTCGAACATGTTTTAAAGGTTAATTCACATCTCATAACATTATTATAGATATTCTATCACTTATTTGCATGTTTTTGGGAATTTTTAGAGGGTTTTGGAACAAAAACAACCTAAATAGGCCATTTTTGGCTCGTTTTGGGTGTTTTCATTCCCAACTTCGCACCGATCAAAGTAGAACATGTTTTAAAGGTTAATTCACATATCATAACATTATTTTAGACATTCTATCACTTATTTGCATGTGTTTGGGAAAGTTTAGAGGGTTTTGGAACAAAATCAACCTAAATAGGCCATTTTTGGCTCGTTTTGGGTGTTTTCATTCCCATCTTCGCACCGATCAACGTAGATCATGTTTTAAACCAAATTCACATATCATAACATTAATACATACATTTTATTGTAAATAATCAAAAAACAATCCTATTCGTACTCTTCGGCTTTGAAGCCGGAATTCCGCTCTAAACATCAATTGCAAATAATAAAAAATCAATCCTATTCGTACTGTTCGGCTTTGAAGCCGAAATTCCACTCTAAAAATCAAATGCATAGTAAAGAAGAAAGCATTACCATCACTTCCTTGGCCTTATCGCTAATCGAAACCGGATCCTTCCCTGGTTGCTTCTTGAAGTGAGTATCGAGGAAGAGATCCGCAGCATCAGGCAGCTTCCCTCCTTTCGCCTTGGACAACACAAACAAATGTGCGTAAGGGTAGGATATATATAATCAAATGTGCATTAATTACAATAATTTAATGAAATAGTAGACTAACCAATTGCTTAGCTCGCTGAGTAGTGGAGACAGATCACGCGTAGTGAGAGGCCTGGGCCTTGCCACTAGCGTCGCCGCCTCTCCTGTTTGCCTTCGCTCGAGCCGACCTTTCCTTGAATACCTTGTCATCGAGCCTACCCTTCATTGCCTGGTACATCTCATCACCAAGCCAATTTGGTCGGTCTTTCTGCTTGTGCACTGTGTCATTGATTATGTCCTTCAGCCGTAATCCAGCCTTAGTATCATACGCATCCCGCACAGTGCCCTCGAGCTCAGGCCTCCAAGTGTACTGTTTCTGCATTAGACCAAGGACAATCAAATATGTTAATGTAAGAGATTATATTTAAAAACATATTGTATCAAATTACATAATTCGTCTTACTGACCTTCCACATGTTCCACCAATGTAACTTGGTCGCCTGATCTACCTCAGTGTAGTTCTTCCAAGGCTGATGAAAGTAGGACTTGATGACGTGTGTTATTGATCGAACAACAGCGCCCTTGTCAAACCCTGCACACAACACATAGTAAGATTAAACAACATATGAATACAACTTAATTTCAATAGTGAAAACATTAAAAAATTACATAAAAACTCACCATACGCCATCGGGGTCCAATTCTCGAACCCCAGCTGTGGATGTAGAAGCTTCTCCCTGATCCTTGTCTCCACCCTCAACCTCACCAGTTTGTCTCTCGGGTTCTCGCACCGGCGTAGTCACAGGCGGAGGAGTAGAGTGCGACAAAGGAGTGACCGGAGGCAGCGAGGATGGAGTAGGCTGAGACAAAGGAGTAAGCTTAAACGTAGGAGTAGGCTCAGGCAGTGATGTAGGCCGAGACATAGCAGCCTGAGACACAGATGGCTGAGGACGAAGAGGACGATGCCGAGGCCAAAGCTGTGGTACTGGAGGTAATGTAAACTGTGGTGGTGGAGGTAACGTAAATGTAGGCTAAGAAGGACCGGAAGGTGAACTCGCCGACCGTCTCCTAGACGACTCAACACGATGATGAAGGTCACCAGGACGCAATATCGGCCTAGTCCCAGTAGGACAAACCGAAGACTGAGAGGGAGAATGCTGGCGGGTCTGGGAGTTCTGACTCTGATCCGCCGAATCTGACATGTTCCTGCATAAAGTAATGAGTAATTATTTGCACGATTAATAGTTATTGACAGAAATCACAATAAAAAAATGATGGTATGAAAACGTACCCCAATTAGCTAATAATGAATATTGCCTTGAGCATGCACAAGCATTAACAAACGCGAATAATAAAATTCATACATACAAAACTAAACAATCAACGTTAATATATTTAAGAACATCGAGGGGGAACTCAATAAACTTAAATTTCCTTGAATTATTAAATTGATCTTGTTTTTCGTTTCAAATTACAATGAATTGCTACAATTAAATTACATTTAAATTACATCCTAATGAAAGAAACCGATGTCATCAACATCCATGTCATCATCATCAACCAATTCATTAATGTCATCACTTCTAAGCTCCTGTCCACTGTCATAGTCATCTTCATCAAGACTTGGAATGACCTCATCTTCGTCATCAGCACCCTGAATGATCTTCATAGTTGACTTGTTCCTACCATAGCTTTGTGTGTGGAAATTGTACCCATTGACGTAGAATTGATTCCAAGTTATCACTTCTTTCGAGGGACCCATCGCGGTGTGACGTCATCAGCAGATTGTGTCCGAAGTACCTAGATTTGTTGAGTGAGTCATTAAATAAAATGATGGTATGTAATTAAAAAATTGGGGAATTAAGGGATTAGGATTCCTCACTTGTGTCCTTAACCATGTTGGGTATTGGGATTCGCATTTGATCCAAACGTCCTCCCTCTTTATTTGGGGATTTGACTGCACTATGTGATCCTCAAATTGCCTATTATAGTGCACAAGTTCGATCTAAGTCAACTAAGGCGGAATGCAATATGGTTTTGTAATCTAAGACAGTTAAACTAATAAAATTACCTTTCATAGTCAATTAATATGCCACAATTTGCGAGGATGTACTGATGGGCTCGGACGTACTCCTTGTCTGTCAACCAACGTTTACTACCACTCGTTATTGTTCGACCACAATCCTCCCTAAATAATTTAGGGACATTGACACCATGTTGGCTTTCCACAACATGATATGCATTTCTACCCAAGTCCCTCGACTTGGTATCAACCTCCGACTGAAAATACTGTGAGCAGAAATTGGATATCTCCTCAGCCAGGTATGCATTGCATATAGAGCCTTCAACCCTTGCCTGGTTCCCCACTTTACGCTTCAAGTTGTTAAGGTACCTGTCAGTAAATGAAACATGAGCAATGTAAATGTCACTTCATAAGAAATTAGTAAAGGGGTATAAACGATTACAATAACTCACCGTTCGAATGGGTACATCCATCTGTACTGAACAGGACCCCCAGTATATGCTTCATGTGGCAAGTGTACCGACAAGTGCTCCATGGAGTTAAAGAATGCCGGGGGAAATTTTTTTTCTAACTTACATAAGATCTCAGCAATGTTCTTATGTAGGCGGTCCATCTCACTCAACGTGATAGTGGGAGCACATAAATCACGGAAGAATTGGCTGATTTCGGTTATTGCCTTCCAAATATGAAGGGGGAGCAACTCTCTTAGGCAAACAGGCAATAACCGCTCCATAAATACATCACAATCGTGACTCTTCATTCCATGGAGCCTATTTTTTTTTTTATCAACACATCGGCTCAAGTTCGAAGCATACCCGTCAGGAAACCTCAAGTCTCGGATCCATTCACATAACACCTTCTTCTGCTCCTTGTTAAGTGCGTAAGGTGCCTTAGGCATCTGCTCATTACCCTTACCATCATCAACGAGCTCCAACTCTCGACGCTGACAGACACTCTTCATGTCTTTCCTCGCACTTACAGTGTCAGACGTTTCGTCTTTCACAGCCATGAGGGTGTGGATGAGCTGCTCGAAGAAGTTCTTCTCAATATGCATAACGTCTAAGTTGTGCCGAAGCAACAAATCCTTCCAATACGGCATGTCCCACAAACAAGATTGCTTATCCCATCCCATTTTTTTCTTCTTCAATTGCTTCAATGCATCAGGACCATCAGTTGCTTTCGGTAAGTCCTTGACACACTGCCACAGTTCCTCACCTGACATGATATGAGGAGCCG
Source organism: Salicornia ramosissima (assembly GCA_951394345.1). Classification (NCBI taxonomy): domain Eukaryota; kingdom Viridiplantae; phylum Streptophyta; class Magnoliopsida; order Caryophyllales; family Amaranthaceae; genus Salicornia; species Salicornia ramosissima. Next base: position 33,141,455 of record OX596237.1, read on the forward strand.
AGTCATTTTCAACTCTGTTCTTACAAAAATCTATCTTATTCTTTCGGAAGGGGTGGTGGGAATCTAAAAACTGACGATGGCAATCAAACCATGATACTTTGCCACCATGTTGTAGCCAAAAGGCTTCGCTTTTCTCCATGCAATATGGACACGCCTTTTTACCGAACGTGTTCCAACCTGACAACATACTATATGTTGGAAAGTCATTGATAGTCCACAACAAGGCTGCGCGAATATTGAAATTCTGCTTCTTTGAGATGTCGTAAGTCAAGGATCCAACCGACCATAGATTCTTCAACTCATCAATCAAAGGTTGGATGTAGACATCCAAATTGTTCTTCGGATTTTTTGGCCCAGGGATAAGCAAGGAAAGGAAAATGAAAGGTTTTTTCATGCACATGGACGGTGACATGTTGTAAGGTGTAGTTAAAATAGGCCAACAAGAGTATTGCTTTCCAAACTTCCCAAAAACGGAAAAACCATCAGTGCACAACCCAAGTTTAACATTTCGAGGCTCGGACGCAAAGTCCTTAAAGGTCCTGTCGAAGTGCTTCCAAGCTTCACTGTCACTTGGGTGAGCCATGTTCCCTTGTCCTCGACGATTTTCAGAATGCCATATCATAGCCTCAGCAATGCTCCTAGTGGCAAACATCCTTTGCAATCGTGGTGTTATTCAGAAGTACACCAGAAAACTTACGAGAACCAAATTGTCATTCGAAGTCTTCTTGAACCGATTCAACCCGCAATGACGACACTTATTAAGCTCATCATCCTTCCAAAATAGCATACATCCATTCGGGCATGAGTGTATCTTCTAGTGAGGAAGCTCTAATCCCTTGAGTACCTTCATTGTGTCGTAATAGGTGCTACACTTAGTTTTTTGGGTGGTGGGGAGCGCATCGTTCACCAATGACCCAATACCATCTACGCACCTGAGTGGCAAGTTATACTCAGACTTTAAATTGATCATTCTAGAAGCCATCTCCAACACAGAGATGTTGCTACCATCATACAAAGGCTGCTCGGCTGCCTTGAGCAAGTCGAAGAACATCTTCGCTTCCACATTTGGTTCTTCTTCAGCCGAAGTTGCCTCCTCAAGGAATGGTGGGTCCACGTTGTTCCCAAAAGCATCGACAACCATTTCCCGGTAAGGATTCGGATGAGTAGGAGACGAGGTGGACCTTATACTCACCCTTTCACCGTGACATAACCATTCATAGTAGTTCGGAATTAACCCCTTCTTATACGAATGTACCTTTACGTTGGGCACATCCAAGTAATTCAAGTTTTTACACCGAACACATGGACATCTTATCTTGTCCCTATCATTAAGCTCGGGGTGCTGGTGAGAGAAGGCAACAAAATCATTCACCCCTTGGATGAACTCATCCCGAAGTTTGTGGTCCTTATCGTGTCTCTTGTACATCCAATCACGCTCCTTCCTTTTCATTTCGATTATGCCTATTCTAAGCCATTAACAAATATCAGTTCAAAGCATTCAAACATCCTTCAATGTCTTCACTCCTATCTTATTTTAGCCTTTCTTAATTCTTCTTAAAGCTTTCTTATGTAATGCACATGTATATATATATATTTAAGTCATATTTAGTTCTATTTTAATTGTATTCATTCACAACAATTACAAAGATTCATAATAAATCAAATACAAAGGCAATTTTGTATTTGAAAATAAATACAACTCAACTTTCAACCAACAATCATATTTCTTGATTTATCAACAAAAACAAAAACAAAATAAAAATAAAAATAAAAACAAAAACAAAAACAAAACAAAATAAAAACAAAAACAAAAACAAGAACAAGCAGAGCAAGAACAAGAACAAAAATAAAAATGAAAATAAAGATAAAACGTAAAAAATTAAAAATTATTTCATTAACATTTTCAATTCATTTGGTTTCGTTTTAGTTCAATTCATTTAATTTCAGTTCGGTTTATTTCATTTCAATTTAGTTCATTTCAGTTGCTGTTTTCTTAGCCCAAAAGAACACGGCCTAAAATGTGTTGAGTGTTTTTTTGGGCATAGGTTGAGTGTGATATTACTAAGAACAAGTGTTGAGCACCCTAGCCATAGAGTAACGCCGTTTTTTTAAAGCCGTTGTTTTGGACTAAATTAATTTGATTTGAACAAAATTTGTTTGATTAGAATATAATTAAACAAAATCTTAAAGTTAGCAAAGAATGAACTAAAATTTTCAATTCATACACACAAATACATATGTAATACATACACACATACAAATAAATACATAATACATACACACATACAAATACATACATAATACATATGTAATACATACACACATACAAAAAGAGAAAAGGAGAAAGAAAGAGAAAGGTCGGACGGAGGGGTGGCGGACGCCGGTCACCGGTGGCCGAGTGTTCGAGGGAGAGAGAGAGAGGGGGTTAGGGTTTGGGGGTTCGAGGGAGAGAGAGAGTGCAAACGTTCGAATGCCCTCGATATTTCACGACTGTGGGGTTTTAAAACATTTCAAAATTTTCCGACCGCCACCACGGTCGTGAACGGTCGGTAATTACCGACCGCCTATGTTCGGTCGGTATTTACCCGACCGTTCCCGACGGTGATGACGGTCGGTAACCTTTTTTCGAGCGCACCTTCGGTCGGGAAAAAATTTCTGACTGTGTTCAGTCGGAATCGGTCGGTATTTGACGACTACGAAAATGTCGGTCGGTAAAATCGGTCGGGCGAACGAGATTTTCTTGTTGTGTTTATTTGATTAGACAAGCCATGTTTAATGCAATTAACTTTCATTTGATTCAATAATCTTTATTCGAACCAAACTAACATTATTTGAATGCAATTGAATGGAATCATAATAATTAAGCTTAAGCTTTCTTTGAAACAATTACCATTTTTGGTAATAATAGTTGACTTTTATTTGATTAAACAAGCTATATTTGATTGTAATTGACTTCAATTTGATTCAATAAGATTTATTCAAATCAAATTAGCTTTGTTTGAATGCAATTGAGTGGAATCTTAATGATTAAGCTTAAGCTTTATTTGAACCAATTACCATTTTTGGAAAGAATAGATAACTTTCATTTGATTAAACAAGCTAAGCTTGAATGCAATTGACTTTCATTTGATTCAATAAGCTTTATTCGAATCAAATTAGCTTTGTTTGAATGCAATTGAGTGGAATCTTAATGATTAAGCTTAAGCTTTATTTTAAACAATTACTATTTTTGGAAAGAAGTTGACTTTCATTTTATTAAACCAGCTATGTTTAATGCAATCGACTTTCATTTGATTCAATAACCTTTATTTGATTCAAATTAGCTTTGTTTGAATGCAATTGAGTGGAATCTTAATGATTAAGCTTAAACTTTATTTGAAAATATTACCATTTTTGGAAGGACTAGTTGACTTTTATTTGATTAAACAAGCTATGTTTTAATGCAAATGACTTTCATTTGATTCAATAAGCATGATTCGAATCAAATTAGCTTTGATTTAATGCAATTGAGGGGAACCTTAATCATAAAGCTTAAGCTTTATTTGAAACAATTACCAATTTTTGAAAGAAGTTGACTTTCATTTGATTCAATAAGCTATGTTTGAATGCAATTGACTTTCATTTGATTCAACAATCTTTATTCGAATCAAATTAGCTTTTTTTGAATCCAATTGAGTTGAATTTTAATGATTAAGCTTAAGCTTTATTTGAAACAATTACCATTTTTGAAAAGAATAGTTGACTTTTATTTGATTAAACAAGCTATGTTTGAATGCAATTGACTTTCTTTTGATTCAATAATCTTTATTTGAATCAAGTTAAATTTGTTTGAATGCAATTGAGTGGAATCTTAATGATTAAGCTTAAGCTTTATTCGAAACAATTACCATTTTTGGAAAGAATAGTTGACTTTAATTTGATTAAATAGGCTATGTTTGAATGCAATTGACTTTCATTTGATTCAATAATCTTTATTCGAATCAAATTAACTTTTTTTGAATCCAATTGAGTGGAATCTTAATGATTAAGCTTAAGCTTTATTTTAAACAATTACTATTTTTGGAAAGAAGTTGACTTTCATTTGATTAAATAAGCTATGTTTAATGCAATTAACTTTCATTTGATTCAACAATCTTTATTCGAATCAAATTAGCATTGTTTGAATGTAATTGAGTGGAATCTTAATAATTAAGCTTAAGCTTTCTTTGAAACAATTACCATTTTTGGAAATAATAGTTGACTTTCATAGGATTAAACAAGCTATATTTGAATGCAATTGACTTTCATTTGATTCAATAAGATTTATTTAAATCAAATTAGTTTTGTTTGAATGCAATTGAGTGGAATCTTAAAAATACTTAATTATTAATAATTTAACTAAAAGTACACATAATAACTAAAGATACTTAATATAAAAAGAGCCATTGTAGGATACTCATTCTTCCGAATTGCTGCTTGAATCACCGTTATCTTTCAGCGACTGTAAATACATAACATCAATATATTAATTTCAACTTGTTACCTTAATATCACCAACCATGCATGCATCCTCGTCGTTCTTTGTTACTATTTCAGCCCGCACACGATTATTGTCCCAAAGACATACCACCCCATCCTGTACACCTACACTTTCACTAATAACCCAATCTAGGTCCCCTATCATAGTATCCAGCAATCTTATCCTTGTACATTATTTATGGACTCTAGTTTCGAGAAGTAGGACAACAATTGGGTTATGTAGGTTTATTCACTTATTATAATTGGAAGAGAATGATGGGCGTGCTGCGTGACGAACATTCCAAACAACTACCGTTGATCTTGGGTGGAGTGGATGTTTTCCAAGTACAGACTTCCCACTGATCCATACGTTATGGTGGCGGGTCTCGGGACGCAGTGCATATGAACTCATTGCCACTATCAACTTCAGATGAGTAATTTGTGGTGCGACCCTATAGATGACAACATTATCTGTGTAGCAACCAAACTCCAACTCGAACTCTTTAATTCCAATCTCAAACACGGGTCCGCCAAAGCGAATGGTTGGCATTGGGTCGATATCGTTGGCTATAAAATTTGGAACTACCCTTGTGGTCCCTTTGTAGTTGTGTCCACCCCGTTGTAGTTTTCGGAATATGCCCAAAATATCTTGCCTACCATACATGTCTACAACATGGGGGATGAAGGCAGGGGCCAAACATCCATCCCTACCAACCATTATCATGTCCTTCAAACCCTCTTCCTCTCCCCACGGAATTTGTGGACATGCAACTATAGCCTGGAGAGTAGCCTCATCAACAACTTCATATTCCTCAACATTGCCATTCTTGCGCACTGTTACGTACATGAAGTCATTAAAATTTATTTCATGACAACTACTCATAGGCCACTCCTAAAATGACATTGATGTAGGAGTATCCCTGATGTAAAAGTAGTCTAAAGGTGGAATGTATAGTGAAGAATGAGAGGAATTTTCCATTATATGATAAAAATGTTATGTGAATTAATGGTTGCTAAGAATATATTGTGGATATTTATATTTAACTATTCCATCCAAAAATGGTAATTGTTTCAAATAAAGCTTAAGCTTAATAATTAAGATTTCACTCAGTTGCATTCAAACAAAGCTAATTTGATTTGAATAAATCTTATTGAATCAAATGAAAGTCAATTGCATTCAAATATAGCTTGTTTAATCAAATGAAAGTCAACTATTATTTCCAAAAATGGTAATTGTTTCAAATAAAGCTTAAGCTTAATCATTAAGATTCCACTCAATTGCATTCAAACAAACCTAATTTGGTTCGAATAAAGATTATTAAATCAAATGAAAGTCAATTGCATTCAAATATAGCTTGTTTAATCAAATGAAAGTCAACTATTATATGAAAATAGTTGCATATTAGATTTGTGTAATAGTTGCATATTAGCTTGGTGGAGTTTTCAAATATAGCTTGTTTAACACAAAAGCTGATCTCCGTCAACTATTTGAAAATAGCAATTATACAATACCCATTTAAAAAAAAATATGGCAAGCTCCTCCTCTTCAAACTTACCACCACCAAATGCAAATGTTAATATCCCAACGGGCTACTACATAGCCCAAAACACACCAACCGAATTGAATTTCTGGCAACCGAATTGCAGTACTTGCCAAGAGTTAAACTTTAACGAGTACATGTACGCTGCAATTCGAAAGTTCAGCGATTACGAAGACTACGACATAGTCCACGACGAAACCTTACAACAGATAGTTGTTGGGCCGGAAAGTCCATGGGATGAAAAGCTAAAGGACATGGTAATGGTGGGTAATAGAGGTCTTGTATTGCCAACTTTCCTTCCCCACTTAGTCCATCTCCATGGTAAAGTGAACCTTGCTCAGATGTGGATGTCACTATCTATGGGGGTTCTTGAATATAATGGGCCCGGTAAGGTAGGTTCTTTAATTTTAATTTAATGACTCAATATTGTGATATAACGTAGTCGCTTGCACCGATTGGAGAGTCCGTCGATTCCGGTGATGAGGAAAGGTCCATTTCAGAGGAGATATGATTAACTCATGCAGTTTTATAATTTAATTTAGCTCTTGTAAAATTCGGATTGTTATTAAACTTACATTATGTGTTTATTGCTTAATCTCCATTGACTGATGTTGTAATTTTAACTGCTTAATGACCCTTGACCCTTGACTAATGTTGTAGTTTACTATAAATAATGTTGTATAATTTTTTTTTAGTAAATTGCTATTATATATGATGTAATAATAAATTAGGTTCTTGACAACAATACATTAGTACATTAAAAACACAAGTCTGGCTAACGCCCAACACCATTAGATTGCACCTTAATCAAGAGTCCACTAATCAAAAGTGCACTTACCTTGAAATTGCTCCAAATATGTAAGCTCCTTCGTACACCCCTGCATCGCCAAGTGTTTCGTAAACCGTCATGTTACGGTGATCAATGATCATGGTGACATTGTTTGGTCTTCCGCCCCTCAACGTTGCCCATAGTTCGTACAATCGGGTTACTTTAGTTGTCAATGGTAGATGAAATTGTTCTACCACATCATTTGTTTCACAACTCCTAACGCAAAAACTTATGTTAGGGTTCTCCACTGGCAGTCCCGGGTGTTGTGTTACCATTACAGGAGTGCAACGGTCCTATGACATTTATTGGATAAAATTAAAGTAAATATAATTAAAACACTAAATGGATTAATTATGTAATGTAATTTGCAAAAAACAATTGGAAGCTTTACCTTTTCATAAACATGGACTACATCTTTGTCGACGATTCCTCTAGAAAATGGGGTATCGTGTGGACTAAGTAACCTGTTACAATGGAACAACCTAATGTCGTTCGGACGCATTCCTACGCGTCGAGCTACTTGCATGTAAATTATTTGAAACCTTGTATCAACACCAAGTCGGTAGTACTCTCCATCATCCTATATACCGTCGCCGCCCTTAACCAAAAAACTACATGTTCGTGAGTTGGCACCCCATGTGTTGTTGATCACCACGCTCCCATTACTATCACCTGAACTTTCTGAGTTTGATACACTGTTTGACTCTGAGGAATAAGCCATATGAGTAACTTTCAAGTGGTTATATATGTATCATAGAAATATATAAGACTCTTTATAGGAGAGAGTCTTTGTAGGATGGTTATATTTATAGAAGGAAGACAATGGTTGTATGCATCATAGAAATATATGATAATATTAGTTGTGGGGTACCTTGCCTTGTCTTGTAGCTTCAATTCTTCTCTTGTAGACTATGTGTGGCACATTACAGTACTACTTGTAAAACTCCACCAAGCTAATATGCAACTATTTGATTAAACAAGCTATATTTGAAAATAGCTTGTTTAATCCTAGCAAAGTCAACATAATATTTGACTTTGCTAGGATTAAACATAGCTTGTAAATCCTAGCAAATTTAATTGAATCAAATGAAAGTTAATTGCTAGCAAATAAAGATTATTTGACTTTGCTAGCATTAAACATAGCTTGTAAATCCTAGCAAAGTCAAATATTATGTTTAATGCTAGCAATTAACTTTGCTAGGATTTACAAGCTATGTTTAATGCTAGCAATTATAGCAAAGTCAACTATTTGACTTTCATTTGATTCAATTAACTTTGCTATGATTTACAAGCTATGTTTAATGCAATTAACTTTGATTTGATTCAATAATCTTTATGTTAATGCAATTAACTTCGCTAGGATTTACAAGCTATGTTTAATGCAATTAACTTTCATTTGATTCAATTAACTTTGCTATAGCTAGGATTAAACAAGCTATATTTTCAATAATCCTAGCTTGTTTAATCAAATAGGTTGTAATAATTGCATATTAGATTTGTGTATTGTATAATTGCTAGGATTTACTATAAATAATGTTGTATAATTTTTTTGTTTTTAGTAAATTGCTATTATATATGATGTAATAATAAATTAGGTTCTTGAAGCGCGGGGTTGGAAATCACTATAAAGCGGTAAAAAGGTCAATTTATGATAAATGTTTTTATTTGTCATTGCTTAATTTTATTTATCTTTATCTTTATCTTTATTTTAATGTTTAATAAATTTTTTTTTAAGACAAGGAAGCACGGAAGCAAGCACGGAAGACGGAAAAGAAGACGAGGACACGAGGAAGGCTTTTTATTTTTTATTGCAAATATTATGGCATTTATAATAATTATGAGCATTATCAAGTGTTGTTTTGTATAATTATTGTCCCATGCAATAAAATTGTTGTCTCGTAAAGGCTAATTATTGTCCCAAATATATGAAATATTGTCCTTATATTTTACTTCTTTATGATACGTGAGGGTAGCATTAGTTCAAAAATTGTTGCAATTCAAAACAACAACATAGAAGTAGTAAGTTTTACTCATAAACATAATAATTCCATACAAAAGAATACACATCGTTCATCGTTTCACAATCCATCCATCCATCCATCCATAGAAAACATTGATTACAAAGCAAAAAGTGGAGGAGAGTTCGGTTATATTAAAAAGCATTAATAATCATCAATGAAAGGGGGGGGGGGAGAGGAGGAAGAAACTGTAACAGTTGAGGTATACAACCATTTTGAACATTATGGTAAGGAAAAACCGGTTGACCAATAGAGACGGTTGATTGTGAACCTTGTGGGGCAGCTGATGTTACCCATGTTGCATTAGGAGCTCCTCCTGTGTATGCAGCTTGACCACCAAAACCAACTAAACAATAGAGCTGTAAATGGGTCGACCTGGGTTGGGTTCGGGTTAACCCATTAATATAAACGGGTTGAAATCTCCAACCCAAACCCAACCCATTTAGTTAAACGGGTTAACCCAATAACACGTTTAATAATATTATCACTTTTTCATTAGCATCAAATAAAATTATACCACTATATGTTTATAATTATATATGGACTATAACAACAACCCACAATAGTCATATATATTACAACTTAAAAGTCATATTGTCCATAATTTACACATTATAACACGGTATTAATTAATAACTAACAACCTTTTGAGTTCTAATGTTCAAGATAAAAACATTAGATTTTAAGACATTACAGCTATCTACATAAATCATAAAGAATTTATAACATAATAAAAAAGTAAAAAAAATGAAAGTGATATAATAGATTATTACGTCAATTGAACTTGAAACTAATTTTATTACAACGTATATTCTTAATGGGTTAAGCGGGTTGAAATCAGGTTGAGAATTTCAACCCGACCCAACCCATTAAACTAAACGGGTTGGGTTGGGTCAACCCATTTAACTAAACGGGTTGAAAAACTCAACCCAACCCGTTATTATTAGGTTGGGTTATCGGGTTGGGTCAAGTTTTGCCAGCTCTACTAAACAATCTACACAGCAGCACGGTTTATGCTGCAATACATAAATATTGTAACATTATAAAAGAGTTTTCTTTAACATATCTCATTCTTTATTTTTATTATTCAACACCAAGTATAATACATCAAATGTACTGTAAAACACTATAGATTAGAATAATCATACACAAAACAAAGTCACAAAGTAAGGAGTAAAAAAAAAAGGACTGATACAGTTAATAAAAAATCACCCTAAAGCATATGATACAGTTAATCTGGTTAATTCCCCCTTACCTGAGCAGCCTTGCCTTTGCCCTTTTTATTTTTTGCTTTGTTGTCAGAATTCTTCTCCACACACGACAAGTAACGCTTCTCCCTTGTTCTATGCGGCTTATTCTTCAATGGCGGATCCTTTATAATTACATCAGGAGGAGCAACATGAGGCTGTTGGTGGGTGGCAGATCCATCTACAAAGCCAGCATTATTGTCTACCGGTGTCCTCGTGAATGTGGCCCGAGGACATGGTGAATCATCGCTCGACGTCACTGCATTTCCAACAGCCCATGCCACATCATTGGGTAGCGCATAGCCACCAGAATAGGGAGTGCATTGTGTGTTATTAAGGTAATTCAAATGGCCCGAAGACGGAGTACATTGTGTGTTATGAAGATCCATTCGAGGTTTCTTCGACCGCCTATCATGAATCGTACCCTTCGTCTTCTGAATCATATCAAGAACAATTTCAGTCTCACCGTCATTAGCAGAAGCTTCTAAACATAGAGGATCGAACTCGACTTGCATCCGATCATACCTTTTCACTTCATTTGTCTTGCTCGGGTCATAGTAGGCAACCTTGACCATTGTATGCTTTGGCTTTAAGTCCTTCCTCCAATGATTCAAGATGTACTTATTTGGAATCTCAGACACAACTTCGACATCATAGACCACTATCATATGCCTACATATAATCCCCCTACTCTCAAATAGCTTACAACTACATGATGCTTCCTTCGATTCTCTATTGTAGAGAACCTCATACTTCCTTCGCTTCTCTGTTGCTATCTCCTTCCGTGTCTCCTTCTTGAAGGTGTACACTCTATCTAGGAAAACGAATTCAAAGGTTGCAGTACTAATCTCCTTCGTTGAGTCAATTCTCACATAGATAGTTTTAATACACTCCACCTGAACCTCACTTAGTTTCACAGCCGTGTAGTACTTCCTAAAAGTACACTACAGTGGAAAAGTGGTAACCAACTTCAGGTTGAACCTAAGTGAATCAGCATCCGCTTGCCTCTCATCGTTTGCACGGCAGTCAAGAACTTTTATGTACTGCTGCACAAAGTCAAACAGTTTGGTCTTCTTCGACACATACCCATCAAAAAAACTGTTAATGCTTTCCGATCGCTGCGTGCTCTTCATCCCAGCCCAAAAAATGTGGTTCATATATGCCGGAACCCACATTTCTCTTTCAGCAAAAAGACCTGTATAATAACAATCTCCATGAATAAATATTAATGAAATTAAATTTTATTAATAAAACAAAGAAAACCACATAATTGCTTCATTACCTGAGAGCCATTCATTTTCACCAAGATTATACTTCCGTATAACAAAATTTCACTCTTACTCGAACTCCTCGGTAGTATGACTATCGTATATTACATTAAGCAACTCAGTCTTCATTGCGTCATAGGTCTCATATGCACCAAGTTTCTTAGCAAACTTCATAGTGATGTGCCATAGGCACCATCTGTGCCTTGTTTTAGGAAATGCTTTTGCCACAGCCTTCCTCAAAGCTGCGTCCTGGTCGGTCAAAAATCCATCAGGAGCCTTGCCTCCCATGCATGACAACCACGTCTCAAATACCCACTGGAAAGTCTCAGCATCCTCATGCGAAACCAACGCGCATCCCAGTAGTATACTCTGCCCATGGTGATTCACCCCGACAAAGTTCGCAAAGGGTAACTCATACTCGTTTGTGATGTAGGTCGAATCGAACGTGACAACATCTCCAAAGTCACCATATGCAGACCTGCTTCTCGCATCAACCCAAATCACATCCTTCAATCGATCCCACTCATCCAAATGGTAAGCATGAAAGAACTGAGGATTATCAGCACTCATTCTATTTAAGTACGAGTACATGGCATTCGCATCACCACCTTCCAACCGAAGCCTCCTATATTTAGCTAACTCATTCCTTAGATCTCTTTGAGTGAGTGCAAGGTTATCATAACCATTCCTCTCATGTGCTAGCGATCGGTGAATCTGGGAAATTTTAACCTCTCCTCCGTAGTAGTCATTGAACAACCTCCTTTTAATTGGTGGGTTCCATTCATCTTGGCGATAACAAGGTATATAATTGCTCCTTGATGGGGTGGGATTGTGATTCTGGTGCTCAAGCTCCAACTTCTTTATAGTCCATACCCCTTCTTTGTTACCACTTGCATAGAGCATAACAGGGCAATTACAACGCTTCGACTTCCCCTCCGCAATACGTAAACCATCATAGCTTGCACCTGTTTGCCTTCGCACACCACTCTGGTCTTGGATCACAACATCCTTTACTGCATGCTCTTCACTAACATGCTCTTAGATCACAACATCCCTTATTGCAGTTTTGGACCTAGTACTTGATGCGGGTGCATCCAGCCTCCACATCTCACACCTCCATGTCACATTACGGTATTGTTTCGTTTTCTTCCAAGCCTGCTACCTGTAACCAGCCCCCACCCTTACAACTGCAAAACCAGTCTGCTTCGCGTAGCACCGAAAATGGGTGTCTACCTCCTGCCAAGATTCATAGACCATACCCACTTCAGGGGTGGCAACAGTTGTGTCAAGAGATGAATCATGTGGCTGCGGACTAGTTTGGAGCTGCATATTATCCATATTATCCAAGTCTATGGTGTTCGTTGGGTTGGGTTCAACGTCTTCCTTGTCCCCCAGTTCTACTACATTAAATGTCTCATGACCAACATTTTCCCCCGTATTCTCCATCAACAACAATGCATTTTCCTCCATACTGAATTTCAACTAAGAGTATCAATTTCAACTTATCAAGTTTGGTAAATCACCTAAACCTAAACCCAATTTCAGATAAATAAATTAATTTTACTCAATTAAAATCATAAATTAAGGTCAATAATATTAGTATGGGGCCTGATTTTTTTAAGCTCAATAGTGGGTATAATTTAAATTCAATTATAATATTTTATGATTATACTCCAAACAAGTGAACAACAAAACATTCATCCAAATACATACATTAATCCAAATTTGAGATATACTCCAAACAAGTTTCCAACAGAACAAAATTCTATGTTTATGATTTTAATTATGACCGAAAATGTTTAATTGTTCACATCTCAATATTGCAGTAATTTAAATTTAAAATTTTCAAAAAAAAAACTTGATACGACTATGAGCTAAGGATTCAAGAGAACATTCCTTAAATTCCAAATTTTTCAGGGTACATTGCTTAAATTACAAAAATCCAAATTCCAAATTCTGTGAACATACAAGTTTGAAATACACAAACAAAATTCCAAATTTTATAAATATAAGAAAAAAAAATTATTCATACAAAATTGAAGAAACACTTGAATACATAGACAAATTTCAACACAAATGCAAAAAAATCCAAATAATTTAGAGAAAAATTACCTAGCTTAGTAGTGAGCAAACAACCGTCGACCACTCCACCTCTGCCGTCCACCACTGGTGCCTGTTGTCGGTGTCGACCACTCCACCTCTGCCGTCCACCACTGCTTCCTGGTGTCGGTGTGGAAGCAGTAATCAACCTTCAACGCATCTAAACCCTAAATGCAGAGATCGAATCCCCCTCAACCTTTAACCTTCAACTCACCTTTCACGGCACCCTCCTTAACCCAATACGCCACACACCTAAACCAGAGAACCACCATTAAACTTAGGGTTATTCTTCTCTCTCTTCTGTCTTCGAAAATGACGATTTTTTTTTTTAACAATTGAAGTGCAGTGCAGAGCTGAAGGAGTAGAGAAAAAATCGCACGCGAGGAGCGCGTGGGAAGTACACTCCGTTAGTTAACAACTTGCAATTTTGTCTTTTTTTTTAAAATTGTGCTAAATGAAATAGCAGCTAAGAGTCACTACTTTCTCATTAGCATATACCTGGTATATTTGTTGCCGCCACATATCAGGGGCATTTTGTGTAAATAAATCAACAATTAGGGCCCAAGTTTTTTAGCTAGAAATGACGACACATTTTTTTTAAAAAAAGGGATCTATCACGTGGTAAACTATCAACAATTAGCAGAGTTTTTCTCCCACAGTTTTTTTTTTTGGGTTTAGGGTTTATTACTCAGTCACAAATTGTAGAGGTTAAATCAAAATTTTTCACTACTCACAAATTTTGCAGTTGAAAATTCTAGAGGTTAAATACAATTTGCAATTCACTACTCACAAGAAAATTGTTCAATCCCTAATTGTTCGACAATGGAGGAGAACACCAACGAAAATGCGGTGGCGGAATGATGGGGACAACCGTGGGCGGCGGAATGATAGGGACAACCGTGGTGGCTGGAGTTTGATGGAGAGCGACGAGGATGCGGAAGCAGTTCAAGTCAGGTGTATAGCATAAATTATTATAATCTACTCTATTGTAATCGAAACTTGTTAAAATGTACAATAGATTAATCAATTTATAAGATTTGTGGGCAAATTTAATTTTTTTTTTTTCATGGTATAGTCTACTGTATGGGTATGTATAGATTAGGGTTGGGTATGTATGATTTTTCGAGTGTTTGACAAAAAAACTGTTTTGAGCAAAAAAATTTACCAAAATAATGTCATTGCAAATGTATTTACGAATACTGTCCACGTAAGCAATTTTTTTTAAAAAAAAGATGCAGCTTAAATCGCTATTCCTATTAGCGATTTTGTTAACAAAATCGCTAAATGAGATAACGATTTTGTCCAAAGTAAAAAAAAAAAAAAAAAAAAAGAAGCATTGCCTTTGTTGTAAAGATCAATGACTGAAGTTGATTTTATTCTAATTAAAGAGTAAATCACTATCTGAAATAGCGTTTTTTATTTCTAACAAAATCGCTATTTCAAATAGCGATTTTGTCACTGAAAAAAAAAAAACCCTCTTTCCTACGTGGATATTATTTTGGTAAATACTTTTGCAATACCATTATTTTGGTAAATATTTTTACTCAAAACAATATTTTTGTAAAACACTCTGATTTTTTGGCAGTTTTTTTGGCAAATTAAAGTTGAAATGTTACTGTACTTAGAAATGCTAGAAATATTTCAGGATGTATTATTTCGTATATTTCTTTATTTGTTTGTTTTTCAGGATGTATTATTTCGTATATTTCTACTGTATGGCTTTTTTTTTTGTCTGGGTTGGAAAATCGCGAAATTTAGCTTCCTCTATTACAGGAACTGGATTATGAATGTAAGCTATGGTAGATTGAGCCCCAAGCCCAATAAAATAACAATTACCAAAATGCCTTTGGAATTCCCATAAAATCCTAAACGAAACACCCTTTGAACATGTGTCACTATCTGGAAAACCAAAGACAGGTGTCACAAATCCCCCCATGTCAGCTGATTGACAGCCACCAAAACAACTGTCAATCAGCCCCCAAATACCTCACCTATAAATACCTTACATTTAAGGCATTTAAGGTAAGACCCATTTCCAAGACACAATTCCCAATACAAGAACCTTTTTTCAAAATAGGAACTTCATCAATCCCAAGAGATTTTCTCTCTCTTAACCTTGTTTTTCTCTCTCTACATTTAAACATACATCACTTTGCTAAATTAAGCATCGGAGGGGAATTCCCGGGTCCACCCCCGGGTCAATCACCCTTGTTGATTTTGCAGGACTCACTCAGCCAGGGGTTGAGCTCATCTAGAGGAGTCTAGTCAGCATCAAGGATCAGCCTATTCACAACCATGTCATCACCGAGAGATTTAGTCAGCATACATTGAGGCACTCCCCAACTCATCAATTTTTACCTCTTTGTATCTAAGTTTCTTAAGACAGAAACATACTGGCGCCGTCTGTGGGGAAGGCATCGATCAATCGATAAATCAATGGCTAACAGTAGATCTCATGCTGCAAGCCCGCTTGGGGACTTCCCCTGGTCAGCCTCAAGCTAACGACCGGGAGTCCACGGGGGCAGCAGGGACGGCTCTCATCCAATAAAACCCACGTGGCTTAGAAGCTGAGTCCGAGAAGAAAGCTGAGCCAGAACAAAGAGTATCAGCTCCAGGAAAATACTCAGCTATCGAAAAGGAACCTTGATCAGGTCGTTACTCAGCTATCGAAAACACTTCAGGAAAATTTATATGCCATATTTTCTTACACGCAAGGTGACGAGACCTTGCACTCGGTAGTCCCTCCATCCAAAAGCAAGGCTCTGTCTAAAGGCAAGGCCCCACAGGAAAGACCACGAGTAATGTTGAGGGCCGAACCTTCTCGCCCCCCCCCCCTAGACGGAACTCTCGGGAGCCTTTCATCTTGAACAGCTCAAAGCCACACTCCGGTCATAAGGAGTGTTTAGCCTCAGCCACGGACCGTGATCAACCTGGAGGAACCACAGAATGGGAAAAAGGCGGAAAAATCCCGACCACCGGGGCGCTGGCCACCCGGATGGAAAAAGTTGGTTGAGCTACGGCACAATCGCCACATATTCCCTCCTCAGTTGGGAATTGAAGGACCAACTGATGCGAGAACTTTTCTCAACAACAGAAGACTCCACAATGGGTCTTTGGATGCTCGGGAGGTCATAACCGAAGAAGACATCAGGATGCTCAGCAGATAATTGAGCAAAGAAGAGAGCCTCCACCAGAGAATTCTCTGCTGGATAATCAAAGGCAACGAGATCGTCTTGACCCATGTCAGCATCCCGAGCCAAGGATCCAAGAGCGTTCCCATCATGGGTCCCCTCGCGACTGACGGGCATGCTCGGTCATAGAGGACGAAGTCGGCACATCCAGCAGAAATGCTCCCCGAACAGATCCATCCGTTGTATTTTCTTGCCATACTCCATTCAGTCGGGAAATTGTGGAAGTATTTGATCCAAGCAAGGTCAAGGTACCTCCTATCGACTCTTTTCAGGGAACTACAGATCTCACCGATCATATAGCGGCTTATAAAGCCCATATGGCGATGCAAACTAGGTACGAGGCCTCATGGTGCAAACTCTTCCTAATTACACTAAAGGGGACAACCCTCAGCTGGTTCAATGATCTGCCCTTGGGCATCATTACCGGCTTCTGCATCTTAGAATCATTGTTTAGTCAGCACTTTGTGTGACGACCCGACTCGTATAAACCGACGCGGAAGGAACCGACGAGTCGAATTGTCGAACTAACAAACAAAACATACTTAATAACTAAAATCAATACCTCAATTAAATCACTAAGAATCCCAAAACGTACAAATACCACAAGTTTGTACAAAACTAAAACCTCAAATAGTCATTACTAAAGAATTAGCTCCAAAACCGTAGTTAGAGTTAGAATATACAAACTACAACTACTAAAAGTCCGAATTCTAATAACAGAAAGTAAACTATAAAAGTAAATAATCAACGGCGCTCGCCCAATCCCAAAGCTAAGCAACACCGTCATCATCAGAGTTACTAGAAAACATAAATCCATCATCAGTGGCGAGTAACATAACAGTCCCACCCTAAAGTGGATACATATGAACATAGAACATTTCAGACAAACAAATCAGGCACTCATACTTATAAACATGCAAAGTTTAAATAACAATAATAACGTCAAGAAATAGAACTCGCTCGACTTTACTTAAACTTAACTTTACAATGTCTTTGTCGCTATCATTTACATATTTGACCGAACTATCTCGTACGAACACATCTTACGTGATTGAACTTTCTTATTATGCTAGGAATGAGAATCTTACTTCCAAACCCATGAACCCATCTTACGGATCCATTTCATCAAGACGACATAATAAGTACTAACTATCCCAATACCACGGTTAGGATAGTGGCCGCGTCTTAACCCAAGTCTTAGAATATTACTCTAAGGTTAGGCGTCTATTATGCAAATTCAAGCTAATCTTTACGTTTCATTACATCTTGGTTATTCTCAACTTACATCTTACGTCTTTACTTGAGACTAACTATGTACATCACAATCTTGGAACCTCTTTAGTCATTCTTTATACTTTTCTTTAACTTTCTTTATCTTTCTTTAATTATGACTGCATAATTTATACTTAAAGAATACATAATCAAAATAAAGAAATTCAAGATTTATCATAAAATTATCAAGAAATTAAACCTCAAAAATCATTAAATATACATCAAGAACATATTCTTAAACTTAATTCATCAATTATCAACTCAAGATTCATATAAAACCCATCAAAATTATCAAGAATCATCATCATCAATAGTCCAAAATACAAGCATATTATTCACCAAAATTCAGCATTATAATCATCATTGTTATGCATCAAATCCTCATATAAACTTCATGAAAATTGAACATAAACATAGCCAAACATGAATCTATCATAATTAATCATAACATGCATGAAAACTAAGCAAGAACATCACGAAATCGACTCCCAAAAATTGCCCAGAAATCACGCATAAAATGGGTTAACTGCATCAAACTTTCAGTCTAATTTGGTCATCAAATCTACCCAATGATCATGGTATTCAATCTAGAATGAAAAAGTATGTTACCTTAATGAAGATTGAATGCAAACAATAATAAAAACTTGCTGCCCGGAAATGATTTCACACGGCCCAAACAACACGGCTCAATTGCACGACCACAACACCACACGAACACTCACGAATCAACCACACGGCCACCATGCACGACCATGCTGCACCACGAACCACACACACAACCCACGAAAGGCACCACCGTGCAAGACCCACATGAACACGTAACCTAAAACCCAAACCGAAATCGAAGTGTTGATCAAAAGCAATGAAAGCTAAATTGTGTTTAAGAACTTAAAGATCAATGGAGGTTGAATCTTTAAGTTTTGGGTTTGAAAAGTTGATGAACCAAGGTTGAAGAAAAGTCAACCTTTAGCCGACCTTCTCAAATTAAGTCAACCTTTTGATTAACTCAAAATAAGTCAACCTATTACAAATGTCTGCTCAAATTAAGTTTATTCACTAATTGTTTATTGATTAAAATAACATTTTCAATGAAATATCATATAAACAACAACATGTTAATGCACCGCTTTAATTTTGCATTGAAATTATTAACTTTCTCCACCAGTAAATTAGTGAAAAAACTTAATTTGAGCGGATATGTGTAATAGGTTGACTTATTTTGAGTTAATCAAAAGATTGACTTAATTTGAGAAGATCGGCTAAAGGTTGACTTATTTTTTATAATAAAATAGTCACACTCAAGCAACAAAAATAGTCCAAATAAATTTAGACCATGCACCAAAATTACAAATACAAGCAATATTATCAAACAAATAACTCAAAAATCTGGGGCGTTACAACCTACCCTCCTTAAGAAGAATTTCGTCCCGAAATTCAAAGCAAGAGAGAGAGCTTACTTGCGAACAACTTAGGGTAAGTCGGCTTCATAGACGCCTCAGTCTCCCACCTTGCCTCTTCATGATGTTGATTTCTCCACAACACCTTGACTAATCTACTTGCTTGCGCCGGAGGGTCCTCAGATCACTTCTCGATCCAAGATCTGGACTGGTCGCTCCTCGAAAGTCAGGTTCGGCTCAATGGTGGCTAACTCCACTGGAATGATGTGGGTAGGATCATATACATATTTCCTTAGCTGATAAACATGAAATACACCGTGAACATTAGATAAACAAGGCAGTAAAGTTAAACGATATGCCACTTCCCCAACTCGTTCAAGTATTTCGTAAGATCCCACGAACTTCGGTCGGAGCTTCCCCTTCTGGTCAAAACGAGTAACTCCTTTGAATGGTGAAACCTTAAGCAAGACTCTGTCACCTACCTCGATCGTCAGTGATCTGTGTCGGTGATCGGTGTAGGACTTCTGGCGGCTCTGAGCGGCTTGCATCTTCGATCGGACGACTCTGACCTTCTCCACCGTGTCTCATACAAGCTCGGGTCCTAAAGCCACAGAATCACTAATAACATTCCAACAAAACGGACTCCGACATTTCCTGCCATAGAGGGCCTCGTATGGAGCCATATCAATGCTGGAGTGATAGCTGTTATTATATGAAAACTCGACCAAACAAAGCATCCTAACCTATGACTGATGATACTTTAGAGTACATGCTCGCAACATATACTCCAGAGTCTGGATGGTCCTCTCAGTCTGGCCATCCGTCGCCGCGTGAAATGCGGTGCTAAGCTTCAACCTCGTACTGAAGGCCTCCTGAACTGATTTCCAGAAACGAGACAAGAATCTCAGATCTCGATCAGAAACTATCTCCCTCGAAACTCCGTGAAGTCGAATGATGTCCTGGGTGTAAGCCTCTACTAGGCGCTCCATCGACCAAGTTATCTTCATCGGTATGAATCTAGCGACTTTAGTCAACCTGTCCACAATTACCCAAATGGCATTCATCCCATTACAGGTAGGCAAGCTAACCACAAAATCCATAGATATCGACTCAAATTTCTAGGTCGGAATCGGTAGTGGCTGCAAAAGACCTCCTAGTCCCTGATGCTCGATCTTAACCTTCTGACAAACCAAACATTGAGCTACAAACTCTGCCACATCCTTCTTCATCTTAGGCCACCAGAATTGGCCCTTAAGGTCCTTGTACAACTTGTTACCACCAGGATGAAACGAGTAGGGTGAGTTATGTGCCTCAGACATGATCCTGTTCCGAAGATCAGAACTGTCCGATATGCACCATCTCCCCAGAAAACGCAGCCTACCGTCGGACGAAACCTCAAAGCCAACGGATTTTCCTTGCAGCATAGCCTCTCGAATCCTAGTCAACTGCGGGTCATCCTTCCGTCCCTCGTGCAATTTCTGGAAAAACTCGGGCTCGGCACTCATAGAAGTCAGACAAACTCTGACGGAACCACGACTTCTACTGAAGCTCAATCGATTCCTGCGAATCAGTGCATCAGCAACTAATTTCGCTTTGCCTTCGCAGTAATTAAGCGTAAGGTCATAGTCCTTAATCAGCTCAAGCCATCGTCACTACCTC
This sequence comes from Salicornia ramosissima, assembly GCA_951394345.1. NCBI lineage: Eukaryota > Viridiplantae > Streptophyta > Magnoliopsida > Caryophyllales > Amaranthaceae > Salicornia > Salicornia ramosissima. The sequence goes on from OX596237.1 coordinate 33,162,474, forward strand.
ATTTTGAGGTCCTTTTGAGTGAAGATGTACTTGAGACTCTTACGATCCCGTGACTACCTTGCACGAACCACCATAGAGATAGTGCCTCTAGATGTTAAGCGCGAAAACCACAGCTGCTAGCTCCAGATCGTGCGTGGGGTAGTTACACTCGTGCACCTTCAGCTGCCTCGATGCATAAGCGATGACCTTCCCACCATGCATCAGCACACATCCTAAGCCACTCTTAGATGCATCACTGTAGACCTCAAAATCATCCTCATTGTTCGGAAGGGTAAGAATAGGAGCAGAAACTAACTTTTGTTTCAGCTGCTGAAACGCTTGCTCGTAGGCCTCGGTCCAAACATATCGGATCTCCTTCTGCAGATAAAACATGAAATAGGTGTCCCGTTGCATCGCTTCCCTGGATGGAAGTCCTTGCCGCAACCTCTGCACTTCGAACTCTCGGAACCCTTAAACGAGCTGGAGGTCTGAGGGGTACTGCTAGGAGTACTGAATCGGGGCTTCTTGAAAGGTGGCGCCGTCACCGGGGTCAGGGTGAACACGAATCCTCTGCACAACAGACGCTTGGATCTCGAGTGCTACCTCATAAGCTCGTTGAAATGACTTCGCTCCAATGCTGATCACGTGAACACGAATCCTCAGATCTAACTTCTTGATGTAGCGCTTGACCCGCTCATCCTCGGACGGAACAACAGATTTAGCGAACCTCGATAATTCAGCGAACTTATCGGTGTAGGCCTGAACCGTCATCTTACCCTGAGTGAGAGTAAGAAACTCCTCCTGTTTCTACCATCGTAACTCGTCGGGGTAGAACCTTTCCTAGACCATATCCACGAACTCGTCCCAAGACATCGAGTGCAAGGGCATGCACGCATTCCTAGCCACTCTCCACCAATTATCGGCCTCTCCTCTCAAGTAGTAGGCGGCAATCTGAACCTTCTCATGCTCGGGGCAAAACGTAGCGTCGAAGAGCTTCCCCATCTCGCGGATCCAGCTCTCTAAAATCGTAGGGTCGGAAGTCCCATCGTAAGTCGGTGGTCGATGACGATTGATATGATCGAACGTCGACTGCGAGTTAGGCGGATGACGACTATGGTGTGCTAACGTAAGAATAGCCTCCTCGAATGCACGTAACCGCTGTCGTCCTGAATTCGACCGGCGAGGCATGGGCATGCTTAAATGTAGCAAGACAATAACAAAAAGAAGTGTCAGTCAAAAGGTCCACTACTATAGTCAAGCACACACAACAAAAATAAGAGAAAAGAGGCCTATCCCGGCTTTCTACCCGACACTCTTCTCCCTTAAACTTATTAATTGGCTTTGTCACTCGGGAAAGGTACAGCTCACAACTCCCGGGTTTTACTCAAATCCTAAAACTTCACTTAAAGTTGTAAACTTTCGGCTCCGATACCAACTGTGACAACCTGACTCGTATAAACCGGCGCGGAAAGAACCGACGAGTCGAATTGTCTAACTAACAAACAAAATATACTTAATAACTAAAATCAATACCTTAATTATATCACTAAGAATCCCAAAACTTACAAATACCACAAGTTTGTACAAAACTAAAACCCCAAATAGTCATTACTAAAGAATTAATTCCAAAACAGTAGTTAGAGTTAGAATATACAAAGTACAACTACTAAAAGTTCGAATTCTAATAACAGAAAGTAAACTATAAAAGGAAATAATCAACGACGCTCGCCCAATCCCAAAGCTAAGAAACACCGTCATCATCAGAGTTACCTGAAACCACAAATCCACCATCAGTGGTGAGTAACATAACAGTCCCACCCTAAAGTGGATACTTATGAACATAGAACATATCTGTAACGACCCTGATTTATCAGTATTTCTGTCGTTGACTTATGTGTTTATTTATGTTATTTTATGTATGGTCCAAAATTTATTTGGACTATTTATTTTTATTTTATGTGAATAATTTCGATTATTTTTATTTTTGGTTGTTTATTATTTATTTTATTATTATTTAATTAATTAGAATTTTATTATTTAATTTTCTAATTAGTTAATTAATTTTTGGGCCAAATGCTAATTAGGCATGATTAGTCATGCATGAGTGCCATTAACCCAATTGATCATCAAAAGCCCATTTTTGCCATGTCATGACCGGCCCCCTCATGATTAGTGGCCTAATTGCCACTTGCTTCATGTTCACACCTTAAACCACTTCTATAAATAGAAGGGTTAGTAAGGCTTAAGAGTTCATTTTGTAATCTTAAACACCTTTGATCATCATTTGCCACAAACAAAAGCCAAACACTCTCCCTTGCCTTAATTCCACACGCCATTTTTGGCTATGAACACCCAACCATTGTTCATCATCCAATCACTTCGAAAACTTAAAGATATAATTGCTATTGAGCTTTAGGTAACTTTAAACACAACAATCTCCATATTTTGCAATCAAGACCTATAGTTCGGGTTTGTTTTGGGGTTGTTTGATTGGGTTCAAGTTCGTGGGGTGGTCCGTGTGGTTCGTGTGAAGGATCGTGTTGGTTCGTGGTGGCCGTGCACTGGCAGCCGTGCAAGCCGTGGTGGTGCCGTGTTCGTGCGAGCCGTGCCGTGTTGTGCGTGTGATAGGGCCGTGTACTTTGGGTTTTCCGGGCAGCAAGTTTGTATGTTATTTTGCTTGATCTTCAATAAGGTAACATACTATCTTACCTTAATATGTGTACTATGATTATAGGATAGATTAAGTGATCATTTTGGGTGAATTTTTTATGATTGGTTGTCAATTTATGCGTGATTTTTAAGGTGGATTTGGGTATTGATTTCATGATGATTTTACTTAATTTTTCATGCATGTTTTTGATGGGGTTTTTGTGTTGACGTCGAGTTCTTGATTGAGTTCTTGTTGAGTTCTTGATGATTTCTTGATGAGTTCTTTGAGTTCTTTATGAGTTCTTGGTTGAATCTTGGAATCTTGAAAGTTGGTCTTATGTTCTTTTAAGTGCAAGTTTTGGTGTTTTTCAAAGTTTTATTTAAAGATAAGCAAATTTTTGTAAAGTTTTCTAAAGGAAGTTTTAAAGAAGTTAAAGAAAAGTTTAAAGAAAGTTAAAGATTTGGTAAAGATTGGTTTAAGAAGTAGTATTGGTTATGGTTAGACTCAAGAAAAGGCGAAAGAAGTAATCTTGAGAATAACTTCGATGTTGTAAGTAAAGATTTAGCTTAAGTTTACTTTTAGACGCCTAACCTTAGAGTAACATTCTAAGACTTGGGTTAAGACGTTGCCCCTATCCTGACCGCGGTATTGGGATAGTGTATACTTGCTATGTTGTCTGTTTGATATGAATTTCCGTAAGATGGGGGTTCATGGGTTTGGGAGTAAGATTCTCATTCCTGGCATAGTAGGAAAGTTCGTTCACGTAAGATGCGTTCGTACGTGCAAAGTCCGGTCTAAAATGTAAATGGTAGCGACAAAGATGATTAACGATTTTAAGTTTGAATTATTTAAAGTTGGATGGTTTTACGATTGTTCTTAATACGTTGTTTATGTCATATGTTGGTTGGTAGTATGATATGTTTGTTTGATTTGTTCTATGATTATGTGTATCCATGTTAGGGTGAGACTGTTATGTTACTCGCCACTGATAGTGGATTGTTGTTAACTTTTCAGGAAACTCTGATGATGACGGTGTTGCTTAGCTTTGGGTTGGGCTAGTGCCGATGTTTACTTATTTTAGACTATGTTATGTTTTCAGATTGGACGTATAGTTTCTGTATTTAGTATATTTTGACTCTAACAGTATTTGGAGTTATTTTCTAGTATTGATACATTTGGGTTTAGTATTGTACAACTTGTGGGTATTGTACGATTTTGGGTTATAGCAATAATCATTTCGAGGTTTTTGTTTTAATTTTTAGTAAGTTTGTTTGTTAGATCGACAATTCGACTCGTCGGTTTCTTCCGCGCCGGTTTAAGCGAGTCGGGTCGTCACAGTTTGTATCAGAGCCGAATAGGTTTTAAGTGAAGTTTTAGGACTTGAGTAAACCCGGGAGTTGAGAGCTTTATCATTCCCAAGTGATAAACCCAATTTAGATTAAGTTTAAGGGAGAATAGCGTCGGGTAGAAGAACCCGGGATAAGACTCTTTTCCAACTTTCTTTTTGTGTGTATACTTGACTGGAGTGTGGATTTTTGACAGACATTATCTCGTTTTGTTGTTCTGTTGCTGCGATGATTTCAGCATGTCCACACCTCGCCTGACAAGTTCGGGTCGACAGAGGTTACAAGCGCTCGAGGAGGCGATTCTTACGCTAGCGCATCATAGTCGTCAGCCATCGGGATCGCAGTCGACGTTCGATCGTATCACGATGGGGTTGCCGACCCTACGACATTGGAGAGTTGGATCCGCGAGATGGAGAAGCTCTTCGACGCTACGTTTTGCCCCGAGCACGAGAAGGTCCAGATCGCTGCCTACTACTTGCGAGGAGAGGCCGATAACTGGTGGAGCGTGGCTAGGAACGCGTGTATGCCCCTACATCTGATGTCTTGGGCCGAGTTCGTAGCTAAGGTCCAGGAGAGGTTCTATCCCGACGAGTTACAGTGACAGAAACAGGAGGAGTTTCTTACTCTCGCTCAGGGTAAGATGACGGTTGCCTACAACGATAAGTTCACCGAGTTATTGAGGTTCGCGACATCGGTAGTACCATCTGAGGAGGAGCGGGTCAAGCGCTACATCAAAAAGCTAGATCCGAGGATTCGCGGCCATGTGATCAGTAGTGGAGCGAAGACGTTACAGCGAGCTTACGAGGTAGCACTTGAGATCTAGACGTCTGTCGTTGAGGAGGATACAAGCAAGAAGAGGACCCCGACCCCGGTGACGTCGCCATCATTTAAGAAGCCCCAGTTCAGTGCTCCTAGCATTACCCCTCCGATTGCTAATTCATCTCAGGGATCAGGGAGTTCTTGATGTAGAGGATGTGGCAAGGACTTCCATCTAGGGAAGCTATGCGACGGGACGCCCATTACATGTTTTATCTGTGGGAAGGAAGGCCACAAGGCGTCAGTTTGCCCCGAGAAGAAGCCAGGCACCGAGACCAAGCAACTTCCAGCACCGGCTAAGACTCCAATGAAGAATCGAGTCTACTATATGACTGAGGCAGAGGCAGAGGTCCAGCCAGATGTAGTCTCCGGTAGATTTCTTGTCTCTGGTATTTTAGCACTTGTTTTATTTGATTCTGGTGCCACAATTTCTTTCGTGGCTAGTAGTTTTGTCTCGAGGTCTAATCTTTGAGGCAGTTCCCCTGTTAGTTCGATCATAACTCTCCCTTCTGGAGAGGATTTTGTTTGTCAGCGCGAGTTCCGAGGAGTGCCTATTGTTATATTTGGACAGCAGGCGACGGCTGATCTGAAGGAGTTCCCGCTGATGGAGTTCGATGTCATTCTTGGCATGGACTGGCTATCGAGGTATCGAGCGACTATTCGTTGCCGAGATGAATCGGTGATATTCTGAAGATCACAAGGCAATCGGATCACCTATTATGGGAAGGTTCTGAAGAAGGGTGTTAAGGTAATCTCAGCCTTGACAATGAGAAAACATCGCCAGAGGGAAGATATGGTGTTCCTATGTCGGTAACGGACTTGACTGAGGATAGTTTGTTGGACGATATATCAGTAGCGAGGGATTTTAGAGACGTATTTCCTGATGAGCTACCGGGAGTTCCTCCCGAGCGCGATGTCGAGTTTAATATCGACTTAGCACCCGGGACAACGCCGATTTCGAAGGCACCTTACCGGATGGCGCCATCGGAGTTGCAGGAGTTAAAAACTCAACTCCAAGATTTGATCGATAAGGGCTTCATTAGGCTGAGCGTTTCTCTATGGGGAGCACCTGTGCTCTTTTTGAAGAAGAAAGACGGTAGCATGCGCCTGTGCATAGACTACCAGGAATTGAATCGGGTAACTATCAAGAATAAGTACCCGTTGCCTAGGATTGAGGACCTATTCGATCAGTTATGAGGAGCGGGAGTGTTTTCGAAGATAGATCTTCGGTCTGGATATCATTAGATTCTAGTCAAGAAAGAAGACATCCCGAAGACTGCTTTTCGTACGAGATACGGCCACTACGAGTTTGAGGTGATGCCCTTTGGCTTCACTAACGCACCAGCCATGTTCATGGATCAGATGAACCAGACTTTCCATCACTTACTCGATAAGTGTGTCGTAGTATTTATAGATGATATCTTAGTCTATTCGAGAGATGAGTCTGAGCATGTGGAGCATCTCTGGATGGTACTAGAGATATTACGGAAGAATAAGTGGTTCGCGAAAATCTCCAAGTGTGAGTTTTGGCTTCGCGAAGTAGCATTTCTGGGTCACGTAATTAGTAAAGAAGGCATTAAAGTAGACCCGGCAAAAGTTAAGACTGTAGTTGAATGGAGAAGCCCGAGAAATGTGGCGGAGGTTCGTAGTTTTCTGGGATTGGCCGGATACTATCGACAATTTGTCCAGGACTTCTCCAAGATTGCTAGGTCGATGACTAGTCTCCTATAAAAGGAGATCCGATTCGTTTGGACGGACGCTTACGAGCAAGCGTTTCAGCAACTGAAACAGAGATTAGTCTCTGCTGCTATTCTTACCCTTCCTAAGGATGAGGAGGACTTCGAGGTATATAGTGATGCGTCAAAGAGTGGCCTAGGTTGTGTGCTAATGCAAGGTAGGAAGGTCATCGCTTACGCATGGAAGCAGCTGAAGGTGCACGAGATTAACTACCCCACGCATGACTTGGAGCTAGCTGATGTAGTGTTCACGCTTAAGATCTGGAGGCCCTATCTCTATGGTGGTTCGTGTAAGGTATTTGATAGTAAGAATTTTCACCAAATAAAAACCCCCGTCGTAGTAAGAGTGGGGGTGTCGAACACGAGGAAGGTACTTCGCAATAGTCTAGGCATGAGCGTCGAACAAGCTAGGAGAAATGATGGTCGCGAGAGGCGGAGAGAACTACGGGAATTAACTAAAGACACACTATGGAAACAAGAATAAAAGGGACTAGGATAAGAGATCACAACTCAAACCACCATGAATTATGAATCAATCAAACATAGACTTAGGTCATGGATAAATGGGAGGTCATTCTAAGATCGCACTACTCTTTCGAGCTAGTACGATGACCGAAAAGACATATACAACACACTTCCGTGCGGCGACTCATCTATCAAGCCTTCAGCACAAATCACTAAGACCGGTAACTTTCTCTTGATCGAAGGCCCAACTTTCGTGGTGCTTCCATCAATCGGGCAAAGGAAGTCATCACCCACGTTCACCTATCGGTCCCTCGGTGGGGATTCTTCAATGAATCCTATGTTAGCTAGACACAAGACTCAACATTACCGAATCCTGAGGTACCGACAATATCACAACCAAGCCTAAACACGACTAAACCACAAACATAGAGGATTTGAGAAGATTACTCAAAACCCTAGAAACTAAACTACTCAAACATAATTAAAACTAAAACTAAAAACATAAATAATAACTAAAATTAAGAACAACTAAATTAACAAACTAAAACCTAAAATTAAGAACAACTTACCTAACAAACTAACAATTAAACATAAAACTAAACTAACACCAAAACCTAAATAAACTACCAACTAAAACCAACAACAAACAAACATAAATAACCAAAACAACAAACAAATAACAAACATAATCAACTAAACTAACAATTAAACAACAAAAAGCAAGAAATCAAAGCAATAAAAGAAAGCAATAAAGTACCTTGAAGATTGAAGAGCAAGCTAAGAAGACATTGAAGAACAAAACTAGAGATTAAATACATAAATCAAAGTGTTTGATACCAAAGAAATTTAAAGGGTTACAAAGCTAAGCTAAGATGAGAGAAGAGACTCTCACGAGCTCCAATCTAGGGTTACAAGATGAGCTTTCAAAGTATATATACACTAGTAATTTACAAAGCAAAAACGCGGCGAGAAAACGCGAGAAAACAGAGCTGCCAAAACGAGCGGCCGTGCAAGCATGAGGAGCGACCGCTTCGTTGGAGGAGCGACCGCTTCGTTAGAGGAGCGGCCGTGCAAAGAAGAGGAGCGACCCCTCCTTTGGTCGGTTGCCTAATTCTTCATTTCAGAGCTTGGGCGCGACCGCGCTACTAGGGGAGCGACCCCTCCTTTTGCAAAAAGCCTCTAAATGCACCTTGGCTCAGATATCCGATGCTCGAATGACTCGTCGAATTCCGTGAAGTATGAGTTACCTACAAAAATGAGGAAAACGACCAAAAAGGAGTAGCACATAGCAAGAATACTACAAAATAGCCGAAGCACAACTAAACTACAAAAAGGAAATAAAAATGACAAAATGAAATAAGAAAAGGGAAAACTAAACTATAAAACTAACCTAAAAGCTAAGAAAAACACTAACAAAAAGTCGGTTATCAAACTCCCCCAAACTAAAACGTTGCTTGTCCCCAAGCAACTACCACGCGAAGAGTTCGATAAATCCCTCAGGAGAGGAATTCTACAAGGGACTAATGACTCCTATTACAGTCTTAAGACGCACAACTCCCAATGCTAGGAACTAACTAAACTAAGGACTAAAATCTTTCACATATTAGAACCTTAAAGGACTACGAGGTATCCAAGCCTAAACAACCTAACAACCGTCAAACACCCTTGAATAATCTCAGACATAAGTCGATGGCGGGAAAGATACTCCGTGAGGGAGTCATGAAGAACAAAGGAAAGGACAATCACGTCTTGCCGGAGTTAGCGTCTCTCGAAATTTGACAAGTGACGCCGGATACCAAAGATGAGACCTTTCGAGAACATGAAATCAATAAGGCTTAAGGTCATAGCATCTTACATACAAGGTCCGAAACTACAAATAACTACCGACCGACCGTTAGGATAATTTATAGTAGGAAACTGGTCGGCTAAGAAAACCACTACCTCCTTCACTAATTATGTACATTTTTTTTTTTTGTAGAAAAAAAAACAAGCGTATAAACAAGTAGAACTAAAAACACGACATAATAAACATAATTAATTAATTATTATTATTATTATTTTTTAGAGAAGGAGTTACAATACTTCAATAATTACACTATTAAAAAATTTACAAGGACCGGAAATAAACTCGATGCTATGACGTAAGATGGTGCCTAAATCATGTTCCAAGTCTCGAAAGGACGGTAGCAATTCACAAGTCAAAAATCAGAGCCAAAAGAAACAGATAAACTAAAACCGACGAGGGATACAATGTGACGCTCAGAAATGAATAACCCTAAAAGGGTCTAATTAAGGCAGGAGCTCGAAACCTCACCTAGGTTCAAAAACCACCGACTCAGCGTCAACTAAACAAGGGACAACCGCGTACCACAAACCGACTTGGATACACATCTAGTCTTAAAGGGTTCTCCTAAAAGGGAAAAGTATTTTATCCTAAGATTTAGCAAAAAGCATTGAAAATTGTGCGGACTCGAGACTCTAAAAGAAAGAAAAGTCCCTATAAGGATTCCCCTAGTTTCGTCATCGAGAGACGACTAAACCTAGAAAAATAAAAGGGATAAAAGAAAATAAACCACGAAAACAAGCTACATGCAAAAATGGAGAAAAATAAAAGAAAATAAACTAGTATGCAAAAACTAATAAAAAGAAACTAAGGAAAATAAGAAAAGAAAAATAAACTACGAAAATAAACTAATATGCAAAGCATTTGGATTATAAAAGGTGCAAAGAAACCACGGAGGCACACTACATCTAAAAGGAAACAAACAATCAAGAACAGTTGTATATCACAAGAACACCTACTGGACTGACTAGATGAACACAGAAAAATGAGCACTAGGCTACCCCCCCCCCCCAAAACTCCCCCCAAACTAAGCAAGAAAGCACCAAGTGACCTATGGGAACACCCCCTCCCAAACTAATGTGGAGCACTATCCCAGTGCTCCCGCATACATCGGTCCAAATCCTCACGTACCCGAATATCCTCCTCGGCCTCGGAAGGATGGAAGTTAAAGGTCAAATCCACACCATCGGGCGTGTCAATGGGGTCACTAACGTGAGGTGGGAGAGTGTAATCAGGCCGGTTCGGATACATGCCTATCTCGAAAGGTCGCTCAGAAAAGGGCTCCCAATCGCCATGGTAATCAGGGAGCCAACCATCCTCAGGCATCGCGGGGTCCCCATTAGGGTTATAAGCACCGAGGATGCGATAATCAAAGGATGGGTGGTCCCGCGGTGGGAAGTAAGGGTAGGTGGGTTGTCTATCATGCCACCCTGGTGGGGGTCCTTGCTGAGGAGGTCTAAATGGGTAGTTAATGTACGGGGAAAAATCGTCACGGCTCACGTGAAAGTGATAAAGCTGGGCGTTCATCAAGTCATGTGTAGCTCGGTCGCTCTCAATCTGATCGAGGCGCGAGCTAATATGTCCAAACCCCTGAGCTAAATCGGTTCGCGTAGCTTGCCTGCCCTCGATGTGATCGAGGCGCAAGTTAAGCTGCGCGAAAGCATGTGAAAGATCAAATTGGGAGGAGCTAGAAGCTTCTCCCTGCTCAAAGGTGGGTCCAGTCGGGGGCCGCTCGGGAACCGCGACCCGTCGGCCTCGCACGTGCTCTCTACGAGAAGCGCGCTCAGTCCGTACAGCATGGGAGGGGAAAGTCTCAGTAATTGCGACTGTCCTCCTCCGAGAGGGGCTCAGGTGAAATGAGTCAAGGACGATTCCGAGTAATATCGGAAGCGTTCCGGCTCGGCAAATAAGAATGATGGGTCCCTCCCACCATCCAGCTATAATGACGCTCCAGCTTAAGAACTTGTATGAAACACGAGTTCGTGAGGTACTCGTCATCGGGAAGGTAGTGTAAACTAGCTCTCTCAGAACGAGTGAAGTAGCGCTCGTGGCCTAGGGCGCGGGCTATAACAGTGACTAGGCCCCCTAGCTGGATGGCGCCTGTACGGTGGCGCTCCTGTCGTAACTCACAACATCTCTCTATAAAGAACCACCCGGTATTAATCCGGGCGGTTGGATCCTCCGAAGGGTAGGGGGCGAGGTATAGCATCTTTAGCTCTTTTACGTTGATTTTACTCAAATCAGCTTTTAAATAAGCCAGAAAACAAATGAGCCTATGAAAAATGCGGATGGCGGGATGTTGGAGTTCCGAGGCATAACACTCTCAGCTCACAAAATGAGCGCCTGCTCCAGAAATAGTCCGCCACACCGCAGTAGGGTTAAATCCCTCGATTTTGCCTAAGTTAAAAATAGAGTTCCAAGGATCACAGTGAAATATCTCGTTTAAACGAGTCAGAGAGATCTTGTGTGATTTATTGTACAACTGAAATTGAATGTTGTACTCAGGAAATTCGTCGTCCGACGAGGTGCGTTCATAGTGCAATGACGCAATGAACTCGCGGACAATGTGTACAAATGTGTACTCCGGGGGTAAATCCAAATATTCGCCCCAACCAAAGTTGGTGGCGAGCTGTCGCACCACGTCATCCACCCCTAAAAATCTAGCAATGCTAGGGTTGTAGAATCTGGTGGGGTGGATCTTCCAAGACCCAAGTGTCTCAAATTGGGCCCGGAAGCCTTGTGTGCAGATAGGAGGTGGAACGGGATCGTTCTCACGCTCGACATCAGGATTGGTCGAGCCTGAGCCACGCTGCCATGTTTAGGGGCCATGGGTAGGGAATCAAGCAACCAAAAGCAATTAAAACTGTGTCGCAAATAATATGTCATAAATAAACGACAACAACAAAAGTCCAACAACAATCCTAAGGTCAATCTAGCAGCTTCAAACCTACCCAGTCAATGACTAAGGGGCCTAACTCCAAGTGCCCCAAAGCCACACAAAAACAAACAAATCAATGAAAAACAAGCAACAAAGTTTCACCTAAAATTAACAATTAAATTCAAACAACAAATCCAAACAATAATCCAACAAACAAGGAAATTAAACAATTAAATCAAAATTCAACCAACAAATTAATACAAATAAAGTTCAAATACAAGAAATGAACCAAAAATATACTTGAAAATAAAAAGGTTTGAAGATGTTATACCAAAAAGGAGTATGAAAATACCCCTTACTACCTCCTTGAAGTGAAGAATTGCAATGAGACTTGTTGTGTTATGCTTAGACTAACAACAATGGCTACCCAAACCCCATTTTTTTTCAGATTTTTTTTTGGTATATATATATTTTTTAATTATTTTGACCCTATCACCCAAAAATTCGAACCCTAAGTGAAGGATTCGAACCTTAAACTCAACAATTTCTGTATTTTTTTTTTATATGAAGAAATTCGAACCCTAGGTTCGAATTTTGGAAGGTGAGGAGTGTGAGAGATGAATGGAAGCGTTAAGGAGAAAATTTGAGTGAGAAATTGTGAGATTGGGATGGAGGAAGGAAGTTCCTTGAAGATTTAATGGAGGTAGGATAATGGAGAAGAAGGAGATGGGGGTGAAAGAGCTAGGGTTCTTCGTGGATGGCTTCTCTGCTTGTTTTCTCTGGGGGTTTTTTTTTTGGTTTGAAATGTGAGGAGAGAGAAGGTCATGACTTAAGAAAAAAAAATTCAGAACGAAAGGAGCGCCCATGCAAGGTGAAGGAGCGACCGCTCCTTTTCTTAAATTAGGTACTGACTTTTCGACTCGTCCAAAGGAGCGGTCGTGCATGTGCAAGGAGCGACCGCTCCTTTTGGAAACCTGACCCATTTCAAGTTTTACAGAATGAAGATACCTGTACAAAGGAGAGCCTTGCTCCTTTGAGGTCAGTAGCTACTGCCTCTTTTATTCCACATTTTCACGCCCTTGCACGCTGTTCATTAAGGGCGCTCCTCCATAGGAGCGACCGTGCATTATGTTGGAGCGACCGCTCCTTTCTCTGCTTCTTAGGTTTGTGCTTTTCTCTTCTCCTTTGCATTATGATGGCCAAAGGGGGACTTATCTAGATCAAAATGCTATATTTTCGTTCCTTTGGCTCATCACATCATTACGGACTCCTTCTCGCACTCGTCCCAAAAATGAAGCTCGCATTCATGCTCATTATTTGCACAAAATTCAAATGACATACCAAAACGAGCATAAAATGGAACTCAAAAACAATAAAATAAAAGCAAATTTACTCTAAAAAGCAATAAACCACCGGTTGCCTCCCGAGAAGCGCTTGTTTAACGTCCCGAGCCTGACGAACTAGCCGGACACAGGGACTAAGATGTAACAAAACTTACATCAAAGTCATCCAGCGGAACAAACACCCTGGGCTCGATAAATAGCCTTGCAAAGCTCGTAAGAGCTTATCAAACGCACTAGCACTCAACTCACTAAAAACCACATAAGCATTAATCAAATTAAGTAAAGGGAACGATTTAAAAACTGGCATCCAATGCTTATGTGGGAGTGAGTGCCGACAGGGAGGAAAATCAGAATAAAAACTACTAAAAGAAAAATCAAATAAAAGAAAAGAAACACTCCCAAACACCTCCCTTGCCTTGGTTTTTGGAGAAGAAACATTGGAGTCAAAACAAGAGATGGTGCCCTCGGATGGGGGTGATATGAGCATGGATGGAAGGGGAATGGGATGTGAATAAACAAGGCTAAATCCTCTTAAAAAGGGAATAAGAGAAGGTGGTATAACCACATCCTCCACATTAATAATGACCTCGTCAACTTTACTAGACTCAACTAAGAAAGCCTCATCCAATACAACATCATATGACGAGACGGGAGGAGAGGGTCATGATTTTCATCATGACATTGCAATGAAACATCAACGTCTACGTGAGTTTGGATGGTTTGTACGACAACGACTGGAGATGAATCAACATCATAACTAAAATCATAACTAAAGTCGCAAACAACGGGCTCGACTTGAAGATTATGCGATGAATCATCAGAATTCACACCACCACCTTGTAAGAACTCACCAAGAGCATGCTCTTGCGAGTATTGATGATCAACATCCAATGTAGGGGTATGAATCGAAAGATGATTAAAGCCATATTCCGCAAACAAACTCGGCTCGTCACTGAAGTCATATATCCTTTGGGTAGTCATATCCCACCCATAGGTTTCCTTAGCTAGACACTTGAATAAAAGCCAAGCTCTATCCAAGTCTAAAGCTAAGAAATCACCATAAGAAAGAAACTCAGCCCAGTTTCTCGTTTCACAGTTCAAACCCTCATGCATTACAATACATATATCCCATTTACTAAAATTATGATCAGGAGGAAGAGAGCTTCCAATCCTGTCATAATACATCCAAAACGGCTCATGCTCATATTGGGGATCGATCAAAGAAGTGGCCATAAGGCCTAAATATTCACAAAAATAAAGAAAAAGAAGGACCTAGAACCATTCTACTCAACCTAAATTAATGGTATTACCTTCCCCGGCAACGACGCTAATTTGATAGTAAGGATTTTCACCAAATAAAAACCCCGTCGTAATAAGAGTGGGGGTGTCGAACACGAGGAAGGTATTTCGCACTAGTCTAGATATGAGCGTCGAACAAGCTAAGACAAATGATGGTCGCGAGAGGCGGAGAGAACTACGGGAATTAACTAAAGATACACTATGGAAACAAGAATAAAAGGGACTAGGATAAGAGATCACAACTTAAATCACCATGAATTGTGAATCAATCAAACTTAGACATAGGTCATGGATAAAGGGGATATCATTCTAAGATCGCACTACTCTTTCGAGCTAGTACGATGTCCGAAAAGACATATACAACCCACTTTCGTGCGGCGACTCATCTATCAAGCCTTAAGCACAAAATCACGAAGACCGGTAACTTTCCCTTGATCGAAGGCCCAACTTTCGTGGTGCTTCCATCAATCGGGCAAAGAAAGTCATCACCCACATTCACCTTTCGGTCCCTCGGTGGGGATTCTTCAATGAATCCTATATTAGCTAGACACAAGACTCAACATTACCGAATCCTGAGTACCGACAATATCACAACCAAGCCTAAACACGACTAAACCACAAACATAGAGGATTTGAGAAGATTACTCAAGACCCTAGAAACTAAACTACTCAAACATAATTAACAATAACATAATTAAAACTAAAACTAAAAACATAAATAATAACTAAAATTAAGAACAACTAAATTAACAAACTAAAACCAAAAACTAAGAACCACTAACCTAACAAACTAACAATTAAACATAAAACTAAACTAACACCAAAACCTAAATAAACTACCAACTAAAACCAAGAAGAAACAAACATAATTAACTAAAACAACAAACAAATAACAAACATAATCAACTAAACTAACAATTAAACAACAAAAAGCAAGAAATCAAAGCAATAAAAGAAAGCAATAAAGTACCTTGAAGATTGAAGAGCAAGCTAAGAAGACATTAAAGAACAAAACTAGAGATTCAATACATAAATCAAAGTGTTTGATACCAAAGAAATCTAAAGGGTTACAAAGCTAAGCTAATGTGAGAGAAGAGACTCTCACGAGCTCCAATCTAGGGTTACAAGATGAGCTTTCAAAGTATACATACACTAGTAATTTACAAAGCAAAAACGCGGCTAGAAAACGCGAGAAAATGCGAGAAAACAGAGCTGCCAAAAGGAGCGGTCGTGCAAGCATGAGGAGCGACCGCTCCGTTAGAGGAGCGGCCGTGCAAAGAAGAGGAGCGACCGCTCCTTTGGTCGGTTGCTTAATTCTTCATTTCAGAGCTTGGGCGCGATCGCGCTACTAGGGGAGCGACCCCTCCTTTTGCAAAAAGCCTCTAAATGTGCCTTAGCTCAGATATCCGATGCTCGAACGACTCGTCGAATTCCGTGAAGTATGAGTTACCTACAAAAATGAGGAAAACGACCAAAAAGGAGTAGCACATAGTAATAATACTTCAAAATAATCGAAGCACAACTAAACTACAAAAAGGAAATAAAAATGACAAAATGAAATAAGAAAAGGGGAAACTAAGCTATAAAATTAACCTAAAAGCTAAGAAAAACACTAACAAAAAGTCGGTTATCAGTATTCACAGATCATAAGAGTCTCAAGTACATCTTTACTCAGAAAGACCTCAACATGAGGCAGAGACGATGGCTTGAACTTATTAATGACTGCGACCTGACGCTTATTTATTGCGAGGGCAAGGTGAACTTAGTCGATGACGCACTGAGTCGCAAGAATCGATTGAGCTCCAGTAGAAGCCGTAGTTCCGTCAGATTTCATCTGACATCTATGAGTGCTGAGCCTGAATTATTTCAGGAATTGTGCGAGGGTCAGCAGAATGATCCGCAGTTGGCTAGGATTCGAGAAGCTTTACGGCAAGGAAAAGTTGTTGGCTTCGAGATCTCTTCCGACGGTAGTCTGCGATTCCGAGGGAGGTAGTGCGTACTGGACAGTTCTGATCTTAGGAACAGAATCATGTTTGAGGCACATAACTCGCCCTACTCTGTTCATCCTGAAGGTAACAAGTTGTATCAAGACCTGAAGGGCCAGTTCTGGTGGCCTAAGATGAAGAGGGATGTAGCAGAGTTCGTAGCTCGATGTTTAGTCTGTCAGAAAGTTAAGATCGAGCGTCAGAGACCTGAAAGTCTTTTGCAGACACTACCGATTCCGACTGCAAAATTTGAGTCGGTATCTATGGATTTTGTGGTAGCCTACCTACCTGTATAACAATGAGAATCCAACTTAGACTTACCTGTACAATCCTAGTATTCCTTCCTGATTTAAAACCTTCGCCAGTGACCTTTACACCCTAAGATAACGGAATCCATCCATTTCAGTCTACAAATGAGTCAAAAAGCTTGTATAAGCACTACATTCCAGAGTTTAAATCCTATTAATAGTTCCCACCAATTATAAGAAAGCAATTCTGCAAATTTCTTATTAAATCAAAACGCAGGATAGTGTGATTCATGCAGGTAGCAGTCAAGTTGTCATAGCTCATAAACTATGACTTTGCTCATTTCCCCAAATGGTATGATAACAATTAATCAGCTGCCTCAAATTTAAATGTTATTGTTAGAATCTCACATTTTTTAATCAAACAGGATTGTGCTTAAGTGAACACTTGACGGCAAGAAAATCCTCAAGGAAATAGTTCACCATCAGAAAGTAATAGGTTGCACCACAAATATCCAGAAAAAATTAGAATTAAAACATTCCCTCCAACATCTTGAGACATACCAACTTTTGAAAATCTTGATGCATGCATAAACTAAGACCACCAATTAGCATCCAGGAATAACCAGATAAAAATGATCATGGGTACCCAGTAACCTAGTCGTATCAATTTGAATTCAAACATAAACACAAAGAATATTAAAATCAAAGGACACAAAAATTGTAAACTGCACTAAAATAATTCATAAGTTAAAAATTAGATAAAAACAAACCTAAAAGATAATCTTAATCCTCTTAAGAGGGGCAACAACGCTTTTAGCAAAAGCATCAGCAGCACCTCCAGGCTCCAGCAATCAATTATCTGACATAAATGGGCAATGAATCAACAATTCAAATAGATTCTTAGATTCATACAATTCAAACAACTGGACAAGTATTTAATAGATTGACAGATTCATACAATTATTAATAATTAAACATTTACCAATTAAACAACCGAAAATTACATGGGCAGTGGGCAATTAAACAACTAATTTAACAATTTCGATTTACATATTCAAACCACTGAACAAGTTATTAAACATTTCACAAGTTGAAGAAAAGGAAGGGAGAAGTAGTGAGAACTCGAAAATCGAGAATTACCTTCATCTACGCCTGATCCTCGAACAGTCAAACTCCATCAAGGTTATGCCAGGCCCGGCGGTGCAGCGGTGTGGTGGAGCCTGACTGGCTGACCCAGGCTAGAGAGGAGCCGAGATGAGAGGAGATGGGATGGTTAGGGTTAGTTTTGTTTGAGGGAATTAGGGGCATGTGAAATGTCGAAGTGAACGACAAAAATTGGGGAAAAAAGTCTAAAAATACAGGACACTAATGCAACGGTCCTTTTAAAAAAAAATGTAATACAACGGTTGTCTATTTTCACTCAATTAAATAATTCTAATGCAACGGTAGGGTATTTTTAGTCAATTAGATGACCCTAATGCAATGGTTAGTTTTATACACCCCTAATGCAATGGTTATGGTTATTATATATTTAATTTTTGTCTTACTCAACCCTGATGCAACGGTTGAATGAAAACCGTTGTGTTAGACATTATATGTGTTACATATTTAAGGCTAATGCAACGCTTACTATTAAATGTTGCAACTAACCGTTGCATTAGCCTAAACCGTTGCATAAAATTGTTGCATTAGTCTAAACTGTTACAGTTAAGTATTGCATTAGATATAATTGTTGCATTTGAAGTGTTGCATTAGAAAAAACCGTTGCATTTGCCTGTTGCATTAGCCCTTTAATGTAGTAGTGAATTCATAGTGGTAGACGTGCCTCTGCATACAATGTCATTCTTGGAAGGCCCCTTCTCAACCGATTCAAGGCGGCCATATCTACCTATCAGCTACTTCTGCTGTATGAGACAGACACAGGGTCTGTCGGAAGGCTATATGGAGATCAGCACTCAGCACGAGAGTGCTATGTGTCAACAGCTTCAAAATACAGAGCCAGAAAGTCGGGGAAAAATGAAAGGAGCCGACCACGACAGGGGCAATAGGCAATCTCATAGAGAAGGAGATGTTTGTCACGGACTCTCTTAAATGTTATTCCCGACCACAACAAGCAGAGGAAAACGAAGAAGTGACTATTGGTCAAGAAGGAGAAACGGTCAAGGTAGGACGAACCCTTGGCCATCAACAAAGAGAAGAAATAGTCAGAGTACTCAGAGAATACCGAGATGTATTCGCCTTCTCAGTAAATGAAATGCCCGGTATTGACCCCTCAGTCATGCAACATGACCTGAACATCAAAGAGGAACACAAACCGGTCAAGCAGAAGCTGAGGCATCAAGGCGAAGAAAGAACTTTGACTGCAACTTCTGAAGTCAAAAAGCTACTAGATGCCAGATTCATTCGGGAATGCAAGTACACCAATTGGCGGGCCAACGTGGTGTTGGTGAAAAAGCCCAACAAAAATTGGCGAATGTGTGTGGACTTCAGAGACTTGAAAAAAGCCTGTCCTAAAGACGACTACCCTTTGCCAAAGATCGACAAACTTGGCAAATGTGTGTGGACTTCACAGAGTTGAACATCTCGCTCAGATTCCAAAATTGGTTTCTCCCCCTTCTACGAGAAGGATTATTCCTCTATCTTGCAATATCAGAATATGCCCTCAGTGTTGTCCTAGTGGATGAAAGAGAACATATTCAGTATCCTGTCTACTTCGTGAGCCACGCATTACAAGGTGCAGAATCAAAATACTCTCAGATTGAGAAAATTATCTTCGCCCTAGTAATGGCAAGTAGAAATAGAAGGAAAGAACCACTCCACTAGGATGTTGGAATGGACCCACTAGCTCTCGGACTTTGGTCTTCAATATGAACCACAGAGAGCCATCAAAGCTCAAGCATTGGCTGATTTCATTGTAGAATGCACAAATAGACCAACCACTCAGTACAGCGGTCAGCCATGGGAATTATACATCGATGGCTCGGCCACCAAAGGAGGGAGTGGAGCCAAGCTACTCATCAAAACAAGTATTGCTGAAAAGATAGAGTAAGCCGTCAGTTTCGGATTTACAGCATCCAACAATGAGTCAGAGTACGAAGCACTCATCTTCGGACAGAAACTATGCCAGGCAGCAGGAGCCACCTCCATCAAAGTGGTCTCAGAATCTCAATTGGTAGTGGGGTGATCGGCTCCTAAGGTGTCGTGGCCCTAGTTGCCTAACAAATATACAATTTATATGACCTAACAACTAACACGTAGTATTAGCGGAGTTAGGGTCGATCCGCAAGGAACTAATACGGACTAGTCGTAACCAAAATGATCCAAGGGTCTTATTTTTGTTGAGTGAAAAGTGGAAATTAATCGAAATCTAAAACAAATTGAATTGAAAACTAAACAAATTGAATTGAAAAACTAAACCAATGGAAAACCAAATGACTAAAACTCTAAGGATTAGACTCCCTAATGTTATTTCAATCGGAGGAATTACAATCATTGAATTAACTCATGTTCGATTATCTCAATTTCAAAGCGAATATTCAAAAAGCACTAACGAACTCAATCCCAAAACCCTCTCTCGATTAGGCAATAGGAAATTCTAGGAGATGCTAAATTAACCTCTCTCGAATAGCCAAATTAGCAAAACCTAGAATCGAGTACATCAAATACTTTTATGAATTCACAAGCTTAATTACTATCTCTAGCAGTTAAGAAATTCTCATGGAAATCTTAAAAGCAATTATCAAAATCATCAACAATCACCAAAATCAACATAAACAATTCACCAAGATATCATGCAAGGTTCAAGAATTCTAGAGAAAATACATTCAAGATTATACAAACACTAAACCAATCCAACGATTTACCTCCTAAATCAATAACATCAAGTCATCCAATCCCTAGAAAAAGAACTACTCACTAATGGAAGCCATTAAAACTAAACTCATGAAATTCAATTAAAACTATCTTGTGAATCAAAACTAATTCTATTAAAAGTAAAATGACAACAAGTATTAAGGAATTACAATCTAAACATCAATGAAAACAAAATAAAACCTAGATTGGAAATCAATGGAATCTTGAGAATCAATGGAGAACAAAAGAACTTGAAGAACTATTGCTAAACTACTTTGATTATTGAAAAACTAAGTATTCTTGAGAGAGTGTTTTTTTTTACTTGAGAGCTTCTTGAATACAATCTAATGAATCTCTAAATCTATCAATAATAGTCTCTAAAAAAAAGCCTAAAAACCCCCAAAAACTAAACTCTAAAAATTAAACAAAATACACAGCCAAAACAGGGCATTTCATGTGATGCACACACGTGCACGGTCGTGCAGTAATAAGCTGCACGACCGTGCAACTTAGTTGCACGACCGTGCAGTACTAAGCTGCACGGTCGTGGCGAAACGAAGGTCAAGTTGCACGATCGTGCAAGGTTTGCCTTCACGGTCGTGCACTCCAAAAAGGGGCTCTCTGACCTCTGCACGAGCATGCTGCACGACCATGCAGTAATAAGCTGCACGATCGTGCTCAAAGGAAGGGTAGTTGCACGGTCGTGCAGATCTACGCACTCGGTCTTCAAATGCTCATATCTCCTTTGTTTCATAGCGGAATTGAGCATATAATATATTAAATTAAAGCTCTTAGAATAAGGAATCTTATCCAAGTGGAATCACCTGAAAAAGAGTTCTAGAAAAAAAGATATGAGTCTTTGAATCAGCCTATATATGCAAGAGCACTTGAAATGCTTCCATTTTGAGCCTAATTATTCAAGAAAACAAATAAAACACAACATTATTGAAGGAAACCATGAAATAAGCTAATTCTATACTAAAAGACTAAAAACCAATGAAATAAAGTCTAGATGGCCCGAAAGACAAGTAAAACGAAGCCGGAAAATGGGTCCAAAATGGACCGATCATGGGGCAAATATCCGGAGAATACGAGGCAAAAGAAGAAGCTATGAAAATGTAATTACCAAAAAGTAAAACGTTCACAGCTCAGTTCAAGCATTGCACCCTGGACCACATTCCTAGGTTGGAAAATCAAAAGGCCTAGCTACGCTCTCGCCAGACTGGCCAGCTCAGCCGAGGGAATTCATCCCCGAACCATCACTTGGGATCGAAGGTATTGCTTCACCCTAGCATCTATGAACTCAGTATCAACACAGTATCATAACAATCAGATTGGAGGACAAATATCATCTCTTACCTAAGAGACAACAAGCTACCCCTCGAAGAAAAGGAAAAGGCTTCGGGTAAAGGCCCGTAGTCGTAATTACCTTTGGTATAACCAACAATTATACAAACTCTCCTACACTTACCGCAACAAGAAAATCTGGTTCGGCCGACCGATTTTACCGACCGAAAATAATCTAGTCGGAAAATACCAACCGTCATCAACTGAAAACGGTCGGAAAAATTTTCACGACCGTCATTACGGTCGAAAAAAAATTTCCCGTTTAAAATGTTGTCGGGTTTATTTAATTAAAAAAAAGTGCTTTTTAAACACTCGAGAAAGAATTACACTGAGTTTCAAACCAAAACGCAAAATTCATAAAACCTAAAAACCCTAACTCCCACTGCCCCACATTTGGCGTTGGCACCGGCAACACCACGGCACGCCTCTCCTCGCCCAGTCACCCAGAAGAGCTGCGACACAACAGTCAGCACTCGGTCGTCACTCTCCCTCCTAGCGTCGACCACTCGCCTAGTCACCCAGAAGCACCGTTGTTGCCTTGCTGCGTTGTACCACCGCCCTATACGCCGAGACGCCACTCACTTGCCCCCTCATGGTATGCTTCTGCCATCTCAATCTCATTCTCCATTTGACCATTTCTATTTTTATTTAAAAAAAAATTTAGATTGGGTTGTTTAATTGTTTGTTTCATTTTTTGTCATGTCTTTAATTGATAATTTGCTTGTTTGTTTATGTAACATCCCACATTTTAACAACGACGTTAAGGGTGATAACGTCGTAAACAGACAGTTACCAATCGATTTATAATATAAAAATAGAACTAAAACCTGTGGAATTAATACTTATTATTAATAATAATGGAATCCCAATTACAAAAGGTTAACTAAACCAGAAATCTAGTCCTAAAAACTGGAAATAAAACTAATTGCAAAAGCAGGAAAATAAAACAGGGGCCTAGACGCTCATTAACTCATTCCGTTTCTAGCCTCTATCCTACTTATCTGCAAAATAGAATTGGAGGTCCACCATCAGTGGCGAGTAACTAGACTGTTCTACTTAGAAGTAGGACCACATTACATACAATAATAGGGTTAGAACACAGGAACAACAACGATCACAGCATCAACAAATTCAACAACAGAGTTAGCAACGGAAACAAACAATCATCCATAACAACATCCAACGATTCAAGCTAGTGCACAAACTTCCAAGTTCAACACGCAAAATCACAAGTTCAATATCAAGACGACGCTCGGTCTACAACCGATAACAAGACTAAAAACAAAGGACTTGCCCCGCACGATTTATCACCGATGAACCGATAGACACGTGATATTTAACCGCTCTAGGTACAATCTTTAACCGTTCGACATAACTCTGACTCACAATCAATCACACAAAAATTGCCCCGAACGATTCATCACGGATGAACCGATAGACGCGCGATCTTTAACCGTTCGACACGACTCGACTCAACAAAACTCGAAAGACTCCAAACAAAACATCAAACAAGATCTCATATCACGCCAATCATCAACACGTAAACAACATGCCATCACTCGACATTCATCATCACGCAAATAATCAATCCATAACATAATTCATAAGTTAAACAAATTTAGATAGCAAAGCAAAGATAAAGATTAAGACTTTAGCACCATGGCACACGTAAAAGCAAGAGGAGAACAAAGTAAACTAATCATCAATATCAATTCAAGATTCATGTGAACAATAAATCAAGATTCAAGAAATAATCATCAAACAAGATAAAATTCCAAGCTTTATTCTATCAAAACTACACGCATGAAATAATAACTAACAAGAAAAATCCAACCTTTGAATGAGCAATCACACGCATGGAACAAGAAACAAGAATTCAAACAATCATCATAAAACTTCAAGATTAAAATACAATAACATCAAGAATATATCATGGAATGAAATAACTTTAATGAATCACACAAGAACATGAATTAATCAAGCAACAAACAAATCTATGCAACCTAAACATCACGGCTCCTATACGAAAATCCCAACAACAACAACAACTTGATTCTAAGCCTAGTATTCTATGTAACCCAATCATAATTCTAAGTAGAAAAATCTAGTTACCTAAATTGAAGCAATCCACAAGAACACGCCCAAAGCTTCCTCTTCAGTCGACACCACCACAGCCAAGAGGTTGGGTTTCACGATCACGACACAAATTAACACAAACTGCAAAAGATTTCAAGTTAGATAGATTATAAAAGGGAGAATTGAAAAGAAAAGAGATTGAAGGAGAAGTGGCCTTGAGGCCGTGTGATACCAAGAGGGGAAGAGAATATTTTGCTTTGAGTTTTGTGATCATATAATGAATAATGGTTAAAGGGTGGGTTTTTGAAGTATAAATAGATTTAAGGTTTACTAAAGTTTAGGAGGGGCTACTAGATAATAGGAGTTAGTTTAGGAAAAGAAATTAAAGGGGGAAAATAATCATGGGGTGGCTGGCCATGAGGAGTTAGAATAGGGTTTTGGGCTTGCTTCATCAATTATTAAATTATGTCTTTTGGCCCAAATTAGGATGTTTGGGCTTTAAGGCTTAATTTCACACGAAATTTTACGGCCCAAAAATCCGGGTCGTTACAATCTACCCTCCTTAAGAAAATTTCATCCTTGAAATTTCATAAGGAAGCGCACCTAAGCGCATAAACAATAAACATAAAAATAGCGTGTTAGAATTAATACCTGTGGCGTCCTCGGGTTGAGCTGCCGCTTCTTCCTGGGTCATGCAAAAGACATGGTTGCGAACGAGAGCCTTGTAATCAAGGTCAGTCCCTTGGTTCTGTGGGCAGGATTTTGACTTGTGGCCCGGTTGCCTACACTTGTAAAACACGATGGGGGTACCATCACATCTCTTGTTGGGGTGCGGAACTTTCTTGCAGCTATTGCATAACCTCAGTCTCTGTTCTTGAACGGGTTGGCTTGCTTGTTGGGGATCATCATCATCTTCATATCGGGGCCTCTTGACTGCAGGTTGATAGAAGAACTTCTTCGACCTCTTCTTGGCTTCATCTTCCTCCGCTATCGATGCGTGGATTTCAAAAGCTACTTCATAAGCTCGCTGGAAAGTCTTAGCACCGCTGCTGATTACATTAACTCGGATGCGGGGATCCATCTTCTTGACATATCGCTTCACCCTTTTAGTCTCCGAGGGTATCACAGCTACTGCGAACCGAGAAAAATCGGTGAACTTGTCCATATAAGCTTGTACGGACGTGCCAACGGAGCTCATCTGGATAGAATCGCTCCTGAAGCTTCTCCACGAATTCTGACCAGAAGACTATCTCTCCCGGCTCCAGTCCTGGTTGGATCGTGCTCCATCAATTGTCTGCTTCACCCTTGAGATATTATGTGGCAATTGGAACCTTCTCTGACTCGGGACACCTAGTAGCTTCGAAAAGCTTCCTCATTTCTCGAACCCAGTTTTCTAGTACCACTAGATTAGCAGTGCCTTCATAGATCGGGAGTCGATGATGGGCAATTCGGTCAAAGGTTGACCGTTGATTGGATGTCTGAGCACCTCGTTGAGCCAAGGTGAGAATGACATCTTCTAACGCACGACGTAGTTCCCGAGTGTTGATGAAACGAGTTGAATACGCCATCCTGCAAAATAATCACCAAGTTAGGAACACAACAACACAAGACGTCCTAGAAAACTAATGAATAAAATCATTCTTATCCCAGGTTACTACCCAAAGCTACTCACACTTCAGTTTCATTGTTTTGTGATCTAAATTACGCTCTTGATAACATAAAGCACTCAACTCACATTTTACTTGTGAAGATGTAAACTCAGGATTAATCTAGAGCTCTGGTACCAACTGTAACACCCCGCATTTTATTAACGACATTAACGGTGATAACGTCGTAAACAGGCAGTTACCAATCAATTTATAATATAAAAATAGAACTAAAACTCGTAGAATTAATACTTATTATTAATAATAATGGAATCCCAATTACAAAAGGTTAACTAAACCAGAAATCTAGTCCTAAAAACTGGAAATAAAACTAATTGCAAAAGTAGGAAAACAAAACAGGGGCCTAGACGCTCATCAACTCATCCCGCTTCTAGCCTCTATCCTGCTTACCTGCAAAATAGAATTGGGGGTCCATCATCAGTGGCGAGTAACTAGATTGTCCAACTTAGAAGTAGGACCACTTTACATACAATAATAGGGTTAAAACACAAGAACAACAACGATAACAGGATCAACAAATTCAACAATAGAGTTAGCAGCGGAAACAAACAATTATCCATAACAACATCCAACGATTCAAACTAGTGCACAAATTTCCAAGTTCAACACTCAAAATAACAAGTTTAATATCAAGACGACGCTCGGTCTACAACCGATAAAAAGACTAACAACAAAGGACTTGCTGCGCACGATTCATCACCGATGAACCGATAGACGTGCGATCTTTAACCACTCGACGCACGAACTTTAACCGTTCGACATGACTCTGACTCACAACCAATCACACAAAACTTGCCCCGCACAATTCATCACCGATGAACCGATAAACGTGCGATCTTTTACCGCTCGACGCACAATCTTTAACCGTTCGACACGACTTGACTCAACAAGACTCAAAAGACTCCAAACAAAACATCAAACAAGATCTCATATCACGCCAATCATCAACAAGCAAACAACATGCCATCACTCGACATTCATCATCACGCAAATAATCAATCCATAACATAATTCATAAGTTAAACAAATTTAGATAGCAAAGCAAAGATAAAAATGAAGACTTTAGCATTATGGCACACGTAAAAGCAAGAGGAGAACAAAGTAAACTAATCATCGATATCAATTCAAGATTCATGTGAACAATGAATCAAGATTCAAGAATTAATCATCAAATAAGATAAAAATCCAAGCTTTATTCTATCAAAACTACACGCATGAAATAACAACTAATAAGAAAAATCCAACGTTTGAATGACCAATCACACGCATGGAACAAGAAACAAGAATTAAAACAATCATCATAAAAATTTAAGATTAAAATACAATAACTTTAAATAATCACACAAGAACATGAATTAATCAAACAAGAAACAAATCTATGCAACCTAAACATCACGGCTCTTATACGAAAATCCCAACAACAACAACAACGTGATTCTAAGCCTAGTATTCTATGTAACCCAATCATAATCCTAAGTAGAAGAATCTAGTTACCTAAATTGAAGCAATCCACAAGAACACGCCCAAAGCTTCCTCTTCACTCGACACCACCACGGCCAAGAGGTTGGGTTTCACGATCACGGCACAAATTAACACAAACTGCAAAAGATTTCAAGTTAGATAGAATATAAAAGGGAGAATTGAAAAGAAAAGAGATTGAAGGAGAAGTGGTCTTGAGGCCGTGTGATACCAAGAGGGGAAGAGAATGTTTTGCTTTGAGTTTTGTGATCATATAATGAATAATAGTTAAAGGATGGGTTTTTTTTATGTATAAATAGATTTAAGGTTTACTAAATTTTAGGAGGGGCTACTAGATAATAGGAGTTAGTTTATGAAAAGAAATTAAAGGGGGAAAATAATCATGGGGTGGCTGGCCATAAGGAGTTAGAATAGGGTTTTGGGCTTGCTTCATCAATTATTAAATTAAGTCTTTTGGCCCAAATTAGGATGTTTGGGCTTTAAGACTTAATTTCACACGAAATTTTATGGTCCAAAAATCCAGGTTTGTTACAGTTTATATTATTCTTATTTCTAATTTTCTGTAATTTGTTTGTGTTTGCCATTATTATTATTTTAAACATTGTAATTATTTGTGTTTGTTTAATTGTTTGTTTGTCACATGAATTTTTATTTTGAACATTGAAATTGGTTTTTTAGTTTAGTACTTTAGTCTGATTTTATTTTAATTTTAGTTTGATAATTGATATAACCTTCGTCCTTAATGAGTATTGAGTAGTGTTTAATTTATTGTATTTTTTGTTAGTGCTTTCGAATTTAAAAGATTTTATAAAGATTTTATATTAATGTTCGGTTGTTTGGCTAAGTACTCCGTACCCCCATTTTTTAAATCCTTGGTCTGCCACTGTGTATTATTTATGTATTTTTTTAGTTATTTATATTTTAATTATCTAAAATAAATTTTTTTATTGATGATGAAGTAGGTGGCAATTGTTGGATTTTGTCTCAAATTTTCTCTTATGTTTGCTATAAGATTGAGATTTTGCATTGTCGGATTATGTTACACTGGAATATAGTATGATTTAGTATGCTTTTAGGTGAAGAAAGGAGGATTATCATATTGTGGTGGAAAATGTAGCTTATTTATCAATATATATGTTTTTTTGAATTAGCTGTTTTTTTTAGCAGTACATTGATTGAATTGTTCTTGCATAAGATGTGTATGTTAGATTTATTGTAATTGTTAGTTGAATTTTAGTGATAGGAATCACCTAATTGAAGGAAATTGAGTTAATTTTTCATGTATAATTGATATAAGGGATTTTCACCAAATAAAAACACCCGTCGTAGTAAGGGTGGGGGGTGTCGAACACGGGGAAGGTACGTCACACTAATCTAGGCATGAGCATTTAACGAGCTAGGTCAAGTGATGGTCGCGAGAAGTGGAGGGAACTAAGGGAATTAAACAAAACAAAACTATGAAAACAAGAATAAAAGGGACTACGGTAAGAGATCCACAACTCATACCACCATGAATTGTGACTCATTCGAACATAGACTTAGGTCATGGATAAGGGGAGGTCATTCTAAGATCACACTACTCTTTCAAGCTAGTGTGACGACCGGGAAGACATACACAAACCTACTTTCGTGGCAGAACATCTAACTAGTCATAAGCACAAATCACGAAGACCGGTAACTTTCCCTTGATCGAAGGCCCAACTTTCGTGGTGCTTCCATCAATCGGGCGAAGGGAGTCATCACCCACGTTCACCTTTCGGTCCTTCGGTGGGTATTCTTCTAAGAATCTAATGTTAGCTAGACATGAGACTCAACATCACCAAACATTCGGTACCGACATTATCACAACCAAAAGCAAGAATTGCCTAAACCATAAACAGGGAGGATTTTGAGGGGTTTCACTCAAACCCTAGAAATTAACTACTCAAAATTAATTTATAAAAGCATAATTAAAACTAAAATAAAATACATAAATTAAAGCTAAAACAATAAACAACAAAAAACAACAACTTAAAAAAAAACTAAACTACTAAGAACAACAATAAAATCAATATAAACAACTATACAAACATGAAAATAAGAAATAAAACTAACTAATTTAACAACAACAACAACTATCAACTACTAGAAATCAATAGCAAACAATAAAAAGCAAGGAATCAAAGCAATAAAAGTACCTTGAAGAGAAGAACAAGAAGAAGATGAAGAGAAACTAAGAAATTTGCATAAATCAAGAACTAATGAAGTGTAAATTACAAGAGAAATGAAGAAGAAAGCTTATAACTAACCTAAACCGTAACTTTGAGCCTCTAACATCAGTTGGCTTCTAAAATGAGGGGAGGGGGCTATTTATAGTTCCCCAAAAAAATACACGAAAAATAACCTAAAACAGATTAAATGATACGAACAGGGCCTTCTCGGCGGGCGCTGGGCAAAGGTCAGCGGGCGCTGTAGCCAAAAAATGAGCTACTGTCTGTTTTGGCTAGTTCAGCGGGCGCTTGGAAATCTCAGCGGCCGCTGGAGAGGTCTCAGCGAGCGCTTGAGTGGTCTCGTTGGCCGCTGGACAGCTTAACAGGCAGTTTTAAAAACATCATAACTCCTTCATTTCTTATCAGAATTTAGCTTATGACCAGGCGTGTAAAACCTCGCATTTTAGCAACGACGTTATTAGTGATAACGTCGTAAACAGGCAGTTACCAATCGATTTATAAAACAAAAATATAACCAAACTCGTGGAAGTAATACTTTTATTAATAATAATAATGGAATCCCAAATTATAAAAGCTTAAACTAAACCATAAATCTAATCCTAAAACTAGAAATAAAACCTATTGCAAACACAGGAATTTAAAACAGGGGCCTAGACGCTCAACAACTTATCCCGCTTCTAGCCTTTATCCTGCTTACCTGCAAAATAGATTTGAGGGTCCACCATCAGTGGTGAGTAACTAGACTGTCCTACTTAGAAATAGGACCACATTACATAAAATAATAGGGTTTGAAACACAGGATACAATTACTACAACAGAGTTAGCAGCGGAAACATAACAACCAATAAACATCATATTCAAAGATTACCATGCTTACTTAGCAATACAATTAATCTACATTATTAGACATCAAGCATATTTCCGACACAACTGAAGTCGATATA
The DNA here is from genome assembly GCA_951394345.1 of Salicornia ramosissima. Taxonomy (NCBI): domain Eukaryota; kingdom Viridiplantae; phylum Streptophyta; class Magnoliopsida; order Caryophyllales; family Amaranthaceae; genus Salicornia; species Salicornia ramosissima. Next base: position 33,192,637 of record OX596237.1, read on the forward strand.
ACAAATAAGTCCCCGACACGATTCATCACATATGAACCGATAACAACAAACAAGTCCCCGACGCGATTCATCACAGATGAACCGATATGACACGGCGCAAGGCCGATAACAACAAACAAGTCCTCGACACGATTCATCACAGATGAACTGATACGACACGGCGCAAGGCTGATAATAAAAAAAAGTCCCCGACACGATTCATCACAGATGAACCGATACGACACGGCGAGAGGCCGATAACAACAAACAAGTCCCCGACACGATTCATCACAAATGAACTGATACACGCACGGTCTTCAACCGCTCGACGCACGGTCTTTAACCGCTCGACACGACACGACTCGACAAGAATCGAAAGAATCCAAATAAAACAACCCATGAATCATCACAAAAAACTCTTCAAGCAACACATGCCAACGATTCATCATATAATATCATCAACAAGATCAACAAAATAATACATATAAGCTTTCAAGATTCATGATTTCAAGAATTAATCATCAAACAAGATAAAAATCCAAGCTTAACAACATGCTATCACCTGCATAACATAATCGAAAATACCAAGCAAGAACATTGTCAAATTATCAAGATTAAATACAAGAACTTCAGAAATTAATCATAGAATGAAATAGCTTACAAAATCACACAAAAACATAAACTGATCAAACAAGAAAACAAATCTAACAACCTAGACAACATGTTTTATACGAAAATCATAACAATAATAACAACGTGATTCTAACCCTAGTGTCTTATACAACCTAATCCTATTCCTAAGTAGAATAGCTAGTTACCTATAGGAGAATCCACACACATAAAACCACGCACAACCTCGCCCATTCGTCCCTTTGTTCGACCCAAGTCACACCCAAGTTTAGGTTTGCATTGATGAACAAGGTTGAAGGTCTTGAATCAATCTTCAATGGTGTCTTTGATTTGATGAAATAAAAGGAGGATTGGGTTGGGAAATCTGATGAGATGCAGTGTTATGTAGTGGGGAAAAGGAGGAGTTTTTCTTTGTAGTTTAGGATTGGAAAAAAAAATAAATACAAAGGGGGCCGGCTAGGGAGATGCAAAGTAAGATTTTTTTGGTGTTCCTAAAATGTAGTAGGGTGGTTAGGGAAAATAAAAATAGAGTTTTTAGGTTTTAACAAAAATTGTAATAACCCGAAATTTAGGGCCAGAAAATTTCGCAGTTATTAATGTTATTTTTATTATTCTAAGTCCAAAGGGCCCGAATAATTGGACTGTTTTTTTTTATTTCTCTCCTTATCTTGAAATTGGGCCCGATGAACCAACTTCCCCTCTAGCTTGGCCGGCCATTATGAGGTGTGACCAACAATTAATTTTTTTTCTTCTTTTCTTTATAATTATTTGTTAATTGGATAATTGAGTAATTATTTAATTAATTAAGATAATTATTCTAAATTATTTTAAAACCTAGTCTAACCTTTTACTAAGCCCCCTTAAAACTCTCCCACTCTCCTACTTTCTCTCATCTCTCACGGCTCCCCTCCTCTTCAATTAGTTGTTTGTTTTTTTTTATTTTTATTTATTTATTTATTATTTATTTATTTATTCATTCTATTTAACTAAGCTTAGTGATTTTATTCTACCTAATTGCAAAAGCCTCAAGAACCCTAAAAACTTTCTTTCTTTCTTTTCTCTTGACCGTGAGTTTCAATCACCAAAAGGGGTGATTTTTCTTCTTGGAATTTTAGCGATTTGAGGTAACTAGTCTATCTCTTTTAAATTTGGTACAAGTTTCCCATATAGTTAATTAGGATTAAATCATGAAAATTAAAGGAATTAGTATCATGTTAAGGTTAAGAATTTCGAACCATGTGTTGAATTATTATGAAATTTTCTTGATCATTTTATGTAGTTTCTTGAAATCTTTAATTGTTTAATAATTATTTGTATGAATTTATTTCTTAATCAAATCCTATTATTTCTTGATGAATTTTTCGTGGGAGTTTTTTTACTGTTTCATTATGAATCATGATTTATTTCGTGGCAAAATTCGTCCTTTTATTGCTTATAATAATTTAATCTTTCAAACCGGTAAAACTGTCCAGATTTGGTTTACGAATTTATTAAGATACTTAATCAATTCAGATGGCTACGAAATTTAAGGTGGAAGTCAGTAATAGTGTTTTACAGCTTGTGTTAAATTTTGCGTAATTTTTAAAGTTCGTTTGCTATGGCAGAAAAATCTGAAACTGATTTCAGCCTAATCTGATTTGTTAGTTATAAATTCCCTTAAAAATAGTAAATGACGTTATTTTTGGACTAAATTTATGCATGTTAAACCTTCAACCCATTTTTAACTCCCATCAAAATTTCCAGATTATTTGATACCTTTAGATGGTCGTTCTTAATTTAATTCTTTAAATCAGATTGTGTAAAACAGTGTAATTAAATTATTAAAATATGTTATTTTTCAATTCTTGAAATTGTTCTTGATGTATTATTTGTTCTATTTTAGCCGTGTGGTTTATGTCAAATAAAGAATTGATTTTTACCTTGTTCTTGATCCAATCTTGATGATGTGATAATTATTGTATGATTTTTAAATTAATATTAATAGTTTTTTTTTGAATTAATTATTGATGATTGTAATTATGTAATTTAAGGAATCAATTTTGAATAATATCTATATGTATGTCGAGTGGGTTATATATGAAAAGTAGGGATTTTATCATGTTTTGAATAATTTATGTTGTTAATTGTTGTTTTAGATGATTTATTAATTTGTTTAATTAATTATATGATGAGCTTGTGAATTTATTTAATTCTTATATGATTATTCACAAAATGTCGAGTGGGCCACATTTTATTTGATCAATTTTAGTTTAATTTTGACTTATTATTATATTAGGAATTAATTTTAGGAATTATAGTTATCACTATTATAAATATTACAATTAAAGGAATTATCAGGGATAAGTAGCAATATGAAGGGAAATAATAATATGACAAAAGGGTAAAGTTACAACATGATGATAACGAAGAGGATTAATTATTATTATATTTGTTATTATTATTATTATTAAAGGAAGTCAGTAGGGTTAAGTTATAATAGCAAGGAAAGTATAATAAAATAATAAAAGGGAAGGAAAGGAAACAGAGTAAAAGGATATTGACTTGTTTCGATCTCTGGCTAGGAAAGACTTGGTATTTAAGGTGGCCAACATACGTGCCGCACCTCTCTTTCCTGGGACTTCGAACATTTCATTTCCAATTACGGTCACCTAGTACTTCTAAGCTTAAGAAAGATAATAAGTATTAAGGACGCCCCTTTGATGGCGCAAAGGTCATTAATCGGGTTAAGTCGTTGCCACTGTCAGACTGCGGTATCTGCGCAGTTCTTGATTCTAAGATATGTAGTCGTCTAGGTAGTTCTCGCAAAGGAGGGCTATTTAGGGGTTATGTCCATAGCTTAGGCTTAGTTTTCGCAAAGGAGGGCTACGGGTGGGACGCAAAGGTTCACCCCGGCATGTTTTAGGAAAGTTGTGAACGCAAAGGTTCACTACGAGCTAAAAAGACCGGTCCGCCAAGAAGTTAAGATGATATGATAAGTTATGATAAGAAGTTATGTTATGATAAGATATGATATAGTATGATATGTTATGGTATAAAGATAGCTAAGTTATATGTATATTTACACTATAAGATAAGAATGAAATGGAATGTATTAGATGATATGTATAAGTCTTCCGCTGTGTACGTCTGTATAAGTATAAGTACGTCGTATGTATTGTAAATGTATATTGTATGTATAAGAATGAGTACGTATTTGTATGTATTTGTGTATACGTATATGAACCTGTATGTTGTACGTATTTCGTATATGTATTTTGTACGTATTTCTAACCGTATTTTGCAGGTATTATTATACGTATTGTATACGTATTTTTATACGTATTTTTGTACGTACATTATACGTAACCCGTATGTATTATTTTTATGTAAGGTTTTATGTTATGGTTTTCATGAATGGTTCTATGCTATTATGTGGTTAGTGGTCCCTCATTTAAGCGGGACAACCTAGTTACTCGCCACTGACAGTGGACCCCCCCCCCAGTTTCAGGTGATGATGCAGACGCATAAGTGGGCTCGTAAGGATCGGGTTGTGAGATGTGATGAGATTAGCTTAGTGAACCCAGAGTCTATTTATGTTTTTCTATTTATTTATTAAGTATTTATCCCGGCTTGTTGGGATTAAACAACATTTCAATATGTACTTTAGAGTTTACTTTTGTATTTTGAGACTAGTAGTTATTACTTTAATTAATAAAAGATCAATTGTATTTAGAATATGTTATTTTTGTTACGTTTATGCTTAGTAATGATCCATTTGTCGATTTCCATCGTAAATCGACAGTCTAAAAAGTCGGGTCGTTACAAAAATAGATGTAATTGGATAATTAAGGTAAATAAATAACTCAAATTAAATTAAAATAAAGAAAAGGACGGCTGTCAGGGAGTCAAAGCAAGGGCTTTGGGCTTGACCAATTAAATAAAAATTAAGTCTTTGGGCCCAAATTGAATTGTTTGGGTTTAAAGGCTTAATTTTTTATGAAATTTTACGGCCTAACAATCCGGGTCGTTACAAGGCGTTCCGAAGCTATCGGAACGAGCTTTAACTCCAACTTGAATTGCCTTAAAATGATAAGTATGTAAAAAGTTATGACCTTTCAAAGTTGACCTATGCTCCAAAAGTGGTGATTGTGGTCTTGGCTTTATTGCGGAACACTTATCAAAGCTTCTCGGGACCTCTCATGACCCTTGTCGGCTTTTAAGAATTGATCGAAAACATACAAAATACATACATGAATGAACTCAAGGCATAAGTAACGCAAAATTTCTCAATTATTAGCAAAAATGGCAAGAAAAGGCATTATTCAACGAAAACGCTACTAAGACCTAAACTAAGCTAAAAAGACCTAAAACTAATAAAACTAAGCCTAAAAACAACAGAAAACAAGTTAAAAGAGTCCAGGAAATCAGTCCTAAAATGGACCTATCAATAATGAAATAAACTTGAATGTGGTTTGAAATAACGAAATATGATTGTTTGGGCATAGCTTTGAATAATGAAAATAAAATTGAATGTGGTTTGAAATAACGAAATATGATTGTTTGGGCAAGTAAAACTTATTAAGGGTGAAAATGGCCAATTTTCGGCCATTTTCGTTCCCAACACGACCGTAAGACCCCTAAAACTCGACAAACTCGTTCCAATAGCTTAGAATAATGATAATAAACTTCAATGTGGTGCTAAATCAAGAAATATGATTGTTGGTTGAAAGTTGAGTTGTGTTTATTAAAATACAAAATTGCCTTTGTATTTAGTTTATTATGAATCTTTGTAATTGTTGTGAATGAATACAATCAAAGTAGAAGTAAATATGACTTAAATATATATACATGTGTATTATATAAGAAAGCTTTAAGAAGAATTAAGAAAGGTTAAAATATGATAGGAGTGAAGACATTGAAGGATGTTTGAATGCTTTGAACTAATATTTGTTAATGGCTTAGAATAGGCTTAATCGAAATGAAAAGAAAGGAGTGTGATTGAATGTACAAGAGACACGATAAGGACCACAAACTTCCGGATGAGTTCATCAAAGGGGTGGATGAGTTTGTTACCTTCTCTCAGCAGCACCCCGAGCTCAATGACAGGGACAAGATAAGATGTCCGTGTGTTTGGTGTAAAAACTTGAATTAGTTGGATATGCCCAACGTAAAGGTACATTTGTTTAAGACGGGGTTCATTCCGAACTACTATGAATGGTTATGTCACGGTGAAAGGGCGAGTATAGGGTCCACCTCGTCTCCTTCTCATCCGAATCCTTACTGGGAAATGGTTGTCTATGATTTTGGCAACAACGTGGACCTATGATTCCTTGAGGAGACAATTTCGGCTGAAGATGAACCAAATGCGGAAGCCAAGATGTTCTTCGAGATGCTCAAGGCAGCTGAGCAGCCCTTGTATGATGGGAGCAACATCTCTATGTTGTAGATGGCTTCTAGAATGATCAATTTAAAATCTGAGTACAATTTTCCACTCAGGTGCGTAGATTGTATTGGCTCATTGTTGAGCGATGCGCTCCCCACCACCCAAAAAACTAAGTGTAGCACTTATTACGACACAATGAAGGTACTCAAGGGATTAGAGCTTCCTCACGAGAAGATACACGCATGCCCGAAAGGATGTATACTATATTGGAAGGACGATGCTGAGCTTGATAAGTGTCATCATTGCGAGTCGAATCGATACAAGAAGACTTCGAATGACAGTTTAGTTCCCATAAGCTTTCGAGTGTACTTCCCAATAACACCACGATTGCAAATGATGTTTTCCACTAGGAACATTGCTGAGGCTATGACATGGCATTATGAGAATCCTCGAGGGCAAGGGAACATGGCTCACCCAAGTGACAGTGAATCTTGGAAGCACTTCGACAGGACCTTTACGGACTTTGCATCCAAGCCTCGAAATGTTAGACTTGGGTTGTGCACTGATGGTTTTTCCGTTTTTGGGAAGTTTGGCAAATAATACTCTTGTTGGCCTATTTTAACTACACCTTACAACATGTCACCGTTCACGTGCATGAAAAAACCTTTCATTTTCCTTTCCTTGCTTATCCCTGGGCTAAAAAATTCGAAGAACAACTTGGATGTCTACATGCAACCTTTGATTGATGATTTGAAGCATCTATGGTCGGTTGGGTCCTTGACTTATAACATCTCAAAGAAGCAAAATTTCAATCTTCGCGCAGCCTTGTTGTGGACTATCAGTGACTTTCCAGCATATAGTATGTTGTCAGGTTGGAACACGTTTGGTAAAAAGGAGCATCCATATTGCATGGAGAAAAGCAAGTCTTTTTGGCAAAAACATGGTGGAAAAGTATCATGGTTTTATTGCCATCGTCAGTTTTTAGATTCCAACCACCTCTTCCAAAAGAATAAGACAACTTTCTGTAAGAACAGAGTTGAAAATGACTCGGCTCCTCATATCATGTCAGGTGAGGAACTATGGCAGTGTGTGAAGGACTTACCGAGAGCAACTGATGGTCCTGATGCTTTGAAGCAATTGAAAAAGAAAAAAAAGGGATGGGATAAGCAATATTGTTTGTGGGACCTGCCGTATTGGAAGGATTTGCTGCTTCAGCACAACTTAGACGTCATGTAAATTGAGAAGAACTTTTTCAACCAGCTCATCCACACCGTCATGGACATGAAAGACGAAACGTCTGACACGGTCAGTGCGAGGAAAGATATGAAGAGTGTATGTAGGCGCCGAGAGTTAGAGCTCATTGATGATGGTAAGGGTACTGACCTGATGCCCAAGGCACCTTACGCACTTCACAAGGAGCAGAAGAAGTTGTTATGTGAATGGATCCGAGACTTGAGGTTTCCTGACAGGTATGCTTCGAACTTGAGCCAATGTGTTGATAAAAAAAAAAAAAATAGGCTACATGGAATGAAGAGTCACGATTGTCATGTATTTATGGAGCGGTTGTTGCCTGTTTGCCTAAGAAAGTTGCTCCCCCTTCTTATTTGGAAGGTAATAATCGAAATCAGCCAAATCTTCCGTGACTTGTGTGCTCCCACTATCACGTTGAGTGAGATGGACCGCCTACATATGAACATTGCTGAAATCTTATGTAAGTTGGAAAAAATGTTTCCCCCGGCATTCTTTAACTCCATGGAGCACTTGCTGGTACACTTGCCACATGAAGCATATATTGGGGGTCTCGTTCAATACAAATAGATGTACCCATTCGAACGGTGAGTTATTGTAATCGTTTTTACCCCTTTACTCATTTCTTATGAAGTGATATTTACATTGCTCGTGTTTCCTTTACTCACAGGTACCTTAACCACTTGAAACGTAAAGTGGGGAACAAGGCAAGGGTTGAAGGCTCTCTATGCAATGCATACCTGGCTGAGGAGATATCCAATTTCAGCTCACAGTATTTTTAGTCGGAGGTTGATACCAAGTTGAGGGAATTGGGTAGAAATGTATATCCTATTGTGAAAAGCCAACATGGTGTTCATGTCCCTGAATTGTTTAAGGAGGATTGTGGTCGACCAGCAACGAGTGGTAGTAAACTTTGGTTGACATACTAGGAGTACGTCCGAGGCCATCTGTACATCCTCGCAAATTGCGGCATACTAAGTGACTATGAAAGGTAATTTTCTTAGTTTAACTTCCTTAGATTACAAAACCATATTGCATGCCGGCTTAGCTGACTAACATCGAACTTGCACACTATAATAGGTAATTTGAGGAGCACAAAGTGTAGTCAAATCCCCAAATAAAGGGGGATGAAGTCTGGATCAAATGTGAATCCCAATACCCAGCATGGTTAAGGACACAAGTGAGGAATCCCAATCCCTTAATTCTCCAATTTTTTAATTACATACCATCATTTTATTTGCTGACTCACTCAACAAATCTAGGTGCTTCGTACACAGTCTGCTGATGACGTTACACAAGCTGTTGCGATGGGTCCCTCGAAAGAAGTGACATTTTGGAATCAATTCTATGTCAATGGGTACAATTTCCACACACAAAGCTATGGTAGGAAGAAGTCAACCATGAATTATCGGGTGTGTGTTGAGAGTCAAGGAGCGGGTGACAACCTTGCCACTTTGGAAGAGGTGTTACAATTGTCTTACCACGGGAGTGACGCAGAGTACAAGATGATATTGTTCAACTGCAGTTAGTTTGATTGTGACAAGTGAATGAACATTCATGAGAAATATAGACTTGTAGAGGTTAATTACACTAGGACAGTCCCATGGTACGACCCCTTCATGGTGTTCTACCAAGCCAGTTAGGTGTATTATTCACCTTATCCTAACCTTAAGAGGGACAAAGTGCAGTGGTGGGCTGTGTTCAAGACAAAAGCTACGTCAGAGGTTAATGCACCAGTGGACTCGGATGTTCTACAAGAGGAAACATCCCTTGTTCCCGTTGGTCTATGTTCCCCGGAAGAGATCCCAGAATACGAGTTCATTAAGGGTGATGATAACAAAGATTAGGTTATTCCGATTTTAGATGAAGACGACGCTGACAGTGGATAAGATCTTAGCAGTGATGAGATCGATGGCATGGTTGATGATGACGACGAGGACGTTGATGACCTCAATTTGCTTCATTAGGATGTAATTTAAATTTAATTTAATTATGGCAATTTATTGTACTTTGAAATGAAAAATAAGATTATTGTAATAATTGTAGAAATTTAATTTTATTGAGTTTCCCCTCGAGCTTCTTAAATATATTAACGCTGACTGTTTTTTTTTTTTGCATATATGACTTTTATTATAATCGTTTACTAATGCTTGTGCATGCTCAGGGCAATATTCATTATTGGTTAATTGAGGTACGCTTTCATACTCATTGTATTTGTGATTGTGATTTCTTTCAATAACTATTAACCGTCCGAATAATTTACTCACTACTTTATGCAGGAACATGTCATCAAAACGACGTGGTGGTCCGAAAGACACATCTTGATCCCTGTCTGAGTCGGAGGCTCAGAGCCAGCACTCCCAGCCCAACTAGCATTCTCCCGCTCAGTCTTCGGTTAAGCCTACTGGGACTTTTCGTCCACTGGGTCTATGCCGATATTGCGTCCTGGTGAGCTTCTTCGTCGTCTAGGAGACGGTCGGTGATTTCATCTTCCTTTTCTTCTCGGCCTCGTCCTCTGGATCACGAGGCAGTGCGTCATCTCCAGTTTGATGCTCCATCGTTCCAGGCTCCATGGTTCCAGGCTCCTCCGTTTCAGGATTCTACGTCGTCTCCATCTCTGCCTCAGTTTACGAAGCCTCAGTTTACGTTACCTCCACCACCACCGCTTCGGCCTCAGCGTCGTCCTCTTCGTCCTCAGGCATCTCTGTCTCAGGCTGCTTCGTCTCAGCCTACTCCTCCGTCTTAGCCTACTCCTCCGTCTCAGACTACTCTAGCGCGAGATCTCGAGGGACAAACTGGTGAGATTGAGGGTGGCGATATGGATCAGGGCGAAGCTTCTACGTCCACAATTCAGGTTCGAGAATTGGAACCGGATGGCCTATGGTGAGTTTTGGTGTAATTTTTTAATGTTTTGACTATTGAAATTAAGTTGTATTCATATGTTGTTTAATCTTACTATGTTTCGTGTGCAAGGTTTGACAAGGGCAGTGTGGTTCGATCAATAACACCCGTAATTAAGTCCTACTTCCATCAGCCTTGGAAGAACTACACCGAGGTAGATCAGGTGACCAAGGTACATTGGTGGGAAATATGTAAGGTGAGAAAGACGAACTCTGTAATTTAATACAAATAGTGTTTTTTTTTAATATAATCTCTTACATTAACATATTATTCCATTGTGTTTTTTCTAATGCAGAAACAATACAGTTGGAGGCCTGAGCTCTGATAGAAGGGTTTTTCTCACCAAATAAAAAAACCCCGTCGTAGTAAGAGTGGGGGTGTCGAACACGGGGAAGGTACGTAGCACTATTCTAGGCATGAGCGTCAAACAAGCTAGGTCAATAGATGGTCGCGAGAGGCGGAGAGAACTATGGGAATTGAGTAAAGCTACACTATTGAAATAAGAATAAAAAGGGGCTAGGGTTAAGAGATCCACAACTCATACGACCATGAATTGTGAGTCGATCATACTTAGACTTAGGTCATGGATAAGGGGAGATCATTCTAAGATCACACTACTCTTTCAAGCTAGTGTGACGACCGGGAATACATACACAAACCTACTTTCGTGGCGGAACATCTAACTAGTCATAAGCACAAATCATGAAGACTGGTAACTTTCCCTTGATCGAAGGCCCAACTTTCGTGGTGCTTCCATCAATCGGGCAAAGGAAGTCATCACCCACGTTCACCTTTCGGTCCTTCGGTGGGGATTCTTCAATGAATCCTATGTTAGTTAGACACAAGACTCAACAATACCGAATCCTTTGCTACCGACAATTCCACAAACCAAGTCCAAGATACAACTAAACCACGACCATGGATGATTTGAGAAGGTTCACTCAAACCCAAGAAATTAACTACACACAATTAATTAATAAAAGCATGATAAAAACTAAAACTAAATACATGAATTAAACATAAAACTATGAACAATAAAAAAGAACAAAACCAAAACCTAAAACTAAGAAATAGCAACTAAAACCATCAACTAAACCAAGAAAAACTAACTATAAATAATAACATAAATTAACACAACTAAACTAACATCAAAACAATAATAAAACTAGCTAAGAACTTAAATCTAAGTACAAGAACATCAAAATATGAAAAGAAACTAAAGGAAACAAAGCATTAAAATATACCTTGAAGAGAAGAATAAAAAGATGAAGAAGAACTATACTACTTGCATAAATTGAAGTGCAAAATGTAAATTAAAAGAGAAAATGACGATGAAATCTTAAACATCTAACTTAACTCTAAGTGTGAGCCTCTAACATCAGCTAGTTATGAAACGAGAAGAAGGGGGTATTTATACAACTGCCAAAAAAAGCACGAGAAAAGACCTAAAACAGATTAAATGATACGAACAAGGCCTTCTCAGCGGCGCTTGGCCTCTCCAGCGGGCGTTGGAGAGGTCTCAGCGGGCGCTGTAGCCAAAAAATGAGCTACTGACTGTTTTGGCCAATTCAGCGGACGCTTGAAAATCTCAACGAGCGCTTGAAAATCTCAGCGGGCGCTGGAGTGGTCTCAACGGCCGCTGGACAGCTTGACAGCCAGTTTTAAAAACACTATACCTCCTTCATTTCTTATCTGAATTTAGCTTATGACTAGGCGTTTCGAAGCTATCGGAACGAGATTTAACCTCCAACTTGAATCGCCTTAAAGTGATAAGTATGTAAAAATTTATGGCCTTTCAAAGTTGACATATGCTCCAAAAGTGGTGATTGTGGTCTTGGCTTTATTGCGGAACACTTCTCAAAGCTTCTCGGGACCTCTCACGACCCTTGTCGGCATTTAAGAATTGATCGAAAACACTCAATATACCTACATGAAAGAACGCAAGGCATAAGTAACGCAAAAGTGCTTCATTATTAGTAAAAATGGCAAGAAAAGACATTATTCAACGAAAACACAACTAAGACCTAAACTAAGCTAAAAAGGCCTAAAACTAATAAAAATAAGCCTAAAAACAACAGAAAACAAGTTAAAAGAGTCCAGGAAATCGGTACTAAAATGGACCTATCAAACTCCCCCAAGCTTCCCTTTTGCTTGTCCTCAAGTAAATACAACAAGAAAAACTTTAAAAAAAATCCTAACTCACTTTCGTAGGAATCACGGTTACTTTTAGCGAAAGCAACAAACCATGTAAACCTCTATGTCGCCAAAGAGGACGAGTGTGCTCTTATAAGGGTTTTCCAAGAGTTTAACCCATAACTCTTTCGAAAAATAAACCAAGGCAAAGGTACACAAGAAACAAAAGAAAAGAAAAACAAATAGAAAAGAAAAACAAAAAGAAAGGAAAATAAAAGGAAACAAAACAAAACAAAGACACCTAGTTGGACTTGTTAAAGGACCGAGGATCAATGATTGCGAACCTTTCTAAGTACTAACAGAAAACATGCTCAAAGATGTCAAGCGTGGATAGTCAAATAAAACATGCTAGATTGGAGAACTAGGGGGGAACATTCCCCTTTCACTCAACAACCAAGCATCCACATGCTAAGCTAGTGTCATCTCCACCCATAAAGGTAGCTTCTCATAACTCCACGAAGGGGTCGGAAAAACAAAAAGGAGAAACAATTTAGGCTACCTGACATCTCATTATAGCAAACCGCTCAATATGCTTGAAACATGACTTCCTCAACCGAAAAGGACTCAACTATCTAGGATCGAGAGGACTTTAGGTTTCTAATGTAAGGCTAGGGATAGGGTAGTAATAAATTTGGCTTGTGGTGCTCACACCTAAATAGTGAAGCAATAAGTACAAATGAGCATCAAATAGCAAACGAACTCCTTAAATTCGCACACATACACCAAAAACCCCCAAGCTTATTCAAAAAACTATATGAAAAAATAAAAATTTATACAAGAAATTAATAAAAAAAATTCTTTTTTTTTCTCGAACTATTCATCCCCCCAAGTTTGAATGACATAATGCCCTCATTGTGAAAAGGGAAGGAATAATTGCATTTTTAAATTTTTATTTTTTTTATTAATTATTTTATACATTTTTTTTACATGACCTTGCCTCTTTTACAACTTAGGTCGGTTTTTACTCTAATTCATACAAATTAGCACACTTTTGATTGGGCGAACTCCTTACTTCACAAATTTTTCACTACAAAACAAATACGAACCCAGACGCTCCAATTGCTTCACTACACCTAAAAGGTATAAAACAAAAAAAGGGAATCAAGGCTTCTAAGGTGGATAGAAGAAAATAAGGGCCAAGCTTAAAGGGTTTCAAAGGATAAACGTCAAGCAAACACCTAGAAAAGTGAAAAGAAACAAGATGCTAAAATAAAAAAAATAAAAAAGGAAAATAACTAAGAAATGAATACCTCCGTCCTCCCCTAGAGTAGCTCGCTCACAGTATAGGAAAGTCATGAATCAAGTTCTCGATCAAGTTAAGCTATCACAAGGATCCTATTGCCACTCAAACAAAATGATGAAGGCTAGAAAGATTTGACAATTTTCTCACATATGAAGGGTAGTGAATTGCAAATACTACCTCAAGGGCTTCAACTAGCTAGCAAAGCTTTGTCAATTGTACCAAAACCCAAGACATTAGGTTTCATGAACTCCAAAGTTCTGAAACCTAGCACGTAGTATTAGAAAATCAACCCTAACATCTCAAACCTTGTGGACCACTAACACTTAGGGAAGAATGCTTTCAATGTCCAAGAAATTAAGAACCAAGTCCAAACTAAAAAGAAAACAAGAAAACACTTTGCCTTGAAAAGAAAATAAAAGAAAAAGAAGAGGAAAAAGGGAAAATTAATAAAAACTAAACAAAAGGAAGGAAAATAAAATCAAGCATGAATGACTCTCAATCAAGCAACCAAGCATCAAACAAATAAATAAATCGAGGCCCAACGCCATCGATATCCAAATGTCCTCAAGGGCTTAAAAGCCAAACATCCTCGAACAATCATCTCCTCCTAAAACTAACCCTACAACTAAGCACACAAGAAAAATATAAGAAAGGGAGTTTGGAATGATCTCACCAAAACAGGCTATAAAGTAAGCATACAACCTCCGTTTTGCGCTTTAGTACCATACATGTCCATGAGAGTTGCTTATTCATTTAACCTGCAAAAAAGAAAGAAAAGAAACCAAACTCCAAAAAAAAAATACAATTAAAAGAAAAAAGAAAAAGACTCTGGTTTCCTCCCGAGAAGCGCTTGTTTAACGTCTTAAGCTTGACAAAGGAGCTGGACACAGGGACTAAGACATAGATGAAAAACTATGTCAAAGTCATCCAGCGGGAATAACCGCCCGGGGCTCAGTAAATAGCCCCGCAAAGCTCGCAAGAGCTTGCCAAACAAACTAGCACTCAACTCACTAAATACCACATAAGCAATGATCAAATAAAGCAAAGGGGACGGTTTGGAAACAGGCATCCGATGCTTATGTGGGAGTGAGTGCCCACAGGGAGGTAAATCAAAATAAAAACTACTAAAAGAAAAATCCAATAAAAGAGAAGGAACACCTCCAAACACCTCCCTTGCCTTGGTTTCCGGAAGAGAAACATTGGAGTCAAGACAAGAGACGGTGCCCTCGAATGGGAGTGATACGATCATGGATGGAAGTGGCGTGGGATGTGAATAAACAAGGCTAATTCCTCCTAAAAAGGGAATAAGAGAAGGTGGTATAACCACATCCTCCACATTAATAATGACCTCGTCAACTTCACTAGACTCGACTAAGAAGGCCTCATCCAATACAACATCACATTACGAGACGAGATGGTCATGATTTTCATCATGACATTGCAATGGAACATCGATTTCTATGTGAGTTTTGATGGGTTGTACAATAACGAGAGGAGAGGGATCAAAATCATAACTAAATTCGCAAATGACGGGCTCGACTTGATGACTATGCGATGAATCATCGGAATTCACACCACCACCTTGTAAAAACTAATCAAGAGCATGCTCTTGCGAGTATTGATGATCATCATCCAAGGTAGGGGTATGAACGAGAAGATGATTAAAGCCATATTCCACAAACAAGCTCGGCTCGTTACTAAAGTCATGTATCCCTTGGGTAGTCATATCCCACTCATAGGTTTCCTTAGCTAGACACGCGAATAAAAGCCAAGCTTTATCCAAGTCTAAAGCTAAGAAATCACCATAAGAGAGAAACTCAACCCAGTTTCTCGTTTCATAATTCAAGCCCTCATACATTACATTACATATATCCCACTTATCAAAATTATGATTAGCAGGAAGAGAGCTTCCAATCCTATCATAATACATCCAAAATGGTTCATGCTCATATTGGGGATCGATCAAAGAAGTGGCCATAAGGCCTAAATATTCACAAAAATAAAGAAAAAGAAAGGCCTAGAACGATTCTACTCAACCTAAACTAATGGCATTGCCTTCCCCGACAACGACGCCAATTTGATAGAAGGGTTTTTCTCACCAAATAAATAAACCCCGGCGTAGCAAGAGTGGGGGTGTCGAACACGGGGAAGGTACGTCGCACTAGTCTAGGCATGAGCGTCAAACAAACCAGGTCAATGGATGGTCGCGAGAGGCGGAGAGAACTATGGGAATTAACTAAAGCTACACTATGGAAACAAGAAGAAAGAGGGGCTGGGGTTAAGAGATCCACAACTCATACCACCATGAATTGTGAGTCGATCGAACTTAGACTTAGGTCATGGATAAGGGGAGGTCATTCTAAGATCACACTACTCTTTCAAGCTAGTGTGACGACCGGGAAGACATATACAAACCTACTTTCGTGGCGGAACATCTAACTAGTCATAAGCACAAATCACGAAGACTGATAACTTTCCCTTAATCGAAGGCCCAACTTTCATGGTGCTTCCATCAATCGGGCAAAGGAAGTCATCACCCACGTTCACCTTTCGGTCCTTCGGTGGGGATTCTTCAATGAATCCTATGTTAGCTAGACAGAAGACTCAACAATACCGAATCCTTTGCTACCGACAATTCCACAAACCAAGTCCAAGACACAACTAAACCACAATCATGGATGATTTAAGAAGTTTCACTCAAACCCTAGAAATTAACTACAATTAATTAATAAAAGCATGATAAAATTTAATTTGTTGCTCAACTTTGTTTGATTCTCTAATTTACGTGTTGCTCTTATATTTTACTTCTTTTGCTTTCACTTAGATGCTATAGCCTATAGATCTCAAGAACACACTATAATTCATAATTGTTGGCTTCTTTTCCATCTATACTATGCTGCGGAAAGCTGGAATGACTAATAAGGTTAAAAAGTTTTGGCTAACAAACAAATTTAAACGCTAAATAGGGCCCCAAAATTATTATTTATTATCCCAATATTTAAATCAAAGGGCGACATTACTCTTGACCTAAAACAACGCCAACAATCCCAATTTTTTAGACAACGATACGAAAACCTCGCTACTAGACCAGTCGACCACCACTAAAACTACCACGGCCACTACCATGATCATGGTGGATTTTTTAGGTTTAGGTGTTCGTCCATGGTTGAGGCTTCTGGTATAGACGTCCCTGTAAACACCAAAAAGGGTCTCCCCCTAATGGCTCAATGATGTCCATTCCGAATTCCGAAACGGCTTCGCCTTGCCCAAAATTTCTCGAAATGGTTGTCCCAATCAACTTCAGATTTCAAATAGCTAAAAGAAACACAAAACCAACAAAACAAACAAAGTCAAAATACAGTCAATAGTGATCCAAAAAACCTTAAACTAGTAGCGGTATGAAATGACCTTAAATTATCAGTGGTCTGAAAAGACCATAAACTATCACTGGCCAGCAAATGAACCTAAAACTAGCAACTGTCCAAAAAAAATTCTAAAACTAAAAAACACTCATCAGAAAAATTTCAAAACACATTCAAGTGGTCCAACAACGTCCTTAAACAACAAACAATCCCACAACAACCTTGAACCAATAAATTGTCCGAAAAGACAATCAAACTACCTTTTGTCCGCAAATGAAATAAAAATTAAGCATATACGATACTAGACTCTAAATACCCCCAGTATCATCCCCCATGTGCAATATCACGAAAAACTACTTCGCACCTAATCCTTGGTGCTAAATCTATCCAAAAAAGTCAAAAAAAAAATATTTGCCTAATTAGATAAGTCTCCAATTAATTTTTGAATTAATATAATAACTATGCTTTTTAAAAATAAAATAAAGAGAACAAAAACTTTTGGATGAATTTTTTTATCTTAATGTGAAACCGACATGTGTCAACTTTAATTATGACACTAGTGGTAAGTAATGATGCTATTACCTTCAAATTTTACTCCAATAATGTGTTACATATTAACAAGTGTTACATATAAATAAAGTGTTACTCCAATGCGGTATTTAATGAAAATGTTACATACCTTAAATGTGCTAGATATAAAAAAAATGTTACTTTAATGTGATACTTATTAAAAAAATGTCACCTCGTAAGTGTTACATATAAAAAATTGTTACTTCAATGTCCTACGAATTAAAAAATGTTACCTAATAGTATTATACATTAGAAAAGTGTTATAAAAGTGTTACCTATATTAGAAAAATAATGATTATACTAATAATAATAACAATAATAATAATAATAAGGAAAAATATGCTCAGGAGGTGCGGGTTGAAGACATGATCAGTGTAACTGAGGCCTTTACAAAGTTTTATGCAGATCTACTTAGAGGCAATGATCACAACAGACTCCATATCTCTGAGGATATCATCAAGCAGGGCAATACTCTTTCTGACATCCACAGAGAGAAACTCAACTGTAACTTCTCTGTGAAGGAAATCAAACAATCAATGTTCTCCATACCTTCTAATAAATCTCCAGGGCTAGATGCCTACAACAATCACTTCTTCAAGAACACTTGGAACATCATTGGGGATGATGTGGTGGAAGCAGTCAGGTACTTTTGTGCTAATGGTAAGCTCCTCAAGAAAGTAAGTGTCACTACTCTCACTATGTTGCCTAAGGTTGCTACCCCCAGTACCCTAGAGGAGTATAGACCTATTGCCTGCTGTTCCAATATTTATAAATGTATTTCAAAGTTGTTGTGTCAAAGGCTGAGTATTATGCTTCCTGACATTATTAGTCCCACTCAGGGAGCTTTTGTCTCAGGAAGAAGTATCATGCATTATACTTTAATCTGCCAGGACATGATGAGGTTCTATAGGCCGAGTCAAATACAAGATTGTTGCATGTTTAAACCTGATGTGAAAAAGGCATATGATACTGTCAGCTGGGGCTTTATGAATGATATGATGCATGCCTTGGGTTTTCCTGAACATTTTATTAAGCTTATTATAGTTTGCATTACTTTCCCCCAGTACTCTCTTTTGATCAATGGGGTTCCCTCTCCTCCACTTAGTCCTAGCAGAGGGCTAAGGCAAGGTGACCCCCTTTTCCCCCTCCTGTTTACTCTCTGCATGGAATACTTCTCTAGTTGCATGAAAAGAACAAATTTACTTCCTGGTTACAAATATCACCCTCTTTATAAGCAGCTGAGCCTTAATCATCTTTATTTTGCTGATGACATCCTTATGTTCTATAGGGGTGACATCAACATTGTTGCTATGAATTTGGCTAGTTTGCAAATTTTCTCTCGAACCACTGGCATTGAGATTAGTGCTGCAAAATCTAAAATCTATTATGCAGGTGTTGATTCATCTATAATGGACAGAATCCAAGCACTTTCTGGATTCAAATTGGGGAAGATATATTTTACTTACTTGGGCATTCCTGTGAGCCCAAAGAAAATACACCCCAGTGATTGTGAGAAACTTGTGGATAAGATTTGTGCCAGGGTTACGAGGTGGAGTTCCAGGAAGCTCTCCTATGCAAGTAGACTCCAGTTGGTGAACTCAGTCCTAATGGCAGTTAGCTCCTACTGGTGTCAGATTTTTTTGTGTACCTAAACAGGTGCTCCAAGGTATTGTTACTGTTTGTAGATCTTTCCTATGGCATGGGACTAGCTTCTCTAGTAAGCCTAGCCCTGTGGCATGGGATGAGGTTTGTAAGTCAAAGAAGGAGGGGGGCCTAGGTATAAGGAATATTCACTTGTGGAACATGGCTGCAATTGGTAAGCATGTTGGGCTATTGCACACAAAAAAGACAACTTGTGGGTTAGATGGGTGCACTCTATTTATATCAAGACTCAGGAGTGGGTTGACTACAAGCCCACTCAGATTTGTAGCTGGATCTCGAAAGATTTTTGCAGAATAAAGGATGAATTAGTGGCTCATCATATTGACATATATAGGGGGAATACTCGATTCAACAGGTATATGATGCTCTGATCCCCCATGGTAGCAGGGTTTAGTGAGATAATGTGATATGGAATAGAGGAAGTGTTCCTAAGCACCAATTTTCTACTTGGATGGCTGTTAAAGGGAGAATGATGACCAGGGATAGGTTGAGCAATATGGGTTGTAACACCCCAGGTGATCTTGGCTGTGTGGTTAGGTGGCTGAGCATAGATGTAAAAGGGAGTAGAGTCAGGTTTATGGCTTACTGTGTGGCTCTTAGTGCACTTGTGTACGGTATTTGGCAAGCCAGGAATGTGAAGATATGGCAGGGGAAACACACTACTACAAATCAGATCATGAGCAGCATCAAATACACTGTTAGAAATAGGCTCTTGCATATGGGAAATAAGATGGGTAGAGGAGACAGAATCTGGGTAGAACAATTGTAATGAGTTGCTCCAAATGATCGGAGATGCCATAAGAACCCTTCCTAGAAGGTGCCTTATGGTATGCCAATGATGGTTCCTGCAACTCTGTTAGGCACTCTTGTTTTTGTGCTTGTTTTGTGGTCTTGAGCCCATAGCTCATGCAATTTTGATGTAAATACCCTTTTTGTTTGGTTATTAATATATTTTATTTACCTTTCAAAAAAAAAATAATAAGGAAAAATTGCTAAAAATATTCCGATGTTTTGGGCATCTTCCCTCATTATTCCAATCTTTAATTGATTCATGAATATTCTGAACTTTGGGGGTGATCTTCTGTGATTGGTCTCACCCTACCAATAACATGCTAAACGGGTTAAAATGGATGTGGAGCTCACTTTTTTTTTCTTTTAAATTTTTTAATATTTCCTATTATCCTTTTTTCCTTTATTTCCATTTATTTTGTTTCTCTTAGAGCATTCATCATCACCATTTATTACAAGATTCCGTGTTTTTAACGTCCGCCAACGGACGTCAAACCATTGTCAAATATTTTTTAGTCGTTAATCACTTAATTAACGTCCGTTTTTTAAAAATTGTCGTCCGCCCTTGCTTTTAAGGGGTTAACGTCCGTTTCTTATTGACGTTAATTACCGTCCGCCAAAGAGGTCGTTAATGTATATATGGCGGACGGTAATTCAAAATTCGAAAACAAAAATTGAAACCAATGCCACAACACTGGTTTCAATGTCAATTGTTTAATCTGCAAGAATCACTAATAAATACACCTAAAATAATATAAATGATACAACATGGTTTCAATGGCAATTGTTTAAATCATATAATACATCTAACCTCTAAAAAAATATGATACATCATTACACCTAAACCCCAAAAAATATGCTCACCTAAATTGAAATACACCTTTGAAAAACAACAACTAAACACTAATAAATGTGAAGAAAAAAGCAAAACATTTCAGAAAAAAAAAAAAAAAAAAAAAAACTTCATTCTTGAACTTTAAGTGTAAGAACCAAACCTGTAACCAAAAAATTAAAAAATTAATTAGGCGCATACTCGAAAAAAATCTAATTTATACATGCACCTAAAAATCAAGATCTATGCTAAAATCAAATGAAAACACAAAAAAAAAAAATAACGAAAAAAAATTAGCAGATTTATACCACAAAAAATTAAGATTTGTACTAAAATCAAACCTAAACACCTAAAAACAACTTTAGAATACTTATACGAAAACACAACAAAACAAAAAAGGTGAAAACAACCAAAAAAATTGAAGTAAAACCAACCAACCCAGAAAAAATTACAAACCCATAAATTCTTAAAACCCCAAACTAAAAAAGTAAAAAAATAAAAAATAAAGTTAAAAGAAAAAAAAATGGAACTTCAAAAACATAAATAAAAAATTCAAACCCTAAAAACCCCCAAAATAATTCGATCAACCAAAAAAATTCAAACCTCTAAAAGCAAAACAAAAACAATCGAACCCTAAAAAACCCCAAATAAACAAAGTCATACTCCTAAAACATCAAACCCAAAGAAAGAATTTAGACATCCAAGCTAAACTCAGACCCTATAAATCGCCCAAAAATTGATGAACCCTAAAAAAACCCCAAAATAATTTGAACATCCAAACTAGTTAATTCGAACCCTAAAAATTTCGAACATCCAAAAAAAAAAAACCAAAACCACAATAATGAAGACATGAGCCAAAAATCAAACCCTATAAAATCCCCAAAAAAGTTCAAATAGCCAAGATAAGTTCAAATCCTAAAAAACTCCAAAAAAAAATCCTTAACATTTTGATGAAGAGAATCTAAAACATACCTTGGTCTTGCTTGGAGAGAGTAACCAGAGAGAGAAAGAAAGTAAAGAGTTTGAGAGGGAGAGAGAAAGTAAAGAGTGATAGAGTCCATAGAGAGAAAGAAAGAGAGGCGTGTAAACTTGGAAATGAAAGAGAGAGAAAGAAAGAGAGGCGTGTAAAGTACGGCCGGGCAAAAAAATTTGTATTCGGTTTCTGATCCGCAATCCGCCTTTTTTTATCCGAAAAAGCGGATATCGGATCCGGTTTTTAAAAAATGAAAACCGGACCGGATACGGATCAAATTTTTTTTAAAATGGATTATCCGGAATCCGTTTTTTTTTATAAAAAAAATTGGCTTTCCACTCTTTGATAATTTAGTTTATGTTCTTATCATATAATTTGCTTTGATTTCTGTTCTTGTTTTTTTTTTCTATTTTTTTCGGTTTTAGGCTTTTAGTTTAGGTTTTTTTTTTGTTTTGGAAAGAAGTTTAGGTTTTTCTTTTTTTTATGTATTTTTTTTATGTTTTGATGCTCTGATTATTTATTATGTAATTTATTTTTCTATGTTACTTTTTTTTTATTGTCAAGTTTAATTTTTTTTTTCAATTTAAAACCGGATCCGGATATCCGATTTCCGAATCCGATTTTTCGGATATCCGGATTATCCGGACCGGATCCGGATCAGAAAAAAGTGATCCGAAAATCCGGATATCCGGTTTTGCCCGGCCCTAGTGTAAAGTGTATAAACATGGAAATGAAATGAAGGGAGAGTGTATCCGTGTTTTTAACGTCCGTCAAAGCGGATGGTAATTACGAACGTTAAAATTTAACGTCCGCTAAACGACGGACGTTACTTCCTAAAAAACGGACGTTAGTTTCACGACTTATAATTCAAAAATTCGTGTTTTTAACGTCGACTTTAGACAGACGTGAAATTGGCAAAAAACGGACGTTAAATTAAATTTTAAATTTTAGACATTTCCATTAATGAAACGTCCGTTGTGGCGGACGTTGAAAAAAAAGGCGGACGTTAAATTTAATTTAACGTCCGCTTTTTTGCCGGACGTTAATAGACGGACGGCAGAAACACAGAATGTTGTAGTGATTCATCATCATCATTCATCTTTTTATCATTCATCATCATCATTAGCCAACCACCACCACCGGGCCCACTACCACCACCTTCTTAACCAAATATCTGTGGTAAGCGAAACGACTACCACCGCAACCCTCCCCACCACCACACACCCTTCAAAACCCCACGCACCGCCCAAACCCTGCCCAAACTGCGCCACAAACACCCCGCCCATTTCGACCCTCGCCGCTAAACTCCCGTACAATTTCAACCTTCGCCGGTTTTGGAACCTCCCCACCCAACCCCCGCCCCTTTTCGACCCTCCCCACCCAACCCCCGCGGCCCGCCCCTTTTCTCTTCTACCCAACTATTTTAATATGGTTTTGTGGGGAGGGTTTGAGGGTGGTTCGGTGGGTTTGAGGGTGGTTCGGCGGGTTTGAGGGTGGTTTTTACAGTTGACGGGGGTGGCTGGGTTGTTTTGGTGGTTAAGAGAGGGGTCGGCTGGGTGTTTCAGGGTTGGGTGAGGGTAGGCTAGTTTTTTTTTTCTTTGATTAGTTATTTTTTTTTATTATTTAATATTATGGTTATGTAACGACCCGTAATTTAGCAGCGTTGTTTTCGGAGAAAACAATAATCACGGATCATTAACTTCTAAAACTTCAAAGTTAGGTTCATAAACTACAGCGGAAGCTCTAAAACTTAATCATATTATTCATTAAAAACTGTTAGATAATCCCAAAATAAATATCAAACCAATATCCTTTACTATAAAAAAAAATAAATAAAGAATAGACTACTAAAACAAATAAACATAATCTAAACTAGTCATCGGGTCACTTCTAAGCTGGCTAACTCACAATCCCAGCCCATACGTAGCCTAAACTCAATCACCACCTGTACCTGAAATAGAATGGGGGGTCCACAGTCAGTGGTGAGTAATTAGATTGTTCTACTTAATCAGTAGAACACAATTAGAAACATAATAATCAGAACAGATCATCTGAACTGTCGAACAAGTCATCATGCAAAGAAGTCAACAAGCAATCACATCAAGTACGCAGCGGAAAACAATCATACAAGTCATCCTTAACAAGACCTTCAGCTCAGCTCAACCAATTCTAGACTTCTAATCCTCATCAACGACTCTTCTTTTCTGTTCTTTCCCAATCAGGTGTTAATCCGTGACCAGTCATATGCTCGTAAGAGGTCAACCACGAAGATCTACTCCCCCCAACTTTCCTTACTCATGCCGGGTCAACCACAAGGATCTACTCCCCAAGCACTGGGATCAAAAACTGTCCCCAATCCGAAGATAGGACAGTGGCTTCGACTATACCTATGTTCATGGCACATGAGCCACTAGATAGGTGGTCACTTCATAGTTAATCATCTTTTCAATTCAATTCAATTCTGTTGGATGAATATGAATGTTATCATTGGGATAGATTATGAATGTTGGATGATAGTTAAAAATGGACCCACGTCCATTCACAAGAAGAATCAGGAAGGGCTCATTGTTCCAAAGTCAGAAGAAGAGTATACAATTGAAGATTATAAGAAGCTAGAGAAGAATGCAAAGGCAATGTCACTTGTTCAACAAGGAATTGTAGAATGTGAGGTAAATCGAATTCTAGCTTGTTCTTCTGCAAAGGAAATATGGCGGGATACACTAGAGCTTGCATATGAAGGCAACTTTGAAGTGAGAAGGTAAAAAATTGACATGCTCATGTCAAAGTATGAGGTATTTGAGATGACTAGGGAAGAAAACATAAAGGATATGTTTACAAGGTTCATGACCATTGTAAATGAACTTAAGTCATTAGGGAAGACCTTCTCAAGTGAAGAGTTGGTGAGGAAAATGTTAAGAAGCTTGTCAGGAAAGTGGATGCCCAAGGTTACAACCATACAAGAGGCAAAGGATCTAACCTCACTATCTCTTGAACAACTTATTGGTTCTTTGATGACTCATGAGATGTTGGTAGATTCAAAGGCAGAATCTAGCTCAAAAAATAAGGAGATGGTTTGAAAAATACCTTAGGACAAAGTCCAAGGGTAAGTTTGCAAAAGGAAGAAATAGTTCTGGACAGTTCAGGAAAACGAGTTCCAATGCTGGTTGCTTTAAATGTGGTGAAGTGGGGCACAAAATCTAAGAGTGTCCAACATGGAAAAATCCCAATGGAAATCCTGGAGTCCAGGCTGAGAAGAAGGTTTTCAAAAGAGCTATGTCTGCTGCAGTTTGGGGAGATTCAAAATCAGAGAATGAGGAAGATGAAGAAGAAGCTAATCTCTGCCTTACTACTTTCACATGCACAGACCAGTCTGAGGTCTGTTCGGAAGAAGAAGAGGTTCTCTATCTCATGGCTGGTGGAAGCACTTCAGATGATAGCCAGGTAGTTTTTAATGATATAAAGGCAAACATGCATAATCTAGATAGAGATGAATTACTTAACTATCTTGAATTCAATATTGATCAATGCATTAGTGTTGGGTCTGCTTACCAGAACAACAAAAAGAAACTTAAAGAAACAGTTCAAGATTATGAAATATCAGGAGCTAGATCTGCTGAGCTTGAGCTTATATGTGAGGAGCACAAAGAAAAAAATTCTGAACTTGAGATAACAGCAGATCAGCAGAAAATAGAGCTTGAGACATTAAACTCCAAATCAATCCCCAAAGAGGATGAGTTTTTAAAAAAAATTGAAATGGGGTTTAATGAGCTCAAGAAACTGGTCACACACAATTCAAACTTTAAACTGTTAAAAGACACATGTACCTTTGGTAAATCTGATGTCATACTTGCATATGACCACCTAATTGAAAAACTTGAAGATTTACACAAGGAACATGGTGATCTTAAGGTTTCTAAAGAAACTGGTTCTCCCACTGCCTTTGATGAGGTTTTGGATGTTTTACATGATGAGTGCATAGCTAAGATCTGTGATCTCTTGAGGCTGAACTCATCCTGTTAAAACAAGAAAACATCAAGAAGACAACTGATGAACCAGATCTCTCCCTGGTTTCAAGACTACAAGATGAACTTCAGAAAGCTAGACTTGATCTGAAATCATTTGAAAAACAAAATGAAGTTCAACTTAAGAGGTTTGAAAATAAGGAAAATGAGCTAACAGATTGTATGAACCAATTAAACAAAACGTTAGATGCTTAGAAAACCCTAAACATCCTCACATCCCAACCTGGAAATTCTCAAAGGTTTGGTTTAGTGTATTCTGGATCTAGTTCTACAACTGTTCTAGGCAGAGACAACACATGGTTGGATGAATTCAAGAAAGGCAAGTATATATTTTCCAAGGATATGCATGTTTGTACCTACTATGGTAAAAGTGGTCATGTTACTAACAAATGTTTCACCAAAAAGAAACATGACAAGAAGAACAAAGCCTACACCCCAACAAGTGTGAGTTAGGAAAGGTCAAGATTGAGAATGTTTCAAAGAACAAGGAACCCAAGCTGGTCTGGGTTCCTAAAATTAACCTTTAATTTGCTTGTGCAGGTACGAGTGAAAGGAAAGTCATATTGGTATTTGGACAGTGGTTACTTAAGACACATGTCTAGGGATAAAGAACAATTCCTTTCACTCACTGCATTCGAGGGAGGGCACATGACATTTGGTGATAATAGCAAAGGACTTATCAAAGGAGTAGGTAAGGTTGGTAAGTCACTCTCCCAATCAATTGACAATGTTTACTATGTAGAAGGTTTGAAACATAACCTTTTGAGCATATCTCAACTATGTGACAAGGGAAATAAAGCGAATTTTGAATCAAACACTTGTCACATAGAGAACCCTAAGACAGGGGAACTGGTCTGTGAAGGAATAAGGCATAAGAATGTGTATATTACATACTTAAGTCAAATTCCACAGAACAGTGCCCTCTGCCTTAGTGTTGTAGAGGATGACCAATAGCTTTGGCATAAAAGATTAGGACATGTTAGTTTAACTTTGCTCAACAAGTTGAGAACACAAGATTTGGTGATAGGTTTACCTAACATCAAAGATGTGGCAGACCAGCTTTGTCAAGAGTGTGCAAAGTGCAAACATGTGAGATCATCTTTTAAACCAAAGAAAGTGATTAGTTCCTCTAGACCATTTGAACTTGTACACATGGATTTATGTGGACCAATATGTGTACAAAGTAGAAATGGCTTTAGTTATGTATTTGTCTTAGTTGATGATTACTCTCGTTTCACTTGGACCATATTCTTGAAATACAAAGATGAAACTTTTGATGAATTTGAAATTTTAGTAAAACAGGTCCCGAACAAGATCAATCATCAGTTGGCATCTATCAGATCTGATCATGGATCAGAGTTTGATAATGCTAGCTTCATAACATATTATATGGAGCATGGTGTTTCTCACAACTTTTCAGCCCCCAGAACTCCACAACAAAATGGAGTAGTTGAAAGAAAGAATCGCACTCTAGAAGAAATGGCTAGAACCATGCTTCTAGAGAGTGGTCTGTCAAAGAAATTTTGGGCTGATGCTGTGAGTACATCATGCTACATACTCAATAGAGTTATGCTAAGACCAATATTGAGAAAAACACCTTATGAACTTCTAAGGGGTCGAAAACCAAACATTGAACATTTAAGAATATTTGGTTGTAAGTGTTTTGTACAAAACAATGGTAAGACCTGTTTGGACAAGTTCGATCCTAGGAGTGATGAAGCTGTTTTTATTGGGTATTCTCCTCATAGCAAGGCATATAAAATTTTAAACAAAAGAACCTTGTGTGTTGAAGAGAGTATCCATGTGCTATTTGATGAAACTAACATGTTCAACAAGCCTGTGCAGGTAGATGATGATGAAGGTTTTGATATTGGGATGACAAATTTCACTAGAGCTGAACCAGAGAACATTGCTGAACCAGACCCTCCAACTCCTCCTAAAAACAACAATGGGTCTGGTGCAGCAGAGGTAAATGCTAAATAGGTTGTTGAACTCAGTGACTTTCCTGCTCATCCAGTTGAAGATAAAGTGGGAGAGAACACTGAAGAAACTGGTCCACCCTCTCAAAATGAAAATGAAATAGGGGAACTAGTACAGACATTAGTTCTAACTTAGGTGACTCAAATGCTGTAAGAAAGAGTATGTTTAAGCAAAGAAACTCTCACCCTTCTGATCAAATCATTAGTGATTTATCAAAAGGAGTCCAAACTAGAAATTCTGTTTGGAAGAATTTCTGTGCTTACTTCTCTTTCTTATCTCACATAGAACAAACTGACTATAAAATTGCACTAATTGATCCTGATTTGATCTTGGCCATGCAAGATGAGTTGAACCAGTTTGAGAGAAATCAGGTTTGGCATCTTGAACCAAAAACCAATGAGATGTCAGTTATTGGAACCAAATGGGTCTTCAGAAACAAAATGGATGACTCAGGTACTATAGTCAGAAACAAGGCCAGGCTAGTGGTTCAAGGGTTAACCAACAAGAGGGAATAGATTATGATGAAACCTTTACTCCAGTAGCCAGGCTTGAGGCAATAAGAATCTTAATTGCCTTTGTTGCCCACATGAACTTCAAACTCTTTCAAATGGATATTAAAACTGCTTTTCTAAATGGCTATTTGAAAGAATATGGGTATGTGGAACAATCCTTGGCTTTGAGGATAGAGTTTGTCCTGATCATGTCTACAAGCTAGATAAAGCTCTTTATGGCCTCAAACAAGCTCCTCGTGCTTGGTATGAGAGATTCTCTAGTTTTCTAATTGAAAATCATTATGAGAGAGGTTCAATGGACAAAACTCTATTCTTAAAGAAAAGGGGAACAAATTTGTTAGTGGTCCAGGTATATGTTGATGATATTTTATTTGGGGCTACTAATTATGTTTTGTGTGATGAGTTTGTAGATCTAATGAAAAGTGAATTTGAGATGAGTATGACGGGAGAACTTGGCTTCTTCCTAGGGCTCCAAATCAAGCAAGTGGATGATGGAATCATGATCCACCAACAAAAGTATCTCAAAGAGTTACTCAAGAGATATGGTCTGCAAGATAGCAAGTCCTATGACACACCCATTCCTACCTCTTCTAAACTTAGCCTAGATGAGAAAGGAAAGGATGTTGAGGATAAGCTATAGAGAGGTATGATTGGCTCACTTCTCTACTTAACAGCTAGTAGACCAGACATAGTGTTCTCAGTTGGGTTGTGTGCTAGATTTCAAAGCAACCCAAAAGAGTCTCATCTAAAAGCTGTTAAGAGAATTTTTAGGTACTTGAGTGGTACAGAGGACATGTGCTTGTGGTATCTAAAGGGGAGTAATTTTGATCTTTTAGGATACACTGATGCTGATTATGCTGGTTTTAGTGTTGACAGGAAGAGCACTTCAGGATTGGCTCACTTCTTAGGTTTTTGTCTCATATCATGGGGATCTAAGAAACAAAATTCAGTGGCCTTATCTACAGCTGAGTCAGAGTACATAGTTGCTACTTTGTGATGTGCTCAATTGCTTTAGATAAAGACACAACTTAAGGATTTTGGGGTCTATTCCGGAAGTGTTCCCATATTGTGTGATAACACCAGTGCCATAAACATTTCTAAAAATGTTGTCCAGCATTCTAAAACCAGACATATTGAGATCAGACATCATTTTCTCAGAGACAATGTTGAAAAAGAAAATGTGAATCTTGAATCTTGCAAATCTGAAGAACAATTGGCTGATATTTTCACTAAGCCCCTAAGCAGGGAAGTGTTTGTCAAACTTCGCACATTACTTGGTATGGTAAGGATTAGATCCTAGTTCCTTAGGACTTATCTTTCCCTTTTTTGTTATGTTTGACATTTTTGATCCTTAGTCCTTAGTGTACATAAGCAAGGGTGGTTAACTTTTAAATGTCATATATGCAAGTGGTCTCAATGTTCTTATGTTGATGTTTTTCCAATGTGTGGTATCTCTAAGTTGCCTAACTAAAAGATGCCTCAAGTTTTTAATGAATACAGATCAGCGTCAGACCATCGTCAGACCAGTCCTTATAACGATTATCTCGGTTTATTACTGAAACTTCAATTTTGAAATTGAGAATTAAATTGTTCTGACATGTGACCGTTGTGGGACGGATGAACAGGTGTAAAGTAACCTCCTCTCTATATCACTTAATAACTGCCAATTTCTCTTCAGTTTTATTTCATACTTTCACATTGATATCTCTCTCTAACCGTCTCTCTCTCTCTAATTGCTCTTCTCTCTCAAACCCTAAGCATCATCAAAAGAATCTCTCTACAAGAATTCTCAAATACTTTCTCTCTCTCTCATCAATCTACTGAATCATTCGAAAATGGGAAGAAAAAAGAACAAAGGATCAAAGAAAAGAAGCAACGGACCAAGCCAATCACCTAGTTTCACACCTTCTAAGATCGAGAAGGAATCAAGTACTGCAGTGGTTGTTGAACACCAAAAAGCAGGAGAAAAGCAAAAAGAGGTCAAGGATCAGGCCACTGTAGAAACAGTTGTGGAATCCAAGAATGCATGTAAGCCTAAAGACAAAACTACACCACCACCAAGTCCTGAATCACCACCACCATCATCACCAAAATCCCCACCACCTCAACCTCAGAAAACTCCATCCCCATCTAAGCCATCACCCTCCACATCAAAGAAATCATCCTCTCCATCACCTAAACAGCCCTCTCCACACCCTACTATTTCTTCACCTCCACAGAAATCATCATAACCCTCAAAAGCCAAAAGTCCTCTTCCACCTTCACCACCAAAGTCCAAAACACCATCCCCTCTTCACCATAAAAAGAAAAAACCCCATCACCTTCTCCACAACCACAAAAGACACCTTCACCAACCCCTCAGATCACAGAGAAACCAGTGCCAAGCACTGAGGAGGAAGAGGTAGAGAAGGAAGAAACAGAAGAGAAAGCTGAAGACACACATGAGGAGGATATGGATGTTGAAATTGCTGGAGTGGTATAGGGGGGAAAAGGAGACTGGGAAGAGGACAAGGCCCTTGAGGTCAAGGGTCTGTAAGGATGAAATAAAAAAGGAGCCTGTTGAGGAGGCTCCAGTGGAAAAGAAGGAGGAAAAGAAGAAACAAATGAAAAGTGTAGCAAAGAAGGGCAAAGCTTTTGAGAGCCCCAAACCTACAACCAAACTACCAACTGAAAAGAAGAGGAAGGCTGACTCTGCACCTGAGAAGGCTTCATCCAAGAAGAAAGGTAAGACCATTTCTGACACACTATTTGAATTAAGTGGTAGGGGTGTTTTGTTTGGTTTTGCATGCCCTAAGTCTTGGATGAGTCAACCCTTTTCTAGAGGAGTTTAAGGAGGCTATAGAGTTTCAGGGTTGGGAGGGGCTGTTTGATAAAAGGTTGGATGTATTTGAGTCCTGTGTTGAGGAATTTTATTCAAAATTGGGGAAGTTAGACAAAGGGAAGGTCTGGAGTGAAGTCGAAGGGGTAGATATCACTTTGTCAAGGAAGAGTCTAGGGGAGGTACTAGGTGTACCAAGAGGGGGGTTCTGTGACTACTCAAAAGATAACTGGCCTACTATTCCTGAGGTCTGTACAGAACACATACAGACAACTCTCTTTACTGCTTCTCCCACTGATGGTTCTGGCTATGTAATTGGCCAACTAAGGGAACTAGTGATGAGGCTGTTTCATACAATAGCCTCTAAGATAGTACTCCTTAGGGCTCAGGGCAGAACGGATGTGA
The DNA here is from genome assembly GCA_951394345.1 of Salicornia ramosissima. Lineage (NCBI taxonomy): Eukaryota > Viridiplantae > Streptophyta > Magnoliopsida > Caryophyllales > Amaranthaceae > Salicornia > Salicornia ramosissima. The sequence continues at coordinate 33,224,118 of OX596237.1, forward strand.
GAAAAACGGATGCTGTGATAATCTACTGCATGTATGAGAAGATCAAGTTGAGTCTCCCTGGTCTCATGCTAGCCCACATGGTTAGCATTCTGGAAAGGTCAAACCACTCTCTACCCTATGGTGCCTGGCTTACTCTAGTTTTCCAAAGTAAGTTGGTATATCTGAGTGGTGAGGTCAAGAAGATGTCTGTCCTCACCAACCAGATCCTAGGTCAGAAGGGAATGACCTTTGAAGGAGGAATACTAAAAATGAGGGATGAAGAGAGGATCACTGGGGTCCGGAGAACAAGCAGCTCAAGGTCTGAGGAAGCTACTGGGGCACTGTCCAAACAGGTGCAAACACATGGAGAACTACTGCAACAGATGATGGCTAGTGTGAATGCTCTGTGTACTTCTCTAGATGGATCAATCAAGAATATATCAGCACGGTTGGACTCCCACGAAGACAAGCTTGCCTCCTCATCCATCATTAAGCCCAAGACCACTCAGAGAACAGTTCCCTTCATTGCCCAAGTCAAGAAGAAGCAGCAGAAGGAGAGTGCAGAAAAGGAAGATGAGGATTCTACTGAGGATTCTGATGATTATGCTAACTCTGACTCTTCTTAGCATACCCCCTACCCTACTAACCTATTTCTCAAACTATCTTTTCTCTGGTTTCCTTGAACAATTAGCTATTATCAGTTTTTAACCATTTCTGCCAAACAATTTCTCTGCAGAATGGTCTTGGTCTGTATAATTAATTAACTTGTGTGCCCTTTGACATTTGGGATTGTGAGTTGGAGGTACTCTCTTTTGGTACAGCATCTCTAGCATGTTGTGTTTATATTATGCTTGTGCTTGACTTTACTTGTTGCCTTCTCCTAATTTTTATGCTGTTATTATTTTGTCATTTGATGATGCCAAAAGGGGGAATAGGACAGGGAAGTTCCTAGTGTCAGGTGTAGCAACTTGAACAAGGTGCAGACCTTGTTAGAGATGGCCTAGCTTCATGCCTAGGAGTATTTTGAATTCAGATCAAATGCTCCTACCCATCCCAACTGGAAGAAACTCTTCCAAGTGAATTTAGAATTCTCTTACTACATTTGATATTGATAAGTCTTGCGGGTTACAGGTTTAATGCTGAAACTTAATAATTATTGAGTAATGTGATGAGTGACTGACCCTTGTAATCAGTCTAATTGTGCTTTGGTCTGCTGTGTGTTTTTAATTCTCTGAGATTATGAATCTGACTGCAGGGACAGTGCAAGACCAGTTCCTCTGAACAGTTGTTTTTATCTTAAAATAATTGGTCACTGTTCTCAGGGGGAACTTCATGGTTTGTCATCATCAAATAGGGGGGAATTGTTGAACCATGTTTGATTTGATGGATGACAAACCAGTTCCCTATACTTGATTGTTATACATGTTTGTATTTGAACAGGTTAATTCAAGTGAGAACTCTTCAAGGAAAATTTGAAGACCTTGAGATACTTGAAGATCAGAAGTCAAGAGCTTGAAGTCTTTTAATTTTTGTACTTCTAGGATCTTCTTGTAAAATAGACTTAGGAAAATATATCTTGTGATTATAGGTAAAGTGCAAAAAGCACTAAATTTTATGTCCAGTAAAGAGAACAAGCTAAGAACAGGCAAAGAACAAGCTTGGAACAGTTCTCTTTGCCAGTTGTAGACTTTGTAGTGTTGAGACCACTGTGGGAACAGACCTCAGTATTACGCACGTGCAATTAAGTGATCCGTACCGATTTTCGTGTTAAAAATTATTTTTGAAAATTTATTTGAAAAATACTGATCACTTATTCTTTGGAAATCTGCCAAATTGATACACAAAATCATCTTTGCAATGTACTTGTTTGGACTCTAGTGTACTTTCCACTACATCTAGTGGAAGGAGACAAGGGTCTGAAATAGGTACCTTTGCACTTGTGTAAGCTGAGCTTGTTTGCACAATTTAGGCAAGTCTCCAAGCACACTTAGCTTCTAGGGGATGGTTTTTCCTTGCATATAAATACAATCTTTTGGAAAACCCTAGATAAGACTTTTTCTCTTCAAAGAAAACCAAGTCATATTTTCTGAGAGTCTATCCATGGAGCTAAACTATCTCCATATCAATCTTTAACCAAAAAACTTACGGAGATTTAAGATTGTAATCTTTGAACCACTTAGAGGGAACTGGTTGGGGAGTGTTCTGTGAACATTGAGTGAACTATTAGAGTTAACAGTTGGGGAATTAAGTGTTACAGAGTTGTAGCATTTAATTGAGTGTGTAACCTTGTTATTATTCAGAGTTGATTAATAATATTGGTGAGAGAGTGGAGGACGTAGGCTTGTTTAGAAGTCGAACCTCGTTAAATCCTTATGTCGCTACTCTTTATTTACTGTTCTATCGTTGTTCTCACAAAAAGATAAATAAACTTTGAAAACAATTGAAAAAACACACATGCTCAATTCAACCCTCCCCCCCTTCTTGAGTATACATTGAACTTACAATGAGGATGTGTCCAACAGAATCAAATCATTGTTAATGATGGGGATGAGGATCAGATGAACACACCTCCCACAAGTGATGAAGAAGACGATTTAGAAGGATATTCCAAGAGAGGTCGATTAGTTAGTAGAGACAGAGATTTTCTCACTTTTCAGTGGCAAGTAAGGCAAAGATTTGCCAATAGGGAGGACTTCAAAATTGTTGTGTCAAAGTTTGCTATTCTTCAAGGTAGGAATCTGAGTTTTGTGGTCAGTAACAGTGGAAGAGGGTAGAGGGTTGGAGTTAGATGCATTGAAGGTTGTCCATTTAGATTGTACTCATCATGGGATACAACGAGGGCAACATTTGTGGTTAAAAGTCTTGTGAGTGAGCACAAGTGCACCAGGAACATGGAGTGAAACAAGCAACTGAAGTCAAGTTGGCTTGCTGGTCAATTGCTAGAAGTATTTAAGGCAAGATCCCACTGGCCTGCAAAAAATATACAAGAGGTAGTGAAAACAGGGTTTAGATGCAATGTGAAGAAGAACTTTGCCTACAAGGTAAAGTACTATGCACACAGAATGTTGCATGGTTCAATGAAGGACCACTACCACAGCTTGGGTAGGTATGTAGAAGTCATCAAGCAGTCAATCCCTAGTAGTTGTGTGGAGGTTGTAACTGACCCAGAGAAAGCTTTCAGTCTTCCAGTTTTTCAAAGAATTTTCATGTCCTTTGAGGGACTACAAAATGGATGAAAAGAGGGGTGTAGGAAGGTGATATGTGTAGATGCTTGTTTCTTAAAAACTTTCTTGGGAGGGCAAGTACTGTCTGCAGTTGGGAGGGATGGTAATGACCAAATGTTCCAAATTGCATGGGCCGCAGCTAAAGGGGAGAACAACAATTCTTGGGAATGGTTCTTCCTACACTTACAAAGTTGCTTGGAACTTGGTGATGGCACAAACATAGTTGTCATATCTGATGACCACCAGGTAAAATTTAACCCTTCTAAATTCAATTTTATTAAACATGCTCATTGCTTATGTTTTATACACACATGTTGACTGATTATGCATTCATACTTAATGCTTTTTTTATACACATATACATATGCAGTCTATATTGAATGTAGTCACGACCATCCTCCCCAAAGCTGAGGACAGACATTGTGCAAGGCATATCTTTTTCTTGTGGCATAAGGATTTCAAAGGGGATGAAATGAAGCTTCTTTTTTGGAACATAGCTCACTCATACAACATGGCAGACTACAATGATGCAGTAGCAGAACTTGAAGAAGTCAATAAATCTGCAGCAGATGCATTTCAAGCTTATAATCCAAAGTTATTCTGCCGAGCATTTTTATCTAGTAGGTGTAAGTCAGATGCCATAACTAGCAACCTTGCTGAGACCTTCAATGGGTATATCCTCAATGCAAGAACTAAGCATTTGATATATATGTTGGAGGATATAAGAGAAATGTTAATGCAAAGGTTGGTGGAGAAGAAGCAAGAAATTGAGAAGTGGAAAAGTGACATCTGCCCCAAGGTTGTTTTAAAGCTGGAAGAGAACAAAGAAAAGGCTGCTCAGTGTTCAGTTATACCATCTAGCAGGACTATTTTCCAAGTGAATCACAACTTAGACAACTTGACTGTGGAGTTAGATGGAAGAACATGCACATGTAGAAAGTGGAACATGACTGGATATCCTTGTTGTCATGGATTTGCAGCAATTTTCTTCTGCCACTTGAATGCAGAAGATTTTGTGGATGATTGCTTCAAAAAAGAGGCTTACTTGAAAGCTTATTCTGGTTCAATACCACTAATTGAAGGTATGAGACATTGGCCTGGGGTGGACTTGAAAATTGACCCTCCCCCATCAAAGTTGGACCGGGGAAACCTCGGAAGAAACGTAAAAAAGGTCCTCATGAAACCAAAACAAGTTGAGATGACATGTGCCCGGTGTAAGAGAAAAGGACACAACAAGAGGAGGTGCACCAACTCACCTGTTGCAGAAGAGCCTCAAATAAAAGGCCTCGTGGTAGACCAAAGTCTGCCAGTGTGAGTTCTACTTTTGCAGCACCTCAAGCCAACAATGACCATACAACAGCAACTGCACAGCCATCAAGAACTGGAAGAGGGGGTAGAGTGATCTCTACACGGAGGGGAGGAAGGGGTGGAGGAGCTACTGGTGGAAGGAGTGGAGACAATGTTGGAGGTTCTGGAGGAAGGGGAAGAGGAAGGACACAAGGAAGGGGAGGTACATCAACAAGTAGGGGTAGGGGAAGGGTTAGGGGCAAATCAAGGGTATGAAAATTAATTCTTCTAGAATACACAAACACCATTACATTTTAAGTTAATTACTAACAAATTTTTTTTTTTACACAGGGTCCTATAGGTGTTGGAGTACTATTTGGAGAGGATGGCTCAGTTATTGCCCAGAGTTAGCTTCAAGTTATAAATTTAGTTCAATCATTGGTTGTATTTTGGATATGTATTTTAGTCTATTTATTTGGTTGAACAATTAACTGCAGTTTAATTATGGTTGAACAATTAATTTTAGGTCTTACGTTTGAACAATTAAGGATGTATTTTGGCCTACTAAGATTAAGCTAAATGTATTTTGGATGTTAAACTTTAATACATAATGAATGATTAATGGATTTTATGCCTTATATTTTGGCTTACTTCATGTGTATGGGATGGTTGAAGCTTGGATCCAATTGTGGCATTAGACAATTTGAACCACATGTCATATTGAATGAATGCATTGTGTATATTAGTATATGTAGTTACGCATAATGAAAATTTCATTCATTAAAATTAGGAATCACCTACAAACACCAATATTATAGACTAATTTTACACTTTACAAAAAACAAACATATCAAAAATAGTGCAAAAAAATAGTTATATTTTCATTATATTACACTCCACAAGTACACCTAAAATACATCCTACCTAAAATACATCCTACACTACACCATAAAAAATAAAAAAGCAAAGAGGAACCATGACACAACCAATGCAAAGGACATTTTCTTGTCAAGCCTTGAAGAAGAGGCTACCAACTTCAAGTTTTCACTCCTTAATTCTATGATTTCTTCTTCAACATTAACAACCTTGTCCTTCAACATTCTCACCTTCTCCTGCAACATTTCTTTCTCCATTTCCAACTCAGCAATATTAGTGTCCTCAAATACCTGATATTGCAGCTCTTGAACCTCATCAATCTCATCTGTAAACTTGAAAAAACAGCATGTTTTCTGCAAAAAAAAAAAAAAAAAAATGTAATTAGGGATAAACTGATTTAATACAAATTTAGGATAAAATTTTGATAGAAAAAAATTAAACCCTAATTATGCTAAAATTACTGAAATTATACTCACAGGCCATTGGTTACAACCATAAAATGGCCTTCCATAAGTAGGACCATGCCACTTCACAACTCTTAATGGAGCAACCTCATCGTGAAAACACTTCAACATTGGCAATTGTGGAAGTCTTGCCCTTGAAGAAGACCCAAAAGAATTTTGTGACCCTTGAGAACCATGAGATGCCATTTTAGGTTAGGGTAATGAAGATGAAAGAGGGCAGGAAAGAAAAGAAAAAGAGAAGGAAAAAGGACGTAGGAAAGATAAGGAAAAAAAACAAAGGAGGAAGAAGGGGGGCAGTAATGGAGATGAAAGGGGAGGTAGTTAGGGTTATTTAAAGAATGAGGTCAAATCCCTCTTTTGTTTAAAGTCAAACTAACCGTTGGGTAGGCAACCTACACCAACAAGTTACAATTTTAAATTAGCCGATTAACATTGCTACGAGGACCAAAATAAGAAGAGAATGATAAAAGGTGGGATTTTTACGAGATTTTTAAAAGGTGGGATTAATATGAGAAGACATGTGAAAGGTGGGATTATTCCAGTGAATTTTTCCAATAATTTTCATTTGAATTATAAAATTTCAATTTCAAAAATTGAATTCATCAATATGAAATGAATTCCACATATCCAAACACTACCTTAAAAAATTTGGTTAATTTTGCTGAATTTTGGGTTGGCTATGATAAAATGTACAACTAATCAAATTGGTGAAATAAACTAATGATTGATTGATATTAAATTATTAAGGATGTCATATAGAAAATTTATTAAGCTCATGAATACCATGTAGAACCAATTTCACAAATTGAATTGATCGATTTGACATGAATTCCACATATTCAAACACTACCTTAAAAAAATTGATTAATTTTGTTGAATTTTGGGTTGGCTATGATAAAATGTACAACTAATCAAATTGGTGAAATAAACTAATGATTTATTGATATTAAATTATTAAGGATGTCGTATAGACAATTTATTAAGCGCATGATGTAGAAATCGATAAAACATGTTTATACGAAATCCCTACTCAGGTATAGGACTAAGCTGGTAAGAACCACAGCTGGATTGTGACAAGTCGAATGCGTGCGTTGAATGCTACGAATGACGTATCAATGGAAAAATGGCGAAGTGCAAATCAAAGTAAAAATGGGAACGGGGGTGGCACAAGAGGATGATGACGCGGAAACCTCGAAACAGAGGGAATACTGCGGGTAGCTTTGAGTCTACCAATCCACGAATTGAATAATAATTGCTTTTTTCCTGGTTACAATGGTTGTGAGCTAACACTCGAATAAGAATGAGTAATATGATGAACTCTTTTTCTCTCCTGAGTAATACGTGAGCTAATGAATAATGTATATCCTTTTACAATCGGTTTTATTTCCTATTTAACTACTAAAATTGCTAAACTAACCGTTCCATTAAACTAGGAACAACTTCCTAATTTCTTAGGATGCGTGAGACCATGGAGTGATGACTCCTTCATGCCACGTCAGCACACGCCTATCTCTCCTTGTGCAAGCTGGCCTTTGACTTGTTCCTTCACTTCAAATTTAAACTCGTCTCTTCTTCTAGATCCTTCTGATGTTGACCCGCACCTCTGATTCTCGGCTTTACTTGCTTCTCAGCTTTCTGCCTGTGTTCAGGTTAGGTAAAATTGACCATAACAATTTGCCCCCAACTCGTTGGTTGGGAATCCTGCATGATGCAACCTGCGAGTTTTATTTAAGAACAGGCGGTCTAAGCCGAAAATAATCACAATTTTATTAACCAAGTAACAAGAAATAATTAATCAGCAATTCAGCTTTAAAATCGCTTACATTAACTCAACCAAACTTGAAATAATTTAACATGATTTAAAATAATTCAAAATAATTTAAATTGAATCAAGCTTAAACTTCCCTCTTCTAAGCGTGGGACATGTGTCAGGCAATGAATGGCGGATGACTTTTGCATGCAATTAACTCCCTCAACTATCACTTATTAAAAAGCAAACTTCAACCATCCCTCTCCCCATTCAAACTCAATTCCACATTTACAATCTTCACTTTCTCTCTCTACCTTCAAACCTTTCTCTCTGCTAAGCGTCTTCCGTTCTTCCCTCAACTCCCAGGCGATTTCCGTCCTCACTTCTTCAGGTAATCGTTCTTTTGCTTCTTTACTTTAATTTCTTGATTCTAATTTGGTTCAACACTTAGTAATTTCTTTTCGTTTTTCTCTTTGGATGATTTACCTTGGGATCCTTGGTTTACAATTGGGAATCTTGGGTTTGCTACTTCAGTTTTTTGAACTTCTAACCTAGGATAATTCGAGTCCTTGATAAAATGGGTAAGGCCAAGGAACATTACACAAGTAAAGTTCAAGAAAACGACCTAAGTGAGATAAGAGAGATGGCGAATTTCCCACCTGGGGCTGTTGTGGTCGCGCCTCAACCCGACCATAAAAAATTTTGATGACGATTAATGAATTCTTAGTAACGGTCGGTAACGGTCTATCAAACAATTCACGAAATTTTTGCATGATAAGATGATAAGATGAATAAAGATTTTATGAAGTGTACATACACATGTTTATATAAATCAAAATAAAAAACTATAACCTCTAAAATACAGGGTGTCACAAAATCGAATTACGTCCAAACAAAGCACATGGATCAGTAATCTGAGCCATTGGATCATCAAATAATGCAAAATCAACGACTCTCATGCATCCACGTGTCCAAATCACCTTTGCAACAAACAAGGGAAAAACCCTACTTTGCATTTCATTTTGCCATTTCCTTCCTTCCTTCCAGCGTGCTTTCCTCATTTTCTTCCATTTTACTTGATTTTATTTTTCTTTCTTCATATTCACAATCTCTTTCTCTCATATTTTACACTAGAAAGCCCTAAATCTCTTTCTCTTTCTCTCTAATTTCACTAAAATCTAATTCAAAGTTCTTCAAGTTCTTGAGTTCCATTGCATTATTTAATCCGGCTGGAAAGAAAGACCAACTCCTACTATCGCGTTCTCGAGTTCCATTGCGTTTTCATTTCTCTGTTCTTGATTTTTTTTTTGGATTTTTTATAATGATTTTTAGGTTCATCAGTTCCTGATTTTTTTTAAATGAAAATTGGGTTTTATCCATTCAATGTATTCGTTCAAAGTTGGGGTTCATTATTTGGGTTTAGATTTTACTTTGAATTTGTGATATTTGTGGTGGTAGGAGCTAGATCTAGATATTTGACTTTCATTATTTATGTTTTTCGATAGATCTAGATATTAGTCCATAATTTTTTTTCCTGGATTTGTATGGTCATACATATTTTTTTTTTCATGTTTAATTTTTTTCTTGATTTTTTTAATAAAAATCTTCGAGTTCATCTGCAGATTTAATGTTCAAAGATTAATTCATCCATGGAGAATGTGGTCTTTGTTTGGAGCGTGGAGGGTTAAATCCATAGAGAATTTATGGGTATTTTTCATTTGAATTTCTGGGTCTTTATTTCAGATCTGAAAATTTCTGGAATTATTTATGGGTAATATTTTAGGTGATTTGTTTTTTCTTTTTAATTTTTTATTTTGTTTTCTGGGTATTTTCTGGGTTCATTTTTATTGTTTTTCGATTTTTCATTTTTCGATTTTCTATTTTCTATTTTTCGTTTTATTGATTTTTTTTTTTTTTAATATTTCATTTTATCTGTTTCTTTTTAATTTTTTGTTCATCTTTGTTTTTTGTTTTTGCAGGGATATATAATTGTTGAAGTCTTGAAGATGGATAAAGTTTTAATTTGTGTTTTTTTTGTTTTCATATCATCAAATTATAATTTGTGATATTTTATATAGTCATAGCAATACTTTTTAAAATTTTCTTATTTGATTGTAAATCTTGTAATGATATAAGTATTACATACTTTGTAATGTTTATTTCTTAAGAATATAATTTGTATTTGATTGACAAGATTTTATTATTGATACTTATATTACTTAATTATTAATTATTTCTACTAACTGGTTATGTTTTATGAACAAATATTTCATTGCAATTAGCAACTAAATTATTTTTACTTTAATTTTACCAAAGTTCATGATACAATTTAACAACTAAATTAGTAATTGAGAATAGGTGTTTTATTTTACACATTTTGTATTATACTATGATTCTGTAATGAAATTATAGTAATTAAGCTTGTTCTTTATTATTTTTAGCAAATTGCAAGTGTTCACAATCATAAAATAAATTAGGATTTTTTACTTTATTAAATCATATGTTATATTGATTAAGTAGAAATATTTGATATTACCCTAAATTTTAGCATAAAAAATAAATGACCTTGATTTTGATTAATTTTTTTTGGAGGGAAAGGTGACTTTTTTTTTTATGAAATTTAGTTTGAAAGGTTAATTTGAAATATTTAAATTGGAATTTAGGAGGGACTTTTAAATTTTTATTAAATTTTGGAAGGAAGAAAGGTTAAATTTTTAGTAAAATTTGGGAGGTAATTTTAATGTTTAATTAATATTTGAGAGGTAAAATTAACTTGTAATTGAAATTCTGGAGGGAAAGTTTATTTGTAATTGGAATTTGGGATGAAAGGTCAATTTGAAATTAGAATTTGAGAGGGAAAATTAATTTGCAATTGAATTTTTTGTTAATTTAACCAATAGCTTAAAACAATTTTCAATTCATTTTGGTCCAGTTAACTAATAGTTTGAAATATTTCTCAGTTTATTTTGGTTTATTTAACTAATAGTTTAATACATTTTTCAGTTAAATTAAGTTCAATTATGGTCAGTTAAAAACAGTTCTATGTAGTCAACTTTTTCAGTTCAGTTGATTTCAGTTCAGTTTCAGTTCAATTAAGTTCAGTTTATTTTGTTTGAGTTAGAATTTCAGTTAGGTTACTGACAGCTCTAGACAAGTTATCATATTTGTTGTTGCTCGCTCACTTATCCCCCCTCCAATATTTGTAGTTTTGAATATTTGATTGATGTCAATCTCGTTCTAAATGAACAAAATTTACCATCCGTGTAATTTATTGTGCCCCTCATCTTCAACCCATCATCAGGTATTCATCTCTCTTTCCATAAATTGTTCAACTCGTACTAATTTTATGCCTTTTGTTTTGAAATTACTGAAATTAATTTTGAATTTTTGAAGAGTCGGGGGAAGTGCGGAAGAACCAGCTATAACAAAATTCAGATTTACAGACCACACTTCTATTCCCACCTTAAGGTTCAGCACAATATTTCTTGGACTTTTCATAGTCATCACCATTTTGCACGTCATTCCATCAATGGCAGCGATAGTACGGTGAGCTTCTGCCTCAAATTCATCGTTGTTCTATCTTACCATTTTTGTTGAATTGTGGCACGACTTGTTCATCAATACAATTTCCCTAATGTATTAATGGTTTTTTTTGGGCAATGTGACAACAAAGTGTTATCATGATTATTGTTTGGCTGTTATTTGCTAATCCAATATTTTCTTCTTCTTGCATTGCACCTTACTATTCTCTGCCAACCACGGGTCGGTGGGGTTGACCGCATGAAAACACATTGACTTCCCAGAGGTCACCCATCCTAGTACTATTCTCGTCCAACAATGCGCCTTGTTGTGACATATTTTTACGCTGGCTGTCACATGCCTACCACAACCTTCCTCCTTTATCCGGGCTTAGGACCGGTAGCGGGAAACCCGACTAGCGGAGTTTGCTAACCCAATACCCTTTAAAAATAAAAACATGCACTCGGGTTGTCTTCCATGGGAGGGGTAACCACAAATTTCCATGTAGGAGTGTTATACATTGCCTTTTCCAAATCCAAGAAAATTGTGTAGCTTATTGAGTGGCTTGTTTCTCTTTCTGTTCTGACATGAGCTTCTTAAAGATTTCGGGCCCTGTTTTAACATAAAAATTGGGCCCATAAATGATTAAGATTGGAAGGTTAAGATCACCAACCCTCCCTAGTTTCTGATTGATATGATCATCTAATTGGTATGAGATCAATACCAATGAAAGTATGAAACAACAAGTGTACAAGCTGAGGAGTGAAAATTGGAGAAACCAAGAATATTCTTCAGGTAGTCGGAGATGATATAACGGGTGACACTGTTGGGGGATTTAGGGTTTGTGTGGAATCAAAGATGTATGGACATAAATTTAGAACCTTCGAGGCGTGTATTCACTATACTAAAAGTAGTATTTCGACCCTATGAAAGCCCGGGTATCACGAAATGAACTTTTGAGATACAACGAATAACAGTGAATTTCAAGCTTTCAATGATATTAACTCAATGTAACTTAGTATTTTGTGAGAACTTGAAGATAAATAAAAAAACTCAGAGAATTTTTTTGCAAAGGAAAATAGAATGAATGCTTGTGTATTTCATTCGGATTCTTCACTCAATTTATAGCCAATAGTCGGTCATAAACATGTACAACACTTCCCACATTCAATAAATCATGCTTTGACTAAGAAAACCGTAAAGAATAAAACTACCACAAATTATAAACTGAACGATATAAAGAAAATTCTAAACTGAGCTAAAACTAAGCTAAGAAAAATGATCCGAGGAAAAATATATACTCCTTTTTTTTCCTTTTCGTCATAGACTTATAATGGGCTTTCGGCTATTAAGAAACTTAATAGGTTGGTTGGGAGCACAAATCCTTTTTTTTTTAACGAATATTTTGGATATACAGTATTTTAGGATTTGTGATCTGTATCCGATCCGAAAAAATTCGAATATCCGATACGAATAATTCGAAACCATAAAAACCGGATCGGATATCCAATAATTCGGACTGGATCGACCGAGTCATGGATCGGATCTATTGGATCGGATTTTTTTTTAAGCCCTACCTTTCACACTTCTGCTCAGAAGACTCCCTATGAGATCATCTACAACTATGCCTCTACTCTGCACTAACTCACTAAGGCAAGTAATGTGGAAGCAGTAGAAAAAAGTCTACAACAAAGGGAGAAGATGGCGAACGATGAAACATTCGGCAAAAGCTCATAACAGAATGAAGTAGATGGCTGATAAAAGGAGTGAAAGGCAATTTGATATCGGTGAGAATCCAACCCTTTAGGGAACTATGTACTCCAGAGCCCTAATGAGAAACTGGAAACTATGTATTATAGGCCTTACAGGGTCGTCAACCAGGTGGGACAAGTGGCCTAAACGCTAAGGCTTAGTTTTAAAAGGCGCAAGGCGCACCAAGGCGCAAATAGTCGTTGGAGCCTAGGCGCAAGGCGAAGGCGTGCGCCTTTTGTAGGCGAGGCGCATGTGTTTATAACTTTATATATACTTATTTCAAATTAATTTTTTCTTTGATTGTAATTAATATTTATTAAAAAGATCCTAAACCATTTATAATATTGACATTTGTAAACCTAAGGTAGTCTTAATTTGAAAAAAATCAAATATTCTTCAACTTGTAACTTAAATCTAAGCTATTTTACATAAGGCGCAAAGGCGCGCCTTGCCGAAAGGCTCAAAAGGCGAGCGCCTTTCGGAGGTAGCTGAGCATCGCTTAGCTAAAGCGCAAATCCCAGAGCCCGGGAGCGAGGCGTGCCTAGGCGCGCTTTTTAAAACTAAGCGCTAAGGTACTAGTTGGATCTAAAATTCATCCCACATTCCATGTGTCACAGCTCAAGAAGCACCATGGCTAGCCTCCATCTAACACCCCTTCCATCCCTGCACACACTGCTGCAAAAGACAACACTAGGTACCGAATTCAGCTCAGTAATAAAAGAAATGTTAAGAGACACAACCTGACTGTTGTTCAATGGCTGATTCACTGGTCTAATTCAACTCCTGAAGAAGCTACATGGGAAGGTGTTGCTTAAATAGAAAAACAATTCCCAGATTTTGATCCTTGGGGTTAAGAATCGTTGCAAGGGGGACTGTTGATATGACCATTATCGAGATTGGGGAGGAGTTGATGGGTATGAGATCAATACCAATGAAATAGTAACAAGTGTACAAGTTAAGGAGGGAAAATTGGGGGCAACAAAGAATTTTCTTTATGTGGCGTACCGCCAAACTTCTCTTGCTCACAGGCCATTTCAGAAGCTAGCAGCACGCTATTTTGGGCCCTTTGAAATTGTCCAGCGTGTGGGAGCCGTGGCATACAAGCTCCATCTTCCTCTGGGCAACAAGCTGCATCCTGTCTTCCATATTTCTCAGTTGAAAGTTGCAGTTGGGTCTGCTCCTGTTTCTCCTACAATTCCTCCCCAACTCACTTCTGACTTGTTCCTTAACGTCACTCCTGCTGCTGTCCTTGGGGTGCATCCCAAACCCACTTCTTGTACTCCTGAGGTTCTCATTGCTTGGGACGGGTTGCAGCCCTTTGAGGCGAATTGGGAGGATTTTGCTACCATCCAAGAAAGGTTTCCTGACTTTCACCTTGAGGACAAGGTGGCGCTTTGGGGGGAGGGTATTGCTGCACATCGGCCTACAACAACTGTGGTACACACTTATGCGAGGAAAGGGAAATTGGCTATGTAAACTGAATCGTTTATTAAGGGAATATTTTTTTTATTTTTTTATTTTAGTTGTTATAGCATGTAGCTGATGTGGCCTTTTGAAAGGCAATTATGTCTATTTCCTTGCAGTTAATTTTTTATTAGCTTATAAATAATCTGTAATCACCATTGTGGAAAATCTATGAGAAATATATCAAGGATCTTTTAAGGAGAGTTGGCTTACCTCTCGAATGTAAGATGTGGTGTGAAACTTTTATTGCTTAGTGTGTGGCATCTTTTATGTTTCACCACATTATGTCACGAATAAAATTATTGGTTCATATTGTAAATTTGTGATGGATATGGTGGTAAAGGATATGAAACTCGTGGTTTTTGTTTCCTTTATGAGTAGAATGAATGTTATGATGGTCATCTTTTCTGTCATATACTCATACCTGGCAATTATATTGGTATACCCACATTGTTTATATGTTGGACTTTGGTTGAGATCCTTCCCAAATAGCCTAGGTAAACTATTTGCTGTAACTTGGAAACTATATGAGTTTAGCATTTTGTTTTGCTTAAGTAACAAATGTCATAATTGAATTTACTTTTGGTGAATTTGGGTAACATAGATTATTGACATTAACTCTTGCATGAACGTATATCTAATGTTGTTGCCTGATGCATTGTCCTTTTTTTAGGTTCATGGAGAATCAGATTCTCAGAGATATTCAGCAGAAACCAAAGGTATCAGTAAGTGGATAAGTTATCTTTTGCTATACTTATTGTGATTGGCTGGTTCCCTAACATTATTTTGATATTTCAGGTTCCGTGGAAAGGAAAGACGGTCAGCAAGAAAGATTACTTTCAACTACCAAGTACTGTAGTCACTTGCATTAGACATTTTATATGTCAATAGTAAGGTTTAACTTTTCCTTTAGTAATCTGATAGAGTGATAGGTGTAGCCTTTCTGTGCCTTGAACCTTACTCCCTCCATTGATCAATCTTTGCAACATATCCTGCTTGCACTATTTACTTTTCTGAATTTGATCATCTTTAATATAATACTAATCTTCAATAATAGTCACTCAAAATATTATTCAGGCTCTTCAGCTACTATTGCAATTAACTTGTAAAATTGTAGCATGTGATATTGCAGTAGAATACTTGGGCTTCAATAAGTAAAACATACTTTGGATTTTATACTATGCTCATAGTTAAGAACTTCACATCATTGATGTTACTCATGGTGTCATGTATGTAATACACATGGCTGCTACTTTGCTCCTGCTAGTGCTATGGTGTTGCTCTCATGCTCTTCCTGAAGCTTTCCATTCTGTAGTTCATAATGAGAAACTGTCACTATTTTTGTTTAATACGACCACTAATCTTAATGAAGGACATAAATGATTTTTTGAGGGAGGAAAAATCAGAACTATTTTATTACAGCATATTAGGGATTAGGTTGTATAATGGGCTGTCATGTCATAATTGTTACAATTAAGAGAGAATTTATGTGCATGAATCTGGTTTAGAATGGAGCCTGGACATGTAGAATGGGGTGCCCATGTTAAATTTGATTTGGAGGATCATATCTTTTCTTATACTTGATGCCAGATGTGTGTTAGATGATGCAACTGGTAGCAATGCTGTCTGGGTTAGAAAAATGCGAGAGCAAATGAATGAATTAGATGAATTGTAGAATCTAGAAAGGATGTGAAAGCAAGCTACAAAAGTAGGAGGTGACTTGGTAAGAGGTAGCTGTCTCCTAGGCATTTGCGAATACATTATTAATTTCTATGTCCCAATGCATTGCAAAAAATGGAGCAATACAAGTCTAAATATTTGTGCAGTCATATTCTTATGGTTGATCTTGTAATATAGCTCTACAATACTGGTTCAATGTTGTTTTTACTTTTTAAAGGTGGGCATGGGCTGTCCCGGGACGGCCCATGTGCCAAGGCGAATGGCCTTGTGCCACAACGGGCCGTGCCATCGAATGGGCCAAGACAAATTCGTGTTGTGTCTGTGTCGTGCCAAGTCTAAAAAACAAGGGTCATGCCTAACCCGTCTTACGTTTCGTGTCAAGCTGACTTGTGCTGAGCCTCGTTTCTTAGTTAGATTTTTTTTTTATGTTTTGTGGATCTCTCTCATAATGAATGTTCCACGTGGCGGGTTGGCCGTTTTGCTTGTCCCAAGTTTTGAAAATGTTGTCCATGCACAGTCCATAGCCTACGAGCATGCCTCTTGTGCCAGTGGTGGGCTCGTGCAGACTCATATTTGGCCTAGCGCGACCAGAGCGGCTACCTAAGGCCTCATTCCCAAATGTCCAAAGTTGAAAATAGCTATTAAAAATAATATATGAAATGCATACCATATTTTGTAATTATGTTCCAACTCTCCATCTCCAAACAAATCCACGTTTTTATTTCATGATAAAGTCAAATAGTCTTTTGAACATTCAAATGGGATTAAGACTTAGTTTTAAAAAGTGCGCCTCAGGCACGCCACATTCCTAGTCTTTTGAACAACCTACCTATATATATTGCTACTAACCTAATTGATTTTGTCTCATTCTAGTACATAGAATTACAAAAAGCTGATAAAATCACCAAAAAGCTAGCAAGACAAAATACAAGTAAAAAGGACAAGGGTAAAAGTAAATAAAACAAAAATTATAAATAATAAAATCCCAAAAAATCATTTAATTACTTGGTGCATTGCAAACCCTTTGATCAACGAATAAATGATTAAGATTAAATTTGATTTTCGCTCCTTACTCCTATTGTTTGGAGTCAATGTATCTATGACATAAAATCAATGTATTTTTACTCAATGTATTTATAGTATATTTTGAATGTACCTATAGTTGGCAATCCGCTCAGGTAAATGCTGTCAAACAATCTAGGGCGGAAGTTAGTGAAACAAAAGATATTGCAATGTTCACTACCCTTCGCCAAGATCAACTAACAAGTACTACCACGGAATCGCAGGCTGACACCATCATCAACCTCAAGGCTGAGCTTTCCAAGCATCTCACCAAGATCACTGAGCTTCTCACTGAAAAAGAGAAGTTACAAGAAGATGCCAAGGGGAAGGAGGAGGCTGCCCAGGCTAGGGACGAGGCCTTTGCAGCCAGAGACGAGGCTGCCCAGGCTAGGGACCCAACTCCAGAAGGATAAAGAGGAGTTGGAGGGAAAGGTCGCCTCTCTGGAGAAAGAGACACTCCGGAGGGTTATAGAAGCCGACATGGCTTATTAGAGAAAGGTGACCGAGGCCTGGGAGTTGGCCTACTCGGGTGCCGACTTTGGGCGTATGAGCCGCTTTCTAGACTGGGTGGACATCAAATCTGTCTGCGACAAAACAGGCCGCGACCCTCCTCCACTTCCTGAAATATCCGAGGGTGAAGATGAAGAAAAAGAAGCTGATGATGATGAAAGTGATGCTGAGAGCTAAGCCACTCTCCCCTTGTATAGTAGTTTTAGCTAATCTTAGCTTTTAAGTTAGTTTTTAGTTTTTGTATAGGCGGCTGGTCCGCCATAACTTGTAATAATTTCAGATTCAAACGAATAGGACAAGTTTTATATTCAACAAGTCTCGGCTTTCAATTTTATATTCCAGCACTTAGTATTTATGATATGTTGATGTTATGCCCCTGAGCAATGCAGTCGGTTTACAAAGTCTGAGTGATTGCTCGACAATTTATCTTGGCAATTGTTCTTTGCCAAATAAGTTGGGGGCAATCAATCAGATACCTGATTGCCCTTAAACCGAGTGTATTGCTCAATGTGACATTTACACATTTAGGGCTCGGCCCTTCCTGGTTGAGTATCATTTTACTTAAGGAACAATATAAAAATTGCCCCTGATTGGGCCTGAAGCATTCCTTTTCTGGATCTGCCACGTGGAATTCAATTTCCAAAAATGGGTCTTTGTTTTGGGCCTAAAATAATAAGGCAAATTTTTAGGAGTCTTTATAGCAAACCACTTATTTTGGGCCCCAACTTGTTTTTAAGAGCAATAAATGCTATAGGGGTAAAATTGGAATAGTGGAATTTTGTGGAGCTCCTATAAATACCACTTGCTTCCCTTTCATTTTTCACAATGCAAATTGCAATTCCTTGAGAGAGAAAGAAGAGGGAGAAGTTGTGGAAAATCTTTCTAACTTTGTGAAAGAGAATGTCTAATCAGTGGTTACCCAAGGAGAAGGATAGCCGTAACAAGCTTCCATGAGGGAAGCCGGAGGGTACTACAGATGATGATGATTTTACCAAATATGCCTGGAAGGTGAAATTATGGGATGAAGGAGAGAAGGGTGCCCAGGAGAGTGAGGGCTCGACTCGAGCGGGCAAGCTGCCAGTGGAAGAATATGAAGGTTTCATAGATGAAGAGCGCTTCCTAAATATGAAGTATGAAGCGCGACTGAAGGAATGGGAAGAGATAAAGAAGCGCGACGGTGAGGGCTCGACTCGCGCTAGGAAAGAGAAGAAGGGCGGTCCTTCTGGCCGCAAGAAAGGAGAGAGGCGGCCACGGGAGAAGAGGGAACATCTGGAAATGATCCCACAAACTCCTGAGGAGGTGGAATATAGGGAAAGGGTGGGATTGGCCTGGGACAGAGCGTATCCATTCAAAGACTTTGGATATTTAAGGCAATTTCTCGACTGGGCCGACGAGAGGAGCTGGTGCGAGCGAACTGGTCGGCCTCGTCCCTCAACTCCTGTAATACCCGACCCGGACGAGAGTGATTAGACTATTTGCGCTTAGGAGCGCTTATTATTATTATTATTATTATTATATATATTTATATATATATATATATATATATATATATATTTTTATTTTTTTTGTAAGCCTTTTGGCAAGTGCCGAGCCTTGCCCTTTTGTATTGCACGCTATATTTATAATAGACTTTATTTTATGGTTTGTTTAAGTCGTTACTTATTTGATTATTTGCATAGTGGCTTGGCATTAAATCGCCGAGACACCTGTTTGTTAATAACATAAATTTTTCGAATGACTCGGTCAATTCCAGCCGAGACACCCCTTAGTGAATCATTTTGGATTTTCGAGTGGTGCGGCTAATTACAGCCGAGGAACCCCTTAGTGAATCATTTTTAGATTTTCGAGTGGCTCGGCTAATTACAGCCGAGGCACCCCTTAGTGAATCATTTTAGATTTTCAAGTGGCTCGGCTAATTACAGCTGAGGCACCCCTTAGTGAATCATTTTAAATTTTCGAGTGGCTCGGCTAATTACAGCTGAGGCACCCCTTCTATGAAACACTTGGAAATGTATTAGGGGGCATGGGTGGCCACCCTTTATCCTCGTGAGACTGGTCACTATTGGCCCCTTTTTTGGGGGTCAATTAATGGGGAATGGGAACTTGGTGCTTAGATTAGCACCACAGGCTTTTGGTCTTATTACTATAAACAAAATAGTGGACACTAGCCTTTTAAAATATTCACTTTGAAAGTGAAGGGGCCTTTTGGGACCTAGTCCTGCCCTTTTCATTAATATTGATTTTGATTACATTGTCTCTAACCAAGATCTTATATTGAAATATTTAAAAATAATACTTAGATTATCCATGTTCCAGGAGCTTAGCAGTATGCTTCGGACAGGTCGGTTGTCATCGAGACTTTGTCACAGGATTCAATCATAAGGACTTCTTGTTTTATCTCGACCGTCTAGTTCTTTCTTTTCCTTCCCGACCTCTCATTAGCGACTTCTTTTGGATTGTCAGCAACCTTCACCTTGAGTGTTGTTAAATAACACTCCCTTGCTGTTTGTTGGTCACCGTGAACCGTGCCAATTTCTCCATTGTTGCACACATATTTCATCATCATGAGACGAGGGACTATAACAGCCTTGGTAATGTTCAGAGTTGGCCGGCCTAAAATAATGGTGTAGGCGACCAATTCCCGCACTACTAGAAATTTGACAAACATGTGTCTGGGTTTTTCTTTCTTCCCTATCCTTATTGGGAGAGTAACTATCCCCACGGGGTGAATGGTCCCCCCTCCAAATTCTACGATTGGGTGATTGATTGGCTGTAAAGTATCATCTTGGAATCTCAGCTTCTCCAAGCATGCAAGACTGATGATGTCGGTGAAACTACCCGTATCAATTAGAATCCTTCCGACTTTAAGGTTCGCAACTTTGAATTCGACCACTAAAGGGTCATCATGTGGAGTTTGAATGTTAGGCCGATCCTTCTCGCCTATTAGAACTTTAGGGAATGTTTGCTCCTTCTCCGAGACCATTACTTGGGAGAGACTTCGGAGATGTTCCTTAGTCCCTCTGATAGTTGGCCCTCCGGAAGCGAATCCTCCTGAGATCATAGTCACAACCTCAGTGTCGGTTTATTCGTTTTCCCCATCTTTTTGTGTGGTCTTTCTCTGAAACTTGAACTTGGATTTTAAGATGTAAGGTTCCAACATACCCTTTGTTGCAAGCTTGTCTAGCAATCGCTTCAAATTGAAGCATTCGTCAGTATCATGCCCCACATCATTTTTATATTGTTCAGATCCAGAAAAGGAATGCTTCAGGCCCAATCAGGGGCAATTTTTATATTGTTCCTTAAGTAAAATGATACTCAACCAGGAAGGGCCGAGCCCTAAATGTGTAAATGTCACATTGAGCAATACACTCGGTTTAAGGGCAATCAGGTATCTGATTGATTGCCCCCAACTTATTTGGCAAAGAACAATTGCCAAGATAAATTGTCGAGCAATCACTCAGACTTTGTAAACCGACTGCATTGCTCAGGGGCATAACATCAACATATCATAAATACTAAGTGCTGGAATATAAAATTGAAAGCCGAGACTTGTTGAATATAAAACTTGTCCTATTCGTTTGAATCTGAAATTATTACAAGTTATGGCGGACCAGCCGCCTATACAAAAACTAAAAACTAACTTAAAAGCTAAGATTAGCTAAAACTACTATACAAGGGGAGAGTGGCTTAGCTCTCAGCATCATTTTCATCATCATCAGCTTCTTTTTCTTCATCTTCACCCTCGGATATTTCAGGAAGTGGAGGAGGGTCGCGGCCTGTTTTGTCGCAGACAGATTTGATGTCCACCCAGTCTAGAAAGCGGCTCATACGCCCAAAGTCGGCACCCGAGTAGGCCAACTCCCAGGCCTCGGTCACCTTTCTCTTATAAGCTATGTCGGCTTCTATAACCCTCCGGAGTGTCTTTTTCTCCAGAGAGGCGACCTTGCCCTGCAACTCTTTATCATTCTGGATTTGGGTCACTTGGTTTGCAGCCTCGTCTCTGGCTGTAAACGTCTCGTCCCTAGCCTGGGCAGCCTCCTCCTTCCCCTTGGCATCTTCTTGTAACTTCTCTTTTTCAGTGAGAAGCTCAGTGATCTTGGTGAGATGCTTGGAAAGCTCAGCCTTGAGGTTGATGATGGTGTCAGCTTGCGATTCCATGGTAGTACTGGTTAGTTGATCTTGGCGAAGGGTAGTGAACATTGCAATATCTTTTGTTTCACTAACTTCTGCCCTAGATTGTTTGACAGCATTTACCTGAGCAGATCGCCAACTCTTGGCCCCTTCAAGCCTTAGCATAGCCTGCAAAATAGAGCACGTTTGAACGTTTAGAATATAAAATTTCAAAAATAACTCAAGCAAAAGCACAATGGATGTTTACTTACCTCAGCTAAGGCATATTGGATGGGTGCAAGGTGCCCATCAGAGAAACCTCTAAGGTTGTGGGCAACGTCCTTGCCCGCCCCTTTAATCATCCCTCGGACGATCGCCACTTTTTCTTTACCCGAATAGCCGGGCAAAGGGGGGCCTGGGGCCGAGCTCTCGGCCTCTTCCTTAGTTGGTCCTCCTGAGGGGTCTGAAATGGGAATAACAATCGAGTCCGGATGAGAGGGGGATGATGAAATAGTACGACCTGAAACAGATCGCACTGTCCTTACTCGGTGGGTATAGTATTTACCTCCCATTGTGCTCGCCATCTTCTTGATGGGCGAGGGAATGTTTTGAGCAACTGACGTGGGCATACCTGCAAACACGTCATCAGGAGGCTGAACAGCTGGGGCACCCACCTCTGGCTGACGAACAAACAGAGCCTTCTCTACCGCCTTGACCGGGGAAGTCTTTCTCTTCTTGATTACCCGTTCTTCGGAGACCGCAACCTCCTTTCCCTTACTCTTTTTGCCCCCGTCGCCAGGGGTCTTTCTCTGGGTACCGCTTGATCTGGCACCTTTCTTTCTTTTTGCGCTCCTTGAAGGAGCTGCACTTGCCTAAAACAAAAATAAAAAGTCAATATACATTCACCAAGTACGAAAGATAAAAATGTTAAGATTTTACTGGTATTCCCACTTGGCCACGTTGGTGGTAGTGGAGCAATCACAAATGTTGCTTGCAATATACTCCCTCGGCCATCCTTAAGGCCTAGGCAGGGGATTGCAAGCAACCTACCATTAACCACTCTCTCGGTCAAGTTATGGCCGAGTGAGTTGAATTTTGAAAGTTGCTTGCAATATAACCTCTCGGCCCTTCTTAAAGACGAGACAGGGGATTGCAAGCAACCTACCATTAACCACTCTCTCGGTCAAGTTATGGCCGAGTGAGTTGAATTTTGAAAGTTGCTTGCAATATACCCTCTCAGCCCTCCTTAAAGCCGATATAGGGGGTTGCAAGAAACCTACCATTAACCACTCTCTCGGTCATGCTATGGCCGAGTGAGTTGAATTTTGAAAGTTGCTTGCAATATACCCTCTCGGCCCTCCTTAAAGCCGAGACAGGGGGTTGCAAGCAACCTAACATTAATCACTCTCTCGGTCAAGTTATAGCCGAGTGAGTTGAATTTTGAAAGTTGCTTGCAATATACCCTCTCGGCCCTCCTCAAAGCCGAGACAGGGGGTTGCAAGCAACCTACCATTAACTAATCACTCGGCTCAGATAACGAACAAATGAAACGAACAACGGACTTACAGTCTCGTCCCGACGATCCTTCCAGGACTGCATCTTCAGTTCATACAAGGCGTCCAAGTAAGCGTCGCCCGTCAATTCACCCTTCTTGTGGGGTGGTAAGTCGGCCATGGCAAGTTCTAAAAATAAAAAAAAAAAAGAGAGAGAGAAAAAGAGGTGATTAGGCAATAACCAAGATATTATTTTGCATATAAAGCTGAAGATCTTATATTACCTGGCTCCATGGCAAGGCCTAGCCCAACTGCAGACAAAAATCTTGGGTCCCGGAAAAACATCCAACCAGGGACCCAAACCTTCGGGACATAGTTCTTCTTATTCCTGGAAAATTTAACTTTGGTTTTGAAGGCATCACTCCTTAAAATCTCATCGTCCCGTTGATGAGTAGGAGGCAGATCAACATCTCGGCCACACAAGTAGGGAGCCGTGTTGATAAAATTCAGTTTATTGACAAACTCTTGGTTGTCAAAGTAAACGTAAAGGAAGCGCTTTCGCCAGTTCTTCCACTTGTTATTTTTAGAGAATGTCATTTGGTAAGGTCTGGTAGTAAGAAAGTACCAGGAGTCGCAGCTATTTTCGACTTTGTTCAAATAATGCATGTGGCAAAACAGGGAAAGGACAGGTGGTATCCCATGATCTTACAAGTGGCTATGTATCCCAGGATATTAGCCCAAGAGTTGGGAGTAAGCTGCCACAAGCCTAGGCCATATCCCTCTAACACTTCTAAAATGAAGGGATGAAGAGGGAATCTGAGGCCTTGGTCAATCACAGCCTCGTAAACAGGAATAGCCCTCCTAGGGATGATTCATACATTCGCTCTCACTTTGGGAACGCCTAGAGTATACCCCTTGCCAAAGGCGCACTCTTTTTGCATCGCCTCCAGCTTGGCCGAGTAAAGGTTATAGCAAGATTCCTCCTGCTCACACATCATTGGGTCATAGTAATGGTCAGCCCTCTTGGACAAAACTCTAGAAGACTGACCAACTTCACCTTGCTGATCTCTTTCCTGGCCCGGCTCGTGCTCCCCTTCAGCCCCTGGCCTCTCAGAACCTGAAGGCCCTGGGCCGGTCTGTTGATTCTCACGCACCTCAGTCTGACCCGGCTCATTGGCCGAGTCCTCAGATGAAGGACTGCCAATTCGCGCAGTTTGTTTCACCCTTGCCATTGTACCCTGCAAAGGTACGAAGTTAAGAGTCTTTAGAGGAGAATAAGAAAACTCCGAGCTCGACCAGAGAGAACGACTAGGTCCAGAGATTCTAGACTCTTTGCTACTGGCGGACTCGGTCATTTTTATTGCTAAAAAGTAAAAGAAGACGACCAACCCCAAATAACCAAAAGCAACAATAAGGGAGAAAAGGTATACCTGAGCGAAAGGATAGAAGACTCGGACAAACAGCTTTCGAAGAAAACTTCACGCCTCACAAAGATCAAGACAAAGTTCTTCACGGATTCCTTTCACAGCGAATCCAGAATCTCACTTCAATCCAAAAAGCAGAGGATAAAATCTGAACTCTTCGAGCTTTTACCCAGACACTATCTCTCTAAAAAATCTCTCTAGAAGGCTGATGGTAGTAAAGGTGCTTACGAAAATGATTAAGGGGTATTTATAGACCCCCAATCATTTCAAATTTCAAAAACTTCCTTTTTTCCCCCCACAGTTTGTTAAGAGCTCTAATTAGAGAAAAACTGTTCAAAAGAGGAAAAATTAGTCTAATTCTCCCCCTTTTGAGGGGCAAATGTTATAGCCAAATTCTTGGCCCACTTGATTACGTAAGGCCCAAAGAAGAGCCCAAGCACATCAGCCCAAAAAAGAAGCCCAACAGAAGCCCTCAAAGCAACGTGGCAGCATCTTATTGGTCCACGGTCATGACATTATAGGGCCACGTGACGTTATCCTACGAAGACACCTGGCTAGCTAGAGTTCAGCATAGAAAGTTAGGAAAAACATCAAAAGTGGGAAAACTTGTATCCCACATTGATAGTTTATAAGAGAAAGTAGGAAGATTCTTGTATAAAAGTATTAAAGCAATGATTGCAGCACACATCCCAATATATGCTGATTTGACAACACATAACTTGTAATTGTCAATTAACCTTAATCAATCTTGATTAACAGCTATTTGAGTTATTATTATCTTTTGCACATTTAATTGCTTATTTCTGTATTTATTATTATTACTTTGGAAAAGTGTGTAGCATAGAAGTGTTAGTCCTCTCCTTATTTACAAAAAAACCCTATAACCCAATAAAATCAATGTATTTTTACTCAATTATTTATAGTATATTTTGAATGTACCTATAGTTGTTAATCAATGTACCTTTAGGTTATAGTTGATGTATTTATCTCTTCTCACATTTCTCACGATAGGAAATTTCTCACCGGAACCCAACCCTATATATATATATATTTGTATAATGCAACTTATATACATTGTTGTTGCTCATTGATTCTGATTTTCAACTTTGTTTATTTAAAAATCAACTTAGATTTTTGCATTTGTCATTTAAGGTTGTGAATGTTTTATTGTTGTATGCCTGATTTTGTTTGTTTGGAGTTTTGCAATTGTCACTATCATTATTTTATATCATTGCTCATTGATTCTGAAATTCCTTTTATTCATAAATCTAATTTTTTTTTCTTTTCATATTAGCACTTTACTGAAATTATATAATTCTTTTCGATTGTGTGGATTCCAATGTTTTGCATGCGTGAAGTGTTAAATGAATAAAGTTCTATTTTTGTACTATTTTTAACGTTTTATTATGTTGTTTGTGAATTAAGTGTAATAAAAATTGTCATTTACATAAATAAAATTTCTTTCCTTTTTTGGATACTCTTGAAGATAAAGTCTAATGTTGGTGTTATTGAGCAAGAAGTAGTGGAATGTGTTGAGCAAGAATCATTGCAGCACCCATTGTCAATGTCCCAATCTTTTTCTACTTTCTGCACTAGTCCCTCTCCTTTGTTTCTAGTTTGTTCTACTTTGCCTTTGCTGCCACATAAAACATCATCAAAATTTACTCATTTACTTATACCACTCTCCTCCATGGTAATGGATGGTAATAAAAAATAAGAAGAAAATTCAAGATTGGGAATGAAATATGTTTTCCATGGGGATTATAAGGTTATTCCTTGACAAAATTACACTTTAAATCCATTACCATTACCACAATTTAGTACCAACAACCAAACGGGCCGTTAGGGTATTGTTGTTGTGCTACGTGCAAGTTGTGGTGCATCCTGTTAAGGTGGTAACTGACCAACAGCTTTGTGAGGTTTGTACTAAAGTTGCAGGCCAAATTAGGCCAAAACCTTCTCCTAAATCTCCTCCATTGTTAATTGTTGGGTCAGCAACAATTTCAGTTAAGGCGTCAATGGTAAAGTTTGATATAGCTGGCAAGAGGAGGAAGAAAGTATAATGCTGCTATGCGAAATGGATACAAATGTTGGTATACCTATTCAACTAGTTGATGTTCTTCAAAGAAGGGGCATTAAGCGCCATAGCAATTTTGTGTTTAATATTTGGGGCAGAAAGATCATGTGGTGTAGTTGTTCAGTCCAAAATTGTTCCAAAGTGCTGTTGTGTGAGTGCTTGTTTCTGCTGCTACTGTATTTGAAGCAAAATTTCCAGACTTTAACACTGATCTGACTTGAGGGCAAGTCAGTTTTTCAAGTGGGGCAGTATGATATGGGTACTAGGGCATGTGCTTAATTAGTACTTAATTGGAGAGTTGGTTAAAGCTGTAACAGAATAACAACTCATGCTGTCATTTGTAAAAATAGCTCATGTATACACACTTTTATGACATGAATATACAAATGCTCTTTTCCACCTCTCCTCTCTTCTCTATCTTTTCTCTATATCTGTACTCTCCCTCTCTGTGTTCTCTGTGATAATCACTTGCAGGAGCTACTGTCCTGTAACATCAGGCTTCCTGAAGTGAAAAACCTGAAGCTTTCTTTTATGTTTAAACAGATTACAACAAATATTTTAGTTAAATGTGCGTCTATTATTTCTTGTTTATAGTATGTACTTAAATTCCTTTTGATGTGTGGATTAGGAGGTAATCAAGAATTGAACCTAGCACACACAAGGGATGAATAATCTTCTTCAATCTTTAAAGAAAGATCACTCACAAACTATCTAGATGTATTAATCACTAAACTCATTAGTTAGAACACTAAACTCATGAAAAGACTCTCAATCTCACGGCTTAGAAACACATACACAAACACAAAGTTTTATTTCACTCTAAGAAAAATGTCGTATATACAAATGAGAGAAACTTGGGTATTTATAGAACTCAAAGTAAAAGTCTACAAAACAAAAGACAACTCTAGAAACTCTACCACTTGCAAAATAAAGAGGCGGCAAGAAGAAGAGCAAGTGGACGTAGCTCATAGCCTTCCTTCACACGAGTACCATACTACTAAAGTGACCCATTTTTGGCGTGTGTCAACCTCAAACCCAAGGGGACTTATACACAAGTTAATAGCTTCATGTTGAATTATTGAATCACCCCTTGATTCCACATCACCTTTTCTCCTATATTCCAGTTATAGTATGCTTGAATAACAAATTTTGAGTACTGTACAAGGGAGGAAGAGGAATGGGAAGGGGAAGGAAAATTTCTTTTCAAATATTTCTAAATTTGGAAGGATTTAGTTCATAAAGAGGGCATTAGATTAGGTCTCTCCCTTTTACACCCTAATATTACATGGGAAAGCTAATCCTCTGCTTTATACCATCTTTTGTCTTTTGCTGATTACTATTGTTTTGCATTTGGCTTGGCAGAATATTAGAGCAGTTGAAACGATATGGAATTTCTGGAGTACTATCATATGGTCTATTGAACACAATCTATTACCTTACAACCTTTCTTTTAGTGTGGTAAGTAACTAGAAATTACTTAGTCAATATCTATTGGATTTCGTTATTCGTTTTTGGGTTATTAAATTGTAATTCTTAATATTTCTTCCCTTTGTTTGACATTCTTTTATTTTTTGGGAGGATTGCTAGTTGTATTTTGCTTTTATTTAGACCTCTATTTCTTGCTTCAGGTTCTATTTTGCTCCGGCACCTGGAAAAATGGGTTATCTTGCCGCTGTTTCAAGGTAATTAAACTGTTAAATTAGTAAATTCTCTGTCACAGAAAGTTCAGAATAATTTTTGTTGTGCGCCAAATGTGAGGGAGCGTGAGTAACTTGCCCTTAATAGTGCGGAAAAGTACTTACGGTTCGTTTGGTAGCCGGTTATAAATGGAGGTAATGGGAATGAATTTATAACTAAATTTGGAATAAAAATCTAAACTCATTCCCATAGTGGTGCTAGTTTGACTCTAATTTTTCTAATTTTCTTCACAAATATTCATACCCATATAATACCACCCTTCCACATGGTAATGGATAGTAATAAAAAATTAAGTTTGGGAATGAAAAATATATATTGCATGAGGATTATGAAGTTTTTCCTTAACAAATTATACTTTAAATCCATTACCATTACCACAATTTATTGCCAACAGCCAAACGGACTATTAAAACTTATATTCATGGGTACCCTTAAGGTTTAACAAATTCATGAGGTACTCCTATTAGTCCTATTGTTGTAAGAATGCACTAAATACCCTAAGATTTTAATAAATGTACCATATGCATCTTTTATAACTAATGTGTGTTAGTTTTTCAACATTATTTTAATGTTTTCTAGTAGGTTTAAGCGTCGAGACTCAAGTTGAGGAAAGATATGGGTTATTTACAAATAATTGAAAAATAAAAAATCGACAGTTCATTATTAGAATATTAGGTATGAAAGGGTAAGGTTCTAGAATGTCTCAAAATCTAAGTGGTATATTGTGAATTTTTAAAACAATAGGGGTACCTCATGCATTTTGTGAAACCTTAGGGGTACTTGGTGAAAAAACTGTTTCCAAAATTAGAAATGTGTCTACTATTGTGGGACAACCAAGAAGGAAATTGTGTGAACTATTATGGGATGGAGGGGGTATCTCATTTTAAAAATTCTGACTCATTTCAAGATTCATGTTTCATAGTGTGGAATTGTGGATGCAGATTCTTACAGGTAATGGCCATGGTTTGGGCTGGAAGTCAAGTTACTAAGCTCATCAGAGCTGCGGGGTAACTTGCTAATCTTACTGCATTTTATTATTAGCATAGGTAGCTGTGAAGACATGTTGCTATATTTTGAATAAATGAATAGTTTCAGATTGTTGGTTGACCTTGGTTCTAATATTCCCATTTATGTGATTATTTCCCAATTAGTTATAGTAACAAGATGGATCTAGGAAAGGCTCTAAAATCTCTGTTAGGGGTCGAGAGTGCGCAGCGGAAGTGAAGATGTATTGATCGAGAAATATAATAAAGGCAATAATAGACAAGACTAATATTAAGATGAAAATGGACGATTTTGTGTGGGAACACCCACTTGACGACGAGCTTTTTATTCCACTATATAAAATATAGGAGAGTACAATTATCCCTTTTAAGGGTGTTTGTATTACAATAAGACTCACTATTTTTACTCACAAAGGAGTATTACAAATAGTGGATATATTTTGGTGGAGGATTAACAGGTGAAAGGCTTATGTGTTTTGTGGCTTCTCTTGTGTTTGGCTTGTGTTGTGTATTACGGCTTTGTATGTGTTTTTGCCTCTCTTGTTAGCATCATCTTTTATTTATACTTGAATCTTGGAGGTGATGTAAGGTTCAAGATTTCTCTAGAATATTCTATTATACTATATTCTAGATTCTTTGTTAATCTTTTGAGTATGCTCCATCATACTCTAGAAACATCTTTCTAGAGAAATCTTGATTTTTATTTGCAACTCCACTATCTTTGGGAAGGTTCTAGAAGCATATGAAATTTGGGCCACACTTAACCCAACAATCTCCATATTCCCTTTTTCCACTAGTCAGATAACCTGTGATTTTGTAAACCAAAGAATGATGTTATCGAACTTACATGTCGCTCTATTTTATCTGTTTTAGAAAAGTTGTTGATAACTCAAATAAAAGGTATTAGGAGCAGAAAAGTGAAAAGAGATTAAAAAACGTTAAAAACCTGAAATTAACTACTCCCTTCATTTCTTTTGTTTGTCTTGTTTCCTGAAATAGATGGAATTTTTTCTATTTTGAACTGCAACTTTATCCACTTTTTTATGGTAAAATGATCCCTTTTTATTACTATAAAAGTTTACTCACTATCTAAATTACTCTCCCAAATTCAGTTTCCAACAAACATTTTTTTTTCCCATCATACTAAGTAAAAATCCAACAACTCTTTTTTTTTTTTTTTTTTTTTTTTATGTAGGAATCGTATTACGAAGTATATTAATTACTTCTCTCATAATTGAAGATTCATTTTCCTTAATTCTCTCCCCGATTCTAACCAGGACAAACAAAAGGGAACGGATGGAGTGAGTGGGTAAATTGTAGGTTTTCTGGGTATGTTTGTGTTTTTACAACTAATTTTTTTTTTCATCAGCATTTCTCTCTTTTTCTTGCTTTGAGAAACTTAAGTTTGGATTTGAGCTGCCTGCTTGTAATTTATCAGTTCACAAAATTCATTTGAAATTCGATTGTGATTGCAGTGCCCTAGCCCTTGCACCACTTGTAGATAGAGGGTTGTCATGGTTTACTGTCAGATATAAATTTGAGTCTCGGGGAAAGGTGAGTTATGTTAGATGTAGATTATGAGTGTGTTTAAGTACTGAATATTTTAATTCTAATTTAGGATGTTACACTTTTGATTGTTTCTTTTAAACTTTTGCAGGCTTTCTTCACAATTTTTGCAATTTGTATCAGCTTGGCTGTAATCGTGTTTTTGGTTGTCACTTTGCTTTGGGCATGACCGCATGATGACACACTTCTACTTTTCAGCTTTGATAGATTGAAGAAAACAAGTTTATCTTTTTTATTGTAAATTGATATTGTTAGTTGATCATCTCCCTCATTTACTAATCCTACCCCTTTTTAATTACAATTAACTCTTAAAATGAAACGAATGTTACTATTCCTGGAAAAATTCACAGATCATCACTAAGATAGCATCTATAGACACAAACATCCGGGCCACGACCATCACCATTGACGATGTTGTCGCTGTCAATTTATTAAAAAGAAAATTTAGTATTATTAAAACCCGAATAAAAATTTAATAATGATTTACCACCACTCATTCACCCACCAGGCCACCACCTTTCAATCTGTTTTTTTGGGGAACCAACTTTCAATCTCTCTACCTAACATAAATGGAAAAGGCAAAAATCAATGATTTAACATCAAAAACATCGATATTGTTAGTGCATAATTGCATAAAAAACGGGTAGCACCATGGGAGTATAAGACCAAGAAACCAATGGTAACACCATGGTTGTATTGGTTTCTTGGTTCGGTACTCCCATGGTGTGGTGGTGTTACCTTATTTTTGGGTAGTATTATTCTTTTGAAAAAACAGAAAAAATATCCTCTATTGACTTAGTAGCTTCAATGTTGAGAAGGCAAGCAGCTTTTGTTGAGCTTGCTACATTGAGAAGGGAAGGTGGCTTTTGTTGAGCTTGCGGTGTTGAGAACGGAAGCAACTTTGGTTGGTGATGGTTGCTAGTGGCTCGTGGTGTTGGGAGTCTAAGGTGAGGCTAGCGTTGGGTGTTGCAATGGGGTTAGATTAATGTTGGTTGCTGCCAAGAGTAGGGGAAAATGCCAAACTTTTAAAATTAGTATGTCAACAAGATAGGTAATATGTATATATAATTTTTTTTAATTTTGATGAAAGTATGTTTCCAAATACCCTTCATTTTTTTTCATAATGGAGAACATTTATAACATTGTTTTTACTCAAAATTACACGAAAAAACCATTTTGAATACAAAATTTGTATCTCATTTTTATTAACTAGGCGGCCCTCCAAGAGTTATGAAAAGTGGGATTGAATTTAGGTTGTTATTGAATTCAATAATAGTCTTTCTTCGTTTGGTCCAAAATAAATTGAATTTCAGAAGATAAGTTCTCAAAATAACCTCAATTTTAGATAAATTGGATGTGGGATTATTTTAAGATTAATTGAGAAGATAGTAGAATCAATTTTTCACAAATATTTTACTTGTTTATAATCTTTATTTGATCATAGTTACAAATATTGATACTGAAAGTTCTAGCATCAGCTAGAAAGATAATTAAATGTTGATACTGCTATTATGTCACAGAATTCTTCCGAGAAAGTGCAACTTTGATCTTGTTATTACGGATTATGATTAGGGTTGGGCATAGTGCGGTCTAAACAACACAAACTGCAAACCAAACCAACTATTCTTTGTTTTGAAAGCTTTGTGAAAATTGGATAGAATTTTTGGTGGATGGAAAGTAGAATGAAAAACAAGTAAGCATGGTGAAGACCAGAAGGCGTTTTGCTCTTTAGCAATGGGTGCTGATTTCCTAGCAGTTAACATCATCTGCTTGCATTCTATATCTCCTTAAACAGCAGATTTTAAATAACTTCAATACCAGAAGTGCTCAACTGATCGATTTCAAACGACAACTTGTTTAATGATTCATGATCAAGGATAAGCTTAAAGTTACAGCATTGACCTACACATTACTAAATGCTGTATACATTACTAAATTACGGTGCTCCATGTTCCCTTGCACATGCACCAAACACAGGCGAAGGTGCACCTTCTAGAGAACTACTTTCCTCCACCCCACTCGGGCAAAAAAAAAAAAAAAAAAAAAAAAAAAAAAAAAACTAACATGAAAAACAAGTAAAAAAAAAAACTTTGTATTAGAATTGGAATGAATGGTCATTCACTGATCAACCACGGGCTTCAAAAGACCAATCAACATATTTACGCTTTGCAACTCCAAGATGACTTACTTTTCAAGCTGAAATCTGGTTGCGTAGCATCCCTGCAACAAGCTCCATATATTAGACTAGCAGATCAGTTGGCAAAACCGCAGAGATTTTATCCAAGAATGGGAATACAATGGGTTCAACATTAATTATATCGGAGTGAGTCACCGCAACACAAATTTTTTTCTCATTCATTGCAAACCTAGCATCATCAATGCATTGTTTTTAGTTATCAATTTCTTTTCGCTTTTAGAATTTCTTTGTAAGTTTGGTAACCAGTTATAAACAACGGTATTAGGAATAAATTTATATGTAAATTTAGAAAGAAAAACAATAGTCATCCCAATGGTGGTGCTAATTACCTGCAGTTCATCTTATTTTCATAACAAATGTCCATTTTCATCCAATACAACATGTTGTATAAATGTATAATGGCTTAGGCCAATGAACAACTCAATTCGACCTTTTTCCTTATCCTTTGAGTCAATAAAAGTCCAACAAAGGTAAAGCCTTGTTTTTCTTTGAATTTTACCTTGTTTCGTTAGTTTTTTGTATTAGGTTGTGTTGGACTATTTGAGTTTTAATTTTTATTGTTTTTTAGATTCTTTGTTTTGAGTTATTTTAATTATTTAATTTTGAG
This sequence comes from Salicornia ramosissima, assembly GCA_951394345.1. Taxonomy (NCBI): domain Eukaryota; kingdom Viridiplantae; phylum Streptophyta; class Magnoliopsida; order Caryophyllales; family Amaranthaceae; genus Salicornia; species Salicornia ramosissima. The sequence continues at coordinate 33,257,861 of OX596237.1, forward strand.
TCAAAATTAAATAATTAGAATTTTTAGTTTTAGTCTTTGGTTCTAAGTCCATTTTTAATAGCTTAATTAAAATTCTAAATTTATTATTTGGAAAAGTAATTAGCGAAGTTTGTGTCTTTTATTATTTATATTTTCTAAGTTTAGTTTTTAGAAGTTTGAGTTGAATTTGTTAGTTGCAAATTCAATTATAGTTCGTGCCGTGTATCTTAGGGTGCGTTTGATTCAACTTATATAAGCACTTCTGTGCTTAATTTCAGAAAATTCAAATCAGATCAGATCAGGCCAAATTAGAAAAATTCAAATCAGATCAGAAAATATCAGATCAGACCAGACCAGATCAGATCAGTATTTTGTTCTTTGTTCCTTATAACTCAATTAATATTATTTCTATTTTTATAATAAAATAAAATAATTATAATATTATACATACTAATCATTAATTATATATATTGATGACAAAAAAAATTGAATTGTTGTGATATTTTAGCTTATATTTTGAAGTAATACTATAGCCATAAATTAAAAAAAAAATATCACGACCAATTTTGAAGGATAATATTAATTATTAATTATTTACATAATTTTTTATTTGAAAGAAAATTATATACATAATACACAATGATGATTAGGGGCGGGCAAAAAAACCGGTACCCGGTTCCCGAACCGATACCCTTTTTTTACCCGAAAAATCGGGTTTTGAAAACCAGGTCGGGTACCCGGTTTGTACCGGGTACCGGGTCGGGATTTTTTAAAACCGAGTACCCAGTATCCGGTTTTACTTTTTAAAAAATAGTTTTTTATTATTAAAAAAGTTTTTTAATTTAATTTAAAATTAATTTTTTTTATTATTATAAATACTTTTTTAAAATTAATTTTTTAAAAAAAGTTTTTTTTAATAAAAAAAAAAATTATTTTTTATAAAAAAATTGAAAACAAAGTTTTTTAAAAAAAAATACAAAAAACAGTTTTTTCTTTATAAAAAAATACAAAAAACAGTTTTTTCTTTATAAAAAAATACAAAAAACAGTTTTTTATATTAAAAAACAGTTTTTTTTTTAAAAAGTTGTATACGAAAAAAAAAACCCGGATACCCGGTTCCCCGAACCGAATTTCCTGGTACCCGAATTATCCGGGTCAAAAAATTAAATTATGACCCGAAAAACCGGGTACCCGGTTTTTTGGGTGCCCGAAAATCCGGGTACCCAAATTTGTCCATCTCTATTGATGATATTAATTAGTTACCATTATATATGTGGAAGACGTATGAAGCAACTATTTTTATTTTATTTTGTTTTTATCCTTATTTTTTTAATTTTGTTTTTATTTTTTATTTTTTAATTTTTTTTGCTTTTAATTTATTTTTTTGTTTTTATTTATATTTTTATTTTTATCTTAATTTTTATTTTTATTTTTTTTATTTTAATTTTAATTTTTTATCTTTATTTTTATTTTTATTTTTATGTGACCTTATGCTAGAATATTCTAGCTTAGACATGAGCTAGAAAGACCTAGAGTAGGACTATGAGCTAGAACGACCTAGAGTAGGACTAATTATGTTTAGGGCTGCTCAAAGTGATCCGATCTGAGCGATCCGATCCGCGATCCGTCTGATCCGATCCGAAAAAAGAAGATATTTTTAATTAAAAAAAATTTCGAATATCCGATCCGATTCAAAAAATTATGGGCTTTTTTTGGGCTTTTTCCCTCACAAAAAAAAAAAAAAAACCCCTAACTCTCAATCTCCTATCTCAATTGCCTCCCTTCCCTCTCTGTATTGTCCTCACTTCAAACTCTCATCACTCCTCTCAAACTCTAATCACTCTGGCAAGCTTCCGCCGTCTGGCACTGCGACAAAGAATCCACCGTCCGGTATTCCGGTACTTCTCCTCTTACCTGCTAATTTGATATTGTAGATTCGTAGCCCATCTCAACACCGTACCAGATGTCGGGCCACATCGGCACTCCATCGCCTTCTCAACTACGCCTGCTCGACGATCGATGTTTGACGGTGCTACCCGATGCTGCCTGTCCAACGCCATTGCAATTGCAGTCTTGTCCATTTTTTATTCTTCTTTGACAGTGATGCAAAATATTTTTTTGGTAAAATAAGAATAAGAAGTTGCGATTTGGTCTTGATTTAAAGTACTTTAAGGATTCCATTTGACAATAAGTCAATTGTTTTGGGTGTTGTAATTTTTTTTTAAATTATTGATTTTTGTTTGATTTTTTTTTTTCTCTTCTATATTTTTTAATTTTCTTCCACTATTGCTTAAATTTTTTTCCTTTATGGATGTATGAGACTATATGTCTATCAATCTATCATATTCTATTTTTGTATATTAAAAGAATATGGATATTTAATCATAAAAATGAGAAGAAGAAAAAAGATTCGGATCATCGGATCGATCCGAAATCCGATACGATAATTTCGGATCTTTCGGATCGGGTACCCGATTTATTTCGGATTCGGATCACAATTTGGCCGATCCGAAATTTTCGGATATCCGACATTTCGGATCGGATCGATCCGAATGAGGAGCCCTAATTATGTTAGCAAAAAAAATCTAGAATAATCCATACTAGCATAGCACTCATGCGATGCACGACTTGAAAATCTTAATATTAACTTTGTAAATAACAATGTAAAGATTTGCATAATTCATTTTTTGATATAGTGACTTCAACATCATAGTAAAATTTCACCTTAATAAATAGCAACCTATCACTACTACATTAAAAGTCTAATGCAACACACTAATGCAATGCAATGGTTATTGCTAATGCAACACTTTCAATGCAACGGTAATATCTAATGCACACTATTCACAACATTGAATAACCCATACAAAACAATGCGTAATCTTTATACGAAATATTCACTAACCCTTACACATATTATTAACTAACCATTACACTAAATACCCGGTAATTCATACATATATATACTATGTATATAATAAATTTTGAGTAACCCCTGTCTAAACATGAAAAATGAACGACTTAAAAAATTATAGTAAAATTTATTTTGCATGAAATATTAAAAATATTACATAAAATAGTGAACTTTATTTTTATAAAGGTATTTTCTAAAACTTCATATACACTTTATATATTTCATAAAATAGTTACACATCTCTTTTACTTAAATAGGTGATTGAATCATATTTTAGTGTTTATCTTAAACACTACAATATAATTTTAACTTATTATTGTTCAAAAATGCATGAACAAAATAATTTTGACGAAATGAAATTAAAAAAGTCAATAAAAGTTTGTTTAATTTATACACATTGTTCCAGACCCATCCAGGTGATCAAACCCATGTTAGTGGGCCAAAATCCTAGGCCCAATTCTGATAGGCCTAAGGACACGTCAGATGTTCCACAAGGAATAAGAGGATGCCACGTGTCAGCTGACTTAATCAAACCTTGACCAGGTTTCCATCACGTGTCATGGGACAGGCCCACACGCAGGCACTGCTAGTTCAATGAAACCCTAACCGGGGAACCTAATGCCTATATAAGGATCAGTCCAATCATTCCATAGGTACGCAATTCACAGTCCAAAAACTCACCCAATACTCTGACTCCTTATTTTCGATATCTGACTTAAGCATTGGAGGGGCGTTACCGAGTTCCACCCCCCGGGTTAGCAATCTCTGATTGTTTTGCAGGTCACAGCTTCATTGAGGATCGTCCAGAGTACACGTCATACACCAAAAGATCGTTAACTACTCACTAGAAGTTCCAGAACAGGAACAGATTGGTGCCGTCTGTGGGGATATTAACAAAAGACATGGCAAATACCAGGGCAAAGGCGACTCGATCCAATCAGCCAGAAGAAAATCCCCGTGTATCGCCTAACCGGCGAGAAGCACATGTCACTGACGACAATTCGTCCAATAGGGCGAGTGACTGTCGCCGTCGTGAAGAACAGATGGTCTCACGTAAGGACTTCGAAGATATCGTGATAGCGATGAACAACAAGTTCCAATAGAGCCTACAGGAGCTGAGAGACAGCATACCCGCTATGATTGGGCAACAGAGGCCTCCATCCCAGGCCGCAGGTCCATCCAGGGGCCCCAACCCTAGCCGGGCAACAGGGGCGCGTTCACAGAGAGGCTCTCAGCCTGGGACGCTCCAGGAATCATCAATTCTAGACGCGATGACGCTCGAAATATTATCGAGTCGCGTCGGGCACGAACGGCCTCAAATGTCAGGGAGGTCACAAGACTAGAGACTCGAGGCCAGCCAAGGAGATCACCAGAGAGATCTCACCATACTACTGCTAGGAATCAGAGGTCAGCTGCCATCCCAAACCTGGGGGAAGGCGTACGTCGTTCCCCAGTAGCTGTCCCTAACTGGGACGACAACAGAAAGCGCTCTCCAGTGGTCGAGCCAGAGCGACCAACAGGGGAAGTCCTCTTCAAAACTCCATTCAACCAGAGGCTTTTGTACACCACTGACACAAGGAAAGTAAAGGCCCCCACCATCGAACCCTTCTCCGGGGCGACTGATCCCGCTGACCATATGGCTGCCTACAAAGGCCAAATGGCAGTGCAAACAAGCTGTGAGGCAAGCTGGGGTAGGTATTTCCCTACTACTCTCAAGGGCCTGGCCCTCACCTGGTTCACCGATCTTCCATCCGGGTCGATTATTAGTTTTGCAACATTAGAGGCGATGTTCCTTAGCCACTTTGTGGCTGGGAAGAAACAGCGTAAGACAAGCATTCATCTCATGGCTTGTCAGCAAGGGGAGCATGAGCTCTTGGGAGATTATCTCAAGCGTTTCAACGCTGAATTAATCCAAATACCTAATGTGGAAGATTCAGTGGCTTATGCGGCATTCATGTCAGGACTAAAGAGGGGCAAGTTCAAGTTTTCCTTGCTGGAAAACGAAGTATCCTCCTATACCGACGCGATGGACAGGGCTCGAAAATACGTCCAGGCTTCGGATATCAATAACCTCGTCGAGAAGTCTGACAAAAAGAAAGATAATAAGAGGAAAGAATCTCAACGAGGGGGTCCTAGCCGGACATCCACTTCAAAGAAAGAATCGAGATAGGGGGGGGGGGGAAGATCCCAGGTTCAATGTTAACAGACGGGAGATATTCTTAGACATCAAAGGCCAAGAAATCCTCCCCAAGCCGACCCCTGTTCGCACATCGATCAATAGAAGGAATCCAAAACTCTGGTGCGAGTATCACCACGAGTATGGGCATACCACAAAAGATTGCAGGGAGTTGAAAAAGGCGCTTGATAAGCTGGTGGATCAAGGCAAGCTCAATCCTTATCTGTCAAAAGAGAATGGGGCTAAGAAGCAGAAACGCAGTAACAACAACGAGACTGACGGATTGATCAACGTCATCGCTGGAGGATATTCAGTAGAAGCGCCGTCAAACAAAGCATTGAAGAGGGATCTCAGGAACTCGACTTTTCAGATTGCTGAAGGGGCCATCAAACCACCCCCACCAGGTCCGACGATGGTATTCAATACGTCTCCTCTTCGACCAACCTGCTTTCCTCACAACGACCCCCTCGTGGTCGAGGTAAAAGTAGCAAACTCTAGGGTCAAGAGGGTACTTGTGGACAGTGGGAGTTCAGATGATGTAATGACCTTGGAATGCCTACGACAACTGAAGTACGGCGAAGCCGATCTAACCCCGTTGGAAAAACCTTTGTTTGGCTTTGGGGGTCGACCCGTCTTCCCCTTGGGGATCATTAAGCTTCCTGTTCGACTCGGAGAAAAGGGGGAAGGACGCAACTTACCAGTCACATTCATCGTCGTAGACATTAAACTCCCTACAACATCATCTTGGGAAGACCTTTGTTGAACAAATTATAAAATAAAGGTTGCCATCTCTACATACCAGCTCTTATTGCAGTATGAGACAGATAAAGGGGAAGTTGGGAAGTTGTATGGTGATCAGAGGACAGCCAAGCAATGCTACATCAACAGCATCAAGGCTACCTCACCACAGGTCGAGGTAGGCGACAAGAGAAAGGAGCCGGTCGAGTCTTCTGAGGCTGTGTTTCTAGCTGAGGATGCCAAACACTACGCTCGACCAAAACCCATCGAGGGTCACGAGGAAGTCCCCATCGATGACAATCCTGAGCACACAGTCAAAATTGGCGTTGACATGGATCCTACCCTCAGGGAGTCAATCACTCAGCTACTCAAAGAATTTCGCAATGTCTTTGCCTTCGACGTTTCGGAAATGCCAGGCATTGATCCTTCGGTTATGTGTCAGGAGCTCAACATTCGTGAAGGGTTCAAAGGTGTCAAGCAAAAATTGCGAAGACAGAGTGAGGAAAGAAACAAGACAGCTGCGGCTGAGGTAAAAAAAGCTGCTAGAGCATGGGTTCATCAAGGAGTGCCAATACTCTAATTGGCTGGCCAACGTTGTTTTGGTCAAAAAGCCTAACGGAACATAGAGAATGTGTGTAGATTTTACTGATCTGAATAAAGCCTGCCCCAAGGATGACTATCCTCTCCCAAAGATAGATAGTCTGGTTGATTCTACTGTCGGACATGCAATGTTCAGCTTCATGGATGTCAATGCTGGCTACCATCAGATACCAATGGCTGAAAAAGATCAGGCACATACTGCCTTCATCACCAAGCAGGGGGTCTACTACTATCGAGTCATGCCTTTTGGACTCAAGAACGCTGGGGCTACTTATCAAAAACTAGTAAACACAATCTTTGCCGAGCAGATTGGTCGCAATGTTGAGGTTTATGTTGATGACATGATAATCAAAAGCAAACAGACAGGTGATCATCCCAAGGATGTAAGGGAAACCTTATCAACACTAAGGAAGTTTGCAATGAAACTCAACCCTAAGAAGTGTGTTTTTGGGGTTAAGGGGGGCAAATGTCTTGGTTTCTTGGTTGATGAGAGGGGCATCGAGACAAACCCTGATAAAATTCAAGCCATCATCAACATGCAGTCTCCAAGGTCAGTTAAGGAAGTGCAACAACTCACAGGATGCATGGTTGCATTGGGTCGTTTTTTATCACGATCAGCAGACAAAAGCCTCGCCTTCTTCCAAGTGTTGAAGCGAGCCACATTCAAGTGGGACGAGGAAGCTGAGAAGGCATTCACACAGTTAAAGGAGTACTTTGCCAGTATCCCAAAGCTTGTTTCACCCTTACCAGGAGAGACATTGTATATCTACTTAGCGATATCTGAGTATGCTTTAAGTGCAGTGCTAGTAGCTGAGAGAGAAAAGCAGCAACACCCGGTTTACTTCATCAGTCATACATTTCGAGGGGCAGAGACTGAGAAGATGGTCTTTGCCTTAGTCATGGCTAGTCGAAAATTGAGGCCATATTTTCAAGCTCAACTAATAAGGGTCTTGACCGGACAACCAATAAGGAAGATCATCGAGGGAAAGAATCATTCGAATCGCATCACTGAATGGGCAAACCAGCTGCCTGACTTTGGGTTAGAATATGAACCCCGTCGAGCCATCAAAGCTCAAGCATTGACTGACTTCATTGTGGAATGCACCAACAGGCCAAGCTCTTCTAATCAAGACAGTTCTAAGGTTTGGGAGTTGTCTACTGATGGATCTTCTACTCAAAATGGAGGAGCAGGAATATTGATCAAGACTGATAATGGGGATCGACTGGAATATGCCATTAGATTCAGCTTTGTGGCATCGAACAACGAGGCACAGTACGAGGCTCTGATCTTAGGGATTCAAATGTGCCTCACTGCTGGGGCAAGGCAGGTTAAAGCCAAGGCTGACACACAGTTGGTCGTGGGACAATTCAAAGGAGAATTTGAAGCAAAAGAAGACAGCATGAAAATGTACCTCCAGAAACTAAGAGCCCTCGTTGGGAAGTTGGAGTCTTTTGATATTCAGCATGTCCCTCGGTCTGGAAATCAACAGGCAGATGCTCTATCGAGGCTGGCAAGCTCTGCTGAAGGAGAAGAGCCACGAGTTATTCAGTGGCAGGTATTGAAAGAACCAAGCATCAACGAATTTGAAGTCAACACTTTGGCTCGAGGTGAAACGTGGAAGGATGCTATCATCCAATATCTGAAACATGGGGCTCTGCCCATGGATGAAAAAGAAGTCGACGAAATCAAAAGGAAATCTAAGTGGTTCACATGGCACGACGGAGAGTTGTACAAACTATCTTATACACACCCCCTCCTGAAGTGTGTGACCCCTGAGGAAAGGGGACTATATTCTGAAGGAAATTCATGAAGGATGTTGTAGCAATCATCAAGGGGCAAGAACAATCGCGGGCAAGGCCCTTCGAGTTGGATATTATTGGCCTACTCTCAAGGAGGATGCTATCGAGCTTGTGAAAAAGTGTGTACAATGCCAAACTCATGCTGCTATCCCTAGGCAGCCTTCGAGTGCCTTAACAACAGTTCAGGCAGTCTTACCCTTTGATAGATCGGGAATGGGCCTGCTTGGTCCCTTTCCCCCAGTTGTGGGGCAGAAGAAATTTCTCATTGTTGGGATCGACTATTTCGCCAAGTGGGTTGAGGCTGAGCCCCTATCGAGGATCTCTGATAAGCAGATACAAGAGTTCATTTGGAGAAATATCATCACCAGATTTGGAATTCCAAGAATATTGATTTCAGATAATGGCAGGCAATTTGAGAGTGGCCCAACAAAGGCATATTGTGCTCAGTTTGACATACAAACAAGGTTCACATTAGTGGCAAGGCCCCAATCCAATGGACAAGCTGAAGCGGCCAACAAAGTTATACTTCAAGGCATCAAGAAGAAAATAGAGGCAGTTAAAGGATCTTGGGTAGATGAGCTTCCAGGGATTCTATGGTCCACTAGGACAACAGTCAAGGAGGCCACTGGACATACTCCGTTCTCGCTTGTTTATGGAAGTGAGGTTGTGTTGCCTGTCGAGGTGGGAATACCCTCGCCAAGAATCACCTTCTATGACTACGATCGGAACAAGGAAGAAAAAGCCATCAACCTAGATTTGTTGCCAGAAACAAGGGGAAATGCACTACTCAAATCCATTGCCTACAAACAGAAGATAACCAGGTGCTTCAATCGTAAAGTGTCACCTCGAACAATACCAATTTGTGATTGGGTACTGAGGAAGGTCGAGGCCACTGGGAAGACTGCTCTTCAAGGAAAGTTGGGTCCCAACTGGGAAGGACCCTATCGAGTCGAGGAAATGGTAAGGCCAGGGACATTCAAACTTGTCAATCAAGAAGGAAGGCCCTTGCCAAGGCCATGGCATGCTGATCACCTGAAGAAGTTTTATGCTTAAATTCCCCTCATTAGCTTAGCTAGGTTTTAATAAAGTCCCTAACAGGGAGTTGTTCTAGGTTGAATATCAAGTTTGGATGTTTTAGTTTCAATAAAGCCCTAACAGGGTCATATTCATTCATTTATAAAGCCCTAACAGGGTCAACTGCTATTGAATTGTGCTTATTCTTTGCATAATAAAAGCCCTAACAGGGTCGAATTTTTACTAACTTCTAAAGCCCTTGCAGGGTTGAGTTCGGAGTAAATTGTTCTTTCTTTGCATAATATTGAACCCTTACCGGGTCGAATTTTATGGTTTCATCGTTAAGCAATAAGGTTAACAACAACAATAAACAAAAGCAATAAAGAAAGCAATAAAAAAGCAAACACTTGGTCAAAAAAGTTGTTTTTCATTAATATTCACTTTGTTACAACCTAGGCTAAGTACAAAAAAAAAAAAAAAAAAAAAGAAGAGACTAAGTACAATATTGTTACAACCTAATCTATACAACCAGAAGGGTTCTCTTACTGTTGCTGTTGTTGCTGTTGGCTGACCTGCCCACCACTCTTACCCACTCCCTCGAGGTCGCCTCCCTCACTTGAGCTAGAAGAGAGGAGGTTGGTCTCTTGTTCACCAGGGAAAGGGGCAGCCTTTTGCTTGGGCTCTTCTTCCCCAAGAGCAGCCTCCTTATCTTGAGCTTCTTCTTCCAGTTCCAAGGCTTGGCACCTGGATTCAAAGGAAGCCCACTCCCCTGGATGAAGCTCCTCCAGCACTTTCTTCGCACGGCCGAGGATATCAGCAATAAGGATACCAGCACCCTCAGCAGCTCCATTTAGGCGAAGACCAGCCTTGTACTTCTCCCCAGCCTCAAAGTCAAGCCATTTGTTGACAATGGCCTCCTCATTATTTTTATCTCCTCGAAGGCCATGTCACAAGATTTCTTGGCCTTTTTCAGACTCTTCTTGGCTCTCTCCAAATCCTCCTCAGCCTTGATCTTCGCCCGGTTGATAGAGTCACGCTGAGAGATAGCATCGGCGAGTTTCTGCTCGAGGTGGATGATGGAGGCGTTGGCCGTGGCGAGGTCAGTTTTCACAGCCTCCAGCTCACCCTCCAAAGAAGTCACTTTGGAGCTAGCAGCCTCCAAGGATTTCTTGGTGGTGGCATGCCCTTCTCTTTGTTCAGCCAAATCAGTCTTGGCCTTTTCAGCATCAGCAAGGGACAAGCCCTTACCTTTGTGGCTCAGCATATACATGGATGCAGCATGCATCCGAATAGACATTTGCAAAAAAAAAAAGGAGTTAACAACAAGTGGAAGGAATATAATGATAGGACAAATGACTAAGTTCTTACATCCAGCCAAGAGTTGTGAAGGTCATTGAAGACCTCTTCCTCGTCAGCTTCCATGATGAACTCTTCATCAGATGGAGCGTAGATGGCCCTGAACGCCCCATGAAGGCGACGGTTGCGTTCTTTCTGGGTCAACGCACTAAAAGGTTTGTCACGCCCAGCCGGAACCTCTTTGGAGGAGGAAGGCCTTATAACCTTCTCCGCAGCAACAAGTGCGGCCTCAGTCGCTGCATCTTTCTGGAAGAGCCCCCCTTCAGCTGAAGATGGTTGAGACCCCTCGCCCACCTTCTGTTTTTTCTTCTTGTCCTTTTGCTCTCCAGCAAAAGGATTAGACTCCCTAGACCTCTTTGGTCGAGGAGCCCCACTGCTCGAGGTTTTCTTTTTGTGCTTGGGATCCTATTGAGGCAACAAATATATTAGTTAGGGGACATCATCAAGTCAAAGGAAGGGGGCAACATAAAATACCATCGAGGTTAATAATTACCTCAGGGGGGTTAGGAATTGGTTCTTCCTTTGAATCGATCTTGCCTTTTACAGCAAGAGCCTTCATAGCAGCAGCGATCATGAGGGAGGCCATTTTTGGATCCAACTTGTCTCGAGCTAGCCCTGCAATACAAAGGACAAATAAGTTAGAATATCAAGAGGGATTAAAACTAGTAAATTAGTGCTTAATAGTTAGGAGCCCCTACCCTCAAGATATGTTGGGTTTAGCCCCATAGCATACAAGAAAAAGTCTTGCTTCAAGTTATCCGTGCTGGGAAGCCAGTTATAGGGGACCATCACTGTCTTCCCATTTTCCTCTTTTGCTTCGAGCTCACAGTAGATGACTACCACTGCTTCCTCAGCGGACATTTTTGGCACTTGACGGTTTAGGTGGAAGTTTGGTTCATCTTCCACCACCCTAGGGATTCTCCACCCCTCGCTATTAAAAACAAAGAAGAATTCGTGCCTGAATCCTTCTTGGTTGGTGGGCACGTTATTTACAAACCTATAGCCCTTTCTAACTTGGAAGTTATACCAACCCTTCTCGTGGTCAGTGCTACGGCTCTCTACTAATTTGGCCAGATTTCGCCAAAGGCGAAGGGTTGGGGTAATCCTAAGCATTGTACAAATACCTATGAAAGAGTTGATCGAGGCCCAAGAGTTGGGTACCAACGAGGCTAGAGATAAGGCATATTCACAAAGAAGCTGTACAACAAAAGAATGTAATGGAAATCTAAGCCCCCTGATCATGGCAAGTTTATACATAGCTACACATCCATCAGGGGGGGAACGGATGGTCTGGAGGTTAATGGGTCGAACTACTACATATGGCTCGGAAAATTGAAATTGGGCAACAAATGAGCGAATGTCTCGCTTTAGACGATGGTTGAGAGTTGGGGCTAGGAAGAAATATTTAGGACCCTTCTCAGGGGAATTTTAGGGTACACGATGTTCTCTGTCTCCTCCTGACCGGAGGTGGAAGGACCCTCGAGGTTCATGTTTAATATACCTACAAGTTTTTCATACGTTGAATGGTAAACGTTAGGATGTGCTACAGATGGCTCCCAAGGGTAGGGGATTTCTACCTCTTCTCCCCCAGACATTGACCCATCCGAGTCAGAAGGTAGAGGGATGGCCTCAGGGATGTTTTGGGATTCAATCCCTTCATCGCCCTCGACCCGAAGGACCCCAATGCACTCTAGGGGAAGAAGGGGTGGAGTACTTGACATGTCCAATACCTAAGTTATTAAAATAAACTAAGGAAAAGAAAGGTACTCCACAGGACAAGGACTCACTTATTCAAAATAAATACAAGGAGGGGAGGCAATTACCTGGACAAGGAGACTACTTCAAAGTTGCCTAGACACAAGCTTAGAAGACACCTTCGAGGAGAATGAGAAGCTCTAGAGAGAGAAAATTTGAGTGAGAGAATGATTTTGAGGAAATGATTAAGGGGTTGAATATATAGGAGGTAAAGAATGTGAAACGGTTTTTACCTCATTATGGTAAAAATCAGATAAAACGACATCAAATTATGAGTTTAGAAGGTGAACATTGTTCACTAATTCGTTGACTTTTGGTCAAACCCTCCACCTCATCAAGTGACAAAAAGCCCTATTCAACAAAGGCATCCATTGAGGAAAATGGAATGGCTGGACAGACATTCAAAGTCATTGGGGCTCATTAGCCCCTTGGCTTTGGAAAGAGCTCCTTAGGCCAATGATTAAGCCCTGCTCAAGGTAGGCACCCATCAAAGGAGATGGGAGGTTGGACAGGTATCACACTTATCTTGGGCCTCATTAGCCCCTAAGGAACGGTTGATCACCTTAGACCAAAGCCCCACTCAATGTGGGCACCCATCGAGGCTGATGGGCATCCAGGACATCTTTCCCACACATTTCCTAAAGCTCGAGGTACAGGAGGACCCTCGAGGTCATTAGGGCCTTTTTATTTTTCACCTCTATCACAGTCGAGGTAATAGACACCCTCGAGGTCGTTAGGGATGTTGGCCTGACACTTAGTCCCTGGGGCTCATTAGCCCCTTGGCTTTGGGGGAAAGCTCCTCAAGCTAACAGTAAGCCCTACTCAAGGTAGGCACCCATCATAGGAGATGGGAGGCTGGATAGGTGTCAACCATACCTTGGGGCTCATTAGCCCCCTAAAGGGATAGTTGACCACCTTAGGCCAAAGCCCCACTCAATGTAGGCACAACCAACGGGTCTCCCAAATTGCTTTATCACACTCGAGGTAATAAGAGGACCCTCGAGGTTACCAAGGCAATCCTCTCCTTGCACCTTCACCTCGGTCGAGGTAGGTAAGACCCTCGAGGTCACTAGGAAGGTTGTCCCAGAGTATGTCATTTCTAACTCTCAAGGTAAAAGGGACAAGCCATGGGGCTCATTAGCCCCTAAGTCCAGGTTGATCATCTCATTGCCCAAGCCCCAATCAGAATGGGCATTTGCTACTAAGGATGGAATAAGTCTTGCTGATTGCGTTTCAATGTATATCCCTCGCAGTCAAGGTAAAGGGGGTCCATCGAGGTTTCTAGCAAGGGGCCTTGACAAAATTAACACTTAGCCAAATTTTGATAAAAGAAGTCCTCCACGGTCGCGGAGGATGCAATCACGATCACGGTTAATATCCCCTCAGTTACCTCGTTGAGCATACAAAGGAAGTCCCTAGGCCAAAGGTGTGACACTAACAGTCGAGGTAAGGGAAGACCCTCGAGGTGGAAAGGAGGCCTAAGAAACATCAACACTTAGAAAAATTTTAATAGGTGAAGTTCAGGGGAAGAGGTCCTTCACGATCGCGGAAGATCACAGCCTCAATTACCCCGTTGGTCACTCTAAGGGTTCTCTGGATATGTCTATCGCGGTCAAGGTAGAAAAACCCTCGAGTTTTCCAGCAAGGGTCACCAAGTTTTGCCTCAACCGCGACCAAGGAAACAACGGTCGCGGAAGATAGAAATGATGTCAACACTTAGAAAATCTTAGCCAATTTCAGCAATAGAATTCAAGGGAAAGAGGTCCTTCACGGTCACGGAGGACATTGTCATGGTAAAGGGGGGAGACCCTCGAGTTTTCCAAGGGGGCTCACTGAACTTTACCTCCCACCGCGACCAAGGGTAACTACGGTCGCAGGAAATAGAAATCATGTTAACACTTAGAAAATTTTCACTATTTTTGCAAAAATGTTCAAAGGAAGGAATTCCTAACAGTCGCGTAAAGTATGCTAATAGTCGAGGTAAAGTAACACTCGAGGTCACTAGGTGGTTCCAAGTTTCAAAGGATTCATGGAGAGTTCGTCTAGGTCAGGGGGTTTGCCCCTTGGTCGCAGCAGAATACCCTCGGGTCGAGGTACACACCCCTCGATCGAGGAAAACGCCCCTCGATCGAGGCAGGTCCCCCTCGGTCGAGGTAGTTATCCCTTGGTCAAGGGGAGTGCTGACATTGCTGATCTGTGGATGTACATTAAGTGGAGCCACCTTGGGGTCAAGGAGCACTCCCCCTCGGTCGAGGGTTACCTCGATCGAGGTAGGCATCTTCACATCATCCTCAACGAACCACACATAACGCCTTTCCTTGCATTTTTAGAGGATCCTAGAGGCAAGTCTAGGGGCATGCAACACCCTAAAGGTCGAGGTTTCTCATAGCCTTCATGAAAAGTATGCACGGCCAAGTCAAAGGGAGAAGCCCTGTTAGCATCACGGCCGAGATCGCCTAGATCGAGGATCTCCCCTCACGGTCGAGGTTACCTCGATCGAGGCATCCTCCTTGGAGGCCCCATCGAGGTGTTTTAGGACCTCCATGGGGCTTACACGATCGAGGCTGATGGGAAGCCCTGTAAGCCCCATGGTCGAGGATACCTCGATCGAGGGCTCCCCCAACACGGTCGAGGTTACCTCGAATGAGGTGTCCTCCTTGCTGGAGACCCCATCGAGGTCTTCTCAGGGCCTCCTTGGGGCTTGCATGGTCGAGGTTTAGGGGGAGGCCTTATGGGCCTCACGGTCGAGGTTACCTCGATCGAGGGTCTCCTCCTCACGGTCGAGGTAACCTCGATCAAGGTGTCCTCTTTGGGGCCAGTCCCCTCGTGATCAAAAGAGGTCTGGAGATTCGCTTATTCCGGGGCATTCCGCTCGGCATCCACCGTCCAAGGATTCCCGTTCCACACCGAGCGTGGGGCTAATTGTTTCAGACCCATCCAGGTGGTCAAACCCGTGTTAGTGGGCCCAATTCTGATAGGCCTAAGGACACGTCAGATGTTCCACAAGGAATAAGAGGATGCCACGTGTCAGCTGACTTAAACCTTGACCAGGTTTCCATCACGTGTCATGGGCCAAGCCCACACACAAGTCCTGCTAGTTCAATGAAACCCTAACCGGGGAACCTAATGCCTATATAAGGATCAGTCCAATTATTCACAGTCCAAAAACTCACCCAATACTCTGACTCCTTATTTCCGATATCTGACTTAAGCATCGGAGGGGCGTTCCCCAGTTCCACCCCGGGTTAGCAATCTCTGACTGTTTTGCAGGTCACAGCTTCATTGAGGATCGTCTAGAGTACACGTCATACACCAAAAGATCGTTGACTACTCACGAGAAGTTCCAGAAGAAGTTCCAGAACAGGAACACACGTGTTTAAATAAATTAATTTTTTTAAATGACACCGGCAATTACATTTTTTTTTTGTAAAAAGTGGAAATTTAAAAATTCTTATCCACTACCTACCCTATTCTTATTTCTCTAATAGTTTTCCACCATTAACACTCCTACATTAAAAACATAGTCTGCCCCCAATTTTATGAGTAGGTAGTTCATAACTTGCTAACTTACATTTTCATTCACATCTAAACTTCTAATAATATTGGTACGATATTCAACTATTCATGCATGGTTATGATCGGTCTAATATAAGTGCTCATACAATGAAATAGTATATAATTTCTTATAAAATGATGATTGTAACAAAATTTAAAATATTAATAATATTTTTAGTAATATTTTGATTGATATTCAATTGAATAATTGTTATATTAATATAATTTAAAAATCAAGATCAATGCACAAAAAAGAAATAAAAGATTATAAATTTATTTCTTCAAATTATTGTAACATATGGATAGAAATAAAAAAAATTGTAGTAAAAGTCAACAAAATCTACAACAAAAAATATTGTATAAGGTGATACATTATATTTAATATAAAATGGTTAAATTTAAGGCAACACCGAAAATTTTTGGAGTAAATTTAAACAATTTTAGAACCAACTTTAACCCGCAATAATCGTTATCAAACTTTAGCTAGTTATTGATTTTTAAAGGATAGTTTTGATAAAAGAGAATAAAATTACTTTTATACATCATGAGTGTTTTTGTTTTTTTAATATGTCTCTTATTAAAAGAAATTATATGGCTAAAAAAGTCTAAAACATGAAGTTTTAGACTATAATAAATTTTATGCTAAATGCTTCTATTTTAGTATATTTTTATATGTAGATCAATTATCAATTGTTTGAGTATAAACATATAGAAATAATATAGATTCAATTTTAGAAAATTTTTTTCTCGTTTATTTTCTCTGAAAATTTTAGTCATACATACAAAAAAAAATATAATATACTCAAAATTGAAATATAAAAAATAACTACATTAAGCTAAAACTTGTTTCATGACAACTGTTAGGGAAAAATAAAACTAAAATGTACATTGTTTGTTGATTTTCTAATTATTAGGATCCTAAAAAAATTGATAAATTAATATGGAGATCATTCGAATTAAATAAAAAGTCATATAATGCATTTCAAAATAATAAATTAATAATGATACTTATTTTTCCCAAATAAAGTAGCAGAATTTTTATTTTAAGAATATATATAGTCAATAAATGTATAATGAAAAGTAAATTTTGATCATAAGAATATATAGGAAATTAATTAATATATGATCAAAACTAAATTATTTATAATAAAAGAGTTAAAGTAAAAGTATTATTTATAGGAATTAAATCAAATAATATTTCTATAGATATGTTATATTATATATCAATGTTTATTTAAGGTAGAAAATATATTAAGATAAAATAAAAAAAAAGTTGCTTATTTTAGGTTAAGGGAAAAGGACGAGAATTTTTTTAATGAGAGTCGACACGTGATAAGAAGTTGATCTAGTTGCTTTTCTTATAGTATATATATATATTGATTAATGTCTTCATGTGCGCCGACCTACTATGCAATTGGCATAATTAAAGTTTCCTTGTTTGTCTTCCATGGATTATTTGGGCTTTGTATAAAATTTGGGCCATAAACCCAACACAATTGTTACCCCAAAAAAACACTTTATAACGCCACTTAAACATTGTGTAACCCAAAAAAATACTTTGTAACCCCATTGTAACTCCATAAAAACAATTTGTTACCCCAGAAAATACTTTGTAACCCCACTTAAACCCTTTGTAACTCCAAAAAAACACTTTGTAACCCCACTAAAGACTTTAAAACCCCTAAAAACGACCACACCATTTGAAACAATACAGCTGGCCGAATGGTTTGTAAACCTTGCAACTAGCCACATATAAGAATTTCTGATATGTAATGGAGTTATTAATAGAAACCAACTAAAAGAAAACAATACAAGACCAAAGGAATAATCATTAAAGCCAAACAAGCTAGAAAAGGGGGAGACAAGACAAGACTTCAAGGAAGGCTTCTCTCACCAAGGTATAGAGGGAAATAATTACAAAATTTTGCTGATTACTACATTGTACTCCGTATTAATTGGACTCTAAAAACTATGGAAAAAACTTGATTTACCCACTGGGTTGACAACCCACAACTAATAAAGCGTAGTGGTTAATGTTAGTAGTGGAATCCAACTCATAAATTTAATAATATTTTAATGTTCCTATTAGTAGTGGGTAGACTACCCACCGGATAGGTGTAGCAATGTCCCAATATTTGAGTGTATTTTTAAGACTAGTTAATATACTAATCAAAATCAAACTTCCATTGTTTGAAGAATCAATTCTGACCTTGATTAGTACGTTAATTAATTACTAATTACATTTGATGAAAACCAAAGATAACCAAACCAAACTAAAAGAGTCTTGAAGTGTAGTAATTGACAACCTTTATCCAGAAAGATTATAATTTCTACAATTGGATAAATACAAAATAGTAATCTATAATAAAAAAAATAAAATAAATTCAATAGGCCTTATATGCGTTTGAAATGAGTGAATGATTGTGGAGGCTATAATTATGAAATCATTCGCATGTTAAATACCCAACCAAAGGGTTAAAAACCATAATCAAAGATAATCCGCTTTCGAAGGTGAGATTACAGCTTAGGGTGAGGTATCTTTTTTTACAATCATTGAGCAAAGTTAAAATCATTTTTTAAAACCATAATCAAACTAGATTATGTTTTTAAGTTTCATTTACATCCTATACTATTCATGTAAACATTATATGACTTATTTGCATGATTTTGAGCAAAGTTATAGCTTTTTGTTCCAAAACCTAACCTTTCTCAAAATCATGCAAATAATTTATAGAATGTTTACATCAATGTTATAGGTTGTGAGTGAACCTCAAAAACATCAACTAGGTTGATCAGTACCAAGATGGGAACTAGAACACCAAAAACCAGCCAAAAATGACATTTAGCTTTTTGGGTCGTTTTTGTTCTAAAAAGCTCTAGCTTTGTTCGAAATCATGCAAATAAGTCATATAAAGTTTACATGAATATTATAGGACGTGAATGAAACTAAAAAATACAAAATAGTTTGATTGATGAGTAGATGGGAACGAAAACAACCAAAACGAGACACAATGACCTTAAATGAATTTTATATGACATGAAAACAACTTTAAAACAAGAAATGAGCTTGTAGCAGCGAAGATAGGAACAAAAATGGTAGAATTTAGCCAAATATGACCTATTTGGCTATTTTTCGCTCCAAAATGAGCTTCTAGTTTGTAGAATCATACAAATAAGTAATTAAACCTTAAATGAATGTTGTATGACATGAAAACTACTTTACAACATGAAATGGGCTTGTAAGAGCGAAGATAGGAACAAAAATTGTAGAATTTGGCCAAATATGACCTATTTGGCTATTTTTCGCTCCAAAATGAGCTTCTTGTTTGTAGATTCTTGCAAATAGGTACTTAAACCTTAAATGAATGTTCCAAAAATTTTATTTCTCGACATTAGCAAATCATGACCTATTTTTTATTTCTCGTTCCAAATTTGGTAGTAAAATCATGCAAATAACTATCAAAACCTTAAATGAATGGTGTAATGCCATGAAAACAACTTTGAAATATGCAATAGGCTTGGAGGTGAGAAGATAGGAACGAAAACACTACAATTTATTTGAGTGTCCTATTTGTGCGTAGAATTCTTGCTTTTAGTGTGGCAAAAACTAATAACATCACTTATGTTATGCATTTTCGCAGCTTTTCAACACACCAAAAGAAGGGCCATTAGTTCGAGACAAGTGTGCAGCTATCATTACTGATACATAGTTGTGAATTGTGATTTCCTGTATTATTACTACTTTGTTATTATTAAACGTTATTATTGTATGAAATTTTCGTATATAAATATATATAATGAATTTTTTTTTTAATTCTTGCTTCTACTTCGACCCCGCATAATGACGTGGTGATGATCACCGAATAGTATCCTCGAAGATGTGTGAGATTGGGTTCCCTATCAATAGGAATCACCCTTTTGAATTTAAATTTATGTTTTTATATTATATTATAATGTAAATTTAAAATTTATTATTTTAAAAAAATATTTAAAAAAGATGCGATTTTCATAGCTTTTCATTGTTCTAATTGTACCAAAAGATGGGGTTTTTTCATTTAAAAGATGCGGTTTTGGTTTAGCAATAGATTTTTTTTTTAATTAAATTTACGGTTGAAAACCGCAGCACTTAAAATTATTTTCTACCAGTGAGAAGTAACCTACAAATATCTCATTCTTTGGATTTAAGACAAAAATCATAAATGACGGCACTTACAAAAGGGCAAATAACAGAATAACACATTCTCGCTTGACAGATTATTAGCTAGAGTAAAAAAAATCCTTTTTCCTCTTCTAACACAGATAAACTAGACAATGTTTTCAGCAAAAGTATGAGCTATTATTGTTAATTAACAATCACAGGGGTGTGTGATTCTTTTCCCCCCTTCCTACAGGAAGGGGATTAAGGGAAGAGGGGTTAGAGTTCTATGTTTGAAAGAGAATTGCTCAATTGAATGTGTATCAAGAACAAGCATGATCTCCCATATAAAATGAACTTCATTACACTGGAGAGCACTGCATTGAAAGATACATCATAAATGTAGTATGCAGAAGGAACTTACTTTTCCAATAGCTCCAACCATTGAAAAGCATTGCTTTGAAATCCTACTTTAGGATGGGAAAATCCAGTTTGCTTTGTAGGTAAGACCTTATTTCCCATATCATCATGGTTAATCTGCAGACCACAAACATTGCAGAAGCTTTCCAGATCCATCTCCTGATAATATAAAATATTGCAGTTACATCATATCATATCATATGAAGCAAAACAAGCAGAAGATTAATAAATGAATAATACCTTTATCATCAAGATCTTTGAAAGCAATGTTAGTGGATAAGGATGAAGCTTGTAGCAACTTGAATTTATGCATGCTAAAGCATGCACCCGGACCTCAAACAAAATGGGGGAAAAAAAAAAATAACTCAATTAATTAAGGAGGTAACTAAGTTTTCATGGAAAAACAAGGCAGCTTAGGAGAATTGCTATATCTTTCACCTATCATTCTGAATAGCTCTGCCAACGAACAAGATTTAAAATGGATTCCACAAGAACAAGTGAGCAACAAACTCTAGGATAATAGTTTAATTTTAAATGTAAACAAGGGAATCAAAGAGAAGGTTGAGCTAGGCTGTAATATAAGGCATTCACTGAATATGAAATCCTGAGCTTGGGAGAGAATTCACCTCTCGGAAGTGAATATCCATTTCTACATTTCTCTTCTTGTTATCTTTCTGTGATTTCTGACTTTAGCAGTTGTAGCAGTTAGCAGGAATTCATACATCAAAGGATATATTTAGGTTCTTTAAATCTTTATTACTTTGATATGTATTAGTAGTTGCTAGTGATCTTATTGTTATAGATGTTAGGTAAGAGTTTCTTGAAATTCAGCTAATCGCATCTGTAAAACCCTACATAGGGTTCTATCATCTATAGTCTACTAATAAAATAAATAAAGGAAAATCATGTTAAATCCCCAATAACAACAACCATAAAGAACTCTAGTAAAAGCTCCATTACACCTAAACAAT
This sequence comes from Salicornia ramosissima, assembly GCA_951394345.1. Taxonomy (NCBI): domain Eukaryota; kingdom Viridiplantae; phylum Streptophyta; class Magnoliopsida; order Caryophyllales; family Amaranthaceae; genus Salicornia; species Salicornia ramosissima. The sequence continues at coordinate 33,279,274 of OX596237.1, forward strand.
CACGTAAAAATAGCAATAACAGTGTAAACTCCTGAGAATGCCGCTGTCATAGAAAATACATGTACAAGTTTCTTATCTTTGTATTCAAAAATTCAAACGATATGTCATGTAGCTCGTTGTAAAATTAGACTTATTAACTGTTGGAATGAAGCAGAAGAAGGCTGCTTTGCTGGTAATACTCTATAGTCTTATACGAGCATCGATAAAGTTGTGAAAAAGATACAAGTCCACATATTCATCCTACGTGAGAACAATTTCTTCTTCCATAATAGAGAATTTAATTTCATGCTAAGGAAGACGCATAATAGTAATACAGGTTATAAATGAAGGCTATTTTAGAATAAATTATATCTATAAGGGAACCTGGAATTTAATATCATCCATATATATTGCACACAACATTCTACCCTTTATAGCACTTTTACCCTAATTAGACCCCATCATTCAAGTATGGATTAACAAATACAGACTTCAGGTTATCTATACAAAGCAACTTTGCAATCATGAAAGCACCATGCCAAATGTCCCAAACTCATCGGCAATTAAACAGCATTAACAAATCATGCAGTATTTGGAATGGAATAATAGACAATAACCTAAGTTCCCTTAATCCTTCCACCTTCGCTGAAACAAATTTATTCATGAAAAAACCTTGTCATTTCAAGAAATTTTACAATTTATAACCAACACAATTGTTCACCTAAAATTTGCATAATCATAATCCTTAATAGCACAATAACAATTGCACTTTCCCGGAAGAATTGCATGACCTAATAGCAGTAATATGTATATATGTTGCCCCTACACTCTGTATTTATTTTTAATCTACACACTTTGATTATCCTGCTAGCTAATGTTATAACTTTCACCATCAATATTTGTAACTCTGAACAAATAAAGATTATAAAAATGCAAAATATATAGGAAAATTTGATTTTAATATCCCCTTCAATTAATCTCAAAATAATCCCAACTGTTACACTTATCTTCTTAAAATAATCCCACCTTTAATTTGACTGAAATTGAGATTATTTTGAGATTAATTCAATCTATTTTGAGAATTTATCTTCTGAAATTCAACTTATTATGAAATAGAAGAATTATGCTATTATTGAATTCAATAATAACCTTATAACCTAAATTAAATTTATTCTGAAATTCAATCTCACCTAATGAGGTTAATAGAATTATTTTGAGTAGACCGCCAAAAAGTAAAATTACTAGAATCAATTTTTCCAAATATATAATGAGATGAATTTAACAAGAATCAATATGAATATGCAGTTTTCTCATAATGAAATTTTTATGTAGACTAAAATGAAACAAAAGGATTATTTTGTATAACTTAAAGAAGGCTACGAGTAACAAAGCAACACTGTAGAAATTAAAAAGACAGAAATTCCGCGGATATCAATGAAAAAAAGGCTAAATAAATCTTATGAAACCTCAAAAATGAAGGGTTCAATGACGCATAATTGCAGGTGACTTGATTCTGATGCTATAATTCGAAAGAAACGACTGAAGTTGCCCATCCGAAAAGACCTAGAAAGAAAAGGGGAACGAAATAACTTTTAATATGACCAGATTATGCAATCAAAATATTAGCACATTGATAAAAAAAAATTAGGCATAGGTTAGTGTGGAAAAAAAAAGTTGGATACCTTAACACTCTCCGGGCAAAGCACATCTCCTTAGAGCTAATAACATATGAGGGCAGGTGAGAGAACCACAGTGATAAAGACTCACCCTACAGATGGAATTAGCTGTATTGTCAGTGATTCCAAATCAGGACAGAAAAAACATGAGTATGAGACAACCAAAATATCAACAAAGAAGAAGAAAGCAACCACTGCATTGCTGTGAGAATCAAGATGAAGGAGAACATATAAAGATCGAAATTTAGCTTCATTGTCAAACACAGAATCTGAAGTTCGGTTGATGTCATATAAATTAAATAAAGACCCAAGACACTTTGTAAGCTGCTCCAAATTTAGATGATGCGTTGAAGATAGCATAGTATTGTCACCCTCGCACCTTCTGAGCTTGTGATGGGAGATGACGTGAAACCTAACCTGCATATGTATGATCGAGTTAATGCAAAACAGAAGTTAAAATATCAAATTTTACAACATGTAGCTCTTGACTAGAAAAGTGATGTCAGCAGTTCAATCTATTTTATATTAATATACTCCCTCCGTCCCAAAATAACTGCTCGACTTTCCTTTTTCATCCATCCCAAAATAATTGCTCCATTTCTTTTTTTTGGCAAATGACCCACATACAACTTTACGTTTATACCCTTACTTACCACTTAATCCCAAGTACTTTTTACCTACTTTTACATACAATTTTATACTTTTACCCTTACTTTTTACAAAAAGTAGGTTCCAACAAAAATCCCACCCCAAACCCTAATGGAGCAGTTTTTTTTTGGGACGAAAGTAGCACCTAAGTAAAGGTTTATAAGTGGAAGTTTTACAGAAAATCCAAGAATTTGTATATGGTGACGAAAACAGATAAAATGAAGTGTGGCACTTTATAACTAAGTAGACTTACTGACTCCTTTCCCTTTTATGTTGGTTGAGTAGTCCTCAATTTGTCATCCCAGCTCCTTGAGTTCACTTTGAGAACCAGGTACTTGAATTAACCTAGATATGAATCCTCTTTACAAGAAAGTACTCGATCACTAATTGTTTTCCCCATTTTATTTTTGGAAAAATCATCTACAACAATACAAACTATGTGCAAGGTGCAATAAACAACACCACTTCACGAGGGTGCAACCCGCCTCACAAACTATATGCATAAACTTCAATTTCATAAGTCTCCAGCAATATTGGCTATGGGTAATATGAATGTTTCAATGTTGTTCCCTGCACCTTATCAATTAGAGTTAAATTTTTCTCGCACATGATTCTTTTTGGGTCAAACTTAACCATAAATTCCCATTATTAAACAAGCATAAGCATTATCATGTGAAATTCTATTAGATCCTTATTGTATTACAAAAATCTATTTTTTGACAAGTCTTTCTAATACATAAACGATGATATTTATGGTTTGTAACTTTGTACGTAGCAAAAAAAAAAAGGAAAAAAAAAATAACAATGGAAGGAGTATTTGGTTTAAATTTGCTACCAAACACATGGAATGTGTGTGTGTGGTGGGTGGGTGACTGGGTGGAGGGATGCTACACACCAAACCCTTTGCACATTGAGTTAAAATCACAATATTCCTTGTACACGGTTTCCAGTTGTACCAATAAATATATTTTTAAGAAATATGAATGATATACTTTAATGAAAAGATTCACCAATTTAATGGCATTAAAAAGTCCAATATCCTACTCCTAAGAACCATCATTCTATAAAGTTCATCCACCATTTGTTTGAATGTATCCTATAAGGTTTTTTCATCTTTTATTATTAAAGTTCAACTATCATTCGTTTCAATGTGTCCCATAAAGTTTTTCCATCTTTTTCTTATACTCTCTCCATCCCAAAATACTCCTACTCTTTTGCTGCACACTAGCTCCGAACCACCGCGGACTGGAGTTTCTTGGCTTTCGAGAGGCCAAGTTCTCTCCTAATTTGTCTTTCGAGTAGACAAATTCACTCCTGAAAAGATACTAAACTTTTATTAATTCCAAGATATGAAATATTACACACACTAATCCCTTATTTATAGACTAATGACAATACTAAAACTAACAAACTACTAACAAACAATTATTAAAAGACTAAACTACCCTTATTACCAACAAAATAACAAAAATGCCATTATTATTATAATTAGCTAGTGTATAGCAATACCACCCTCCCAAAATTCCACCTTGTCCCCAAGGTGGAAAAACGGAAATCGACGGTGAGAAGACAGTGGTTGAAGAGGAGTTGGAGTTTGGCTGAAAATTACGTGGGCCAAGGTAATGGGTCGGACTTAGTAAATTCAGGGAAGTGGGCTTGAAGTTAGAAAACACAACTTCACTTAATTTCCAATTAAAAAGATCCAAGTCTAGTTTAATTGGACTTTTAATATCCTCAAAAATTGGGTTAAGTGGGTATGTATTCCTTTTGGGCTTGAAAACTTTATAATGTCTGGCCCAATTTGTAACAAGTGGGGAGAAGGGTTTTAACCCATATATTTCTGGATCCCCTCCAAACATTTCTAGGGTTTTCTCACAACCTTCACAACCCATCTGCTCATCCCGCGGATCCCATCGGAATCCACCCTTCGACCGCCGTTCCTGGCCGCCGCCGCCGGCAGCTCGCCTCTCGCCCCCAGTAGCCGATCTTTTCCTTACCACGGCTCTCTCCTTTCTTCCCTTTTCCTTTCTCTTGAGTCTTTTCGATCTCTTCCACCGCCCACCGTGGAAGCCACCACTGCAGCCGCCGTCAACCATCATGACTCGCAACCCCAAGTCGAGTTGAGGTCCCTCCTCCTTCCCTTGAGTTCGTTCTCGTGAAGCCCCAATTTCTAACCCTGATTCTTCTTTGCGCATTTTAGGGTTTCGACTTTCTCCATTCGCCTCCCCCCACAGGGTGCGCCTTCCCCCACTGCGCCGCGACTGACAACCGAGGCTCGGGCTCGACCCACCATGACCGACTGAGATTCATACCCCCACCCTTGAAACTTCTCTCCCGTAGCCCTAAATTCTGGCCTAAAATCTTCTTGGCCATTTTCTTGGGTTTCGAATGGCTTGGCAACCCCTTCTTCGAAATGTCGGATGGTGGCCAAGACTTCACCCAAGTGAGACCCCACGACTTCCTTCTCTCTGTTTTGCGATCCCATCCTTGCGAATTGGGCACTTACTTCTGCCCTAAACTTTTCTTGTTGCTTCATTAGCCTCTCCAAAATCTATTGTAAAGAATTCTGGATGAGTGTTGAATGATAGGCAATGGTGGTTTCTAGGGTAGCCAATCCAGACTCGAAGGTTTCCTCCTGTTGAGACTGCGTTGAGCCGTCCATGTCGCCGCCCAGAATGGCCCGCTCTGATACCAAGTTTGCTGTACACTAGCTCCGAACCACCACGGACTGGAGTTTCTTGGCTTTCGAGAGGCCAAGTTTTCTCCTAATTTGTCTTTCGAGTGGACAAATTCACTCTTAAAAAGATACTAAACTTTTATTAATTCCAAGATATGAAATATTACACACACTAATCCCTATTTATAGACTAATGACAATACTAAAACTAACAAACTACTAACAAACAATTATTAAAAGACTAAACTACCCTTATTATTAAAATACAACAAAATAACAAAAATGCCATTATTATTATAATTAGCTAGTGTATAGCATCTTTACACCTTTGCTTTTCACTCTGTTCTAAGATACACTATATATCACTATCATTTTTTAGAGCTCCATCACATTTTGATGCATCTCTCTTCCTACTACTTACAAGTTAGGGCCTACACTCTCACATTCACATTAAAATATCTCATTCTTGTCATATGATTTTTAATCAAAGAAACCCACTAACTCATGAGTCCTTGGAAAACCTCCATTTCCTTGTTGGTTCCCTTAGATTTGGGCATTTGACTAGTTTTTGGCCTTCTTTTTTTTCTTCTGTTTTCCTCTAGTTAGCCTCTTTAGTTTATTTCGATACACCTTGTATACAATCCCTTATTTTAGATGTCTTTTTGCGTATTTCGGAATTCAATTTTAAGGAAATTGCAAAAAAAAATTAAAAAAAAAAATAAAACAAAAATAAACAAAAGAAAATCAAAAAGAAAAACAGAAAGAAAAGAAAACCACAATTATTGTTCAAGCTAGCCTGCTTAGATTGCTCTATCTCAGTGTATATCCTCTTGTCTCTAATGGTTTGACCCTAGCTTACCATATACTTAGGGTTAGATATATTTTATTATAGTATCGGGGTTATAGGCGAGAATAATTCTGTACGTTACTAATTCATTTCACATCTAACTTTTAATAAAATAATAACTGATCACCAAATAATAATCTATCTCTTAAAACTATTTGCTATGATAAGTGTCAAGAGTATATCGGGACAAAAGCAGTATTAGATTCAAGATATATTCTATTCTTGCAAAGTAAATGTTACAAAATAATGCAATTGAGAACAAGGAAAAAAACCCGGTTGCGGTCGCATTTGCGGTAACAGTTGCGTTGTCACGGGTGCGTCTTGTAACAGTGTTATAGAACGTTTCGTGGCTATCGTGGCGTGAATTTTTCCAAAAAAAATCACATAAATAGTTATTTAAGTTTGTTTTTCCTTTTATTATTTTACACTAGGCTACATAACTACCTTTTATTCTAATTAAATTAATGGCATTTGTAGTTTTGAAATAAGTCCAAAAAGTCAATTACTCATACGGTCATGCCCTTGTTTAATAAGTGTAAAAATGGATAAATATTCAAAATATTACCAGAACATTTTAGCAATTAAAAGTACATTAAAGTAAAGGTAAGATTTATTTTTGAATTATAATATGAAAAAAACGGGCGTTACAATCATGTAACGGTGATGGAACGCCTTTGCGTCGTTATTTAACGGCGTCACGCCGAGTTTGATGTGAATTTAATTACACCGCTCTATAACGGGGTTTTGCGGAACGGTGAGTTTGAAACCCATTACAGAACGGAACGGGTGAAATTTTCTTCCATGATTGAGAATGAAGAAACATAAAAGAGAAAGAAAAAGATGAATTAGGATTCATGTCTATGTAGTTCTAAAGATGTGTTAGATTTCTTATAGGAATACAATTCGAAAGTGGACAAGATTGATAAGAGAATTAAAAGGACACATGTAATCTTTCAAGGTAAACTTTTCAAGGAGTGTTTCTTGGAGGGATGATAATCCATTGTTACACCAAATTTCATTTAAAAAATTGAAGGCTTTATTTATAATTTCAAGGCCAACAACACTTAGCATGACAACACAATCCACTAGTGTTACCTAATCCTTAAACTACCGGCGAATCTCAAACTGGAATGAGCAAATCATGGTTGGTTTCGGGCTGGTTTTTACCTACATTGGGCGAATTGCAAATTATAGAAGTGAAGTAAAGAGTTAATCAGGTAAAACGGGAGAGTCCATTTAAGAGGAACACATAAGTAAAAAAAGAATCGCCTTTCTGAATCTTCTTATGCACAAAAAACATATAGTGCTACATATGCAGTAACACACTTAAAAATGAACTATGAACCAAATAAACGAACGAACATAACTCACCATTTTCTCATACATGCAGATGACTTGATCATTGTAGATATTCTGCATGCTGATATCTTGCCTTATTGATCTTGTCCTATCAAAGATGAAATCATGAAGAACTAGAAAAGAATGATCTGAAGATTCCAACAACTTCATGAGATATTCTAATGTGTCCTTCAAAACCGACAGAGGGCGTGTATCTGATGCTTGAACCTCCTTCAATGACGTAGTTCTGCAAAACTGGTGACGAAAAATGTGGGTTTTCCTGACCTATATCAACACTTAAAGGTAGTGCATGTTGAAGATGACAAGGACACTTAATTTGAAGCTTGCCTGAATTCTTAACAGCATAAGAAAAGATAACTTTAGACTTGCAGACAATCAATACTTGAAATTAACCGGCTCGATTAGTCAATCAAAGAAGGGATGTTGAAAATTTTATGTCCAACATACAGAACAAATTCACAATTCAGAAACACACAACAATTTCCTTGTACAACAAGAGCGAAAATTGATTAAATCAAAAGGTTTACCTTCTTTACAGCAAGGCTTGAAGATGACTTTCTGGGATTTCCATTCAGCCTCTCAAATATTGCTAAATCACGTAGCCCCTCCCGTTGGATTCTCTCCTTTTCTACTCCAGGCAAGCAAAATCAAATCAGCCCACTTTTTCAAAACTACTATACTGATAATACATGAACCCAAAGAGGGGGGGAAGTTTGAATTTTCCAGTTCGAAGCACTAATCTTTGATGACCAACATACATTCAAAGTAGCTGTGGAGTGAAAGAATTTGATATAAATAGTATAACAGTTGAATCAAATTAGGATTCCATGTATTAGAAAAACTGCAAACCAAACTTGATATTTGGTTCAGAAGAAACCCCAAATAGAAAATTAAAACAAAAATGGTTAACAACGCATAAATAAATTTATGAAATTAAAGGCGAAAAATAATAAGAAAAATGAGTAAGATTAACCTGGGCACATAAAGGAGCAAGTTCCAACGATAGATTGAGCAGTAGTATAGTCTCTAGCAATTGAATCATTTTCAATTAATGGAACGGTTACTCTACTATTTTTAATTTCCTGTGACATAGGTTTGGTGGAAATACGCTTCCACTTTGGTTGTGATCTGGAATTCGATGAGTAGGAAGCTGAAGAACGAGTTCCGGCACAAATAAATTCCAAGATTAGATATTCTGTGGGATGACTTCGCCTCCTCACCCGCTTCTCAACTTTATTATTAAAGCTCGTTCAAAATTATTTTATTGAATTGAATGGACTTTGAGCACACTCCATACTCAAATGACCCCAACCAAACAACTTTCACATTATTAATAGTATATACCCATATCATTCAATTGTAAAAGCTTCAACCAAACACCCCTAAGTTCCATTCAAAGCAATTCAATTTTAAAATAATTCAATTCAGTTTATCCTAATGTATGAAACTACTTTGACCATCATCAACTTGTACCTATACAAATTACAATAGAAGGTCCAAGTTCTATACACCTTTACAAATTCTATAATGAAACTACTACATCAACTCTAACCACCATTTCTTATCATAGTAGGGTTTTCATTGTCTAGTATTTTTTAGGCTAGTTACTATTTTTTGTTCCCATTTATATTGTATTCTTATATGTTTTTTCTCTTCTTTTAATTTTTATTTTCTTGTTGATTTTGTTACTTAGGATTTTGAAGCTATTAATGCTTCTGGAGTAAATATTGAAGTTGACATGAATGCATAATTAAACCCTCCTTTTATGCCACATACTTCTAATTTTGATATTTAAAAGTATTGGTAGTCTCTCAAATAAGTACTTTATTAATCATATCACGCACAGGGGCGGAACTAGGAATTTGAATATGGTGGAGCACCATTCAAACGACAAAAGTTAAGGCTGTTTATTCTTAACTTTACGTAATATGATAACTTGAAAACATTACACTTGAATCTATTGTGGTATCTTGAATCTGTATTATGTGTCAACTACTTGGTGCAAAAGTATTCAGTTTTTATTTGTTCCGACTAAATTTACATGTTTTTGTTATTAGGAAAGGAAATCCGACTAATCCCTTTCAAAGGGATAGCCTAGCGCATCTTTGCACAACTAAATTTGCATGTGTTAATGCTCCTTAATATTCTAAACGTTGAATTATTTTTTTACAAAAAATTATAATAACAATTATATTAAAAATAAATTGTAATACCCTGGAAATTCCATATTTTAAAATTCCCTTAAATACCTTTAATAATTTAATATAAAGTAAACCTGTAGGGAAATCCCAAAGTATTACCGCCATCGTGTTCAAACGACTACGACAATATTTTTTTCAAAGTTGCAAAGCGGAAAAATAAAACTAAGTTATTTAAATTAGTTGAGTATGTAGTCCTCGACATTTTATTAACACCAAAAATAAAACTAAGTCGGAATGCGAAATATTAAACTTCTATTTATTACAAATTGGAACCATTAGGCCCATTTAAAACCAAATAAAATAGTTCGTAACTGTTAGTGATCAAGTAATAAGCACCAAAATAACTTGAAATGCCCTAAGCAAAACTTAAATAAATCACACTCCACTCAAATCCTAGTATGCTTCATGTCCCCACCTATAGCATACATTTATTCTTGTCCTACTACTCACGATTAAAAATGGATCGTCGTAGGGCCGAGACAAAGGCAAGGCCAAATGCACAAACAAGTATAGCGTCAACCAAAGCTGAGTACGGAATACTACAAGATATGCATATGTTGAATAAAAACTAAATGGTATAAAAATAACCTGACACGCACAGTGTAACCAATCCCACTAGACCAAACCAAACATCCCCGTATCTTCATTAGATTACATTTAAAGGTTTGGATTCAACATCGAACGGACTCCTACTGAAAACAAATAATTATGCCCTCTATGGCCCCACTTGGTTGCTAGCCGAGGGATAAATTTATTCCACTTTAAAGTGGAGGGATCCCAAAAATTATATAAAATATACAAGGATGTACAACGTCTTGTACCCCTTGATAGGAGCTACATAGCTCCCCCAATATGTTCATACTCAAGGTATATACGTTCCAAGAGTTTTGGTGTGAATCCTCTTTCGCTTTACATGATTTAACATATTTATTTATTGAATGTAAAGACTCACCCAACACATAACACTAAATTAAATTAATGCACCAAATGACAAATTTTCCGTTTCTAAATTCTTGGAGATTACGTGATCACATAGCCAATTTTTATCTTCCTTGCCTAGGCCCAAACCAATAATGTGGTTGGGTTAAACCTTTAATACTGTTTCATCTCTCAGCGGAGTGAAAAATCATCTATCTCTTCTCACAGCGGAGAGAGTCATTTGCAACCCTTCTAGACTCAACCATGTGAGTAAACAATAATTAAACTGGCCTGTAATGCAATATAACTTTTCCTTTTCATATTTCTTATCAACTACCCACTTTGGGGAATTTATATCACTTGTTAACATTTCAGGAATCGAATGATAATATAAATAAATGAATATCCTTTCCAGACTCCATGCATTATCCATACATATACATGCACAACATTTCATCCAATTTCTTAATCATGATGCTACTTTAGGAAATAAGTCTTGCGTACACATGTACCTGGTATAGTAGACCCTACTATCCACTGTTAATTGAATTCTCTGACATCAAAATCTACTACAATCAAACATGGGACTAATTAATTCTCTCGAACACATAAACTCACCATAGATATAAATATCACAAGATTTCGAGCCTCTATAAAATTCCAAAAAAATTAACCCTTTCTTTTAATCCCAAAATTATATTATTGTGCCCTCTACTTAAAATATTAGACGAACGCTTAAGTAGATAATTAAAATAATATTTAAACGTCGTAAATAAAAATTCCAGCCCTTATCAAACATCCTAAAACGTGCCTAATACGTTCCCAACGTTAATTTTTAACGTTCTCTCAATACCCGGCAAGTTGATACCTCACTGGGAACCCTTATATGCTACTAACGTCAAAACCTTTAGATGTGAACTTTTTATCCTAAAAAAACAGCAACTTAAAAACCCTATAAAACCCATAAAATCGATTTTAAAGTCCCATATTCGCGTATAACGATAATACAACGCGCATGATATATTTTTACCCAAAAATATTTAGAAAAACATTAAATATAATATTTTAAATAAAATTTCAGAATATCATATTCCATTTAAAACACTCCCTAAAGGTTGCAACATACTTTTTAAGCCATAAAAACATCATCATTCAAATCCTACTTTTCTTTGCACAATTCCGATATGTAAAGACATAAAAACACATTTATCATACAAATTATTTTGAATTTCTAAACCTTATTTAAAATCTGAAATTTATTTATATAGTCATATAAAGATCGGAATTAAGACCCCTATAAAAATCTAAGTATAAAATTCGTACAGCCTAACAATACATACATGAAATAAGGCTTTAGGGTTTAAACAACTTATAAAATAAAAATCTAAAATTTAAACCTAAAGATTATGAAAAAAATCAGATTTAAAGATTCAAGAAACCTATCCTAAATCAAATATTTAAACATATAATCATCATATAAAAAATAAGATTTGAAATATGATTAAATTTAGAACAAAAGAAAATCAAAAAGAGATTTTTTTTAAAAAAAAATTATCGTGTGCAGCCAGCAGGGCAGCGACGGACGGCGATAGAAGGGCGACGAGTGGCGGTGGCATCGACGGCTCGACGATGGTGGCTTGGCTGGGCTGCGGCTGTGGCTCGGCTCGGTTGCTGGCCGTTTTTTTTTTTTAGAATGGCGAGTGAGAGAGAGAAAGGGAGAGAAGGCTGAGTTTTTCTTTTGACAACTTTTACCTACTGAATGAGCCAGTAGGGTTTATAAAAGTATTGTTGTTAGTTTTTCCCTACGGGCTTGCAACAGCTTAAAAACCCCTTAAGATAATAAAATGAAATTAGTTTTAAATTTTTTTTCCTTCCCCGCGACAAGATAAGACGTGGTATTAATTAAAACTGAATTAAAATATTTTTAATAATAAAATAAATCGAAACCTACTAAACATATGTTATAAAATTTGTTTATTTTCATATATATAGTTTTATGTCATAAAACATAAAATAAATATATGAATTTTATACCTAAAAATTCGGATTATTAGATAAATATTGTGCTATATAATTGTGTAATAAAACAATGGAAAAAAAATATGAGAGCAATACTTTTTTGTCACCTACATGTAAAATTAAAGAGCTATAACCAGTTTCACAACACTAAATTTAGTTCATTAGCTAATTGCATCGTATTTTATATAAAGATATTTTCATAGCAATTCACTTTCAAGAAATAATTTTGAATAAAGTTTGGGAAACATTCAATGATTAACTTTAAAAAGTGGTGAGGACAAGAAAACAAATTAAAAAAAAAGTAAAACTAAATTTTATGCTACAAGAACTGACCATGCAACAACCTAGTAAAATGTATTGAGATATTACATTTGTCTTATATTTGTGCTTATATATATATATAGAAAATTTACTTGGACAATGGTAGGGCATGTGTCCCACCCGACACCCAACGTGGATCCGCCCCTGATCATGCATGGCTTAAGATATCTTTGCAATCCTTATCCCCTGGATTGCTTTTGAATCTTCATTTACTTCAAACGAGCATTTTTTTTTCTTGGTGATTTATGAGTCTTTATAGGTGATTTTCCAAAAGAAATTGTGCAAACTTCAAACAAGCATTTTAAGGTGATTCCTGAGTCTTTTTGAGTAATTCTTTTTGGGGTATTTTCATTATTCTTTCCAGTATTTTTTTGCATTTTTTTTATATAACTTTTAGAATTCATGAAGTGTGTAAAAATCCTAAACTAGAGAGTGCCCAGATTTGCTTCGAATATGCAAAGTCAAAAGTTTGAGGATAGTTTGTACTGTATACTTCATATTGGTTTTATTCTTTTTGGGTTGTAAACTAGATATATTGAAGTTTGTTGTGTCGAATTTTCGTTATATTTTGAATAATTTAGAGGTAGTAGAAAGTTTGTCAAAGTTTGAGTTAATGCACATCTTCATTGAAAAATTCCAAAACTGAAGGTCTAATTGTGGGAAGCATATCATGGTCATGCCAAGGTCTTTTTTTAAATATTTCCTGCTAAATTGGTTCAAATTCTTCTAGTTTCTTGTCCTAAATTTTGTTGAATTTTGAAGTACATTTGATACAAATCGTGGGAGGTATAAGTAAAGGTGGTTAGAAATTTGAACTTAAATGGCATCATTCAACAATGAGCACTTATTTGATCAAATTATGCAAAAACTTGAAACTTTGAATGTATGAGTAGAAAATGTAAATGCACACCATCAACAATTTGAGATACGATTTGAAGTGTTTCAACAACGATCAAATAGAAAGTTAGACCCAAACTAGGTCTACTTCATCAACCAATTGTATAAAGAAAGTGACGATGAGGATGATAATGTTGGTTCGGATTCATCATTCAAGAAACATGGCAAAAACAAGTCTAAAATTGATGATCATTGTATAAAACTTGATGAAATCAATGGCCAAGGTTCCGTTGAAGATTTTCTTGAATGAGAAAGACAATTAGAGAAGATTGCGGAGCATAATAAAGAGCTTGATGATCATAAAACTTTCAAGATTGCCTACATATGACGTGAAAGTAAGTCCAAGATTGATATGGTTTGAAGGCATGAAAGCAAGAGGACAACGTGAAAGTAAGTCCAAGATTGATACATGGACACAACTTAAGAAGAAAATGCATGGTTTGTCCCCTTTGATTTTGATCAAAAAAATAAAATTATGTAAAACTTACTTCTCTATACAAGGACCTATGAGTGTGAAGGGGTATATTTCGCAATTTGAAAGATTAGCCTTATTGTGCGAGTTAGAGGAGAAAGAACATATGAATATGGCTAGATTCTTGAAAGGACATAATAAAACCATTGAGAAAAAACTTGAGTTAACTCAATACACATATTTCAATGACCTTTGCAACCTTGCCTTAATTATTGAAAAAAGAACCAAAGATAAGTCCAAGAAAACCTTTACCCAATACAACAAACCCTCCATATCTCATATAACACCATCCCAACCTAAAGATTCCAATCCACCTACTTCATCAACCCAAAATGAAAAACCCAAAAAAGTTTGTTCCCAAAGGCCAGAGGTGAATTTGAGGAGAGACGGAAGTGTCTCAAGTGCCAAGTATATGGTCATATTTCCTCACAATGTCCTAATAAACGATTTCTTTATGCAAAAACCATTTCTTTATGGGAGGTGGAAGCCAAGAATTATGAGATTGTTGTTCTTGATAATGATGGTGATGAAGAAGGGACGGAGCATGTTATGGAGGAAAAGATTGTCAACCAAGAACCTTTGAATTATGGGGAATTGTTTGTTGTTAGGAGGATTTTGCACACTGATATTGCGGCAAATAAGGACCAAAGGGAGAACTTGTTCCATACTAGGTGCAAGATTGGTGATTAATTGTGTAACTTGATAATTGATAGTGGTTCTTGCAATAATGTAACTTCTAAAGGACTTGTTCAACGTGTGAAACTACCCCCAAAGAGATAATGTTCAACCATACAAACTCAATTAGCTTGATGATTCAAGAGGAATTGAGGTGAGAAAACAAACTCTTGTGACTTTTGAAATGGATTAATACGGAGATGAGTTGTGGTGTGTTGTGATACCTATGAGTGCATGTCAACTATTTCTAGGGAGACCATGGCAATTCGATCGAAAAGTGAAGCATGATGGGGAGACTAAATGTGTACTCGGTTCTCATGGGGACTATGATTATTAATTTGCTACCGCTACCTCCAAATGGCAATGAGCAACTTTTACATGATTTTAGTGATAAATTACATGTCAAGGATTACTATGATGATCAAAATTTGAGGGAAAATTGTTTTGAAGATGGGGAGAATGATACGTAAATAAGGGGTACTTTAATAATTCAACAAGAAGCTTTTAATTTGTGCATTTCGTTTGAGCTCGAGAAGGAAAATAACCATTATTGGGTGTAATCCCCCGTATTTTTATACCCTGGTATAAGAGTTAATTATACATAAATACGCGATTTTACGCCCATAACGGATATTTTCGGAATTAGAGTTAATAAAATAAATTAAATATTTTATTTTATGGGGATATTAATGATTTATATGTTTGAAATCATTTTATAAAAATTTGTGGGTCATAGTTAACATAGCTCAAAAAGGTTTTAATTGTCGGTTGGGAACCGTTCAAACAGATAAATAAATAAATAAATAAAAAGAATGGAATAAAAAAAAATCAGTGTTTAAAATAATGAGGGCTTAAAAGGGTTTGCCACAGGCCCAACCTATTGAGAAACCCTAAACAGCATAACAGTATAAATACCCCAAGAATGAACCAAATTAGGTCAAAAAAGCAAAAAGTGAAAAAAAAAAAGAAAACTCTCTCTCTCTCACCGTGTATCAGGAAGGAAAAAAAGAAATTTTTTTTCAAAGTTTAAACCTCCATAACCAATTCATCACCACCACCTTCGACTTCCGCCAAGCTACCGCCACCACCACAGTCACCTGCCGACCCTCGTTGGTCCCAACCACCGCCGACTGGGCTGCCCTGTTGCAGTCAGTTACTTTTAAAAAAAAAAAAAAAACAGAACGAAAGAAAAACAGAGCAGAGCTCTGTTTCGTGAGCCACCCAGCCGTAGGACCGCCACCACCGGCAGCCCGTAGCTACGTCGCCGGGGTTCGCCATCGCCGCCTGCCACCCTGCCGCTGCCTGCCGTCCTTCAGTTTAGCAGTATGTGTATATGTATAACCATATGGGTATATATGTGTATATGGCGTGTGTGTGTGTGTGTATATATATATATGTATGTATATATACGTATATGTAAAAAAAAAAATTTATCTTTTATCTTGTTTTTAAATCTGGGCATTAAAGAATGTAATTATACCTATAATTAAGTAATTAATATTATTATCTAGTAATTTACGGGAGGTCTTAGGATAGATTAGAGCTGCTGGATATTTTAGGACCCGAGTTAATACTATTGTCTTTTATATTATAGGCGAGGAATATTACTTAGGCGATTTCTGAAAGGAAAAGGTAGAGTACCACCAGGTTTATTCAAGGTACGCGTGATTGATAAGTGTTCAGACGTAGTATCATGTTAGGACTTTGCATATTTCTATCATGATTGCTGTGATTTTGTGGAACATGATTATTTGTGGTGTTTTTAGTTGTTTGTATAACTTGTGTTTGCAAACTTGTTAAAAAAAAATAGGAAGGATCATTTCATGTTCCCGATTATACAAGAGAATATTGCATGAATAGGTTCTTTGAATATTTCATGCTTCAGTAGTAGCAATTTATTTTGCATATGGACAAGTTGTCCCATTCAAGTTTACTAGTAATGCATGAATAGATTCTCCGAATATTTCATGCCCTTTAATAGCTTTGGGATACCACTTAAGACATATGTTCTTAATGGGAATCTCGTTAAATAGACAAGAGTTCAGTGTGTTTTATCTGAACAATAATTAAAACAAGTGTTATGTGAATTGTATGTGTGTGCTTGTTATGTGTAAGAACTCTCAAGACACTAATCACTTAAAGTGAAAGATTCGGGTAAGCATTAAAAATCTCGACAAGTGCACGTCGTGAGTATTGGCATAGATGTGGGTTGGGGTCACGGCAGGACTCGTGACTTTAAGGGGACCGTAGGATCCACGTGTTCCATTAGCGGATTGAGCTCATTCCTTTATTTGTGACGGGGGTAGCTCCCATCGTCACCTTCTAGGCATAGACAACCTGCCTGGTGCTTACACTGGCTTCGGCTCTAGAGGGCCACCTAATAATCAATGTGTTTAACAAGGAATAATAACTAATTACTCACCATAGTACTTAAGCTTTGCCATAATTTTATATGCAATAGATCTGTATGCTTATTTAATTGCCGTACTCAGCTTTGCTGACGCCGTACAAATTTGGTCTTGTTATTATCTTGACCCTATGATGACCCAATTATTGGTGAGCAGTCATTCAGGGTCAAGGTAAGTTTGTGCAGGAATTCAGGGACGCTTATGGGCTTGAGTGATGAGTGGTATTTCTGAAACATTTATTTACTTAATGAATTATTTTTCCAAATTCGATTTGACGTTTTAGTTTGGGAGATTTTAGACATTTTCATTTATTAAGTTGGATTTATTTCGTTTGAGTTGATTCAATAAATTTCAAGGCCTTAATGGTTCCAAGTTGTAATAAGATTTAGTTTTATTTTAACCTTAGTATTATTTTTATTTCCGCTGCAAAATTCTGAGTAAGCCGATACGTTTCCACACGTGGCGATAACACTTTAATAATTCTCAATATTCCTTGAAATTGGCATTTATAACTTAATGAGAATTATTGGGGTGTTACATTGGGTCACTCTCCTCACTTGCACTACAAGATTCCGTGTTTTTATCGTCCGCTAAGAGTTTACGGTAAATTAGCGGATTGCGTATACTAATTAGATTAGCTTCCGCCAACGAATGTTAGACCATTATTGGATATTTTTTAGTCGTTAAATACTTAATTAACGTTCTCTTTGTAAAGTTAACGTCCGCCTTAACAGATGCTAAATAACATTAGCTGTTGTAGACGTTAATTAGCGTCCGCCACAAAAGACAGACAATAAATATGGGAAAAGGGACGCTAATTAACGTCACCTTAGCTTGGCCGACGATATTAGCATCCGTCTTTGATACTTAAGGTGGACATTCAACTGTGTAATTCGCATTCTGAGACGGACGTCATATATGTAATGGCGGACGGTAAATGTTTACATTTTATTCTATAATTATTACATTTACAATTATATTTATATATACTATTGTTGTCATACACTAATTTACAATTGATTTATCCGTTCAATACAATTTTTTCCATTCATTGAAAATTGGCTTCATTCATACCAAAACCTGTTCCGTTGCATATTATAAACATCCATACAAAATCATTCATACAAAGTTATTACTAATAGTGATACCAATCCAAACTCATACAATTAATATTCATATAATTTTACTAATATTTTTCAAAAAAGAAAAAGAAAAACTAAGTTGCACATATTCCGCTATTTACTAATCCGTCGTCCGGGCCTGGAGGATGACAAAATTGAGACATGTCTAGATCGCTGCATTGATTTAACATATTTCCGTACAATTCCAACAAATTCTGCATCTCGGCCATTTTGTCGGCGTCCTCATCTCTCTTCTGCTCCATATCTTCTAATCGGTCATTCAATTGGTCTAATGCGGATGGAGAGTAGGAAGAGTTGTTTGTCCGCCTCTGTTTTTTTTAGTACATGTCTGCACTTGCCCCCAATCTCATTTGGAGTTTATTTTACACCACTTGCTTCATAATCAACAAGATTTTTTCCATAATTTTCCTACAAACATTCAATCTAAACAACCAATTTCATGATTTCGAGCTACATGCATGTCCTAAAACATATAGGTGAATAGAGTAAGACTGGCTGGCATGGTTTAGGTCACTTTAAGTGCATTTCTGAACGTAAACTAGTGTTTTGGAGTGTTTTATTACCCATTTTCAATCTAAACAACCAATTTCATGATTTCAAGCTACGTGCATGTCCTAAAACATATATGTGAATAGATTACGACCCTTTGACATGGTTTAGGTCACTTTAAGTTCATTTTGGAACGAAAACTATAAACGGCCATTTTGGGTCGTTTTGGAGTATTTTATTACCCATTTTCAATCTAAACAACCAATTTCATGATTTCAAGAAAAACCTAAATTCTAAACAAAATAAGCATAAAATTCAACCTAAAACTCTAAATAAAATAAGCATAAAATTCAACCTAAAACTCTAAACAAAGTAAACATAAAAATCAACTTAAAACTTTAAACAAAATCAACATAAAATTCAACATAAAACTCTAAACAAAGTAAGCATAAAATTCAACCTAAAACTCTAAACAAAATAAGAATAAAATTCAACCTAGAATTCAACCTAAAATTCAACATAAAATTCATCCATTTACCTTCAAAACAGGGATAGGGTTTGCCTTCAAATTCTTTCACTCAAATTCAAACTTCAAACCAAGCAATTTTAACCTTAAAGCATGGAATTTAGATTAGCATTTACATAAAACAAAAAAGATAAGCAAATAAAAGTTAGGGTTTAAGAATTAAAAAATAAGGAGAGACGACAGGGCAGGGCCGGCGTTGACGAGGGCAGCGGCGGTGTCGATTGGGCATTGACAAGGACAGAGGCGGCGACGATTGGCGGTTGCAAGAGATTTTCATCATTGTCGACTCTAGAATTCAATGGTTTTTTTTGGTGTTTTGGAAAGAATGACAACTACAGCTGCTTTTTTTTTTTTTAAAAAAAAAAATACTATTGAATTTTACCGTCCGCCTAGGGCGGACTTTAATTCATAAAAGGTGGAAGGTAAATATGATGACCTTAATTTTTAAATCCCGCCTTTTTAACGTCGATTGTGACAGACATTAATTTTTCAAAAAACGGGCGCTAAGTTGAATTTTAAATTATAGACGTTGTCATTCCCAAAACGTCAATTGTGGTGGACATTGAAAACAAAGGAGGATGTTAAAATTTAATTAATGTCGGTTGTGTGGCGGGCGTTAAAAAGCGGACGACAAAAACGCGGAATGTTGTAGTGTTGGACGTGTGAAATAATGGAAGCCTAAGCCCACTTGCCCACTTGCATTGCCTAACCGACTTTCCTCTCCCTCCCTTGCCGTGTTTTTTTTTTTTTTTTTTTTTTTTTTTTTTTGTGTCTCCTATTGTAGTTGCTTTATGTTCTAGTCTATAAATACCCATGTAATCCTCTTGTAGTTGATGTGTTACATACTTTTAATAAGAGAAATAAAACTTTGTGTTTATGTTATAACTTGTGAGTTGAGAGAATCAATCATAAATTTGGTGCTCTAACTAGTGTGTTTGAGAGAATCATTTCATTCGCTGGGTCTATGAGTCAATCACGAATCTTTCTTGATTGCTCCCTCTATTATACATCAGCAAGTATAATAGGACTAAAACACTTGTAAAATCTTTCTATAATCCCTCTAAAATATGACTAATAACATGCTTTGATCACCCATAAGTATACAGAAAGTTCTAGCCACCTAGGACCGCATAATTTTACGTCATCAAATCAACCTCAAAACGCTAATCCCAAGGACGTCAAAATAAACCCGCACAAAACGTCTAATGTAAAATATATACCACATACTAAAAACATAACTCCAAAACTATCCTAATCTAAGGATGATAACCTAGGGGCTACAAAGTTTGGTAGACATTGAAACTTACATTAACGTCGGGAAAAAAAGCTACTTTTAGAACCTCTTCCCGTAGAATAAATATTAAATTTAATTCTTTCACTTATTCTTCCGTGAAAACTTTCACTTGTTTCGCACTCTTTAAGCAAGAGGAGAGGTACAGTGGAAGAAAGGTTGAGATAATTGTGGTGAACTAGGTGGAGGAGGGGTTCCATTTATAACATACATGAAGGGGTGGAGGTGAATAAAAACTTTCAATGTGGGACAAAAGGGGGGTGTTGTGGGAAAGGAGGGTGAAGGGGGTGTGTGAGTTGGCCTCGATCTTGGTGTTGTCAAGTCTTATTAGAGGGGGAAAAACTAGGTAGACTTTTGACTTCAACTTTGACTACGAAAAATAAACTAATTAACAAATTACGCCATGCATAAATTAAATTCTAAAATACATTTATGCCATAAAAATACTTTTATTCATCAAAATATTTTCCCATAAAACATAATAATTTTGGCAATAATATATATATATATATAGGGTCAGGATCATGTGAGAAGGGTTGTTTATGTGAGAATATAACTAAAGCGTTGATTCAAGATGTGATGATTATGATTTAATGGGCTAATTTTTTAATTAAAAAATACTTACATAACTAACCCCTATTTTTGAGGGGATAAATGAAACAAAAAAATATATAAATAAAAACTAATTTTTTTTATCAATTTTTTTTAATCAAAAAAACTTAAATTTATTATTTATTAAAAAAACTAAAATTTTGAACATGTTAAATTGTTACCCACTCATATAGTCAATTAGTCGTAGAAAATTTAGAATACGATTATTAAAATTTAGAACATTAAATAAGTTATGGATTATTAAAAAAAAATTACAGGGAAAACCTAACAAATTGTTAGTTAAAAACAAGGAGCTAACAATAGAAAAAACGTAATATATTAAGCATAATTTTTTTAAAAATTCAAAATTTGAAAAAAACAAAGAAATAGAAAAAAAATATGTTTAACATAATGTTTAGTAAAAACAGAAAAATATTAACAATAATATTTTTTATAAATCATTTTTTTTGTTTTTTTTTTTTGTTTTTTTGCGGGTTCCATAGAACTTCAATACAATATATTGAGAATATTTTAAAATGATATTCCATTGTTCAAGTATGTGTATATATATATATAGTTCAGTAACTGTATTATAATTGTA
This sequence comes from Salicornia ramosissima, assembly GCA_951394345.1. Taxonomy (NCBI): domain Eukaryota; kingdom Viridiplantae; phylum Streptophyta; class Magnoliopsida; order Caryophyllales; family Amaranthaceae; genus Salicornia; species Salicornia ramosissima. The sequence goes on from OX596237.1 coordinate 33,301,011, forward strand.
TCATTTTATTAATTTTAAAAAAAATAAGTTTATTCAATTTCGAACTTATTGTATACAGTTTTGAAATTGTCTTATAAATTTAGAACATGATTTATAAATTTTTTAATATTTCATCTACTTAAAATAAAACAAACTATAAACTACTTTAAAACTTGGTTTTTTAATATTCTCAACACACATACACATTTTTTTTTTTTTTTGAGAAATGGCAAAAATTTATTCAATTGCTCAAATGAGCCATCATATCATTACACATACACATTAGAATATGATGACTTTGAAACATGGCTTTTTAAATTTAGAACACATGGTGTATAAAATTTTGAACATGTCTTAATATTTTTATCACATGACTTATAAAATTTAGAACATATTAGGATGTACTTCCGAATAAAAAAAAACACGGATTAGAATTTTAGATTAAAAAAAACAGATTAGATATATAAAAAAAACATACAGTATTATTTTAAAAAATAAACAAGAAGGAAACAAAGTAGCAGAATTTTTATTAAAAAAAAGTTTTTTTGAAAAAATAAAAAAGCAAATTTTTTCAAAAATAAAATCTATGATATTTTAATAAAAAAACGTAGCAGAATTTATTATAAACAAAAAAAAGATTATTTTTTTAAAAAAAATAGAAATATACTAATAATATTTAAATTACCAATTTGCCCTTACTAATAAAAAAACAAGGATCAAACATCAGCCCTTAGATCTAAAAGTGTCGACGATGCAGATTTATTCTCACATAAAAACCTTTCTCACCTAAAGAACCCCTTATCACAAGATCCTAATCCTATATATATATATATGAATAGGATCGTGTGAGAAATGATGCTTTAGGTGAGAAGGGTTTTTATGTGAGAAAACATCTGCACCGGTGACAATTTTAGATCTAAGGGTTGATGTTTGATCTTTATTTTTTTAGTAAGGGCAAATTGGTAATTTAATTTGATTTATATATTTCTAATTTTTTGTTAAAAAAAATCTGTTTTTTTTCAATGTTACGCTTTTTTTTAAAATCATATATTTATTTATTTTTTAAATCTGCTTTTTTATAAAAAAAATTATAAAAAAAATCTGTTTAAAAAAAAATTGTTAATTTTTTTTCCTGATTATTTATTTTTTTCGAAAAAAAAAATCTTTTTTTTTTTATATATAAGATCTAGTTTTTTTAATCTAAAATTCTACTTCATTTTTTTTTTGTTTGGAAGTATATCTTAATATGTTACAAATTTTATGAGTCATGTTCTAAAACTTTTACGACATGCTCATAATTTTATAAGCTTTGTTCTAATTTTTATACACCATGTTCTAAATTTAAAAAACCATTTTACAAAGTCATCATATTCTATTGTGTATGTGTGCTTAAAATATTAAAAATCCATATTCTAAAGTAGTTTATTGTTTGTTTTATTTTAAGTAGATGAAATATTAAAAATTTTATACACCATGTTCTAAATTTTATAATATATTTTCAAAACTGTATACAATAAGTTTGAAATTGAATAAACTTGTTTTTTTTAAAAATAAATAAAATGATACAATTATAATACAATGATTGACCTTTTATACCAAAAAAATATAATAAAATATATACCTGAACAATTAAATATTATTTCAAAATATTCTTAATATTTTGTATTGAGGTTGATCTATGGAACCCGTAAAAAATAAAACATAAAAAATAACTTATTTAATGTTCTAAATTTTTTTAACCATATTCTAAATTTTATATGATATGTTCTAAATTTTATATGACATGTTCTAAATTTTATATGACTAATTGACTATATGAGAGGATAATGGTTTAACAAATTCCCAATTTTAGTTGTTTTTTTGATAAAACATAAATTTAAGTTTTTTTTTTTATATAAAAATAAATTTTAGTTTTTTTGATAAAAAAATAAATTTTAGTTTTTTTGATAAAAAATAAAAAAATAAAATTGATTTTTTTTGGATAAATTTTTTTATGGAAAAGTTGTTAGAAAAGACCTTTTAAAACATTCATTTTGTAAGAAAAGACCTTATAAAATTTTTGTTGTGAACAGGGACCTAAAACAAAAAAAAAGTTGCAAAGAGGGACCTTACCTTCATTTTCCGACGTTGAATGTGAATTTCCGGCGTTAACTTGTTATTTCCCTCCAATTTTCGATGAATCCTTTCTTCTCTATTTAACCTTTCCTTTTCTTTTCATTACAAATTCATTTTTCCTCCACTCCCCAGGTAATACCCGTAATTTTTCAAGAATTTTCAAAAATAATATCTTCTATAAAGAGGTTTTATATTTTATAAAAGAGCTTTTCGAATTATTTTCAAAGGTATTTATTATTAAAACAAAGTATTTTGCCGTAATATTATTTTTGGAAAATAATAAATTATTTTTGAAGTTGGAATATTTTCCAAATAAATAAATATGTGCTTATATATTTCGAAAATATTATATATATATTGCGAAAATTATTTTATTTTATGGAAAAATATTTTTGGTAAATAAATATATGCTTCGAATTTTATTTTTAAAGGTCGTTTTATGCATGCCGTATTTTATTTGCCGCATAATTAGACTAACTAGTCAATTAGTCATCAAGTAATTAAGACTTGACAACACAACTCCCAAGGCCACATCACCACCACATCACCCTTATCTCCTCCTCCTCCCACATGGCCACACACCACCACCACCCTCCTTGTCCCACATGGAAAGTTTACTACTTTCCTACACCCTCCCATCCTATAAATAACCCCCTTCACCACCCATCATACCTCACAATTCTCTCAACATTTCTTCCACTTCTCCTCTAATAAAAGAGGAGTAACAAGTGAAAAGTTTTCACGGAAAAATAACCGAGAGAATTGAGTTTAATTTTCTAAGGAGGGAGCGATCTTAAAGTAGCCTTCCAGACGTTGAGGTATGCTTCGATGTCTACTGCTTTCTTTAGCCCCTAGGTTCTTGTATGTTTAGGATAGATTAGTTTCTTTTTACACTTTTGTTTTAGCATGCTTAGTGTGATGTTCTAGTGTAGTTTTAATGTTTTATAGTTATGCTTATTTACGCTTTAGTTGAAGTTATGCATGCTTAAGTAGTGGTTTTAGTTATTGTTTTTAAGGTTGTTTTGATGACGTAAAATTATGATTAATTGTGTACAAAGTAGTAATATTCTCGTGTGGATGTATGGGTATTCAAGGAATGTTTTTAGCCATGTTTTTGAGGGCTAATGTGATGGTTTTAAAGGCATTTTATGCCAAATATAGTTGTTGTCTAGATTTTTATAATGATTTATTTATGCTTTTGTAATTTTCGAAAACCAAAATAAAACTTGTTTTTGGACTAAGGGTTGTGTACATGTGTTTTAGATCATATAATTTGTGTACCAAATACCCATTAGAAGTCCAAAAGAAGCTCATTTATTCTATTTACAAATTCTAAAATTTTCGAAAATACTCTCACGGATTGAAAATATTATTTCGAATTTTCGAAATTGTACTACGTATTTATATTATGATTTTTACAACTTAAAATCTCCAAATGTTTTATGTAACCTTATTTTACCATTTTTGAAAATTATTTAGTATATATATACATACATATTTTCGAAAAATGTGTTTATGAGTATATTATTACTCTTTCGAAAATTTCCTTCTATGCACATGATTTTGAAAAGTTTGACGCTCTTAGCAATTCTTTGATTGTCATTGTTTATTGAATTATTTAAGTCATGGAATTATGTTATGGAATGGTAAATAATTGTACCCGCTTTGATTTAAGAAGTACAAGTAGTGTCTGTAAATGAACGATGAATTATTGAGTGTTGAATTTGGATTGGCAAGTTGCCTTATGGTTTGATTTCTCATGGAGAATTCTTAAAGTACGGAATTTTGGGATCTTTGATTTATTTGGAGTTTGTTGTTCTCACTCAAATTAAATGATTTTCAAAACCAAATGAACCTAAACTTAAAGTGAAACAATCTTCAAAGGGGAAGTAGCCCGAACGGTGACGACCTATTAGGGTGATGAACGGTGTCTCATTGGGGAGTACCCAATGTGGGCCTATTGTTGTGGTGGACACACAATAGGTCGGACATGTGTTGAATCGTCGTTGAATCTTTGTAACCATTATAATCTGCTTTCGTCCTCCTCCTGAACTTCTGGCGGCGCACTTGGGGGAACGCATTAGTTCTGTGAGGGGTGTATACACTCGGGACACTCTGTCGACAAGCTGCAGGCCAGGCCGAAAAGTCCGTGACGGGATGAAACATGCCCTATCGCGTTCACTTTCCCAATTAATAATTTTGAATATTAATTACTCTAAAAATTTGTGAATTGGATAAATATTGGTTCAGCTAATGTTCTATGTCTCTTGTGTGTCAACTGTTTTTAAACTAAAACCGTTTGACGGGGTAAAGTCGATCATACTCAGTTTTTTCTGATTTTTTTTGTGTTGTTGTTTGTTTGTTGTTTTTCCTTCAGGGTTTTGTGCAGGTGAGTAGTAAAGGATGGCTTACTTGTTTGAGGCTGATGAGGAATCCCTGTTGGAATTAGCTAAACCCTTTGATCATAGGCTTTATGCTTTAGCAAAACATCTTGTAATAAATTGTTTTAACTTTTAATGTTTTTAATTTAAATATTTTACGGCTTTGGTATTTATGAATGAAATCCATTTTGGAATTTGAAAACATTACGATCCTGCTTTTACTTATTCGTATACCCATTTCTTATCAGAAGTGGGCGTACGAGTAGCAACTCTAGAAATTCGGGCTATGGTTTTTAGTAAAATTTAGTTTTATAAAGGAAGGAAAAGGGTCTGAATTTCTGGGGCTGTTACACCCCTTCCATTTCCCCTCCTAAATGCATCTACCTAAACTCTACATTAACACTTCCTTCTCGCATCTAAAATTCTCTTCTTCTGAATTTGGGAGGATTCGTGCAAAATTGGAGGAAAATAGTGAGTCAACACCGGAGATTCACAATCAACGTCGGAAAATAGAGGTAAGGTCCCTCTTTGCAACTTTTTTTTTGTTTTAGGTCCCTGTTCACAACAAATTTTTTATAAGGTATTTTCTTACAAAATGAATATTTTAAAAGGTCTTTTCTGACAAATTTTCCTTTTTTTATTTATCCCCTAACAAATAGGGGTTAGTTACGCAAGTTTTTTTAGTTAAAAAAAAATTAGTCCATTAAATCCTAACCGTTAGATCTCATTAAATATATATATATATATATATATATATTCTCACATAAAGAGGCATTCTCACATCCTGACCCAATATATATATATATATATATAGTCAGGATCTGCTAAAAGCCTATGTTAAGTTGAAAACTAAAAACTTTTAGTTATAACCGTTAGATGTAGATCAAGGGTTGTGATTGATCATCCAAAATTACCATTTTTTTTTTAAAATAGTTTCACTTAGATTTTTCGAAAAAACTACTTGATTGAACCAGTTCATTCACGCTAACTTCACATATTTCACGCAAATTTCAAGCAACAATTTATGTTTTGTTCAAAATGTTTTTGTGCATTTTTTAGTAAAGGTTGATTTTTTTTAAAGTGCACATATTTGATTTTGTATGTACCATTGTATGTTTGTATGTACCCCTTTATTATTAACACATGTACCAATTTAGTATATTTTTGTGCATTTTTTTTAAAGTTCGATTTTTTTTAAGTGTAGTTCTTCGTGTTTTATTTTGTATGTACCATTATATCTTTGCATGTACCCCTTTATTATTAACATGTACTCTCTTAATTTAGTATTTTCTGTGCATTTTTTTTGGAAATTCGATTTTTTTTTTTAAGTGTTGTTCTTAGTGTTTGATTTTGTATGTACCCTTGTATCTTTGCATGTACCTCTTTATTATTAACATGTACCCCCTTAATTTAGCATGTAAGTTTTGAATTAACATGTTAATTTGGAAAATAATATGTACCTCCTTAAATTAACATGTACCCCTATAATATTAACATGCACCCCTTAATTGTACTACCTCCACTTTTTTTAGTTTACTCAGCTTGACTTTGTAGCTATTCACAAAGTCTACTTTGACTATCGTTTGTGATTTATATATAAGATAAAACATAGTCATGTAGGGTTTTGTTGGATTCGTTTCAACATGTAGATTTTTAATTATAATTTTTACAAACACAATTAAAGATATTAATCTTGAAAGTTTTGCCTCGGCAAGTGTGAAAAGTGAAGTGAGTAAATTATAAAAAAAACAGAGAGAGTAAGGGCCTGTTTGTTTCGGCTGAAAACAGCTGAACTGAACTGAACTGATTGCTGCTGAATTGAACTGAACGAAACTTAACTGAAGTGAATTTAAGTTAACTTAATTTAATTATAATTATTATTTTTAGTATGTACAAGTAAAGGAGATTAAGAAATTAAGTAACTTATAATAATTTCAACTATGAATATAATTATATTTCAACTTATAATTATTAAATCAACTATAAAAATTATTATAATTATTATTATTTCATGTATGAAAATTATTATTTCAACTTATAATTATTTTTTCCAACAAAGAATAATTTGTAGAAAATTTGCCCCAAAGTTGTTATTCAAATATTCCTAGCAAAATTTCCAAAAATTAAAATTTTAATCACTCTCAAAATTAACTAGGGTTAAGGTATCAATTCTTGTTAACAACAACAATTAACCCCTTTTGTTTTGTTTTATATGAAAATGTATTATTTCAACAAATGTATGAAAATGTATGATTATTTCAACAATGATAATTATTATTGTTGGTAGTATTATTATTAATATTATTGTTGTCTTTTATTGAAAACTATTTGCTCATTCTAAAATGAAATTTGTTAACTTCAATTATCATTTCAATCATTAACGATTCATTCGTATAACAAATCAATGACATAAAATAAATATATTAACAAGAATAATAATTCTTATATAATAGTAATACCAATCGTTATAATAATAGTAATAGTAATGATAACAATAAGGAAAAATTCATATGAATAATCCCAACTATTGGAGGTATTCCAATATTAATCCCAACTATAGGTTATTACACTATAATCCAAACTAAGGGGGTAGTTTTATGATATTAGTCCATACTAACTTTTGACCGGCTCCGATTTCCTTCGTAAAAAGGGAGGAAGGTATAGTCAAGTACAATAAATAAGAAAAGAGGAAAGATAACGAATAATTTATGAATTGGCGACCGATTACAATAGGTTAAATAAGTCAATGGACTAATATCATAAAACAACCCCTAAAGTTTGGATTATACTGTAATAACTAATAGTTGGGATTAATATTGGAAGGCGTCCAATAGTTGCGATTATTTATATGAATTTTTCCTAACAATAACAGTTAATAGTGTCTTATTATCAAATTAGTAAAACAACTGAACTGAACTGAATTGATTGGAACTGAAACTGAACTGAAATTAAGCTGAAACAAACAGGCCATAATATGTATCCCTATGTTTAACATTTTGGTTTTTTCTATGATTTTTTGAAAAATTAAATCGACAGTCAAGATGGGCTAGACAAAAATCAATGGCCAAAATATTTAGTTTTTAGGTTTTTAACTTCTTAGGAGATTTTTACATGTATATATATCGTATACATATACGTTTACAAATATATTTTCAAAACTTTTATAATAAATTCCAACTTCAAAATTAATTTATTACTCCCGAAAATATATTTTCATAAAATTTATGGCAAATAATTCAAATAAATATTCTTTTTGCGAAAATAATTATATTATTTTCGAAAAACCTTTCGAAAAATCATGGGTATGACATCTGCCCCCACTTAAAAATAAAGTTCGTCCTCGAACTTTCAGTGCTTGTATTACATATAAGGAAAAATTGTCCAAAACTACCAAATAAATGTTGGCTTTTGAAAAATACTACTCCCTCTGTCCCTAAAAGATTGCTCCATTTACTTTTTCTCATCTCCCGAGACACATCTTTAAATGAAAATATCTTGAGATATGTATAATAAAAAATTATAAGCATTACATATTAAAAAAGTACACATTGAGCCGAATCAAACGAGATCTCATTTGACTATATTTTTCCTTACATGTATAAAATTATAGAGAGTCAAAGTTACCTAATGAACAGTAGCAAAAGTCAATATGGGGCAATCTTTAAGGGACGGAGGAAGTATCAACTAAAAAAAGTTGTTATAAACTATCTAATAAATCAATTTCGACCTGGTAGCACTATTGTTACTGCCACTTATTTGGCCGAAAATGACTAATGAGGCCCAACAAGCTATTAAGGCCGAACAGAATGGAACCACCTCTCCTAAGGCCCAACTCACTGAAGATCTAAAGATTCATCAGCCCAAGATCACCAGAAGCCCACCAGAATTCTCAAGTAAAGGGCCACGTGGCAAGGCATTATTATAGTTTTGGAACCAAGTTTGTAGCATAGTGTTGGTTAGCCTTAATCAACCCTGATTAACAGCAATTTGAGTTATTATCATCTGTTACACTCTTAATTACTTTTATATTTATTTCTACATTTAATTCTGCATTTATTATAGTTTTTGGAACCAAGTTTGTAGCATAGTGTTGGTTAGCCCTCTCCCTATTCACAAAAACCCCTAAAACATTTGGCGCCGTCTGTGGGGAGGGCAAGATTCTATGGCAAACTTAGGAGAAAAAACTCCCGAGATTCCAAAAACCACATTAGTAACTGTAGAAAACGACCACGAGTCTGACGAGAGAGAAATGGACCATGACCGACCCCCACGAAGGGAGAGGACCGCACACCGTGCGAGTCAGGCCGAGGCCCAAGCTCAACCCATCTGTCTCTCACAACTCAAGGATATAATGGTCAATTTGAGGAATTCACTGGTCACACAAGTCAAAGATATGATAGGCCAGGCCAAGAAGGTCGACCCTGGGCCATCTGGGCCGACCCAGGAGGGAGTCAACCAAGGGCCCTCCAGGCCGACCGAAGACCCAGTCGACCCCAAGGCCGACCAAGGGAAGAAAAAGGCCTCGATCAGCTCCAAGAAGAAGAAGACTCCATCCAAGTCAACGAAGTTTGATTGGAAGAACATCACCCATCGGGTGAGGAGAACCAAGGCTCCCATACTACCAAGAAGAGAGCCCCTGATCAGCGAGTCTAATCAAGCCTTCAGAGATGCCTGAGAGTACCTGTGGGCAAAGAGGCAACAGTCACAACAACATTCTCAAGTCGACATTTCTGATACAGCATCAACTCTAACTCTGAAAGATAACACTCATCGAAGTTTGTTCCGAACTATGTCACGTTCCACACAAGTACATACGCCTACCCCTATGTCAAAGGGTTCATTCAAGGCCGAGCCTTTCAAAGAGGACGAGCCTATGCATACGCAGATTCAGCAACAACCTCCACCATACCCTCTTGGAGGTGCGGCATGGAAATCTCCATTCTCCGTCGCCTTACTGACAGCCCCAAGGGCCTCAAAAGTAAAAGAACTTCACATCGAGCCTTATGATGGCACAAGTGACCCTGATGATCACTTGGCCACCTATAAGCACTTTATGTATGCTCAGTCAGTGGATGATGCGACATGGTGTAAGTACTTCCCAGCAACACTGAAAGGTGTGGCCCAAAAATGGTTCACTAGTTTGCCGGACCATTGCATACAAAACTTTACTGAGCTCAGCATGTCTTCGCACATCATTTCATTGCAAACACGCAAGAGAGGAAGACGAGCATGCACCTCGGTAAGATTGTGCAGGGGCCGAACGAGACTTTGAGATCGTACGTCAAAAGATTCAATCTTGAAATGCTTCAGATACCAGGCCTCCGCGAGGGGGTAGCCTTTGACAACTTTGTCAAAGGGCTTCATTAGTCAAGGTTCAAATTTGAGATGGTAAGGAAGAAGGTCCAGACCTTGCCAGAGATTTTGATGGAGGCCGAGTCTTACATCCATGCTACCCAGATATGCTCGGCAACAAAACCAGACACGAAGGACACCCTCAAGCAGGGCGAGGGCAGCCATAAAAGGGAGGATAGAAAGAGAGAGGTGTGGACGGTTAGCGATACTCATAAGGAGCAGTAAGCTCCCCAGAAGAGCCGTACTTACGAGTCGGCCTATGAGTACAACAAACGACCTCACACCATCCTTATGGAGATTAAAGACAAATTCAACTTCGATGCGCCTCAACCTTTACGAGGCCCCTCCAAATATCGAAACACCAACAAGTACTGCCAGTACCATAAGGATGTGAGACATGATACAGATGAATGCTTCAATCTGAAGCGGTTTTTGGATAAGTTGGTTGCAAAGGGCATGTTGGAGCCCTACATAGTGAAATCAAAATTCAAATTTCAAAGAAAGACGACTCAGAAGATGGGAGATGAAGAAGAAACAGACATAGTGGTGGTGGCCATGATTTCTGGAGGCCTCACCTTAGGGGGTCCTACAATTAGGGGCGCGAAGGATCATCTTCGTATCCTCTCTCAAGTTATGAGTGCTGACAAAAAGGATGAAAAAATGCCGGAGGTACTAATTGGTGAGGAGGACCAGCCTAGTATCCAGACCCCTCATGACGACCCGTTGGTCGTAGAATTCAAAGTTGCCAACTTGAAGGTAAGAAGGATACTAATCGATACCGGCAGCTCTACGGACATAATCAGCTTCGCATGCCTCGAAAAATTGAGGTTTCAAGACAATGCACTCCAACCTATCAATCATCCCACTATAGGATTTGGAGGAGGTGTTATTCACCCCGTTGGCATTGTAACTCTACCTATTCAGATGGGCTCTAAAGAAATGCCGAGGCATATGTTTGTAAAGTTTCTAGTTGTGAAGGAGTTGACAGCCTACAATATCATCATAGGCCGATCAACGTTGAATGTGTCGAAGGCCATTATTGTACCCCACCTAATGTTAATCAAGTTTGTGTGCAATGATGGGAGTGTGGGGGCGATATATGGCGATCAATAAACAGCACGAGAGTGCTATCTGACTACCATTAAGACCTTATCCACTCTAGACAAACAAGAAAAGGTCCAACAATCTACAAAGAAGAGAAGAAAAGAGCCGAAGGTGGTGAAACAGGAATTTTGTATGATCGGGTCAGCTAAGCCGGATGAATTGAGACCTCAGTCGGTAGGCGAATTCCGATACGTCATACTTGACGTTGACAGACCCAATCGAGTTTTGCAGATAGGATCTTCCCTGGAGGAAGGTCAAAGTCGGATGATGTGTTTGCTTTCATAGTACAAGAGATGCCGGGCATTGACCCGAGCATCGTGTGTCATGAACTGAATATCATACCTAGCATGAGGCCGGTCAGACAAAAGAAGAGAAACCATGAGGAACTGCGAGACAAGGCTGCGACCGAAGAAGTAAAGAATAGAAGCTCCTAGAAGCTCGGTTTATTCGCCCCTGCTACTACCCTGAATGGGTAGCCAATGCTGTTTTGGTGCCAAAACCCAATAAGACATGGCGGATGTGTGTAGATTACACAGATTTAAACCGAGCTTGTCCTAAGGATGGGTTTCCTCTACCAAAGATCGACCAATTGGTCGACTCTACAGCTGGGCACGCTCTCATGCTTGAGCTTCATGGACACCAATTCTGGCTTTCATCAAATTCCCATGCATCCTGGTGATAAGGAGAAGACAACCTTCATCACCTCCTAAGGCTTGTACTGCTACACGGTGATGCCGCTTGCTTTGAAAAATGTCCCCACCACCTTTCAAAGGCTGGTAAACATGGTGTTTCAACATCAGTTATGGCGAAACTTTGAGGCATACATCGATGATATCATTGTAAAAAGCAAGGAACCAACCAATCACATAGCCGACCAAAGGGAGACATTTGATTCCCTTAGGAAATACAACATGGAGCTGAACCCTAAAAAGTGTGTCTTTGGAGTCGGCTTTGGCAAATTTTTAGGCTTTTTGATTGATCAGCGAGGCATAAAGGCTAAACCGGATAAGGTGAAGGCAATTAGTCACATGGCCTCCCCTAGGTTAATAATGGAAACCCAAAGGCTGACCGGATGTTTGGCCGTACTAGGCCGATTCCTGTCCCGATTAGGGGATAAGTGTCACTACTTCTTCGATGCTATGAAGAAGAAAGCTAAGTTTGAGTGGACTGAAGAGGCTGAATTGGCCTTCACAAAATTAAAGGAACATATGCAAACGTTGTCGAGTCTTGTAAGTCCTATTCCAGGTGAGGTATTATATATGTACCTGGCCGTTTCCGAGTTTTCACTAAGTGTTATACTAGTGGCAGATCGAGAGGGTATACAGTACCCAGTCTATTTTGTAAGTCATATTTTAAGAAATGCCGAGCTAAGGTTTCCTCTCATTGAGAAATTTGGGCTCGCTCTTTACGTGGCCTCAAAGAAGCTTCAGCCTTACTTCAAAACACACCCTTTAGTGGTGTATACAAATCAGCCTTTGAAATAGCCTTTCACCAAGCTCGAGTCTTCCGGCCGAATGGTAAAGTGGGCAGTAGAGCTTAATGCTTTTGATATCTCTTTCGAGCGCAGGAAAACAATTAAGGGTCAAGCCCTCGATGATTTTGTAGAAGAAATGACAAGGCCTGAAATCGAAACGAAGGTTGGTTCTAATGCTTGGAAGTTGTCTGTTGACGGGTCATCCACCCAAAATGGATGTGGTGCTGGCATCCATTGTGTCTCACCAGAAGGCGATGTGTATGAGTATGCACTTCGCTTCAAATTTCAAGCTTCCAACAACGAGTCGGAGTATGAAGCCCTTCTTACGGGCCTTAGAATGTGTATTGCGCTGTTGCGGGTGCAGCTAAATTGAGGCTTCATCCGATTCACAACTTTTTGTAAGCAAAGTCAATGGAGACTATGAGGCTAGAGAGCCTTCCATGAAGAGATACATACAGTTAGTTAAGGAGGTTAGCACTGCTATAATACCCCCAAATCTCCCTGTACAAAAATACTAGAATAATACATATAAAATACCGTAGAGATAGACTTGGGCGTATTACCGCCACGTGATAATGTAAGGCTATACTTGACTACAACTTTACAGCGGAAATTAAAGGTACTTGTTATTAAATGCGATAAAATTTGTTTTCAAAACATAATAACTTAAAATAAAATTAAATAAACCATAATCTAGGTGAATGACGCCCTTGCCCCTGATGCAACATGTAGTCCACTTTGATTATCAACACCTATATACTTATCAATAAATGATAAGTAGGGCAAAGCCAAAACAAAATAAAGTACAGGTTTGCAAAATATGCTAAGTACGTAAAATGCAAAATAAGTCAAAATAAACTTTATTTAATAAGCATGCTTTTGAAATACTAAAGTCATTATTATAAGACAACAATTATTTATCCAAGATGATCATTTTCCAAAAATATTCCAAACCATGAATATTGAATGTAAATATTCAAATATTAAAAATAAAATTTTCCTATACCCCAATTCCTCTCTAAGTCATACAAAGTGCATAGTCTTATCAACCAAATCCACATAGCGGGATTACATAACAATAAATAAGCTTGTAAAGTTTGTGGGGTCACAAATAAATAATAATATAATAAGAGTTGAGTATAAAGAAAATATACTCATATAATTGTAACCTTCCAAAAGTCCTTACACTATAAGAAAAATCCGGTTTAGCGACCACCATTATCGACCGCCATTTCTCTAAAAGCGGTCGCAATTTCAGTTTAGCGACCGACGGAGACCAAATTTTTGGTAGTCGCTAAACACTGTTCACAATTTAGTTTTAGCGACCAAAATTGTTGGTAGTCGCAATTTTTGCGACTGCTTAGCAACCGACATGGTAGTTGCAATATAGCAACCAACTTCTCATTTTCGCGACTAACATGGTAGTTGCAATTTAGCGACCGACTTTCATTTTGGAGACTAACATGGTGGTTGCAATATAGCGACTACGCGACTAATTTTCGGTCGCAAAATTCATTAAAAAAAAAAATGAAATCAACAATGTTGTTTGATTTCATTTATATATATATATATATATATGTATATATATATAAATATATATAAATACGCTGTTGATTTCGTCCAAAATAATAAGACAATATGCTTACTTGATTTATTACCATTTAATAATAATACCAACATTACTTAAAAGTATTATAAAAGTAGAGAATGTAAGAGAAAGAATGAAGAGAAAGTATTATGAGATAAAATGATATATCAAATCAAGAAGTTACCACATTCATTATTACATATTACATATATATATATACATATATATATATATATATACATATATATATATATATATATATATATATATATATATCCCAAGAGACATAATATTTGGATGGGACATATTACTTGGAAGAGACATGACTACATGGACATATTACTTGCACATCCACATTATATTTATAATACTCCTCCTTGGATGTCCAAAAGGTAAAATGATTATATTATATGTCTAACTATTAACGTTGCGCATGAAATGCTGCCTCATTAAAACCTTATCATGAAAAACCTAATGGGAAAAACCATGGTTAAGGAAAAAGAGTACAACGTGTAAAACTTCCCCTCATGATAACATCAATGGAAATCCTTGAGACGGCGTAATCCTATTTTATTAACTAACTTCTTAAATGTAGCAGTCGGAAGCGCCTTAGTGAATAAATCAGCCAAATTTTCACTTGAACGAATCTGTAACACCTTTATATCACTGTTCTTCTGAATATCATGCGTGAAAAAGAACTTTGGAAGAATATGCTTTGTCCTATCACCTTTGATGTATCCTATTCTCGACTAGCCTCATGGATTGCTAATATCTCAGAACGGTTGGAAGAGGTAGCTGCAATCGTTTGCTTCATAGAACGCCACGAAATAGCAGTACCACCATATGTAAACACGTAGCCAGTTTGCGATCGAGCATTGTGGGGATCGGATAAATATCCAGCATTTGCAAAACCAACTAAATTTTCTTTCGATAATGAGGGGAAATATAAACCCATATCCTTTGTACCTTGAAGGTAACGAAGTATATGTTTAACCCCTTTCCAATGCCTTTGTGTGGGACATGAATTAACCTTGCTAATAAATTGACTGAAAATGATATGTCAGGTCGTGTATGACTTGCAACATACATTAATGCGCCAATTGCACTTAAGTATGGTACTTCAGGACCAAGGATCTCTTCTTCATTTTCTGGTGGGCGGAAAGGGTCTTTATCCACTTCAAGTGATCTTACAACCATTGGACTACTCAACGAGTGTACTTTATCCATATAAAATATTTTTAACACTTTATCTGTATAAGTTGTTTGATGTATAAGGATTCCATTCTTTTAATGCTCAATTTGTAGCCCCAAACAATTTTTTTTTTCCAAGATCTTCCATTTCAAATTCTTTCTTTAAATATTCCACTATCACAAAAATCTCTTCGGGAGTTCCAATAATGTTTAAATCATCAACGTATACAACAATTATAACAAATCCCGATCCAAATTTCTTTATGAAAATACATGGACTAATAGGATCATTCTTGTAACCTCTTTAAACAAATATTCATTGAGACGTTTATACCACATACGCCCAGATTGTTTCAACCCATAGAGAGATCTATTTAGTTTTATTGAAAATTGTTCTCGAGAACTCGCTTTTGCTGCTTCTAGCAGTTTAAATCCTTCAGGGAGTTTCATATAAATTTCATTATCCAGTGGGCCATATAAATATGCTGTAACCACATCCATTAATCGTAAATCAAGTCCTTCTCTATTCGCCAGACTAATTAAGAATCTAAAAGTAGTTGCATCAACCACAGGAGAGTATGTTTCTTCATAATCAATGCCAGGTCTTTGTGAGAATCCTTGTGCAACTAAACGTGCTTTATATCTTACAATTTCTCCATTTTCATTTTTCTTTCGCACAAAGACCCATTTATCTCCCACTGGCTTTACACCTGCAGGTGTATGAACTACAGGTCCAAAAACTTGTCTTTTTTCAAGAGATTTTAATTCTGATTCTATTGCTTCTTTCCATTTTGGCCAATATTTTCTTTGTTTACAATCTCCAATAGACTTTGGTTCATGATCCTCAATGTTATTCATAACATCTAATGCTACATTGTATGCAAAAACATCATTGATGTCGATTTGAGTTCGGTTCCAGGTAATTCCCGACATGACATAACTTATTGAAATTTCTTCATTATCAGGTGCCTTTTCCTCTTTTACCATGTCATGAATCTCTTCTGGAGATCCTTCAAAATTAATTATTTCCTCGATATGGCCATCATTAACTTTTGCTCCTTTTCCCTTTCGAGGATTCTTATCTTTGGAACCCATTGGTCTTCCAAGCTTATGACGTGCTCTAGACTCATTAGCATATTCATTTTGTCCTTCTAGGACTTCAATTTTAATTGGAGCATTTACATCTGGTATATGTGATTTTGTAACTTTCTTTAGGTCAGTGAATGCGTCTGGCAACTGATTCGCTAAATTTTGTAAATGAATTATCTTTTGAACTTCTAGTTCACATTCTTTCGTACGAGGATCAAAATGAGATAACGTTGATTCATTCCAACTTATTTCCTTTTCCAGCTGTTTATATTCTCCCCCTAAAGATGGGAAAAATGACTCATTAAAATGACAATCAGTGAAACGAGCCGTAAACAAATCTCCTGTGGTTGGCTCAAGATATTTGATTATGGACGGGGATTCATATCCCACATATATTCCTAACCTCCTTTGAGGACCCATCTTGGAACGTTGTGGTGGAGCTATTGGAACAAAAATTGCACATCCAAAAATTCTTAAATGAGAGATATTAGGTTCTTTTCCAAAAATTAATTGCGATGGGGAGAATTTATGATAACTTGTCGGCCTGATGCGAATTAGTTCTGCTGCATGTAATATTGCATGCCCCCAAGCAGAAACTGGGAGTTTTGTCTTCATAAGTAATGGCCTTGCAATTAATTGAAGGTGTTTAATTAATGATTCTGTAAGACCGTTTTGTGTGTGAACATGTGCTACAGGATGTTCAACATTTATCCCAATGGACATGCAATAATCATTGAAATTTTGAGAGGAAAATTCCCCAGCATTATCAAGACGAATAGTCTTTATGGGGGTATCTGGAAAATGTACTCATAATTTAATCAATTAAGCTAGAAACCTCGCAAACGCCAAGTTGCGAGTCGATAACAAAGAAACATGTGACCATTTAGTCGATGCATCAATTAGTACCATAAAATATCTGAATGGTCCACATGGGGGATGTATTAGTCTGCTTATATCCCCTTGTATACGTTCCAGAAATGCAATAGATTCAAATTTTAACTTAGAAGGTGATGGACGAATTATTAACTTGCCTTGTGAACAAGGATCACATAAAATTTATTAGAAAGAATATGTCGACTCTTTAATGAATGTCCATGTGAATTTTCAATGATCTTTCACATCATTATTGAACTGGGATGGCCCAACCGGTCATGCCAAATTATAAAGTCATTAGTAAACTTCTGGTTTACTACAACATGCGCTTCAATTGAACTAATTTTCGTGTAGTACAAACCGGTGGAGAATGCAGGCAATTTCTCCAAACTATGTTTTTTACCATGTACTATGCTTGTAATTTGAAGGAACTCATCATCTCCTTCACTTAATGTCTCAATATGGTATCCATTACAACATATATCTTTAAAGCTTAGTAAATTTCTTTGAGAGATGGGGGAGTACAATGCATTAGAAATCTCAAATTTTGTTCCACCAAACAAGAATATATTTGCTCTTCCGGAGCCCTCAACAATATTTGTACTACCCAAAATAGTACTCACACTTATTCTTTCTAATATTAATTGGTTGAAATATTTCTTATTCTTAAGTATAGTGTGAGTAGTTGCACTATCTACAAGGCATAATTTTTCACCATAAATTGCCAATTGAGCATTAGAGGAATTCATATTCTTCATTTATTTAAGACAATTGTTCCCACAAAAACAAAATAAAAATTAATACAATAATCAAATTAAAATATTTATAAAGAAAATGAAACCAACTACAATCATAATGTTCACAATACTATGTAAACAAATAAATAAAATGGTTATGTACAATTATTATGAGCACACATATACAACTTCACACATATATAACTAATAACAAACTGTATTAATATAAAATCCAAATAAATCAATGAAGTTAATGATTTCATTCCGGGGAGACGTTCCCGTTTGGGGAGGTGAAGAAGTCGGCAACTTCTAAATGAGTTGCATTGCTCGATTAGAAATCACCTTCGCGATCTTCAAATATAAGATTGGTCTCAATTTGCTTTCCTTTTTGTTTCAATGACATTTTATAAAGTGCAACTAGATGCTTTGGAGCGCGACATACTCGAGACCAATGGCCTATTCCACCACAACAAAAACATTTATTGGTCACATCTTCATTAATTTTCTTTTCATTCTTACGCTCCCATTTCCAATTTGAATGTGAGTTTCGATTATAACCTCCACGACCTCTGCCAAATCCACTATATCCACGTCCATGGCCACGACCACGACCACGATTTTGACCACTATTGCCAGCATGGTCAATATGAGATGTCACATTCGCTTCTGGGAATGGACTCGAGCCCATTGGACGGGATTCATGATTTTTCATAAGTAACTCGTTATTTTGTTCGGCCACAAGTAAACAAGATGTAAGTTCAAAATATTTTGTAAAACCTTTCTCTCGATATTGTGTCTGCAGGACAACATTATTCGCATGGAAAGTGGAATAAGTTTTTTCTAACATCTCTGCATCAGTTACTTTTTCTCCACATAATATTAATTGTGATGTAATTCTGAACATAGCCGAATTGTATTCACTAATAGATTTAAAATCCTGTAACCTTAAATGTAACCAATCATAACGAGCCTTTGGTAATATAACCGTTTTTTGATGGTCATATCTGTCGTTCAGATTATTCCAAAGGATTTGTGGATCTTTGACAGTCAAATACTCAGTTTTGAGTGCTTCATTCAGATGATGACGAAGAAATATCATTGCCTTGGGTTTATCTTGACTTGTTGCTTTGTTCCCCTCTTTAATTGTTTTACCAAGGTTTTTTTTTGCATCTAAGTGTATTTCAGCATCTAACACCCATGGTAGATAATTCTTTCCCGTAATGTCAAGGGCCACAAATTCGAGTTTGGCAATGTTGTTTGACATGATTCAATTGAAAAATGGTTTACAACTTCTCCTTTAATATCCTTAAATTTGTATCCACTAAATAGGAAGAACTATCGTGCTGATAACGTATTATAAAGTAGAGAATGTAAGAGAAAGAATGAAGATAAAGTATTATGAGATAAAATGATATATCAAATCAAGAAGTTACTAGATCCTTTTCCTCTTGATTCTGGTAAACATTTAAAAAGAATTGTCAATGAACCAGTTATTGCCTTTGGTCCACCTAGCTCGACTGTTGAGCTTAATATTAGTGTGATTGTTTCACTCACCACTTCTATAGATTTCAGGTATTCAAGTTTGATGCATACTAATGATTAGTAATCTTGACTCCATAATTGGGGTAATTTATTCATGCATCTAAGTACAAAGGAAGGATATAGAGGATAATAGTTATGACTGAATTAATTCTGAAGCAAACATAACTTAGTAAATTACTATGACTCAGGCCAATTTCATCTCTTGGTCAGTAATGAAACTTCAATTAATCAATTCATATAGTGAGCAGACAATTCAAATATAGTTTTGAATCAGATATCCAAATTCTACTTCAACCTTGCACTATATGATAATTTGACAACTACTCAAAAGTTGCCACTGTGTTTCTCACTTTTCACTGCAAGTGACATATCTATAATTGTCGTACCTCTGTCACTTTTTAAGGAAAAAATATGTGAATTTGATGAAAATCTAAACTTCTTAAGTAAATTACCAACTATCAGATAATGATTTCAGAGAAGTAACATAGGCGGTAGTCGCACTACCATGATTTATACAACCTTGCAAATGAACTTGAGGTCCTACTAGAAGATAATCCTCAAAGTGTGTAATCCAATGAACTAACTGACCCAATTGTTGATTCATCATTCAAAGGGATGACTAAGAACTGCTGGAACGGAGTAGATATCTTTTGTTGAAGTAACCACTTCAAACTCTGTTGATCTGTTTTAATAATAAATTGCTGCCCAGAAAGATATTGTTCCCATTTTTACACTGCAGTGACCACAACTAAGAGCTCTTTCTCATAAACAGAAATTTTTTGCCACTTAGGTCCCAAAACCTTGCTGAGGTATGCAAGAGGATGATCTTCCTACATCAGAACTGCTCCTATTCCCTCCTTGGATGCATCAGTTTCAATGACAAAGACCTTATTGAAGTCTAGAAGAGCAAGGACAGGAGTTGTCACCAATGCTTGTTTAAGGACTTCAAAAGCTTGTTGTGCTTGTTGTGTCCAAGAGAACTCTCCCCTTTTAAGCAAATTAGTTAAGGGTTTACTGACCCATGCATACCTCTTAACAAATTTCCTATAATATCCTGCCAGCCCGAGGAAACTCCTTAACTCCTTTACATTTTTTGGGGTAGGCCACTGCTGAACTGCTGCAATTTTTGATTGATCTGTCTCAACTCCAGTACCTGAAATAAAATGCCCAAGATATTCCACTTTTTTTATAGCAAAGGAACATTTACTTGCCTTAGCAAATAAAGCGTGCTTCTGCATTAACTCAAAAACAGTCTTTAGATGAGATAAATGTAATTCTAATGAAGAACTATATACAAGTATATCATAAAAAAAAACTAAGACACATTTCCTAAGCAAAGAATTAAAAACATGATTCATCCATGCTTGAAATGATGCAGGGGCATTTGTAAGACCAAAAGGCATGACTAAAAATTCATAGTGGCCATGGTGAGTCTTAAAAGCTGTTTTATAAACATCATCTTTGTGCACTCTTAATTGATGATATCCAGCTCTTAAATCTATTTTACTGAAAATGGATGATCCAGGCAATTCATCTATTAATTCATCAACTACAGGGATTGGAAACTTATCTTTGACAGTCTTCCTATTCAGCTCCCTATAATCCACACACAACCTCCATGAACCATCCTTTTTACCCACCAAAACCACAGGAGAAGCAAATGGGCTGCAGCTATCTTGTATAATTCCTTGGTTAAGCATTTCTTGCACCAACTGCTCTATGATATCTCTCTGTTTGAGAGGATATCTGTAGGGTCTAATATTGACAGGGTTTGACCCAAATTCCAAAGGAATTCTATGGTCACACACACCTCTAGATGGTGGCAAACCAATTGGCTCATCGAAAATGGACTGGTACTCCTGGATTAGGTGTTGAACACAGGTTGGAATATCATTCACCACAACATTACAATTAACCATATCCAAAATGTCCTGAGGTCCCTCTAAAGTGGATAATTGTATAGAGTATAGCTGAATTGAATTAGTAAACAAAGCATTAGAAATAGGGCCTGATTGAGTCTTCAACCTTGTTGGACTCACACCTCTCAAAATATGATGTACTCCACCATAGTCAAATTCCATAAGTAACCTTTTGAAATCCCATTGCACAGGACCTAGGCTACACAACTACTGAACTCCCAACACCATATCACAACTTTCTAAAGGAATTAAAAGAACATCAGATTTGAAATTTGTGTTTGCCATTTTCCATTCAAAATTCTTGCAAACACTTTAACAAGCTAAATGATTGCCATCAGCTACAGTAACTGCTTGAGGCACTATGTCCTCTAATGTCAAACCCAAACCTTGTGCGGTAGTGAGGTTCACAAAATTATGGGTACTCCCTGAATCTATTAGGATATGTAATGGCCTCCCTTTACAATAGCCTGTGACTCTCATGGTTTGGAAACTATTGCATCCAGTTAAGGCATTCATAGAAATGCATGGCTCTACTTCAAGATCAGTCACCTCCTCTCCTTTCTCACTTTCAGGGTTTTCCACAGTCCCATCTTCTGCTACACCAGGGATTTCTACAAGAAATAATTGAGTCTGCTTCAATTGGCAATTATGACCCCTGTCATAAGGCTGGTCACAAAAGTAACACAGTCCTTTTTATTGTTTCTCCCTTCTTTGAGCCGGAGTTAAAGTAATATATGGTCTAGGTGTAAATTTTGTGGGTTGAGTGGGTTTGAATGAAGTGGACTGAGATGAAGAAGGTGTAGGCAAAAGGGGTGGTAAAGATTTTGAGGGGTGAATGTTTCTAAAAGTGGATAGTTGAGTTAGTTTTAAATGAGATTTTGTAGCTTCAAATTTTTCTTCCTGTAGCCGAGCATATTCTACAGCAGATGACATAGAAGAGGGTTTAAACGCTCTGACAAAAGGCTTAAGAGTGGGTTTAAGACCTCCAACAAAACTCTCTAAAAAATAAGAACCAGGGAGAATATGATTTTGTTGAAGCATAATTGACCTTAAATGTTCAAATTCATCAATATAATTCTCAAGAGACCCAACTTGCTGTAATTCATTAAATTTTTCAACAACATTTACCCCAATTTCATCCTTAAATCTTGCAGATAGATCAACAATAAATTCTACCCAGTCAACATCTTTTCTAACAGCTAGGTAACTTGACACCCAATTTTCAGCAGTTCCTACCATATTTAAGCAAGCTAAATCAATCTTTTGATCATCCGCAATCTTACACAAATTAAAATACTTGTTGCATTTTTTAATCCAAACTCGAACATTACTGCCATCAAATTTGGGAAATTCAAGTTTAGGTACATACCCCAATGTGTGTGGTATTTCCCGATTACTCGTTCTTGGAGAATGGCAAGACTCACATTCTTTGAACTTGTCTCCCCACTGATTGATCATCTTCAAGATTGATTCCTGAAACTCCTTGTTTTGCTGATTTTGGGATTCCAATTTCTCTTCCAACTTTTTCAAGTGTTCTTCCATGGCAGCCACTCTACGAGTTACTGCTGGAGCCAGAGTTCAACTTTGATAAACCAAGAGGATGATGTAGTTTGAGCGTGCGACAGCCACGACGGCTCTGATACCAATGTAACAGGAAACCAAGATGGTCTCCCAAGAGTACAGGAAGATAGAATTTAGAGATAGAGAAGGGAAGATAGAAAAGGAAATACATTTTCTTATTATTAAACAATAGCACATAAGACCAACTGTAACGACCCGACTCGCTTAAATCGGCGCGGAAGAAACCGACGAGTCGAATAGTTATAAACTACAACTCTTAATGCTTAAGAATTAAAACTAATTCCTCGAAATATTATTAATAAACCATAAAAGTACAAATACCCACAAGTTTGTACATGACTAGTCCAAAAAGTCAAACTAGAAATACTAAAATACGAGTAACTCCAACCACATGTCAGAGTCTAAAAACAACGTATAAGAATCCATACAATACTCCAATACTATCTATAAACAACTGAAATAGAAAATACAACAAAAACAACAGTAAACCTCGCTCGCCCAACCCAAAGCTAAGCAAGTACATCGTCATCAGAATTACCTGTAAAACAAACAACAGTCCACCATCAGTGGCGAGTAACATAACTGACTCACCCTAATGGGAATACACATGAACATAGAATAAATCAAATAAAACCACAGTTAACCAAACATGCCAACGTACATCAAACGTACGAACCAACATAGCAAGCTACCGACAATAACGACATCACTTAAACATGCTTATATGACTAACTTGACCATTACTTATCATTCCATTACCTTTGGTGCAATCATTCACATATTAGACCGGACTACGCTTATACGAACGCATCTTACGCATTCGAACTTTCTACTATGTTAGGACCGGGAATCTTACTCCCAAAAATCCCATGAAACCAATCTTACTGGAAATCCATGTCCCGTGAAACCAATCTTACTGGAAATTCAAAGGATAACATAGTAAGACTCCAACTATCCCAATACCGCGGATGGAATAGGGGCAACGTCTTAACCCAAAACATAGAATCTTACTCTATGAAATAGGCGTCTAATAGTGAAATCAAGCTAATCTTTAATTCTTTAAATCTTAATTCCGAAGTTTACATTATTGTTTACCTCTTAAGTTGCATCTTACGCCTTGACTTAAGAAAATAACATGCAAACCAAACATTCCATATCATAACATAATTAAATTCAAGAATTGCCTTTGCGCCTTGATTCTCGAAAATAATCAGTTAAACACGAAGTTATTCTCAAGATTGCCTTTGCGCCTTGATCTTGAGTCTAACCAACATTAATCCATTATTTAATCCAATTTTTAACTCAATCTTTAACTCAATCTTTAACTTTCTTTAACCAAATTTGACTCAATCTTTAACTTTCTTTAGTATTAAACCACTTTCTTTAACTTTCAAGATTCAACCAAGAACTCATCAAGACTCAACAAGAACTCAAAGAACTCATCAAGGACTCATACAGAACTCATTCAAGATTCAAGATCTTCAATCAAGAACTCAATCAAGATTCAAGAACTTCAATCAAGAACTCATCCAACCCAAACAATCCACACGCATAACATCATGTTCTATTCGAAAATTCCACATAAACTTATCCAAAATTCATTTAAACTTTAACATAATTATCATGATCATAAAACAACATATATTCAATCATAAAATCATCAAAACCATCATCAAAATATCATGCAAACCATATAAAAATCAGATTAGAAACAATACATAAAATCATGATTAAACATCACCAAATAACCCATACATGCATTTAATCTATACTATAATCATAGTATACCAACAAGGTTGACAAAGTATGTTACCTAATCAAGATTAAACACGTAAAGAAACCCCAAAACCCGCTGCCCGGAGCGAGTCTTGCACGGCCCATACAGCACGGCCAACCACGGCTGCAACACCTTCCTATGCACGGCTGCTGCACAACAACGACCAGCCATGAACCAGCCACGATCCAGCCTTGAACCAGCCACGTTTCAGCCTTGAACCAGCCACGTTTCAGCCTTGAACCAGCCACGAGCCATTCCCCACTTGACCCACACGAACACGTCCCGAAACCAACCCGAACACACAATCTTGATTGGAATTATGGAGGTTTAATTTGTGTTTGAACACTTAAAGATCAAAGGATGAAGAATCTTTAAGTTTGGGTTTGAAAAGATGATGAACACACTTGGGTTTATAATGCCCCAAAATAGGCGTGTGGCAAGGGCCATATGGAGGGAGATTTTGGCTTTTAAAAGTGATGGCAAGGGATGACAAAAGATGGCAAATGAGCAAATGAATCCTCATGCCTTACTACTACTTCTATTTATAGAAGTTAGTTAGGTGTGAACATAAGGCAAGTGGCAAAACTTGCCATACAACCAAGGAGGGCCGGTTATGGGTTAAATAAATGGGCTCAAAATGATCACTTGGGCCATTTGCACTAATTCATGACTAATCATGATTAATTTCGCACTTGGCCCAAAACTAAATTAATTAATTAGAAAATTAAATAATAAAATTCTAATTAATTAAAATAAAATAAAAATAAGAAATAATAAACCATTAAATAAATAAAAAATGGTTTACACTCAAGCATTAAAAATAGTCTAAAATAAATTTAGACCATGCACCGCAACAAGAATACTTACAAGTTAGCAATACGAAAATAGCCTAAAATCTAGGGCGTTACAATCTCCCCTCCTTAAAAGAATTTCGTCCCGAAATTCAAGCAAAGGAGGCTGTCCACCGTCAGTAATCCGAGCTCGACACACAAAAGTCAGACGGAATCTGACGGAACGTCGGCTTCCACTAAAGCTCAATCGATCCTCGCGACTTGATGCTTCAGCCATCCAGCTCGTCTTGCCTGCACGGTCAAAAAGCGTTCGGTCGAAGTTCCGAACATGCTCCAGCCAATCCTAGACACACCACTATAGACCTCGAGATCCTCCGATTCAATTACGAACCCAGGACTACGAACCTCCGTCACATACTCAAGCTACTCCCTTCGACTATAGACTTAACTTTTAGAGGTGTAAAAACGATCAAATGGTCGAAAACTGGTATACGGGTTAGAATTGGTCGATCAAGGCCAAAAGTAGGAAGCAACCAGTTTGTCTTGGATGATGGATCAAAATTCCAAACACAATCAATCATCAAGAGTATCGTCATCAGAAATACCTGAAAAACAAACAACAGTCCACCATCAGTGGCGAGTAACATAACTGACTCACCCTAATGGGAATACACATGAACATAGTATAAACCAAATAGTCAACATCAATAATCAAAGTATGAGAGCAACCCAAAACCGTGTACTTGACTCAAACAACCTAACCAACTAACTTTGGCGCAATCATTCATATTCTAGACCGGACTGTGCTCGTACAAACGCATCTTACACGATCGAACTTTCTACTATGCTCGGATTTGAGAATCTTACTCCCAAACCCCATGAAACCAATCTTACTGGAAATCCATGTCCCGTGAAACCAATCTTACTGGAAATTCAAAGGATAACATAGTATGACTCCAACTATCCCAATACCGCGGATGGAATAGGGGCAACGTCTTAACCCAAAAACAAAGAATCTTACTCTAAGTTTTAGGCGTCTAGAAAATAAATCAAGATAATTATTAATTAATCATTTTATCATCATATTCAACTCATTCATAACTAAATTAATTTCAAGAATTGCCTTTGCGCCTTGATTCTTGAAAATAACTAGTTAAACATCGAAGTTATACTCAAGATTGCCTTTGCGCCTTGATCTTGAGTCTAACCAACCAAAATCCATCATTTAAATTCCATTCTTTAATCAATTTAGACCCAATCTTTAACTTTCTTTAACTTTTAAACCATTATCTTTAACTTTCAAGATTCGATCAAAAACTCATAAAGACTCATCAAGAACTCTTAAAGAACTCAATCAACTCAAAAAGAACTCATAAAGAAATCATTCAAGATTCAAGATCTTCAATCAAGAACTCAATCAAGATTCAAGAACTCAATCAAGAACTCATTCAAACCCATACAACATCACACGCATAACACCATCAATAATTCACACGAAATCATCCTTCCAATTATCCAAAATTCATCAAACTTTAACACAATATTCATGATCATAAAACAACTTATAATCAATCATAAAATCATGAAAACCATTACCAAAACATCATATAATCCTCATAAAAATCAGAATATAAACCATACATAAAACCATGGATATTCATCATCAAACAACCCAAACATGCATTTAATCTATACTATAGACATAGTATACCAAAAAGGTTGAGAAAGCATGTTACCTTATTGAGGATTACACACAAAATCAACACAAGAATGCATCCCGGAAACACGTCTCACACGGACCCACAACCACGCACAACACGGCAGCACACACAACACCACCACGGCACCACCACGAACACCACGGCAGCACAGCTTCACACGGCTCTTGCAGCACGGTCCACCTCTCGAACCACCACTCGAACCACCAGTCTTGCACGGCCAAGGCACACGAACACGAACCACCACCGTGCACCACTCGAACCCCACACACGAACAAGAACACCCATACGAACACGCACCCAAACTTAACCCGAACTAATGGTCTTGGATGAAATAATTGTGTTTAGGATTGTGTTTTGGTACTTAAAGATCAATTGAGGTTGAATCTTTAAGTTTGGGATTAAAAGAACGGATGAACAATTGGATGGGTTTCAATTGCCCAAAAATGGCGTGAGGCAAATGGAAGCAAAAGAGAGAAAGTTGTGATTGAATTGATGGCAAGAGCATTTGATGGCAAAATGAGCAAGGGCCTTACTAACTCTCCTATTTATAGACTTAGTCAAGGTGTGAACACAAGGCAAGTGGCAAGCCTTGCCATGCCACTTAAGAAACCGGCCATGGGGTTAATTGGGCCTAAAAATGGGCTCTCGTGATCAATTGGGCTAATTTGCAAAAACCACATAATTAATCTTGCATAAATCAATTTAGCCCAAAATATTAAATAACTAATTAGAAAATTAAATAAAAGTTCTAATTAATTAAATAATAATTAAAATAAATAATAACAACTGCAAATGAAATAACTCGAATTAAATCGAAATTATTCACATAAAATAAAATAAATAGTTCAACAATAAATTTGAACTAACACACAAATACACATAAATACACGTAAATATCGACAAAAATACCAATAAAATCAGGGTCATTACAAGTTTCAGTTAACTCAATCTTTAACTCAATCTTTACCTCAATCTTTAACTTTCTTTAACCAAATTTGACTCAATCTTTAACTTTCTTTAGTATTAAACCACTTTCTTTAACTTTCAAGATTCAACCAAGAACTCATCAAGACTCAACAAGAACTCAAAGAACTCATCAAGGACTCATAAAGAACTCATTCAAGATTCAAGATCTTCAATCAAGATCTCAATAAAAAATTCAAGAACTCAATCAAGAACTCATTCAAACCCATACAACAACACACGCATAACACCATCAATAATTCACACGAAAACATCCTTCCAATTATCCAAAATTCATCAAACTTTAACACAATATTCATGATCATAAAACAACTTATAATCAATCATAAAATCATGAAAACCATTACCAAAACATCATATAAACCATATAAAAATCAGAATATAAACCATACATAAAATCATGGATATTCATCATCAAAATACCCAAACATGCATTTAATCTATACTATAAACATAGTATACCAAAAAGGTTGAGAAAGCATGTTACCTAATCAAGATTAAACACGTAAAGAAACCCCAAAACCCGCTGCCCGGAGCGAGTCTTGCACGGCCCAGACAGCACGGCCAACCACGGCTGCAACACCTTCCTATGCACGGCTGCTGCACAACAACGATCAGCCATGAACCAGCCACGATCCAGCCTTGAACCAGCCACGTTTCAGCCTTGAACCAGCCACGAGCCATTCCCCACTTGACCCACACGAACACGTCCCGAAACCAACCCGAACACACAATCTTGATTGGAATTATGGAGGTTTAATTTGTGTTTGAACACTTAAAGATCAAAGGATGAAGAATCTTTAAGTTTGGGTTTGAAAAGATGATGAACACACTTGGGTTTATAATGCCCCAAAATAGGCGTGTGGCAAGGGCCATATGGAGGGAGATTTTGGCTTTTAAAAGTGATGGCAAGGGATGACAAAAGATGGCAAATGAGCAAATGAATCCTCATGCCTTACTACTACTTCTATTTATAGAAGTTAGTTAGGTGTGAACATAAGGCAAGTGGCAAAACTTGCAATACAACCAAGGAGGGCTGGTTATGGGTTAAATAAATGGGCTCAAAATGATCACTTGGGCCATTTGCACTAATTCATGACTAATCATGATTAATTTCGCACTTGGCCCAAAACTAAATTAATTAATTAGAAAATTAAATAATAAAATTCTAATTAATTAAAATAAAATAAAAATAAGAAATAATAAACCATTAAATAAATAAAAAATGGTTTACACTCAAGCATTAAAAATAGTCTAAAATAAATTTAGACCATGCACCGCAACAAGAATACTTACAAGCTAGCAATACGAAAATAGCCCAAAATTTGGGGCGTTACAAACTCCTCTCCTTAAAAGAATTTCGTCCCGAAATTCAAGCAAAGGAGGCTGTCCACCGTCAGTAATCCGAGCTCGACACACAAAAGTCAGACGGAATTTGACGGAACGTCGGCTTCCACTAAAGCTCAATCGATCCTCGCGACTTGATGCTTCAGCCATCCAGCTCGTCTTGCCTGCACGGTCAAAAAGCGTTCGGTCGAAGTTCCGAACATGCTCCAGCCAATCCTAGACACACCACTATAGACCTCGAGATCCTTAAATTCAATTACGAACCCAGGACTACGAACCTCCGTCACATACTCAAGCTACTCCCTTCGACTATAGACTTAACTTTTAGAGGTGTAAAAACGATCAAATGGTCGAAAACTGGTATACGGGTTAGAATTGGTCGATCAAGGCCAAAATTAGGAAGCAACCAGTTTGTCTTGGATGATCGAACAAAATTCCAAAACAATCAATCAATTCAAAATTCCATATCAGGTTTAGAACATCTGGATTAGAATGTTGGGATCGAAACGATGCCCACCTTTGAATGATGAGAATAGCAAGGACGTTAATAAATGTCTGATATGAATACTGAATATTATATATAGAAATCAAAGAACGTCTCGATGAAGTATATCGATTTACGAGAAGTAGGATGGCTATGATTATAAAATAATATATATATATATATATATATATATATATATATATATATATATATATATATATATATGGCTACAATAGGAATAATGATATGATGGTGTGTAAATGGCATAAATTATCCATCGATAAATCCGAGTGATGATGGATGATATTAACAACGACGGCCAAAAACACGGTGGATGATGCAAGGGTGAATCAGTGTTGATCACGATGTTGGCCAACATGAATAACATTAATGAATTATGATGGCCTCAATTATGTATGGTGACGATAACGTCGATGATGGGTGATCACGGATGACAATATTGATCATGATTGACGACGACAATGATATGGACGATGATGAAGGATTACGACGCTCATAATCAATGGTTAAAAACTTATGATGTCTTATAAGGGGATGATGATATATATAGTAGATTGTCCTGAATGATGATGAAGGCATCATGGACGTTAAAGAATTGACTATAACAAGGTGATAACGATATTGTTAACAATTAGAAGCAACAACGAATCGATAGTGATACTTATGTTAACAATGATGGTACTCACAAAAATAAGTTTAATAACGGAAAACAGGGTTAATCGTAAATCAGTCGTAAGGTGGATCAAATAGGTTTGGTACAATCAGATTTTGGTCGAAAACGGTAGGTCAAAGCGGTTTTCTGACCACAGTTACACCCCCATAAGCTTTAGCCTGGTCTACCTTCGCACCTTCCTTGTTGAGTACGCGACCCAAGAATGCAAATTCGCGAAAACAGAGCTCCCACCTGGAGATATTCGCGAATCACCTGCTGCTCCATAATATCCTTAGTACCCTACGGAGATGATCAACAAACTCAGACTCGTCTCTCGTTTAGACTAAGATATTATTGAAGAAGACTACGACGCACTTATTGAGTAAGTGATGAAAAGTCCGGTTCATCCGATCCATGAACACAGGTAAAGCGTAAACGAGACCGACAACATCACTTCAAAACTCGTAGTGGTCGTATTCGTACGAAAAAGCGGTCTTTGAAATGTCACTGACTGATTTCGGTAACGAATGATCGGTCGATACCTCGATAGCCAGTCCATGCCCGTAACGACATCGAACTCCATCAGCGGGAAATCCTTCAAATCGGTTGTCGCCTGCTCACCAGCTAAAATGATAGGCAAACCTCGGAACTCGGGCTGACAAACAAGATCCTCTCCAGAAGGGAGAGTTATAAACGAACTAACGGGAAAACTGAGACTCCATCGAACTGGACCTCTGCTTCTGCCTCGGTCGTACAACGGACTCGATCCTTCATTGGAGACTTAGCCGATGCCGAAAGCTTCTCTCCTGCCGATGGAACATGCCATAGGCGTGCCGTCCATCGCTTCCCTGGGTGGAAGTTCTGGCCGCAACCTCTATACTTCGAACCGTCGAAACCCTAATGCGAACTAGCGGTCGGCGGGGGTACTGCTAGGAGCACTAAATCGGGCTTCCCAAAGGATAGCAACATCATCGCGGTCGGGATCTTCTTCTAACTGGCATCCTCCTCGATAACAGACGCCTGAAGGTCGAGTGCTACCTCGTAAGCTTGCCGAAACATCTTCGCTCCACTGCTGATCATACGAACGCGAATCCTCGTATTCAGCTTCTTGACGTAACGCTTGTCCCGCTCCTCCTCGGATGGAACGACCGACGTAACGAACCTCGATAACTCGGCGAACTTATCGGGGTACGCCTGAACTATCATCTTACCCTGGATGAGAGTAAGAGACTCCTCTGGTTTCCGCTACCGCAACTCGTCGGGGTAGAACCTCCTCTAGGCCTTAGCTACGAACTCGTACCACGATATCGAATGCAGGGTAAACGCGCGTTCCTAGCTATGCTCCACCAGTTATCGGCCTCTCCTCGCAAGTAGTAGGCGACGAACTGGTCCTTCTCGTGCTCGGACAAAACGTAGCGTCGAAGAGCTTCCCTATCTTGCGGATTCAACTCTCCAACGTCGTAGGGTCGGCAACCCCATCGTAAGTCGGTAGTCGAAGACGAGCGATACGATCGAACGTCGACTGCGATCCCGATGGCTGACGACTAAGATGCGCTAGCGTAAGAATCGCTTCCTCGAGCGCTCGTAATCTCTGTCGTCCCGAACTCGACCGGCGAGGTGTGGACACGTCGAAACGTAACACGATAAGAACAAAATAAACATAAATTTGAATTAACAATCCACACTTAAGTCAAGTATACACACAAAAGTAAGTAGGAAAAAGAGTCTAATCCCGGATTCGTCTACCCGACACTCTTCTCCCTTAACTTAAGTCTTAATTTGGGGGTTTATCACGCGGGAATAGTAAAGCTCTTAACTCCCGGGTTTAACTCAAATCCTAAAAACTTCACTTAAAACCTATTCGGCTCTGATACCAACTGTAACGACCCGACTCACTTAAATCGGCGCGGAAGAAACCGACGAGTCGAATAGTTATAAACTACAACTCTTAATGCTTAAGAATTAAAACTAATTCCTCAAAATATTATTAATAAACCATAAAAGTACAAATACCCACAAGTTTGTACATGACTAGTCCAAAAAGTCAAACTAGAAATACTAAAATACGAGTAACTCCAACCACATGTCAGAGTCTAAAAACAACGTATAAGAATCCATACAATACTCCAATACTATCTATAAACAACTGAAATAGAAAATACAACAAAAACAACAGTAAACGTCGCTCGCCCAACCCAAAGCTAAGCAAGTACATCGTCATCAGAATTACCTGTAAAACAAACAGCAGTCCACCATCAGTGGAGAGTAACATAACTGACTCACCCTAATGGGAATACACATGAACATAGAATAAATCAAATAAAACCACAGTTAACCAAACATGCCAACGTACATCAAACGTACGAACCAACATAGCAAGCTACCGACAATAACGACATCAGTTAAACATGCTTATACGACTAACTTGACCATTAATTATCATTCCATTATCTTTGGTGCAATCATTCACATATTAGACCGGACTACGCTCGTACGAACGCATCTTACGCATTCGAACTTTCTACTATGTTAGGACCGGGAATCTTACTCCCAAAAATCCCATGAAACCAATCTTACTGGAAATCCATGTCCCGTGAAACCAATCTTACTGGAAATTCAAAGGATAACATAGTAAGACTCCAACTATCCCAATACCACGGATGGAATAGGGGCAACGTCTTAACCCAAAACATAGAATCTTACTCTAGGAAATAGGCGTCTAATAGTGAAATCAAGCTAATCTTTAATTCTTTAAATCTTAATTCCGAAGTTTACATTCTTGTTTACCTCTTAAGTTGCATCTTACGCCTTGTCTTAAGAAAATAACATGCAAACCAAACATTCCATATCATAACATAATTAAATTCAAGAATTGCCTTTGCGCCTTGATTCTCGAAAATAATCAGTTAAACACGAAGTTATTCTCAAGATTGCCTTTGCGCCTTGATCTTGAGTCTAACCAACATTAATCCATTATTTAATCCAATTTTTAACTCAATCTTTAACTTTCTTTAACCAAATTTGACTCAATCTTTAACTTTCTTTAGTATTAAACCACTTTCTTTAACTTTCAAGATTCAACCAAGAACTCATCAAGACTCAACAAGAACTCAAAGAACTCATCAAGGACTCATACAGAACTCATTCAAGATTCAAGATCTTCAATCAAGAACTCAATCAAGATTCAAGAACTTCAATCAAGAACTCATCCAACCCAAACAATCCACACGCATAACATCATGTTCTATTCGAAAATTCCACATAAACTTATCCAAAATTCATTTAAACTTTAACATAATTATCATGATCATAAAACAACATATATTCAATCATAAAATCATCAAAACCATCATCAAAATATCATGAAAACCATATAAACATCAGATTAGAAACAATACATAAAATCATGATTAAACATCACCAAATAACCCATACATGCATTTAATCTATACTATAATCATAGTATACTAACAAGGTTGAGAAAGTATGTTACCTAATCAAGATTAAACACGTAAAGAAACCCCAAAACCCGCTGCCCGGAGCGAGTCTTGCACGGCCCAGACAACACGGCCAACCACGGCTGTAACACCTTCCTATGCACGGTTGCTGCACAACAATGACCAGCCATGAACCAGCCACGATCCAGCCTTGAACCAGCCACGTTTCAGCCTTGAACCAGCCACGTTTCTGCCTTGAACCAGCCACGAGCCATTCCCCACTTGACCCACACGAACACGTCCCGAAACCAACCCGAACACACAATCTTGATTGGAATTATGGAGGTTTAATTTGTGTTTGAACACTTAAAGATCAAAGGATGAAGAATCTTTAAGTTTGGGTTTGAAAAGATGATGAACACACTTGGGTTTATAATGCCCCAAAATAGGCGTGTGGCAAGGGCCATATGGAGGGAGATTTTGGCTTTTAAAAGTGATGGCAAGGGATGACAAAAGATGGCAAATGAGCAAATGAATCCTCATGCCTTACTACTACTTCTATTTATAGAAGTTAGTTAGGTGTGAACATAAGGCAAGTGGCAAAACTTGCCATACAACCAAGGAGGGCTGGTTATGGGTTAAATAAATGGGCTCAAAATGATCACTTGGGC
Organism: Salicornia ramosissima; assembly: GCA_951394345.1. NCBI lineage: Eukaryota > Viridiplantae > Streptophyta > Magnoliopsida > Caryophyllales > Amaranthaceae > Salicornia > Salicornia ramosissima. The sequence goes on from OX596237.1 coordinate 33,335,821, forward strand.
CATTTGCACTAATTCATGACTAATCATGATTAATTTCGCACTTGGCCCAAAACTAAATTAATTAATTAGAAAATTAAATAATAAAATTCTAATTAATTAAAATAAAATAAAAATAAGAAATAATAAACCATTAAATAAATAAAAAATGGTTTACACTCAAGCATTAAAAATAGTCTAAAATAAATTTAGACCATGCACCGCAACAAGAATACTTACAAGCTAGCAATACGAAAATAGCCCAAAATCTGGGGCGTTACAATTTATAGAAATAAGCTAACTAACTAACTTTATTTAGTTAAGCTAATACACATGGCAAGTAGTAGATAACTAAATATAACACATGGAGGGTTGGAATGATGTAGATGGAAAGAGGAAAGATTATACCTGCGACTAATCGGTGGTATCTTCGCCTGCTGTAAGCTGGTGGCTGGTGGTGCGAACAGTCGAGGGAGTCGGTGTAGAGAGAGAAAGAGATTGTTGAGCTGAGAATAAATAGAAGTATTTTAGACAGGGAGAAAATCAAGGTTTTTTTTTTTGTTTTATTGGCTATTTACAAAAAAGAAACATTCAGAGAGTAGAGACTACGTAGTCGCAAAATAATATATTGGTCGCTATTTAGCGACTAATTAGCGACTAGCCTGTTAGTAGTCACAAAATTTGCGTCCATTGGTCTCTGGCAGTCGCTAAAATTATATTTGCAACCGATATTGAGGGTGGTCGCTAATTTCAGTCACTAAATTGCTTATTTCTTGTAGTGTTATTTCCTTAATCTTTCAAAATGATATGACAATATCAGTAATATATTTAGTTATTCCAAATCTTTTCATAGAATATTTTCTGTGATATTATTTTCCAAAATATAATAAGATTCAAATCTTTCCATAAAATATTATTTTCAAATCTAATAAGATGATTCAAATCATAAATATTATTCCCAAAATCTTGAAATTTCATGACAAAAATATAAGCTACTAAAATATAAAATAATTTTGTCATCAAACTTTACAAAAATTAATTGAACATAAATTATATCATGTATCATATAAACACGTAAAAATCATGTAAACACTTTAATAAAGTATCTAGCCACTTAACGTACCTTGAATCGTTCTATACGAATATAAAGTCACTTTTTAAAGTGATCGCGTAAAACACCCTACAAATAAAATATAACCTTAATTAATACAAGGGCTATCAAAATTGACAAGGACTATAAACATGGATTTACTATATGTGCATGAATTTTTATTATTTTTCTATTTTATAATCAACTTCTTTTAATAATGAAAGAAAATCTTATTTTATTTTTGTATTAAATTAAATAGGTGATTATTTATTCATTTGTCTTAATAGTGATGATTAAATACTAGGTAATTAATTGTTGATAATCATAATAATATTAGAAACATAATTTTCAGATTTATTTAAGTATAAAAACATGTAATTAGTCATTTATAAAAACATGTTACTAGTTTATTTAATTGAGAGAAAAGGATAAGGAATAAACCTAATATAAAGAAGTATGAAGGAAAGGTCGGCGAGGTGGACATCGATGGTGGAATTAGCCCTGGTGGGGGTGCGCCGGCTAGTGGCCCGCCGGTAGTGGTGGTGGCCCGAGTGATGTGAGAAAGTGTGGGAGTTTTTGAGAGCAAAGTTACGTGTGAGAGGGAAAACCAATGAAAATGTGTGAATGAAATGAATGGTCTAAGGGGGTTTATATAGTTGTTGAGATTACATAATTTAGGACATAAAATATTGTGTGAGTCATGAAAATATTGATTTTAGGATGGTTTAAGGTAATATGGAAAGATTGGGAAATTATTAGCTTGAGATACAAGGATTAATAAGGAAATTAGGAAAGTTAGTCTTTGGATTTAAACAAATTTTTTTTTCCCCTCTTGTTGGCCGTGTGTTTTAGTGGGCTTCCAAGTCCCCTTTTTTTTTTGCTTTTGTTGTTGGGCTACATGATTGATCATTTGGGTTTAGGTTTGGATTTTTGGATTTAAAAAATAACACTGGGCTTAAAATCATTATACAATTAAATTAGTTTACTCATAAAATTTTAGTAATCCATGAAAAATAAAATTATTCAAAATATCCGAAAACCATATGTATGTATATGAATTTTCGATTTTTGTAATTTAAAGTAACATTTTAACTTGACATTGTATATCCGAAAATTACGGGGTATTACCACTACTCTCTAAACATTTGTCGTACAGAATGTACCTCGGTCAGACAATAGTCAGGCCGATGCTTTGTCTAAATTGGCCTCGTCGGCTCTTAATGACACCCCAAGAACAGGAGGTCCTCACTTTGGACCGGAGCAACACATGGATGGATGCCATCCTAAGTTACAAGCGGAATAGGGTATTACCGAGTGACAAGAAAGAAGCAAGGGCAACTGAGCGAAGCGCTGCTTGGTTCGAGGTTTTTAATGGAGAGTTGTACAAAAAGGCCTTTTCTAAGCCTTTTTTGAAATGTGTCACCCCCAAGAAGGGGCATGAAATTTTGGATGATCTGCACCAAGGTCTATGCAGCTCCCACATTGGAGGAAGAGCACTTGCATAAAAGGCCATTCGCACTGTCTATTATTGGCTGACCTTGAAAGAAGATGCCATGTGGATTGTAAGAAAATGTGACAAGTGCTAGAAGTTTGCAAAGTGAATACATCGACCCTCCAGAGATCTTATTCCAATAGCTAGTCCATTACCATTTGCTAAATGGGGGATGGACATTCTGGGCCTCTACACCCAAGCATCAGGCCAGAGACGATATGTCTTAGTAACAGTTGATTTTTTCACCAAATGGGTGGAGGCCGAGGCTATCAAGGGAATTAAGAATGTGAAGTTGTTCATCTGGAAGAATGTGATTACGAGGTTTGGTGTACCTCAAGCAATGGTCTTTGATAATGGACCTCAATTTTAGACTCCACATCTGAAGAACTGGCTCAGAGATCAAGCCATATCCCACTGCTTTGCCTCGGTTGGTCGACCACAAACTAATGGTCAAGTCGAATTCTTCAACAAAATTATTTCTGATGGCATCAAGGAGAAGTTGGAGCGAGCCAAGGGATTATGGGCGGATGAGCTTCCTAATGTACTTTGGTCCATCAAGACCACAACAAAAATTTCAACAGGTGAAAGTCCTTTCATGTTGGTCTATGGGGCCGAGGCTGTTCTCCCCATTGAAATGTACGAACCTACTCTGCATGTAACGCCCTAGATTTTTGGGCTATTTTCTATGTAATTATTTTTAATTCTGTGTATAGTCTAAATTAATTTAGACTATTTATTGATTGATTATGACTATTTTATTACGTGATTTATTTGTTTTATTTTATTTTATTTTAATTAATTAGAATTTTATTTCTTAATTTTCTAATTAGTTAATTAATTTTGGGCCAAGTGCAATTTGAACATGATTAGTCATGCTTAAGTGTAGTTAGCCCAAATGAACTTCAAGGCCCATTTTGAGTAAAGCCCAACCGACCCCTTATGTTAAGTGGCTTGGTTTTGCCACTTGCCTTGCATTCACACCTTAACTAACTTCTATAAATAGAGGTAGTAGTAAGGCTTGAGGATCTTTTGTCATTTCAATCATCCTTTGCCCACTTTTAAACACAAAATCTTCCTCCATTTGCTCTCCATTTCCACACGCCTATTTTGGCTTATGAACACCCATCCATTGTTCATCCTTATTTCAAAACCCAAACTTAAAGATTCAAACTCCATTGATCTTTAAGTGACCAAAAACACATTAGCCTTCATTGTTTTCATTCAAGACTTCTAGTTCGGGTTGGGTTTTTGGGTTTCACTCGTTTGGTTCGTGTTGTTCATGGATGGCCGTGTTGAAGACCGTGTTCGAGAGGGTGTTCGTGGTGAAGGCCGTGCAGTGTGGCCGTGCAAGTGGTGAAGCCGTGCCGTGTTCATGCAAAGCCGGGGGTGCACCGTGTTGTTTGGCCGTGTAACCTGGGTTTCCGGGCAACGAGTTTTTGGGTATTATTTGCTTAATTTTCAATAAGGTAACATACTATCTCAACCTAGTTTGTATACCTTGAATTATAGTATAGATTAGATGACTAAGTTAGACCAAAATTTGATGTTTATGTTCCATTTTATGCGTGAACTATAATCTGAAATTTTGGGATGGTTTAATGATGATTTTATGATTGAATATGATGATTTCATGATGGAAATGTTAGTATTAAGTTTGATGTTATTCATGTTCAAGTTTGATGAATTTTGGATAGTAGAAAGTTCATGATTTTATGTGTTGAATTGTTGAAGTATGCGTGTATTTTTGATGAAGTTGGATGAGATCTTGATTCTTGAATGAGTTATTGGTTGAAGTTCTTGAATCTTGATTAAGTTCTTGATTGAAGTTTTTGAATCTTGGATGATTTCTTTGTGAGTTCTTTATGATTCTTTATGAGTTCTTTATAAGTTATTTATGGATCTTGATTATGTTATGATGAGTCTAGGATTCTTTATCATGATTGTGTAGTTTAAGTATGGGTTATATATGAGTCTTGGTTAAAGAAAGTTATGATAAGGTTAAAGAAAGTTAGATGAGGTTCAAAGAAAGTTAAGAAAAGTTAAAGAAATGATTAAGATTGATTAAAGAAGTAGAATGTTTATGGTTAGACTCAAGAAAAGGCAAAGAAAAGGCAATCTTGAGGATAACTTCGATTGATTTACATGTTAGTCTTAAGTCAGGGCGTAAGATGCAACTTAAGATTAACTAAGAATGTAAAAAAAGATTAAAGATTAAAGATTAATGGTTTAAAGATTAGCTTGATTTTACTATTAGACGCCTAACCTTAGAGTAAGATTCTAAGGCTTGGGTTAAGACGCTGCCCCTATCCTTTCCGCGGTACTGGGATAGTTGGTGATCTTACTATGTCGTCTTCGGATATGGATTTCCAGTAAGATTGGTTTCATGGGGTTGGGAGTAAGATTCTCAATCCTGGCATAGTAGAAAGTTCGTTCGTGTAAGATGCATTCGTACGTGCATACTCCGGTCTGATATGTAAATGATTGCGCCAAAGATTAAGTAAAGATAAGTCTAAAGTTGAGTATTGGGAGTTAGTCGAGTTTTGGGTATTATTGTTGATATCATTAATTTTTAACGTTATTGTTGTTGATTATTATTGATTTGATATGTTGTTTTACATGATCGTATGTTGTATGTCTGGTTTAGTTGTTTGATGTATTCTATGGTAATGTGTATCCACGTTAGGGTGGGATAGCTATGTTGCTCACCACTGACTGTGGATTGTTGTTAATTTTTCAGGTAACTCTGATGATGTCGGTGTTGCTTAGCTTTGGGTTGGGCGAGTGCCGATGTTCTTTTCATTATTCAGATTGTATTTTGTTTTTAGTTTTGGACTTAGTACTTACAGTTTATATATTCCAACTCTGATCGTATTTGGAGTTACTTAGTAGTATTGGTTACTTTTAGGTTTAGTATTGTACAAACTTGTGGGTATTGTACGTTTTGGGTTTTAGTAGTAATATTTTCGAGGTTTTGTTTTAATTTTTAGTAAGTTTGTTTGTTAGATCGACGATTCGACTCGTCGGTTTCTTCCGCGCCGGTTTAAGCGAGTCGGGTCATCACACTGCAAGTCATGTTTTATGATGAGGACGCAAATTGGGAAGCCATGAAACTGAACCTAGAATTCCTCCCTGAGACTAGGGGGAATTCTGTGCTAAGACAAGAGCTGTATAAAGTCAGGATGGCGAGGGAGTACAACAAAAAAGTGAAGAATAGACTGTTCAGTTAGTCGAGTTTTGGGTATTATTGTTGATATCATTAATTTTTAACGTTATTGTTGTTGATTATTATTGATTTGATATGTTGTTTTACATGATCGTATTTTGTATGTCTGGTTTAGTTGTTTGATGTATTCTATGGTAATGTGTATCCACGTTAGGGTGGGATAGCTATGTTGCTCGCCACTGACTGTGGATTGTTGTTAATTTTTCAGGTAACTCTGATGATGTCGGTGTTGCTTAGCTTTGGGTTGGGCGAGTGCCGATGTTCTTTTCATTATTCAGATTGTATTTTGTTTTTAGTTTTGGACTTAGTACTTACAGTTTATATATTCCAACTCTGATCGTATTTGGAGTTACTTAGTAGTATTGGTTACTTTTGGGTTTAGTATCGTTTTGGGTTTTAGTAGTAATATTTTCGAGGTTTTGTTTTAATTTTTAGTAAGTTTGTTTGTTAGATCGACAATTCGACTCGTCGGTTTCTTCCGCGCCGGTTTAAGCGAGTCGGGTCATCACACTGCAAGTCATGTTTTATGATGAGGACGCAAATTGGGAAGCCATGAAACTGAACCTAGAATTCCTCCCTGAGACTAGGGGGAATTCTGTGCTAAGACAAGAGCTGTATAAAGTCAGGATGGCGAGGGAGTACAACAAAAAAGTGAAGAATAGACTGTTCAGATTTGGAGACTTTGTGTTAAGAAAGATGGAAGCACACGGTCGTGCTAATGAAGAAGGCAAACTTACCCCAACTTGGGATGGACCATACAAGGTAGTCGAGGCCATCCACGACAGCACATACCGACTCGAGACCTTAGATGGAGTTTCTGTACCCAGGTCCTGGAACCTTAAAAACTTGAAGAAATACTATTTTTAGCACTTCTAATTTTTCTTATGCTTTAATGTAAGACCTTGGTTCAAGGCAATGTAATCAAATTCCATATTAATGAAAAGGGAAGGACTGGGTCCCTAAAGGCCCCATCACTTTCAAAGTGAAAATTCTAAGGCTAGTATCCAATATTTTGTTTATAAACATAAGATCAAATGCCCTTGCGCTAATCCAAGCCCCAAGTTCTTGTTCCCCATAGTTGACCCCAAAAACGGGCCAATAGTGACGAGTCTCACGAGGATGATGGGTGACCACCCATGCCCCCTAATACATTTCCAAATGTTTCATTAAAAAGAACGCCTTGGCTATAATTGGTCGAGATATTCAAAAATCTAAAATGATTCACTAAGGGGTGCCTCGACTGTAATTGGTCGAGCCACTCGAAAATCTAAAATGATGCACTAAGGGGGTGTCTCGTCTGTAATTGGTCGAACCACTCGAAAATCTAAAATGATTCACTAAGGGGTGCTTCGGTTGTAATTGGTCGAGCCACTTGAAAATCTAAAATGATTCACTAAGGGGGTGTCTCGGCTGTAATTGGTTGAGTCATTCAAAGAATTAAGTTGTTAACAAACGGGTGCCTCGGCTACTTAATACCGAGCCACTAAACAATTAATCAAATATAAAACCACTTAAATAAGCCATAAAATAAGATCCTTTATATATTAAGAAATAAAATGAAGTACAAAAGGGCAAGGCTCGACGCTTTCCATACCGAAATAAAAGCTTACAAATAGAATAAAAACAAACATTCCTAAGTGTTTTTATCACTATCCTCGTGTAGAACAAGTTTTTAGGCGAGGGAGGGATGGCTCGACCAGTCTGCTCACACAAACTCTTCATGTCAAGCCAGTCTAAGTACTGACTAAATTTTCCAAAGCTTTTGTTTGGGTAAGCCTTATTCCAAGCCTCTTCGACCTTACCCTTGTATGCCTCCCCAGTCTCTATCTCTCGTAAGGGAGCCTCATTTTTCAGTTTCTCGAGCAGTTCCTCCTTCGAGGCCAATAACTTGACCATCTCCTCCTTCTCCTGTTGTAGGAGGTCACGTTCAGTCTCTAATTGATTAATAATATCATGATGTTGAGTACATCTAGGCTCGGCTAACTTAACTTTCTTCTTTGAACCTGAGGGCTCGACATTCTTTCTTTTGCCCAAAGAGGCAGAGCCCTCACCATCACGAGGGCACCACATTCTCTCTTCCCATCGCTTCACCTTCCATTCATACTTCATGTTTAGGTAGTAGGCTTCGTCTACAAAGCTACCTATCTTCTCCTTGGGAAGTCTACCTGTTGGGGCCTTCTCCTCCTCCCTCTGCTGCATCTTCAGCTCGTACAGGTTATTCAAAAAGGCCTCGTCTTCAAGAAGCCAGTTGTTGGAGGTTATTTCTTTCTCCTTGGGGAGGCGAGACATGTTCACTACAGCCCAATAAGAACGAGGCTCAATATAACAATTATTCTTTAAAAAAAAAAACAATAAAGAAAAAGGAGAAATTTACCTTTAAATAAGGTTTGATGATTTTTCAGAGCTTCTCTCTCTTCTTTCTCTCTCAAGAATGGTAAAATGAATTGTGAAGAATGCAAGGAAACAAGTGATATTTATAGAGTTTTCAACTTTAACATTGTTCCAATTTTACCCCTGTAGGTGGTTGAAAGCATTAATTACTCCCTAAAAACTAGTTGGGGGCCCAAGTTGCATATTTTTATTATAAAAATTGGCAAAATTTGCCTAATTATGACTTTAGGCCCAAATAAAGGCCCATATTTGAAAAAAATTTCCACGTGGCAGAGCCTAGTAAGGCCTATGCCAGGCCCAATAAGTGACATTTTTAAAGATTTTCACCTAAGTTCAAAGGTGACTCGTCCAAATATGGACGAGCCCTAGGAAATTTCTAGATTTCATACAAAGATAATAGGCAATTGTGTAACATTGAGCAATCCACTCGGTTTAAGGGCAATCAGGTATCTGAGTGATTGCTCCTTCAATTTTTGGCAAAGAACAATTGCCAAGATATTTCAGTAAGCAATCACCCAGACTATATAAACCGACTGTATTGCTCAAGGGCAATAATATGAAATAAAAAGCTATGTACTAAAAATAAAGCCAAGTATTGAGAGTTGATATAAAGAAGTCTCGTCATATTAATTAAAAATTGTTTATTACAAGCTATGGCGGACCAGCCACCTATAAAAACTAACTAAAAAACTAAAAGCTAAATAAGCTATTGCATCAGGTCTCGGGCTCGTCATCATCGTTTTGACCGTCATTTTCCTCCCCCCTCCTTCATCTTCAGTATTAGATGGATATGAAGAAGGGGCGCGACCTGCCGTCTCAGCCAAGGCCTTCATTTCTACCCAGTCTATGGCTCGACTGAGATGATCAAAGCTATGACCCTCATAGGAAACATTCCAGGCCTCGGCCACTTTCTTCTTGTAGGCCTCCTCGGCCGCCAAGACCTTCTGCACCAACCCCTTTTTCAGGGAAGAAACCTCTTCCTCCAACTCCTTCTTTTCCGTCTGGAGCTGGGTGACCTAAGCCTCGGCCTCTGTAAGAGCCGCCTTGGCAGAAGAGCTTGCTGAGGCTGCCTTCTCGGCCTGATTCTCAACCTTCTTCTTCTCCTTCTTCAGCTCATCGCGCTCGGCAATGAGGGCGTTAATTTTGGTTAGGTGAGTGGCGCAATCGACCTTGAGGTTGACAATAGTGTCAGCCTGTGATTCCATAGTAGCACCAGTTAGTTGATCTTGTCGAAGTGTAGTGAATATAACAGCATCCTTAGTTTCACTAACCTCGACCCTAGACTGTTTAACAACCTGCACCATATTAGTGCGCCACTATCTGGCACCATCCAATCTCAACATGGCCTTTAATAAAAATATTAGTTTCGAGCAAAAATATCAATAAAAATAATGACAAGTATTTAAAACATACCTCGGCCAAGTTATACAAAATAGGCATGATGTGCCCATCATGAAAGCCCTTCATGTTGTGGCCCACTTCCTTGGGAGCTCCCTTGAGCAGCCCTTGGACTATATCGTGTTTTTCCTTCCCGGACCTCTCGGCCTCTTCTTCAGTAGACCCTCCTGAAGGGTCAAAAATGGGAAGCACTATTGAGTCTGGGTGAGAAGGAGAAGACGAAATAGTTTTACCTGACACAGACCGAAGGGTTCTAACACGGTGAGGGTAGTATTTACCTCCCATTGTGCTCGCTAGGTCCCTGATGGCTGGCGGAATGTTTTTTGAGACCGACTTGGGTATGCCGGCTAAGGCGTCTTGAGGAGCCATGACGCCGAGAGTATTAGTCACCCCCAGTTGATAGACCAACATTGCAGTAATCGGCCCCTTCCCCAGAATAGGGGTGAACTTGGTATCCACCTCCTTGAGTTCCTCAGGGTCATTGGTTCCTTCCCCTTATCAGTTGAGATCAAAGGGATTTTGCCCCTCTTCCTAGTACCAGAAACACTAGCACCCTTTCTCTTGCCCCCTTAAGATGGGGCATAATTTGTCTGCAAACAATACATTTGTTAGAACATGAGATAAGAAAATGGCCAAGTTGGACAACATCTTCAAGTTATTTACAACATCCCTACTCGGCCTTTAAACCCCACTCGGTCCATAAAACGGAAAAGTGGGGCAAAACATCTAAGTTCCTAATAAGATCCCCTATGACCGTAAGGTAGCCGAGTGGGGCAATAATTTAAAGTTGTTTACAACACCCCCGCTCGGCCTATATAGTGGCCGAGGGGGGAAATAATTTAAAGTAAAAATCTAACTCACTTTCGTAGGAATCACGGTCAGAGCTGGGAAAATTGGTCCCAAAAATGGACTGATCAAACTCCCCCAAGCTTGACTTTTGCTTGTCCTCAAGCAAATAAGAACAAGAAAAACTAAAAAGTAAAAATCTAAATCACTTTCGTAGGAATCACGGTTACTTTTAGCGAAAGCAACAAGCCATTTAAACCTCCAAGTCGCCAAATAGCACGAGTGTGATCTCGTAAGGTTTTCCATAGAGTTTAACCCATAACTCTTCCAAAAATAAATCAAGGCAAAGATTCACAAAAACAAAGAAAGGAAAAACAATACGAGAGAAAATAAAACCAAAAATCCCTAGATGAACTTGTAAATGGACCGAATCAGTGAATGCAAACCTTTCTAAGCACTACCGGAAAACATGCTAAAAGATGTCAAAGGTGGATAGTAAAATAAAACATGCTAGATAGAAGAGCTAGAGAGGAACAATCCCCTTTCACTCCTCAACCAAATAACCACAAGCTATGCTAGTTTCGTATCCACCCTGAAAGGTAGCTCCTCATGACTCCACGAAGGAGCCGAAAAAACAAAAAGGAGAAACAATTTAGGCTACTCGACATCTCATCATAAAAAAACCACTCAATATGCTTGAACCATGACTTCCTCCACCGAATATGACTCAACTCTTTAGGATCAAGAGGACTTAAGGGTTGTAATGTAGGGCTAGGGGTAAGGTAGGAATAAATTTGGCTTGTAGTGCTCAAAACCTAAATAGTGAAGCAAATAAGCGCCAATGAGCAACAAATAGCAAATAAACTCCTAATACTCCACAAACATACACACAAAATCCCCCAAGCTTATTCAAAGAAATAAACAAAATTTAAAAAAATTTACACAATTTTTCGCATTACTCCTCCTCCCCTAAGCTTAAAGGAAACAATGTCCTCATTGTAAAAAGAAGGAATAAATGCTCACTTTTTTTAATTTTTCAATTTTTTTTTTCAATGTTTTTTTTTTCAATTATTCAACATGACCTTGCCTTTTTCAACATAGGTCGGCTTTTGCTTGCAGCCATGCAAATCAACACACTTTAGCTTAGGAAAACTCCCTTCATAAATTTCTATTACAAAACAAATACAAACCACAATGCTCCAATTGCTTCACTATACCTAATGGGGTATAAAACAAAACAAGGGGCATATAATGCTAGTAATGTGGCTAGAAGAATAGGAAAGGCTAAGCTCAAAAGGGTTCCAAAGGATAAATGCAAAGCAAAATCCAAGAATAGTTTCCAGAAGCAAGACAGTAAAATAAAAAGAAAAATGCAAAAGGGAAAATGGAAAATAACTAAGAAAAAGAATGCCTCCGTCCTCCCCGAGAGTAGCTCGGTCGCGGTCTCGGCTAGTCATGAATCAAGTTCCTGATCAAGCTAAGCTATGAAAAGGATCCTATCGCCACACAAACAAACAATGATAAAGGCTTGTAAGATTTGAAAATTCCTCACATGTTAAGGGTAGTGGATTGCAAATACTACCTCTAGGGATTCAAATCGCTACCAAAGCATCACCATTCATACCACAACCCAATAGTTTAAGTTTCATGAACTCTAAAGCTCTAAAACCTAGCATATAAATATTTCAAAATCAACCCCAACATCTCAAACCATGTGGACCGCTAACAATTAGGAAGGAATGCATTCAAAGTCTAAGATTCTAAAACGATCAAGTCCAAACTAAAAACAAAACCGAAAATACACTTTCCCTTGAAAAGAAAGAAAAAGAAAAAGAAGGGGGAAAAAAAGGAAAAACAAAATAAGTAAACTATACAAAAGGGAGGAAAACAAAATCCAAGCATGAATGACTCTCAAACAAGTAATCAAGCATTAAACAAATAAATAAATCGAGGCCCAACGCCATCGATATCCAAATTTCCTCAAGGGCTTAAAAGCCAAACATCCTCGAATAATCATCTCCTCCTAGACCTAATCCTAAAACTAAGAAAACAAAGAAAATAAAAAGTGAGTTCGCGAAGATATCACCAAAGTAGTCTTCAAAATAAGTAAAACAACCTCTATTTTGCGTTTTAGCACCATACATGAGCCATCTGAGTTGCCTAATCATCAAACCTGCAAAAGAAGAGAAAGCAAGCACCAAACTCCAAAAACAAATTAATTACAAATAAAAGTATTAAAAGAAAAGATGGGAAAGCTAAGGAAAACTATATACAAAGGAAAGAAAGATGCCATATAGTAAATAGCATCGTAGAGCTCGTAGTAGCATGTCATGGACATCACCACTAAATCGAGAGAGAACCACGTAAGGAAAGAGAATTTGATAGGGAAAGTGACAAAGGAATGTCACCATTTGCTTACGTGGGGGAGGGGGAATAAAATTGAAAGAAAAAGAAAAATCAACAAAATAAGAAGAAAATTCGAAATCAAAATAAGTAAAAGAAGAAAAAATATCATTACTATACAATTTTGCCGCTTTGGTTTCAAAATAGTAGTCATGAGGTTCAATAGGGGGTAAGAACTCATCAAATGGTGGACAACACACAAATGGCGGAAGAGAAACGGGTGATGAAAGAAAAAGGACATACACCCTATGTGAGGTGGGGCAAGGAAAAGACTCGACGAAAATAGAATAGGGAGGCTTAACATCAACATTCTCAAAGAGAGGTTTTTTATACTCACAAATTTCATCATCATCCTCAAAAAGAGGATTTTGAAACTCGTAAGTGTCATCATCAATCTCAAAGAGAGGGTTTTCAAATTCAAAACAAAACTGCTCATCCTCACTATCACTCGAATAGTCACAATGGGTTACGCCACCACCACAATCACTCAAAACCCTAACAGTTTCTCCATACTTAACATTTTTGCCATCAAGAAATGAAAAAACCTCATCAACTAAAAGCAACAAATCCTCTTCATCCTCATTGGAAACATGGAGCTTGGATTATTTAGGTGTAGAAAGAAAGGAAGGAGTGGTCAGCTCAAGAGGAGAGGGAGATATCAAATCTGGTTCAAAGGAATCATTATCATCCTTTTTATGAGCGACATCCACATCTTGTTGAACCAAATTCCTCAAAGAAGAGCTCGGGTCATCCTTGCCACAACCACCTTCACAATTAACCATAAATCCAAAATCATCCATCTCATCCTCTAAGTAAGATTCTAATATCTCAAGTCTCTTTATTAATTTACTTATCTGCACCTTGATGACTCGACTTCCCTCACTTTCTAATGGGAGACATTTAAGAATCTTAAAACACATGTCAATCAAGTCATTATACCCCTTAATCACTTGAGGAGTACAGACACTTGTATGAACAAAGTTAGAAGGTCTTAGAAACTCATCAAGAAGGGAAGGGTCATAGCTAATCTCATCACTAGAAACATGAGAATCTTGATTGTAATGTGTGCAATCAAGTGAAGAATTAAAATCGGGGTGCACATCTTTACAATTAGGAGAAATAGGAGGAAATGAATCGAAGCTGGGTTGAACATGGCTAGAGTGGGTACCCATGTCCCATTCATAAGTGTCTTGGGCTAGCCAACAATAAAAATTCCAAGCATTTCCTAGGGTCAAAGCTCAAAACTCACCGTTATGCATAGACTCAACAACATCCAAAGTAAAAGCATTCAAACCCATGTAAATCACCTCACAAATATTCAAAAAATTATCATCCCAATTAAATGGGACCATAACTTGAACTCTATTGAAATATTTCCAAAATGACTCACCTTCGATTTGAGGAATAGATAAGTTTGCCATCATTAAACCAAAATTCTACAAAAATGCAAGCAATTATTATTCAATAAATAAATAGCCAAAATAAAACACAATAAAACACCCCTTTTTTTGGTTTTTTTTTTAAAAAAATTTGTTTTTTATTCAAATTATTGGGAAAGAAGGGAAAAAAATCAAAAGAAAAAAAAATCAAAAGAAAAGAAAAATAAAGCAATTAACTCAATCAAGAAAAATTACACAACACTTTCAACCGTTGTTCCCCGGCAATGGCGCCATTTTGATGAAGGGTTTTTTTTGGGCTCTTTCACCAAACAAATAAAACCCCCGTTATAGTATGAGTAGGGGTGTCGAACACGGGGAACAAGTCGTGAATCGTGTTGTGCGATTTAGGTCGATTAAGGATCTTGGTTTTGTTGTTTGAAATGGAAGCTAAAACTATTACATAAAATAAATGCGAAAGATAATAAACTAAGTTCTAGGGTTGTCGGGTCCGAGTTCACTTGATTTCGGGAGAATTACATCAAAAAGTCTAATGAATGAACTAAGTCAAGGGGAATTAAACTCTAATAAGGTACCTAAACCTCCTCCCGGAGTGATTTAGGAGTTGACGCATGAGTGTAACAATAACGACTTCTCCCGAATGGACGTTATCAATACATTCAATGATCACAATTATACCAAGGTTTCACTAGAAGTAAATTCCTAGCTCGACCACCGACTCCCGTTGTAATGGCCTCACTAACAACATTGGGCAAGGACAATCAAAGCACAATTAACTCATAGACAAAGCCCTATTATACTTCGAAAATACCAAGAAATCAACTATGACCTTTAGCTAATCTCTAAGCTCATTGACACCAACATTAACACCCCATGAACACAATTCAACCAAAAACTATATGAAAACCCCCAATTTCAAGTCATGAACCCATCACCTTCAAACCCTAGAAATTAACTACTTACTAAACATATATCAATCAACTAAGAATATGAAATTTCATAATTCAAACATTAATCTACAAGAAAAGCATCAAATAAACAAGAATTAAGCAACGAAAAACATGAATAAGTAAAGAAGAGAAAGAGAGAACTTATTGAATTTTGATGAGTAAAACATTGGATTGGCCATGTCACTTGAACAAACCTTCAATTTCATTCATCATCTTCAACAAGCCATTGAAATCTAGAGCTAATTCTACACCTAAAACTATGAAACAAACAACTAAGCATAAACCCTAAACATGGGAAAAGGAAGCGAGGGTTTCTCTCTCCTCTAAACCTAAGCAAATCAGATTTTATTGGGCTTAATTCTATCTAAAGTGTTGTTTTTATGTTTAGGGACCTTAGAATATATATATATATATATATATATATTTATATATATACATACAAGAGGGGGAAGCAATGGCCTAAGCACAAGAAGAGGCATGAGCCTCATTAAAACAACATGAGCAGCCACGAACAAGCCGAGAAAAAGAGTAGCAGGAGGCTGCTCAGTCGCGGACGCGCGGGGAGGCCAACGCGGGCGCGATGTGGGAGGTGGCGCGGCCGCGAGTGAGGGCTTGAGCTGGGCGCTGGAGCTGATTTTTTGTTGGCTGTCGCGGGTAGCTTTCATTTGTCGTGGGCGCGTTTATACCTCTGTCCGCGACCATGACTTGACCCAAATGCTTCCAACTTTTGCTCGGGTTTCTTGGGATGGGTCAGGAAGCCTCCCGAGACATCGGGCCTCGGGCCCGACAAGCCTTAAAAATTACAAAAATGCCCTTTTGGGGTACTTTGCCTAGTCTTGTGGTCTTGACTTTGCGGAATGCTTCGATAAGCTTCTTGGGACCTCTCACGACCCTTGACGGCTTTCGAGAATCGCTTGGAAACCCGCGAAATACCTACATTAATGAACAAAAGGCATAAGTAACACAAAATAGCTCAATTATTGACGAAAACAACTAGAAAATGACATTATTCGAAAAAAACTCTAAATAAACTGAAACTAAGCTAAAAAGGCTTAAAACATGGAAAACTAAGCCTAAAATGCACGGAAAACAAGCGAAAAGAGCCGGGAAAATTGGTCCCAAAATGGATTGATCAGGGTGAACTTGGTTTCCACCTCCTTGAGTTCCTCAGGGGTACTTGGTTCCTTCCCCTTATCAGTTGAGATCAAAGGGGTCTTGCCCCTCTTCTTGGTACCAGAAACACTGGCACCCTTTCTCTTGCCCGCCCTGAGATGGGGCATCACTTTTCTGCAAACAATACCTTTTTAGAACATGAGATAAGAAAATGGCCGAGTGGGACAACATCTTTAAGTTATTTACAACAGCCTACTCGGCCTCTAAACCCCACTCGGTCCATAAAACGGAAAAGTAGGGCAAAACATGTATGTTCCAAATAAGATCCCCTCGGACCTTAAGGTATCCGAGTGGGGCAATAATTTAAATTTATTTACAACACCCCCTCTCGGCCTATATAGTGGCCGAGGGGGGCAATAATTTAAAGTTGTCTACAACACTCCCACTCAGCCTATATAGTGGCCGAGGGGGGCAATAATTTAAAGTTGTTTATAACACCCCCTTTCGGCCTCAATGAGAGCCGAGGGGGGCTGTTGCAAACAACCTATCAAATAAGCCCCCCCTCTCGACCTATATAGTGGCCGAGGGGGGGCAATAATTTAAAGTTGTTTACAACACCCCCTCTCGGCCTCCATGAGAGCCGAGGGAGACTGTTGCAAACAACCTACCAAATAAGACCCCCCTCTCGGCCTATATAGTGGCCAAGGGGGGCAATAATTCAAAGTTGTTTACAACACCCCCTCTCGGCCTCCATGAGTGCCGAGGGGGGCTGTTGCAAACAACCTACCAAATACGACCCCCTCGGCCCACATTGTTGCTGAGTGGGGCAATTACTTGAGGTTGTTTACAACAACCCCTCTCAGCCTCCATGAGGGCCGAGGGGTGATGTTGCAAGCAACTTCCCAAAAACGACCCCCTCGGCCTATATAATGGCCGGACGGGGTAAATATTTGGAATAACTTACAATACCCCCTCTCGGCCCCCAAGAGGGCTGAGGGGGGATGTTGCAAGAAACCTTTGAGATACGACCTCCTCGGCACAAAGGATGGCCAAGGGGGTTAACTCTCTGGAAGGCTTACATCACCCCCCTCGATTTCCATGAAGGCCGAGGGGGGATGTTGCAAGCAATTGATTAACAATGACCTACTCGGCCTGTAGATGGCCGAGTGGGGCAATTTTTCGAAAATCTACAACACCCCTACTCGGCTTCCATGAGGGACGAGGGGGGGGGGAGGGTGTTGCAAACCATTTATAAAAAATTACTTACTTGGCCTATGGATGGCCGAGTGGGCAATTCCAATAAAAAAAAATAAAAACGAGCGTATACCTTCGTTTCCCCCTTCCTCTCTTCCCAAGCCTTCATCTTGGCTTGGTACATCTCGTCGAGATAGACATCACCTGTAATCTCTACTGACTTGTCTTTAGAAAGCTTCGACATAACTCTCTCTGTAAAAAAAAAAGGAAAGAGGAGTTAGATAAAAAGACAAGTTAGAACATAGAAAAATAAAGAATAATAATCTATCTCTATCGATGGCTTGACTCAAGCCTACAGTGCACAAGAAATTATTGTCCTTAAAAATTGTCCAATCCGGCACCCAAAGTACCGGGAACTGGCATTTTTTACCAATAGAAAAAACAACTCTTGTTTTAAAGTGGTCTCTTTTCAGTACCACATCGTCCTTATAATGAGTCGGAGGAAATTCTACGTCATGACCGCAGATATAGGGGTCAATATTCATTCGATTCAGCCTCTCAACAAGTTCCTTATCATTAACAACTACATAAAGGAACTTGTTCCTCCAATCCTTCCATTTATTATTTTTGGAAAATGTCATTTGATAGGAAGGCCGAGTACTGAGAATGTACTAGGAATCACAGCTATTCTCCGCCTTGTTCAAATGATGCATATGAGAAAAAATACCAAAGGACATCCTGTAACCCTTCAGTTGACAGGTGGCCACGTAACCAAAAATGTTCGCCCAGGAATTGGGAGT
Organism: Salicornia ramosissima; assembly: GCA_951394345.1. Lineage (NCBI taxonomy): Eukaryota > Viridiplantae > Streptophyta > Magnoliopsida > Caryophyllales > Amaranthaceae > Salicornia > Salicornia ramosissima. Next base: position 33,354,034 of record OX596237.1, read on the forward strand.
GAGATATCAGATGCCGAGCTCATATCCCTCCAACACTTCCATAATGAAAGGATGAAGTGGGAAACAGAGCCCAAGCTCAAAGACAACCTCATAGATCGGGAAGGCATTGCTGGGTAATACCCTCACGGTCTTCTCTGGCTTTAGCACAATAATGTCGTAGCCCTCGCCATGAATAAAGTATTTCTTTGTTTCAAGCAGTTTGGGTGTATACAAGTCATGGCAGGTCTTTAACATCCCACACATGCTTAGGTCATAAAATCTATCTGCTCGCTTTTTTGAAGATCCAGGAACATCGGGCCTCCCCTCCACGTCCACTTTGGACTCGGTCATGTCGACCTCTGGCCGCTCAGAACTTAAAGGTTCTGGGCCGGTCATCTCTTCCTCATGTTCTTTCTGGTTAGGTGTCCCAACCAAATCTTCTAGAGGAGGACTGTATCGTATTGTCTACTTCAACTTCGCCATAGTACCCTGCATAGGTACAATGGGAGGAATATTCAGAGAATGGGCTTTAGAGCTCGACCAAGAGAAGACGGGTCCGGATACCCTAGATTCCTTGCTACTCGAGGATTCGGCCATATTATTGGGTTTAGAAGGCCGAATGCAAAAGATAAAACACAAAGAAAAGGAAGAAGGAAGAAATGAATACCTGGCTGTAGAATTGACAACTCGGTCTAAGGAAAATTGAAAAAGCTTCTGCAACTGTCAACAATAGGATCAAAGTAAAGTTTTTCGTAAAACACAAACAACTTTGTTAAAGGGCTTCGCCAGTCAAGGTTCAAATTTAAGATGGTAAGGAAGAAGGTTCAGACCTTGCCAGAGATCTTGATGGAGGCCGAGTCTTACATCCATGCTACCGAGATATGCTCAGCAACAATACCAGACAAGAAGGATGCCCCTAAGCAGGGTGAGGGCAACCATAAAAGGGAGGATACAAAGAGAGAGGTGTGGACGGTTAGCGATACTCATAAGGAGCAGAAAGCTCCCAAGAAGAGCTGTACTTACGAGTCGGCCTATGAGTACAACAAACGACCTCATACCATCCTCATGGAAATTAAAGACAAATTCAACTTCGATGCGCCTCAGCCTTTATGAGGCCCCTCTAAATATCGAAACACCAACAAGTACTACCAGTACCATAAGGATATGAGACATGATACAGATGAATGCTTCAATCTGAAGCTGTTGTTGGATAAGATGGCTGCAAAGGGCATGTTGGAGCCCTACATAATGAAATAAAAATTCAAATTTCAAAGAAAGACGACTCAGAAGATGGGAGATAAAGAAGAAACAGACACCAAGGTGGTGGCCAAATTTCAGGAGGCCTCGCCTCAAGGGGTCCTACAATTAGGGGCGCGAAGGATCATCTTCATAGCCTCTCTCAAGTTATGAGTGCTGACAAAAAGGATGACAAAATGTCGGAGGTACTAATTAGTGAGAAGTACCGGCCTAGTATCCAGACCCCTCATGACGTCCCATTGGTCGTAGAATTCAAAGTTGCCAACTTGAAGGTAAGAAGGATATTAATCGATACCGACAACTCTACAGACATAATCAGCTTCGCATGCCTTGAAAAATTGACGTTTCAAGACAATGCACTCTAACCTATCAATCACCCCATTATAGGATTTGGAGGAGGTGTTATTCACCCCGTTGGCATTGTAACTCTACCTATTCAGATAGGCTCTAAAGAAATGCCGCGGCATATGTGTAATGACCCGTATTTTAGCAAGGTTCTTTTCGGAGTAAACAACAATACGAATCGCCAAAAACTAAGTACTTTCACTATTAAATTAAAACCATAGCGGAAGCTCTAAACTTCATCATTTTATTAATTAGACAAAAAGGTCATCCCATAAACTATGGAATAACAAGTTCCTTATTACAACTTAAAACCACTAAATCAGGGAAATAACAGGAAGAAAACAGGAGCCTATTTATCTTGCCAAACACTCAACCCAACTCTAAGTCCTATCCTGATCACCTGCAAAATAAAAATTGGGGTCCACCGTCAGTAAGGAGTAACTAGATTGTTCCACTTAGTAGTGGAACCAAACAATATAAAATAATAGATTAAATAGCAGGCACGAAAACAACCAAATCAACCTTACCACATCTAAATAACAGGATTAAATAACAGGTAGCACAGGCAACGGAAACTTCATCAATTATCGAGTTCATATACTAAGCTCTTAAATACAACAATAGAATCATTTAACAACAGCAGACATTAAGAATTATCCGACACGACCGAAGTCGATACAACAAGTAAATCCCCGACACTATTCATCATAGATGAACCGATACGACACGGTGCAAGGCCGATAACAACAAACAAGTCCCCGACACGATCCAATACAGATGAACCGATATGACACGGCGCAAGGCCGATAACAACATTGACACGACCGACTCAAGCGATAAATGACACGACTCGAGATTACAGATCAATCAACATGAATCGAATCAATACAACAACAATCACGCATAAACCACACGAACTACATAATTCGAAATCCATCGAATCATACGAGCGACTCTACCTTACCATCATACCAACTTAATTGCATAAAATACACTACAACAGTTCATGAAAAGCCATAACTAGATAGACAACACAAGATCAACCTCCAATGATCATAAAGGTCCAAACTTTAATAAAAAACAACAAGATAACAAGTTTTCGAAACCAACAATAAGTGTCAAGCCATTCGGCTATCAAGAATTCAACAAGAAAACTTAGAACAAAGGTTCAAAACGGATTTAATAATTCTAAAAGACATCTAAAAGATCAAATTTGCATAAACAATTAATTAAGGATCAAGAAACAACCATACATATCCCTCCCATTCGGCCAAGCTAGATTATTTTGAAGATCAAGATCAACAACATGCATAGAATCAATCATGATTAACCATACTAGATCAAGATTTCAAGATTATAGAAGATTACACTAAAAGATTCAAGCTTAGCCATGCCACTTGTTTATGCGCATAAAACAAGAATGCAAATGTAATCATCATTCTACTACCAAGACTCACGTATTCTAGAAGGTAAACATAGATTCATACTTTAAGGGTTGAGCCAATTAGCAATTATAAAGAAAAGACCTTGCTTTGGTCATCATCAACCACACATCATGCTAACATTAAAAAGATTTCAAGGTTCCACTAACTACAATTACAATTATACGAATTCATTAAGCATAGATTAGGATCAATAATCACGAGGGAAATAACAACAACCCATCAAGATTAGCAGTCAACGGAAGTAAAAACTTATGCTTTAAATATCTTATTCAAACGAATGATACTAACAAAAGAGTACTTCAAGAAATCATGGTTTTTACAAGATAATCATACAAGATCAATACTAACTATCATGAAAAGATTAAATAACCCATAAACATCCCATGATTAGTCATGATACAAGATGATACAAGCAAATAAACTAGGAAAACTCCCTATGTCTCACGGCAACACACAAGCAACACCACTAACATCAACAACCTATTTAATCTAGTTATCCTACATTGGTTGATCCTAGTGCTAAGTGAAATAGCTAGTTACCTTTTGATTGATTTTTTTTTTTGGAGAAAACCGTGAAGGGAGAAAGAAGAAAGGAATGAAGTTGTTTTGAGTTTTAATCATATAATGATTAATAAGAAAAGGGTAGGCTTTTAAGGAATTAAATAGGATAAGGCTTATTAGAAAATAAGTTAAGGTCTACTAGTTTTTAGGAGATAAAAAATAGAGTTTTTAGGTTTAAAAAAAAAATAGATGTAATTAGATAATTAAGATAAATAAATAAATCAAATTAAATAAAAATAAAGGAAAGGGCCGGCTAGGAGGAGGTAGAATAGGAGTTTGTTTCCTAAAATTTAGTGAGGTGGTTAGGGAAATAAAAATAGGATTTTTAGATTAGAAAAAAAATAGATACGGTTTTCTAATTATGGAGAATAAATCAAAGAAATTCAATAACAAAATTATGGAGATGGGTCGTGGGGTTTGGCTAGGAGTAGAGTGATTGGGCCTTGATCCAATTAATAAAAATTAAGTCTTTGGGCCCAAATTAGATGATTCAGACTTAAAGGCTTAATTTTACACGAAATTTTACGGCCCAAAAATCCGGGTCGTTACAATATGTTTGTAAAGTTTCTAGTTAGGAAGGAGTTGACATCCTACAATATCATCATAGGCCGACCAACGTTGAATGTGTCGAAGGCCATTATTGTACCCCACCTAATGTTAATGAAGTTTGTGTGTAATGATGGGAGTGTGGGGGCGATATATAGCGATCAACAAACATCACGAGAGTGCTATCTGACTACCATTAAGACCTCGTCCACTCTAAACAAACAAGAGAAGGTCCAACAATCCACAAAGAAGAGAAGAAAAGAGCCGAAGGTGGTGAAACAGGAAGTTTGTATGATCGAGTCAGCTAAGCCGGATGAATTGAGGCCTCAGCCAGTAGGGGAATTCCGATACGTCATACTTGACGTTGACAGACCCAATCGAGTTTTGCAGATAGGATCTTCCCTGGAGGAAGGTCAAAGTCGGATGATGTGTTTGTTTTCACAGTACAAGAGATGCCGGGCATTGACCTGAGCATCGTGTGTCATGAACTGAATATCATACCCTGCATGAGGCCGGTCAGACAAAAGAAGAGAAACCACAGGGAATTGCGAGACAAGGCTGCGGCCGAAAAAGTAAAGATGCTCCTAGAAGCTCGGTTTATTCGCCCCTGCTACTACCCTGAATGGGTAGCCAATGTTGTTTTGGTGCCAAAACCCAATAAGACATGGCGGATGTGTGTAGATTACACAGATCTAAACTAAGCTTGCCCTAAGAATGGGTTTCCTCTACCAAAGATCGACTAATTGGTCGACTCTACGGCTGGGCACGCCCTCATGAGCTTCATGGACACCAATTCTGGCTTTCATCAAATTCCCATGCACCCTGGTGATAAGGAGAATACAACCTTCATCACCTCCCAAGGCTTGTACTGCTAGACGGTGATGCCCTTTGGTTTTCAAAATGCCTCCGCCACCTTTCAAAGGCTGGTAAACATGGTGTTTCAACATCAGTTAGAGCGAAACCTTGAGGCATACATCGATGACATCATTGTAAAAAGCAAGGAACCAATCAATCACATAACCGACCTATGGGAGACATTTGATTTCCTTAGGAAATAGAACATGAAGCTGAACCCTAAAAAGTGTGTCTTTGGGGTCGGCTCTGGCAAATTTTTAGGCTTTTTGATTGATCAGCGAGGCATAGAGGCTAACCTGGATAAGGTGAAGGCAGTTAGTGACATGGCCTCCCCTAGGTCAATAAAGGAAACCCAAAGACTGACCGGATGTTTGGCCGCACTAGGTCGATTCCTATCCGGGTTAGAGGATAAGTGTCACTACTTCTTCGATGTTGTGAAGAAGAAAGCTCAGTTTGAGTGGACTGACGAGGCTGAATTGGCCTTCACAAAATTAAAGGAACATATGCATACCTTGTCGAGTCTTGTAAGTCCTATTCCAGGCGAGGTATTATATATGTACCTGGCCGTTTCCGAGTTTTCACTAAGTGATGTACTAGTGGCAGATCGAGAGGGTATACAATACTCAGCCTATTTTGTAAGTCATATTTTGAGAAATGCCGAGCTAAGGTATCCTCTCATTGAGAAATTTAGGCTCGCACTGTACATGGTCTCAAATAAGCTTCGACCTTACTTCAAAACACACCCTCTGGTGGTGTATACAGATCAGATCAGCCTTTGAAACAACCTTTCACCAAGCTCGAGTCTTTCGGCCGAATGGTATAGTGGGCAGTAGAGCTTAATGCTTTTGATATCTCATTCGAGCCCAAGAAAGCAATTAAGGGTCAAGCCCTCGCTGATTTTGTAGCAGAAATGACAAGGCCTGAAATTGAAACCAAGGTTAGTTCTAATGCTTGGAAGTTGTCTGTTGACGGGTCATCCACCCAAAATGGATGTGGTGCTGGCATACGTTTTGTTTCGCCAGAAGGCGATGTTTATGAGTATGCACTTTGCTTTAAATTTCAAGCTTCCAACAACGAGTCGGAGTATGAAGCCCTTCTTACGGGCCTTAGAATGTGTATTACTGCGGGAGCAGCTAAATTGAAGCTTCGTTCGATTCACAACTTGTTGTAAGCCAAGTCAATGGAGACTATGAGGCTAGAGAGCCTTTTATGAAGAGATATGATCAGGCCCTTTTTGGACCGACTTTTTTAGCTCTTTTAGTTCGTTTTCAATGCTTTTTAGGCTTAGTTATAGGCTTTTTTTAGCTTAGTTTAGGTTTATGTTGTGTTTTTGTTGAATAATGTGTTTTCTTGTTGTTTTTGATAATAATTGAGTATTTTTGTGTTGCTTATGCCTTGCGTTATTTCATGCAGGTGTTTTGCGTGTTATCCAACGATTCTCGATAGCCGACAAGGATCGTGAGAGGTCCTGGGAAGCTTCGAGGAGCATGACACAAAGCTAAGATCACAAAACAATGCTTAAGTTCTCCCGAAGGACATGGACATTCTATGATGACCTAGGAAGCCAAGGAAAGAAACAAGAGCATCCAAGGACCCATGATCCAAGCCAAAGCAAGGAAACGACTCTAAAACCGGGTGATTCATGGAAAGAAAATCAAGTATGGAAGCATTGGGAGTCAAAGAAGAGGAGAAAGATGGGTCGAAGCCGGTTTTGACCACCCTCCACTATTTTGGGCATAACTTCTTTTCTGGAAATCCTTTGGATTCGGGACTGATTGAGTAGGAAACTAGAGTTCAATAGCTTTCCAACGGTATATTACACGCTCCAATCAGAGATCTACATCAAACGTTATGAGCCTTACAAGATCAGCTCTTTGCGCAGTCTTCTCAGAGCGGACGCTCTAAATATGAGAGAGGCCGCTCTGACATGTAAGAGCGGACGCTCTCTAATTTAGCGTGGACGCTCTAAATTCCCTTTCTTTTGGCCTATTTTTGCCGAGACATCAGAGTGGACGCTCTAAAATTTAGAACGGACGCTCCGGTATTGCCCAGTAAACTTTAGTTTTGTGCCGAAACGTTAGAGCGGACGGTCTAAAATTTAGAGCGCCCGCTTGGAGGTATCAGTGCAGCTTTTTCACGGGCTTTCAAATTTACTTAGGGTAAATTTTCTTTGGGGTATAAATACCCAATATTTTTCTCTTGATGGAGGCAACATACTTTAGCTTAGTTTGAGTCCCAAAAATCAGATTTTAGTTAGGGTTTGAGGAGAGAGAAAACCTCTCTACCTCTTTATTTTAGGGTTTATGTTTGATTTATTTGTTCCATGGCTTTAGATCTAGTTTTAGCTCTTGGTTTTGAGAGGTTATTGATGAAGATGAATGATTTTGAAGGAATGTTCAAGTGACAAGACCAATCCAACGAATTTGCTCACCAATTCAATAAGTTTTCAATCTCTCATTTATTTTTGCTTGTTCTTTTTTTTCATTGCTTTCAATCTTGTTTATTTCATGTTTTTCAAGTAGTATTAGTGTTTAAATTATGCAATTTCATGTTTGGTTAGTTTATTTCATTCATTTTGTTGAAATTATTGTTAGTTTAGCTATGTTTTTCTCCTTCTTAGGTTAGATTAGTAGTTAGGGAAGGAGGATAATTGGGTTTTGTGATTTAAATTGGATGATTGTTGGATTTTTATTGTAGTTGGGTTATGAATGTTGCTTAGTCTAGGTTTTGATGAGTAAAGTTTGAAGAGTAGCTAACTTCATGCTTGAATATTGAGCTATTCATGAGTTGTGCGGGAGTGAGCTCGTGTGTAGCGGATAACTAGATTAGGATTGACCACGACCACCGTGGCGAGGTTGGGTAGTCGAACTATAGGAGTGCGTGAGATCGACTTCTTGATGTTCGATGACTTGGATGAATTTAGGGAGTGCACGAGAGTGACTTCCTAATGTCGTTCAAATCACCCCATTCATGAGCCAACAATTTGATTACATGATTATTTGATTGAAATCACATTAATCCAAGTTTCCCCTCTCCCTAATGCTTTATTATAGTTTTTAGTGAATTTACTTGTCTTTAATAAAGTTAGTTTTATTTTATTTATTTATTAGTTGAATTCCTTAACTTTTCAATCCTAAAAAAAAATCCCAAAAAAATATACCCTCATTAGGTGAATATAATTTTAAAGACAATTCTCACTCACCTACCTCCCTGTGGGTTCGACCCCTTACTCCATTATACTACCCTTTTAGGTTAGTTAGGAATTTGGGTTTTTATTCTTGATTCCAGCTGCTTAGGAATTAATGAAACCTAAGGGACCGATCAAGTTTTAGCGCCGTTGCCGGGGAGGTATGGCTTGATTGAGATTGTTTTTGAGTTATTGCTTTTATTTTATTTTCATTTTTATTCTGATTTAGTTTTGATTTTGATTTTTGTTTTGTTTTTTTTTATTTTATTTTTATTTTATTTTATTTTCATTTTCTTTTGTCATTGCTAACTCTTTACTTAGCTTTGGTTTTACAATTTTGAAAATCTCGTGGCACATTTTCAAGAATGGCTAGTTTCTCAATTCCTCAATTTGAGAATGAGCCATTTTGGAGGTATTTTAATAGGGTGCGTGAAGTACTTCCAAACAGCCGTTGTCGTGGGCTACGGGGGATATGTGAAGTCATTTATGCCGGATTGAACAACCTCACTCGATATGTGGTTGGGGATATGCATTATGGAGGATTCCAAGCTCTTTCTTTGAAGGATGCTTGGGACTACTACATTTGGTTAGCTTAAGACATATATGAGTGGGACATGGGTACAAACCCAGTTCAAGTTCAACCAAACTATGGTATACCCCCTCCCTCTTCTCCTAGTTGTAATACAATGCATTCTATCTACAATGGTTCACATGTTTCAAATGATTGCATGAATTACAATGATGACCCTTGTGCTTATAATGCTAATTCTCACTCGTCCACTCTTGATGTAAAGCTTATCTTAGAGACCATGAATAGTTTCTTAGGGAATCTAGATTCTAGTCATGTTGCTTGCTCTACCCCTCCCCCTCATGCTAGTCCTTCACCCAATCCTAATGAGGTGATGTATTCTCAAGGCTATGATGTGAATCTTGTTCTAGATGCCTTGAATCATTTGGGAAAGCAACTGAACAATAGCTTTGAATGTATTGAATCTAATCTAGATGCTTATTATGCCCCTCTACCTCTTTATACCCCTAAGACAACCTTAGGTGATTCCACCCTTCAACTCATTGATGAATGCAATGAGGTGATTGATGAAATCACCGAGGAACCTATGGGACATGAGTATAAAGGAAATAATGTCTAGAATTAGCGGACGCTTTCAATGGTCTTCTGAAGGAGCATGACTTGAGGGATCCTAGGACCCCCCTAGGATGTGAGGACGAGGTTTGTGAGGCTTTGAGGGTCGAAAATGAGAAATGTATTGAAAATGATGTTTGGGATTCTATGATTTCGATTGATTTTGATGGAAGCATCCCTTGTGAAGAATGCGCTTTAGGTAAGAGTGATACTTCCTATGATGATGGAATTTGGAGTGGTGATGAAGATGAGCCATCCTTAGTTCCCCTTTTTGCATCTCCCTCTCCCATTGATTCTATCATTCACTCTCTTCCTATACCTCCTCAATCAATTGATGATATAGATTGCTTTGAAATTGAAGATGATGACTCTTGTGATAGTGATGATGATGAGTTATGCTTAGAGTTTAAAAACCCCCTCTTTGAGGATAATTATGAAATTCGTGACTATTACAACCCTCTATTTGAGGATAACGATGATGTAGGTGATGAGTTGAGAGAGGAATCTTTCGGTGAAGAGGTTTTGAGTGATAGTGCTCTTGTTAGTAAGCTTTGTGATGTGAATGAGAGTTTTTGTGAGAAAAATGTTCCCAATTGTCCCTCTCATATCATTTTTTTTCAAGAGACTTGATATTATTCCTTCTTTCCCCATCTCTCTTCTTCACTATGTCATGTGTCCACCACTTGAGGAGTCTTCTACTTTAAGTGTCTCCCATGATTCTATTTCTATTACCATTGATGCAAAATTGTATAGTAGTGTTGACTTTCCTTCTTTTTATTTTAATTCTTCTTTTTGTTTCGATCCTTCTTCTTCTTATTTTATCTTTTTTCCTTTAATTTTTTTCATTTTTCATTTTCATCATCATTTAGGCATAGAGTTTTTCTTTACAATGTGTTTGCTCTATTTTATACTCTTGCCTATTTGATATTCATTGGGTCATTTGCGAGTGCATTTGACAAACTTCTCCGAGCTTTACGATGTTATTTACTATATGACATCCTTCTTCCTTGCACATAGTTTTTCCTTAATCCTCCCCTCTTTTCTTTGCTTTCTTTTTGTAATTAATTTTTCATTGGAGTTTGGTTTTTGCTTTCTCTTCTTTTGCAGGTTTGATGATAAGGCAACTCAAGTGGATCATTTGTGGTACTTAAAAGTGAAAATAAGGTTTTGTTGCTTATTTTCAAGAATTATTTTGGTGAGATTGCTCCAATCCCTACTTCTCTTTTATTTCCTTGTTTGCTTAGTTTTAAGAGGAGATGATTGTTCGAGAATATTTTGCTTTTAATTTTGGCTTTTAAGTCCTTGAGGACATTTGGATATCGATGGCGTTGGGCCTCGATTTATTTATTTGTTTGATGCTAGATTGGCTATTTGAGAGTCATTCATGCTTGGATTTTGTTTCCCTCACTTTTGGATAGTTCCTTATTTTGTTTTTCCTTTCTTCCGCTTCTTTTTCTTTTCTTTTCTTTTCAAGGCAAAGGGTATTTTTGGTTTTGTTTTTAGTGTGGACTTGATCAATTTAGAGTCTTGGACATTGAATGCATTCCTTCCTAATTGTTAGCGGTCCACATGGTTTGAGATGTTGGGTTTGATTTTCAAATATTATGCGCTAGGTTTTAGAGCTTTAGAGTTCATGAAACTTAAACTCTTGGGTTGTGGAATGATTGGTGATGCTTGCTAGCTAGTTGAATCCCTAGAGGTAGTATTTGCAATCCACTACCCTTAACATTTGAGGAATTGTCAAATCTTTCAAGCCTTCAACACTATTTTGTTTGAGTGGCGATATGATCCTTGTCATAACTTAGCTTGATCAAGAACTTGATTCATGACTCGCAGAGACCGCGACCGAGCTACTCTAGGGGAGGACGGAGGCATTAATTTTCTTAGTTATTTTCCTTTTTTTTCCCCTTTCACATTTCCCTTTTTGTTTTATTTGTCTTGCTTCTTTCATTTTTCTAGGTTTTTGCTATGCATTTGGAACCCTTTGAGCTTGGCCTTTCCTTTCTTCTAGCCACATTACTAGCCTTGTATTGCCGTTGTTTTGTTTTATACCCTTTTAGGTATAGTGAAGCAATTGGAGCATTGTGGTTTATATTTGCTTTGTATCGGAAATTTGTGGAGAAGTAAGGAGGTTTCCTAAATGCAAACGTATTGATTTGCATAGTTGCAAGCAAAAGCCGACCTAAGTTGAAAAAGGCAAGGTCGTGTTAAATAATTGAAAAAAAATATTAATAAAATAAAAAATTGACAAAAAAAAAGAGTGAAAAAAAAAAGAAAAGAAAAGCAAGTTTTTATTCCTTTCTCTTTCACAATGAGGACATTGTGTCCTTTAAGCATGGGGGAGGAGGAATATTGCGAAAAATTGTGTAAATTTTTTCAAATTTTGTTTATTTCTTTGAATAAGCTTTGGAGATTTTGTGTGTATGTGTGTGGCGTATTAGGAGTTTGTTTGCTATTTGTTGCTCATTGGCGCTTGTTTGTTTCACTATTTATGTTTTGAGCACCACAAGCCAAATTTATTCCTACCTTACCCTAGCCCTACATTATAACCCTTAAGCCCTCTTGATCCTAGAGAGTTGAGTCATAGTCGATGGAGGAAGTCATGGTTCAAGCATATTGAGTGATTTTGTTATGATGAGATGTTGGGTAGCCTAAATTGTTTCTCCTTTTTGGTTTTTCGGCTCCTTCGGGGAGTCATAAGGAGCTACCACAAAGGGTGGAGACGACACTAGCTTAGTTTGAGATTGTTTGGTTGTAGAGCGAAAAACGGATTGTTCCTCTCTAGTTCTTCTATGTAGCATGTTTTATTTGACTATCCACCTTAGACATCTTTGAGCATGTTTCCCGCTAGTACTTAGAAAATTTTGCATTCATTGATCCTTGATCCATTTACAAGTCCAACTAGGGATTTTTGTTTTAATTTTCTTCCTTTTGTTTTTCTTTTCTTTGTTTCCGTTAACCTTTGCCTTGATCTATTTTTGGAAGAGTTATGGGTTAAACTCTTTGAAAACCCTTATGAGAGTATCACTCGTCCTCTTTGGCGACGTTGAGGTTTAAATGGCTTGTCATTTACGCTAAAAATGATCGTGATTCCTACGAAAGTGAGTTAGTATTTTGCTTTTTAGTTTTTCTTGTTTTTGTTTGCTTAAGGACAAGCAAAAGGCAAGCTTGGGGGAATTTGATCAGGCCCTTTTTGGGCCGACTTTCTCGGCTCTTTTAGATCGTTTTCAATGCTTTTTAGGCTTAGTTATAGGCCTTTTTAGCTTAGTTTAGGTTTATGTTGTGTTTTTGTCAAATAATGTGTTTTCTTGTTGTTTTTGATAATAATTGAGCATTTTTATGTTGTTTATGCCTTGCGTTCTTTCATGCAGGTGTTTTGAGTGTTACCGAATGATTCTCGATAGCTGACAAGGATCGTGAGAGGTCCCGGGAAGCTTCGAGAAGCATGACACAAAGCTAAGACCACAAAACAATGCTTAAGTACCCCCGAAGGACATGGACATTCTATGATGACCTAGGAAGCCAAGGAAAGAAACAAGAGCATCTAAGGACCCATGATCCAAGCCAAAGCAAGGAAACGACTCTAAAACCGAGTGAGTCATGGAAGGAAATTCAAGTATGGAAGCATTGGGTGTAAAACAAGAGGAGAAAGATGGGTCGAAGCCGGTTTTGACCACCCTCCACTATTTTGGGCATAACTTCCCCTATAGAAATCTTTTGGATTCGGGGCCGATTGCGTTGGAAACTAAAATTAAAGAGCTTTCTAACGGTATATTACACGCTCCAATCAGAGGTCTACATCAAAAGTTATGAGCGTTACAAGATTAGCTCTTTGCGCAGTATTTTCAGAGTCAGAGCGGATGCTCTCTAATTTAGAGCGGACGCTCCGATATTGCCCAGTAAACTTTAGTTTTGTGCCGAAGTGTTAGAGCGGACGCTCTAAAATTTAGAGCGCCCGCTCTGAGGTATCAGGGCAGCTTTTTCACGGGCTTTCAACTTTACTTAGGGTAAATTTTCTTTGGGGTATAAATACCCAATATTTTTCTCTTGATGGAGGCAACATACTTTAGCTTAGTTTGAGTCCCAAAAATCAGATTTTAGTTAAGATTTGAGGAGAGAGAAAACCTCTCTACCTCTTTATTTTAGGGTTTATGTTTGATTTATTTGTTCCATGGCTTTAGATCTGGTTTTAGCTCTTGGTTTTGAGAGTTTCTTGATGAAGATGAATGATTTTAAAGGATTGTTCAAGTGACAAGACCAATCCAACGAATTTTCTCACCAATTCAATAAGTTTTCAATCTCTCATTTACTTTTTCTTGTTCTTGTTTTTCATTGCTTTCAATCTTGTTTATTTCATGTTTTTCAAGTAGTATAGTGTTTAAATTATGTAATTTCATGTTTGTTTAGTTTATTTCATTCATTTTGTTGCAATTATTGTTAGTTTAGCTATGTTTTTCTCCTTCTTAGGTTAGATTAGTAGTTAGGGAAGGAGGATAATTGGGTTTTGTGACTGAAATTGGATGATTGTTGGATTTTTATTGTAGTTGGGTTATGAATGTTGCTTAGTCTAGGTTTTGATGAGTAAATTTTGAAGAGTAGCTAACTTCATGCTTGAATATTGAGCTATTCATGAGTTGTGCGGGAGTGAGCTCATGTGTAGTGGATAACTAAATTAGGATTGACCACGACCACCGTGGCGAGGTTGGGTAGTCGAACTATAGGAGTGCGCGAGAGCGACTTCTTGATGTTCGATGACTTGGGTGAATTTAGGGAGTGCACGAGAGTGACTTCCTAATGTCGTTCAAATCATCCTATTCATGAGCCAACAATTTGATTACATGATTATTTGATTGAAATCACATTAATCCAAGTTTCTCCTCTCCCTAGCGCTCGTTTTAATGCTTTATTATAGTTTTTAGTGACTTTACTTGTCTTTAATAAAGTTAATTTTATTTTATTTATTTATTAGTTGAATTCCTTAACTTTTCAATCCTAAAAAAAAATCCCAAAAAAATATACCCTCATTAGGTGAATATAATTTTAAAGACAATTCTCACTCACTTACCTCCCTATGGTTTTGACCCCTTACTCCATTATACTACCCTTTTAGGTTACTTAGGAATTTGGGTTTTTATTCTTGATTCCGGCTCCTTAGGAATTAATGACGCCTAAGGGACCGATCAAGATACCTACAGTTAGTTAAGGAGGTTAGCACTACTCTCTAAACATTTATCCAACAACATGTACCTCAGTCAGACAATAGTCAGGCCGATGCTTTGTCTAAATTGGCCTTCTCGGCCGTTAATGACACCCCAAGGACAGTGTTTTGGGAAGTCAAAGAAAAAAGAAGTATAGATGAATAGGAGGTCCTCACTTTGGACCGGAGTACCACATGGATGGATGCCATCCTAAGTTACAAGCTAAATGGGGTATTACCGAGTGACAAGAAAGAAGCAAGGGCAACTGAGCGAAGGGCTTCTTGGTTCGAGGTTTTTAATGGAGAGTTGTACAAAAAGGCCTTTTCTAAGCCTTTTTTGAAATGTGTCACCCCCGAGAAGGGGCATGAAATTTGGGATGATCTGCACTGTTAGTTCAATGTATACTCAAGAAGGGGGGGTTGAATTGAGTATATGTGTTTTTTCAATCGTTTTCAAGTTTTGTGTATACTTTTGTGAGAACAACGAGAGAACAGTAAGTAAAGAGTAAGGACACAAAGATTTAACGAGGTTCGGCTTCTAAACAAGCCTACGTCCTCCACTCTCTCACCAATATTATTAATCAACTCAGAATAATAACAAGGTTACACACTCAATTAAATGCTACAACTATGTAACACTTAATTCCCCAACTGTTAACTCTAACAGTTCACTCAGTGTTCACAGAACACTCCCCAACCACTTCCCACTAAGTGGTTCAAATATTACAAACTAAAATCTCCGTAAGCTTTTCTCTTAAAGATGGATATGGAGATAGTTTTGGACTAAGGATAGACTCTCAGAAAATATGACTTGGTTTTCTTTGGAGAGCAAAAGTCTTCTAGGGTTTTTTGCAAAGATTGTTTATATAGGCAAGGAAAACCGTCCCCTAGAAGTGTGCTGGAAGCTCCCCTAAATTGTGCAAAAAGATCAGCTGACACAAGTGTACAGTTACCTGTTCCAGACCTTTGTGTCCTACCACTGTTTGCAGCGGTTAATACCCAAAAGTCCAACAAGTACATTGCATTTAATGAGCTGATTTTGCAAATCAATTTAGCAGATTTCCAAAACACAAGTGATCCAAATTTTTCAAATAAATTTTCAAAATGATTTTGAACTCGAAAATCTGTACGGATCACGTGCGTAATACTGAGGTCTGTTCCCACAGTGGTCTCAGTACTACTAAGTCTACATCTGGTAAAGGGAACTGTTCCAAGCTTGTTCTTTGCCTGTTCTCTTTACTGGATGTACACTTAAAGTCTTTTTGCTCTTTACTTAAAAACACTAAGAATATTTTCCTAAGTCTATTTTACAAGAAGATCCTAGAAATATAAAAAATAAATAGTTCCAAGCTCTTGGCTTCTGATCTTCAAGTATCTCAAGGCCTTCATGGTTGCCTTGATGAGTCCTCACTTGATTCAACCTGTTCATATACAAATATACATAGACATCAAGTATAGAGGACTGGTTTGTCATCATTCAAATCAAACATGGTTCAACAATTTCCTCCTATTTGATGATGACAAACCATGAAGTTCCCCCTGAGAACAGTAACCAATTATTTCAAAATAAAATAATTGTTCAGAGGAACTGGTCTTGCACTGTGCCTGTAGTCAGATTCATAATCTCAGAGAGTAAAAAATATACAGCAGACTAAAGCACAATTAGACTGATTACAATGATCAGTCACTCATCACATTACTCAATTTATTATTGAGTTTTAGCATTAAACCTGTAACCTACAAGACTTATCAATTATCAAATGTAGCAAGAGAAATTTCAATTTCACTTGGAAGAATTTCTTCCAGTTGGGATGGGTAGGAGGACTTGATCTGAATTCAAGATACTCCTAGGCAAAAAGCTGGGCCATCTCTTAACAAGGTCTGAACCTTGTTCAAGTTGCTACAATTGATACTAGGAACTTCACCTGTCCTATTCCCCTTTTGGCATCATCAAATGACAAAATCAATCACAGCACAAAAATTAGGAGAAGGCAACAAATAAAGTCAAATACAGGCATAATATAAACACAGCATTCTAGAGATGCTGTCCCAAATGTGAGTACCTGCAGCTCACAATCCTAAATGTTCAAGTCCACACAGAAGTGAAGAAAATATACAGACCAGGACCATTCTGCAGAGAAATTGTTTAGCAGAAATGGTCAAAAACTAAAGATAGAAATTGTTAAGAGAAACCAGAGGAATTAAAGTTTGAAAGCAATGTTAGTAGGGAAAGGGGGTAGGCTAAGAAGAAGTGGAGTCAGCATCATCATCAGAATCCTCAGTAGAATCCTCATTTTCATTTTCTGCACTCTCCTCCTACTGCTTCTTCTTGACTTGGGCAATGATGGGAACTGGTCTCTTGGTGGTCTTGGGCTTGAAGCTAGAAGAGGAGGCAAGCTTTTCTTCATGGGAGTCCAGTCGTGCTGATATGTTCTTTATAGAGCCATCCAGAGAAGTGCACAGAGCATTGACACTAGCCATCATCTGTTGCAGTAGTTCCCCATGTGTCTGCACCTGTTTGGACAATGATCCAGTAGCTTCCTCAGACCTGGAACTGCTTGTCCTTCTGGCCCCTGTGACCCTGTCTTCATCCCTCATTTTGAGCATGCCACCCTCAAAGGTCATCCCCTTCTGACCTAGGACCTGGTTGGTGAGGATAGACATTTCTTGACCTCACCACTCAGATGAACCTTTCTACTTTGGAAAACCAAAGTAAGCCAGGCTCCATAGGGTAGAGAGTGGTTGGACCTTTCCAGAATGCTAACCATGTGAGCCAGCATGAGACCAGGGAGACTCAACTTAATTTTCTCATATAGACAGTAAATGATCACAACATCCATCTTTCTAACATCCATTCTGCCCTGAGCCCTAGGGAGTACTATCTTAGAGGCAACTGTATGGAACAGCCTCATTACTGGTTCCCTTAGTTGACCAATAACATAGCCAGCACCATCATGTGGAAAACCAGTAAAGAGAGTGGTCTGTATGTGTTCTGTACTGACCTCAGGAATAGTTGGTCAGTTGTCCTTGGAATAATCATAGAACCCACCCCTAGGCACACCTAGTACCTCCCCTAGACTCTTCTTTGAAAGAGTGATGTCGACCCCCTCGACCTCACTCCAGACCTTCCCTTTGTCTAACTTACCCAACTTTGAGTAAAACTCTTCAACACAAGTTTCAAAAACATCTAACCTCTTGTCGAACAACCCTTCCCAACCCTGGAACTCTATGGCCTCTTTAAATTCGTCTAAAAATGGTTGACTCATCCAAGACATGGGACATGGAAAACCAAATAAGACACCCCTACCACTTAATTCATACAATGGTTCAGAAGTGGTCTTACCTTTCTTCTTGGCAGGAGTCTTTTCAAGGCCAGAGGCAGCTTTCCTCTTCTTTTCTGCTGGAAGTTTAGTTGCAGGCTTGGGACTCTCGGAGGCTTTGCTCTTCTTGGCAACACTCTTCATCCTTTTCTTCTTTTCCTCCTTCTTTCCCTCTGGAACCTCTTCAGCAGGTTCCTTCTTAATCTCTTCCTTATAGATCCTTGACCTCAAAGGCCTTGTCCTCTTCCCTGTCTCCTTTTCCACCTGAACTACACCTGTAATTTCAATTTCCATGTCCTCTGCTTGTGTCCCTTCATCCTTCTCCTCTGTTTCTTCCTTCTCTGCCTCTTCTTTCTCCTCAATGCTTGGCACTGGTTTCTGTGTGGTCTGTGGTGATGGTGTAGGTGTTTTTTCTGATGGTGGAGAAGGTAATGGGGTTGTTTCTTTTTGTGGTGGAGAGGGTGGTGGAGTTTTGGATTTTGGTGGTGACGGTGGAGGAGGAGTTTTGGCTTTTGAGGGTGATGGTGGTTTTAGTGGAGGTGAAGATTTTGTAGGCTGTGAAGAGAGTTGTTTGGGTGAAGGAGGAGTTGAAGGTTTGGATGGTGATGGAGTTTTCTGAGGTTGCGGTTGTGGGGATTTTGGTGAAGATGGTGGTGATGATTTAGGGCTTGGTGGAGGAGTAGATTTCTCATCAGGCTTGCATGCACCCTTAGATTCAACAACTGTTTCTGTCGTGGCTTGATCCTTGATTTTTTCTTCCTTTTCTTCTGTGTGGTGATGTTCAGCAACCACTACATTTTCTGATTCTATCTCAGCCTTAGAGGGTGTGAAATTTGGAGATTGGCTTAGTCCACGACTTTTCTTCCTTGAGGCTTTGTTCTTCTTTCTTCCTATGTTGGTTTGATCAGCGGATTTGATGAAGAGAAGAGAGAAACTGAATTTGAGTTCTTGAAGAGGATTTTGATGATGATACTTAGGGTTTGAGAGAGAAGATTACTTTTAGTGAGAGAGAGACAGTTAGAGAGAAATCAATGTGAAGGAGTGAATTAAAATGGAGAAAACCGGCAGTTGTTCGAACAGATAAACTAGAAGTTGCTTTAAACTGTTCACAACGGTCATGTGTCAGAACACTTAACTCCTCAATTTCAAAATTGAGGGTTTAGCAATAACTGAACTGGTCTAACGATGGTCTGACACTGATCTGTATATATTAAAAACTTAAGGCATCTTTCAGTTAGGCAACTTAGAGACACCACACATTGGAACAGCATCAACATAAGAATTTTGAGACCACTTGCATAAATGACATTTAAGAGTTAACCAGCCCTGCTTATATACACTAATGATCAAAAAGTCAAACATAGCCAAAAAGAGAAAGATAAGTCCTAAGGAACTAGGATCTAATCCTTACCATACCAAGTAATGTGCGGAGTTTGACAAACACTTCCCTGCTCAGGGGTTTAGTGAAAATATCAGCCAATTGTTCTTCAGATCTGCAAAATTCAAGATTCACATTTCCCTTTTCAACATTATCTCTGAGAAAATGATGTCTGATTTCAATATGTTTGGTTTTAGAGTGTTGGACATGATTTTTAGAAATGTTTATAGCACTGGTGTTATCACACAATATGGGAACACTTCCGGAACAGACCCCAAAATCCTTAAGTTGTGTCTTTATCCAAAGCAATTAAGCACAGCACAAAGCAGCAACTATGTACTCTGATTCAGCTGTGGATAAAGCCACTGCATTTTGTTTCTTAGATCCCCATGAAATGAGACAAGAACCTAAGAAGTGAGCCATTCCTAAAGTGCTCTTCCTGTCCACACTAAAACCAGCATAATCAGCATCAGTGTATCCTAAAAGATCAAAATTGCTTCCCTTTGGATACCATAAGCACATGTCCTCTGTACCACTCAGGTACCTAAAAATTCTCTTAACGGCTTTTAGATGAGACTCTTTTGGGTTGCTTTGAAATCTTGCACACAACCCAACTGAGAACACTATGTCTGGTCTACTAGCTGTTAAGTAGAAAAGTGAGCCGATCATACCTCTGTATAGCTTATCCTCAACATCCTTTCCTTTCTCATCTAGGCTCAGTTTAGAAGAGGTAGGAATAGGTGTGTCATAGGACTTACTATCTTGCAGACCATATCTCTTGAGCAGCTCCTTGAGATACTTTTGTTGGTGGATCATGATTCCATCATCCACTTGCTTGATTTGAAGCCCTAGGAAGAAACCAAGTTCTCCCATCATGCTCATCTCAAATTCACTTTTCATTAGGTCTGCAAACTCATCACACAAAACAGAATTAGTAGCCCCAAACAAAATATCATCAACATATACCTGGACCACTAACAGATCTGTTCCCCTTCTCTTTAAGAATAGAGTTTTGTCCACTGAACCTCTCTCATAATGATTTTCAATAAGAAAGCTAGAGAGTCTCTCATACCAAGCACGAGGGGCTTGTTTGAGGCCATAAAGAGCTTTGTCTAACTTGTACACATGATCTGGACAAACTCTATCCTCAAAGCCAGGGGGCTGTTCCACATACACATCTTCTTTCAAATAACCATTTAGAAAAGCAGTTTTAACATCCATTTGAAAGAGTTTAAAGTTCATGTTGGCAACAAATGCAATTAAAATTCTTATTGCCTCAAGCCTGGCTACTGGAGCAAAGGTTTCATCATAGTCTATTCCCTCTTGTTGGTTAAACCCTTGAACCACTAGCCTGGCCTTATTTCTGACCATGGTACCTGAGTCATCCATTTTGTTTCTGAAGACCCATTTGGTTCCAATAACTGACATCTCATTGGTTCTTGGTTCAAGATGCCAAACCTGATTTCTTTCAAACTGGTTCAACTCATCTTGCATGGCCAAGATCCAATCGGGATCAGTTAGAGCAATCTTATAGTCAGTTGGTTCTATGTGAGATAAGAAGGAGAAGTAAGCACAGAAGTTCTTCCAAACAGAATTTCTAGTTTGGACTCCTTTTGATAAATCACTAATGATTTGATCAGAAGGATGAGAGCTTCTTTGCTTAAACATACTCTTTCTTACAGCATTTGAGTCACCTAAGTTAGAACCAATGTCTGTACTGGTTCCCCCTATTTCATTTTCATTTTGAGAGGGTGGACCAGTTTCTTCAGTGTTCTCTCCCACTTCATCTTCAGTTGGATGGGCAGGAGAGTCACTGAGTTCAACAACCTGTTTAGCATTTCCCTCTACTGCACCAGACTCATTGTTGTTTTCAGGAGGAGTTGGAGAGTCTGGTTCAGCAGTGTTCTCTGGTTCAGCTCCAGTGAAATTTGTCATTCCAATATTAAATCCTTCATCATCATCTACCTGCACAGGCTTGTTGAACATGTTAGTTTCATCAAACAATACATGGATACTCTCTTCAACACACAAGGTTCTTTTGTTGAAAACTTTATATGCCTTGCTATGAGGAGAATACCCTATAAAAACAGCTTCATCACTCCTAGGGTCGAACTTGTCCAAACTGGTCTTACCATTGTTGTGTACAAAACACTTACAACCAAATATGCTTAAATGTTCAATGTTTGGTTTTCGACCCCTTAGAAGTTTATAAGGTGTTTTTCTTAGTATTGGTCTTAGCATAACCCTATTGAGTATGTAGCATGAAGTACTCACAGCATCAGCCCAAAATTTCTTGGACAGACCACTCTCTAGAAGCATGGTTCTGGCTATTTCCTCTAGAGTGCGATTCTTTCTTTCAACAACTCCATTTTGTTGTGGAGTTCTGGGGGCTGAGATTTTGTGAGAAACACCATGCTCCATACAATAGGTTATGAAGCTAGCATTGTCAAACTCTGATCCATGATCAGATCTGATAGATGCTAACTGATGATTGATCTTGTTCTGGACTTGTTTCACTAGTATTTCAAATTCATCAAAAGTTTCATCTTTGTATTTCAAGAATATGGTCCAAGTGAAACGAGAGTAATCATCAACTAAGACAAATACATAACTAAAGCCATTTCTACTTTGTACACGCATAGGTCCACATAAATCCATGTGTACAAGTTCAAATGGTCTAGAGGAGCTAACCACTTTCTTTGGTTTAAAAGATGATCTTACATGCTTGCACTTTGCACACTCTTGACAGAGCTGGTCTGCCACATATTTGATGTTAGGTAAACCTATCACCAATTCTTATGTTCTCAACTTCTTGAGCAGAGTGAAGCTAACATGTCCTAATCTTTTATGCCAAAGCCATTGGTCATCCTCTACAACACTACGGCAGAGGGCACTGTTCTGTGGAAGTTGATTTAAGTATGTAATATACACATTGTTATGCCTTATTCCTTCACAGACCAGTTCCCCTGTCTTAGAGTTAACTATGTGACAAGTGTTTGATTCAAAGTTCACTTTATTTCCCTTGTCACATAGTTGAGATATGCTCAGAAGGTTATGTTTCAAACCTTCTACATAGTAAACATTGTCAATTGCTTGGGAGAATGACTTACCAACCTTACCTACTCCTTTGATAAGTCCTTTGCTATTGTCACCAAATGTCACGTGCCCTCCCTCGAATGCAGTGAGTGAAAGGAATTGTTCTTTATCCCCGGACATGTGTCTTGAGCAACCACTGTCCAAATACCAATATGGCTTTCCTTTCACTCGTACCTGCACAAGCAAACTAAAGGTTAATTTTAGGAACCCAGACCAGCTTGGGTTCCTTGTTCTTTGAAACATTTTCAGTTTTGACTTTCCTAACCCCCGCTTGTTGGGTGTAGGTGTTATTTTTCTTGTCATGCTTCCTTTTGGTGAAACATTTGTTAGCAACATGACCACTTTTACCATAATAGGTGCAAACATGCATATCCTTGGCAAATATATACTTGCCTTTCTTGAATTCATTTAACCAAGTGTTGTCTCTGCCAAGAACAGTTGTAGAACTAGATCCAGAATACCCTAAACCAAACCTTTGAGAATTTCCAGGTTGGGATGTGAGGATGTTCAAGGTTTTCTGAGCATCTAACATTTTTTTCAATTGGTTCATACAATCTGTTAGCTCATTTTCCTTATTCTCAAGCCTCTTAAGTTGAACTTCATTTTGTTTCTCAAAAGATTTCAAGTCAAGTCTAGACTTTTGAAGTTCATCTTGCAGTCTTGAGACCAGGGAGGGATCTGGTTCATCACTGGTCTTCTTGGTGTTTTCTTGTTTTAGCATGATGAGTTCAGCCTCAAGATCACATATCTTGGCTATGCACTCATCATGTAAAACATCCAAAACCTCATCAAAGGCAGTGGGAGAACCAGTCTCTTCAGAGCTCTTGAGCTCACTATGTTCCTTTTGTAAATCTTCAAGTTTTTCAATTAAATGGTCATATGCAAGTATGACATCAGATTTACTTAAGGTACGTGTGTCTTTTAGCAGTTCAAAGTTTGAATTATGTGTGATAAATTTCTTGAGCTCATTAAACCCCTTTTCAATTTTTTCAAAAAGTTCATCCTCTTTAGAAACTGGTTTGGAGTTTAATGTCTCAAGTTCCGTTTTATGGTGATCTGCTGTTATTTCAAGTTCAGAAATTTTTTCTTTAAGTTCTTCACAAATAAACTCAAGTTCAGCATATCTAGCACCACATATTTCATACTCTCGAACTGTTTCTTTTAATTTCTTTTTGTTGTTCTGATAAGCAGACCCAACACTAATGCATTGATCAATAGTGAATTCAAGATAGTCAAGCAGTTCATCTCTATCTAGATTATGCATATTTGCCTTTAAATCATTAAAACATACCTGGTTGTCATCTGAAGTACTTCCACCATCCATGAGACAGAGAACTTCTTCTTCTTGCAAATAGTCCTCAGACTGGTCTGTGCATGTGAAAGCAGTCAAACAGAGATTTGCTTCTTCTTCATCTTCCTCATTTTCTGAATCTGAATCTCCCCAAACTGCAGCCAACATAGCTCTTTTGAAAGCCTTCTTCTCAGTCTGGACTCCAGGATTTCCTTTGGGATTTTTCCATGTTGGACACTCCTTGATTCTGTGCCCCATTTCCCCACATTTAAAGCAACCAGCATTGGAACTGGTTTTCCTGAACTGTCCAGAACTGTTCCTTCCTTTTACAAACTTACCTTTGGACTTTGTCCTAAGGTATTTTTCAAACCTTCTGGCCATGAGACTTATATCATCTTCATCATCCTCAAATTCCTCTGCTTTGAGGACCATTTCCTTGTTTTTTGAGCTAGATTCAACCTTTGAATCTACCAACTTCTCATGAGTCATCAATGAACCAATAAGTTGTTCTAGAGATAGTGAGGACAGATCCTTTGCTTCTTGTATGGCTTTAACCTTGGGCATCCACTTCCCTGATAAGCTTCTTAACATTTTCCTCACCAACTCTTCACTTGAGAAGGTCTTTCCCAATGACTTTAGTTCATTTACAATGGTCATGAACCTTGTAAACATGTCCTTTATATTTTCATCTCTAGTCATTTCAAAGACTTCATATTTTGACATAAGCATGTCAATTTTTGACCTTCTCACCTCAAAGTTGCCTTCATATGCAAGCTCTAGTGTATGCCATATTTCTTTAGCAGAAGAACAAGCTAGAATTCGGTTCACCTCACATTCTGCAATTCCTTGTTGGACAAGTGACATTGCCTTTGCATTTTTCTCCAGCTTATTGTAGTCTTCACTTGTGTACTCTTCTTTTGTCTTTGGAACCATGAGCCCTTCCTGATTCTTCTTGTGGATGGACGTGGGTCCATTTTTGACAATCATCCATCACTCATAATCTATCCCAATGATAAGATTTTTCATGCAATTTTTCCACCAGGAGTAGTTAGTGCCATTGAACTTGGGGAGTCTTGAACTGTTTGATTCTTGAGTAGACATCTTCTTGCTCCTCTAGGTAGTTAACATTTTGAGAAGTTAGGCTCTGATACCAATTGTTAGTTCAATGTATACTCAAGAAGGGGGGGTTGAATTGAGTATCTGTGTTTTTTCAATCGTTTTCAAGTTTTGTGTATACCTTTGTGAGAACAACGAGAGAACAGTAAGTAAAGAGTAAGGACACAAAGATTTAACGAGGTTCGGCTTCTAAACAAGCCTACGTCCTCCACTCTCTCACCAATATTATTAATCAACTCAGAATAATAACAAGGTTACACACTCAATTAAATGCTACAACTATGTAACACTTAATTCCCCAACTGTTAACTCTAACAGTTCACTCAGTGTTCACAGAACACTCCCCAACCACTTCCCACTAAGTGGTTCAAATATTACAAACTAAAATCTCCATAAGTTTTTCTCTTAAAGATGGATATGGAGATAGTTTTGGACTAAGGATAGACTCTCAGAAAACATGACTTGGTTTTCTTTGGAGAGCAAAAGTGTTCTAGGGTTTTTTTGCAAAGATTGTTTATGTAGGCAAGGAAAACCATCCCCTAGAAGTGTGCTGGAAGCTCCCCTAAATTGTGCAAAAAGATCAGCTGACACAAGTGTATAGTTACCTGTTCCAGACCTTTGTGTCCTACCACTGTTTGCAGCGGTTAATACCCAAAAGTCCAACAAGTACATTGCATTTAATGAGCTGATTTTGCAAATCAATTTAGCAGATTTCCAAAACACAAGTGATCCAAATTTTTCAAATAAATTTTCAAAATGATTTTGAACTCGAAAATCTGTACAAATCACGTGCGTAATACTGAGGTCTATTCCCACAGTGGTCTCAGTACTACTAAGTCTACATCTGGTAAAGGGAACTGTTCCAAGCTTGTTCTTTGCCTGTTCTCTTTACTGGATGTACACTTAAAGTCTTTTTACTCTTTACTTAAAAACACTAATAATATTTTCCTAAGTCTATTTTACAAGAAGATCCTAGAAATATAAAAAATAAATAGCTCCAAGCTCTTGGCTTCTGATCTTCAAGTATCTCAAGGCCTTCATGGTTGCCTTGATGAGTCCTCACTTGATTCAACCTGTTCATATACAAATATACATAGACATCAAGTATAGAGGACTGGTTTGTCACCATTCAAATCAAACATTGTTCAACATGCACCAAGTTCTATGCAGCTCCCACATTGGAGGAAGAGCACTCGTAGGAAAGGCCATTCGCACCGTCTATCATTGGTCGACCCTGAAAGAAGATGCCATGTGGATGGTAAGAAAATGTGACAAGTGCTAGACGCTTGCAAAGTTAATACATCGACCCGCAGGAGATCTTATTCCAATAGCTAATCCATTACCATTTGCTAAATGGGGGATGGACATTCTAGGCCTCTACACCCAAGCATCAGGCCAGAGACGATATGTCTTAGTAGCAGTTGATTATTCCACCAAATGGGTGGAGGCTGAGGCTATCGAGGGAATTAAGACAAGTGATGTGAAGTTGTTCATCGGGAAGAATATGATTACGAGGTTTGGTGTACATCAAGCAATGGTCTTTGATAATGGAGCTCAATTTGAGACTCCGCATCTGAAGAACTGACTCAAATATCAAGGCTTAAAAAGATTTAATCAACTCAGAATAATAACAAGGTTACACACTCAATTAAATGCTACAACTATGTAACACTTAATTCCCCAACTGTTAACTCTAACAGTTCACTCAGTGTTCACAGAACACTCCCCAACCACTTCCCACTAAGTGGTTCAAATATTACAAACTAAAATCTCCGTAAGTTTTTCTCTTAAAGATGGATATGGGGATAGTTTTGGACTAAGGATAGACTCTCAGAAAATATGACTTGGTTTTCTTTGGAGAGCAAAAGTGTTTTAGGGTTTTTTGCAAAGATTGTTTATGTAGGCAAGGAAAACCGTCCCCTAGAAGTGTGCTGGAAGCTCCCCTAAATTGTGCAAAAAGATCAGCTGACACAAGTGTATAGTTACCTGTTCCAGACCTTTGTGTCCTACCACTGTTTGCAGCGGTTAATACCCAAAAGTCCAACAAGTACATTGCATTTAATGAGCTGATTTTGCAAATCAATTTAGCAGATTTCCAAAACACAAGTGATCCAAATTTTTCAAATAAATTTTCAAAATGATTTTGAACTCGAAAATCTGTACAGATCACGTGCGTAATACTGAGGTCTATTCTCACAGTGGTCTCAGTACTACTAAGTCTACATCTGGTAAAGGGAACTGTTCCAAGCTTGTTCTTTGCCTGTTCTCTTTACTGGATGTACACTTAAAGTCTTTTTACTCTTTACTTAAAAACACTAATAATATTTTCCTAAGTCTATTTTACAAGAAGATCCTAGAAATATAAAAAATAAATAGCTCCAAGCTCTTGGCTTCTGATCTTCAAGTATCTCAAGGCCTTCATGGTTGCCTTGATGAGTCCTCACTTGATTCAACTTGTTCATATACAAATATACATAGACATCAAGTATAGAGGACTGGTTTGTCACCATTCAAATCAAACATTGTTCAACATGCACCAAGTTCTATGCAGCTCCCACATTGGAGGAAGAGCACTCGTAGGAAAGGCCATTCGCACCGTCTATCATTGGTCGACCCTGAAAGAAGATGCCATGTGGATGGTAAGAAAATGTGACAAGTGTTAGAAGCTTGCAAAGTTAATACATCGACCCGCAGGAGATCTTATTCCAATAGCTAATCCATTACCATTTGCTAAATGGGGGATGGACATTCTAGGCCTCTACACCCAAGCATCAGGCCAGAGACGATATGTCTTAGTAGCAGTTGATTATTCCACCAAATGGGTGGAGGCTGAGGCTATCGAGGGAATTAAGACAAGTGATGTGAAGTTGTTCATCGGGAAGAATATGATTACGAGGTTTGGTGTACATCAAGCAATGGTCTTTGATAATGGAGCTCAATTTGAGACTCCGCATCTGAAGAACTGACTCAAATATCAAGGCTTAAAAAGATTTAATCAACTCAGAATAATAACAAGGTTACACACTCAATTAAATGCTACAACTATGTAACACTTAATTCCCCAACTGTTAACTCTAACAGTTCACTCAGTGTTCACAGAACACTCCCCAACCACTTCCCACTAAGTGGTTCAAATATTACAAACTAAAATCTCCGTAAGTTTTTCTCTTAAAGATGGATATGGAGATAGTTTTGGACTAAGGATAGACTCTCAGAAAATATGACTTGGTTTTCTTTGGAGAGCAAAAGTGTTCTAGGGTTTTTTGCAAAGATTGTTTATGTAGGCAAGGAAAACCGTCCCCTAGAAGTGTGCTGGAAGCTCCCCTAAATTGTGCAAAAAGATCAGCTGACACAAGTGTATAGTTACCTGTTCCAGACCTTTGTGTCCTACCACTGTTTGCAGCGGTTAATACCCAAAAGTCCAACAAGTACATTGCATTTAATGAGCTGATTTTGCAAATCAATTTAGCAGATTTCCAAAACACAAGTGATCCAAATTTTTTAAATAAATTTTCAAAATGATTGTGAACTCGAAAATCTGTACAGATCACGTGCGTAATACTGAGGTCTATTCCCATAGTTGTCTCAGTACTACTAAGTCTACATCTGGTAAAGGGAACTGTTCCAAGCTTGTTCTTTGCTTGTTCTCTTTACTGGATGTACACTTAAAGTCTTTTTGCTCTTTACTTAAAAACACTAAGAATATTTTCCTAAGTCTATTTTGCAAGAAGATCCTAGACATATAAAAAATAAATAGCTCCAAGCTCTTGGCTTCTGATCTTCAAGTATCTGAAGGCCTTCATGGTTGCCTTGACGAGTCCTCACTTGATTCAACCTGTTCATATACAAATATACATAGACATCAAGTATAGAGGACTGGTTTGTCACCATTCAAATCAAACATTGTTCAACATGCACCAAGTTCTATGCAGCTCCCACATTGGAGGAAGAGCACTCGTAGGAAAGGCCATTCGCACCGTCTATCATTGGTCCACCCTGAAAGAAGATGCCATGTGGATGGTAAGAAAATGTGACAAGTGCTAGAAGCTTGCAAAGTTAATACATCGACCCGCAGGAGATCTTATTCCCATAGCTAATCCATTACCATTTGCTAAATGGGGGATGGACATTCTAGGCCTCTACACCCAAGCATCAGGCCAGAGACGATATGTCTTAGTAGCAGTTGATTATTCCACCAAATGGGTGGAGGCTGAGGCTATCGAGGGAATTAAGATAAGTGATGTGAAGTTGTTCATCGGGAAGAATATGATTACGAGGTTTGGTGTACATCAAGGAATGGTCTTTGATAATGGAGCTCAATTTGAGACTCCGCATCTGAAGAACTGACTCAAATATCAAGGCATAGCCCACTGCTTTGCCTCGGTTGGTCGACCACAAACTAATTGTTAAGTCGAATCCTTCAACAAAATTATTTCTGATGGCATCAAGAAGAAGTTGGACCGAGCCAAGGGATTATGGGCGGATGAGCTTCCTAATGTAATTTGGTCCACCAGGACCACAGCAAAAAATTCAACAGGTGAAAGTCCCTTCATGTTGGTCTATGGGGCCAAGGCTGTTCTCCCCATTGAAATGTACGAACCTACCCTGCGAGTCATGTTGTATGATGAAGACGCAAATTTGGAAGCCATGAAACTGAACCTAGAATTCCTCCCTGAGACTAGGGGGAATTCTATGCTAGGAAAAGAGCTGTATAAAGTCAGGCTGTAATTGGTCGAGCCACTCGAAAATCTAAAATGATTCACTAAGGGTGTGTCTCGGCTATAATTGGTCGAGCCACTTGAAAATCTAAAATGATTCACTAAGGGGTGCCTCGGCTGTAATTGGTCGAGCCACTCGAAAATCTAAAATGATTCACTAAGGGGGTGTCTCGGCTGTAATTGGTTGAGTCATTCAAAGAATTAAGTTGTTAACAAACGGGTGCCTCGGCTACTTAATATCGAGCCACTAGACACTTAATCAAATATAAAACCACTTAAATAAGCCATAAAATAAGATCTTTTATATATTAAGTAATAAAATGAAGTACAAAAGAGCAAGGCTCAACACTTTCCATACTGAAATAAAAGCTTACAAATAAAATAAAAACAAACATTCCTAAGTTGTCTTATCACTATCTTCGTCTAAAACAAGTTTTTTAGGCGAGGGAGGGATGGCTCAACCAGTCTGCTCACACAAACTCTTCATGTCAACCCAGTCTAAGTACTGACTAAATTGTCCCAAGATTTTATTTGGGTAAGCCTTATTCCAAGCCTCTTCGACCTTACCCTTGTATGTCTCCTCAGTCTCTATCTCTCGTAAGGGAGCCTCATTTTTCAGTTTCTCGAGCAGTTCCTCCTTCAAGGCCAACAACTTGACCATCTCCTCCTTCTCCTGTTGTAGGAGGTCACGTTCAGTCTCTAATTGATTAATAATAGCATGTTGTTGAGTACAGCTAGGCTCGGCTAATTTACCTTTCTTCTTCGAACCTGAGGGCTCGACATTCTTTCATTTTCCCAAAGAGGCCGAGCCCTCACCATCACGAGGGCACCCCATTCTCTCTTCCCATCGCTTCACCTTCCATTCATACTTCATTTTTAGGTAGTAGGCTTCGTCTAGAAAGCCACCTACCTTCTCCTGGGGAAGTCTACCTATTGGGGCCTTCTCCTCCTCCCTCTACTGCATCTTCAGCTCGTAGAGGTTATTCAAAAAGGCCTTGTCTTGAAGAAGTAGATTGCTGGAGTTTATTTCTTTCTCCTTAGGGAGGCGAGACATGTTCACTACAGCCCAAGAAGAACGAGGTTCAATATAACAATTATTCTTAAAAAAAAAAAAAACAATAAAGAAAAAAGAGAAATTTACCTTTAAATAAGGTTTGATGATTTTTTAGAGCTTCTCTCTCTTCTTTCTCTCTCAATAATGGTAAAATGAATTGTGAAGAATACAAGGAAGCAAGTGATATTTATAGAGTTTTCAACTTCAACATTGTTCCTATTTTACCCCTGTAGGTGGTTGAAAGCATTAATTACTCCCTAAAGCTGGTTGGGGGCCCAAGTTGCATATTTTTACTATACAAATTGGCAAAATTTTCCTAATTATGACTATAGGCCCAAATAAAGGCCCATATTTGAAAAAAAATTCCACGTGGCAGAGCCTAATAAGGCCTATTCCAAGCCCAATAAGTGACAATTTTAAAGATTGT
The DNA here is from genome assembly GCA_951394345.1 of Salicornia ramosissima. Classification (NCBI taxonomy): domain Eukaryota; kingdom Viridiplantae; phylum Streptophyta; class Magnoliopsida; order Caryophyllales; family Amaranthaceae; genus Salicornia; species Salicornia ramosissima. The sequence continues at coordinate 33,384,947 of OX596237.1, forward strand.
CACCTAAGTCCAAAGGTGACTCGTCCAAATATGGACGAGCCCTAGGAAATTTCCAGATTTCATTCAAATATAATAGGCAATTGTGTAACATTTAGCAATCCACTCGGTTTAAGGGCAATTAGGTATTTGATTGATTGCTCCTTAAATTTTTGGTAAAGAACAATTGCCAAGATATTTCAGTAAGCAATCACCCAAACTATATAAACCGAGTGCATTGCTCAGGGGTAATAATATGAAATAAAAAGCTAAGTACTAAAAGTAAAGCCAAATATTGAGAGTTGATATAAAGAAGTCTCATCATGTTAATTAAAAATTGTTTATTAAAAATTGTTTTTTGCATCAGGTCTCGGGCTTGTCATCATCGTTTTGACTGTCATTTTCCTGCCCCTCTTCTTCATCTTCAGTATCAGATGGATATGGAGGAGGGGCGCGACCTGTCGTCTCAGCCAAGGCCTTCATCTCTACCCAGTCTATGGCTCGACTGAGATGATCAAAGCTATGAATCTCATAGGAAACATCCTAGGCTCGTCCACTTTCTTCTTGTATGCCTCCTCGGCCGCCAAGAACTTCTGCACCAACCCCTTTTCAGGGAAGGAACCTCTTCCTCCAACTCCTTCATTTTCGTTTGGAGCTGGGTGACCTGAGCCTCGGCCTCTGTAAGAGCCGCCTTGGCAGAAGAGCTTGCTGAGGCTGCCTTCTTGGTCTGCTTCTCAACCTTCTTCTTCTCCTTCTTCAGCTCATCGCGTTCGACAATGAGGGCGTTAATTTTGGTCAGATAGTGGCGCACTCAGCCTTGTGGTTGACGATGGTGTTAGCCTGTGATTCCATAGTAGCACTAGTTAGTTGATCTTGTCGAAGTGTAGTGAACAAAGAAGTATCCTTAGTTTCACTAACCTCGACCCTAGACTGTTTAACAGCCTGCACCATATCAGTGCGCCACTATCTGGCGCTATCCAATCTCAACATGGCCTATAATAAAAATATTAGTTTCGAGAAAAAATAAGAAGAAAAATAAAGAAAAGTATTTAAAACATACGTAGGCCAAGTTGTACAAAATGGGCATGATGTTCCCATCATGAAAGCCCTTCATGTTATTGGCCACTTCCTTGGGAGCTCCCTAGAGCATCCCTCAGACTATATCGTGTTTTTCCTTCCCAGAGTACCCGGAAAGATAAGAGCCTCTAGGCATGCTCTCGGCCTCTTCTTTAGTAGTCCCACCTGAAGGGTAAAAAATGGGAAGCACTATTGAGTTTGGGTGAGAAAGAGAAGACGAAATAGTTTGACCTGACACAGACCGAAGGGTTCTAACACGGTGAGGGTAATATTTACCTCCCATTGTGTTCGCCAGGTCCCTGATGGCTGGCGAAATGTTTTTTGAGACCGACTTGGGTATGCCAGCTAAGGCGTCTGGAGGAGCCATGACGCCGGGAGTATCAGTCACCCCCAGTTGATAGACCGACATTGCAGCAGTCGGCCCCTTCCCTAGAATAGGGGTGAACTTGGTTTCCACCTCCTTGAGGTCTCCAAGGGTCATTGGTTCCTTCCCCTTATCAGTTGAGATCAAAGGGGTCTTGCCCCTCTTCCTGGTACCAGAAACACTGACACCCTTTCTCTTGCCCCCTTGAGATGGGGCATAATTTGTTTGTAAACAATACATTTGTTAGAACATGAGATAAGAAAATGGCCGAGTGGGACAACATCTTTAAGTTCTTTACAACACCCCTACTCGGCCTCTAAACCCCACTCGGTCCATAAAACAGAAAAGTGGGGCAAAACATCTAAGTTCCAAATAAGATCCCCTCGGACCGTAAGTTAGCCGAGTGGGGCAATAATTTAAAGTTATTTACAGCACCCCCTCTCGGCCTATATAGTGGCCAAGGGGGGCAATAATTTAAAGTTGTTTACAACACCCCCCCTCAGCCTATATAGTGGTCGAGGGGGGCGATCATTTAAAGCTGTTTATAACACCCCCTTCGGCCTCAATGAGAGCCGAGGGAGGCTGTTGCAAATGACCTATCAAATAAGCCCCCCCCTCTCGGCCTATATAGTGGCTGAGGGGGGCATTAATTTAAAGTTGTTTACAACACCCCCTCTCGGCCTCCATGAGAGCCGAGGGGGACTGTTGCAAACAACCTACCAAATAAGACCCCCCTCTCGACCTATATAGTGGCCGAGGGGGCCAATAATTCAAAGTTGTTTTCAGCACCCCCTCTCGGCCTCCATGAGTGCCGAGGGGGGCTGTTGCAAATAACCTACCAAATACGACCCCCTCGGCCCACATAGTGGCTGAGTGGGGCAATTACTTGAGATTATTTACAACAACCCCTCTCGGCCTCCATGAGGACCGAGAGGGGATGTTGCAAGAAACTTCCCAAAAACGACCCCCTCGGCCCATATTATGGCCGAGCGGTGTAAATATTTGGAATAACTAATAATACCCGCTCTCGGCCCCCAAGAGGGCCGAGGGGGGATGTTGCAAGCAACCTTTGAGATACGACCTCCTCGGCCCAAATGATGGCCGAGGGGGTTAACTCTCTGGAAGGCTTACATCACCCCCTCTCAGTTTCCATGAAGGCCGAGGGGGGATGTTGCAACTAATTGATTAAAAATGACCTACTCGGCCTATAGATGGCTAAGTGGGGCAATTTTAAGAAAATCTACAACACCCCTACTCGGCTTCCATGAGGGCCGGGGGGGGGGGGGGTTGTTGCAAACCATTTATAAAAAAACGACCTACTCAGCCTATGGATGGCCGATAAAAAATATAAAAAAAGGGTATACCTATGTTTCCCCCTTCCGCTCTGCCCAAGCCTTGATCTTGGCTTGGTACATCTCGTCGAGATAGGCATCGCCTATATCCTCTCCTGACTTGTCTTTGGAAAGCTTCGACGTAGCTCTCTCTGTTAAAAAAAGAAACGAAAGAGGAGTTGGATAAAAAGATGAGTTAGAACATAGAAAAATAAAGAATAATAATCTATCTGTATCGATGGCTTGACTCAAGCCTATAGCGCACAAGAAATTATCGTCCTTACAAATTGTCGAATCCGGCACCCAAAGTACCGGGACCTGGCATTTTTTTCAAGTAGAAAAAACAATTCTTGTTTTAAACTGGCGTCCTTTGAGTACAACATCGTCCTCATTATGAGTCGGAGGCAAATCTACGTCACGACCGCAGAGATAGGGGTCGGAGTGAGCTGCCAGATGCCGAGATCATATCCCTCCAACACTTCCAATATGAAAGGATGAAGTGGGAAACGGAGCCCAAGCTCAAAGACAACCTCATTGATCGGGAAGGCATTCCTGGGTAATACCCTCACTGTTTTCTCCGGCTTCGGCACAGTAATGTCGTAGCCCTCGCCATGAATAAAGGCTCTCTTTGTTTCAAGCAGTTTGGGTGTATACAAGTCATGGCAGGTCTTTAACATCCCACACATGCTTGGGTCATAAAATCTATCTGCTCGCTTTTTTGAAGATCCAGGAACATCGGGCCTCCCCTCCACATCCACTTTGTACTCGGTCATGTCGACATCTGGCCGCTCATAACTTAAAGGTTCTGGGCCGGTCGTCTCTTCCTCAGGTTCTTCCTGGTTAGATGTCCCAACCGAATCCTCTAGAGGAGGACTGTATCGTATTGTCTGCTTCAACCTCGCCATAGTACCCTGCATAGGTACAAAAGGAGGAATATTCGTAGAATGGGCCTTAGAGCTCGACCAAGAGAAGACGGGTCTAGATACCTAAGATTCCTTGATACTCGAGGATTCGGCCATACTATTGGGTTTAGAATGCCGAATGCAAAGATAAAACACAAAGAAAAGGAAGAAGGAAGAAATGAATACCTGGTTGTAGAATTGATGACTCGGTCTAAGGAAACTCGAAAAAGCTTCTGCAACTGTCAACAATTCATAAAACTCAAACAAGTTCTTGCAAAGTCTGAGATTAAATCCAAGTTCACAAAGAAAATTCGAAATTTCAAGGTTCTTACTCATCTCTCTACTTTCTCTCTCTAAAACCACAGAATATTGAAAATGATTTGGGAAAATGATTAGGGGGGTATTTATAGATCGACCCCCAATCATTTCAAATTTCGAAAAATTTCCTCTTTTTCCCACCAAAAACTGGTTAGAGATCTTAATTAGAGAGGAACTGTTCAAAAGGGGAAAAATTAGTCTAATTTTCCTCCTTTTGAGGGGGAAATGTTACTGCCACTTATTTGGCCGAAAGTGACTAATGAGGCTCAACAAGGTATTAAGGCCCAACAGAATGGAACCACCTCTCCTAAGGCCCTACTCACTCAAGATCCAAAGATTCATCAGCCCAAGATCACCAGAAGTCCACCAGAAGTCTCAAGTAAAGGGTCACGTGGCAAGGCATTACAAGTCCCTATGGCAGCACCTTACTAGTCCACGTGGCAAGATACTACAGGGCCACGTGACACTACCCTACGAAGACACATGGCAAAGCGAAGATTCAGCATGAAAACTTGCGTTGAAACACCAAATAGTAAAATGTATGAATCCCACATTGATAGTTTAAAATAGGATGTGGGGAGATTCTTGTATTTAAGGATTAATGTAGTGATTAATGCACACATTCCAATGATTGCTAATTTGACAATACATAACTTGTAATCTGTCGATTAACCTTAATCAACCTTGATTAACAACAATTTGAGTTATTATTATCTTTTGCACTCTTAATTACTTTTATATTTATTTCTACATTTAATTCTTCATTATTTATTATTGGTTTTGGAACCAAGTTTGTAGCATAGTGTTGGTTAGCCCTCTCCTTATTTACAAAAACCACCTAAAACAACTATCACTTTTCGTGTTTTTTTTTTCTGATGTTATGGCCCACCAATTTTGATTTCTCTCTAATTTTTTCCCTAAAAGTAAGATGTTTTCCCTCCATTGCTAAGCATACTCAAGCTTCACTGGAAAAAAGTAGGATTAAAGAAAGTTGGATTGATGAAAAAAAGTGGGAATTTTGATTCATTTCAATGTTTAAAAGTCTTATATATATTAAAGGAAATGAGGAAGTTAGGAATAGAGGGAAATCGAGCATTTGTGGGGAAAATAATAAAGGGAAATCAATAGTGAGTGGCCATAACATATTAGAAATGGAAAAAACACGACAAGTGGTAGTGCTACAAGTCTACAACTTCGAAATTGATTTATTAGGTAGTTTCATAATAAGTTTTTTTTATTTGGTAGTAATTTTCAAAATTCGTCATTTATTTGGTAATTCTAGACAATTTTTCCTACATATAAAATCCTACTAAACTTTGTATTGTTGTAATTATCTTAGTCAGGAGAATTTGAGTTGATGTATAAGGTTGTAATGTTACTCTGTTTGGAAAGAAGTGATATCCTATCAATAATTTTGTGAAGATAAATATTTGGCACAATTTTCTTGTTTTTGGCATGTAGATTCGTTAATTATGTATTTTTTGGTGTGTATATTTTCCATCATTTAGTTACTAACTAGTTTTTTTGCCCGGGCGTTGTCCCGGGTACAACAGTTTGTTTTTATAGTGCATTGATAAAGGCGCAATAATTAACAGACCTTTTGGCACGGACGGTAAACTGCCGTTTGTTGAAACACCAAGAACAACCGAAACAAACTCGAGTTGGCAAAATCACCCTCAATTTGAATTGCAGATCGAACGTCAACTATATGAGAAAACAAAAATAACAAATCTAGGTATCATGATGAACAAAATAAATTGGAAATTATATATTTTAGATTGTAGATAGATTTTGTGGAAGAATTGCAATTCAATTAGTCAAAAACCATTGTGTTAGAGCAAAGCTATTGTGTGCTAACTTCTCCCATTTTTATTTTAAATAATATTTTTTGTCTCTCTTTATTTTTCCTAAACAATAAAACAATATAGTTATAAAGAAGAATATTTACACTAGCATATAAATAGAGTTGAGTTGGTAACTACCTAAGCTTTCCATTCAAAAGATCATGTTCCAATCTCCCTACAATCGAAGGATTTTTTTTTTTAAATTAAATACCAACATTATTGTGATGACATGACGCTTTTGGATATGTGTCAGAATTATGTTAATGCTTATGTGGCACAACCATAGTGCTTTGCGCACCTTTTAATAGATGTTATAGATGTTCAAGCTTTATTTTCACTAAATACATACCATCATCTGAATTACGACATTGATAATTTGCTATAATGAATAATTTGAATTGAACAATGTTGTTTTAGGGTTTAATAAGATTAAGGAGAGGGCTCCAAAAATTATGATGCAAACTTGTTCAAAAATATAAACAAAGGGAAAATAAATGCAAATATAATTAAGGAAAATTCTACCTGGTAACCCTCAACTCTTGCAAAATCTACACGGTAACCCACAAACTTAAAAATTCTACCAAATAACCCTAAACTAATGAATTTGTTCACACTGTAATCCAATTGACTAAAACCGTTAGTTTGACCGTTAGAAATAAGAAAAAAGAGGGAAAAAAAGGAAAAAAGATCTGAAAATTGAAAAGAAAAAAAAGGGAAAAAAATCTAAAATTTTTTTAAAAAAAGGAAAAATAATTAAAAAAAATCTGAAAATTGAAAAAATAAAGGAAAAATTCAAAAAAATCTGAAAAATTCAAAAAAAAGGATAAAAAAATTCTGAAAAATTAAAAAATTGATTTTTTTTTCTATTTCCTGATTTTTTTTTAAAAAAAATTGAAATTTTTTTAATATTTTTTTTCAATTTTTGAATTTTTTTTTAAAAACTAACGGTCAAACTATGGTCAAACTAACAGAATTTAGCAATTGAATTATGGTGTGGACAATTTTATTAGTATAGGGTTATTTGGTAGAATTTTTAAGTTTGAGGGTTACCGTGTAGATTTTGCAAGAGTTGAGGATTACTAGGTAGAATTTCCCTATAATTAAATAGGCAAAAAGAATATTATTAACTATGATCACAATTAATCAGGTATATTAATATTAATGACAAATTATAACTTAATGTCTTGTCAAATCAACAATCATTCAATCTGTCCCATCAATCAACTCATAAAAGGTAATATACAAGAACTTTCCTACAAACCTTGTTATTCTATCAATTTGGAATTGGGGTTTTAAATATATGTTTCTTTTGATGAATCTATAAGTTTTCTTGTTCTTAATTTCCATGGGTGCTACGTGTCTTCTTAGGGTGGTGCCACTTGGACCTATAGTATCCTGCCATGTGGACCTGTAGGATGATGCCACATGGTCCTTTGGTGCCTTGCCACATGGCCCTTCATACTGTTGAACCCTAATTTTGATGATGAAAATATGATTTAATGTGTGTTAATAAAATAAATTTATAGAGAATTAACAAAAAGAATTTTAGTCGAAATTAAATTTATTTTATAACTTGTATATTTTATGAAGTATATTTATGGAGAATAAAGTAGGTGAGTATCTAATTTTATTAAGTATATTTCATTTAATATATTTTTGTATTTTTAGAATATATTTATGAAAAAAAAATTAGAGGAGTATCTAATTTTGATTAAATATATTTTATTAAATATAATCCTAACCCTTTTTATATATTACCTTTTATATTAATGTTGAAGAATTAATGTTGAGTTTTGGTGCAGGTATAATTCCAGTATAATTTTAGTTAGTCCACTAGTATAAGTCTAAGTTAATTCGGTCATATTTTAATTAAAAATATGTTAACAAGTTAATAGGAGTTTTAAAGTAAAGGTTTAGAATTAGTTTTTCTTAGTTGTTAAGTGGACATAATATTTAGGATTAGTGGGTTATTAAAGAAAAGGAAAAAACGTGATTTCTAGGTCATAATTTGTTAGAAGATTTTTAGGAAGTAGTTTGTAGGTTATTAAGTCAATCCTACATGTGATTAGGATTATTGGGATTAGTCTTGCTTACTAAGTAAAAGTGGCTAGAGGTTGTTAGTGGGGTTTTAATTTTGAAATTTGAAATCTAATTTTTGAGTAACTAAAACTCACATGGGAATAGTTAGTTAGTGGGCTTGACTAAGTAAAAAATGAATGTAGTCATGTTATTGGGATTATACATTATTTTGTCGTTGCTTTATTTTTGGGTCAACCACGATAATAGGCCATGATGAACAAGTACGTTATTTTAATACTCCACTACTTCACGTGCATGGGCATTTCTTCCTGTCCAAGACAAGGCTTTTCAAGACAAGATTACTTACTATAAATAAGAAGACATTCAGAGTTTTCAAGCACGAACCACAATAAAGAGCAAAATCAAAGTCCAAGTTTTCAAGTACAAATTCTTCAAGTGTTCTTTGAGTTTATTATTTTAATTCTTCAATTCAATCATTTGTAATCAATTATAGAAAGGGTTGGGTAGGTGAAAAAATCAAAGAAAATATTTGATAAAAAACAGAGAGAAAAAGAAAGAGAATCAGATTTCGTTTGAAATCGAAGAGAGAGAAAAAGTCGATCTTTAGTAAGGTCGTGGCATTGGTTCAGGGGGAACTGGTGTCAGGGGAACAAGTTCCTAGAGGATCTCAGAGAATAGAGAAGGTCCTTTTATAGGTTGTAAATATAGTCGTTTAGCCTATAATTAATAAGAGAATGTGCAAGAGTCAAAATCCCTCGTGGTCAAGGTTTTTTTTTCCTAATTGGGCCTATGAAGTTTTCCTTGTAGGTTAAACTCTCTGTCTTTATTTTTCTGTTTATTTCTTCATTCGTGTTTAAGTTTAAAATTCTGCAAAAAGTCCAAAAACTCCCATAACTACAATTCACCCCCCGCTTATAGTTATTCTTAATATACATCAATTGGTATCAGAGCAGGTTCCTCCAGGATCAAGTAACACTGAGGAGGAGTTCCTGAAAATATGAATATATACTATGGGAGAAAAACTCGATGAAGGTTACTCAACCCAGAGACCACCTATGTTCAATGGAAAGCACTATCCATACTAGAAAAACAGAATGGAAATATTCATAAAAGGAGAAAATTACCAAGTACGGAGGGTAATTGAAATAGGTGATTTTGAAGTTACAATGACAAATGAGAAAGGAGAGGTGGTTCCCAAACCTTTGGAAAAGTTTGACAAAGAAGACTATGAGAAGATGAAAATGAATAATCTCACCAAGAAGCTTCTCCATTGTGGTCTTGGACCTCCTGAGCACAATCGAGTCATGGGTTGCAAGACTACAAAACAAATGTAGGAGCTTTAACGGGTTACTCGTGAAGGAACAAGAGAGGTCAAGAGAGCTAACATTGATATAATTATGCATAAGTACGAGTTGTTCCAAATGAAGCCAAAGGAGTCCATTCATGATATGCTAACTCGGTTCTCTAACATCATCAATGAACTGGATTTACTAGGCAAGAAGATTACTCCAGAGGAACAGGTTCGAAAAGTTCTGAGAAGTCTTCCCCAAGATGAGAAATGGATGGCGAAAGTCACGGCATTACAAGAAACCAAGGATTTCTCCACCTTCAACATAGAACAACTTGTTGGTTCCTTGATGACTCATAAAATATATCTTGGATCCAAAGAAGCTCAGCCAGTAAAAAACAAAGCAATCATATGGCTCTCAAGGCAGAAGGTGAAGAAGAATCCAATTTTGAAGATGAAGAAACTGCTATGATGGAAAGAAAGTTCCGAAAATTCTATACAAAAAATTACAAGCAAGTGAAGAAGCCAACAAAATTCATGTGTCACAAATGCGATGAATTTGACCACTTCATCAAAGATTGTCCAACATATGAAAATGAGAAAGGAAAAGGAAAAATGAAAGATAAAGGCAAGGAGATTCAGAAACCTTTCTAAAAAAGAGACACAAGAAGGGCCATGATAGCTGCATGGGGTGAGTTCGACTCAGACGAGGAACAGGAATAGGAAGATGAGGAGACATCCCACATATGTCTGATGGTAGGGAACGAGGAACAGGAGGAACCATCTGACTCTCAGGTAAGTCTCTTTTCAATTGATAAGGAATTAAATAAACTGACTAAAGAAAAAATCTCAAAATTACTTGTTGAAACTCTAGAGGACTATAAGGAAGTGTGCTTAAACAGAGATCAACGTGAAAAAGCCTTGGAAGTTTCCAATGAACATACAACCTGGTTGAGCACGCTTAGATTAGAAATAGAAATAAGATTTTTCAATCTATTTGACAAAAATAGAGAAATTCAAGAGTGTTTTGAAAAGGTAAAAAACGAAACTATCTCCTGAATATGAAACTAGCAGAACTACAACTTCTTGTTCCAGAAGGAACAAGTTCCTCTTCAAAGACAAAACTCGAATTTGAAAAACTCGGTTATGAAGAACTTTTAAAAGAAAATAAGTCTTTGATGAAGAATCTAGATCCTCATAAAAAGAAACTCCTAGATGTAGTAAGTTGGATCGACAAATATCAAAATAAAGGAAAGGAAGGTCTGGGCTATAAGAAAAACAAAAAGAAAAAGAAGTATGTAGATCTGCCCAGTCATAAGATCTGTTCCTATTGTGGTAAAATTGGTCACCTAGTGATGAATTGCACCACTAAGATGGAACAAGAGGAGAAAAACTCTACTTTTGTCAAAAAGATTTGGAAAGAAAATTTATTTCTGATTTATCAAAGGAACCCAAGCAGAAATGGGTTCCTCATACTAACGTTTGATTGTGGATGTAGGCTAAAGTGAGAGGGAACAACCAATGGTACCTCGATAGCGGTTGTTCAAAGCACTTGACGGGAGACAAATATAAATTCCTTTCACTTACAGCCTACCATGGAGGATCTGTGAAATTTGGAGACAATCAGAAGGGAGAAATTGTAGGTATTGGAAAAATTGGAAAGTCACAGACGAATTCCATTGATAATGTATTTTTAGTCGAGGGTCTTAAACATAATTTACTTAGTATTTCGCAGTTTTGTGATAAAGGGAACAATGTAAGTTTTACAAAAAATAATTGTGTAGTTAGTGATAGTCGAACAGGGAACAAGGTACTTGAAGGAACCATAAAAGGGAACACGTATGTTGTGGACCTAGATCTAATTCCTCGTGACAATTTAAAATGTTTGAGCGTGACCGAAGAGGATCCACTATTATGGCACAGGAGGTGCGGACATGCAAGCTTTAATGTTCTAAACAAATTAAATTCAAAGAATTTAGTTGTAGGTTTACCTACAATGAAATATTCAATGAATGAAGTTTGTAATGCATGCGCAAAGGGAAAACAGGTAATATCCTCTTTTAAATTGAAGAAAATGGTAAGCACACAAAATCCTTTGGAATTACTTCATATGGATTTGTGTGGACCAATAAGAACTCAAAGCAGATCAGGTAAGAAATAGTTCTTTGTAATAGTTGATGATTTTTCTAGATTATTCTAAGGTAACTAGATGATTGTTCTTCTAAGGTAACTAGATTATTCTACTTAGGAATAGGATTAGGTTGCATAGGATACTAGGCTTAGAATCACGTTGTTATTGTTATGATTTTCGTATAAACATGATGTCTAGGTTGTTAGATTTGTTTTCTTGTTTGATCAATTTATGTTCTTGTGTGATCTTCTAAGCTATTTCGTTCTATCATTAATTCTTGATGTTCTTGTATTTAATCTTGATAATTTGACAATGTTCTTGCTTGGTATTTTCGATTATGTTATGCGTGCGATAGCATGTTGTTAAGCTTGGATTTTTATCTTGTTTGATGATTAATTCTTGAAATCTTGTTTGTCAATAATAAAAATTGAACCTTTATGTTTATTTCATGTTATCCATGCGTTGTCTGGTTGGTCTACATAATTGCTTATTTGGATTGTTGAGCTTGATGTGTCATTATTGTAAGAGTCATACGTGATTGTTGATGCTCGTCTAGTTTAAGTCGTGTCATTGGATGCTTATTTTGAGTCGTGTCATTTATCGCTTTGAGTAGGGCATGTCAATGTTGTTATAGGCCTTACGCCGTGTCGTATCGGATCATCTGTGATGAATCGTGTCGGTGACTTGTTTGTTGTATCAGCCTTGCGCCGTGTCGTATCGATTCATCTGTGATGAATCGTTTCGGGGACTTGTTTGTTGTATCGGCCTTGCGCCGTGTCGTATCGGTTCATCTGTGATGAATCGTGTCGGGGACTTGTTTGTTGTATCGGCCTTGCGCTGTGTCGTATCAGTTCATCTGTGATGAATCGTGTCGGGGACTTGTTTGTTGTATCGGCCTTGCGCCGTGTCGTATCGGTTCATCTGCGATGAATCCTGTCGGGGACTTTTTTGTTGTATTGACTTCAGTTGTGTCGGAAATATTCTTGATGTCTAATAATGTAGATTAATTGTATTGATAAGTAAGCATGGTAATCTTTGAGTATGATGTTTATTGGTTGCTATGTTTCCGCTGCTAAATCTGTTGTAGTACTTGTATCCTGTGTTTCAAACTCTATTATTGTTTGTAATGTAGTCCTACTTCTAAGTATGACAGTCTAGTTACTCGCCACTGATGGTGGACCCCTAAATCTATTTTGCAGGTAAGCAGGATAGAGGCTAGAAGCGGGATAGGTTATTGAGCGTCTAGGCCCGGTTTTCAATTCCTGTGTTTGCAATAGGTTTTATTTCTAGTTTTAGGATTAGATTTACGGTTTAGTTTAACCTTTTGCAATTTGGGATTCCATTATTATTATTAATAAAAGTATTACTTCCATGAGTTTAGTTATATTTTGTTTATTAAATCAATTGGTAACTGCCTGTTTACGACGTTATCACTAATAACATCGTTGCTAAAATGTGGGGTGTTACAGTTGTTATCAGAGCCATAGGTTAATCTTGAGTTTACTTCTTCATAAGTAAACTATGAGATGAGTGCTTTTTGAATCAAGAGTGTAATTTAGATCACAAAATCCTGAAACAGTAGTGTGAGTAACTTTGGGTAGTAACCTGGGTTAGAAATAATTTTATTCTTTAGTTGTCTGAAGTTTCATTGGTGTTTATGTTATTTGTTTATATGTTACATGCGCTTCCTTATGAAATTTCGAGGACGAAATTTTCTTAAGGAGGGGAGATTGTAACGACCCGGATTTTTGGACCGTAAAATTTCTTTGGAATTAAGCCGTAAAACCCAATATTCTAATTTTGGGCCAACGGACTTGATTATGTGTGTTAAAACAAGCCCAAACTTGCCTCAATTTCCCATCTAGCCGGCCCCATATTACCAGTTTCCTTTTTATTAATAATTTGTTTTATTATGCCTACTCAACAATTCATATCTATTTTAATCCTAAAAGTCCCATTTTTATTCTCCTCCTAACCACCTTACTACATTTTAGGAACATCAAAAAAAAAATCTTACTTTGCATCTCCCTAGCCGGCCCCTTTGTTTTTATTTTCTTTTTTTTTTTCAATCCTAAACTACAAATAAAAACCAAACTACAAATAAAAACTCCTCCTTTTCCCCTTTAATTTCTTTCCTAATCTAACTCCTGTCATTCAGTAAAATCCTTTTATCCTATTTATATTGCATGAAAACCCACCCTTTATTCATTACTAATCATATGATCAAACTAAAACAAAACAAATCCTTCCTCTCTTCTACTAGGCCCTCACGACACATACATCAAAACCCCACCAAATATTCCTACTTCACTTTATCAATTCAAACACCTTCATCAAAGAAAGTTCAACCTTTAGCCTTTGAAGATCAAAGCTTGCCTTGCTCATGGTCGTGCGTTGGTGTTCGAAGGTTGCGTGTTCGGGCGTGGGTTATGCGTGTGTTTTGTTGTTCTTCTAAGGTAACTAGATTATTCTTATTAGGAATAGGATTAGGTTGCATAGGATACTAGGCTTAGAATCACGTTGTTATTGTTATGGTTTTGGTATAAACATGATGTCTAGGTTGTTAGATTTGTTTTCTTATTTGATCAATTTATGTTCTTGTGTGATCTTCTAAGCTATTTCATTCTATGATTAATTCTTGATGTTCTTGTCTTTAATCTTGATAATTTGACAATGTTCTTGCTTGGTATTTTCGATTATGTTATGCGTGTGATAGCATGTTGTCAAGCTTGGATTTTTATCTTGTTTGATGATTAATTCTTGAAATCTTGTTTGTTAATTATAAAAATTGAACCTTTATGTTTATTTCATGTTATCCATGCGTTGTCTGGTTGGTCTGCGTAATTGCTTATTTGGATTGTTGAGCTTGATGTGTCATTATTGTAAGAGTCATACATGATTGTTGATGCTCGTCTGGTTTGAGTCATGTCATTGGATGCTTATTTTGAGTTGTTTCATTTATCTCTTTGAGTCGGTCGTGTCAATGTTGTTATAGGCCTTGCGCCGTGTCGTATCGGTTCATCTGTGATGAATCGTGTCGGGGACTTGTTTGTTGTATCGGCCTTGCGCTATGTCATATCGGTTCATCTGTGATGAATCGTGTCGGGGACTTGTTTGTTGTATCGGCCTTGCGCCGTGTCTTATTGGTTCATCTGTGATGAATCGTGTCGAGGACTTGTTTGTTGTATCGGTTCATCTGTGATGAATTTTGTCGGGGACTTGTTTGTTGTATCGACTTCAGTCGTGTTGGAAATATTCTTGATGTCTAATAATGTAGATTAATTGTATTGATAAATAAGCATGGTAATCTTTGAGTATGATGTTTATTGGTTGTTATGTTTCCGATTCTAAATCTGTTGTAGTACTTGTATCCTGTGTTTAAAACCCTATTATTGTTTGTAATGTGGTCCTACTTCTAAGTAGGACAGTCTAGTTACTCGCCACTGATGGTGGACCCCTAAATCTATTTTGCAGGTAAGCAGGATAGAGGCTAGAAGCAGGATAGGTTATTGAGCGTCTAGGCCCGGTTTTCAATTCCCGTGTTTGCAATAGGTTTTATTTCTAGTTTTAGGACTAGATTTATGGTTTAGTTTAACCTTTTGTAATTTGGGATTCTATTATTATTATTAATAAAAGTATTACTTCCACGAGTTTAGTTATATTTTGTTTATTAAAACCAATTGGTAACTGCCTGTTTACGACGTTATCACTAATAACGTCGTTGCTAAAATGCGGGGTGTTACGGTAAACATTAAAGGGTAGGAAAATTTTGACATTATAAATTTTTTTGGAGGAAACCCCAAATTAAATTCCCTACCACAAGACAAATTAACCCCTTTTCATAAGATGAATTTTCAGTTTGTGAAACGTTTTTACACCCCCGTCCTCAAGAGCGCTACCGCGCTAATTTGCTTGATCTTTGCCTTATGTATTGTCTTGTTCACTACATACCCATAAATTTTCCTTCTCTTTTTGTAAAACAAGTAGTTCTGTTAAACAAAAAAATGTGTTGGGTATGGGAATATTTTTACCACTATCTTTCGTTGTTTGAATATAGTAGTTTACACTGTTAAACAAGTAGTTTACACGGGGTTTGTTTGGATGAAGGAGAGGTTATCACGCAGGCTAAAAAAATTCAAAGAGATTTGCTAAGGACACATGCTGATGGTGCCGAGGCGAGTTAACGATCCAAGGTGCACAAAGGCAAGGCGCCAATGGAGGGTTCGACCACCGTGTCTCCAAATTTGGACTGGATTCTCTCCACCTGCGGTGGGACAATTTGGCGTGAACTTTAACAGTTGAAGGAGTTAGTGGGTCGTGTGTTGGACAAAGTGGTTGCGATGGATGCCCGGCTCAACAAACTTGAGGAGCGGATGGATTCTGTCAAAGCAGATATCATTAGTAACATCCGTCTTAACCGGATCCAAATGGAAGAGAAAGTTGAGAAAATCGCTTCACACTTTGTTCGTTCAAGCTAATTGTTCTTAATTTCAAATTTGGTCTGTAACTAACTTTTAATTTTTGTTGGATTCAAACTATTATTACTCTCGGGTATATGGTCCTCACGACCATTTTATCCTTTAGCTTTCAGTTTTATTTTCTTAAACAATTTTCATATTTTGCTATTTGGGTCTCTATGACTCAATTCTTAGGATATTATTCGTTCTTGCTTTTTATTCCTGATTGCTCATCATTTTATTTCTACTTGCATATTCTTTTCGTTTGGATGGCTAATATTATTAGATTGATTGCTTGAGATGCTATTTAACCACTTTGCACAAGTCTCAGGTTTGGAAGCTAATAAGGGGAAATCAGAAATCTATCATGCTAATATGGATGGTAATGAACTGATGGTGCTGGCTCAAAAAACTGGGTTCAAACTAGGGGCTTGGCCTTTTAGCTACTTGGGTGTTCCTATTTGTAATAAAAGACTCTGAATTGATGATTGTGATCAGCTACTTAATAGGATGGTCTCTAGGATTCACAGGTGGGAAACAAGACACATTTCTTTTGCTGGGAGGCTTCAATTGGTGAACTCAATCCTAATGAGCTTGTGCACTTATTGGATGCAAATTATGATTTTGCCCAAAGCAATTATAAAGCAAGTTAATAAGATTTGCAGGAGATTTTTGTAGGAAGGGAAGGCGATAGGGATCAAGCCTTGTCATGTGAAATGGCAGAAGGTTTGCAGTACTAAGAAGTATGGAGGTTTGGGAATTAGAAACTTAGAACTTTGGAACCACATTGCTGTTGGCAAAATTGTTTGGCAGATAACAACGGAGAGCAATTCTTTGTGGGTTAAGTGGATTCATGCAGTTTATCTGAAAGGAGTGGACTGGAGGGACTATAAGGCCCCTGCAACAGCTAGCTGGACATGGAGGAAAATTTGTGCAACAAAGGATTACTTAAATGGTATCACTACTGTCTCTTGGTGGCCTGCTCCTGGACAGAAGTACTCTATTGCTAAGATTTACAAGACATTGCAAAATACAGGTGAAAAGCAGAGCTGGCACAAGATAATATGGAATAGGTGCAATCTTCCTAAACATAGATTCATTTGGTGGCTGGTAACTTTGCAGAGACTCCAAGTAAGGATGAGGTTAGGAAAGTTTGGGATGTGTGTGGATACTAGTTGTGGAGTGTGTGGCATGGATAATGAAACTCACCAACATGTGTTTTTTAGCTACTGCTATGCTAAGAAACTATGGGCTAGATTGGCAGGATGGTTGGGGATGAGGATAGTACCAGGGAGTATGCAGCAGCTGCTCAGGTACTTCCTAAGGAAAAGGGGAATGACTGATGCTCAATACAAGGTAATGTGTGTAGGAGCTGCTGCTGTGGTATATAATATTTGGAAGGTAAGGAATGAAACTATATGGGTGTTGAAGACTACTGCTGATTGGCAGGTATTCCAGACCATTGTAATAGTGGTCATACAGAGATGTAGATTGCTTTATACTTGTAAATTGAATAGTGGTGATAGGAGATGGTTACAGTCTTTGGTTGTGGCCGAGTTGTATTAAGCTGAGATTGTTCAGCTGTAGTTTTTTTTTAGCTTGATCCAAAGGGGGGGAGCCTACCTAGTAGGGTTGTTCCCTTGGAATTAAGCTTTAGGTTGTAAATGTGATCTTTTTTAGTAGAATATATTTGTTTACTTACCAAAAAAAAAAAAAAAATTGTTGACTTATTTTTAAGTCCTGTAGGTTTATCCCTAGTCATTTGATGATGACAAAAGAGGGAAGAAAATGACAGTTAGTGGTTAAGTTTGTTTAAGTATCATCTATGCAATATTATTAGTCTTGCATGCTATTTTTTTTATTAAAAAAATAATAATAAACGAAAAAAATTAAAATTTTTAAAATATGTTTATTTATTTACTTTTGCACATGTCATTATATTTGCCATCATCAAAAAGGGGGAATATTGTTGAACCCTAATTTTGATGATGACAATATAATTTAATGTGTTAATAAAATAATTTTATAGAGAATTGACTAAAAGAATTTTAGTCGAAATTAAATTTATTTTATAACTTGTATGTAACGACCCGTCTTTTGGGAGCGAGGTGAGCGGAATTAACGCTAAGACAGATTGTTACCGTACGACACACTCGACTAAAAACATATCATAATTTAGTTACAGAACAATTCTAAAGTCTAAAATATACATTAGGAAGTAAATCTAAACCTTATACATTGTTGTCAAGACTCTAATACAAAAGTAAATGAAAGAAACAAGTAGAATATCCTAAGCTCACACGCACATCCAGGCCCACGTTCCAACTACTCAACCTAATCACCTGAAAAATTGGGTCCACCATCAGTGGGGGAGTAAATAGGCTGTCCCACATAAAAGTGGATTCAAATAATCGAAGCATAATTCAAACAATAAAAAAGAGTCACTCAACATACACGTAATCAATCATAAGGGAATACATACCTGGCGTCCTTCGCAGCAGAAGCATTCTTAACATACATTCATAGATTAATCACAAGACATCAACAACACGCAACGGAACAAACAATCATTCATATAATAGCATCAAGACAAGCGACATACTATGCAACGGAAACTCATCCATCAATTCGTCATCCAATACATTCGACACACATACAAGGCATCAAACAAAGTCCCCGACACGACCGAAGTCGATACAAACAAACGATACGACCAAAGTTGATACACCATACGACACGACAGAAGTTGTTACACCATACGACACGACCAAAGTCGATACACCATACAACACGACTGAAGTCGATACAACATAACGACACGACCGAAGTCGACACAAACAAATGACACGACCGAAGTCGATAGAAAGTCCCCGACACGACCGAAGTCGATAGAAAGTTACCGACACGACCGAAGTCAATACAAAGTCCTCGACATGACCGAAGTCGATACAAACAAGAGACACGACCGAAGTCGATATATACAAACAAGTGACACGAAAAAAGTCGATACAAGCAAACGACACGACCGAATTCGTTACAAAGTTCCTGGCAATGAATCTCATACCCCGAATATAATAATCATATATATCAAATACTTTGATAAAGAACATTTATATAAAAACGAGAGTACTAGATGTCTGTAATTAAATATGTAATGATTGGAGTCATATACAAGATCCTTTTACTTTGTGTGCTTTCCTCAAATATATCTTTTCAAAATCATTTTTATATGATAACGAGATTACTAGGTGTCCGTAATCGAAACAGAGATGTTCGAAATCCCAGGAAAGGGAGGTGCGGTAAGTATGTTGGCCATCTTAAATACCAAGCCTTTTGCTAGCTAAAGATCGAAACAAAACAATATCCTCTTACTCTGTTTCCGTTCCTTTGTTGTTTATATTATTATTATTATTATCTTTATTTAATTTTCTTGTCTTACCGGGACTTATTCCTATCTTCTTAAGCCAAGCGTAGTAGTAAACTACTAATCCTTACTATTAATGCTACAAGGTTCCCTAATCATAATACTACTGTTAATTCCTTTTAGTGTTATCATTAATCATCAATCAAATCCATATTAATAATAATCATAATAATAATTAATATAAAATCAAGAAACAATTAAACATTAATATTCTATACAAAAACATGATCAAAATCCATACTTTAACCTATCATAAAATTCGGCGATCATGCATAAATTAATGAATATTATTTTAGAATTTAAGAATTCAAATAAATTAAATTAATCATCATAAAATCAATCCAAATTTATTTATTAAACATCACATTAAACCAAAGTTCATATCCATATCCCTAAACATATTCTTCTAATCAATATTAATCCTTATATAATTATTTTCGTGGCCTATTATATGGTTAACACATTTTAACAAATTTTATAATCTTTCTTAATTAGGATCTTCTCCTATCGTTTTAATTACCAAATAAGCATCCAAAGGGATCCTAAATACGTGATATATTTTTGGTAACTAACTATTCATATTGCTTATATTTCACCCAAATTTCATCATCAAATAACTTTTTTAGGCTATTTTAAAAGATTTTATAACTAACCGGTTAGATTTAAGATATAACAGTTCCTGATTTGTAGCTGATAGTAAACGAACCCTAAAAATTATTAAAATTTAGCATGAATTAAATAAAATTGTACTGATTGGAATAAAAAATTTCGTATCAATATAATGTGATTTAGTATTTTAATAAATTCGAAAACTGTTTCAGTCTTGGTTAATTCATCAATTAATTCGATTTTTATAAGGTAGAAAAATTCATCCAAAAATTACGAAAATTTAGCACAACTCATTTTATGTTTTAATTATCATCTTAGTAAATTTACGAGGCTATTGGACGTAATCTTATGGGTTAATAAATTCAATCTTTCAAACTGGTCAAATTATCAAATTAAACGATAATATTTATTCAACGACCCTTAAGAACGAATTTAACCTTGGATGATTTATGGATTATATTTATTGACCATATTAACTTCTACAAAAATTTCATCAAGAATATATATGTGTGCAACATCGTCAAACAATTTAGACAAACACAAGACAAATAATCAAATTCATATTCATATTTAATATAAATGATCATAAGGATCAAATTAATGGTTTTACATCACGAAATAAATCATGAAAAATATAAACTTTAGCCAATTCTCTTATTTACTCCATACCTTGCGCCATAAAAGTCATCAAAGCTAGTATTTTTAAATTCATAAATCAATATGTATATAATTAAACACTCTTATTTAATAATCTAAATTATACTACAATTATTTAAATACAACTTTAGATGAAAAAGTCTAGTTACCTCAAATCAATGCACACGAATTCACCCTTTTGGATTCAAAAATATGAAAGAGGGAAAAGAAAGAAGAAAAAAAAGGGTTTGGATATTTTGAAAGAGAAATAATAAGATGGAGAAAAGAAAGTGGAAATATTTTCTGATCAAAAAGGGTATTTATAGATATAAAATATCAGATTAAATTATTCCGACCAATTATAAATTAAAATAATAATTTAAAAATGAACTAAGATAAAATAATTATTTTTAGTAAATATTATTTAAAGGGTCGGACATTATAAGGAGAAAAATGGGCTTTTAAATTACTAATCTAATTTGCATTGGTTCGGGCTTAAAAATTGACAATTAATCCTGAACAAAATTATAAGAAAATTATTTGGAAAGTTTTAAAATATTAATATCATAAATTCCCGGAAAATAAATTTTTACATTTATAAAATAGGGAATTTATTAATTTTTTTCGAATTAAATTTTGAAGACATCTAGAAATATAACTAGATTCCTAAAATTCTATTCCCTAAAATACGGGGTGTTACATTGTATATTTTATGAAGTATATTTATGGAGAATAAATTAGATGAGTATCTAATTTTATTAAGTATATTTCATTTAATATATTTTTGTATTTTTAGAATATATTTATGGAAAACAAAATTAGAGGAGTATCTAATTTTGATTAAATATATTTTATTAAATATAATCCAAACTCTTTCTATATATTACCTTTTATATTAATGTTGAAGAATTAATATTGAGTTTTGGTGCAGGTATAATTCCAGTATAATTTTAGTTAGTCCACTAGTATAAGTTTAAGTTAATTTTGGACATATTTTAATTAAAAATATGTTAACAAGTTAATAGCAGTTTTACGGTAAAGGTTTTGAATTAATTTTTGTTAGTTGTTAAGTGGACCTAATATTTAGGATTAGTGGGTTATTAAAGAAAAGAACAAAACATGATTTCTATGTCTTAATTTGTTAGAGGATTTTTAGGAAGTAGTTTGTAGGTTGTTAAGTCAATCCTACGTGTGATTAGGATTAGTGGGATTAGTCTTGCTTACTAAGTAAAAGTGATTAGAGGTTGTTAGTGGGGTTTTAATTTTGAAAATTAAAAATCTAAGTTTTGAGTAACTAAAACTCACGTGGGAATAGTTAGTTAGTGGGCTTGACTAAGTTAAAAATGAATGTAGTCATGTTATTGGGATTATGCATTATTTTGTCTTTGCTTTGTTTTTGGGTCAACCACAATAATAGGCCATGATGAAGAAGTACGTTATTTTAATACTCCACTACTCCACTACTTCACGTGCATTGGCATGGGCATTTCTTCCTCTCAAAGACAAGGATTTTCAAGACAAGATTACTTACTATAAATAAGAAGACATTCAGAGTTTTGAAGCACCAACCACAATAAAGAGAAAAATCAAAGTCCAAGTTTTCAAGTCCAAATTCTTCAAGTGTTCTTTGAGTTTCTTATTTTAATTCTTCAATTCAATCATTTGTAATCAATTATAGAAAGGGTTAGGTGAGTGAAAAAATCAAAGAAAATATTTGATAAAAAACAGAGAGAAAAAGAAAGAGAATCAGATTTCGTTTGAAATAGAAGAGAGAGAAAAAGTCGATCTTTAGTAAGGTCGTGGCATTGGTTCAGGGGGAACTGGTGTCAGGGGAACAAGTTCCTAGAGGAACTCTAATAGTCTGTATTTAGTTAGTATTTTTCTTAGTTTTTATTAGTTTATTTTCTTAATTTATTTGGCTTTCGTTAGCGTTTTTAGGCTTTTTAGCTTAATTTTGCTCTTGTAGTCCCCTTCCCCTTTACTATGTGATTTCCTCTATTTTGCCTTGTTTCTGCGTTTTCTTCCCCTTTTGCAGGTCCCGAGATGATTTCGGAACTCGAGGAAGCGAACCGGGAACCTCGAGGAAACCACAAGTCCTCTATGCCATTGTTGGTGCTAAAAAGGCCTCAGCGGGCGCTGGAAGTCCCTCAGCGCCCACTGGGATGAGTTTTGGTGAAAGAGGCAGTAGCATTTTTGATGGCCTTACAGCGGCCGCTGATGGATTCCCAGCGGCCACTGATTATGAAGCTGCGTGGCATATTTGAGCACAAAGAGAAGAACAACGGCCGCTGACTCCCAAACAGCGCCCACTGTCCCCCTCCCCTGTTTTGAGGCAGTAGCACCCCAAGGATCGGCAGCGGGCGCTGGCCGCTGACCCCAACTCAGCGCCCGCTGCCATAAGTCTTCTAGCCTGTGAGCCTATGAAAGTAGGGGTCAGCGGGCGCTGTCATTGCCTCAGCGCCCGCTGACACTTTGCTGTTCGTTTTGTTTAGTATTTTTCAGCTGTTTTGTTCGACTTTTGGGGCACATATATAAATAGTCCCCTCTTCCCATTTCTAAAAAGGGAGGCTGATGTTAGAAGCTCCAAGTTAGGTTTAGGTTAGTTTTTAGAACTTTATTCTTCAATTCCTCTTGTAATTTACATTTTGTTCTTCAATTTATGCAAGTAGTATAATTCTTCTCCTTCTTGTTCTTCTCTTCAAGGTACCTTTTAATGCTTGTTTCCTTTAGTTTCTTTTCATATTTTGATGTTCTTGTACTTAGGTTTAAGTTCTTAGCTAGTTTTATTATTCTTTTGATGTTAGTTTAGTTGTTGTGTTAATTTTATGTTAGTATTTATAGTTAGTTTTTCTTGGTTTAGTTGATGGTTTTAGTTGATTTAGTTATGTTGTTATTAATTAGTTGTGAGTATTTAATTTCTAGGGTTTCAGTGAAAGCTCTCAAATTCCCCATGATTGTGGTTTAGTTGTTTCTTGGCTTTTGGTTGTGATTATGTTGGTACCGAAGGTTCAATAATTTTGAGTCTCGTGCCTAATTAACATTATACTCATAGAAGAATCCCCACCTAAGGACCAAAAGGTGAACGTGGGTGATGACTCCCTTCGCCCGATTAATGGAAGCACCACGAAAGTTGGGCCTTCGATCAAGGGAAAGTTACCGGTCTTCGTGATTTTGTGCTTAAGGCTTGTTAGACGTGTCGCCGCACGAAAGTGGGTTGTGTATGTCTTCCCGGTCGTCACACTAGCTTGAAAGAGTAGTGTGATCTTAGAACGACCTCCCCTTATCCATGACCTAATTCTAAGTTTCAATTGATTCATAATTCATGGTGGTATGAGTTGTGGATCTCTTACCCTAGTCTTTTTTATCCTTGCTTCCGTAATTTAGTATTAGTTAGTTCCTGTAGTTCTCTTCGCCTCTCGCGACCATCATTTGACCTAGCTTTTTCGACGCTTATGCCTAGACTAGTGCAGCGTACCTTCCCCGTGTTTGACACCCCCACTCTTACTACGACGGGGGTTTTAATGATGAAAATCCCTTCTATCAAACTCAGAGAATAGAGAAGGTCCTTTTATAGGTTGTAAACAGAGTCGTTTGGCCTATAATTAATAAGAGATAGCCCAAGAGTCAAAATCTCTCGTTGTTAAGGTTTTTCTTCCTAATTGGGCCTAGAAAGGTTTCCTTGTAGGTTAAAATCTCTGTATTTATTTTACTATTTATTTCTTCATTCGTGTTTAAGTTTAAAATTCCGCAAAAAGTATGTACAAAAACTCCCATAAGTACAATTCACCCCCTCTTGTAGTTATTCTTCATATACATCACATACAATAACTTCTGTTGGGCTTCTTTATGGGTTAATGGTCTTTGGATCTTCTATTGGGCCCTCTCTCTTAGGTTTGGGCCTATGTTGCTCTTTTCTATTGGGCCATAATTTTGGCAGTAGCATTTTCCCCTCAATAGGAGGAAACGTAGACTAATTTTTCCTCTTTTAAATAGTACAGTTCCTCTCTAACTAATTTCCGTAACCAACTTTTGGGGGGGAAATGAGGAAACATTAAAATTTTGAAATGAATGGGGGTCTATAATTACCCCGTAATCATTCCCTTAAATCATTTTAAAATTTCCTTACTTTCTAGAGAGAAGAAGTAGATAGAGAGAGTCTGAGAAAAACTCCAAAATTTCGAAACATCTCGTGATTTCAGATTGAAAGTTGCAATTTTTTTCAAGTTTTGGTTAGAACACGAAGAACATTGATTTTGATCCAAAGTTGACCCTTACGAGTGCTTCACCAGCTGCTTGACCGAGTCTTCGATTTTACAACCAAGTATATGTTTCTTCCTTCTTCCTTCTCTTTGTGTTTTATCTTTCGCATTTGGCCTTCTAAACCCAATAGTATATGGCCGAGTCCTCGAGTAGCAAGCAATCTAGGGTGTGCGGACCCATCTTCTCCTGGTCGAGCTCTAAAGCCCATTCTCTGAATACTCCCCCTTTTGTACCTATTCAGGGTACTATGGCGAGAGTGAAACAGACAATGCCATATAGCCATCCTTCAGAGGATTCGGTTGGGACACCAAATTAGGAAGATCATAAGGAGGTGACGATCGATCCTAAACATTTAAGTTCTGAACGACCAGTGGTCGAAATTGCCGAGTCAAAGATGGTGGAGGAAAATAAGGATCCTGTTGAAGAGAGGCCGGATGCCCCCGGGTCTTCTAAGAAACGGGCAGAAAAATTTTATGACCCAAGCATGTGTGGGATGTTAAAGTCCTGCCATGACTTATACGAACCTATACATGTTGAGGGCTATGACATCATTGTTTCGAAGCCAGGGAAGACCGTGAGGCTATTACCCAGGAATGCCTTGTAATAATAACCCAAAAATCCGGTCCAAAAAATTTTGCGGGTATTTATGGTGAACGCATAAATTCTAAGTCCGAATACCTGGATATTGGGCTGTATTTTCTTATTTCTATCCTTGTCTCAAATTTGGGCCCAATGATCTCCTTCCTTGGCCGATCCTCTCTTTGTTTATGGCCAAGGATTATTTTCCTTTATTATTATTAATATTTAGATAATCTGTATCTAAAATTGCTAATTTTATTTTAATTACCCTTTTTATCTAAAAGTCTCATTTTTCTTTAAACCTCCTAAAAACCCTCAACAACTTGCTCCCTCTTATTTCTACACCACACGGCCCCCTTCCCTTTTGATTTCATTAAATATTTCTTTGTTCTTTATAAATATATAGAAAGGGCAATAATCCTAACTATTCTATTTTTCTCTCATAAACTCTCAAACTCCTCAAACTTGTGTGTGTGTGCCGTGTGTTCTAGTTGAGTGCGAAGGTTCTTTTTTTTGTCTTCCAATTCAAGGTAACTAGACTAACCCTCTTAAGTATTGGATTTTTAGATCATATAATTGTTTAGAATTAAACTAAGAATTAATAGAATTCATGTCATGTAATTCTTGAAATTTTCGAACCATGCTATATGAAAATATATGTTAGTTCTTCATATTTTTGCATGATCTTTTGTGAATTCTTTGTTATATTATTAATTCTAGGCATGTTTTAGTATCTTAAATTACATGTTTTGATTAGAAAAATTGCATGATAATTTTTGGATTATTTTCTTGAAATATGCGTGACTATGTCAAATGTAAGTATGATTTTTATGATGTTTTTATGATGAGTTCTTGGTTCAAAAGTATGATCATGATATATTTAGTTGCTTAATTGAAGTCTTGAAATAATTTATAATTTTTGTTCCTTGTTTTCGAAATGTCGAGTGAACTAGTTGTCAAAAAGAAATTAAAGTTTCAATTTTTCTTATTAGATTATGTTCATATTACAATCTTGATCTTGATTTAATAATTATTTAATAGTTTAAAAGCAATTAAAGAATTTAATGATGTAATTTAATAAGTTCTTGAAAACTAATCTTGATCTTAATTTTTGACGAAGAAGGACGAATTATGTAAGTAATAAAAGGAATAATTTTTGATCCATGTTGAGTTATAATTCTATATATGATTAATTGATTTTCCATGATTTTAGAATTTATTTAACTGTTTTAATAATTAAATTGTGATAATTGTGAATAATATTTATAGTATCAATTTTTGAGTTGTTTCTCTTATGTTTGCCGAATGTCATAATTTTGATCTTGTTTTGATTAATTAATTAATTGTTTGATTATTCCTTGATTTATTTTATGATTCATTATTTAATTCAAGAATTGTTTATGTGTTTAATTAAAATAAAATTAATCACTATGAAGTGGCCGAATATTTAGGGTGTATTAATGAGGGTTATTTCATTTTATTTTAGCTTATAACAATTTAGTTTATTATTTAAGGATTATTTTAAGCAATAAAATGGAATTAAAGAAGTAAGTTAAATTGATAAGAATAAGAGTTGACGTTGAATGAGAATGATACGTTAAGACGATAAGATGATAAGATGTTTATTGTTCTCACGATGACCATGGTGATAATAGAAGATAAGTTATAAGTTAAGAAGTGGACGCCTGTCTGGTGATGCACGGGTCGCCAGACTAGGTGAAGTCGAAGCCATTGCCCTACTGCGGTTTGTGGGCATTTCTTGATTCTAGGATATGTAGTCGTCTAAGTAGTAGTACACGGGCTACTATTTAGGAGTTATGGCCATAGCTTAGACTTAGTTCTTGCAACGGAGAGCTACGGGTAGGATACACAGGTTCTACCCGGCGCATTTTAGGAAACTCGGGATGTACACGGGCATCCTTACGAGCTATAATTGTAATACCCCGAAATTTTGAGATATTTTAAATTTTTATAATTAATTAAATATATAATTAATTGACTATTTAATTGATTATTATTTAATTAATTATTAGTTATTTTGTAGCAGTCTAATTATTTTATCCTGGACCGAACCTTTTTATTTTTATTTTGCCAAAACCCGAGCCCAACCATCACAACAAGAAAATCTCTTTCGCCCGACCGCTTTTACCGACCGCCATTTGCCTAGTCGAAAAATACCGACCGTTCCCGACTGAAAACAGTCGGGAATTTTTTCCCGACAGAAAGAACGGTCGAAAAAGTTGTTCCGACCGACATAACGGTCGGTAACGGTCGGGAAATGCCGACCGCACAAAGACGGTCGGAATTTCCCGACCGTTACCGACCGTTATGTCGGTCGGAACAACTTTTTCGACCCCTTCTTAAACCAGTCGTGATTTTTGAATCCCCAATCTCACTCTCTCACCACTCTTACTCTCTCTCTCTCTCAAAACCACCGGCCACCCCAAACCCTTACTTTCTCTCTCTCTCACCTCCGGCCACCCACCTCCGATCGCACCTCCGACCTCCGACCTCTCTCTTTCTCCTTCTCTTTCTTTCCCCTTCTCTTTCTCTCTCTTTCTTTCTCCTTCTCTTTCTCTTTCTTTCTTTCTGCGCACCGCTCTTGCTCGTCGCCGTGTCCCTCCTGGTCACCGCCGTTCCTCCTGATCGCCGCCTCGCCTCCTGCTGTGCCACTACTCGCTGGTTAGGGTTTTTTATTTTATTTTTTTATTTTCAATTGATTTAATTATTATGTATGTATTTGTATGTATGTGTATGTGTATGTATTTGTATGTATGTGTGTGTATTATTTATGTGTTGTTTTGCTTTGAATTTATTAAATTTTTATTGAATTTTTTTGTATGTATGTGTATGTGTATGTATTATGTATGTATTTGTATGTTTATGTGTGTATATTATGTATGTATGTTAATGTATTATGTATTTGTATGTATGTCTATGTATGTATTATGTATGTGTATTATGTTAGTTTTTTTGAATTATTTTGATTCGTGTTTATTTGAATGCTACATTCCTTTAAAACTCAACAAACTTGTTCCCCATAGCTTTGAATAATGAAAATAAACTTCAATGTGGTTTGAAATAATGAGATATGATTGTTTGGGCAAGTGAAACTTATTAAGGGGAAAATGGCCAATTTATGCGATTTTCGTTCCCAACACGACTGTAGGACCCCTAAAACTCGACAAACTCGTACCCAATATAGCTTAGAATAATGATAATAAACTAATGTGTTGATAAGTCAAGAAATTTGATTGTTGATTGAAAGTTGAGTTGTATTTATATTGAAATACAAAATTGCCTCTGTATTTGATTTATTATGAATCTTTGTAATTGTTGTGAATGAATACAATTAAAGTAGAACTAAATATGACTTAAATATATATATATATATATATATATATATACATGTGCATTAGATAAGAAAGCTTTAAGAAGAATTAAGAAAGGCTAAAATAAGATAGGAGTGAAGACATTGAAGGATGTTTGAATGCTTTGAACTGATATTTGTTAATGGCTTAGAATAGGCATAATCGAAATGAAAAGGAAGGAGCGTGATTGGATGTACAAGAGACACGATAAGGACCACAAACTTCGGGATGAGTTCATCCAAGGGGTGAATGAGTTTGTTGCGTTCTCTCAGCAGCACCCCGAGCTTAATGATAGGGACAAGATAAGATGTCCTTGTGTTCGGTGTAAAAACTTGAATTACTTGGATGTGCCCAACGTAAAGGTACATTTGAATAAGAAGGGGTTCATTCCGAACTACTATGAATGGTTATGTCACGGTGAAAGGGTGAGTATAGAGTCCACCTCGTCTCCTACTCATCCGAATCCTTACCGGGAAATGGTTGTCGATGCTTTTGGGAACAATGTGGACCCACCATTCCTTGAGGAGGCAACTTCGGCTGAAGAAGAACCAAACGCGGAAGCGAAGATGTTCTTCGACTTGCTCAAGGCAGCCGAGCAGCCTTTGTATGATGGTAGCAACATCTCTGTGTTGGAGATGGCTTCTAGAATGATCAATTTAAAGTCTGAGTACAACTTGCCACTCAGGTGCGTAGATGGTATTGGGTCATTGGTGAACGATGCGCTCCCCACCACCCAAAAAACTAAGTGTAGCACCTATTACGACACAACGAAGGTACTCAAGGGATTAGAGCTTCCTCACGAGAAGATACACGCATGCCCGAATGGATGTATGCTATTTTGGAAGGACGATGCTGAGCTTGATAGGTGTCGTCATTGCGGGTCGAATCGGTTCAAGAAGACTTCGAATGACAATTTGGTTCCAGTAAGTTTTCTGGTCTACTTCCCAATAACACCACGATTGCAAAGGATGTTTGCTACTAGGAACATCGCTGAGGCTATGACATGGCATTCTGAAAATCGTCGAGGGCAAGGGAACATGGCTCACCCAAGTGACAGTGAAGCGTGGAAGCACTTCGACAGGACCTTTAAGGACTTTGCGTCCGAGCCTCGAAATGTTAGACTTGGGTTGTGCACTGATGGTTTTTCCGTTTTTGGGAAGTTTGGAAAGCAATACTCTTGTTGGCCTATTTTAACTACACCTTACAACATGTCACCGTCCATGTGCATGAAAAAACCTTTCATTTTTCTTTCCTTGCTTATCCCTGGGCCAAAAAATCCGAAGAACAATTTGGATGTCTACATGCAACCTTTAATTGATGAGTTGAAGCATCTATGGTCGGTTGGATCCTTGACTTACGACATCTCAAAGAAGCAGAATTTCAATCTTCGCGCAGCCTTGTTGTGGACTATCAGTGACTTTCCAGCATATAGTATGTTGTCAGGTTGGAACACGTTCGGTAAAAAGGCGTGTCCATATTGCATGGAGAAAAGCAAAGCCTTTTGGCTACAACATGGTGGCAAAGTATCATGGTTTGATTGCCATCGTCAGTTTTTAGATTCCGACCACTGCTTCAGAAAGAATAAGATAGCTTTTTGTAAGAACAGAGTTGAAAATGACTCGGCTCCTCAAATCATGTCAGGTGAGGAACTGTGGCAGTGTGTGAAGGACTTACCGAAAGCAACTGATGGTCCTGATGCTTTGAAGCAATTGAAGAAGAAAAAAATGGGATGGGATAAGCAATCTTGTTTGTGGGACCTGCCGTATTGGAAGGATTTGCTGCTTCGGCACAACTTAGACGTTATGCATATTGAGAAGAACTTCTTCAAGCAGCTCATCCACACCGTCATGGCTGTGAAAGACGAAACGTCTGACACTGTAAGTGCGAGGAAAGACATGAAGAGTGTCTGTAGGCGTCGAGAGTTGGAGCTTGTTGATGATGGTAAGGGTAGTGAGCAGATGCCCAAGGCACCTTACGCACTTAATAAGGAGCAGAAGAAGGTGTTATGTGATTGGATCCGAGACTTGAGGTTTCCTGACGGGTATGCTTCGAACTTAAGTCGATGTGTTGATAAAAAAAAATAGGCTCCATGGAATGAAGAGTCACGATTGTCATGTATTTATGGAGCGGTTATTGCCTGTTTGCCTAAGAGAGTTGCTCCCCCTTCATATTTGGAAGGCAATAACTGAAATCAGCCAATTCTTCCGTGACTTGTGTGCTCCCACTATCACTTTGAGTGAGATGGACCGCCTACATAAGAACATTGCTGAGATCTTATGTAAGTTAGAAAAAAAATTTCCCCCGGCATTCTTTAACTCCATGGAGCACTTGCCGGTACACTTGCCACATGAAGCATATATTGGGGGTCCTGTTCAGTACAGATGGATGTACCCATTCGAACGGTGAGTTATTGTAATCGTTTATACCCCTTTACTAATTTCCTATGAAGTGACATTTACATTGCTCATGTTTTATTTACTGACAGGTACCTCAACAACTTGAAGCATAAAGTGGGGAACAAGGCAAGGGTTGAAGGCTCTATATGCAATGCATACCTGGCTGAGGAGATATCCAATTTCTGTTCACAGTATTTTCAGTCGGAGGTTGATACTAAGTCGAGGGACTTGGGAAGAAATGCATATCATGTTGTGGAAAGCCAACATGGTGTCAATGTCCCTGAATTGTTTAGGGAGGATTGTGGTCGACCAACAACGAGTGGTAGTAAACGTTGGTTGACAGACAAGGAGTACGTCCGAGCCCATCTGTACATCCTCGCAAATTGTGGCATATTAAGTGACTATGAAAGGTAATTTTATTAGTTTAACTGTCTTAGATTACAAAACAATATTGCATTCCGCCTTAGCTGACTTAGATCGAACTTGCGCATTGTAATAGGCAATTTGAGGATCACATAGTGTAGTCAAATCCCCAAATAAAGAGGGAGGAAATTTGGATCAAATGCGAATCCCAATACCCAACATGGTTAAGGACACAAGTGAGGAACCCTAATCCCTTAATTCCCCAATTTTTTTAATTACATACCATCATTTTATTTAATGACTCACTCAACAAATCTAGGTACTTCGGACACAGTCTGCTGATGACGTCACACGAGCTCTCGCGATGGGTCCCTCGAAAGAAGTGATAACTTGGAATCAATTCTACGTCAATGGGTACAATTTTCCACACACAAAGCTATGGTAGGAACAAGTCAACCATGAATTATGGAGTGTGTGTTGAGAGTCAAGAAGGGGACCTTGGAAGAGGTGTTACAATTGTCTTACCACGGGAGTGATGGAGAGTACAAAACAATATTGTTCAACTGCAGTTGGTTTGATTGTGACAAGGGCATGAACATTCATGAGAAATATAGACTTGTAGAGGTCAATCACACTAGGACACTCCCGTGGTACGACCCCTTCATTGTCTCGTACCAAGCCAGTCAGGTGTATTATGCTCCTTATCCTAGCCTGAAGAGGGACAAAGTGCAGTGGTGGGTTGTGTTCAAGACAAAAGTTAGGTCAGAGGTTGATGCCCCGGTGGACTCGGATGTTCTACAAGAGGAAACATCCCTTATTCCCGTAGGTGTATGTTCTCCGGACGAGATCCCAGACTACGAGATCATTCAGGGTGATGATGACGAAGATGAGGTCATTCCAAGTCTTGATGAAGATGACTACGACAGTGGACAGGAGCTTAGAAGTGATGAGATTGATGAAGTGGTTGATGATGATGACGAGGACGTTGACGACATCGGTTTATTTCATTATTAGTTAATTGGGGTACGTTTTTATACCATCATTTTGTGATTGTGATTTCTGTTAATAACTATGAATCGTGCAAATAATTTACTCATTACTTTATGCAGGAACATGTCAGATTCGGAAGATAAGAGTCAGAATTCCCAGACCCGGCAAGATTCTCCCTCTCAGTCTTCGGTTCGTCCTACTGGGTCTAGGCCGATATTGCGTCCTGGTGACCTTCATCGTCGTGTTGAGTCGTCTAGGAGACGGTCGGCGAGTTCATCTTCCGGTCCAACTCAACCTACGTTTACCTTACCTCCACCACCACAGTTGGGGTTACCCCCGATACCACAGCTTCGGCCTCGGCATTGTCCTCTTCGCCCTCAGCCATATGTGTCTCACGCTGCTATGTCTTAGCCTACGTCGCTGCCTGAGCCTACTCCTACGTCTGAGCTCACTCCTTTGTCTCAGCCTACTCCATCCTCGCTGCCTCAGGTCACTCCTTTGTCTCACTCTACTCCTCCGCATGAGACTACTCCGACTCGAGAACCCGATAGACAAACTGGTGAGGTTGAGGGTGGAGACAAGGATCAGGGAGAAGCTTCTACATCCACAGCTGGGGTTCGAGAATTGGATCCCGATGGCATATGGTGAGTTTTTGTGTTATTTTTTAATGTTTGCACTATTGAAATTAAGTTGCATTCATATGAAGTTTAATCTTACAATGTTTTGTGTGCAAGGTTTGACAAGGGCGTTGTTGTTCGATCAATAACGCACGTCATCAAGTCCTACTTCCATCAGCCTTGGAAGAACTACACTGAGGTAGATCAGGCGACCAAGGTACATTGGTGGAACATGTGGAAGGTCAGTAAGACAAATTATGTAATTTGATACAATATTTTGTTAAATATAATCTCTTACATTAACATATTTGATTGTCCTTGGTCTAATGCAGAAACAGTACACTTGGAGGCCTGAGCTCGAGGGCACTGTGCGGGATGCGTTTGATACCAAGGCTGGATTACGGCTGAAGGACATATTCAATGACACAGTGCACAAGCGGAAAGACCGACCAAATTGGCTTGGTGATGACATGTACCAGGCAATGAAGGGTAGGCTCGATGACAAGCTATTCAAGGAAAGGTCGGCTCGAGCGAAGGCAAACAGGAGAGGCGGCGACGCTAGTGGCAAGGCCCAGGCCTCTCACTGCGCGGGATCTGTCTCCACCACTCAACGAGCTAAGCAATTGGTTAGTCTACTATTTCATTAAATTATTGTAATTAATGCACACTTGATTATATATATCCCACCCTTACGCACATTTGTTTGTTTTGTCCAAGGCGAAAGGAGGGAAGCTGCCTGATGCTGCGGATCTCTTCCTCGATACTCACTTCAAGAAGCAACCAGGGAAGGATCCGGTTCCGATTAGCGATAAGGCCAAGGAAGTGATGGTAATGCTTTCTTCTTTACTATGCATTTGATTTTTAGAGCGGAATTCCGGCTTCAAAGCCGAAGAGTACGAATAGGATTGATTTATTATTATTTGCAATTGATGTTTAGAGCGGAATTCCGGCTTCAAAGCCGAAGAGTACGAATAGGATTGTTTTTTGATTAATGTTATGAGATGTGAATTAACCTTTAAAACATGATCTACGTTGATCGGTGCGAAGTTGGGAATGAAAACACCCAAAACGAGCCAAAAATGGCCTATTTAGGTTGTTTTTGTTCCAAAACCCTCTAAACTTTCCCAAAAACATGCAAATAAGTGATAGAATGTTTATAATAATGATATGAGATGTGAATTAACCTTTAAAACATGATCTACGTTGATCGGTGCGAAGTTGGGAATGAAAACACCCAAAACGAACGAGCCAAAAATGGCCTATTTAGGTTGTTTTTGTTCCAAAACCCTCTAAACTTTCCCAAAAACATGCAAATAAGTGATAGAATGTCTATAATAATGTTATGAGATGTGAATTAACCTTTAAAACATGATCTACGTTGATCGATGCGAAATTGGGAATGAAAACACCCAAAACGAGCCAAAAATGGCCTATTTAGGTTGTTTTTGTTCCAAAACCCTCTAAACTTTCCCAAAAACATGCAAATAAGTGATAGAATGTCTATAATAATGTTATGAGATGTGAATTAACCTTTAAAACATGATCTACGTTGATCGGTGCGAAATTGGGAATGAAAACACCCAAAACGAGCCAAAAATGGCCTATTTAGGTTGTTTTTGTTCCAAAACCCTCTAAACTTTCCCAAAAACATGCAAATAAGTGATAGAATGTCTATAATAATGTTATGATATGTGAATTTGGTTTAAAACATGATCTACGTTGATCGGTGCGAAGTTGTGAATGAAAACACCCAAAACGAGCCAAAAATGGCCTATTTAGGTTGTTTTTGTTCCAAAACCCTCTAAACTTTCCCAAAAACATGAAAATAAGTGATAGAATGTCTATATTAATGTTATGATATGTGAATTAACCTTTAAAACATGATCTACGTTGATCGGTGCGAAATTGGGAATGAAAACACCCAAAACGAGCCAAAAATGGCCTATTTAGGTTGTTTTTGTTCCAAAACCCTCTAAACTTTCCCAAAAACATGCAAATAAGTGATAGAATGGTTATAATAATGTTATGATATGTGAATTTGGTTTAAAACATGATCTACGTTGATCGGTGCGAAGTTGTGAATGAAAACACCCAAAACGAGCCAAAAATGGCCTATTTAGGTTCTTTTTGAATTGTTTGAACTAACTCCGCCCATAATTTGCAGGAACAATATAACCAAAACCTTTCGGAGTCTCAAGCTAGTGGCTCGGAGACGGATCCCAACCAGGTCTTCTTTGATACAGTTGGTGGCTTCTGGAAGGGCGAGGTTCTAGGGTTCGGCAAAGACGGAGCTTCTCTCTATTATGAGAGAACCTCGCGGCGGCGCGTTGGATCTACCTAATCTCCATCAGTTTCCGCTCAACTGGCAGAGATGACCGAGCGTTTAGAGGAGTCCGAGCGTGTGAGGACAGAGTTAGAGGAGCGAGAGCGCCGTCTGGAGGAGCGAGACCGTCAACGGGAGGAGCATCAGCGCCGTCTGGAGGAGGATCAGAAGAAGCAAGCGGAGTACCTCGAGCAGATGAAGGCGCAGATGGATGCTTTCATGAGGCAATTCGGCGATCAGTCTTCCATTCACCGACGACCCCCCGACGATCGCACAGACGGTTCTGGCGGTTCTGGAGCCTTCGTAGTGTAGTTGTTTGTTATATATATTTGGGTTTATTAATTTACGTTTTTGGAAACTGTAATATATATATATATATATATATTACATACTTTTGTGTATTACGAATTATTTATATAAATAATATCAAATATTATTTCGTATGTATAAACTATTCTTCATCAATAAATAATTTAATATGTTTTGCAAAGGTTTTTTATATTTAATGAAATGAAAGACGTAACAATTTAACGACCGCCAAACGGTCGATATCCAAAAACTCAAAACCTCGAAAATAGTAAATATTTAAATTAAAAAAAACCGCGAAAATAAATATGTCGACCGACACACGGTCGGTAAATGATTAGGCGCGAAAAAAAATTGGCAGGAAAAAGCCATTTTCCGACCGCCGTGGCGGTCGGTATTACCGACCGACCATATGGGCGGTCGGTAATACCGACCGTCATGACGGTCGGAAAATGACTTTCCAATTTTTTTTTTAAAAAACTCTTATTTAGTCGGTAAACGGTCGGTGTACGGTCGGTAAATTATTTCCGACCGAAGGTCGGTCGGTAACAAAATTTTACCGACTAATTATACACCGACCTCCTTTTACCGACCGGCGACGGTCGGTAAATTGAGGCACCGACTGTTAACGGTCGGTAAAAAGCGGTCGGCCGAAGCTTATTTTCTTGTTGTGCATTTGTTTCCCTTGCCCCATATCTCACGGCCCTCCTGTATTTTTTCTTGCTAAATAATTTATTTCTTTTAATCAATATTATTATTAAACCTTTATCTATTTTGACTAAACCTAAAGGCCCTATCTTTGCTTCCTATTTTGACTACTAAATTTTAGGAGTTCAAACCCCCTATTACCCTCCATCATTCACGGCCCCCTTGTTGATTTCTTTAAATTAAATAACTTATTTTGTTCAACCAATTTAATTAAGTGAATTATCTATTTTTGACTCATTCCTAAAAACCCTATTTTTATTCCAACCTCTCCTATTTTTACTACTAAATTATAGGAAGCCAAAACCCCCTCTTGTTATTCATTCTACACGGTCAACCCTAGTAAACAATACCAAAATTGTTTATTTATTCTTTCTTTCAAGAAACAACTACTGCTTATCCCTAATTCTTTCCTATTATTCCAACCCTTAAAGATTGATCAAGAAACCAAAGAAACTTCAAGAAAACACTCAAGAACCGTGACCCCTTGCTAGATATTCGAACCCCATCCATAATCCAAGGTAATTAGATCTGCTTTATTTAATCAATAGGATAGATTAGCAATATAATTGTTAGAATAGGTTAAATCATGTTTAGAATTATGTAGAACTGTTTGGAATTACTGTATTTTGAATTATATTTTGGTGGATCTTGATAGATGTCGTGTAGTACTTATGAACAAACATGATGTTTAATTAAATTATTTTACTTGTTTTATCACAGTTCTTGCTTGTTTTATGATTCTTGCTAATTAAAAATTGATGAATTAATTATTGAAAGAATATGTAAGTATGCCGTGTGATTACTCCATTGTTCAAAGGTTATCTTGATATAAAAATATGATTTTTATGCAATAATCTTGTTCTTTAATTAATCTTTTATGTTAATCTTGAAGTTAATCTTTGATTTAAGTATAATATGATGGTTTTAATTTGATGATTTAAGGTTTAAGTTGTAATTTACGATGTAATATTAAGTTTATATGATTGATTTATGACGATTATGTTTAATTAATTTAAAGAATGATTCTTGTTGTTTCCCTTGATTGTGTCGAATGTTGTCAAGTAATAAAAATAGGATTTTTATCATGTTTTAAGTATTATTGATTGATGATTGTTAGTTTATATGATTGATGGTTTATTTAATTGATTAATTAAAATTGTTTGTGTGTTTATTTAAAGAATTGTATTAATTATTGATTATTGTTTACTTTGGGAAAAGTCGTGTGGTATGAGGATTAAGATAGAGTTTTGGGTCAAGTTAATATGAGTTAGAATTGAATAGAAATGAAGTTGAGTCAATAAGGAATTGAATTGTGAAAAGGAACCAAGAACAGAACAGAACATAATTGAATTGAAAAGATGATTAACTATGAAATGACCGTCTATCTAGTGGCACAAGTGCCATGAACATAGGTATAGTCGAAGCCACTGTCCTATCTTCGGATTCGGGACAGTTCTTGGTCCCTGTGCTTGGGGAGTAGATCTTCGTCGTTGACCCGACATGAGCAAGGAAAGTTGGGGGGAGTAGATCTTCGTGGTTGACCCCTTACGAGCATATGACTGGTCATGGATTAGCACCTGAACTGAATAGAATAGAAGAGTCAATAGAAGTGTCAAGTGGTCTAGAACGGAATGAGTTGGTATAGAAGGTTTTGGTTTATCATGTTATGGTTATATGACTGGTCATGGATTAGCTCTAATGATTATGTTTCTAATTGTGTTCTACTGATTAACTAGAACAATCTAATTACTCACCACTGACTGTGGACCCCAAAATCCTTTTCCAGGTACAGGTGGTGACTGAATTGGGCTACGCATGGGCTGGGATTGTGAGCTAGCCAGCTTAGTAGTTGACCCTGTTGATTAGTTTTAACTTATGTTTTTATTGTTATTAGAGGACTATTCCTTACTCTGTAGTAATTATGGACTTTGGACTATTATTTAAATTGGATTATTTATTAGTTTTATTAAATAATAAGATTAAGTTTAGAGCTTCCGCTGCAGTTTATGAATTTAATCTTAAAGGTTTTTGGAAGATAAAGATCTGTAATGTTGTTTTCCTCCGAAAACAACGCTGCTAAATTACGGGTCGTTACAATAATGACCGGTACATGTATTGTTAAAGATAAGATAAGTATTGTTAACGGTTAATAATATGAAAAGATAAGTAACCACTAGATGATTATGGTATTTTCGAATGACTTGTTCTATTATACGCATGTTATGATATGTTTTCCGCTGCGTATTTCTGATTAATATTGCTATTTTATGATGTTATTTGATGATGGATCTTCATTATTATGTGATATATACTTTGATTATTTCTATTATATGATTTATGGTTCCACATTTAAGTGGGACGACCTAGTTACTCGCCACTAACGGTGGATCCCCCGATTACAGGTGAAGATGCTGAAGCTTGATTGGGCTATCGTATGGGTCGGGTTGTGTGTTTTTGCAACAGTATTTGAAGAAACCCGAGCTTTACCTAATTTTCTAGTGTATTTCTTTTTAGATTTCACCCAGCTTGTTGGGAATAGACTATTTACTTAGTTGTTTGATAATAACTTGGATAGTATTTCATTTAAAACTTTCCATCAGTTGAATAATTAATAAAGTAATTTCCTCTTTTTACGTTTAAAAGTTTGGATTTATTAATGATTAAGAATTTTTATGTTTGGTAATGATCCAAATGTCGATTTCGTTCGTAAATCGACAGCATATAAAAGTCAGGTCGTTACATATCTTCCCGGTCTATGAGGCTGTTTATAGCTCGGGCTCCGTTTCCCACTTCACCCTTTCATTTTGGAAGTGTTGGAGGGATACTAGCTCGACATCTAGCACTTCACCCCCAACACCTGGGCTAATATCTTTGGCTACATATCCACCTGTCAGCTGAAAGGCTACAGGATGTATTTTAATATTTTTTTCCCATATGAATCACCTAAACAAGGCTGAGAATAGTTGTAATGCTTGGTACTTTCTTAGTACTAGGCCGTATTATCAAATGAACTTCTCCAAAAACAATAAATGGAAGGATCGGAGAAATAGATTCCCTTACATAATGGTTGAGGATGAAGAACTGGATGAGAAGTGGAGTCGTCAGAATACCGCCCCCTATCTGTGCGGTCGAGACGTAGATTTGCCCCCAAACCATTATCAAGACGATGTGGTTCTCAAAGGAGACCACTTCAAAACAATAATTGTTTATTGTGCTAGCAAAAAGCACCAAGTCCCGGTAATTTGGGTGCCGGACTGGACCTTTTTAAAAGACAATAATTTTTTGTCAGCTGCGGGCTTGAGTTAAGCCATTGACAAAGGTATATTATTGCTCTTTTCTTCGTTATGATTTAATTTTCACCATGCCTAACTCCCCGCTTCTTTTTTTCGTAGAAAGTACTATGTCAAAGCTTTCCAAGGAGAAGGCCGGGGAGGTAATCGGCGTCGCCTATCTGGACAAGATGTACCAGGCTAAAATAAAGGCTTGAGCAGATAGCTAGGAAGGAAGAAACAATAATGGCGATCCCTTTCTTGGCCGAGGGGGTCATTTTTTGTAAATTGCTTTCAACATCCCCCTTCGGCCCTTACTGAGGCCGATGGGGGGGGGGGAAGGGGTTGCAAGTCATATAAGTATCTTGACCCACTCAGTCCTCTTATAGGCCCGAATATTTGGACTGTTTAATCTTATATCTTTTTCCTCATCTCAAATTGGGCCCAGTGACCCATTCTCTCCTCATTTGGTCGGCTCCCACATCATAGCCAAGGGGTAATTGTTCTTCTTTTTATTTTAATTATTTATTCTAATTAGATAATTGTTTATCTAATAATCTTAAATTAACTACTTTTACCTGGTCTCCCTAATTGTTGCAACAACTAACTAAAGTCACTCTATTTCCCCTATTGTTACTCCCTATTCACGGCCCCCTTTACATTTTTTTTATTTTATTTTTCTTTTGGTTCTTTTATAAAAGCTCATAACCTGATTACCTATTTCTCAATACAACTCTAAAACTCTCAAAAGAACTTTAAAAACTCCTTGTTGGCCGTGTATTTTTCGAACCATAGCCAAGAAATGTTCTTGATTTTCTTCTTCCTAATCCAGGTAACTAGACTATCTCATTTAAATTTGGTACAATTTTTCTATATAATTAATTAGGATTGAATCAGGAAAATTGATAGAATTAGTATCATGATAGGGCTAGGATGTTCGAACCATATGATGTAATTTACTATGTTATTTTCTTGATATCTTTATGTAATCTTGATGAATTTTTAATTGTTTTAATTAATTCTATGCATAAAATAATTTATTCAATCATATATTTATATTGAATAATTGTATGATAATTTGTTGAATCATGTTCTTGAATTTTCGTGTGAAAGTCGAGTGACCTATGATGATTTTATGATGAATTTTATGATATTTCTTGAATTAATTTGATGATCTTGCTTGTTTAATTGTTGATTAAACTCTTAAATTAAAATAATTATTTTTTGTTCATGTTGTTCAATATGTCGAGTGGCTTAAGGATTAAGAGGGAAATAAAAATCTGATTTTTATTGTTGAATCTTGTTAATTCTTGAATTATTATTAGTAATCTTGATCTTAATCTTTAATTTAATCAAGTTATTGTAAATTCTTGAATTTAATCTTATTATTGTTCTAAACCTTAAAATGTCGTGTGGTTCATGCATGAAGAAGGATTGATTTTTGATCTTGTTTTAGTCCAAATTTGATGATTTAATGATTAAAGCATGATTTTATTATTTATTATCAAGTTTATATGATTAATTATTGGTAATTGTATTTGATTAAACTAAAGTGTCAGTTTTGGTATTTTTGGTCATGAATGTCGAGTGGTATGAAATAGGAAAAATAGGATTTTTATCATGTTTTTAGTAATATTAATTGAAGATTGATAGTTTATATGAATATTTGTTTATTTGATTGATTTATTAATTGTTTATATAATTATTTAAGGAATTAATTTAATTATTGTTTTGTCGTAAAAAAATGTCGAGTGGTATGATAAGAGTTTTGATCAATTTTAGTTTACTTTTGGCTTATGATAATTTAGTTGGTAATTTTAGGAATTAATATAATTAAAGGAATAAAAGGAATTAATAAGATAAGTTGCAATATGAAGGAAAGGAATAATCTAAGGGAAATTCCCATTGGTACCACTGTACTTTTGGGAATTCCCATTGGTACCATCGAGTTTTTTTTAATCCCAATTATACCATTACTTTTTACTAAAATCCCAAATGTGATATCTAAAATTAAAAATCTGTTAAAAAAAGAAAAAAAAGCAAAATCTAATTAAATTTAAATAAAACATTAAACTTAAATAAAAAAATCAATTTTTTTTTAAAAAAAATCCAGCCCACTCCCCTGCCATCCACCCACCTCCCTCCATAGCCACCACCCTCGCCACCACTGCCCCCAATGCCACCCCCATCGCCACAATTGCAACACCAAAAGCCCATCCTCCGTCGAACGCCATCAAGTACACCCAAAGCCCATCCCATCCCCTATCGAACCTCCAATGCCGCCGAAACCCAGCCCCTTCGAAACCCGCCCATATCGACCCCTACCCCCTTCGAAATCCCAATCAAACACAATCAAATCCCATCGAAACCCCAATCAAATCTCCCCCGTCGCCCGCCGTTGTTCAATTTTGCGGATTTAGGGTTCAATTTGGTGATGGGGGGTCGATTTGGTGGCGTGGCAGTGCATTGGTGATGGTCGTGATTGTGGTGTAGCGGTGCAGCGGTGATGCTCGTGATGGATGGTGGTGGCGACGTGATGGGGGCGGTTCGACGGGGTTCAAATCGGGGTGGGTAAGCGCGGTGATGGCTAGGTTAGGGTGGGGAGATGGTTCGAATTGCACGTGGGAAGTTGTTGTGGTGGTGTCGGTGGGCAGGGGAGGAGGTATTGTAGAGGTTTCGGAGGCAGGGGGTAGGGGGTGGCGGTTGCTGGCGCCTGGTGGAAAGGGGTGCGGTGGCTGGGGAGGAGGTGTGATGGGTGGCTGTGTTTTTTTTTTTTTAATAATAGTAATTTTGTTTATTAATGATAATTAATATATTTAATTAATTATTTTTAAATGTTAAATATGTTAGTTGACG
This sequence comes from Salicornia ramosissima, assembly GCA_951394345.1. Lineage (NCBI taxonomy): Eukaryota > Viridiplantae > Streptophyta > Magnoliopsida > Caryophyllales > Amaranthaceae > Salicornia > Salicornia ramosissima. The sequence continues at coordinate 33,427,382 of OX596237.1, forward strand.
GAATATTCCGTTAACTAACGAAATTTTTCATTAGTAATGTTACATTTGGGAAATGAGTAAAAATACAATGGTACCGATGGGATTAAAAAAAACACAATGGTACCATTGGGAATTCGCAAAACCTCAATGGTACCATTGGGAATTTCCCATAATCTAATGATAAGAATAACTTATAAGATGATAAGAATAACTTATAAGATGATAAGAAGTATTGGTCTCATGATGGCCATGTCGATAAGATAAGATAAGAAACGGACGCCTGTTTGGTGATACACGGGTCACCAGATTAGGTTAAGTCGAAGCCATTGCCCTACTGCGGTCTCTGGGCAGTTCTGGATCTTAAGATGTGTAATCGTCTAAGTAGTAGTACATGGGCTACTATTTAGGAGTTATGGCTATAGCTTAGGCTTAGTTCTTGAAAAGGAGAGCTACGGGTAGAATACACGGGTTCTTCCCGGCTCATTTTAGGAAAGTTGGGATGTACACGGGCATCCTTACGAGCTATAATGACCGGTCCATAAAGTTAAGAAGATGGTTAAAAGAAGGATTTTGGGTAATAATATGATAAGATAAGTATTATACAGGTTGGATATGATTATGTATGTATTAACGTATTTATATGTATGTATCTTATTTATGTATTGTATAAGTACGGTATGTTAAGTATTCCGCTGCGTACATCTTACAGGTATGTATTTATGTATGTATTTTGTATGTATTTGTATACGTATTTGTAGGTAATTGTGTATGTATTTCAAGTGCATTTTTATACGTATTTCGTATGTATTTTTATACGTATTTTGTATGTATTTTTACGTAATCTGGTATGTATTTTTATACGTACTTTCATGTATTTTTGTATGATTTTCTTGGTTAATTCTATGATATTATATGGTTAATGGTCCCTCATTTAAGCGGGACAACCTAGTTACTCGCCACTGATGGTGGACCCCCCCATTTCAGGTGATGATGCAGACGCATAAGTGGGCTTACGTTTGGTTCGGGTTGTGTGCCTTGTTGAGATTTATAGAGAGAACCCGGAGTCTATCTTATGTTGTTTTATTTCTATATTATTTAGTTTCACCCAGCCTGTTGGGAAGGACAGTTTAATTTGTATTTTAGATTTATTTAAAGAATTTTGGGACTTTTATTTAATTATTAGATAATAAACGGAATAATGAACTTTAATATTAATAATGTTATTTAAGTTTTGTTTGGTAATGATCCATTTGTCGATTTCCTTTGTAAATCGACAGCCTATAAAAGTCGGGTCGTTACAGTTGGTACCAGAGCATAGGTTAAGACCCTAAAGTTACTTCTCCATAAGTTGCTCGAAAGATGAGTGCTTTATGAATCACGAGTGTAACATAGCCTAAAATGGAAAACCTAAGTGAGTGAAGCCATGGGTAGAAACCTGAGATAAGATATTTTATCGTTTTTCGCGTTTCCTGACGTTAGTATGTGCATGTGTTCTTAATAACCTGAATCGTTGTTTTGTAGAATGTCAACTCCAGAACGCAATTCTCGCTTCAGACGCCGAGCTTTGGAGGATGCTATCCTCACTTTAGCTTAGAAGAGTGTCCAACCTCAAAGCAGCCAATCGTCCTTCGATCGGGTTGCACGACTCCAACCGACGGTCTATGATGGGGCAGCAGACCCGACCGTTCTCGAGAACTGGATTCGAGAAATGCGGAAGCTGTTTGATGACCTTGCATGTTCCGAGCGGGAAAGAGTTCCAATAGCGTCCTATTATCTAAGGGGCGAAGCTGACAACTGGTGGAGTACATTACGGGCCAATCCCGAAACAGAGCTAGTGCTGAACTGGGAAGACTTCATCGAGAAGATGCAAGACCGGTTTTATCCTGATGAGTTGAGATGGCAAAAGCAGGAAGAATTCCTCACACTCACCCAAGGCAGCATGTTCGTTCAAGCTTACACGGACAAGTTTACAGAGCTTTCTCGGTTCGCTACTGCGGTCATTCCTTCTGAAGCTGAGAGAGTCAAGCGGTACATAAAGAAGATGGACCCTCGCATCCGGGTTCATGTGATCAGTAGCAGAGCGACGACCTTCCAGAAGGCGTATGAAGTAGCTCTAGAAATTCAAGCGTCGGTCTCCGAGGAAGAAGCAACTAAGAAAAGGGTACCTTCGGTTCCTACTCCAGCACCAGCAAAGAAGCCTCGGTACGAGTCTACTCCGAAACCTCAGCAGGGTGCTCGACCAACTCCAAGTCAAGGCCCGAGGATCTGTCAAGGCTGCAAGAAAGAGTACCACCCAGGCAAGAGGTGTGATGGGTCGCCGATCGTGTGCTTTGATTGTGGTCGAGAAGGTCACAAGTCGGTGTTCTGTCCTAAGAAACGTCCAGCAACAACAACTAGCCTAGCACCGGTGAAGAACAGGATCTTCTGCATGACTCAGGAGGAGGCAGATGCTCAGCCAGATGTGGTCACGGGTACCTTCCTTGTCCATGATATTGATGCTTATGTTTTGTTTGATACGGGTGCTACTGTGTCTTTTGTTGCTAGATCTTTTGTTGTGAAAGCTAACCTGATCGGAGAGTCTCTGGTCAAATCTGTGATAACTCTCCCTTCGGGAGAGGATTTTGCTTGCCACCGAGAATACAAAAACGTTCCAATTGTAATCTCGGGAGTACAGTTTGAAGTTGATTTGAAGGAATTTTCGATGATCGAGTTCGATGTGATCTTAGGAATGGATTGGTTGGCCAAGTATCACGCAGCCTTTCGATGTCAAGATCAAGCCATCACCTTGTGTGGTCCCAACGCAAAAGGGTAACCCATGTTGGGAAGCCCATGAGTAAAGGTGTGAAGATAGTGTCTACAATAAAGATGTGCAGTCTGCAGCGCAAGGGTGAGAGGGTGTACTTATGTCAAGTCAAATACATGACCAAAGAAGAGTTGTTGGAAGCCATTCCTGTGGTTCGTGATTATGCAGACGTGTTCCCAGAAGAGTTGCCAGGGATACCACCGGAACGGGAAGTGGAATTCAACATCGATTTAGTGCCCGGAACTGCCCCAATTTCGAAGGCTCCATATTGTATGGCCCCTGCAGAATTGAAGGAGTTGAAGACCCAGTTGTAGGATCTAATTGACAAGGGTTTCATAAGGCCTAGTGTGTCTCCTTGGGGTGCTCCGGTATTGTTCGTCAAGAAGAAGGATGGCAGCATGTGGCTATGTATAGATTACCGGGAACTTAACAAGGTGACGATCAAGAACAAGTATCCTCTGCCCAGGATTGAAGATTTGTTTGATTAGTTGAAGGGAGCCAGTGTATTCTCCAAGATTGATCTCAGGTCGGGGTATCATCAGATTCCAGTGAAGCCGGAAGATATACCGAAGACCGCTTTCCGCACTAGATATGGGCACTATGAGTTTGAGGTAATGCCATTCGGTTTGACTAATGCTCCTGCTGTTTTCATGGATCAGATGAACCGGACGTTTCATCATCTCTTGGATGTGTGTGTAGTGGTGTTCATCAACGATATTCTCATATACTCGAAGAGTGAACAAGATCACACTCAACATTTACATATGGTGCTAGGTGTCTTACGAGCCCAGAAATGGTTTGCAAAGTTGTCTAAGTGCGACTTTTGGCTCAAGGAAGTAGCCTTTCTAGGACATGTGATCAATGCGAACGGTGTCAAGGCAGATCCAGCCAAGGTAAAGGCGATAGTGGAATGGCACAGTCCTAAGAACGTGGCCGAGATTCGTAGTTTTCTTGGCTTGGTAGGTAACTTAAAACATTTCATAAAGCTAATGTGCTATTTATGCGTGAATACTTACCTGTGAAATTCTTTCGGTATCAAGTTACTATCGGAGATTTGTGAAAGATTTCTCCAAGGTAGCAGCAACTATGACCAAACCGTTACACAAAGACTGCAAATTTGTGTGGTCAGATCTGTGTGAAGAAGCATTCCAGGCCCTCAAACAGAGTCTAGTATCTGCGCCAGTTCTTGCTTTGCCAAATGAAGGTGTGGGTAATGAGGTCTACAGTGATGCGTCCAAAAAGGGTCTAGGTTGTTAGCTGATGCAAAGAGGCAAGGTGATTGCATATGCTTCGAGACAACTCAAGGTTCATGAGCAGAATTATCCTACTCACGACTTAGAGTTGGCAGCTGTAGTGTTCGCTCTGAAGATTTGGCGACATTATCTCTATGGAGCTACTTGCAAGCTATTCACCGACCATTCGTGAAGCCAAACTTCAAGGCAAGGTAAAAGACTTCACGATTGATTCAGACGGCGGTATGAAGTTTCGCAACAGGTAATGGAGTTAAAAGTTATAGTTAAACTGTTTTCACCTAATGGATACTAAATTTTACTCCACAACAGGTCGTGTGTGCACCAGAATTTGAAACTGAGAAATCGGATCATGGGAGAGGCTCACAATACTCCCTATTCGGTGCATCCAGGTGGTCGGAAGCTCTATAAGGACCTGAAGGAATATTTTTTGTGCCGAGGATGAAGCAAGAAGTCGCAGACTTCGTTGCGCGGTGTCTCACCTGCCAGAAAGTTAAGATTGAGCACCAAAGACCAGGTGGACTGTTGAAGCCATTACCGATACCCACATGGAAGTTTGATTCCATATCCATGGATTTTGTAGTGGGCCTACCAGCGACATCTACGGGTTTGGATACTGTTTGGGTAATCGTGGATCGTTTGACTAAAGTCGCCCGATTCATTCCGATGAAGGTAACTTGGTCGATGGAGAAGATGGCGGAAGCTTACTCGAGGGAGATCATACGGTTTCATGGTGTACCTAAGGATATCATGTCCGACCGAGATCCCCGATTTTTGTCACGGTTCTGGAAGTCTTTGCAAGAGGCTTTTGGGACTAAGCTTAATTTGAGTACATCATTTCACGCAGCCACAGATGGGCAGACGGAGCAGACCATTCAGACGCTAGAAGATATGCTATGAGCTTGTGCGTTAGATTTCCAGCAGACTTGGGTTAAATCTTTGAGCTTGGTGGAGTTTTCGTACAACAACAACTATCATGCTAGTATCAAGATGGCTCCTTACGAGGCGTTGTATGGGCGCAAGTGTCGCAGCCCTACTTGTTGGAGCGACATCAACGATGCTTTGGTGATTGGTCCTGATCATATCAGGGACACGGTGGAGCAAGTCAAGATCATCAGGGCAAGGTTGCAGGTAGCTCAGAGTCGACAGAAGTCGTATGCTGATCGTCGACGAAAGCCGTTGGAGTTTCAGGTGGGTGATAATGTTCTTCTGAAGGTGTCTCCGATGAAGGGTGTAATTCGGTTTGGCCAGAAGGGTAAGCTCAGACCCAAGTATGTAGGGCCATATGAGATTCTAGAACGGTTCGAAGAGGTTGCTTATCGATTGGCGTTGCCTCCGGATCTATCGAAGGTTCACGATGTATTTCATGTATCCCAGCTACGGAAATACGTGAATGACCCCTCTCACATTATTCCGGTGGAATCGTCAGAGATCGAGCCGAATTTGACCTTTGAAGAGAAGCCGGTGCGGATTTTGGATCGCCAAGATCGGAATTGTGGCATAAGGTGGTACCTTTGGTTAAGGTACTCTGGCGTAGTCAGAAGTTCGAAGAGGCTACGTGGGAGACGGAAGCTTCGATGAGAGATAAGTATCCCGAGCTGTTCGAAGCAGGTATGCGGCTCTTTTGGTCGTTTTTGTTTTTATTTTGGTTTATGTTTGCAATTGTTTTATGCATGTATGTGCTTTGAGCTTCGTTAAGTAAATTTCGAGGTCGAAATTTATTTAAGGAAGGGTGACTGTAATAACCCGAAATTCAGGGCCAGAAAATTTCGCGGTTAATTAATATTATTTTATTATTCTAAGTCCAAAAGGCCCGAATATTTGGACTGTTTAATCTTATATCTTTTTCCTCATCTCAAATTGGGCCCAGTGACCCATTCTCTCCTTCTTTGGCTGGCTCCCACATCATAGCCAAGGGGTAATTGTTCTTCTTTTTATTCTAATTAGATAATTGTTTATCTAATAATCCTAAATTAACTACTTTTACCTGGTCTCCCTAATTGTTGCAACAACTAACTAAAGTCACTCTTTTTCCCCTATTGTTACTCCCTATTCACGGCCCCCTTTACATTTATTTTATTTTATTTTTCTTTTGGTTCTTTTATAATTGAATAGGTAACAAAGCTCATAACATGATTACCTATTTCTCAATACAACTCTAAAACTCTCAAAAGAACCTTAAAAACTCCTTGTTCGCCGTGTATTTTTCGAGCCATAGCCAAGATCTGTTCTTGATTTTCTTCTTCCTAATCCAGGTAACTAGACTATCTCATTTAAATTTGGTACAATTTTTCTATATAATTAATTAGGATTGAATCAGGAAAATTGATAGAATTAGTATCATGATAGGGCTAGGATGTTCGAACCATATGATGTAATTTACTATGTTATTTTCTTGATATCTTTATGTAATCTTGATGAATTTTTAATTGTTTTAATTAATTCTATGCATAAAATAATTTATTCAATCATATATTTATATTGAATAATTACATGATAATTTGTTGAATCATGTTCTTGAATTTTCGTGTGAAAGTCGAGTGACCTATGATGATTTTATGATGAATTTTATGATATTTCTTGAATTAAGTTGATGGTCGTGATTGTTTAATTGTTGATTAAAGTCTTAAATTAAAATAATTATTTTTTGTTCATGTTGTTCAATATGTTGAGTGGCTTAAGGATTAAGAGGGAAATAAAAATCTGATTTTTATTGTTGAATCTTGTTGATTCTTGAATTATTATTAGTAATCTTGATCTTGATCTTAATCTTTAATTTAATCATGTTATTGTAAATTCTTGAATTTAATCTTATTATTGTTCTAAACCTTAAAATGTCGTGTGGTTCATGCATTATGAAGGATTGATTTTTGATCTCGTTTTAGTCCAAATTTGATGATTTAATGATTAAAGCATGATTTTATTATTTATTATCAAGTTTATATGATTAATTATTGGTAATTGTATTTGATTAAACTAAAGTGTCAATTTTGGTATTTTAATTTGGTCATGAATGTCGAGTGGTATGAAATAGGAAAACTAGGATTTTTATCATATTTTTAGTAATATTAATTGAAGATTGATAGTTTATATGAATATTTGTTTATTTGATTGATTTATTAATTGTTCATATAATTATTTAAGGAATTGATTTAATTATTGTTTTGTCATAAAAAAATGTCGAGTGGTATGATAAGAGTTATGATCAATTTTAGTTTAATTTTGGCTTATGATAATTTAGTTGGTAATTTTAGGAATTAATATATAATTAAAGGAATAAAAGGAATTAATAAGATAAGTTGCAATATGAAGGAAAGGAATAATCTAATGATAAGAATAAGTTATAAGATGATAAGAAGTATTGGTCTCATGATGGCCATGTCGATAAGATAAGATAAGAAACAGACGCCTGTTTGGTGATCCACGGGTCAACAGATTAGGTTAAGTCGAAGCCACTGCTCTACTGCGGTCTCTGGGCAGTTCTAGATCTTAAGATGTGTAGTCGTCTAAGTAGTAGTAAAGGGCTACTATTTAGGAGTTATGGCCATAGCTTAGGCTTAGTTCTTGTAAAGGAGAGCTACGGGTAGAATACACGGGTTCTTCCCGACACATTTTAGGAAAGTTGGGATGTACACGGATATCCTTACGAGCTATAATGACCGGTCCATAAAGTTAAGAAGATGGTTAAAAGAAGGATTTTGGTTAATAATATGATAAGGTAAATATTATACGGGTTGGATATGATTATGTATGTATTAACGTATTTATATGTATGTATGTTATTTATGTATTGTATAAATAGGGTATGTTAAGTCTTCCGCTGCGTACGTCTGACAGGTATGTATTTATGTATGTATTTTGTATGTATTTGTAGGTAATTGTGTATGTATTTCATGTGCATTTTTATACGTATTTCGTATGTATTTTTATACGTATTTTTTATGTAATTTTATACGTACTTTCATGTATTTTTGTATGATTTTCTTGGTTAATTCTATGATATTATATGGTTAATGGTCCCTCATTTAAGCGGGACAGCCTAGTTACTCGCCACTGACGGTGGACCCCCCCATTTCAGGTGATGATGCAGACGCATAAGTGGGCTTACGTTTGGTTCGGGTTGTGTGCCTTGTTGAGATTTATAGAGAGAACCCGGAGTCTATCTTATGTTGTTTCATTTCTTTATTATTTAGTTTCACCCAGCCTGTTGGGAAGGACAGTTTAATTTGAATTTTGGATTTATTTAAGGAATTTTGGGACTTTTATTTAATTATTAGATAATAAACGGAATAATGAACTTTAATATTAGTAATGTTATTTAAGTTTTGTTTGGTAATGATCCATTTGTCGATTTCCTTCGTAAATCGACAGCCTATAAAAGTCGGGTCGTTACATCCCCCCTCGGCCTTTATTAACGCCGAGTGGGGGTGTTGTGAGCTATATTAATAGCTTGACCCACTCTGTCCTCTTATAGGCCGAGGAGGTCGTTTTTTGCAAATTGTTTACAACATCCCCCCTCGAGCCTCATGCAGGCCGGGGAGGGGGGGGGGGGTATTGTAAGTTATTTCATGAAATTTCCCTACTCGACCATTCATAGGCCAAGGGGGTAGTAGTTGGAAGGTTGATTGCAATAACCCCTCTTGGTCCTTTTGGAAGCCTATGGGGAAGTTGTAAGCAACTTAGAAATATCGCCTCACTCGGCCATTCCCTGGGTTGAGGGGGTCGCAGTTGGAAGGTTGTTTGCAATAGCCCCTCTCGGTCCTTTTGGAAGCCGGGGGGTGTTGTAAGCAACATGAAAATATAGCCTCACTCGGCCAATAGATGGGCCGAGGGGGTCGAAGTTGGAAGGTTGCTTGCAAAAGCCCCTATCGGTCCTTTTGGAAGCCGAGTGGGGGTGTTGTAAGCAACCTGGAAATATCACATCATTCGGCCATTCCCTTGGCCGAGGGGGTCGTAGTTGGAATTAAGGTTGCTTGCAATAGCCCCTCTCGGTCCTTTTGGAAGCTAGGGGGTGTTGTAAGCAACATGGAAATATCGCCTCACTCGACCATTCCATGGGCCGAGGGGGGTGTTGTAAGTAACTTGGAAGTATTGCCCCACTCGGCCATTCCATGGGCCGAGGAGGGATGTTGCAAGTAATTTAAATATATTTCCCCACTCGACCATTCCATGGGACGAGTGGGGGTATTGTAAGTAATTTAAAAATATTGCCCCACTCGACTATTCCATGGGCTGAGTGGGGGTATTGTAAGTAATTTAAAATGTTTGCCATGCTCGGCTTTTAGAGTTCTTACTTACGAATTTTACACTTGCAGGCAAGTGATGCCCCATCTCAAGGGGTTAAGAGAAAGGGCGCCAGTGCTTCTGGCGCCAAAAAGAAAATTAAAGCCCCTAAGGCCCCGACTGACAAGGGGAAGGAGCAAATGACCGCCGATGAAATTGAGGCGGTTGAAACTAAGTTCACCCCCATTTTGGGAAAGGATCAACTGCTGCTATGTCAGTCTACCAACCAGGGGTTGTTGACACCCCCGGCGTGTTTGCTCCTCCTAACGCCTTGGCCGACATCCCAAATTCGGTATCCAAACACATTCCGCTAGCTATCAGGGATCTGGCGAATACAATGGGAGGTAAATACTACCCTGACCGAGTTTGGACCATTCGGTCTATATCAGGTAACACTATCTCATCTTCTCCCTCTCATCTAGACTCAATAGTGCTTCCTAGTTATGACCCTTCAGGGGGGCCTACTAAGGAGGAGTCCAAGAGTATGCCAAGGAAGTGGCCCACAACCTGAGGGGCTTTCATGATGGGCACATCAAGCTCATTCTATAAAACTTAGCTGAGGTATATTTCCATAATTGTGCTTATTTTAGTTAAATAGTTCTTGAATAATTCTAATATTTTTATTTTAGGCCATGTTGAGGTTTGATGGGGCCAGGCAATGGTGATGCAGGACGAGATGGTCCAACGAACGACATCAACGGTCACCGACTATAATTTCGTTCACTTTTTACTTGGATAGTTTTGAACTCTTATTTTAGCCCTTTTTTATTTTTTTCGGGTTGTAATAAGTAACTTAAACTCTCGTTTTTATGCGTTAGTTAAGATAGCATGTGTAACGGAGCTAGGAGGACAAGCAAAAGAAGCAAAGTAGGGCTTACACGGCCATGCACGACTTTGCATATGGCCGTGTAGCAAATAGAAACCCAGGGAAAGATTTGCACGACCGTGCAGAGGTCAGTGGGAAGTTCCAGGCTTGTACGATCGTGCAGGCTAATGCTGCACGACCGTGCAAGCACGATGGATTTTGCCACGGTCGTGCATGTTAGGCTGCACGACCTTGCACGATCCAGGGAGCTTGTTTTGGTCGTGCACGACTGAGCAAGGTTGTACTGGACGACCGTGCGCGGCCCTGCACGTATATTTCGTATTTTTGCTTATTTCCCCTTGTTTTGTTTAGTGTCTTTCTAATCTTGGCCCTTGATTGCTTAGAGATTAATGGCCTAGATTAGAAGCTTCATCAGGGGTTGCTTAGCCTTTAAATAGCATGCTTTGCCCCTGTTGTAATCACCTTTGGTTGAATTAAAAATCTGAGATTTCTCTCTATGGTATACTTTGTGAATCTTCCTTCCTTTTTGGTTGCAAATTTTGCTAAACTTTTTGATTGGTAAGTTATCTTCTAGTCATTACCTTTGTGATTTTTGATTAGATTATGTTTAGCTCTTGATGATTAGTCCTTAGTGAGCTAATTTTCAAGTTCATATCCTATATTTATGTTTGTTTTGGTGTTCCTATTTGGAGCTTAATCTAGACCTACAAATTTTTGAAATTTCATGAGTTTTTGCTTGTTTTTGAGACGCCATCCTACATCAAATGGTGAAATGATCAGGTAAAGGCGATTAAGCAGTCTTGGGTCGAAGTTAGTGAAACAAAGGATGCTTCTATGTTTACTACACTTCGACAGGATCAACTAACTGGTGCTACTATGGAATCACAGGCCGACACCATCATTAACCTCAAGGACGAGTGCGCCACCCATCTCTCCAAGGTGGTTGTTACTAAGCCCGAGGCCCAGGTCACCCAGCTCCAAAATGAGAAGAAGGAGCTGGAAGAGGATGTCTCTTCCCTGAAGAAGGGAATGGTAAAGAGAGTTTTAGAAGCTGAAGAGGCTTTTAAAGGAAAAGTGGTCGAGGCCTGGAGCATTGCCTATGCTAAGTCGAGCTTCAACCATCTTAGTCGAGCCATAGACTGGGTGGACATGAAGACCTTGGCCGAGAAGACAGGGCGTGCCCTCCCCCCTCATCCATCTGATACTGAAGATGAAGAAGAGGATGAGGAGGAAGAAAATGATAACAACGGGGCCAAAAGTTAATGTAATAACTTAGTTTTTTTGTTTAGTTTTAATTTAACTATTTTTTTTGTAGGCGGCTAGTCCACCATTATTTGTAATATACATTCAAATTTTATTAATATGACGAGTTTTTGTTTTCATTTCATCGAATCTATTCAACAATCTTATTTTTTCTTGTTGTTATATGCGTGCCCCTGAACATTATAGTTAGTCAAAAATTCAAGTTCTAGAATTTAAGGCTAAGTGTATTGTTCAAGTTACTTCAATCGAGCCCAGTGAACTATTATGACCGAGACCAATTATACTGAACTATTTTAAATCACTGAGGGCTTCGACCAATTATGGTCGAGGCACCCTTGGGTGTAGGTGCCAAAGGCAGTTAGCTATGCTCAAGGGCTATTATATGGACTTTGTCAAGTATGAAAATGGGCCTCTTACTAGGCCTAAAGTAGTCCTTATTGGCCACTGCCACATGGAATTTTCCATACCAAAAATGGGCCTTCAAGTGGGCCTAAAGTGCTAATTAAATAAATTTTATGGATTTTTATAGTAAAAACCTTAACTTAGGCCTCCAACTAGTTTTTAGGGAGTAATTAATGTTCCTAACCAACTTATAGGGGTAAAGTTGGAACTATTTCGGCTTAAAATTCTATAAATACCACTTAATTCATAGTAGTTTTTTACAATTCAATTAGCATTCTTAAGAGAGAAAGAAGAGAGAGAAGCTCTTCAGCATCATAAAGCTCTTCCTTTTTTAGAAGGTAATTTTTCTTATCTTCGCTTTCTTTATTATTTTTTTTTTATTTTTGTTAGTATTATTATACTGACACTCGTTCCTCCTTTGGCTCTAGTGAACATGTCTCGCTTCCCAAAGAGAAAGAGGTGCTACCCAACAGGCGGCTTCTTAGAGAGAAAGGAGACGAGGCTACACCTGTAACGCCCCAGTTTTTTGGTATTTTCTGCTATGTTTATTTGTCAATTTATGTTTCTTTTATGTTTATTTTATGTATGGTCCGAATTTATTTGGACTATTTATTTTTGTTTTATTTCTTGAATATGATTATTTTATTTTATGATTAATTGTTTTATTATTTATTTTATTTTATTTTGATTAATTAGAATTTTATTTTAATTTTCTAGTTAATTAATTAATTTTGGGCCAAGTGCAATTTAGACATTATTAGTCATGCTTAAGTGTAATTAGCCCAAATGAACTTGTTAGCCCATTTGAGCAAGCCCATAGCCGGCCCCCCCTTATGTTATGTGGCTTGATTTGCCACTTGCCTTGTGTTCACACCTTAACTAACTTCTATAAATAGAAGTAGTAGTAAGGCTTAATGAACATTTACCATCATAATCACCTTTTTCCCACAAGTAAAATTCAAACACTCTCTCCATCTTCGCTCTTGTTCCACACACCATTTTTGGCTAAATAACCCCAACCTTTGTTCATCAATCTTTTCAAACCCAAATATAAAGATTCAACCTCTATTGATCTTTGAGTAATCAAACACACTAGCTTTCATTGCCATTGTTCAAGTTGATTGTCCGGGTTTGGTTTCGGTTTTTGGGTTGGTTCGTGTGGGTCGTGGCTGGCCGTGTTCTTGTGAAGTCGTGTGGGTGGCCGTGCATCGAAGCCATGATTGGTGGTCGTGCCGTGCATCGAAGCCGTGCGTGTTCATGAAGGTGCACCGTGTTCGTGGTGGTTGTGCCTTGGTTTGGGCCGTGTGATTACGTTTCCGGGCAGCAAGTTTTCGTGTATTGTTGTGTTTATACTTCAATAAAGTAACCTGCTATCCTATCCTAGTTTGTATACCATGATTCATAGGGTAGATTAAATGATTAAATTAGACCGAAAGTTGATGATTATGACCTTATGCCATGCGTGATTTGTGGGTTGATTTAGGTAGTTGTTTCGTAATTTTCTTGCCTTGTTCCTATGTAATTTATGATTGGTTATGATAGTTTTATGTTTGATCATGTTCATGTTCGATTTTCGTGGAGTTTCGATGCATAGAATTGATGATTATGTTATTGAAAGTTAGCCATGTCATGCGTATGTTTTGGGTTGTATTGATGGTGATGATTCTTGATGATCTTGATATGTTTTATATGGTTCTTGAGTCTTGAATTGATGAACTAAGTTAAAGATTGTAATCTTGATATTGATTCTTGAGTTCTTGAGGTTTCTTGATTATGCTATGATGAATCTTGATTTTCTTTATTATGATTACGTAGTCTTTAAGTATAGATCTTGTAGTCTTGATTAAAGAAAGGTTGAAAGTAATTAAAGATTAATTAAAGTTAGTTAAAGAAAGTATAAAGATTGGTTAAAGAGGTTCCAAGATTATGGTTTTCATAGTTAGTCTTAAGTAAAGGCGTAACATGCAACTTAAGATTAACCAAGAATGTAAAGAACGTAAAGATAGCTTGAAATTTACTCTTAGACACCTAACCTTAGAGTAAGATTCTAAGACTTGGGTTAAGACGTTGCCCCTATCCTAACCGCGGTATTGGGATAGTGAATACTTACTATGTCGTCTTTGTGATATGGATTTCCGTAAGATGGGGTTCATGGGTTTGGAAATAAGATTCTCATTCCTGGCATAGTAGGAAAGTTCGTTCGCGTAAGATACGTTCGTACGAGCATAGTTCGGTCTAATATGTAAATGATAGCGACAAAGATTATGATAAGATTAAGTCAAGTAAAGTTAAGCGAGCTATTGTTATTATTATTATTATTATTATCATCATCATTATTATTATTATTATTATTATTATTATTATTATTGTTGTTGTTGTTGTTGTTGTTGTTGTTGTTGTTATTGTTATTTTACGTTTGCATGTTTGTTTGTATAAGTGCCTAATTTGTTGTTTGATTTAATCTATCATCATATGTGTCCACGTTAGGGTGGGACTGTTATGTTACTCGCCACTGATGGTGGATATATGTTCATTTTCAGGTAACTCGGATGGTGATGTTGATGCTTAGCTTGGGTTCGGGCAAGTGTCGATTTTCTATCTATAGTTGTAGTTGTGATTTCCTGTTATTAGACTTTAGACTGTTAGTATGTTGTATACTCTAACTCTGACATCTGTTTTGGAGTTAATTCTTTAGTGTTGACTATTTGGGACTTAGTTATGTACAACTTGTGGTTTTGTACGTTTTGGTTTTATAATAATAAAATTTGAGGTTTTGTTTTAGGTTTTAAGTTTGTTAGTATGTTAGTTTGACAATTCGACTCGTCGGTCTCTTCCGCGCCGTTCGATACGAGTTGGGTCGTCACAACACCAGTCAAGCTTCCAAGGGAGATGTTGGGTGAGTTATAAGACAAAGCTTTTTTGAACAAAAAGTATGAGTTGAAAATGCAGCAGTGGGAGGAAGACAATGCCCTAATAGTTAGGCTTCCAAGGGAAGACGAACCCTACTTGAACATGAAGTATGAGCTGAAGATGAAGCTTTGGGAAGAGAGGATGGGGTACTCTGTTAGTGTTGAGGCTTCGCCCTCTGGAGGAAAAAGAAAGAATGTTGAGCCCTCTGAATATAAGAAGAAGGGTAAGTTAGTCGACTCTGACTGTAATCAACATATTACTACTATTGATCAACTGAGGCTTGAACGTGACGCTCTTCAGCAGGACAAGGAAAAGATGGTCACTCTGCTGGCCTCAAAGGAAGATCATCTTCAAAGGCTGAATGATAAGGCTCCTTGGTCGGCAATAGAGACCATGGAAGCATATAAGAGGAAGGTCGAAGAGGCTTGGAATAAAGCTTATGAAAACAACGGTTTCGATCAATTCAGTCGATTCTTAGACTAGGTTGATATGAAAAGTTTGTGAGAGCACACTAGTCGACCCATAACCCCCTCGCCTATTAAGCCCGTTCTAGATGAGGATAGCGATAAGGCTAATAGCACTTAGGATAGCTTTTCTACTTTATTTGTAAGATTTTTATTTTGGTGTGGCAAGTATCGAGCCTTGCCTTCTTTTGTAATGCACTGATTTATGGTATTAATATAACAAGGGTTATATTTATGGCATTTTATTTGTGCCTATTCATTGATTTTTTCCCCCTGCACAAGACACTTGGTCTCACCCTTTTCCCCCCAAACCGAGTGATGTGTTCAAGGTTATGTCAATTAAATTTATTTGAAAAACATTTTAACTTGTCGAATGGCTCGGTCTATTCCAGTCGAGTCACACCTTACTGAATCATGTTAATCTTTTAAGTGGCTCGACCAATCACATCCGAAACACCCCTTAGTGAATCATATTAATTTTTCAGGTGACTCGCCCAATTACAGCCGAGACACCCTAGTGAATCATATTAATTTTTCGAGTGGCTCGACCAATTACGGCCGAGACACCCCGTAGTGAATCATTTTAATTTTTCGAGTGGCTCGACCAATTATAGGCAGACACTTCTTTAATGAAACACTTGGGAATGTATTAGGGGGCATGGGCGGCCACCCTTTTTGTAACGACCCTGATTTTATTGGTATTTCTGCCGGATGTTTATGTGTATTTGGGTGATGCTATGTGTAGTTCAAATTTAGTTTTGAACTATTTATTTTGTTTTATGTGAATAATTTCGATTTAATTCGAAATATTTTATTTTGATTAGTTATTATTTATTTTAATTATTATTTAATTAATTAGAATTTTATTATTTAATTTTCTAATTAATTATTTATTATTTTTGGGCTAAAACGGATTAAGCATGTTTAGTCATGCGGTTTTTGTAAGTTAGCCCAATTGATCACGAGAGCCCAATTTTGGCCCATGTTGCAAGCCAAAAATCGGCCCCCTCCTTGTGCATGGCAAGTTTTGCCACTTGCCTTGTGTTCACACCTTAACTAACTCTATATATAGATGAGTTAGTAAGGCTTGATGATCCTTTTGCTCAATTACCCACTTAAACACATTTGCCATCTTATTCTCTTGCCATCAAAGTTTAAGACACAAAACCTCCCTCCATTGGCTCCCATTCCACACGCCATTTTTGGCTAATCATCCATCACATTTGTTCATCAATTTCTTAAGCCCAAAACTTAAAGATTCATATCCTATTGATCTTTAAGTATCAAAACACAATCTAAATCTCTTAGTTCGCATTCAAGATCGTTAGTTCGGGTTTGGGTTTGATCGTGTTTATGTTCGTGTGAATGTTCGAGTGGTGACCGTGTGGGTGCCGTATTGAAGCCGTGCAAGGGTGGTGGTTTGTGTGGAGCCGTGCAGTGGGCAGCCGTGCAAGTGGTGGTGCCGTGTGTTCGTGGAGTGGGCAGCCGTGCCAAGGTGGTCCGTGGTGGTGCAGGCCGTGTGTGCGTGTGGTTGACGTGTTGCTTGGCCGTGTGTGTCTCGTTCCGGGCAGCAATTTTTGTGTTGATTTGTGTGTTAATCTTCGATAAGGTAACATGCTTTCTCAACTTAATTGGTGTACTATGATTCATAGTATGAATTAAATGATTAAGATTAGTTTATGTTGAAGTTTGATCATGATTTCATGTATGGTTGTAAATCTGATTTTGATGCGGTTTATGATGATTTTGGTGATTGAATATGTTAGTTTTATGATTGATTATGTTGGTATTAAGTTCATGTTGATTATGTTAAAGTTTGATGAATTTTGGATGCTAGTAAGTTGGTAATTTCATGGTTATATTTTGATTCATGCGTGTGGTTTATGTAAGTTGGATGAGTTCTTGATTGAAGTTCTTGAATCTTGATTGAGTTCTTGGTTGAAGATCTTGAATCTTGGATGAGTTCTTTATGAATCTTGGTTGAGTTCTTGATGAGTCTTGATAAGTTCTTGATTAAGTCTTTTAAGTTAAAGAAAGTTAAAGAAAGAGTTAAAGAAAACGTTAAGATGTTGTAAGATGATTGGTTTACGCGTTATTTTCTTAAGTCAAGGCGTAAGATGCAACTTAAGAAGTAACTAAGTGAGTAAACTTCGGATTAAAGTTAAAGAATGTAAGATTTAGCTTGATTTCGTATCTAGACGCCTGAAACTTAGAGTAAGATTCTATGGCTTGGGTTAAGACGTTGCCCTATCCTGACCGCGGTATTGGGATAGTGATTACCAGTATGTCGTCTTTGACATGGATTTCCAGTAAGATTGGTTTCATAGGATTTGGGAGTAAGATTCTCAATCCTGGCATAGTTGGAAAGTTCGATCGCGTAAGAGGCGTTCGTACGAGCTTAGTCCGGTCTAGTTTATGAATGATTGCGCCAAAGATAAGTTTGGATAAGTTGGTTGAGTCGAGTCTATATATTCTGGATGATTTTCGCATGATTGATGTTTTGGTTTGGATATTTGATTTATGCTATGTTCTTGTGTATTCCCGTTAGGGTGAGTCAGTTATGTTACTCGCCACTGACGGTGGACTGTTGTTTACTTTTCAGGTAATTCTGATGATGAGGTTCTTGCTTAGCTTTGGGTTGGGCGAGCGCCGCTATTTTGATTTAGTTGTATTTTCGTTGTTTTATGATTTTGGATAGTGTTGATCTTTAGTAGTGACTTTTGTACACTTTTGATTTAAACTCTGACATGTGTTTGGAGTTACGTTTGTTAGTGTTTGTAGTTTGACTTTTGGTTTAGTAATGTACAAACTTGTGGGTATTTGTACTTTTGGGTTATAATAATAATATCTTGAGGTTTTGTTTTGGTTTTTGGAGTATTTTAGTTGTTAGTTTTGACTATTCGACTCGTCGGTTTCTTTCGCGCCGATCTAAGCGAGTCGGGTCGTCACACTTTTTCCTCGTGAGTCTCGTCACTATTCGATATTTTTTGGAGCCAACCATAGGGGAATTAGGTCTTGGAGCCTGGTTTAGCACCAAGGGCATTCAGTCTTATGTTTATAAACAAAATATGGGACTGTAGCCTTAGAATTGCACTTTGGAAGTGATGGGGCCTTTGGGGACTATGTGCTGCCCTTTTTCATTGATACTATATTTGATTACACTGCCTCAAACCGAGGTATTACATCAAAATATATAAAATTACATACTAAAAAAACTATTTCCTCAGATGATCCATGTTCCAGGATCGTGGCACAGCAACACCTTCCATTGTATCCAGTCGATACTGCCTTGACAACCTTATAAGGTCCTTCCCATCTTAGAGTGAGCTTACCCTCTTCACTGGCCCGACCTTTTGTCTCCATTTTTCGTAACACATAATCTCCAATTCTGACTGGACGATTCTTGACCCGTTTGTTGTATTCTCGAGCCATACGGAGTTTATAGACCTATTGTCTTTGGCCGGTTGCTGGGGTATATGGACCTAATATATCCATACCCCACTTTACAAAAGGAAGCGGGCTGGTGATGGGAACAAGGGTATTGGAGGGACAATGTATGAGCTTTGCGAATTTTTGGCACTTGTCACACTTTTTCACCATCCACATTGCATTATCTTTTAGAGTCGGCCAGTAATAGCCAGTGCGAATGGCTTTTTCAGCAAGTGCTTTTCCCCCAATGTGGGAGCTACATAGACCTTGGTGCAGACCATCTAAAATTTTATGCCCCTTCTCGAGGGTGACACACTTTAAGAAAGGCTTTCAAAAAGCCTTCTTGTATAGTTCTCCATTGAAATTTCAAATCAAGCAACCCTTTACTCAGTTGCCCTTGCCTCTTTCTTATCAACTGGCAGCACGCCATTCAGTTTGTAGTTTAGGATGGCATCCATCCACGTATTACCGCGGTCCAAAGTTAGGACCTCTTGCTCAACTATACTTCTTTTTTCCTTAACCTCCCAAACCACTGTCCTCGGTGTGTCATTAACGGCCGAGGAGGCCAGCTTTGACAAGGCGTCGGCTTGACTATTGTCAGACCGATGCACATGCTGTAGGACAAATATTTTGAGGGTTGCACTCACCTCTTTCACCAACTGTAGGTATTCCTTCATTGCAGGCTCTCTTACCTCATAATCTCCATTAACTTGGCTTATAACGAGTTGAGAGTCGGACGAAGCCTCAATCTCATCTGCTCCTGCAGCAATACACATTTTAAGGCCCGTAAGGAGCGCTTCGTACTCAGACTCGTTGTTGGAAGCGTGAAATTTGAAGCGAAGTGCATATTCATAAACATCGCCTTCTGGAGAGACACAAAGGATGCCGGCACCACATTCATTTTGGGTTGATGACCCATCAACAAATAGCTTCCAGCAGTTAGTGCCACCCTTATTTTCAAAGTCAGACCTCGTCATCTCAGCAACAAAATAAGCTAGGGCTTTACCCTTGATTGCCTTTCTAGGCTCAAAAGATACATCAAAAGTATTAAGTTCTACTACCCATTTCACCATCCACCCAGAGGACTCAAGCTTAGTAAAAGGCTGCTTCAGTGTCTGATCAGTGTACACCACAACAGGGTGATTTGAAGTCTGGACGAAGCTTTTTTGAGGCTACATATAGAGCTAGTGTAACGACCCGTATTTTAGCAGCGTTGTTTTCGGAGAAAACAACAATACAGATCATTATTATCTAAAAACCTTTATTATCAGATTCATTAATTACAGCGGAAGCTCTAAGCTTAATTCATATTATTCAAATAAACCATTAAATAATCCAAAATTTATAAGATTCCAAAGTCCATTACTACTAGAACATAAGGAAAGTCTACTAATAATAATAATACAAAATCTAGAAATGGTCATCAAAATAAACTACTAAGCTATCTTGCACACAATCCTAACCCTTGCGTAACTCAATCAATCATCACATGTACCTGAAAAGGATTTTGGGGTCCACAGTCAGTGGTGAGTAATTATATTGTTCTACTTAATCAGTAGAACACAATTAGGAACATAATAATCAGAACAGGTCAACCAAACAATCAATCAAATCATCTAGGAAAGCATTCATAAAAAATAACGTTCAAGTACGCAGCGGAAAACAATCATAACAGCACAATAAACCAAGACCTTCTATACTAACTTATTCAGTTCTAGACTTCTTGACACCACTATTGACTCTTCAGTTCTATTCAATTCAGGTGCTAATCCGTGACCAGTCATATGCTCGTAGGGGAAACCTTAATTCTTCCCCAACCTTCCTTGCTAATGCCGGGTCAACCACGAAGATATACTTCCCGGGCACTGGGATCAAGAACTGTCCCAAATCCGAGGATAGGACAGTGGCTTCGACTATACCTATGTTCATGGCAACTTAAGCCACTAGATAGGCGGTTACTTTATAGTTAATCATCTTTTCCATCTTACAGTTATGTTCTTAATTCCAATTCACAATTCAATTCCTTATTGACACAACTTAACTTCTAATCAATTCTAGTTCGTCTTAACTTGACCCAAAACTCTAATCTAATACTTGTACCACTCGACATTCACCCAATAAAACAATAATTAATTCAATTCTTAAATAATCATATAAACAAATTTAATAAATCAATTAAATAAACAAATAATCATATAAACTAACAATCATCAAAAAATATTACTAAAAACATGATAAAAATCCTCCTTTTGTTACTTGATACCACTCGCTATTCATACCTGTCAAAACATCTTGGAATAATATTAGATGCACTCGACAAACATGGTTAATCATTAATAAATAATTCAAAATTCATCCAACATGATTCTAAGCAATTCTAAGTAGTTATAAGCAATTCTAAACATGATTAAACCTATTCTAAAAATTATATAACTAATTTATCCTATTGATTAAATAAAGCAATCTAATTACCTAATAATCTAATGTTGATGGTGAATGGTTCGATCTTCAAAGGCTAAAGGTTGAACTTTCTTTCATAAAGGTGTTTGAATTGATGAAGTGAAGGAAGTATTTGTGTGGGGAAAATGAGGAGTTTTTATTTGTAGTTTAGTTTTTATTTGTAGTTTATTTTTTTTAGAGATTAAGAATTATAAAAGTGGTTCTCCTTTTTGTGGTGTGTTGGTCGTGTAGAAATACTAGGCAAGGGAGTAAAACAAACTCCTAAAATCTAGTAGAGAAAGTAGGAGGATAAAAATTAGATTTTTTGGAATCTAGTCAAACATAGATATGATTTATTATTTTAGCTTAAAAAGGAATTAAATAATTTGAAGGAGAATGTAAGGGGGCCATGGGGTATCATAAGGAGGAAAGAAATTGGGCTTGGGTCTTAGCATAACAAGGGGAAAAGGTTTGGGCCAGGATAAAATAATTAGATTGCTACAACTAATTTAATAAATAATTAAATAATAATCAATTAAATAATTAATTAATTAATTAAGAAAAATTTAAAATATCCCGAAATTTCGGGGTATTACAGTCACCCCTCCTTAAGAAAATTTCGTCCTCGAAATTTTTCAAAAGGAAGCACACATTTTGCAAGCAATGAAAAATTACTTATCCCATAGCTCTACCTAAGTCAACACTCACTTAAGTTCTTGTGGTAAAACTAACTATGTTAACTCTCGGGATCATAAAGCGCACAATCTTTCGGGTTACTTATGATGAAGTAAACCTAAGGTTCGGCTCTGATACCAACTGCAACGACCCGTATTTTAGCAGCGTTCTTTTCGGAGAAAACAACAATACAGATCATTATTATCTAAAAACCTTTATTATCAGATTCATTAATTACAGCGGAAGCTCTAAACTTAATTCATATTATTCAAATAAACCATTAAATAATCCAAAATTTATAAGATTCCAAAGTCCATTACAACTAGAAAATAAGGAAAGTCTACTAATAATAATAATACAAACGTTAGAAATGGTCATCAGGATAAACTACTAAGCTATCTTGCACAATCCCAACCCTTGCGTAACTCAATCAATTATCACCTGTACCTGAAAAGGATTTTGGGGTCCACAGTCAGTGGTGAGTAATTAGATTGTTCTACTTAATCAGTAGAACACAATTAGGAACATAATAATCAGAACAGGTTAACCAAACAGTCAATAAAATCATCTAGGAAAGCATTCATAAACAATAACGTTCAAGTACGCAACGGAAAACAATCATAACAACACAATAAACCAAGACCTTCTATACTAACTTATTCAGTTCTAGACTTCTTGACACCACTATTGACTCTTCAGTTCTATTCAGTTCAGGTGCTAATCCGTGACCAGTCATATGCTCGTAGGGGAAACCTTAATTCTTCCCCAACTTTCCTTGCTCATGTCGGGTCAACCACGAAGATCTACATCCCGAGCACTAGGATCAAGAATTGTCCCAAATCCGAGGATAGGACAGTGGCTTCGACTATACCTATATTCATGGCAACTTAAGCCACTTGATATGCGGTCACTACATAGTTAATCATCTTTTCCATCTTACAATTCTGTTCTTAATTCCAATTCACAATTCAATTCCTTATTGACACAACTTAACTTCTAATCAATTCTAGTTCGTCTTAACTTGACCCAAAATTCTAATCCAATACTTTTACCACTCGACATTCACCCAATAAAACTATAATTAATTCAATTCTTAAATAATCATATAAACAATTTAATAAATCAATTAAATAAACAAATAATCATATAAACTAACAATCATCAACAAATATTAGTAAAAACATGATAAAAATCCTCCTTTTGTTACTTGATACCACTCGCTATTCATACCTGACAAAACATCTTGGAATAATATTAGATGCACTTGACAAACATGGTTAATCATCAATAAAAAATTCAAAATTCATCCAGCATGATTGTAAGCAATTCTAAGTAGTTATAAGCAATTCTATACATGATTAAACCTATTCTAAAAATTATATAACTAATCTATCCTATTGATTAAATAAAGCAATCTAATTACCTAATAATCTAATGTTGATGGTAAATGGTTCGATCGTCAAAGGCTAAAGTTTGAACTTTCTTTGATGAAGGTGTTTGAATTGATGAAGTGAAGGAAGTATTTGTGTGGGGAAAATGAGGAGTTTTTATTTGTAGTTTAGTTTTTATTTGTAGTTTAGTTTTTTTAGAGATTAAGAATTATAAAAGTAGTTCCCCTTTATGTGATGTGTTGGCCGTGTAGAAATACTAGGATAGGGAGTAAAACAAACTCCTAAAATCTAGTAGAGAAAGTAGGAGGATAAAAATTAGATTTTTTTGGAATCTAGTCAAACATAGATATGATTTATTATTTTAGCTTGAAAAGGAATTAAATAATTTGAAGAGGAATGTAAGGGGGCTGTGGGGTATCATAAGGAGCAAAGAAATTGGGCTTGGGTCTTAGCATGACAAGGGGAAAAAGTTTGGGCCAGGATAAAATAATTGGATTGCTACAACTAATTTAATAATTAATTAAATAATAATCAATTAAATAATTAATTAATTAAGAAAAATTTAAAATATCCCGAAATTTCGGGGTATTATAGCTAGCCCAAATTTCTCAATGAGGGGATACCTCAACTCATCGTTTCTTAAAATGTGGCTAACAAAACTAGACACCTTCTCGCCTGGAATAGGGCTTACCAGCCTTGGTAAGGTATGCATATGTTCCTTGAGTTTTGTGAAGGCAGATTCGGCCTCGACAATCCATTCGAACTTTGCTTTCTTCTTCACAGCATCGAAGAAGTAGTGACATTTATCCCCTAACTGGAAAAGAAATCGGCCAAGTGCGGCCAAATATCCGGTCAAGATTTGTGTTTCCCATACTGTTCTAGAGGAAGCCATGTCACTGACAGCCTTTACCTTCTCTGCGTTTGCATCTATGCCTCAATGGTCAATCAAGAAGCCTAAGAACTTTCCAGAGCCGACCCCAAAGACACATTTTTTAAGGTTCAGCTTCATGTTGTATCTCCTAAGGGAATCAAACATTTCCCTTAGGTCAGCAAGGTGGTTGGTTGGCTCTTTTCTTTTCACAATGACGTCGTCTATGTATGCTTCAAAGTTTCGCCCTAACTAGTGTTGGGACACCATGTTTACCAACCTCTGGAAGGTGGCGGGGGCATTTTTAAACCAAACGGCATCACAGTGTAGCAACATAGACCTTGTGAAGTAATGAAGGCTGTCATCTCTTGATATTCTAGGTGCATGGGAATTTAGTGAAAGCCTGAGTTGGCGTCCATGAAGCCCATAAGGGTGTGCCCTGCTGTGGAATCGACGAATTGGTCGATTTTTGGCAGAGGGAACCCATCTTTGGGACAAGCTCCGTTAAGATTTGTGTAATCTACACACATTCGCCAGGTCTTGTTAGGCTTGGGTACTAGAACAACATTTGCTACCCATTCAGGGTAGTAGCAAGGGAGAATGAACCGAGCTTCTAAGAGCTTCTTCACCTCTTCAGCAGCAGCTTTGTCTCTCTATTTCCCATGATTCCTCTTCTTTTGCCTGACCAGCTTCATGCCGGGTATAACATTTAATTCATGGGAAATAATGCTCGGGTCAATGCCCGACATTTCTTGTATTGTGAATGCAAACATATCTTGATACTCTTTTAGCAACTCTTCTAACTTCTTATTGTGGTCGGCAACCAAGGAGGATCCCACCTGTATGACTCAATTGGGTCGGTCAACGTCGAGAATCACATCACGGAATTTGCCGACAGGTTGTGGCCTCAGCTCATCGGGCTTGGTCGACCCAATCATCAAAACTTCTTGTTTCACCTCCTTTTTTCTCTTTTTAGGAGATTGCTCGACCTTTTCTTTTTTATATGAGGGGGACGAGGTCTTGAGAGTGGTGAGGTAGCATTCCCTGGCCATTTGTTGGTCGCCGTATATCGCCCCCACACTTCCTTCATTACACACAAATTTCATCAGCATCAAGTGAGGTACAATAACAGCCTTTACAACTTTTAACATTGGCCGACATATAATGATGTTATAGGCCGTCAAATCCTTCACTACCAAAAACTTTACAAACATATGCCTCGGAGCATTCTTTGAACCCATCTGGCTGGGTAAGGTGACTATGCCGACGGGGTGAATAACACCTCCCCCAAACCCTATGATGGGATGATTAATAGGTTGGAGTGCGTTGTCTTGAAACCTCAGCTTTTCTAGGTATGCAAAACTGATAATGTCTGTAGAGCTTCCAGTGTCAATCAGTATTCTTCTTAATTACAAATTGGCGACTTTGAATTCGACTACCAGGGGGTCGTCATGAGGGGCTTGTATGGTTGGTCGATCCTTCTCTCCGGTCAGCACTTCATGTATCTTATCTTCCTTCTTGTCTGTACTCATGACATGGGAGAGGCTACAAAGATGATCCTTCGTACCTCTGATGGTAGGACCCCCTGAGACGAGGCCTCCTGAAATCATGGCCACTACCTCGATGTTGGTTTCCTCTTCATCTCCATACTTCTGTGTTGTCTTTCTTTGAAACTTAAACTTGGATTTTACAATGTAAGGCTCCAACATGCATTTTGTTGCTAGCTTGTCCAACAACCGCTTCAAATTGAAGCATACATCGGTGTCATGCCCCACATCCTTGTGGTTTTGGCAAAATTTGTTGGTGTTTCCGTATTTAGACGGGCCCCTCAATGGCTGAGGCGCCTCAAAGTTGAACTTGTCCTTGATTTATATAAGGATGGCATGTGGTCGTTTGTTATACTCCTAGGCCAACTCGTAAGTACGCCTTTTCTTGGGAGCTTTCTGCTCCTTATAAGTGTTGTCGACCGTCCAAACCTCTCTCTTTTGGTCCTCCTTCTTGTGACTACTCTCCCCATGTTTGGACCTTCTTCCTTACCATCTCAAATTTAAACCTTGATTGGTAGAGACCCTTGACGAAGTTGTTGAATGTTACCCCCTCGGGGAGACCAGGTATTTGGAGCATCTCCAGATTGAATCTCTTGACTTATTACCTTAAGGTCTCGTTTTGCCCCTGAACTATTTTTCCAAGGTACATACTCTTCTTTCTCTCCTGATTGTTCGCCATGAAGTGATGTGAGAAGAACATGCTAAGCTCAGTGAAATTTTATCTGCAATGATCTGGTAGACTACTGAACCATTTTTGGGCTACTCTCTTTAATGTGGCCGGGAAGTACTTGCACCAAGTCGCATCGTCTACTGACTGAGCATACATCAGATGCTTATAAGTGGCCAGGTGATCATTCGGATCACCTATGCCATCATAAGGCTCGATGTGAAGTGCTTTTATTTTTTAGGCCCTTGAAGCTGTTAGTATGGCATTGCAAAATGGAGACTTCCAGGCCGCGCCCCCTGGAGGGTATGGAGTGGGATGTTATTGAACTTGAGCATTCAGGGGCTCGGCCTCAATGAAAGGCTCAGACTTAAATGACCCTTTCGGTTTAGGAGTAGGCGTCTGAACATGAGTCGAATGAGACAGTGTCTTGAATGAGCTTCGATGACTAGTATCCTTCAAGGTTGGGGTTGATGTTGTATCAGAGATATCTGATCTACTTATGAACATTGTTGTGAATGTTTCCTTTTCGCCCTCAGATATTCTCGAGCATCTCGGAATGCTTGATTGGACTCGTTGACCAAGGGGTCCCTCCTAGGTGGTATGGGAGCCTTAGTTGTTTTTACTCGCTGAGTAATGTTTTTCCAATCGAACTTTATCATTTTGGAGGGGGTCTTGTTCTTCTTCGAACTGGTTGGACCCTTCTTCTTCCCTTGGCTGGCCTTGGGGTCGGCTTTCACGTCCCAGGGTCGGCCTTCTTCCCGGCCTGCCCTATCATATCTTTCACCTGCATGGGTAACCAGTGATTGCCTCAGGTCGACCAATAGGTCCTTGATTTGAGAGAGAGAGATGGGTTGCTCCTCCTCGGGAGTTTGGGCCTCGGCCTAACTCACACGATATGTGGTCCTCTCCCTCCAAGGGGTCGGTCATGATCACCATCCCTCTCTTCTCCTTATGATCTTCTTCTACACTTACAAGTGAAGTTTGCCATAGTTTTGTGCCCTCCCCGCAGACGGCGCAAAATGTTTAAGGGTTTTTTAAGATTAAGGAGAGGGCTACATAAATTATGCTACAAACTTATTCCAAAATATAAATAAAGGGAAAATAAATGCAAATATAATTAAATAGGCAAAAAGAATATTATTAACTATGCTCACAATTAATCAAGTAGATTAACATTGATGACAAATTACAACTTAATGTCTTGTCAAATCAACAATCATTCAATCTGTCCCATCAATCAACTCATAAAAGGTTATATACAAGAACTTTCCTACAAACCTTGTTATTTTATCATTGTGGGATTAGGGTTTTACATATATGTTCCTTTTGATGAAATCTATAAGTTTTCTTGTGCTGAATTTCCATGGGTGTCATTTGTCTTCTTAGGGTGGTGCCACGTGGACATGCAGTATCCTGCCATGTGGACATGTAGTATCCTGCCACGTGAACCTGTAGGATGATGCCATGTGGTCCTATGGTGCCTTGCCACGTGGCCCTTCATACAATAACTTCTGTTGGGATTCTTCATGGGCTGATGGTCTTTTGATCTTCTATTGGGCCCTCCCTCTTAGGTTTGGGCCTATATTGCTCTTTTCTATTGGGCCATTATTTTGGCAGGGTAAAGTGTGAACTACATGTAGTTGGTATAACATTTGTTATTTTTTTTCATTTTTTTATTCAGTTATTGTATGTACAATTCATTTACGAATTCAGTTTCAGTTTTTCAATTTATGACTTTAGTTCAGTTTTAGTTTAAAATTTCACTTAAGTTCAGTTAATTCAGTCCTATTTCAGATCAATTAAAAGTTATCCAAGCAGTTTTGAACCAAACTGGCAATGGTTTTGAGTATCTTATGCATTGTCTGGCCTCTAGTATCAGGTTTCTCAAAATGAGATACTTTTGAAACATCTATCTCAAATGGCATAAAAGTGAATAGGTGGAACTTTAAAAAATCACAAAAAAAAAAAAGAAAACATGACTTGCAAAGGTTCAAACTCCTGACAACTCCCTTCTATAGGTACCAACTTTTTATTATATTAGATCACCATGAACTATTCTACCAATTTTCAACAAATAAATTTAATATTTCTTTTAAAATAATTTTTCCAAAAAAAAAAAGAAAAAAAAAATGAAGTTTTTAATAACAAATAATGATGAAACATAAAACCCTGCATCACCGGCAAAACTTGCATAAAGCAGAATGGACCGTGAGAACTTCTCCCTCTAGGATTTTCTCTCTCTAAGCTTCCTTCTCTTTTGAGCTACCATGGAATGAAAGTCTAGGGCGAAGAAAGGAGTGAAGAAGGATTTGGTGAAATCGAATGTGGAGGTTTATGTTGAAGTTGCTGATTCTGGGTCGGAGGAGGAGGTGTTAGTCGAAGATGATGGTCTGGGTGAAGTGCTCACTCCTAGGGAGTCGATTCGGACTTTGCAGAGACGATCGGAGCTCCAAGTGAACTTCTCAGAATGGCTTTCGACTATCAAATCGAAGCACCCGGTTTCGCGATTGACTTGGGCGGATGAACCTGAAGGTATGGTTGCTCCTATTCTTCAGGATTTGGAAGTTGATGATTGCTCTGGACCTAGAATTATGCCTGTTAATTGTGCTAAAATTGGATTTGAGGATATTCAGCCTGAACTTGATTTTTGGAGTTCTTCTATATTTTGCTATGTGATTGGGGCGAATCCTCCTCTGCACATTTTTGATGGTTTTGTTAGGAGAATTTGGAGGAATTTTGGAATTAATAAGGTAGTTAGTCTTAGTAAGGGAATTTACATTGTGAGGTTTTGTACCATGGAGGGTAGGGATAAGGTGTTGATGTCTGGTTTCCCTTTTTTTGATCATAATCCTATGATAGTGAAGGCATGGACCCCTGATATTTATTGTTCTAAAATTGACGTTAAGGTAGTGCCTATTTAGGTTCAGGTTCGTTGGACTTTAATATTGGGGATTTTGGTGCTTGGAGAAAATAACTAGTTCTTTGGGGAGGTTGCTGCAGGTGGATAAGGCACTGAGAATAGAGATAAGTTGCAGTTTGCTAAAAGTTTAATTGAAGTAGGAGTGGATCAGGAGTTCCCTGGGAATGTGCAATTTATAAATGAGAGGGATGAGGTGGTGAATGTGGGGGTCACGTATGGATGGAGACCTACCAAATGTGCTAAATGTGGTAAGTTGGGGCATGTTCAGGAGGATTGTAGGGTTCAGACTAGGAGAGTATGGAGACCTAGGGTGCCTGAGAAGGGGGTGCCAACTGCCCTTGTGGAGCAGCCTGGTCAGAGTGTTTCTTCAGGTGTGGCTGTTAAGAATCCTGTGGATGCTCCTGTTGTGGATCATGGGGTTAATGAGCCTGTGCTTTCCATTGATGAACCTACTGTGAAGAAGGTGCAATTGCAGATTGAGGGGGCTCAGGAATTGATGGATGGGGTCTTGCAGTTTGTTTTTATGGGGCAAGTGAGGGTGCCATTGAATGTTCCTTTAGAGGGGAATCTATCTACTCATGATGGAGAGGGGGAGGACTCTCCTATTCCCAATGGATAGAATTCTTTGCTGGAATGTGAGAGGGGTTAATCATCCTAGTAAATAAGGGGGGATTAGATCTTTTCTAAGTTTTCAACGTGCTAGGATTGTAAGCCTCTTGGAAACTAAGGTGAAGCCGAATAATATGGGGTCTTTGTACACTAGCCTTTTTAGGGGTTGGTGTTTTACTTCGAATTTGAGTATGCATAATAATGGCAGGATTACTCTTGCTTGGAATCCTCATTCTTTTGACATCTCTCTCTTGAAAATGTCATCTCAAATGATTCACTGTGTTGTTAGCCCTAAGGGTTCTTTGGAGCCTTTCTCCTGTTCTTTTATTTATGCTTTTAATGATCATAAAGGGAGGGACAGTTTGTGGGCATATTTGGTGAGGTTAAAAAATGGTCTTAGGGGTCCTTGGCTTGTTTTGGGTGATCTGATTGTGTGATGATGATGGAGGAGAGAATTGGTGCTCTTGTGAGGCTATCGGAGATGGCTGTTGTTAGGGGGTGTATGGGTGCCTGTAGTTTGCAAGATGTTCCTTCAACTGGTCATTTCTTCACCTGGAATAATAAGCAGGATGTTGAGACAAAGGTTTTTTCAAAACTTGATAGGGTGATGGGTAATGATGCTTGGTTGGACAGGTTTAATAATGTTCATGCTATGTTTTTGAATGAGGGGGTCTCAGATCATTGCCCCATGGTTATTTGCTCCAGAAGTTTCTCTCAGGGTGCTAAGCCTTTCAAGTATTTCAAAATGTGGTCTTCTGCTCCTAATTTTCATGCTCTTGTTGATGGTTATTGGGGGCAGGTGGTGCAAGGAACCTTGATGTTTCGAGTGGTCAGTAAACTTAAAGCTGTTAAGAGAGGTTTAAAGTTGCTTAATAAGGAGGGGTTCAGTGATGTTCAGGCTGCTGCTATGTTGGATTTTCAGAGGTTGATGAAGGCTCAAGAGTCTTCACATTCTGATCCTACAAATTGTGAGGTTATATAGGAAGAAAATTTGGCTGCTAGTGATTTCAGGGAAAAGCATAGGGTGTATGATCAATTCTTGAGGCAAAAAGCTAAAGTTGCGTGGACTAAGGATGGTGATGAGAACTCTTAACTTTTCCATGATAGCATAAAGGCTCGGAGATTGCAAAATAGTATCCATGCTATTGAGGATGTTAAGGGGGTGTGAAGGGATACTCCTGACTCTGTTGCAAAGGCTTTTTTGGATTATTATGTTGTTTTGCTTGGTACTAGTAAGGAGCATGATCATGTGCTTGATGATGTCATTACTATGGGTCCTATCTTCATTGAGGAGCACCAGCAATGGTTGTCTAGGCCGTATACAACTGATGAGGTGAAGAAGGCTTTGTTCTCTATGGATGGTGACAAGGCCCCTGGCCCTGATGGTTTTGGTGCTCATTTCTTTAAAGATGCTTGGCAAGTAGTTGGGGAGGAGGTAACTCAAGCTATTCTTTCTTTTTTCACCTCATGTAAATTGTTAAAGGAGATTAATGCTACTTTGATTTCTTTAATTCCTAAAAATAGTTGTCCTTAAGATGTGACTGGTTTTAGACCAATTTCATGTTGTAATGTGCTTTACAAGTGCATCACCAAGGTGATTTGCTTTAGAATGAGAGAGGTACTTCCTTCTCTCATTGCTGAGAATCAGGGGGCCTTTGTGCATGGGAGATATATAGTACATAATATAATGGTATGCCAGGATCTCGTGAGACATTATAGTAGATCAAATGTGAGGCCTAGTTTTATGATGAAAATTGACCTGAAAAAAGCCTATGATACTGTGGAATGGGGTTTTTTGGAGGAAATGTTGAGTAAGCTGGGTTTTCCTAGTTTTTCCACTAGGTTGATCATGGTGTGTGTTACTAATCCTAAATTTTCCATTGTGCTCAATGGTTCTCCTCATGGTTTTTTTTGCTTCAAACAGGGGGTTGAGACAAGGTGATCCTTTGTCTCCTTTGCTTTTTTTTATTTGTATGGAGTACTTGAGTAGGGTTGTGAGATTGGCCACTTTGGACCCTGGGTTTCATTTTCATCCTAGATGTAGGGGTATCCAACTTGCTCAATTGTGTTTTGCTGATGATCTCATCCTATGCTGCAAAAGGGGAGGTCTCTTCTATTGAACTGTTGCTGCAGGCTTTTAAGGTGTTCTCTTTAACTTCTGGTCTTGAGGCTAACATTAATAAGTCTGAAACTTATTGTAAGGGAATGCAAAAAGATGATGTTCAAAGGGTTCTGGAGGGCTCTGGTTTCAACCTTGGTAGTCTTCCTTTTAGGTATCTTGGGGTGCCTATCTGTTCTAAAAGAATCTCAATCCAACAATGTGAAGCCTTGGTGGAGAAAATGTGTGCTAGAATTAGAATTTGGAGCTCGAGGCACATTTCTTATGCTGGGAGAGTTCTGTTAATCAATTCTGTCTTGCTGAGTATTCGTTTATATTGGGCACAGGTGTATGTGTTGCCAAATACTGTTCTTCAGGGTATAATCAATGTATGTAGGAATTATCTATGGGGTGGTTCTTACTTATACAGTAAGCCTGGAGCAGTGAAATGGAGGAAGTTTGCACTGAGAAGAAGTATGGTGGTCTGGGTGTGAAAAATGTGGAGCTTTGGAATTTGGCTAATATGGCTAGGCATGTCTGAGTTATTGCTACTAAGCAGAATAACCTTTGGATAAAATGGATACATTTTGTTTACACAAAAAATGGTGATTGGTGGGGATATAGAGCCCCTGCTGACTGTTCTTGGTATTGGAAGAAGTGAGTTGAAGGATGAGTTAGTGATGAGGGGTTTACAACAGGAATTGTTATCAATGGATAGGTTCTCTGTCAAGGTGATTTATGAGAAGTTGTGCTCTCAAAGGCCTAAGCCTTTTTGGTGTTGTGCCTTTGGTCTAGGCTGGCTATTCCAAAACATAGGTTATGTGCATGGTTGGTTCTTAGGAAGAGTTTGAAGGTGAGGAGTAGGCTATGTAGATTTGGAGTGTGCTGTAGTAGTGAATGCTTGTTGTGTGAGTTGGAAGAGGAATCTCATGAACACCTGTTTTTCAATTGCCCTGTTAGCAGGCAGATTATTGATGAGCTGATGGGTTGGCTTCAAGTGCAGGTATGTGTGCATGTTGTGGAGGGGTTGCTTAAGGGGATAAACAAGATGGTTAGATCCAAATTCAGAAGAAGTGTTATAAGTGTTGTTGTAATTGTTGCTCTTTACTTTATATGGCAAATTCGAAACAATAAGTTGTGGAAGAATGAGGTCCCCCAGGAGGATCAGGTGGTGCATCTGGTGAAAGATCGTGTTGCTCGAAGGATAAAAAATGTGTTGCCCAAGAAAATTGTAGAGCTGATAGAATTTGGTTTGATAGTATTTTTCTTTAATTTTGGTTGCTTGTTATGTTCTTCTGGTTTGGTTGTTGTGTTGTAGGGCTTTTGCCTGTCTTTTTGTTTTGGTTGTGTCTGTTCGTGGGGTTTGTCCCCCTTGGCTGTAAATTGTTATGTATTTATGTTCATGTGCAATGAAGTTCTTATCTTGCCTAGCAAAAAAAAAAATAACAAATAATGAAAGTTAACATTTTAACGAGTATGAAAGAAACACATTTACCTGAATTACTCATAAGATTATGGGAACGTGGTGTTATCCCCATCTACAATGTAGATCAGAAGAGGAGCTGATGAAAAGTAAGTGAGTTGGACCTCTACCATTCTCGCCATCCTCGTGAGGTGTAAGTAATCTTCTTCTTCTTCCTCTTCCATTCGCTATTGATAGCTTGTTCCTCTTCCATTCATTTTATTAAGTTGTTAATGTTAATAGCTTGTTCCTCTATTATCATCTATTGGGAAAAAAAGATTGTTGTTATTATAATGAAGAAGATGTATCATTACTGAAACTATGACTTGCTTTGGCATGAACTGAAATGGCTTCCTTTCTTTTCACTTGTTGATGGTATAACTTATTAAACATGAATCAATTATACACACACACATACACACACACACACACGAAGACAAGCTGCATCAACACATAGTATATTTGCATTTTTTGGTGGAATAATTACATTAATAGGTACCAACTATTGCACTTTTTGTTTTATAGGTACTAACTTTTGATTATTCACCAGCAGCACGAACTATTACATAAAGTTGCAACGATAGGTATGAATGACCTATACATAAGTATGAATGACCTATAAATTGCAACAACATTTAGGTGATATACCTATCCTTGCAACTTTATGTAATAGTTCGTGCTGCTGGTGAATAATCAAAAGTTGGTACCTATAAAATAAAAAGTGCAATAGTTGGTACCTATTAATGTAATTATTCCTTTTTTGGTTAATTCGAGGTATATGATAAGTGGTTATTAGTTTATAATGTGATAAGGGTTATAAATACCCATTTAGCTCACTGTACCGAATTTATTTTTGATATATATAATAACTGATATTTGTTAATGTAATAAGGGGTAAGGTACGAAATATAATTTGGGATGGTTATCAATCATCAACGAGGCTATTCTTTATGCTTATCAAAGCCCTGATATCTTTAGTACTCCCTCCGTAATAGAAGGATTTCAACAATAGAAGGATTGCTTGTCATGAGCACCTCTGAACTTGTAATCCAAGCCCTCAATCAATGGTTAAACCATTACAATGAGTCGATGGTTGAGCTAGGGATATACCTTAAATGGTAGCTCACGGAGCTGAGGGTGTTGGTGGATGATTCGATGAAATGATTATGAGAGGAAGTTTTATTGATGAATCCACCGTTCAAGCTTGGATAACTTCGAAAGTAGGTCCTTGCAGCCTAGATGAGCAACCCCCCCCCCCCCCTTTTCGAAAAATCTTAGCGCATTAATCATTGATGCATTTGTGGGTTTTTAGAATTCGAAACCATAAATTTAGGTATTTTTATTGGTTTATTTCTATTTTTAATTTCGAAGTAGTTTTAGCTAGTATTCTTTCAAAAACAGCAATACAAGACCCTCAACGAACTTAAATTTTGTAGCAGGATTTACGACTTGTTTCCTGTGTTCGAAACCCCCACTCATACTACAACGGCGATAATTTTTTGGTTAAGGAACCCAAAAACCCCTTTAATCAGGTTCGTGAGTTATGGTTTCGTGGGTTTGTGGGCAGTGGTGTTCGTGAGTTATGGATTCATGGGTTCTCAATTAATGGTTTTGTAGGTTCTTGGATTTGTAGGTTCGTGGGTTATGGGTTGGTGGGTTTTGGTTGGGGTTCATGTTGTTGGGTTTAGGGTTTAGATTTTGCCTCTTCTAGTTTGTTGTTACTTGCATCTTCTAGTTCGTTGTTTGCCTCTTCTAGTTTGTTGTTATTTCAAGGTTTAGTTTCATTCTAATGTTCTTAGTTTTTAGGTTTAATTAATGTTATTAGCTTTAGTTTTAATTATATTTATTAGTTTAATTATGTTTTTATTAATTATGTGTGAGTAGTTTAGTTTCTAGGGTTTGAGTGAAACTTCTCAATTCCTCCATGTTTGTGGTTTAGTTGTTTCTTGGTTTCGGTTGTGATAATGTCGGTACTGAAGGTTCGATGATGTTGAGTCTTGTGCCTAATTAACATTAGATTCATAGAAGAACCCCTACCGAAGGACCGAAAGGTTAACGTGGGTGATGACTCCCTTCACCCGATTGATGGAAGCACCACGAAAGTGGGCCTTCGGTCAAGGGAAAGTTACCGGTCTTCGTGATTTGTGCTTATGACTAGTTAGATGTCCCGCCACGAAAGTACGTTTGTGTATGTCTTCCCGGTCGTCACACTAGCTTGAAAGAGTAGTGTGATCTTAGAATGACATCCCCTTATCCATGACCTAAGTCTAAGTTTCGATTGATTCATAATTCATGGTTGTATGAGTCGTGGATCACTTACCCTAGTCCTTTATATTCTTGTTTTTTATTCTTGTTTTCATAGTCT
Organism: Salicornia ramosissima; assembly: GCA_951394345.1. Lineage (NCBI taxonomy): Eukaryota > Viridiplantae > Streptophyta > Magnoliopsida > Caryophyllales > Amaranthaceae > Salicornia > Salicornia ramosissima. The sequence continues at coordinate 33,463,032 of OX596237.1, forward strand.
AGTTTTAGTTAGTTCCCGTAGTTCTCTTTGCCTTTCGCGACCATCATTTGACCTACCTTGTTCGACGCTCATGCCTAGACTAGTGTGACGTACCTTCCCCGTGTTCGTCACCCCCACTCTTATTAAGACGGGGGTTTTTATTTGGTAAAAATCCTTTTATCAATGGTGCGTGCTCCTTGGTGACTATCGCACACCCCTTCATGAATTTCTTGTAGAATGCTACTTCCCTCTTCTGGGGTGACGCACTTTAGTAGCGGATGAGTGTAAGACAACTTGTATAACTGCTGGTTATACCAAAGGTAATTCAGGCTAAGTACTTTTATCCTAGCTTGCTTCTTTTCCTCGGGGAGTAGCTGATTGTCCCTTAAGTAAGAGATGATGCCAGTCCTCCAATCTGAGTATTGAGACACAGTGTTGATGCCAAATTCGTTGATGCTGGGCTCAAGCAATACCTCCCAAGTGATAGTCCGAGGGTGTATTCCTTCGGCTGAGCTGGCAAGTCTAACGAGGGCGTCAGCTTGTTGGTTTTCTGACCTGGGGATGTGATCGAGGGTTAAATGTTTGAACTGAGCTATGAGTATTTTAAACTTATGCAAATACATCTTCATAGCTTCTTCTTTTATCTCCTACTCCCCGGATATTTGCCCTACTACCAATTAGGAATCCGAGACCATTTTTAGTGAGGTAGCTCCGGCGGCTTGGCATAGTTTCAACCCGAAGATGAGTGCCTCGTACTCAGACTCGTTGTTGGATGCTGTAAATCTGAATCTCACGGCGTACTCTATTCGTTCGCCCGTGCTTGTCTTGATGAGCAGCCCAGCTCCACTCCCTCCTTTAGTGGCCGAGACATCGATGTATAATTCCCATGGCTGATCGCTGTTTTGAATGGCTGGTCTGTTTGTGCATTCCACGATGAAATCGGCCAATGCCTGAGCTTTAATAGCTCTACGAGGCTCATCCTAAAGCCAAAATCTGAGAGCTGGTTGGCCCAATCAGACATCCTAGCGGAGTGGTTCTTCCCTTCTATTGCCTTCTGGATGGGTTGTCCAGTTAGGTCCATAATTTGATGAGCTTGGGAGTATGGCTTCAATTTTCTACTAGCCATTACTAGTGCAAAGACCATCTTCTCAATCTGAGAGTATTTTGATTCCGTGCCTTGGTATGCATGGCTGATGAAGTAGACAGGATATTGAATATGTTCTCTTTCAGCCACCAAGACGGCGCTGAGGGCGTACTCGGAGATGGCCATGTAGGGAAACAATCCTTCTCCCGAAAGAGAAGAAACTAGTTTTGGAATCTGAGAGATATGTTCTTTCAACTTCTAGAAGGCTTCCTCGGCCTCGGTGTTCCAGCTGAATGTTTCCTTTTTCATTGCCTGAAAGAAGGGCAAGCTTTTTTCGGCTGACCGAGACAAGAAACAGCCAAGGGGTGTGATGCAGCCTGTCAGTCTTTGTACTTCCTTGACCGTCCTTGGTGACTGCATGTGCTGAATGGCCTTGATTTTATCAGGATCGGCCTCCATGCCCCTTTCGTCTACCAAGAATCCAAGGCATTTTCCTCCCTTGACCCCAAAAACACATTTCTTGGGGTTTAACTTCATATTGAATTTTCTGGGTGTGTCCAAGGTTTCCTTCATGTCCTGGACATGATCTGAGTCCAGCTTACTTTTGATGATCATATCATCCACATATACTTCAATGTTTCTTCCAATTTTTTTCTCGAAGACCTTGTTGACCAGATGTTGGTATGTGGCTCCGGCATTCTTTAGGCCGAAGGGCATGACATTGTAGCAGTAGACTCCCTGATTGGTGATGAATGTCGTGTGTGGTTGATCTTTTTCTGCCAGGGGGATTTGATAATATCCCGCGTTGGCATCCATAAAGCTGAATAGAGTGTGTCCCGCCGTTGAATCGACCAGCTTGTCGATTTTTGGCAAAGGGTAGTTGTCTTTGGGACAAGCTTTGTTCAGATCGGTGAAATCCACACACATTCTCTAGGTTTTGTTGGACTTTCTTACCAACACCACGTTGGCCAACCAATCGATATATTGGCATTCTCGAATGAATCCGGCATCCAGTAACTTCTTGACCTCGGCGGTTGCGACTAAGGTTCTTTCCTGACCCTGATACCTTAGCTTTTGGTTAACGGGTTTGTATCCCTCCTTGATGTTCAGCTCATGCTGCATTACTGAGGGATCAATACCAGGCATTTCGTTTACTGAGAAGGCAAACACATCTCGGTATGCCCTGAGCACCCTGACTATTTCTTCTCTTTGCTGGCGGCCGAGGGTTCTCCCTACCCTGACCGTTTCTCCTTCATGCCCGATAGTCACTTCCTCATTTTCCTCTACCGGCTGTGGTCGAGAGTAACATTCGGGGTAGTCCGTGACAAACATTTCTTTCTCTGTGAGATTGTCCATTGCCCCTTTCATGGTCGGTCTCTTTCGTTTTTCCCCGACCTTTCGGCTCGGTAGTTTGAAGCTGTTAACATAGCATTCACGAGCTGAGTGCTGATCTCCATATAGCCTGCCGATGGGTCCTGTGTCCGTCTCATACTGCAGAAGTAGCTGATAGGTGGATATGACCGCCTTGACCCGATTGAGAAGGGGCATTCAAAGGATGACATAGTAAGGTAGAGGCGTGGTAGGCCTTTTATGTCGTTAAAAAAAGACTAATCAAAAGTAATTTTCTCCTACTCTCCAATTACAACTAATGTAAAGGGCAAGTAAGGTTCGTATCCACAGAGAACGGATTTATGTCGATTTAATTGTGTTAAAATGTATTTGGATTATTAAAGGGGGAATCACTAATTCCTTAGTGATATTGGTAACAAAGGGGGGGATTAGAGATTTTAGTGAAAAAGAAACTAACAACTAAGTGATTACGGGAAAATTCTAGTTCTAAAGAATCTTAGGATCCGGTTACAATGACTCTGACTCGGCTAATTGAATTAGACTCTCAATTACCAAACCATTTCAATACTCAATTAATTATTGACAAGAGTAAACTCTTGTAGTTCCCTTAATTAGCTAGACAAGATAAATCGTAAATTGCCTAAAACCCTTAATTTTCAAAGAACACCCAGTGAACAAAAGCTTTAAGAACGGAGACACAATAAGAACGCAATTGTTTAAAGAATATGCAATAAACAATTAATGTTTAAACAAGCTCTACTAAATTGTTCATAATAAGAATACGCTTAAGCATGAACAAGATAGTTGCTACTCGAGGTTGAACACAATAATCGATTGTGTTCAAACCCTAGTAATGATTTTGTAAAATATAATAACAAGACAAAGATCAAGCTAAAACATTCAACAAAAACAATAACAATTTATGTAAGAGCAAGTAAATAATTGAAGTAATGAAATAGTTTAGAGTTAGAGAATCCTCACAAGGAGCTTTTTAGAATCATTGAAATCAATCTCAATAACAAGTTTAAGCTACCATTTTCATTCATGAATAAAGATTCTTCATTTATTCCATAATAAAAGATCAAAATTACAAACTAAAGATTAAAGAGTTTAATGTAATCGAAGGAGAAACTACAGAGAAATTAAGCTAAGAAAATTATTGAACATGAAAACCTAGATTGAAATACAATGAGAATCAACTTTTATATTTATACTAAACTAAAATATAACCTAGAAATCAAGCGGATGAAGCCGAGTACAAAACAGAGCAGAGGGGGCGCTGGCAGCGCCCTCGTAGGCGCTGGGCGCGCCATTCCTTTGAGGGAAACTGTGATGGGGGCGCTGGGCGCGCCTTCTTCTTGATGCTCACTGCAATGGGGGCGCTGGCAGCGCCCTCCGAGGCGCGGGGCGCGCCCCTGTAGACTGTCTGCGTAGCTTGGACTAAAATAGCCATAACTCTCTTTTTACTTAACGAAATAAGGCTTATGACCTACCGGCGGAAAGCTGTTGAAGAGATCTACAACCTCCACTTTGAATCACATAAATCCAATGCATATATTGGGAGATATGTTCATTTGAAGTTGGACCTACTGCAATTGAAGGTTCACAATAAGGCTTTTTTTTCCCTCTAATGCTTAATGATTTCTTCAAGTGTGCTTGACGCATGATCAATGGCTCCAACAATGCTCCTAATGATGTTTCATAGCTCAAGATTACAAGAACACATAAAACCAAACCGCAACTACAAACTACACTTATCATAAAAAGCATTAAAAATTGTAAATTGCACTACAACTTTACATTTCAAGCCAAACTCTCGTTTAAACTCAAAAGTAACAAAATGTGCAATCTTATGCTAAACTAATTACATAAAGGAACTAAAAAGAAGTTAAATAACTCGTACAAACTGGATACATCAAATACCCCCACACTTAGCCTTTACTCGTGCTCGAGTAAATCAAATGAGTATAAGAGTGCCATAGACCAAAAGCTTGCAAAGTTACAACTTCTAACAAAATCCCATCAATTAATTGTTTTCATACCAAACAAAAATACATAATTAGGCATGAAATTCATGGTTTTGTATCAAAACAAAGTGAAAGGAAACAAAAACATAAGCTAGTGAACCACAATATATGAAACAACTCAAACAAGGTTCACTAACCTAAAAATGAGTGAAAAGAGACAAGAACAAGTGTTCTTACCAAAAACAAGCTCCAATGATCGAAGATTGACATTCGAACTTGAACCAAAACTGCATAGGAACTACTTTCTTTTTTTTTCTCTCAATTTTTTTTTCAATTTTTTTTAATAAATATAACTCATAACTCACCCACTCGACCAATTAGCCTTAAATTTTGCATAGGTTGCTCTTTCGGGTTTTTAGCCTATCAAAGGCCCCTATTTTTGCACGAGTTGCCAGCTCTTGCGGGTTTTCAACTCAGCGGGATTGTTTTTTCTCTTTTTTTTGTTTTTTTTTTAAGCAAAAAGGAATATGTACAAGGATGGATTTCCTACCCCCACACTTAAAATTGACATTTTCCTCAATTTTTAAGGGTTAAGAAAGGGGAGAAATCCCCAAGCTCAAGTGTTATTTAGTAAATAACACCTCGATGACCGCAAAAGCTTGTCATGTGCAATCGCCCAAAAATTAGAGTTTACCAAGTTGGTATACAAGAATAGCAAAGCCAAAAAAATTGTTAAAGCCATGCTATAAGAAAAGGGAGGGCGATTAGGGAAGGAATGGGAAGAATGAAAAGAAAAAGTAAGAAAAGGAAACGGAAAAATCAAAATGAAAAGAAGAAAAGGAATGAAAGATGTCATTGCCATAAGCTTCCACTTCCTTGGTGGCTTGGACAATGGAATGAGGAGGATCAAAAGAAAGGGAAGTCTCCTCAAGAGGTGGGGAATGAATGTAATGAGGTAGAAACAAGGGGAAGGAAAGTACGAGGTCAAGTTTTGTGGAGAACGACACATGAGGGACTAAAATGGGAGCATTTTCCCCGTAAGAGATCTCACCTATCACCCTAGGCATTAAAATTCCACTTGGCTCAGCGAACACTTCATAGTTCAAAGTGTTCTCTTCTATCACATCCACATTCACACAAAATGGAGTTATTTCCTCATTTTCATGGATGGTATCCTCATCCTCAAAGCAAGAAAAGTGGGGTTTTGGGTTTGACTCCTCTTGAGTTTGGAGCTCACCCGATTCCCAATTTCTTTCAAAACTTGCCAAAAACCCCGAAACTTGGCTCAATTGCCTTTCCAAGTTGTTGATATTTGTTCTTGTTTCATCTTGTATTTGGACCATATTCCCTTCCATAATCATGACATTCTTGGTTAACATATGGAGAATTTCCTCGGTTGAGGAGCTCGTTTGTGAACCATGCTCCGGAAAAGGTCCTTGGTGAGGTAATTGGGCTGGCTCATTGTATTGTGATGTTTGCTCATTTTGTGGGTAATGGGGTGGTTTCTCATTTTGTTGGTTTTCATGATTGAAGCACATATGATCCTCCCAACGCGGATTGAGGGTGATACAGTTAGGGTTACATTTTGTTGAGCACCCTTGGTTTTGGAACTCTAAAGCTCTATCCCATTCATATGTGTCTTGTGATAGCAAATGGTAGTAATCCCAAGCATCTCTATAAGTTAAAGATCGGAATGCCCCATTAAACGTATCCTCAACTACAATCCTTGTGGAATGGTTTAACCCTTCATCAATCACCTCACATATCTCCCACAACTCACAATCATAATGGACTAGAAGTGGATCCTGTAAATGAATTAAATTCCTCCAAAAGGCCTCATCCTCAAATTGGGGTACATAGAAACTAGCCATTCGAAGACACTCCTCTTATGAAAGATCACAGCTTAGCAATGAGAATAAAGTAACAATAAAAAATATATATATATAAACAGGAATAAAAACATATTACCTAAAAACAATCAAACAACACCGTTCCCCGGCAACGACGCCAAAATTTGGTAGGCCTTTTATGTCGTTAAAAATAAAAGACACTCCTCTTATGAAAGATCACAGCTTAGCAATGAGAATAAAGTAACAATAAAAAATATATATATAAACAGGAATAAAAACATATTACCTAAAAACAATCAAACAACACCGTTCCCCGGCAACGACGCCAAAATTTGGTAGGCCTTTTATGTCGTTAAAAATAAAAGACTTATCAAAAGTAATTTTCTCATTCTCTCCAATTACAACTAGTGTAAAGGGCAAGTAAGGTTCGTATCCACAGAGAACGGATTTATCTCGATTTAATTGTGTTAAAATGTATTTGGATTATTAAAGGGGGAATCACTAATTCCTTAGTGATATTGGTAACAAAGGGGGGGGGGGATTGGAGATTTTAGTGAAAAAGAAACTAACAACTAAGTGATTACGAGAAAATTTTAGTTCTAAAGAATCTTAGGATCCGGTTACAATGACTTTGACTCGGCTAATTGAATTAGACTCTCAATTACCAAACCACTTCAATACTCAATTAATTATTGACAAGAGTAAACTCTTGTAGTCCACTTAATTAGCTAGACAAGATAAATCGTAAATTGCCTAAACCCTTAATGTTCAAAGAACACGCAGTGAAAAAAAAGCTTTAAGAACGGAGACACAATAAGAACGCAATTGTTTAGAGAATACACAATAAACAATTAATGTTTAAACAAGCTCTACTAAATTATTCACAATAAGAATATGCTTAAGCATGAACAAGATAGTTGCTACACGAGGTTGAACACAATAATCGATTGTGTTCAAACCCTAGTAATGATTTTGTAAAATATAACAACAAGACAAAGATCATGCTAAAACATTCAACAAAAACAATAACAATTTATATAAGAGCAAGTAAATAATTGAAGTAATGAAATAGTTTAGAGTTAGAGAATCCTCACAAGGAGTTTTTTAGAATCATTGAAACCAATCCCAATAACAAGTTTAAGCTACCATTTCCATTGATGAACAAAGATTCTTCATTAATTCCATAATAAAAGATCAAAATTACAAACTAAAGATTAAAGGGTTTTAATGTAATCTAAGGATAAACTAGAGAGAAATTAAGCTAAGAAAGTTATTGAACATGAAAACCTAGATTGAAATACAATTAGAATCAACTTTTATATTTATACTAAACTAAAATATAACCTAGAAATCAAGTGGATGAAGCCGCGTACAAAATAAAGCAGAGGGGGCGCTGGCAGCGCCCTAGTAGGCGCTGGCAGCACCCCATAAGGCTCTGGGCGCGCCTTCTTCTTGATGCTCACTGCAATGGGGGCACTGGCAGCGCCCTCTGAGGCGCGGGGCGCGCCCCTGTAGACTGTCTGCGCAGCTTAAACTAAAATAGCCATAACTCTCTTGTTCCTTAACGAAATAAGGCTTATGACCTACCGGTGGAAAGCTGTTGAAGAGATCTACAGCCTCCAATTTGAATCACATAAATCCAATGAGTGTATTGGGAGATATGTCCATTTGAAGTTGGACCTACTGCAATTGAAGGTTCACAATAAGGCTTTTCTTTCCCTCTAATGCTTAATGATTTCTTCAAGTGTGCTTGACGCATGATCAATGGCTCCAACAATGCTCCTAATGATGTTTCATAGCTCAAGACTACAAGAACACATAAAACCAAACCCCAAATACAAACTACACTTATCCTAAAAAGCATTAAAAACTGTAAATTGCACTACAACTTTATATTTCAAGCTAAACTCTCATTTAAACTCTAAAGTAATAAAATGTGCAATCTTATGCTAAACTAATTACATAAAGGAACTAAAAAGAAGTTAAATAACTCGTACAAGTTGGATACATCAAGGCGCGTCTACCACTATAAAATCCACTATTAAGTTTCTTCCTCCGCACTTCTGCTCTATTCGAACTGGGAGCTTGATCGTTCCTTTGGAGTCGGTAGTCTGACCTCCGAATCTGACTAAGGGATGCTGGACTTGTGTTAGCTCAGTGCTTGGAATGCCTAATTTGGCCAGGAAGCCGAGTGTGATGATATCGGCTCAGCTTCAACAGTCAATGAGTGCTCTTTTAACCAGAGAGTTGACAATCTTTACTTCGACCACTAAGGGTTCGTCATGAGGGAACTGAGCTGAAGGAACCGTAGTCTGATCAAAGATCATGGTGGGGAAGGGTGGTTGTTCTTTGACAGCTATTAATGGAAATCTGAGCTGCCAAGCGTGAGACTTTCGCGCTTTATTGCTACTTCCTCCGGAGGCGATGCCCCCCGCAATGACACACACCATGTCCTGAGTGTCACTGCTCTTGGACTTATTTTTCTTCTTGTCTGAGTCATGTTGCAAGTAGCGGTTGATTTTTCCTTCATCCGCCAATTGATCTAATGCCTTTTTCAACTCACGACATTCCTGAGTGGTGTGGCCACATTCCCGGTGATACTCGCACCATTGTTTTTTTTTCCCTACGAGTGCTGAGAGTCCTTACCGGACTAGGTTTTGGGAAGTTAGTTTTCCCTTTCATCTCGAGGAATATCTCACGTCTTTAAGTGTTGAATCGTGAGTCGTCCCTTGGGCCTCTATCTTTTGTGCCTGAGTTGGGCTTGCCTCTCGGAGACTCCTTGCGTTTCTCTTTCTTAGAGCCCTCCTTCAGGTGATTGATGTCAGACGCATTGATGTATTTTTGTGCCCGAGCCATAGCTTCGGAGAGGGTAGAGACTTCGTCATTCAAGATGTTGAATCTAAGTCGACTCGGACGAAGCCCTGACATCAATGCCGCAAAAGTCGTAGAGTCCTTCAGATTGGGAATCTCTAACGACTAAGAGTTGAACCTTTTGATGTATTCGGCCAACCCCTCGTTTTCTCCCTGCTTGCAAGACATTAAGTGGATGCTTGTCCTCTTGTGCTTCTTAGATGCCATGAACTGCTGAATGAATAATGACTCTAAGATTGAGAAGCTAGTAATGATGCCCGAGGGCAAATCATTGAACCAGCATAGTACTTTCCCCTTTAGGGTAGTTGGGAAGAACTTGCACCATGAGGCCTCGTACCCATTTTGCACTGCCATGTGGGCTTTGTAAGCCGCTAGGTGGTCAGTGGGGTCTGTAGTTCCTTGTAAAGATTCAATGGAGGCACCTTGACTTTACTCGGATCGGATACTTCTACGATCTCCTGACTAAACGGGGTTTGGCAAGAAAGTACAACCGAGGGATCTGTTCGGGGAGCATTCCTTCGGGATGTAGCGACCTCATCCTGAATGGCCAAGTTTGCCCGTTGGTCACGAGAGGATCCGTGATGGGAACGCCCTAGGATCCTTTGCTCGGAATGTGGGCCTACTCCAGTATGGTCTTGATACCTTTGGTTATCCCGCTGATTGTTTTCAGGTGGGAGCTCCCTTCTTCACTCTATTATGTGCCGAGCGTCGTGATGGCGTCTCTGATATATGACTTCCCGAGCGTCCATGTACCCATTGTGAAGTCTTCTGTTATTGAGGAAAGTTCTTGCATCTACTGGTCCTTCAATTTCTGACCGAGGGGGAAGCATATTGCGGTCGTTCCTTAGCTCGGCTAACCTTTCCCAGCAGGATGGACGATGCCCCATAGGCTGAGATCTCTCAGTCTTCTTCCCATTCTGTGGTCCCTTTAGGTTCGCCACAGGTCGTGGCTCAGCACTCCTTATGATGGGAGTGTGGCTTTGAGCCATTGGAGCTGAATAGCTTCGGTGAGATTCTTCAGGAGGGGGGCGAGAAGGTCCGCCTTTTAGCATGACTTTCGGTCTCTCCTGATGGGCTTTTCCTTTAGACTAAACCTTGCTCTTAGATGATACTGAGTGCAAGTCCTCGTCACTCGGTGTGTATGAGAATATGGCACGTAGATTTCCCTGAAGTATTCTTGATAGCCGGGTGACGACCTGGTCAAGCTCTCTTCTTGTGGCTAGCTGTTGTTCAGGAGCATTCTGAGCCATTGATTTATCGATTGATCGATGTGTCTTCTCCACAGACGGCACCAATCTGTTTGTCTCAGAGAAACATAGATACAAAGAGGTAAAAATGATGATTTTGGGAGTGCCTCAATGTATGTTGACTAGATCTCTGAGTGGTGACTTGGTTGTGAATGAAGTAATCTTTTGTGCTGACTGGACTTCCTCTAACGGGCTCGGGCGTGGCTGAGTGAGTCCTACAAAATGAACAAGGGTGACTGACCCGGGGGGTGGACTTGGAAATTCCCCTCCGATGCTTAAGTCAGCAAAGTGATGTATGAATGTAGAGAGAGAGAGAGAGAGAGGGCTTCCCTTTTAGGAAAGGTTGTTGTATTGGAAATTGTGTGTAAAAGGTTGTCCCCTCACCTGCCATAAATGTGGGGTATTTATAGGTGTGGTTTTGAGGGCTGATTAACAAGTATATGGAGGCTGCCAATCAGCTAATATGAGGGAATTTGTGACACGTGTCTTCGGATGCCCAGATAGCGACACCTGTCCGAAGGGTGTTTTAGGAGGTAATGGGAATTCCGAGGGTATTTTGGTCATTGTAAATTTATTGGGCTTAGGGCCCAAACAACATTGATTTATCTGGGACGATATAATCATTACTGATTTTTTGAAAGATACTTTATTTTATATTCTAGGTTAGTGAGTGATCATTGATTTTATACGTTGATAAATCAATGATTAAAAGATGATTGCTAGCTATATCAGTGTCAGCTTAATTTAATCGCTGGCATCTAAGCGTTGGTTAATATTAGTCGCTAATTTGTTATTGACATTCCTAATTAAACGCTGCTATGCAGCCCCCCCCCCCCCAAAAAAAAAAAAAAATTTACAAACATGAGACGATTAATTGATATGGGAAGTTAACGGAAAGTCAATTTTCTAAAAATAAGGAAACTAGATAACAAATTCATGATATCAAAAATTAATCGGAAAACGCGTTATCCGGCTAATAGTCCTAGGTGAGTTCAGATCCTCTAGATTTCAATTTTGGTAGATTTCTAAAATCTGGACCCTTAAAAAACAATCAATGACTAAGATAATTTCTGCAAAAGTCAAACAAAAAATATTTAAAAACTCCCACTCTCACAACTCTACCAACTCTACCTATCCTAAACTCTAGAGGATCTCAACTCGTCCTAGGTTGATTTTTTTTTACCGTGATACTAAGAGCATTTATTGTTAACAATGGAAAAAAAATAGTTTGCGATGACAAACCATTTTTTTTTCCCTTAACAATGAAAAAGATAATTGTTCATGATGAACACTCGTCCAAAAGTTTGCACAAACGAATTATTTGGCTAACTGTTCGTGGCTGATGTCATCAGCTCAATTTCATTTTTTTTTTGGGCTAAAAACCCAGCCAAAATGACGGGTTTTCAGCCAAAAAAAATTGAATTGATGCGGGCCACGTGTCAGCTGCAGAACGCGACACGTGGCCACGTCTTAGCCATGTGAATATTTGCAATTGTATTAAACTTTGTAGATTAAAATTTAATACATATATTATTTTATAAAAAAAAATTCACCAAAATTCATAATTTTATATATTGCATTTAATTATATTTTGTAAATAAAAAGGTGGGGTAGGGTAAAAAGTTGATGAACCTTTTTTATTTGGTTCATGAATAAGAAAAGAAATTGAAAATAGTTTGGTTTAGTGATGTGGATGAGAGAGAAAATGTGATAGTGACCCATGAATTTTTTTTTGGTTCATTGCTAATGGTACTCTAAGCCACAAAGCGTTTTGATCTAAAGTCATGCATTTTTATTTTTTAGTGTTCAACTATGGAGTTAATCATGGGTTGTATGAGTGATTGAAATGCACTTAATAATGTCTAGTATGGTGGTCATCTTCCATAGATAGGTTAATGGATATCTAGTCGCAATAAAAGTTAATGAAAATATTTGTAAAAGTTAATATATATAAAATTTTATCAAATATTTTATGCATATATATGACTATTTATGCCTTTTTTGCAATTTTTGAAACTTTTCTATTTAACTTTTCCTATTGAAGCTTGATCTTACGGTGGACCATCTCACCAAAGAAAGTAGGGAAATGATTTTGGCATCCCATATTGACAACTCATTGTCAAGTAAAATTTTATATATTTTAGCCAAAATCAATTTAAGATCAGATTTGATAAAATCAGTTTTCAACAAAGTAATGTCTAATTTCTATTATAATTTAGGAGATAATTTGAATGATAGGCCTACAAATCTCCAATGGAGGCCTCACATTAATCCTGCGAAAAAAAATCTATATAAAAGTTTTCACATAAGTAATTACCATATATATATATATATATATATATATATATATATATATATATATATATATGTGTGTGTGTGTGTGTGTGTGTGTGTGTGTGTGTGTGTGTGTGTGTGTGTGTGTGTGTGTGTGTGTGTGTGTGTGTGTGTGTGTGTCTGTGAGAGAGAGATTCATAACTAATCAAAATTTACTCTTTTATTTTTTTAAAAAAATCAAAATACTATAATACAAAAAAAAAAAAAAAAAAAAAAAAAAACATCACAATACACCTATTATAACTAGGGCTAGGCAAAAAAATCCGTATCCGGTTTCCAATCTACTATCCTCTTTTTCTTTATCCGGAAAATCGGATATCCGATCCGGTTTTTTAAAACCGGACCGGATATCCGGTTTTAAAAAATGAAAACCGGAATGGATACGGATTACATTTTTTAAAAACCGGATTATCCGGTATCCATTTTTTAAAAAAAATAAAATAAAATTTGGCTTTCCACTCTTTGAAAATTTAGTTTATGTTCTTATCATATAATTTGCTTTGATTTATGTTCTTGGTTTCTTTGTAATTTCTTTTTTTTTATTTTAGATTTTTTTTTTCGGTTTTAGGCTTTTAGTTTAGGTTTTTTTTTAAAGAAGTTTAGGTTTTTCTTTTTTATGTATTTTTTTGATGTTTTGATTATTTTTTATGTAATTTATTTTTCTGTTTTACTTTTTTTGATTGTCAAGTTTTTTTTTCCAATTTAAAACCGATCCGGATATCCGATTTCCGAATCCGAATTTTCGGATAATCAGAAAAAAAATTGACCCGAATATCCGTTTTTCGGATATCCGAAAATCCAGATATCCGGTTTTGCCCGGCCCTAATTATAACCACTGTTTATCCACAAATAAATTATACTTCACTATTTGGATGTACAAAAAATGATGACCCAAAGAAGGCCTCACGTTAATTCTACAAAACATAAAAATAAATTCACATAAGTAACTACCATGTGTGTGTATATAAATGTGACCCATAACTAATCAAATTTACTGTTATTTATATAAAAGAATACTCTAATACATAAAAAAAATACATTCACAATACACCTATTATAATAATTATTCATAAATAAATAAATAATGATAAAATGGCAGCCAAACAATATTAAAAAAAAAAAAAAAAACTTTATATTAATGTAACATTCTAACATCGAGTTAATGTTCTTATTCGAGCATACAATAAGATGTGGTAAAAATAACCTACCCAAAATATATCAGAATTCACATGATATTATTGACACGAATTTGACTTGACCCAAATTACTCGACCATTAATACATGTATTTTTTTATTATTGTGATCTTTAAATCTATTTAAAGAAACCCCGAATCTATTTCGACCCGACCCGAAACTAATAACTCTTGAACTCGAATTGACCGAACACAAATCAACCCGATCCAAACGATGTGATTACACACCTACATACAAACTAATAAGCTTGTATGGTATTTTTCTTGTTTTGAGTGGTTGAATATGACTATTAGGGGCCTGTCCATAAGGGTCCTAGGATGTCATTCTGGTGGTGGATTGATAGGAGGGATTTCTTACCAAATAAAAAACCCCCGTCGTAGTATGAGTGGGGGTGTCGAACACGGGGAAGGTACTTCGCACTAGCCTAGGCGTGAGCGTCGAACAAGCTAGGTCAAATAATGGTCGTGAGAGGCGAAGGGAACTAACTAAAACTACACTAAGGAAACAAAAACAAAAGGGACTAGGGTAAGAGATCCACAACTCATACCACCATGAATTATGAATCAATCGAAACTTAGACTTAGGTCGTGGATAAGGGGAGGTCGTTCTAAGATCGTACCACTCTTTCGAGCTAGTATGATGACCGGAAAGACATATACAACTCACTTTCGTGCAGCGACACATCTAACAAGTACTAAGCACAAAATCACGAAGACTGGTAACTTTCCCTTGATCGAAGGCCCAACTTTCGTGGTGCTTCCATCAATCGGGCAAAGGAAGTCATCACCCACGTTCACCTTTCGATCCTTCGGTGGGGATTCTTCAATGAATCCTATGTTAGCTAGACACAAGACTCAACATTACTGAATCCTAAGGTACCGACATTATCACAACCAAAAGCCAAGAAACAACTAAACCACAATCATGGAGGAATTTGAGGGGTTTCACTCAAACCCTAGAAACTAAACTACTCAAACATAATTAACAAAAGCATGATAAAAACTACAACTAATTACATAAATCAAACCTAAAATTAAGAAGAACAAAAACAACAACTAAAACCAACAACTAAAACCTAGAAAACTACAAACTAAACTACCAAGAACAACAATTAAATCAAAATAAACAACTAAACAAACATGAAAATAACAAATAAACTAACTAAATAAACAACAACAATAACTATCAACTACTTAGACATCAATAACTAGCAACAAAGAACAAGAAATCAAGCAAATAAAGAAAGCAATAAAAGTATCTTGAAGAGATTGAAGAACAAGAGGAAGAGAAACTAAGAAACTTGCATAAATTGAAGAGCAAATATAAATTACAAGAGGAAATTGAAGAATAAAGCAACAAAATCTAACCTAAAACCCTAAGTGAGCCTCTAACCTCAGCTATTTAAGAAATGGGAAGAGGGGGGTATTTATACAACCCCCCAAAAATGCGAGCAAAAACAGAAGAAAAGTAATAAAAAAAACGCAGAAAGGCATCTCAGCGGGCGCTGAGGCGATGACAGCGCCCGCTGACACCTATAATCATAGGCCTGCAGGCTGGGAAGGAAAATGGCAGCGGGCGCTGAGTTGGGGTCAGCGGCAGCTGCTAGCCTTTGTGATGCCACTGCCTCAATACAGGGGAGGGGACAGCGGGCGCTGAGTTGGGGTCAGCGGCCGCTGTTCCTATATGTATGCTCATTATGCCCTGGTGACTGCAAAATCAGCGGCCGCTGGGAATCCATCAGCGGCCGCTGCCATGGCATAGAAGACCTTCTGCCTTTTTTTTCTTGCAAAAAACTTGAAACACAAAAACCCATCTCAGCGGACGCTGAGGAATCCCCAGCGCCCGCTGTCTTCTTTTGGTGCTTGTGAGTGGTCTGGCAGCTTCAGGATCAGCGGCCGCTGGGAATCCATCAGCGGCCGCTGAAAGGCCTTCAAATTGCTACTGCCTTCAGCCATGCCCAAAACTCATCCCAGCGGGCGCTGAGGGATTTTCAGCGCCCGCTGAGGCCTTCTTTTCACATGCCATGGCATAAGGACTCTGTGACTTCCTCGGGTTCCGAAATCAACTCGGGACCTGCAAAAAGGGAAGAAAACGCAGAAACAAGGCAAAATAGAGGAAATCACATAGAAAAAAGGGAAGGGGACTACAAGAGCAAAACTAAACTAAAAAGCCTAAAAACGCTAACGAAAGCTAAATAAAATGAGAAAATAAACTAATAAAAATTAAGAAAATAACTACCAAAATACCACTTATCATGGATTTATGTCACGCACTTACGGCCCGTTTGGTTGTTGGTAATAAATTGTGTTAATGGTAATGAACTTTAAATGCAATTTGTGAAAGATAAACTTCATAATCATCATAGAATACATATTTTTCATTCCCAAACTTGAAATTTTTTCTTATTTTCCATTACCATTCATTACCATGGAGGAGGAGGTATTAGATGGGAATATATATTTGTGAAGAAATTAGATAAATTGGAGTTAAACTATCATCATCATGGGAATGGATTTTGATTTTCCTTCCAAATTTAGTTATAAAGTCATTTCAATTACAACCATTTATAACCGACTAACAAACAGGCCATTAGGATATCGTGTAATAATCTTCTCCTTTGGTATATAATACTTACCAAAAAAAGTTAAAAAAAAATTATAATACAATAATTAATAAAAAGAATTTTTTAAAATCATATACCCCTAGTACTTTTAGAGTCAAATAACATGATTTCATGAACATACACAATCTACATTCTAAACTATAATTTAATATCTATAGTAACTATCTACATCCCAACTAACTACAATTTGTTATTGAATATTGATTGGTATAAGACAAAATGATGTAAACATGTTATCATGACATTCTAAATAAGTGTTTATATATTAAAGTTGAACTTATGTAGGTGATTAGGTGAGTACCATCTACTACTAGTATCTTGATAAGTCCATTTTTGTCACACTTTCTCGGCTATGTTTTGCTAGTTTTCGACACAATATTATTAGATTTTTACTTATTTCACTTATTTTATCATTTGGTTTGTTTTTCTACTAATTGTAGCTTTTCTAGTCATTTTCATTTATTTTATGAATAAATGTTTTTAGTTTATTTAGTAGCGTTTTATTTTCATTTTATTTTCATGGTTAAGTTAAATAAATGTGGTTGAGTTAATCGTTTAGAGCTAATCGATACCAAAATCCGAAATAACGGTTTTCAAGAATTCGACCCAAAAATGAAGAAAACTACGAAAAATCAAGAATTCAAAATAACTAATAAAAAAACGACAAAACCTTTCAAGATCCATTTCAAGATTAACCAAGAAAGTCCAAGAATCATCAAGAAAGTCCAAGAATCATCAAGAAAACTATCAAGAATTTAAAAAGAAACCAATCGAAATACTCTTTTTCCAAAGACTAACATTAATCAACATAAATCCATATGTAAACTACCCAAAATTCATACATAAAATCATATGAAAATCACGAAAAATTCATACATATAATCCATGATAATAAATCAAACAAAACTATACATGAATTCTAAAACAACCATCATAACCATGCTCATAAAATTAACAAGATTAACAAAATAAATCATGCAATTGTCCATCATCATCACACGACATCACCAACACTAGCATGATCATAATCCAACAAAATTAATCTCATGAAAATTCTAGTACAATCAATATGCATACTTAAATTCATAAAATTATACTAACCATGAACTCTAATTCAATTCCATATTATATTACATAAGTGAATTATCAAATCTAAATAATGTTATCTAGTTACCTTAAAATTCGATGCATTAAACTACAAATGGAAAACGAGCAAGAACACAATCTCAAGATACCAAAACAACACGACCACCACAAAGACCACCACACATCTTCACACACGGCCACCACTAGCATCGTCACGTGAACCATCACGGGCACCAGAACCCAAGCAAGATCCACCACGCACGGCACAATCACCTCACGACCACCAGCCACACGACCCAAACCTCGCAATCCACACGGACATGGTCACTTCACGAGCACACGAGGACTACGAACTACACCACGAACCACCTTGCACAACCATGCTCGAACACGAGCCCAACACGAACCCATGAGCACGATCACAAGCCAAACCCGGAATGCACCCAAACCTGAAATCTTAGCTTGAACAATAAACTTGAAGTTTACGTACTAAAATTGAATATGCATATTAATGGATATTGAACCTTGAAGTTTTGGGAGCAATAGATGGCAAAATTGATGATGGAGAAATCACCAAAAATGGCGTGTGGAATGGAGGGAAATGGAGGAGTTGTGTTTGTTTCTTTGAATGTGCAAGTAAGAGTAGGCAAATGGCAAAGGGTCTTATGTTCACAAGCATCACCTATATATAGATGTTTGTTAGGTGTGAACATAAAGAAAGTGGTCAAGGGGAGTGGGAAGGAGAGGGGTCGGTTATGACGGGGGAATTATGGGCCGACTTGTGCAAGTGGGCCACTTGCACATGGACATGCCTAAACATGATTAATTTTGGACTTGACATAAAATTAATTAATTAGGATTAAAAATCCCAAATACTATTCCAATGCAACAAATCAACATGGAAATAAATACCTAAACCTGAAATCAGGGTCACGTGAACCACCACGAGCACCAGAACCCAAGCAAGATCCACCACGCACGGCACGATCACCTCACGACCACCAGCCACACGACCCAAACTCGCAACCCACACGGACACGGTCGCTTCACGAGCACATGAGGACCACGAACCACCACGAACTACACCACGAACCACCTTGCACAACCATGATCAAACACGAGCCCAACACGAACCCACGAGCACAATCACAAGCCAAACCCGGAATGCACCCAAACCTGAAATCTTAGCTTGAACAATAAACTTGAAGTTTACGTACTAAAATTGAATATGTGTATTAATGGATATTGAACCTTGAAGTTTTGGGAGCAAAACATGGCAAAATTGATGATGGAGAAATCACCAAAAATGGCGTGTGGAATGGAGGGAAATGGAGTTGTGTTTGTTTCTTTGAATGTGCAAGTAAGAGTAGGCAAATGGCAAAGGGTCTTATATTCACAAGCATCACCTATATATAGATGTTTGTTAGGTGTGAACATAAAGCAAGTGGTCAAGGGGAGTGGGAAGGAGAGGGGCGGTTATGACGGGGGAATTATGGGCCGACTTGTGCAAGTGGGCCACTTGCACATGGACATGCCTAAACATGGTTAATTTTGGACTTGACCTAAAATTAATTAATTAGGATTAAAAATCCCAAATACTATTCTAATGCAACAAATCAACATGGAAATAAATACCTAAAATTTGGGATATTACAAATAGAGTAAACTTACACCCCTAGAACATAAGCAAGAAGCAATTCGGCAAGTAGAGAAGGAATGGTGTTCGTGGCTCGCAAAGCTCGTGGTTGAATAAATCTCCAGTAGCAGCACGCTCGGGCTTTAATGGAGAAACCCTAGACCTTGTCCGCTTCCTTTGAACCTTTGTTCGCTATGTCTTTATGCTTAGATAGCCAAAGCTGAACCTAAGGTTACGAGAAGACGAATTCGCGACCCTCTCCCTAACATAGTAACCGCGCCTCAATTGATTCATCCCATTAAAACCTAGATCCCTCATCTCTCTTTGAAGATGGCAAAACGATCGAGGGTGGACTAGTCGGCTTTTATCGCCCCTACCATGGCATGGGCTGCTGTGAAGCACCGACAAACAACCGTTACTCTAATAACCCGAAAATCTGGGCCACAAAATTTCGTGGTTAAGTAATGTGTAATCCTAATTCTAAGTTCAAAAGGGCCCAGTAATTGGATTGTTTTTCCTTATTTTCTACCCTTGTTTTCC
The DNA here is from genome assembly GCA_951394345.1 of Salicornia ramosissima. Taxonomy (NCBI): domain Eukaryota; kingdom Viridiplantae; phylum Streptophyta; class Magnoliopsida; order Caryophyllales; family Amaranthaceae; genus Salicornia; species Salicornia ramosissima. Next base: position 33,482,794 of record OX596237.1, read on the forward strand.
CTTTGGCTGGCCCTCTCCTTATTTGGTCAAGGATTATTTTTTTATTTATTTTTGCTAATATTATTATTTGATTTTAATCCATTCTATATCTAAAATTATCAATTTTTATTTTGGATATTCAACTGAGCTAAAAACCATATTTTTAACTAATCACTTACCAAGTCTCCTAAGTTGACTCAACTCCCCCTACTCCTACTCATATATCACGGCCCCCCTTCCCTTTTATTTAATTAATTCATTCCTTGTTCTTTATAATTAGGTATAAGGAACAATAACCTTAACTATTCTACTTACCTCTCAAATATTCTCAAAAACCCACAAAAGTTTACTAGTGTGCCGTGTGTGTGTGTGTCGAAACAAGCAAAGAATTTTTCTTTGTTTTCCTCTCTTCCTAATTTAAGGTAACTAGACTAACCCTCTTGAATTTGGATTAATTTATCATATAGTTAATTAGAAGCAAACTAGGAATTGATATAAATAGTATCATGTTAGGTCTTGAATTGCCGAACCATATGATGACTTTTGTTCATGTTATTCTTGATATAATTGCATGATCTTTTGTGCATCTTTGTTATTTTTATTAATTCTACGCATTATTTATTATCCTAAATTACATGTTTTAATTAGACTAATCGCATGACAAATCTTGAATCATATTCTTGAATGATGCATGTATATGTCGTGTGGTTAGTTTGATTTTTATGATGATTTCTTAATATAAAAGCATGTACATGATTTATTTAATTGCCTAATTGAAGTCTTGAACTAAATCCATAATTTTGTTCTTTTTCTTTAATAATGTCGAGTAGTCCAAGTTTTAAAAGAAATTAAAGTTTCAATTTTTCTTGTTCAATTATGTTCATAATCTTGAATTATTAACTAATCAATAGTTTAAAGGTAAAATTAATTATAATCTGATATGTTCTTGAAAATAAATCTTGTTCTTGCTTACCTTTTATGTTGGCCGAGTATTTTGAAGGGAAAAGGGACAATTTTCGAATCATGTTGGTCTATGTTTGGTCTATAGGTTTTGGGTAATAGTATGAAAAGATAAGAATTCATCGGGTTGGTATGGTTATTTTCGTGTGGAATATGTTATTTTTATGCATGATATGTTAAGTCTTCCGCTGCGTATGTAACGACCCGTATTTTAGCAGCGTTGTTTTCGGAGGTAACAACAATACAGATCATTATCATCCAAAAACCTTTAATATCAGATTCATTAATTACAGCGGAAGCTCTACACTTAGTCCATATTATTCAATAAAACCATTAAATAATCCAAAATAAATAGGATTCTAAAGTCCATTATTACTACAAAATAAGGAAAAAGTCCACTAATAATAATAATACAAAGGCTAGAAATGGTCATCAGGATAAACTACTAAGCTATCTTGCACACAATCCCAACCCTTGCGTAACTCATTCAGTCATCACCTGTACCTGAAAAGGATTTTGGGGTCCACAGTCAGTGGTGAGTAATTAGATTGTTCTACTTAATCAGTAGAACACAATTAGAAATATAACAGTTAGAACAGATCAACCAAACAGTCAACAAAACATCAAGAAATCATACATAGACATTATCATTCGAGTACGCAGCGGAAACAACCGTAATAACATAATAAACCGAGACCTTCCGAAATAACTTATTCTGTTCTAGACTTCTTGACACCACTATTGACCTTTCAGTTCTATTCAGTTCAGGTGTTAATCCGTGACCAGTCATATGCTCGTAAGGGGTCAACCATGAAGATCTACTCCCCCCAACTTTCCTTGCTCATACCGGGTCAACCACGTTTGATCTACTTCCCGAGCACTGGGATCAAGAACTGTCCCAAATCCGAAGATAGGACAGTGGCTTCGACTTTACCTATGTTCATGGCACTTTAGCCACTAGATAGGCGGTCACTTCATAGTTAATCATCTTTTCCATATTACAATTCTGTTCTCAATTCTAGTTCACAATTCAATCCTTAATTGACACAACTTGACCTCTAATCAATTCTAGTTCAACTTAACTTGACTCATAACCCTAATCTAGGACTTGTACCACTCGACATTTTCATAATCAAACAATAATTAAATCAATTCCTTAAATAACATGTAAACAATTTAATAAATCAATTAAATATACGAATAAACATATAGATTAACAATCATCAATTAATATTGCATGAAACAAGATAAAAATCCTCTTTTCCTTAATTAACACCACTCGACATTCTTGAAGCAAACAACCAAAATTTACACTTTAATTTAATTAAATACAATTATCAATAATTAATCATATAAACTTAATAATAAATCATAAAATTATACTTTAAACATTAAATCATCAAACTTGGACCAAAACAAGATCAAAATCAATTCTTTAACACACATATACTACACGGCTTTTCAAGGCTAAACAATTATCAAGAATAAATTCAAGAATTAGCAATAACATGATCATATTAAAGATTAAATTCAAGATCAATTAATAATTCAAGATTATCATCAAAGATTAATTAAAGATCAAGATTCCAACATAAAAATCAAGTTTTTATTCTTAAAAACATTCGAACAAGTGGGGAATCACTCAGCACACATTCAATCAACATTCAAGATTAGTTCAATAATTAATTTCATCAATTTAATCTAGCAAGAATCATAAAACAAGCATGGAATTATAAATAAACTAGTAACTAATTCAACAAAAATATCATGGAATTGTGTAAGGCCACTCAACATTCACTATAACATGCCAACAACTACTTCAAAATATATTTTTCACAATTCTAAGCAATTCTAAACCTATTCTAAACATGATCAATCCTATTCTAAAAATTATATAACTAATCTATCCTATTGATTAAATAAAGCAATCTAATTACCTGTTAAAGAAAAAGAAAGGTTCGAAAATTCTATTTGATCACACGGTTCTTGAGTGTTCTTTGGCTTCTTGCTTCAATCTTTGAGGTTTGGAACAATAGGAAAGAATTAGGGGTAATTAGTGATGTAAGTTGTAGCAAGGATTGAAAGATCTGAATTAATAGAAATATATTGTGTTTTTGTTTTCCTCTTTGGGTGGGCCGTGTGGAATGGGAGGAAAGAGGGGCTAGAAGTTTCTATAATTTAGTAGTCAAAGTAGGAGAGGTTGGGATAAAAATAGGATTTTTAGGTAAAGGTCAAAATAGAGATAAGAATCAATAATATTGGGTAAAACAAATTAATTAAAGAAAAGGAATGGGGAGCCGTGAGGGGTAGATAAAGGGGAAAGAAATTGGGCTTGAGTCTTAGCATGACAAGGGAAAAAGGTTTGGGCCAGGATAAAATAATTAGATTGCTACAACTAATTTAATAATTAATTACATAATAATCAATTAAATGATTAATTAATTATATAATTAATTAATTAAGAAAAATTTAAAATATCCCGAAATTTCGGGGTATTACAGCGTATGTCTGATAAGTTATGTAATAATTGTTGATTATTCATGTATATTATGTATGTTTTGATTATTCTATGCTATTATATGATTTATGGTTCCACATTTAAGTGGGACAGCTTAGTTACTCGCCACTGACGGTGGACCCCCCTCCTTATTTCAGGTAATGATGCAGAAGAATAAGTGGGCTTGCGTGTGGGTCGGGTTGAGTGTTTTTGCAAGATTTATAGAAGAAACCTGAATTCTACTTTACTTTTTTAGTTTACTTCTTTCTAGATTTCACCCAGCTTGTTGGGAATAAACTTTTTAAGTTCTAGATTGTCGAATAATATGGATTTATGGACATTTTATTATCCTACATTAGTTAATTATTTAATAAAGAGATTTCTAAATTTAAGTTTAATAATTTCAATTTAATAATGTTTTAGCATGTTTGTTTGGTAATGATCCATTTGTCGATTTCCTTCGTAAATCGACAACCTATAAAAGTCGGGTCGTTACAATTACATGGCAGGGGGAAAACAAAAAATCGCCCATGCGCTCTCTCACTCTCTCTAACTTTATCACTCTAGGTTTTTTATTTATGAATCATTTCCCTTCATAGTGTTGTTACCCTTTATCAATCTTTCAATTTTTTTTTAGTTTTGGAAATTTGTAGTAATCCACTTTCTCTGATCATTTTAAAATGTTGTTTTTAATTTTTTAGAATGTGTCTTCTAACTTTTAACCATATTTGTGGAAGATGGGTTAAAGGTTGGATGACTTTGGGCAATTTTCTCAATATTTGTGGAATATGGGTCAAAGACGACCCTAAAGGCAGCTTCAAGGGAGGATGCATCCCGGTCATAAATTGACACAGGTAATTTGAAGAACCCATCTCCTCCTTCGAAGAACATTGAGCATGAAACTGAAAACCCTAGGAAATCTGAAAATGAAATTGCTACAATTGAATCAACCACAAACAATCATGTTGATACTACCACCCTAAATCAATGGTTAAATGTAATTGTGGGTAGCAATGGAAAGAGGGGGTAGTCCCTAAAAAATCGAACCAGGATAGTAACACCATGGAAAAAAAAAAGCATTGAAGAGGTGGTTAATTATTGGTCCTCGGCTTTTGTTTGTTATATCATTGGATCAAATCCCCCATTCCTTGTCTTCAATGGCTACTGTTATAGGAAATGGAGTAAGCAAGGATTGGACAAAGTCGTGGTGGTGGGGAAAGGGTTATTGCTAGCCTGGTTCCACACCATTGAACAATGTGAGAAAGTGATGGGTAGTGAACCCCATTTTTATGACTCCAAGCCTATAATCTGGAAGAGATGGGAAGCTAAACTGGATTTGCACAAGGACACTATTAAAGAAATCCCTGTGTGGATTAGGCTACCAAAGCTAGAACTGAAATATTGGGGCAGTAGATGCTTGCACAAGCTTGGTGACATCATAGGGAAAACACGCAAAATAGATGGACTAAATGAGAAAAAGGCCAGACTTTCCTATGCTAGAATAATGGTAGAGATAGCATTGGATAAGGACTTGCCATAAAAATATGCTTTCATAATGAGAAAGGGTATTGTGTGGAGCAACCCATTGAATATGAGTGTAGGCCTACCCTATGCACCACCTGCAAAAAGAACGGCCACCCAACCACTGAATGTAGGAACAAGATGCAACATGGAAGAAAGGAATGGAAGCCAAAACAACAAGGTTGTGCTGGAGGTGAGGGTACTGCTATGTCACAGCAGCAACCACAGGAACATACCCCAGTACCAGTTGACCCTATGGTTCCTGAAAATTAGATTGTGGAGCTCACCCCAATCCACCAGGGGAAGAAGCCATAGGGGCATATCTCAACTACTCCTGTGCATAATAGCTTTGGCATACTTTCAGACCAATCTGATGATGAGGAAAGGGAGTATGGTGATACTGATGACAACATAGACCATGATGATAGGGGAGTGACTACCCCTGACCATCATGGATAATATTTTAATATGGAATGTTAGGGGACTGAATGATAAGGGTAAACAAAATGAGGTTAAAGACATTATTATGTCTCACAATATCAAATTATTCAATCTCCTAGAAACTAGGGTGAAATCCCCCAACCTGGGAAGATTTTACCTCAATATGTGCCATGGATGGTGCTTCTACTCTAACCATTACTGGCACAAGAATGGAAGAATTGTCCTTGAAGTGCCTTCACAGTGAACATCCTCGAGGCTAGTGCCCAATACATCCACTGCTCGGTTCAGACTGTCTCTAGAGGTCAGACCTTCTATCTGACATACATTTATGGATATAATGACAAACATAAGAGAACACCTCTATGGGAGGCCCTTAAAGCATTCCATGGAGCAATAGGTGACCAACCTTGGTGTGTTTCTGGGAATTTCCATGCCATTATGCACATGGAGGATAGAAAAGGGGTTGTAGTAAGATGGCCTGAGATTCAACCCATGTTGGACTGCATGTGGCAAGGTGAGCTTGAGGATATGAGAGCTATTGGACGTTTCTACACATGGAACAACAAACAAGAAGGTGAAAATAAGGTCATGTCCAAGATAGACAGATCCCTTTGCAAGAAACATTGGTGTGATGCTTTCCCCACTACAGAAGTCCTAATCCTCCTTGAGAACTCATTTGACCACTCCCCCTAGGTGATTAAAGTGTTCCCAACTCAACAGGGGAAGAAGCCATTCAGGTTCTATAACTATTGGTGCCATAACCCTGGATTCATGGCTAATGTGCAGCAGGTACAGCAGCAGCAGATAGATGGATGCACCATGTTCCAAATAATGAAAAAACTCAACACTCTTAAACCCAAGCGTATATGCAGGGAGGATGTGCAGGTAGCACTTCAGGAAGCCCAACACCACCACAATGAAGCCCAAAGCTTCATGCACTCTACCCTTCTAGATGAAAATGCAGCCACCTTAGAGAAGATTGCAAGCCAAGCCTACAAGGTGTTGTAAGAATAAGAGTATTTCAAAGGCTAAGAAGTATGTGTTTAGTTGATCAAAAGAACATCGGTGTGGCGTGACATTTCATCACTGACTTTGAAAACAAATTTCGGCGCAACCGGGGTGCTGAATTGTAATCGTTGGTTCGTCCCCTAACACACCACTCTCACACTAAGGAACTTTAGGGTGAGAGGTGGAGTCATAGTAAACTTATGCCCAAAGAACAAGGAATGTGTTTTAGCTTTCTTTTTTTTGTATATCATGTATGTCGTCTATGCATAAAAATGAACCAACAATTTATAGAGAGAGATGGAAGAACCTAGAAGATTCTCTCATCAATATAGGTGATTAAAACTGAATAAAGATGGGGGTTTAATCACCTTAATCATCTTCATATATAAAGAGGAGGTTACAAGAATTCAAAGAGACAAGAAAAGAATCCAAGAAATCAAAGAGATTAGAGAAGAAAGTTTACACCACAACACAGCTGCGGCACAACATAGTGTACCGTAACCCAGCTCCGAAGTAATCTGATCATGTACTAAAAACACCTATATATTGAGTGAAAGTTTACACCGCAACCCACCTGCGGCACAACATAGAGGACCGCAACCTAGCTGCGGAGTAATCTGATCTTGCTCTTTTACACTCTTTACACCAACACAAGGAAGCTAAGGAGAACTATAGTAGTTGGCTCCAGCAAAAAGCAAAACTCCACTGGCTTCAAACTAGGGACACCAACTCAAGAGTTTTCTACAGCAGCCTGAAGATCAGAACAAGTAAAAATAACATCAATATGGTCAAGAGTGCTCAAGGGGTATGGCTAGAGGACATGGGCAGTATCTCCCAGCCCTTCACTTTATTGTTCTACACTGACTTAATCACAAGCAAGGATGGCAACAGACTCCTAGTCACTACTGATATTGTGGATAGGGGCAGAACCCTCAATGAACAACATAGACAAATCCTAAGTAGCAACTTCACAGACAAGGAGATCAAACAAGCCCTGATTGCTATCCCCTCAAACAAACCCCCAGGACTGGATGGGTACAATACCAGTTCTTTAAAACATCATGCCCAGTGGTTAGGAGTGATGTTATAAAAGCTATAAAAGACGTCTTCCACACAGCCAAGCTTCTAAAAGAGGTGAGTATCACCACCCTAACTATGGTCCCAAAGAATTAAACTCCTAGCTCCCTGGGGGAATACAGACCAATTGCTTGCTGCTCCACCATCTACAAATGTATCTCCAAGCTATTGTGCCCAAAGTTGAGTATGGCCCTCCCTGACATCATCAGTCAGACTCAAAGGGCCTTCGTAAGTGGCAGAAGTATCATGCACAATGCCCTGATATGCCAAGACATGATGAGGTTCTACAGACCTAGTCAAATCTAATATTACTGCATGTTAAAACTGGAGGTGAAGAAAGCCTATGACACAATCAGCTAAGGCTTCATGGCTGATATGATGGAGGCCTTGGGGCTCCAAATTAATTATGGTTTGCATCACCTCCGCCCAATATGCACTGATGATAAATGGCATTCCATCTACCCTCATAAGGCCAAGTAGAGGGCTGTGACAGGGGACCCCATATCCCCCTTCTCTTCACCCTATGCATGGAATACTTCACTAGAATCATGGTTAAGGTGGCCACTCTCCCAAACTACAAGTTCCACCCTCTATGTAGACAATTGGAACTCAATCGCTTGTGCTTTGCAGATGATATCCTCATGTTCTCTAGAGGGGATGTGAATACTGTTGCAATGAACTTAGCTGGCCTCAAGGCTTTCTCCACTGGCCTCGAGATCAGTGCTGCAAAATCAGACGTATGCTGTGCAGGGTTCCTGCTCCCACTCTTGACAGAATCCAAGCCATGTCTGGATTCAAGAGAGGTCAGATTCCTTTCACCTACTTGGGCATCCCAATAAGCCCTAAACAGATTCACCCAAATGAGTGTGAGAAGTTAGTGGACAAAATGTGTGCTAGAATCAAAGTATGGATCGAGTTCAAGGAACCTTTGCTATGCCGGCAGACTACAGTTGGTAAACTCTGTTCTCATGACTATCAGTTCATACTGGTGCCAAATATTCCTTCTCCCAAAGAAGGTCATTCAAGGCATAATTGGAGTATGCAGATCCTACTTATGGCCTGACACCTATGCCTCAAGCAAACTATGCCTGGTGGCTTGGGATGAGGTATTCAAACCCAAACAAGAAGGGGAACTAGGGGTGAGGAACATCCACACCTGGAACATAGCAACAGTTAGGAAGCATGTATGGGCAATTGCAAACAAAAAAGACAACTTATGCTTCGACGGGTGCACTCCATCACTAGTGGAAAAAAGTGCTTTTGCTACAATTTAAAGGATGCGGTTTTTTAAAGAACTGCATCATGTACAGGCAATATTTGGTATCTACTGCGATTCCTAGAAGAACCGCAGCATAATTTTAAAAAAAAAAAACTTAATTAAAACGCTCAGGCCCATAACTCGCCTCTCTCATAACCCGAAGCCCACACCGCCTCTCCTATAATTCAACACTATCAAAACCCTAAGCCCCATAACTCGCCTCTCTCCATAATCTGTTCTCTCTCTCTCTCTCTAGCTCTCAAACTCGATCGCTGCTACTCCTTTCATCAACATCATCAAGACCATCAAGAACTTCCTTCTCCGCCATCTTCTCAATCATCAAGACCATCAAGAACTCGATCAAAAACTCGAGTTCAGATTCGCGAGGTAGTCATACAAGGTTTAGGTTTAAATTCTTAAGCTTTATATTCTAGTTTATTGTTGGATTGTATGAATAATATTGTGCAATTATTTACTTTATTGCTCGATTGTATGAATAATTTCACTTGTTTTCTCTTTTTTTTTTTTTAAACTCTAATTGATTTCTAGTTTTGTTGGGATTTTAGGGTTTCAGTTAGAGCTGATCAAAAGTGGCCCGGCCCGCAAGCCCGGCCCGACCCGGCCTGCTTTTTTGCGGGCTTTGGACATGAAAATTAGGCCCGGCTCGTTTTTTTAATTTTTTTCGTGCGGGCCTTGGACATTTAAAATTAGACTTTTTGGTTACTTTTTTAGGCCCGGCCCGAAAAAGCCCGAAAAGCCCGCCAACCCCGCACTAAATTTTCGGGCTTTGGCTAAGAAATTTGGGCCCGAACTCGGCCCGCTTTATGGGCTTGGTTTTTATGCATCGGCCCGGCCCGACCCACGATCACCTCTAGTTTCAGTTTGTGTAGGTTTTGGGTTTGGGTTTTCTGGATTTTGGGGGTTCGATCTGGGTTCAAAGTTTGGGTTTTGGTATTTGGAGGTTCTTGGTATTTTCGAGTACTAATTACTTCGATTTTCTTTTGCAATGCCCAATTCTTGGTTAGGGTTTGCCATGTTTATTTCTTCAATTCGTTGGTTTGGGTTTGCCATGGTTTTTCCGTATTTAATTTCTTTGGTTGTGTTCGATTTTTTTTTTATTGTTTCGGGTTTAATATCTCTTTTGTTTGCATCGATCTGCAGGATGCAATCCATTGAAGTCGTTTTTTGTGCTCGCTCTCCATTAATGTAACATTCTTTGTTCTTCGTTTATGTTTTCTTCTTTTTAAAGCCTTAGTATCAGTACTAGTCATTTTTTTCCATTCAAATGATTTATGGTTTGCTGTTGTTAGTTGTTTGATTTTCAGGGTTCAATTTTAAGGTATATAGGGTTGGATTTCTAACATTTTATTTGTTTTTTTGAAATTTCAGAGTAAATGGGCTAGCTAATCGGCATATGCAATGTAAGCTTCAGCTACATTTTCAATCAGCTTTGCTAAGCTAATCATATACCCTTTAATAATTTCACTTGTTCTAGAGGCATTTCTGGAATACACCTATTCCTTCTTTACTGTTAGCAGTAAGCATTGGCTTGAAAATTTTTATTTAATTGTTTTATTTGTTTAATTATTTTTTGCTCTTGAATTTGCAGCTTTCCAACATATTTATTTTAAAGAGTTTCGTTGTTTTACAAGTTATACTGGTGCATTGAAGCTGTTTTAAAATGTTATTCAAGTTGGGTTCATTGTACTATTTAATGTTTCAGATTTTTTGCTTTGTATTATTGAAATTATATTAAAGATCTATATTTTCATCATTTACTTTTGATGTCAATTCATTTATGTGAACTAGCTTTCTATATGCGTGCGTGCTTCTTGCTTACAGTTTTATGGTTTTCTATGTTTTGTAAACAGTTATCTAGCTTGATTGGGTTTGAATTTTAATTTTTTCTCTTCAGGTGTAATCTTCATATTAGTATTAGTCAGTTTTTTTTGCCTTTCTGAATGCTGGAATTGTGTTGAGGTAAATCATTATTTATGGGTTCTATGGTTTAGCTTATTGATTTTTGAAAGTTAAGCTAATTTATGTAGCATTAAGCTCATGCCTTCACGGATTCATAAGATAAAAGTAGCATTTTTGGTTAGCATGGAGGATGAATTTAGCTTATTTTAGTTCCTTTCTTCAGATGTAGGTGTTGGTTATTGAAAGTTATTTCTTAAGCTTCTCTGAATTTCAATGTATATTAATTATTATAGTTCAGGTTTGCAAGCTGAGGTCTTTGTTGCTATAAAAGGATATTTTTAAGTTATTAGCTTATACAACTTTTTCCATTTAAATGATCCTTGCTTAATTGTGTTTCTTACCCGATCTTTTGATTCTTTGACCATTGTTTTGTTGCAATTTACAGTGTGTATATTTTAAATGTTTTATCAATTTCGTGATATAGTTTGTTAGTCGATTATTGTCCTGGTTTATTGTATTGTATCACTGGTTTGAATCTTGATTCCTTTTTTTTTTATTGAGCTTTATTAAGCTATTTTGTAATTTAATTTGATTATAGTTTAGTTTTAACCTTTTTTCCATTTTTTGCAATTGATAATAGAAGTGATATGGTGGAGTGATAAGTGGTATTTTGGTAGTTATTTTCTTATTTTTTATTAGTTTATTTTCTTATTTTATTTAGCTTTCGTTAGCATTTTTAGGCTTTTTAGCTTAGTTTTACTTTTGTAGTCCCCTTCCCCTTTTCTATGTCATTTCCTCTATTTTTCCTTGTTTCTGCGTTTTCTTCCCTTTTGCAGGTCCCGAGTTGATTTCGGAACCCGAGGAAGCGAACCGGGAACCTCGAGGAAACCACAAGTCCTTTATGCCATTGTTGGTGCTAAAAAGGCCTCAGCGGGCGCTGGGAATTCCTTAGCGTCCGCTGAGATGTATTATGGTTCGAGGCAATTTTTAACTGTAAAGAGGCAGTAACATTCAAAGGATGTTCAGCGTCCGCTGATATATTTTAAGTGCCCGCTGATGGTTCTCAGCGTCCGCTGATGGTTCTTCAGCGCCCGCTGATTATGGAGCTGATGGGCATATGTTGAGCACAAAGAGAAGACAGCGGCCGCTGACCATTTTTCAGCGCCTGCTGTCCCCCTCCCCTGCTTTGAGGCAGTAACTCTCCAATTATTGGCAGCGGCCGCTGACCCCAACTCAGCGCCCGCTGACCATTTTCCCTAGCAGGCTGAGGCACGTGAAAGTAGGCCTCAACGGCCGCTGATCCCATTTCAGCGCCCGCTGACGTGCTACTGCACGTTTTATTTAGCGATTTTGGTCTGTTTTTGCTCGCATTTTTTGGGGGGTTGTATAAATACCCCCCTCTTCCCATTTCTTAGATAGCTGATGTTAGAAGCTCAACTTGGGGTTTTAGGTTAGTTTTATGTTTTCTCCTTCAATTCCCTATGTAATTTACATTTTGTTCTTCAATTTATGCTAGTAGATTAGTTTCTCTTCTTCTTGTTCTTCAATCTCTTCTCAAGGTATTTTATAGCTTTCATTTACTTGCTTTTTATTGTTTTATGCACTTCATTGGTTACCTCTTCTAGTTTGTTGTAGTTGTTTGTTGTTGGTTTAGTTGTTTTGTTATTAATTTATCTTCTTTCTTGTTCTTATTTTTCTAGGTTTTAATTGTTAGTTTTGTTGTTCATAGTTTTAGATTAATTTGTGTATTTAGTTTTAGTTTTAATTATGTTTTTATTAATTATGTGTGAGTAGTTAATTTCTAGGGTTTGAGTGAAACTTTTCAATTCCTCCATGATTGTGGTTTAGTTGTTTTTAGGCTTGGTTGTGAGTTTGTGGGTACCTTAGGATTCGGTAATGTTGAGTCATGTAGCATAGGATTCATTGAAGAATCCCCACCGAAGGACCGAAAGGTGAACGTGGGTGATGACTTCCTTTGCCCGATTGATGGAAGCACCACGAAAGTTGGGCCTTCGATCAAGGGAAAGTTACCGGTCTTCGTGATTTTGTGCTTAGGACTTGTTAGATGTGTCGTTGCACGAAAGTGAGTTGTTTATGTCTTTCCGGTCATCGTACTAGCTCGAAAGAGTGGTACGATCTTAGAACGACCTCCCCTTATCCACGACCTAAGTCTAAGTTTCGATTGATTCATAATTCATGGTGGTATAAGTTGTGGATCTCTTACCCTAGTCCCTTTTATTCTTGTTTCCTTAGTGTAGTTTTAGTTAGTTCTCTCCGCTTCTCGCGACCATCCATTGACCTAGCTCGTTCGACACTCATGCCTAGACTAGTGCGAAGTACCTTCCCCGTGTTCGACACCCCCACTCATACTACGACGGGATTTTTTTATTTGGTAAGAAATCCCTCCTATCATGGAGCTAATCACTTCTATTATAAGTATAGCAATTTAAAACCTCAATTACCTGGAAACAATTACCTCTAAAGAAGCCCCTGGCCTGCTATTACTTTTTATCTTTCGGGAAATTTTCCCTTTGTTTTGGAATTACTATACATGGTTTTGGTGGTTGTGGTTTCATTTATGGATTGATTTATGTACTTATGTTGTTATATGTTCATTGTTGTTTGTTGTGGCAGGTTACAAGCTATACTGGCAGGCTCGTGTGCCTCCTATACTGATGGTGCTTGCGGTTTTGTGGCATGACAGTGCAGGTTTGGCTTTATGTGAGCTGTTAATTACTGCTTCTGCTCTTTTTGACCTGCTTATGAGTGGTTTCACTATGAGCTGCAACATGCGGTTCAGAAGCAGATCATCTTGCTGGTTTAGGGTGCTTGGCTAGGTGGCTTTTAGTTTTGAGCTTGTTGTGTTGTTGTGGAGATTGTTAGTGTAGAGTGTTTTATTGGGTTCATTTTAGTTTGTTAGTGGAGAGCATATAGTTTTTATGTAAGAATGACAATAATTCCAATGTAATTTGATACTTTTATGTATATAGAATATAATTGGACCATTTTTTTGTTTTAAAAATGCAGAAATTTTTTTATAATGTAATTTAATACTTTTATGTATATATAATATATTTGGCTTCATTTTAGCATAAAACATGAAAAAAAATTTTTTTTTTTTAAATTTCAAGCTTCTATATGCTGCGGTTCTTCTAAAAACCGCAGCATATAGTACTATTATTATTTTTAAAACTAACCTGTATATGTTGCGGTTCCTCAAGAATCGCATCAGATAACTTCCTATCTGCTGCGAGGATCCCCGCATCATATACTCAATTTTGCTACTGCTGCGCCTGCTTTTGCTGTGGGGCAAAACCGCAGCAATAGAGCTCAAAAACCCCGCAGCAAAAGCACATTTTTCTACTAGTGCATCTACATCAAGAACCAGGATTGGGTGAGCTACAAACCCACCCATATATGCAGTTGGATATGGAAGAGCTTCTGCCATATCAAAGACTCCCTAGTAAATCACCAGATAGACCTCACTAGACTGAAATACTCTATCAAGTAAGCAAGTGCATGACTCCCTGCAACAACAAGGAGAGAGCCCACTAGGCTAAGGTAGTGTGATGTAGAGCAAGTCTAACTAAACATCAATTTGTCTTTTGGCTTGGGGTGAAGGCTAGACTGCTTACTAAAGACAGATTACATAGACTAGGGGTCATTGAGTACTCCAGCTGCAGTCTGTGCAATTACAGTAGGGAGTCCCACTCACACCTGTTCTTTCAATGCCCATATAGCAAGGAATGCCTATAGAAAGTGGGGCAATGGATTGGATGGGCCATTGACCACGACCAACTCGACAGGATTGTATCATGGATTAGTAGATCAGTCAAGGGAAGCAAGATGAGGAAAAGTGCATATAGTGCTACTATCAGTGCCTTGGTCTATGGCATATGGAAGGCGAGGAATGATGTGATCTGGCAAAACAAGAAAACTACCCCAGATCAAGTTCTACAACATGTTCAGTACTCAGTCAGGCACAAGCTACTACATGTGTGGTCAGCTAAACATGGTGTAGATACGAACCTGATAGAACAATTGTATCCCTTGGTTGCTCCAAATGATTAAGCTTGCCCTAGAGCCCTTCCTAGAAGGTGGCTAGATGCTAGCTGATGATGGCTTATGCAACCTTGGACTAGGACATGTATGTATTCAAATTTGTTTGTAAGGTCGTGGGCCCTTTAGCTCATGCAATTTTGTTGTATAGAATTTTGTTTGATTTATTAATAACATTCTCCTTTACCTCTCAAAAAAAAAAAAAAAAAAAAAAAAACTATCTCCTAACCCAATTACACAAGGAAACATTGCCTTTATAAAATATTAATATTATAAAACCGGATAAAGTCTTGTGTACGTGATACACAAACTAATTAATTAGAACAAATTCGTATAATAACAAGATTATAAAATAAAAAATAGAAATAACTCAAACACAAGTAAGTTAGATAATTAAAACAAATGCGAAGGATTCTCTCTCTAAAATGAGGGCTTCTCTCCCTTCCCAATCTTTCCTTTTCCTTCTTCTTCATTAGTCTGTAACTAGGCCACTACCCACAATTTTTTTTATTCCCCTCATAGCACTCACCCGCCCCTTCTCTACAATGAATCCTAATCCTCTAGCTACATAAACACAACAATATGCTGGAAAAAATGGAAAAAGCAATTATAGCAAAGATTAGAGACTTCAGGGATTTCTCAGAATTGGAAATTCAAAGGTGGGTATCCAACCATTGGATATACCGAGAAGATATTAAGGTAGAAAATATTGCAACGAAAGTCTTTATCCTCTATTGTGCTTCTATGGAGGATAAGAGCAGAATTCTAGCTCACAGCACTGTAAACTATAAGGGAGCCATGGTTATCTTCAAAAGATGGTGTAGAGGAAAGGCCCTACGTGATGTGAAATTCAACAAAGCAGCTCTCTAGATCAGAGTGGAAGGCATTCCACTCCACCTCAGCCAGGTTCAAATTTCCATCAAGGTCCTAGATGATCTAGGGGTGGTATTATACCTGGATGGCGACACCAAGTTGGACTCGCCTCAGTACAGCATTAGAGTTCGCACATGGCTGGATCTAAGTAAGCCTATTATTTCGGGCTTCTTCCTCCAATATGATGACACCCAGTTAACCTGGGTAGATCTCCGGTATGAGGGAATATTTACCCACTGCTCTCTTTGTACAAAAATAGGCCATAAGAAACAAGGTTGCACTCTCCCCACTCACAAAGCAAAAAGGGAGCTTGAGGAAGCACTCAACTTTATGCTTATTGCCCCAGATCCACCACTATTATACACACAAAAAAGCTAAAGGGGATGGTAAACTCAGAGGGAAACAAAACTACTGGTTAAACCTCCTACTTCCTCCAATAGCCTTCCACCAGGTATTTACGGAGGAATCATCGAACTTTCACTCCGTCTCAAGTGGTGGTTCAAGACTGGACGACCTCCCCCCCAGCTCAGGCCCTCCCCCTCCACCACAGGAGGCGACCAGAATTCAAGAAGTGAACCATGTCAACGGTAATGAGGAGGAAGAACCCATGGAAGAGGAGGATCCCGAGGAGGAAAATGAAGACTTGTAGATTAAAGAATCAAGCGCTAGTGTCCAGAAACGTAATGACAAGGACGACCATGATGACTATGGAGGAAAAAACTTCAAACGCAAAAAACCAGGCGAGAATGAAGATAAGGGGTCATCTTCATCAGGTTCAAATTTTAGCCGCCCTAACAAACGCCGCCGGGATTCCACATTGCATAAGCAACGTCAGCCGAAACTGGGTACAACATCTTCAAATGGTTTAAGCGGGAAAAAAGCATGTTCAAATTCGTGGTCAAAGAGCCTAGAAAGATTAGTAGCTTGTAGGGGCACTGTGACTACGCGGCCTATCTCAACAGCTGGAAATCCCATGCAGACTTCTTCCCGTGCATCCTGAAAGCCACGTAAGCCCCTATATCTCCCTCATTTAATTTTTGCTGCTATTCTTCTCTCATCTCAGCACCTATTTTAAGGAAAAGACCCCACACCTTAGCTTTTAATCCCCAAGTCAGCAACTCCCCAACTCCCCAATCAATCAAAACTCTCCTCATTTATGCCCATTTATTGAGAATCATTTATTTCTCACCAATTGGGAATAAATTCGGGATGAGCTGGACCACTTCCCTCCCCCCACTTGCCTATTTATGCCATGTTTTCCTTAGGTGCTACTCACTCCTATTCTCGGACCCACGAATATTTACTATGTATAGTAGTTATTCCCTCCTCCTTCCCACTATCTCTGAGTTGTCACCTTCATCAAAACGCCCAAAAATGGCGCCTCATACTGAATGGAAAGCAACATCTGCATTAAAAATGGGGGATAGTTTTATTGTGGGACAACACACAGTGGTCATCTCAGAAAAAGACAAACTCCTTGTACCCACCCATCCAGAGTCCGACCCCCTAAAAAACTAGTAACAAAAAACACCACAAGCTTTTACTTTACAACTCAAAAATCTCAAAGTCAAACCCCCACCCCCATGCATTGAAATGCATTCACCAACACCCAACAAAATTTCCACTATTTCACCTACACAGCTCCCCCCTCCCAACATAATCCAGACCCTGTCTTCACTTTCCCTACTCTGAATACAAATCACTCATCTTTTAAAGTCCCCCTTAAAAAGAAACAACAGATTAGGCCTCAACCTCCCCACCAAAAAACCATACCCAAACTCCTCAAAACCCATCCACTTTTACTCCAGAAAACCCATGGGAGGAGGAGGATAAAACTTTTTTCATTACCAAAGATTTTTTTGAAATAGAAATTTAGCCTAAAGAGTAGGAAAATTCCTTTTCCCCCCGTTCCTCTTCTAAACATGGCCGAAAGAAACTCCACTACAAATTGGATAAGTCTTGGGCAAAGCATAAAGGCTTATAGTCCTCTGGTTCTGGAGCACAGTTATCAAGAGAGAAAAAAAAGAATGGTCTGAAAAAGAATGGGGAAGAGAGGACGAGGGACTTGCATGGGAATTCCCGGATCTGAGAGTAGGAAAAAGTGCAATTAAGAGAAAGAAAAAGCAGAAGAACTACCCAGGAAGGAAGAACGACATTGAAGGCTTCTCATATGGAATCACCTTGGAAGATCTCTTCGTAGCTGAAGATGAAGCAGAAAGTAACAGAATTTCTAAGGAATGGATCGGAGGCGCGACTGGCCCAAAACAGCCTTTAGCTGAATAATGAGGATTTTTTCGTGGAATGTTAGGGGGTTTAACCTGAAAAAACCCTCCATTTGTAGCTATGTTAGCTTTATTAGTAGACGAGTAGCATTAGACTTTATCTTTATCTCTGAAACTAAATGTAAGTTTAAGGACATCCAAGCCATTTTTTCGAGGCTAGGATATCCCTGTAGTACAAGTAAAGTATTGATTTAGTAGGGAGTGCAGGGGGAATTTTCTTGTGTTGGCCCCAGCACGACGGTCGATGTAGTACTGTCCTCTAACAATTTTCTTTGTTGTAGAACTTCTTATAAATGCGGCCTGGTTTTTTTATGTTTTTTTTTGTATGGGTCCCCCTACGTGGCCCTCAGACCAAGTGTCTGGGCCATGCTCGACAATTTCCTCCATTCTCTTCAGGAGAAATTCATCATTATAGGAGACATTAACCAACTAGATTCTCATGATCAACGCCTCGGAGGTTCCCAAAACTTACAAGGCATAGAGGAATTCATAATGTTCAAGTTTAGCAATGGTATTTTTGACATCCCTTTCTATGGGGAACATTACACTTGGTCTAATAATGGGGAAGAAAATCCAATCTATGAAAGACTAGATAGAGGCTTAGCTAACTCAGATTGGCTAGACTCCTTTCCGAATGCAATCATTTTCAACTACCCTATCACTATCATGGACCATAGCCCAATTTTGCTGGATACCAACCCCTCCCCCTTTAGAGGGAAACCCCCTTATAAGATTGAAGCTTGGTGTTTAAGGAAACCGGAGATCAAATCGATCATTCAAACTACTTAGGCTAATTCGCACAGAGGTTCGAAGGCCTTCATTTTTCAACGGAAACTCGAGGATACCGTACTCTAGGCCCGTTCATGGTGTTTGAACTACAAAAAAGTTGACAAGATCCAATGGGACGACTTTCCCAAGGAGGTCCACAATCCTTCCTCAAATTAAATGAAGCAGGCACCTCTAACATAGCTGCTAGAGCCCAGTTAAATTCTGTAGTTGAGGATAAACTGCTCTATTGGAAACAAAGAGAAAAATCAAGATGGGGCCACCTGGGTGACCAACCATCCTCTTTCTCTTCCGATCAACAAAGTCAAGAAAAGCTCGCAATGAAATTAGAGCAATCCAAAAGGATGATGATTCTTGGGTCACAGATTTTCAAGGGATCAAGCAGGAATTCCAAAACTTTTTCACTAATCTTTCCGAGTCCCCTAAGTGCTCAGATGAATCGCTTCTAGGAGAGTGGCTGTCAGATACTCCTATCTTGACGAATGTGCATATCACTAGTCTGTCCCAACCGTTCACAGAAGCTGAAATAGAAAAGGAAATCTTCAGCATGAAGCCCCACAAATCCCCAGGACAAGATGGTATTCCGCCAGTTTTCTTTCAAGAAAATTGGTCGATAGTCGGTAACCAAGTTAAAGATATGGTCATCAGCTTCCTACAATTAGGTCACATGCTAAGAGAAATTAACAAGACCTTCATCACCCTCACCCCAAAAGAAGAGGGAGCAAACAAAGTTGATAAATTTAGACCAATTAGCCTATGTAACACAAGCTACAAAATCATCTCCAAATGCTTGGTTAATAGGCTTCAACCAATCTTGGAAGACCTTGTTAGCGAAGAACAAAATGCTTTTGCCCCAGGGAGACAACTCATGGATAGTTCTTTTTTGGGACACGACCTCCTACACTGGGTGAAGCATAAAAAAAAGGAGCAAATTACGTAGCTACTATGAAAATTGATTTGAGCAAAGCCTACGACCAGGTTCGATGGGATTTCCTGGAAAAATTTCTTATAAAAATGAACTTTCCCAGGTACTAGATTAACCTTATCATGCAATGTGTGAGCACGGTCTCCTATGCGGTGTTGGTAAATGGATCCCCAACAAGATCTTTCATCCCACATAGAGGACTGAGAGAGGGGGATCCCCTATCCCCCTACCTATTCATTCTAGTAATGAATTCCCTCTAAAAGAATTTCGCAAAAGCAAGTAGGGCAGGTACTCTTCAAGGCATTAGAGTATCCCAATCAGCCCCGGAGGTCAACAACTTATTCTTCGCAGATGATGCTCTTTTTTTCTTCAAAGCAGACATCAACTCCTCTGCGACTCTCAAACAGATCCTGAGCAACTTTGCCTCCTGCACTGGGAAGGTGATAAAATACAGTAAATCCTTTGTTCTTTTCAGCCCGAACACCCCCTTAAAGTTTTCGCGCATGATCAGAAGGAATCTCCAAATGCAATAAAAGCAAGAATTGAACAATGCTATTTGGAACAACACCATCATGCTTCCTGATAAAGTGGTGGAAACAACTATGAAATGCTGCTATTGGCGTGTGACTGGTATTATGCCTAGGAAGATTAGCCAAGCTCATTGTAATTGGTTTGCTAGTACTTTTGCTTGAACTATTCTTAACTTAGGCTTGTTTTTGTTGTGCTGTTGTACAGGCTTGTGCCTACTAGGTTTTGCTGCCTGTTGTTGGCTTTTCTTTGTTGGCTTAGCAGGCCCCTGCTGTTGGGGGCTTTGTTCTGTTTTCTTTTGTTGGTGGTTTGTTAACCCTTAGAGGATTGTCGTTTGGTTTTCTTGGTGAGAGCCTTGGTTAGGCCTCCTTCCTTTTTGAGATTAATATATTTCTTACCTTTTCTCAAAAAAAAAAAAGCAAGAATTAGGTTCCTACCTAGGATGCCCAATGGATGTGACAGACCGCTCAAACAACAGTCACATTAACTTAATTGAAAAGGTTAAAAATAGAATCAACTCATGGAAATTCCACCACCTCTCTCTAGCTGGAAGGATTCTTCTTGTCAACAACATCCTCATAGCGCTAGCATCACACATGATCTCCATTTACCAACTCCCTAAGAAGACTGCCAAGGCCATAGACTCCCTCATCTTAAGATTTCTTTGGGGAGCAAAAGGGGAAAAAAGGCCTATCTATTGGACCAAAAAAGAAACCCTCTACTTGGACAAAGGGGATGGAGGACTAGGAGTGCGAAGAATGGAGCAGCTCAATACAACTTTGCTCTGCAAACAAGCCTGGCGCATCCACTCAAACCCTCAACTGTTGATATCTAGAGTTTTCAAAGCAAGGTACAAAGCAGACCCCCTCACTCTAAGCCGTAAGACAAAACCTTTGCATACAGCTTCATGGGCATCAAAGGGTCCTGTTAAGGCAACCACAAAACTAAGGGATGGGGATAAAATTCAAAATTAGAAAAGGCGAACAGGTCTGGATCCAGGAGGACTTCTGGGTAGGAGACTCAAAGATTCAAATAAAAACTCAAAGGGTAGCAGACCCTGACGCCCCAACAAAAATCATAGATCTGATCTCCACACATCAAACCTGACTAGGCTCCAAAGCCTGGAAATTCTTCAAGAAGGGTGACACAATCAATATTCTCTCCACCTACCTTCCGCAAACAGTTCAAGAGGATGAGTTACACTGGGCCTATACTCAGAATGGTATTTACCCAGTCAAATCAGGGTACCACTTCCTCAGTCAATAGGCAACCAATCGGCCAAACAGCAAATTCTGGAATCTACTTTGGAAAAGCACACTGCCCAAAAAATGGAAGATCTTGGGCTGGAAAATAATCCAAAAGGCGGTACCCACTAAAGATGCCCTAGCCAAAAGAAACATTTTTACTGACAATTTTAATCAATGTGTTATATGCAGGCCACAGTCAGAATCCTTACCCCATCTATTCAGAGACTTCGAGATCACCAAAAGAATATGGGCAGCAAGCACCTTAGGAATCAGGGTAGAAAGCAACCCCACTACCCCTCTCTATCAATGGATTATGGATATGGCCATTTATCTACACCGAAACCAGAAAGGCTCGGATGAGAAGCTCGCTGAGTTTGCAGCCACACTCTGGGCGATTTGGATACACAGAAATGGAATTATCTTTGACTCTAACTCACCAAACCCAGAAAGAATCCTTCAAATTAAAAAGAAGAACTAATGAGATGGACAAAGGCCGAAGAACAGTGAACGAAGACTCCAAGGCAAAATGTTACCAGCACAAAGACCTCGCTAGTTTGGAAAATGGGATTCGAATAGGATCACCCACATGCAAAGTCTACATAGATGGAGCTTGGAAAAGAAGGGTTACAGACAAGACATACATGTTCAAGCGGGCATAGGACGATGGGCAATACTAGCAAATGGAACGATATCCAAGGCAGGGCAAAAAGTCATGGCATCTTAAGCAATTGAGGCAGAAGCTCTCGCCCTCTTAAAGGGAATGGAGGAAGCAACACGTGATAATAGTCACATCCACCTTCATACGGACAGTGAAATTCTAATCAAAGCTCTACTCAATGTCCACACTGCTCCGATTCATATCAAGGCCATAATAGAAGATGTCTTAGTTTTTGCTGCTAATTTATCATTTGTAAGCTGTACAAAAGTAGCCAGAGCTTGTGTTAACCAGGCTCACGAAATGACACTAACTCTGTAGAAAGATGTAATCTCCTTGTAACCATTGGAAACAAAAAAAAAAAAGATCATAAAATCAAAATTCCGCTTCGTTAACAATGACGGTTGCGGGTAATTCCTAACATCTAAATTTTAGATGTGTAAAAGATATCTAAAATGATATTATTATAAATAAGGGAACTTTTATTAACAACTTTTACAAATCTAAATTTTAGGAATTGGGCAGGCCTCTGACAGCTGCGCAACGCTCAACAAAGAGACTAGTTTATTTGGTAATCAGGCGTTAAACAGCCTTTCAATCTTTTATCTATCGCAAATTTTTTCGTCTCACACGCACATTTCCATCCTCTTTTATTAAACCCTACGTTTCTCCCCTAGTGTATCGTTCAGGCCTCATCAATGGCGGACAATGAAGCTCTTTCCAATGGCGATTCATCAGAGTTCTACGAATCGGATCATCCCACAAAGAATACGACCTCAAGCACTTCCATCGACGAGCTTAATCATAGGATTGAAGCTTTGGAGAAGGAGAAATCTGATTTAGAGAGAGAAAAAACGCAATCGGAAACGAAATTTGGAGAGCTGAATTCCGAGATCGAGTTACTGAGGAAAGAGAATGAGTCTTCTGTGTCAAATCGCAGGGCGGCGGAAGCCATAGCTAAGAGAGCTTCAGAGCTGGAAGGTCAGGTTGTGCGACTTGAACATGATTATTTGTCTGCGATGAACGCAAGCGAAGAGATGAATCGCGAGAATCAGGAGTTGATTACGCGAATCAAGGAGAAAGAGAGTGAGATTAGTAAGTTGAAGAGCGAGAAGATTCAGGTCGAGGAATCATTTGGTGAGCTTCAGATTTTGTTGAAGAAATCTGAAGAAAAAGTGAAGCTAATGGAGGAGAAAATGGATGAGTTGGTTATGAAATCTGCAGATTCTGACATGTTAATTGGTGGATTAATGGAGAAACTTTCTGAGAGAGAAGCTGTTATGGATGACGTTGTTGATGAAAAGAAGGAGAAGAATGATGGTGGATTTGAAGTGTTGTTGAAGACGCAACTTCCTGTTCTTGGTGCTGTTTCTGCTATTGTTGTCGTTGCTGCTATGACTGCTTGCTATGGTAGGCGTAAGTAGAAACAGGTAATAATTGTTTTAGGGATAGATTCAATGGCTATTATTGAATTATTAAGTATTCTTGTTGCTGAATTTTGATGTTAGCTGCCGTTGTTTTTATCTGGCTTAAACTACTGGTTAGCAAGCAAATCTAGAGATTTGTGAGTGGTTTTTTCTTTTTTCCCCCGTTTGGATATGTTTGAGTTGTGATCCCAATTTTGTTCTACCATAAATGATTTTTGATGCCTTGATTTGATGTCATATAATTATTGTTTAATCTTTCCATAGCGATGTTACTTTCTCTCGTTCTATTAATTTTGTGGATGATGAATAATCTTAGTAATTGTAGGTTATTGTCTTTTCATGCTTACTCTCATATTGAGTGGGATTTCATGCTGTGCAACTCTGATTTTGGATTCTTGTTCTTTTTAATTTGATAACTTGATTGTGATTTGTGAACTGCTGTTTCCTTCCCTGTCTTTCTTTGTATAATTTGACAGTTCATAGAAATTTAGCAGAAGAAAATTAAGGGCCCAATTGTTTCTCATAATTAGGGCTAATCAAGTTTAATGAGTTCATGTAAGCCTAATTTGGCGAATAAGTTGAAGAGAAAGCACACAGGTTATCCTAAAAACTAGGTTGTACCGCCAATCATCATGTTGGGAGCTTTTGCAACCTCTCTCCTGTTTTAAAAAAAAGAATACTATATTTCTTAACTTTCTTTCGTGAGTGTTGAACCACTGATAAAAGGTTAGTAGTAGGAATCTGATTTTAGTTGCAGAGACCTATATATATTTTTTCAAGGTCTTGCAAAGATGTTTAAACCTAATATTCCCTTGATGTTTTTTTTTTTTTGGTAATTAAAGTATTATATACTAAAGGACAAGATTGTTACATCCCACCCCAAGTGTAAGACACAAAGCCACCACAGAATGAGAGCCTAAGACCGTTAGGGTCAAACCCCTAAAAGACTTAAACAACCATTCAAAACAAGAATTATGTATGTTAGATTAAACAATAATCTACCCAAAGGATTATGTCCTTAATAACCACTACTTAACAAGCGAGTAATATAATGTAAACATACATGAGGTCAAAATCACTAGCTAATCAAAGGACTAACCCCGAATCAACATTCTGAAACAAGCTAGAGAAAACTACCCACACCCTAATACACCACAAGTGAGAACATTAAGAACTAATACATGATCCAAACTAGTTACAACCTAGGGGAAGTAACCGTAGCATAGGTGGAGCTTCATAAATCTTCATCTTTGAGTAGCATTAAGAACTAGAAAGCAAGCAACTCCCATCACATATGATTCTTAGATACACAAATAATCCGCTTCCTTTATGCAGCCACATCACCTCTTGATCCTAATAGCCACATTAGCTACATCTCCTTCCTTGAAGTTCTTCAATGTTATTGTTCCATCAAAACCAAAGTGATTACTATAGTACTTAGCATCTTTGAAGGAGAAGAGAGGATGTTAAAGGTTTGTGAGATACAAAATAAAAAAGTAGGTAAAAGTGTTTTATACGAGGTATTGATGAATAAGGATAGAGAAAATAGTGTGCTACAATTAAATATACTTCATCCGTTTTTAAATACTTGCAACAAACTAATTTTTTTAATCTCTCACAAATAATCTTCTTTGTTGCAACTATTTAAAAACGGAGTTACTATTAATCTATTATAAAACATCAAGAAAATGATATGGATATAACTATAGAAGAAAACTGAAGGATGGAAGGATAATGTATTATGAACTTGAACTGTAACTAGTTTCATTATCTTTTGAAGTCTTCCATATTGTTTTGCTATAGTTTTGAATGCCTGGTTAGAACATCCCTCCCTCCTTGGAAGGTGTTAACATCCACATTGCTATTTAGACTTCGTTTTTTTCGACGGAAAACTATTTTCAATGGAAGTATTGAGATTTGGGATAGAGAACAATATAAAAGGGAAATAGAAAATAGATGCTAAAAAGAGTGGAAATGGGGAGTAGGGAACAAGGCAAAAGTAATAAGGTAGAAAATGGGTTTTCCTTCTCAAAAGAGAATTTTTACCTTTGAGAAAATCATTTTTCTTCTCTTACCAAATAAAACAAAGGAAAATGAATAAAGGAAGAAAATAGTTTACTCCCTAACAAACGGAGCCTTAATGCTCTTTTGTTTTGAATATTGTTTTGCTATCAGCTTTGGTTGCATACATAATCTTCAATACTGTTTTGCTGTTAGTTTTGAATGCTAGCTACTACGGAGTATATGATGTAAAAGAACATTATTCCAGATGATCTTTTTAAAATCTTCTTTTTGTTTTTGATCAAGTATGTTTGATTTTTTCCTTTGTCATTAAGCAGCTTTCAACTTTGCAAATTCAATCCTAGTAGCATATTGTCCTTTGTACATGTGAATCATTGATATTTCAAATCTCTACATCTCATTCATGATGGTCATGCTACCATCGAACAAGAACTTTTATGTTCTGAGATGTCGATAAGAAAGATAAGGTTCTCTGATGAAAGTAATAGTGCGACTACGACTTATGTGGTGATGCATGTAGTGCGGCTGCCTTTGCTGGGCTTTTTGTATTGGAGTTAGATATTCAAGTTTACTGGTGTAAGAACTTGAGAAGTGCTACATCAATAAGATTTTTTTATTTTATTTTATTTTTTTCTCACTCTCTCGTTATTTTATTTGCGGAAATCTCATTAAGCTGTTTGTTTAAATGTCTGTATCATTCTTGACCAATTAAAATTCATTGTTGCCAAAGGGTGACTCTATCACTCCCCTAAAAGTTATTATGAGAGAGATTACTAAACAAACAATAGTAAAATTTTTATGTGTTGTATAATTCATGTCTCAAAATAACTGCTCGATTTTGACTTTTGGTACTATTTATATTGTAACTTTGTCCTTCTATAATTTTATATAAACAAGGAAAATGTAGTTATGAAATCTTGTTTGATTCGTCTTGAAGTGTACATTTTAAATATATAATTTTATATAGAGAAAGAAAAAATAGTCATATGAAATTTTGTTTGATTGGTCTTGAAAGATAGTTTTCAAATATACGGAGTATCATTTTTGGACTCCCACTCCCTCCATTTGTTTTCGGTAACGTGATTGTCTACAGCGTTACAGGCAGGCACAATTAGGGATGTAAAAACAGGTCAAACGGTCGGAAACAGGTCGGTCAAAAACATGTTCGGTTAAAAACTGTCGGTAAAAAACAGGTCATATGAGTCCTTTCGGTATCTGTTGGTCTTATTCGTTATCCGATCAAATTCGATATTTTCCAAAACAGGTGTCGGTTGGTTTCGGTCCGGTACTTATCGGTCCGTTTGTTTTTCGGTAACAAGTCACGTTCGGTCGGTCATAACTGGTTTTTTTACAGGTCGTAACCGGTACACGGGTCATAATCGATCGGTAAAAATCGATATGCAGGTCATAAACGGTCGGTCATAATTGGTATGAAGGTTATAATCAGTTGGTCGCGGTCAAATGTATGTCGTAACTTGTCAGTCTTAAACGATCGATCACAATACAATTGGTCAATTTAAAACTTCGGATCAGATTTTGATATTTCGGGTTAATTGGCCTAAAATTTTTGGCTAAGAATTTAGGATCGAATAATTAAATTTAATTTTAATTTATATTAAGTTTTAATTATAAGTTTTTTTATATTAAGTTTTATTTGTTTATATTAAGTTTAATTTTAATTTATTTAAATTAAGTTTTAATTAAATGAATTTACAAAAATTTCATCAATTTTTTTCAACTTAGAGAAATCATGTACATAAGTCCGGTAAAATAATGGGTTCGGTTGTAAAAAGGCAAACGACTTCAGTAATAAGGCTGATCCAAAATAGGTTCGGAACAGTATTGCTTCGGTCAAAATCGGTCGGTCAAAAATCGGTTTTTGGCAGGTTGAAAACAGGTTCGGTAACGGTCGGTCTCAGTATAATAAAAACAGGTTGGAAACAAGTTCGGTTTCGAATGGTGTCAGTACCGGTCGGTTTCGGTATGCGTAAAAGCGGTCGGAAAACAGATTCGGTATAATTCAGGTTCGGTAGCGGTCGGTATTCAGTCACTAAAAATTTGGTCAACAACAGGTTCGATAACGATCGGTTAAACAGGTTTCTGACCCACATTTACACCCCGCACAACAACATTAGATGAGTTGTGTGGTGCAACTTTTCTGTGGAATATAAATTGATACACAACTGCGCAATTTTTTTTTTTCCTTGTTCACTCGTTCACCACTACGTTGTCACTTTCTTCTATCTATCCTGGCAACACAATATTCCTTTGTTAACAATTTAACATCATTAATTGATTTAGGTCCCGTTCTTTAGGACTTCTATTAACTTAATTTAATTTAATTTTATTTAAATTCAGTTAATTTAATTTTAATTTAATTTTAATTTAATTAATTTAATTTAATTTAATTTAATTTAAGTTCATTTCATCATTTCCTCTCGGGCATCGTTTTTCCTCTCGACACTTTCCGACGACGGTTTTCGAACTGACATTTCCGGCGTTGATTATTCAGCCGACTTTTCCAGCGACGATTTTCGGGACAAGTTTTTCGGCGACGGTTTTCGGGACGACTTTTCCGAAAACGGTTTTCAGACTGACTTTTCCAGCGGTGATTATTCGGCGGAGTTTTTCGGTGACCATTTTCGGGACGACAGTTTTCGGACTGATTTTTCGGCGGTAATTATTCGGCCGACTTTTCCGGCGACGATTTTTCGGGACGACTTTTTCGACGACGGTTTTCGGATTGATTTTCCGGCGGTGATTATTCGGCCGACTTTTCCGGCGACGATTTTCAGGCTGAGTTTTTCGACGAAGATTTTCGGGACGACTTTTCCGACGACAGTTTTTTGACTGATTTTACGGCGTTGATTATTCGGCCGACTTTTCCGACATCGATTTTCAGGCCGAGTTTTTCGGCTACGATTTTTCGGGACGACTTTTCCGACGACGCTTTTCGGACTGGTTTTCCGACGGTGATTATTCGGCCGACTTTTCCGGCAACGATTTTCAGGCCGAGTTTTTCGACGACGATTTTTCGGGACGACTTTTCCGACGACGATTTTCGGATTGACTTTTCCGGCGGTAATTATTCGGTCGACTTTTCCGGCGATGATTTTCAGGCCGAGTTTTTCCGCAACGATTTTCGGGGTGACTTTTCCGGCGACGATTTTCAGGCCAAGTTTTTCAGCAACGATTTTCAGGATGACTTTTCCGTCGAGAGTTTTCGGAGTGACTTTTCCGGCGGTGATTATTCGGCCGAGTTTTTCGACGATGATTTTTCGGCGGTGAAAATGAAGATTTACGGGTGTACTTTGAAATATAAATAAAATAAAAAAAGAATCAAAAAATAAAAATAAAAATAAAAATAAAAATAAATAAAAATAAAAATAAAAAATAAAAAAAGATATAATTTAATTTTATTTTTTTTAATTTAATTTAATTGAATTTCAGTTAATTTAATTTAAGTTCATGTTTTCTCAGTCCTATAGAACAGGGCCTTACTGACCTACTTTCTTTCTTGCGTCATGTGCTTTCCAATTTCCATAATTCAAGCCTTTTACGGCTGTGCCACCTTTTAAAATTTGAGCGCGTCTTGTGCGTGACCGGCCGTACAGGTCGTGTGTGTGGCCTGCCATTTCTTTTTGTGAAAATGACCAAATGCATGTGTGTCAATGTGAGTGTCTGACCTACACAAATCCCTAGGCGCTTTTTTTTTCATTTTCAGAAAGCTCCATCAACCCCTATTGAAACATACTCCTCTTTACTCGCTCCATTGAAATCGCGATTGAAATCCTCCATTTGTTTTTCATTTTCATTTTCACAAATACAGAGAAAACGTCCATTGAAATCGCGTTTTTTTTTCACATAAAATCGCGATTTCTTTTCGTTCTCATTTTCTACAACTCCATTAAAACCTCCATTTAAACGACCTCCATTGAAACGTTGAGTATGATTGCACATAAATTTTCGAATAAAATCACGATTTATTTTCCTTCTCACTTTCTACAACTCCATTAAGCCTCAGAAAACTTCCATTGCAAAAACCTTCATGGATTTGAACTCGCTTGATTTGGAAGACAAATGGAATTGCCAAATTACTCCAATTTCCCAAGAATCAATGGATGTAGATGAAATTGAAGATTCGCTATAAAATTTAGAGTTGCAAACAAAACTATATGATGAGAATGAAGAAGAAGTTATAATCAACACTTTTTTAATAAACGGTAATTATTTATTTACTAATTTTATATAAATTTTTGAGATAACTCTTCAATTGTTACTAAGCAAATACCAATAATAAGGATTACTAACTCTTCAATATGATTCATAGGGGTTACTAACAACGTATATAGAATTCACTAAATTTTTTAAACAAAATTTAAGAGTGATATAGTGGTTACTAACAATATAATAATCCTAGCTAAGTGTTGAATGTGATATGGGTTACTAAGTAGGTATGTGATATGGGTTACTAAGTAGGTCTGATAGGCGTTACTAACAATATAAAAATGGTTAATAACTGTTGAATGTGATAGTAAGGGTTATCAATAATTTAAATGGGGTTACTATCTACATAATAGGGTTTACTAAGAATTTAAATGGGGTTATTAACTATATAATAGGGGCTACTAACTATATAATAAATGGGGTTACTAACTATATAACAGGGGTTACTAAGAATTTAAATAGGGGTTACTAACAATATAACAGGGGTTACTAACTATATAACAGGGTTACTAACAATATAATGGGGGTTATTAGCAATATAACAGTCATTATAAAGGGGTTAAAAACTAGGTATAACAAGGGTTACTATGTAGGTCTAATAGGGGAACTGAACAATTATAAAATGAGTATTACATTTAGGGGTTGCTGTTTATATTCAATAAGGGTTACCAGATTTGTTAAATAGGGGTTACTGATTATATTCTTTAGTGGTTACTAACTAGGCCAAATAAAGGGTACTGATTATATACATTTTATTTTCAATAGTGATTATAGATTGTTCACTTACTGTTTCATATATCAACAGAAACAGGAGAATCTTTAGTTGACACTATACATGAAATGGAAGAGCAACAAAGACATACTATGAATGAAGAAAATGAAGATGCAGAAGACTTTAATGGCAGTTTAATGGGGTATAAAGCAAACTCATGGGAAGAGATATATGAGCCATACAAGAAACATGCTCATGTTGAAGGCTTTAGCGTAAGAAAATCAACAACAAGATGGACGCAAGGAGGTGAAAGAAGAATAAGGTCAAAAGAATGGGTGTGTTCAAAAGAAGGGTTTCGATGTACTGGAAAAGGCAACACTGCTACATCGTTATTAACAAAAAACATACCAAAAAAGAAAAAACTAAAAAAGAAGCAAGTACCAATAACAAGAACTGGTTGCACTGATTGTCTAAGGGAAAAATTTAAGAATGGTATTTGGGAAGTTGATTTACACATCACCAAACACAATCATGAAATGATAAGAAGGGACTTACAGCATTTCCAAAGATCAGAAAGGAAGATGACAGCAGAAAAAGCTCATACAATAGACTTGATGTTGGACAGTGGATTAAGGCCAGCACAGACATTCAACTTGATGGCTCATGAAGCAGGTCACATACAGGCAATAGGACACACGATGAAGGATCAGTACAACTACATTTCTAGAAGAAAAATGTAAGAAATTGAAGGAGGAGATGCACAAAATGTGATTGAGGATATGTATCAAAGACAATATGATGACCCAGATTATTTTTTTAGATTTCAACTTGGAGGAGGTGAGAAACAAAACCAATTGACAACAATTTTTTGGAGGGATTCACTGATGTTTGAAGATTACAAAATCTTTGGAGATGTAGTAGTTTTTGATACTACATTCCGCACAAACAAATACAATTTGATATGTGCACCAATAGTTGGAATAAACAATCATTGGCAAAATATTATGTTTGGTTGTGCATTCATCGCGAATGAGACCAAAGAAACATTTGAGTGGGTATTGGAAGCATTTAAGAAATCCATGGGAAAGGTGGACCCCACTACAATATTTACTGACCAAAATTTGGCTATGGCAAAGGCAATTGAAAAGGTAATTTCTTATTTTATAACTTTGTTTAATATAATTTACTTATTATATTCAATATGTTTACTATTACATTCAGTAGGGGTTACTGATTATATTCAATAGGGGTTACCAAGTTTGTTAAACAGGGGTTAATAACTAGGTCTAAAAGGGGTTACTGATTATATTTAATATGTTTACTATTATATTCAATAGGATTTAATAACTAAGTCTAACAGGGATTACTGATTATATTCAATAGGGGTTACTAAGTAGGTGTAATAGGGGTTCCTGCACAATTATAAAAGTAGTTAATACATTCAGTAGGGGTTACTGATTATATTCAATAGGGGTTACCAAAATTGTTAAACAGGGGTTAATAACTAGGTCTAACAGGCGTTACTGATTATATTTTATAGGGTTACTGATATTATTGAAATGGGGTTACTAACTAGGTCTCAAAGGGGTTACTACCTATATTGAATAGGTGTTACTAAACAATTTTAAAAAGAGTTAGTAATTTTATTATTAATATTCAACAGGTTTTACCACAAACAAGGCATCAACTATGTACTTGGAAAATAATTAAAAATGCTATGTCAAGATTTGGATCTTTGAAAAAGAATGCGGACTTCAAGAATGCTTTCAACAAATGTTTACGTGGCTATGTTACACCTTTCGAATTTGAGGAATGTTGGGAAAATATGATTTTGAAATACAGTTTAGGAAAAAAAATTTGGTTCAAGAGGTTGTACAACTTAAAATAAAAGTGGTGCATAACACTAAGTAAGGATTTCTTTTCAGCTGGAGTGTTATCTTCACAAAGAAGTGAAAGCACTAACAATGCTATTGGTTTCAAGGCAAAAAAAAAAAAAAAAAAAAACAACAAGCTTGACTGATTTTTTCAAGATTTTTGACCAAACAATTGAAAGATGGAGAAGAAGAGAATCAAATGCTCATTTCATGTGTGCAAATTCAGAACCATGCTCAAATATACCAATGTATGGACTCATGAAACATGCTTTAAAAGTTTACACTCAAACCATTTTCAAAGGATTTGAAGCTGAGTTTCAATATGAAATTGGGTGTTTGTCAACATGTGTTGAAGAAGTTGCACAAAAGTGGTTTATGTATCAAGTTTGGATTGAAAACAAGCAAGAAACAACACACTCTGTGACATTTGACGATGAAAGGAAATTTGTTGATTGTACATGCAAAATTTTTGAAGAAATTGGATGGCTTTGTTACCATTGTATATTCGAGTATTGATGATGCACTCAGTTACTACAATTCCAAATGATTACATCAAGAAATGATGGACAAAACAAGTGAAAGCAGAATTTTGGAAAAAAAAGGAAGAAAGCAAAAAAGATTCTGAAAAGAGGGAAGAAAGGTTCAAACCTTGGCGTACTTTAATGGTAAGGAACAATTACAACTTAGTTTTGAAGAGTGAAGCACATCCTAAAACAAGGAAAATATTTGAAGAAAGGTTTAAATCCTTCTCTGATGAGATTGATGTCACACTAGAGAAAATAATTGTTGAACAAGACCAACAAGAAAATGAAAAAGAGGAAAACATTCAAAAAAACTAAGACAACATTCAAGATATTCCAATGGTGTTTGATCTAGAAAGAGCCAACACAAAAGGGAGAAGCAAACGGGTAAAGAGTCATTTTGAAAAAGGAAAGCAACCAACATAAAAGAAGACAAAAGCTATGATAGCACAGGCACAAGGAAGGGAATTTGGTTCAAAAACTCCAGTCCAAAAGGAAACTTTAATATAATTACAATGTTTGTATTTATTATAATAATATACATTTTATGCAACATTGCAATGTATTACAACATCTTTATATTTCTGCATTATTTACCAGGGGTTACTATTTGTTATAAATAGTTGTTATTAACTTTTGTTCACAAGACTTACTAAAATGCAGGGGTTACCAACTTTGAACAGGGGTTACCAACTTTTTTTTAATGAAAAAGCGCTTTCTAAATGCAGTATATAAGGGTTATTTCATTATTTAGCATGATTTACCAGGGGTTACTATATGTTATAAACAGTTCTTATTAATTGTTCTTCACAAGATTTACTAAAATGCAGGGGTTACCAAATTTGAACAGGGGTTGCTAATGTGATCACCAAGGGGTTACTACTTTAGTCAATAGGCAGTACTAATGTATACAACAGGGTTATTAATGCTTATGATCTGTGATACGTACTTAATATAATCAAGGATGATTATCATTTATCATTAAAGTAACAACTTAATATAATATAGTAAATAGGGGTTAATAATATAGTGATAACCAGGATGGTTAGTAATTTGATCATAGGGGGTTACTAATTATTCTAAAGAGGGGTTACTAACATAATGAAAAATTGTTAGACATTAATAAATATTATATTAGTAAACACTCTTTATAATATAGTAAAGAGGGCTCAGTAATATAGTGATAATCAATAGTGTTACGAAATTTTCGTACATAGGAATTACTATTATAAAGAAAGAAGTATGAGGGATTAGTAATATACACAATAGGGGTTTTTCATCTACTAAACATACTTAATAATGCTACTAATATATACAACAGGGCTACTAATGCTTATGATCTGTCATACTTAATATAATCAAGGAGGGTTATCAGTTATAAGCAAGTGTTACTAATTTGATCATAGGGGGTTACTAATAATTCTAAACAGAGGTTACTAACATAATGAAAAAGTGTTAGAGATTACTAAATAATATATTAGTAAACATTCTTTATAATATAGTAAAGAGGAGTTAGTAATATAGTGATAACCAATAGTGATAACATATCACACCTAACAATCGCAATTATAAATACTTAAATGTAATTAGACAATAAAAGTATCAATTGTTTACAAAAAAACGTTGTCCTTTCTAAAAATGTTAGATTAGTAAAAGACATTGTAATTGCATTTACTTCTTTTCTTGTTGCTTCTTAAGTTCTTTAGCTTCTTCTTGCTCATGTTGCATCACTAATTTGTGAATAAGTGTCCTATTTTCATTAAATGTTGCAACACATTCCAACACACGTTCACGAAGAACATTGCGATCAGACAAAACTAAGGAAGCACAGATTTCAGCACGATAAATGCGATGTTTTAGAGCCTACATTTTTTTATTAAAAAAATTAATCTTAAGGATTGAAAAATGTATAAATTTAGAATATTAAACTTATACCATAAGATAAAAACAAACCTTATGCAAACAATGGTACAAAAGAAAAACACCACAATCCAAATTACTTCGAGTGCTTTGCCAATCAAATCGAATTTGCCTAATCTCTCCAAGTATTTAGCAAAGTAGTTTCTCTATTAACAAAATAAATATTTTTTCATAACAAGAACTAGTAAGCAACATATACATATTAAGTTCCTTTAACACAAACTGTACTACCACAATAGAATAGATAGATTATATTAACCAAATGAATAGAAAAGATAGATTATACTAAGCAAATGATACGCAACAGTATAGAAATTAAAACTAGTAGTATATTCATCAAACCGATAATAATTATGTTTTCCCTCCTTCACAAAATAGAGCCTATTATCCAAGTTGATTGCAACACATGAAAAGTGTTCTTCAAATGCAATAGGTATGAAAATCTGGAGTTTAAAAAAAAACCAAAATATCAAAACACAATAAAACTTTGAAAATCTAAAATATTTAGAATCAAAATTCGAAAAACACATTAAACAAAAGCTCCTTCCAGGGGTTACTAAGCAAATTAAGCATGGGTTACTCTTATGATGAAAATGGGTTACTAAGATACTTTATTAGGTGTTACTAAGCAAAGGAGTTATTGTTATCATGAATTCTTAATTTTCTAATAAAAACCATTTATATACATCAATAAAGGTTAGTAAACAAGCTAATAATATATTTAGTAACCTTATAATTAGAATTACTAATTATTTTTCACAGGGATTCCAAAATCTATTTAACAAGAGTTACTACGTAATGTATGCAGAATTTTCTAAACATACTGAAAAGTGTTACTTAAAACTTATACAAATAAAACACATAAAGCTTATAAATGTATGTTTCAGGGTTACTTGGGGCCGGCCGGGGTTACTTAACATGTGTCAGGGATTTCTTGGAGGTTACTGAATATGTTTCAGTGGTTAATTATGATGTGTGAGGGGTTACTTAAAATATTTTAGGAGTTATTTATCATGTTTAGGGGTTAATTATCATGTTTCAGAGGTTACTGATTCATGTTTGAAGGGGTAGTGATACATGTTTTGGGCTTACTACTTCATGTTTGAAGGGTTACTGATTCATATTTCAGGGGTTACAGATACATGTTTAAAGTGTTAATTAACATGTTTCAGGGTTTACCAACATACCAAAATATCAAAACACAATAAAACTTCGAAAAACTAAAATATTTTAACTTACCAAATCACAATCCTCCATTTTTAAATTTGAAAGTTGGTGGGTAATCCACAAATCCCAATAGCAATATAATTCTTCCTCATGAGATGATCCATCACCTTCTACAATAACTCTTAATAGAGAATGCTTTAAACAAAAAAAAGCAAACGTTGAGAAGATAATAATTTATTAGAGGTATAAAAAAATTAACAAAAACCAAAATGTAAAAGATTACATACCATATAAGACAAGCTAAAAAAGTAACGACTCCTTTGTGATTCATCTTGAGATTCAATGTAATACCCCGAAATTTCGGGATATTTTAAAATTTTCATAATTAATTAAATGTATAATTAATTAATTAATTATTTAATTGATTATTATTTAATTAATTATTAATTTTATTTGTAGCAGTCTAATTATTTTGTCTTGGCCCGAACCTTGACACCTTGTCATGCTAAAACCCGAGCCCAATATTTTCTCTTCTAACCCTATAACTCACGGCCCACTCCTCCATTCTTTTCTTTAATTAATTTCCTTAATTTCTTTTATTCAATATTAATGTTAACCTTTATCTATTTTTGACTCAACCTAAAAACCCTATTCTTGCTACTAAATTTTAGGAGGTCAAAGCCCTATTAATTCTCATATACACGGCCTCCCTTATCCATTTCCCTTTAATTAATTTAATTATTTTGTTTACTAATCCTATTAATTGTTATATCTGTTTGACCCTTTTTCCTAAAAACCCTATTTTTATTCCAACTCTCCTATCTTGTTACTAGATTTTAGGAAACCCTAA
Organism: Salicornia ramosissima; assembly: GCA_951394345.1. Lineage (NCBI taxonomy): Eukaryota > Viridiplantae > Streptophyta > Magnoliopsida > Caryophyllales > Amaranthaceae > Salicornia > Salicornia ramosissima. The sequence goes on from OX596237.1 coordinate 33,519,530, forward strand.
ACCCCTTTCCTATGCTATATTTACACGGCCAACTCTAATAACCATATCAAAAATTGTTTCATTTATCTTTCCTTCCAAGATCAAACAGTAAAATTATTCCTTAACCTTTTATATTGTTCCAACCCTTAAGGATTGATCAAGAACCTGAAAGAAACCCAAAGAAACTGTGAACCCTTGTGTAGTTCGAAACCCATTCAAAAATCAAAGGTAATTAGATCTGCTTTACTTAATCAATAGGATAGATTAGCAATATAATTGTTAGAATAGGATTAATCATGTTTAGAGTAGGTTTAGAATTGCTTAGAATTATGTAGAAAGTATTTTGAACTGATTAATGTTCCATGATTAGAATTTTCGAGTGGCATGATTTTGTTCCAAGGAGTTTTGACAAGTTTAAATTTATGTTCTTGCTTTGTTTTATGATTATCTTATGAATCTTGTTAATTTAAATTTGATGAAAATAATTACTGGAAGTCTATGCAAATGAGCCGTGTATTTCATGGTTATGTCGAATAGATCTTGGTTGAAAAATATGATTTTTATGTTATTTTCTTGATCTTTAATTAATCTTTTATGCAAATCTTGAATTGAATCTTTGATTTAGGCATTCTTTAATGGTTTCTTGAATAAGATCTTGATGTTGTGTTAGATCATGAAGGCCGTGTATTTTAAGGTTTTAAAAGCATTAATTTTAGTCTTGTTTTGATTCAAGTTTGATGATTTATTGTTTAAAGTATAATTTTATGATTTATTATTAAGTTTTTATGATTAATTGTTGATGATTGTGTTTGATTAATTTAAAGTGTTAATCTTGGTTGGATAATAGAAAATGTCGAATGGGACTATGTATTAAAAATAGGATTTTTATCATGTTTAAGGTATTATTGATTAATGATTGTTATTTTATATGTTTAATTGATTATTTCTTTGATCTATAGATGAGATTATATGATTATTTAAGGTGTTAAATTAAGTATATATTTTTGAAGAGTAAATGTCGTGTGGTCTAAGAGTTGGAATGGAGTCTTGGGTCAAGTTAAGATGAGCTAGAATTGAATAGAAATGAAGTTGAGTCAATAAGGAATTGAATTATGAACCGGAAAAGAGAACAGAACAGAATTGAATTGAAAAGATGATTAACTATGAAGTGACCGCTTATCTAGTGGCACAAGTGCCATGAACATAGGTATAGTCGAAGCCACTGTCCTATCTTCGGATTCGGGACAGTTCTTGATCCCAGTGCTTGGGGAGTAGATCTTCGTGTTTGACCTGGCATGAGCAAGGAAAGTTGGGAGGGAGTAGATCTTCGTGGTTGACCCCTTACGAGCATATGACTGGTCACGGATTAGCACCTGAACTGAATAGAATAGAAGAGTCAATAGAAGTGTCAAGCAGTCTAGAACTGAATAAGTTAGTGTAGAAGGATTTGGGTTTATTATGTTATGATTATCTTCCGCTGCGTACTTGATTGGTGATGTTTATGTATGATTACATGATGATATGTTGTCTGTTTGGTTGATCTGCTCTAATGATTATGTTTCTAATTGTGTTCTACTGATTAAGTAGAACAATCTAATTACTCACCACTGACTGTGGACCCCAAAATCCTTTTCCAGGTACAGGTGGTGACTAAATTGGGCTACGCATGGGCTGTGATTGTGAGCTTGCCAGGTTAGTAGTTGACCCTGATGTCTAGTTTTAGCCCATGTTCTATTATTTTTAGTGGACTATTCTTTATTTTGTAATTGTAGACACCTGAATGTGTCTCCCCAATAGAGAGACTAATGATGAAACTATGAAAACACCAAGAAGTCCAATTAAGTAGAATTGACGATGAAAATGTATAATATACCTCAACCAATTGCCTAAACCGTGTTTATAGTGCCTTGGAAGCAAATGTTAGGTTTTGCGCTGATTACGGGATTCATTCGTAATTTTTCTTCATTTTTAGATTTTTTTTTTATATATTTTTGCATGCATTTTTCAATGTTTATATTCATAAAAAAATAATTAAAATGTATTTTTGCATCAAAAAAAAAAAATCTTTAAAAATCACAAAAATAATTTTATAATTTATTCATAATTTTCTATTTTTTTTATCATATTTTTAGAGCTTTTTATGGATTTTTTAGGATTTTTACATGCTTGGGGGCATTTTCATCATTTCCGAATGTTGAAAATTGTTCCGCAAAGCATATTATTGTTTTTCATACTTTTCATATTTTTTCATAATTTTTAATAATTTTTCTGTAATTTTTTGAAGCTTCTGGAGGAACCAAGAACATTCCGGAACGTTCTGGGCATTCCGGCACATTCTAGAACATTCCGGGACATCCCGGAACATCCCGGGACATCCCGGAACATCCCGGGATATCCCAGAATATTCCGGAATATCAAAATATTACAGAATATTTCCGTAATCGAATAAAATCGGATCGTAATCCTGAAAATCACGCGCAAAATCAAGCAAAAAAAATCAACCCGGATCCAGCCTGGACCTGCGCCTAGACGCAGGTCCATATTACAAGACCTGCGCCTAGACGCAGGTCACAAACACTGACCTGCGCCTAGACGCAGGTCATGTAACTGGACCTGCGCCTAGGCGCAGGTCTGGTGTCATCCGGGGCGATTTTTTCTCCAGCTGGCCTCAGCTTGACAGATCATGGAGTGGGGTCTGCGTCCAGACGCATGACATATTACAATGTCTGCGTCTAGACGTAGCCCTGTAATACTACGTGGCACTTTGCTGGAAGTTTTGGCCTATAAATACAGAAGCTTATACGAGCTTAAAAAGACAAATTCGGAGCATTATCACTTCTACTACTATACTATACTCTTCAAAAAATAATATTCTCATTTCAAAATTCAAACATACATACATAATTGCATTTTCTGTCGTGAAATCTACTAATTGCGTTCTTGAGGTACGAATTCTGAAGTCTCTACTTTAAATCTATTCATTCTAAGTTTGTTTTTATATTTACAAATCTTTAAAAATGGTGATCTTTGATAATGATTAATGTGTTCAATGATCTGAATTGTTTTATGTGAATTGTTTTATGTGAATTTTAGTACTTAAATTCATGTTTGTCATATTAATGTTAGAACTTTAATTGTTTTTTTAATCAAATCGGCCATAGATTATAATTTTCTAATATTGATATTTTATGACTCATATTAATCAGATCTGGTATCATGTGTTAATTTCATATAAAAACTTCAGTTTTTTTTGTCGTTGATAAATTTATTTTTTAATATTATGATTTATTTATTAAATTGAATATTTCCAATAATGATTATGATAATAAACCTGGTTAATTTATAAGTCATATATAGATCTGGCCTGATTATGAATGAAATCACAATTATTGTTGTTAACATTGATATGACATCTGGTTTTAAGTATTAAAAGTCGCATTAATTAATTCATATATGTTTTTTTTATATTTTTATTGGTTGAACAGCACGTCAAACCACTTTTCCTGGAACACTTTGAACCTGCACATATTTTTATTTTTTTATTATTTTTATGCTTATATTTTTGTCTTTCGTTCATATTTTATTTGTTTTCAATTTTTAAGATTTTTAATACTGACTTAATTTAAAGTGGTCGCAAAAGTTAGTTTTGATTTGTAAATAATTCAAACCCACTTAGTAATATGCGCTTTTAGGATATAAGCTGAGATATTTATGTATTTGGGATTAATAATAATTTGACCACAAAAAGAGACCTAGTAGAGACCGCTTACAGGCGGGCGGACCCAATGCACGATTGGCCCGTAACCTGTCCCCGAACCCATACTCTGGTGCACGACCATATGGGACTGATTGCTCCTGGCTTTCAGTACTTCTTCGGTGTCCGTGGACTGTATAAAACGCACGGTGGCGACTCCTACTAGTCCGTATTCATATACGGCGTTAACGAGCATTCAAATCAACTCGTGAGACGTAGGAGGGCGGGTAAAAACGACCCCTACAGTAATAATAAGGGACTTTGGATTATTAACTATTTTGGATTATTTAATAGTTTCAATGAATAATATGATTAAGTTTAGAGCCTCCGCTGCAGTTTATGAATTTGGTCTTAAAGGTTTTTAGAAGTTAAAGATTTGTAATGTTGTTTTCCTCCGAAAACAATGATGCTAAATTACGGGTCGTTACATTCAATATTTTCAAACTCAAAATCGTTCAACAATAATAGAAAACAATCTATGACACGGCTTGTAATCATTCTTGATGGAATCAATGTCAACAAATCTTCTCTTGGTAAGGAGTAGAAGTCCGTGAATTGGACAAGCATTTCCCTAACCAAATAATGAAACAAAAAAATAAATACATTACCAAACAGCGGTTACTAAGTGTGGTACTAAGTAACAAATATATGATGTATTTAGCATGTCAGATTAATATTTTTTGTAACGATTAGTAGGTCTTACTAAGGCTGTTAGTAATACCCCGTATTTTTGTACATTTATACATGTATTTTTATACGTATTTTATAACTTATACACGTATTTTATACGCCTAAAAGAATATTTTATATGCTTACGAATTAGGATTAATAAAATGGTTTAATGTCAATATTTACAAAATATTATTCGTTGGGTATTTAAATAACTTATATATGTTTATAAAGGAATTTTATAAAATCATATTTTGAAATAATATTTACAGTTTTAATTATGTATTTTGGACGTCGTTTAAAAAATAAAATATTCATGTTTGGAAAAAGGGTAAAAGTTTTTATAACAATTTTCACAAGCCCAACCCAGCGGAAAATCCAAATCAGACCCAAGTGATATATATACCCATAGATTAAACCAAAACAGGTAAAAACCTTAAATTTAGAAGAGAAAAAAAAAAACTCTCATTTCCCCTTCTCACTCTCACGTAATACACAAGGAAAACAAAAAAAAAGTCTCCTTCTCCACGCAAAGCCCGAAACCACCACCGGAAGACCGCCGACGTCCGACTGCCGCCGTTGCTGTCTGGATCCCGTCGCCGACTGCCACCGCCGCTCGGCCACCGCGCCTGCCTCCTCTGCTGCGGTATATTAAAAAAAAGCTTTCCTTCTCGATCTCCACCGCAGCAGCCACTAGGCCTTCCACCGTGCCTCGCCGGATCCCCCGCTTCTGCCGCCTAGCCTAGTCGGCTTGCCGCCCAGCCTCGCCGGCCTGCCGCCAGCCTTAGTGGCTGTCCGTAAGTCTTTGAAAGAAAACAAAAACTTTTATTTTTAATTATTTAAATTCTTGATTTAAATAAATTGTTAATTTTGATTAATTTCTGATTTAATGTTGTTGTTTAATCATATTTTGGACTCAATATTTTGATTTAAATTTCACTATTTTATAAAGTATGTTTAAACCCTAAAACTCTGATTTAATACATATAATTTAGACATGTTTTAATTCTGATTTTGTATTGCTTATGAGTAGATTAAATTCTGATTTTATGGGTTGATTTAAAATAATTTCAGATTTGAAAGATGTTGTTTAAAACCCAAATAAACATGTTAGATTGTTAAATTTCATGATTTTCTGTATTAAACTTAGTTAATATGAAGTATCCAATAATTTTATAGGTTATTTAGGACATAAAGAATGAATTTTTTTTTGATGTTTTGAAGATGTTTATAACATTTTATAAGTGCTGGAATTTTTCTAAATAATGTTTAAATGGTTGTTTTTGGGTAGCTAATACTCTATGGTGGTAGTGGGAATTTTTTAATAACAAAATATGATTTTCGGGACGTTTCGGAAGGGTTTTTAGTGTTTTATAAAGGCTTTGAATTTTCGTTTGAATACGCTAAAACGATATTTAAAATATTTAAATTAGTGTTCGCCTAGTATTTTATTTAGAGGGCACAATTTCGGAATTTTAAATTAAATTAAGGAGTCGGAAATGATTTTTGAAATTTATTTAGACGCTGGAATATTGTAATATGTATTTAGGTTAGTTGTGGTGTTGAAGGGATATTAATTAGCACCAATGTTTAATTGTAGGGGACTTTGAGTTTGGTGAATTCCGTTAATTGTGGCTAGTCGAGTGTAATATACCAGGTACGTATGTACTCAGGAAATTGTTTGCATGTATTAGCATGTCTAGGGCATGATTTGAACTGTGATGGTTGGTTATATGTTATATCTGTGATTGTGGAAGAAGGAAAAATATATATTGTTATAGCATGTTGGTCTGAATTGGGTATTTTATCACAGTTTGGAATAGGAGTTCAATTATGAACCTTTATACCACGACGTAATGTGGGGCCAGTAGGCATTAATATTATTTTACCACCATTGTGTGGGGCCATGGGCATTAAAGGACTGGGTAGGATCTTTACTCGCTCCGTCTGGGAGAATGAGACTCGGTAGAAAGATTGGCTAAATAAAATTGGTTATGTGATCACCTAGACCTAGAGGATTTAAGACGAAAGTGTGTTGTGTGTTGCATTGATGTTGTGTGATGCCTTGTGTGGGGTGAGTCTTCATAATTACTAATTAAATATGATAAATCACGTAAAGCGAAAGAGGATTCACACCAAAACTCTTGGAACGTATACACTTTGAGTATGAACACATGGGGGAAGCTAAATAGCTTCCTACAAGGGGTACAAGACGTTGTTCACCCTTGTTTATTTTTATTATTTTGGCCTGGGATCCCGCCACTCTTATGTGGCATCGTTTTTATCACTCGACTTGCAACCGAGTGGGGCTCTAGTAGGCATGGTTACTTATCTTTGGAAACCCGTTCGATGTTGAATCAAAATCTCCTTATAAATTGATAGAGTTTAGGATGTATAGGATTGGTCCTATAGTGTATAGCAGGTTATCATTTGCATTATTTATTCATGTTATATTATAGGTGCATATCTTGTTGTATATATGTACTCAGCTTTTGCTGATTACGTGCTTTTGTGTGTGTCTTCTTTGGTCATGGCCCTCGCCTTAATGACCCTGTGATGAACCAATTTATACACTTGTATTATTGGGGAGCAGAATTGCACAAGTTAGCTTAATGATGTGAAGTTCAAGCATTCAGCATATGCACTGTCATGGGATGAGAGTGATTCGAGAGTTAACAAGTCTTGTATCTGAGCTTATTTTCAAATGTATTTCACTTACGTTGTTTTTTTTAAATGATTGTTGAAGTTTTTCCGCTGCAAAATTCTGATTAAGCCAAAACGTTTTCACACGTGGCGGTAATACTTTGGAAATTTCCTTTCAAATATATATTTTACATATGTCATAATTTTAAATAATGTTTAGAGTTTTCAAGTAGGGAATTTTCAGGGTGTTACACTGTAAAGAGGGGTTATTAAAATATGTTATATACGAGTTACTGAAATACCATTTAAACCGAACTGATTTTATTTTTATTTTTTAATGAAAAAATACTTAAAAAATTTAGCATGTTGTAAAGAAAGAATATAAGATTTTTTTTTTTTACTTACGATTGCTTGAAGTACCTGTCTTTAACAAGGCTATAATCGGCAGTTTGGTTCCTCAAAGTTTTCATTTGAGCAAGCAATTTTTTGTTCTTTCTAAACATGTCAGAAATTACTTGTAATTTGTTTCCCCGAGGAGCACCGACCGCAATAGCACAGCTCAGATATGATCGACAAAAGCAATCGTCCTCATCATAAAAAAGCTGTGAATCATTAGGCTCACCATCAACTTGACCTCTCTTTTGTACAGTTTTTCTTGATTCATCATATGTTTCTCCAAAAAAATGAGGCTGATTGTTCCCTGCATTTTTGTTACACATTATTTTTGTTGTTCCCTGCATTTTTGTTACACATTATTTTTGTTGTTTTTGTTGACCATCACCCATATCTTCCAAATTGTTGTCTTTGCCATCCTTTAAATCACCAATCTTTAAATTCACTTCCCCTTGTTTAGAATCAGTTTGAGTTTCACGAGCTTGAGTCATTGAAGCTATACTACCGGATACATTTTCAGATGTCACTACATCATCCATTCCCATTACAATAGATTTTAGATGATCTCCTTGCAGTTTATCAGTTTGTTTTTTAACTTCTCTTACTCTTATAGGTTGATCAAAATTTTCAATTTTAGTATCAACCTCCATAGCTTTTAAGTCATTTAGCACTGTCTCAATACCAACATTAAAGCAAACTCTGGAAGACCAGATTGACTGACATCTAGCATATCAATTTTCCAAGAATTCCGGTAGTTGACATCTGACTGTCAACTACCGGAATTCTTGGAAATGATTTGGCCAGCTCATTTAACTTGATGTATTTGTTTGTGATCCGATCTATGTGTTCCCTAAATGATGGCTCATTGAATATAGGATCCAACTCACTTAATTGTGAATCAACTCCCAAATCTTCTGCCTCTTTTAAATCATTTCCAACAAAATCAGAAGTAGTTTTAACCTTGTCAACATCATTTTGACATTGAAATGAAAACAACTTCATGTTTCTTTTCAATGTCAAAAAATTCCTTTCAGCATCCTAAAAAAATGACAAATAAAAGTAAAATACAATATTCTGGTTAGTAAAAATATAAAAATGCTTAATGAATCACAAAAAATATTGCACTTAATAAAATTTAGAAACACTCAGTAAATGGTTTTTCCAAATTTATAAATTACAACACAAACATTTTTCTAACGTTATTAGTTGTATTTTATAGGGTTACTAACTTTAATAAATATTACTAAACAAGGTGAATAGGGTTACTGTTATTAAGATTATGGCTTAATAATATACTTTCATAGAGGTTACTAAACAAAGTCAACAGGGATTACTCTTAATGCAGGGGTTACTCTTAATGCAAGGGTTACTCTTATGTGAAAATGGGTTACTAAGATACTTCATCAGAGGTTACTAAGAAAAATAAACAGGGGTTATTGTTATCATGAATTTCTTATTTTCTAATAAAAACCATTTATACTTACAAGCTAAAAATATTTTCCAGGCTTTTCAATATTTATACTTACATTTTTGCAGCAGTTTTGATTTTAGGGGTTACTTGGGGGTTACTTAACATGTTTCAGGGGTTACTGTTTCATGTTTCATGTTTGAGGGGTTACTTATGATGTGTGAGGGGTTATTTATCATGTTTAGGGGTTACTTATCATGTTCCAATTCTTTATCAAAGGTAAAGTCCAAGGTATTTTCATACCCCTGAACATCAATCTTTGAAAGTAACAAATTTGAAGCAACAAAACACACCCACTAACATAACGCTGTGATTCATTGTAATTATTCAATCTAAAGGACAATGTATTCATCACAAATTCACACCAATTGAAGTTTTTAATTTCTTGAACATCGTCTAAAGCACGCAAAAACTTGAAATCAAATAACCTATTTGGAGTTGCAGTGAGCATGCTTATCATCGCAAATGTTACAAACAATCTCTTGAAATCATCATTCCCCTCAAGCAATGCAGCAACATTTAGAATATGATGTTCTGAAGAATTTACAGAAACATTATTAGCTGCTTGAGTACTCCATTTTGACTTCCAAACTGATTTCAATTCTCTGTCTTCAGTAGGACCAGAATAGGAACCTTCCTAGTTCCCATTGGATTACCAAATGCATCATGTACATCTGCTGTTGTCAACTGTATCTCTTTACCTCTTCCAATATATAAAACCCATCCTGTACAGTTGAATCTACTACATAACCATCGAAGCATTTTTCGAGGAATCTCTTTCAACTTGATTTCAAACAATCCCTCAAACCCAATATCCTTTACTGCTCTCTTTTGCTTATCATTCAACTTTTGAATCAAATTCACAACACTAGACGGGCTACATATGATCTTAATGTCTATAGGTTTTGAGATGAAAAAAAATATAATTCTCATAAGAAAACAATTGAAAATAAAATAAAAATGAAAAGAATCAATCCATCATAAATATTATTAGTAAGTCCATGCTAAACAAGAGTTGCTGCCAACATTCAAAATGAGTTACTAACTATATTCAATTGGGGTTACTAAATACATTGCATTGGGGTTATTAACTAAATTTCATTAAGGTTACTACCTATATTCAATAAGTGTTACTATGTTGAATAATCATTGCTACCTATAATCACTACTATGTTAATGAAAAGAATATTTAATAGGGTTTATAACTATATTCAAAGGTCTTATTACGTATATTCAAAAGGGCTTACTAAACTATTTAATTTATAAAAAAAATATCATGAAAAATATTCGATATATGTAAAGAACAAAAACTTACATTTTTTTATTTTATGTCATCTTCCTCTTCTGTTTCATCATCATCATGAAATTGTTCTATAGCATTCAAAACAATAGTGTCATCATCATTTGAATCAACACTACACTTTCTTTTCCTTTTTGAATTGCCATCATCTTCCTTCTTTCTATTCAAATTAGTATCTTTGGGATCCTCTTCTTTTGATATCATCCTCAACATGACTAATATTGCTTTAGCGGAATGTTTAGGTTTTGAAGATTCATCAACTTTTTTTTTTCCTGTTGAATATCCTCATAAACTAAAATCAAAAGAAAAAGGGAAAAAAACCATTTAAATTAATTTCTATTGGATTTAATTAAGAGAGATACAAAGCACAAATATGAATAGTAATTATATAATTAATACAACTAAGAGAACTTGAAAAAAACAACTCAGTAGTACTTATTCTAAGCATTATGAAATTTAGTATCAATATCATCTTGACTAGCATTGGTAGCACCAGAATTCTTGTTCATCAAATTTGCATCACCATCATCTAAAATAAGAAGAATGAGTTAGAAAGAAACATTAATATACTTTAATAGACCTTAAAAACAAAGGTTAACATGGGTTACTAATATACTTTAATAGAGGTTACTAACAAAGGTGAGCAGGAGTTATTGTTATGCTGAACACTTTATTTTCTAATAAAAACCAATTCTATATATGATTGGTCGCCAATAATCCATCAGGAAATAGAAAATTACAAGGGTGAGTAATTAAGCATCACATGGGTTACTAACTAAGAATCATAGGGGGTTATTAATATAAATCAATATAGGTTACTAATTATTATTCAGGTTCTTATTAATAAAGGCACACTAATTATTATGTAGACCTTTATTCATATATAGGCATCAAGTATTGCGCAGTCTAAGGAATAGGGGTTACTATTATACTAAATAGTGGTTATTATATATAAAGAAAGTGGTTATTATGTATAACAATACACTAGTAGAAAATTTTCTATTAGTATCACCCCAATAGTATCGTTTATTTGAAAAACAATAGTAATAATGCTATAATTGTATCGGTTTTGGTAAAAAGGATAGTAATAGAGAAATTATTAGTATCGTTTTTAATAAAAACGATAGTAATAATGCTATAATTGTATCGTTTTTGGTAAAAACGATAGTAATAGAGACATTATTAGTATCGTTTGTAATAAAAACGATACTAATAGTGTATATATTAGTTTCGTTTCTATTAGAAACGATAGCAATGGATTTTTTTTTGTTTTTTTAAAAAAAAAAGCCTGTACACATGGATAGATTTACACAGCCAAAATACTCCTCATCACCAAAACCCCCAAATACTCCTCATCACCAAAACCCCAACACTAACCCTAGCTTTTTACAGCTCTTCGGTCGACACCCACTGCACCACCACTGAGCAACGTCTGCCGCTGCTTCTTCCTCCATGCTCGCTAGTTCGTCATCGACCTGCTGATGCTGCTCGCTGGTTTGACTGCTTCTTCTTGCGAGGTTCGACCTGGTTCGACAGCTACTGCTCGAAGGTTCGACCTGGTTCAACCTGCTTCGACTGCTACTGCTTGAAGGTTGGAGGGCTACTGCTCACTGGTTCCACTGCTGCGCTACTGCTCGCTGGTTTGAGGTTTGCTTCTGTTTTTTTTTTTTAATTTCATTTCATTTAAACAAATTGTTATTGTTGTTACATTGTTCAACTAGTTTCAATATGCGATTGTTATTGTTGATTTTTGGTTGAATTTTAATGGGAAATGCTTTAGATTCACTATTATTATGTTCTTTATGTGAAAAATCACACTATTAGTTCATGCCCACAAGGTGTTTGTCAAAATGCTTGAATGATAATTAGTAAGAAAATTCTATTTGCTAGCCTTGTACTTTCAATTTTTCTATGTGGTGTCAAGTAATTCAATTTTCACTTGAACTTTTTAATAATACACATTGTGGTCTTAGAAATCAAATTTATGGCTAACTATCATGACTAATTTTATACATTTTTTTGTTGTTGTTACCAATTATGTGAATTAAAATTGTTGGAAATTTGTCTGTTAATTGATTTCTTGTTTATTATAATTATCAATATTTTGTTGTTGCCTAAAATAGTGCTGCCATTCTCAAAGCTGCTACACGAAAGTGCTGATATTCTTTCAAGGTTAAAGTTACTTCACCAATAGCTATTTCTGCCTGTTTTCTCCTTCGAGGACTTCCCAAAAAATTTGTTGATATTCACTTAATTAAGTGTAAAGAAGAATAAATATACTAGTTGTAAGGTGGTACAGTAGATTGCTCTGCATATGTTTGTATGCGTATATTGTTGGGAGATGTTTTTAAACATAACATACATTAACTAGGGTTAGGTTATTAAATTTAGATATTATGGTTATTTAATTAGTTAAAAATTAGTCATTGGTTAGCCATAAATTTGGTTACTAAGGCCACTATGTGTATTATTAAAAAATTCATGGTCAATTTGTGAGAAAAATTTAATGTCTTGATACCATATAGAAAAATTGAAAGTTCAAGGCCACCAAATAGAATTTCCCTAATTAGTAAATTATTAACTACTTTTTTATGAGTATAAAAACACTTTAGAAGAGATTATTTTATAGTGTGTAGCTTAGTTTGTTTTTACATATTCTATGCCAAGTTTAGTTTTCCGATTTTACCTCATTAAGAGCATAATGAAGAGTCAATATTTGCCTAACATGATATCAATAAAAGAGCTATGATTTACATCCATATATTAAATTAAACCATAGAAATGAGCTCCTATTACATGTGATCTCTTTTTTAGCAATATTTTTTTAATCCTTTCTTCCTTTTAATGATAAAATAATAATTGAAAAGAAATTAATTCTTAATTAAAACGAGTTTGATCGAAGAAATGATCCATACACAAAAGTGCAGATGGATGAAGTACGGGAGCAATGGGCGAGGTTCTTTCGTCACATTATGTTGAATTAAGGATTTTATTAGTAGTGGGTTTTTTTTTTTTTTTTTTTGTATATGTAAGTCTCTATTATTGCCTAGAATCATTTTTGACAGACTACTTATCGGACCTTTCAGTAAACTGTATTCGGTGTACATTTTTTATGGAATTGGTGTTTGTATTCATTATCCATTCAATGATTTATAATATTCCTTGTATATAATTTCTGATTGATGAAATGAATAAGTATTTTGTATAGCATGTTATGTGATTTTTTTTTTGTGCTAGTATGTGTTGTTTTGAAATGTTACAAAAGTCTACTGCTATATAGTTGTGATTAAAGTGATCGTTGTTTTGTTCTTAGAAATGAATCGTAGTTGGATATATGGTGATCGACGGGATAAAGCATTTCAAAAGGGGATTACAGAATTCCGTAATGCAGCATTAGAACATCAAGCTGCCGAAGAACGGAGGCTAGAATATAAGCCATTGATATGTTGCCCTTGTCGTGATTGTAGTAATGCAAAGAGGTGGGCAGACATAGATTTCATAGAGAATCACTTGTATCGCCGTGGATTTAAGGTTGATTATGAGGTTTGGTATTGGCATGGTGAAGAATTGGCTTTTGGGGATGATGATGATAACAACAACGATGTGCAATTAGAGGAGAATCCTTATCAGGTCAATGACACCACAGAGGATGGAAATGATGTCATAGAGGAAAATGAAATGAATGATATGATGGATGCATTTGGAGACCATCTCAATGACAAACCTCGCATGTTTGAGGATTTGTCAAATGCTGCTAAGACGCCTTTGTATCCGGGTTGTATTAAGCGAAGCACGGTTTGAGTGATGTCGGCTTATCAGATTTTCTAGAAGCTTTTGAGGACATGTTGTGTAATAACCCGAAAATCTGGGCCAGAAAATTTCATGGTTAATTATTATTGCTTCTAATATTCTAAGTCCAAAAGGCCCAGTTAATTGAACTGTTTGATCTTATTTCTTTTCCTTGTCTTAAATTGGCCCAAAGACCCAATTATTCCCCTCACTTGGCCGACCCTCTTTATTAATTAGCCAAGGAAGATTTTTGATTTTAATTAATTATTAATTAGATAATTCTAAGTCTGAATATCTATTTATTAATTTAATTATCTAATTAATTCTAAAAACCCTAATTTTAACTAACTTGTTACTGAGTCTCCTAAGTTGACTCTTTTTCCCTAATATCCCTCAAAACTCACGGTCCCCTTCTTCCTTTTATTCAGTTATTTGATTTTTTTGTTCTTTATAATTATATAGGGAACTAAACTCATATTATTGTATCCTAACTTCAGAACTCTAAACTCTCAAAATAAAACACAAAAATACTCTTGAAGGGTCGTTTATAGTTCGAACCCCCAAACAAGAATTTTTCTTTATTTCTTCCTAATTCAAGGTAACTAGACTATCCTCCTTGAATTTGGTATTAGTTTGTCATATAGTTAATTAGGATTAAACTAGGAAATTAATTAGTATCATGATAAGGCTATGATTGTTCGAACCTTTTAATTTGGATGATGAATGTTCTTGATTGTTTCTTGATATGTTACATGATCTTTTTGAATCATTAATGTTATTATTTATAGTTCTATGGATGTTTTAGTATCTTAATTTACATGTTTTAAGTAAAATAATTGCATGAAATTTTCGAACTTGATTCTTTATTTATGCGTGTAATTGTCGTATCTTATGTCTAGTTTTATGATGTTTTCTTGATATAAAAAGCATGATCTTGATTTATTTAATTGTATAATTTAAGTCTTGAATTTAAATTATAATCTTTTTATAATCCTTTATAATTTTCGAGTGGCTCAAGAATAATAAAAGAATTAAAGTTTCAACTTTTCATGCTCATATTAAGCCTAAACCTTGATTTAATAATTGTTTATTAATTTAAAGATGATTTAAAGATTTAAGAATATGGTCTAATTAATTCTTGAAAATAAACTAATCTTGTTCTTGTTTTCCTTTCATGATGGTCGAATATTATGGTAATAAAAAGACATAATTTTTTATCCATATTTGATTATAATTTCATGATTAACGGATAATTTACAACCTTATAATTTATATAACTGACTTAATAATTAAAATGTGATAATAAAATATGGAAGTAATTTATATAATTTTCGAATGACACATGTTGATAATGGCCAAGTATTAATATGATAAAAAGAGTAAATTTTGATCTTGTTTTGATTGTTGTTTTGGTAATTTAAGTTAATCCATAATTTTATTATTTATTTAATAGGTTTTAATGATTCATCCTTGATATTGCACCTGTTATTTTAAAGTGTCTATTATTTGTAGTTTAGTTTTTATTATTTAACTTGAGTTGTTCGAATGGTGCAGGGATGGAAAAAGGATATTTTTATCATGTATTATGATAATTATCGATTATTATATTGATATGATGATTTATTTGATTTATTGAATTATCTGTGTGATTATTAAAAAGAATTGATTTTTATTATTTATGTAGTTTATTCTCAAAAATGTCGAGTAGCATGAGTGATATTATGATCAATTTTATTTTATTTTTGGCTCATAATAATTTTAGTTTATGATTTAAGGAATTATAATTAAAGGAATAAAAGGAAACAAGAAGATATGTTGTAATAATAAGGAAAAGGATTAACTTGATGATAAGAATAAGATGATAAGATGATACGATGTTATTGGTCTCACGATGGCCATGTCGATAAGATAGGATAAGATAAGATAAGAAGTGGACGCCTGTTTGGTGATACACGGGTCACTAAATTAGGTTAAGTCGAAGCCACTGCCCTACTGCGGTCTCTGGGCAGTTCTGGATCCTAGAATATGTTGTCGTCCGGGTTAGTAGTACACGGGCTGCTAATCAGGGTGTGAGGGCCCCACTTAGACATAATCCTTGCAAAGGAGGGTTACGGGTAGGATACACGGGTCCTACCTGGCATGTTCTGGGAAAGTTGGGATGTACACGGGCATCCTTACGAGCTATAATGACCGGTCCATGAACTTAAGAAGATGGTTAAAAGATGGGATTCGGAAAATAATAAGATAAGGTATGTATTCCACGGGTTGGTATATTATTTGTATGCTATTATGTTATTTAAGTATGTATTTATGTATTTATACATATATCATTACAAGTATGATATGTTAAGTCTTCCGCTGCGTATGTCTGACATGTATGTATTTATGTATGTATTTTTATACGTCTATGTATGTATTTTACACGTCTATGTATGTATTTTTATACGTCTATGTATGTATTTTTATACGTATATGTATGTATTTTTATACGTATATTTATGTATTTTTATACGTTTATATATGTATTTTTATACGTATTTGTATGTATTTTTATACGTTTATGCATGTATTTCTATACGTTTATACGTGTATTTTTGTACGTTTATACATGTAATTTTGTACGTTTATCCTGGTTGATTCTATGACATTATATGATTTACGGTTCCACATTTAAGTGGGACAGCCTAGTTACTCGCCACTGACGGTGGACCCCCCATTTCAGGTGAAGATGCTGAAGAATAAGTGGGCTTTCGTATGG
Source organism: Salicornia ramosissima (assembly GCA_951394345.1). Classification (NCBI taxonomy): domain Eukaryota; kingdom Viridiplantae; phylum Streptophyta; class Magnoliopsida; order Caryophyllales; family Amaranthaceae; genus Salicornia; species Salicornia ramosissima. The sequence goes on from OX596237.1 coordinate 33,536,283, forward strand.
ATCGGGTTGAGTGTTTTGGCAAGAATTATAGAGGAAACCCGAAGTCTACTTTACATTCTGGTTTATTATTTCTTCGATTTCACCAAGCTTGTTGGGAAAGAACAGTTTTAGTTGTAGTTTATTGAATAATATGGATTTATGGACCTTCTATCCTTTCATTAGTTAATTAATTAATAAAGAGTTATCTTAATTTAAGTTTAAAGGTTTCAATTTAATAATATTCTAGTATGTTTTGTTGAGTAATGATCTATTTGTCGATTTCCTTCGTAAATCGACAGCTTCTAAAAGTCAGGTCGTTACATGTTGCACCCCGAGAATGTTCTACCTATGTCTGCTTACTAGCTATGCTAAGAAGTTGATAAACCCGTTAGGATTAGGATACACTAAGATAGATGCGTGTCCTAATGATTGTGTGCTTTATCGAAAGGAGTATGAGAACTTGGATGCATGTCCGAAGTGCAATTTGTCGCGCTATAAGAAAGTGGAAGGTGATAACCGTAGCAATAAGAAGTTACCTACAACTAAGGTGTTATGGTATCTTCGAATTATTCCAAGATTCAGGAGACTTTTTTCAATTCCGGGTGATGCAAAGAACTTTGTGTGGCATCATGAGGGTCGAAAGAAAGATAGGTTAATCAGGCATCCCACCGATTCCAAACAATGGGATGACATTAATAAGGAATTCCCAGCGTTTCGTGATGAGCATAGGAACCTTAGACTTGGTTTAAGTGCAGATGGGATGAATCCTTATGGCACACTTAGTACCCAACATAGTTCATGGCCAGTTTGGTTAACTATATACAACTTGCCTCCGTGGCTTTGTATGAAGCGCAAGTATATAATGTTGTCTCTTCTTATATCAGGTCCAAAGCAACCTGGAAAGGATATAGATGTATACTTGGCACCCTTGGTAGAGGATTTGATGTTGTTGTGGAATGAAGGTGTGTCTATGTTTGATGCACATACATGTACAAATTTCACACTCCGTGCCATGATTTTTTGCACTATAAATGATTTTCCGGCTTATGGAAACTTGTCGGAGTACAAAGTCAAAGGTGCAAATGCATGCCCGGTTTGTGAGGATGATGCAGATGAAGATTATATGGAGTTCTCGGGTAAGAATGTGTATAGAAATCACAGAAGATGGCTCCCTCGATATCATCCATATCGAAGGATGAAATCACGATTTAATGGCCAAACTGAGAATAGGGTAGTTCGTGAGCTGTTGTCTGGAATGGAATTGTTTGAGAAAATGATGAATGTGTCTACGGTGTATGGTAAAGAGCGTCTACAAAAGGGTAGAAAGAAGGGATTAGATAAGGTTCCAAAAAAGGGTCAGGCTAAGGGTACAACGAAGGGTCCATTGTGGAAAAAGAAATCAATCCTATGTCCTTACTGGAAGTACTTATCTATTAGGCATTGCCTTGATGTCATGCATATCGAAAAAAATGTGTGTGACTCAATTGTCGGGACTCTGCTAAACATGCACGGAAAGTCAAAAGACGGTATCAAAGCGCGACAAGACATGCAAAAAGAAAAGGTTAGACCCAACTTGTGGCCAGAGTATAACGATAACAACAAAGCATATTTACCACATGCTGGCTACACTTTGTCCAGGGAGGAGAAAAGGACTTTATGTGAGTGTTTGCATGACATCAAGGTGCCTTCTGGTTATTCTTCGAATGTAAAGCGTTTTGTATCTCTCGCTGATAAGAAGTTGAATGGTATGAAGTCCCATGATTGTCATGTCATGATGCAAGTGTTTTTACCAATTGCACTAAGAGGATTGTTGCCTAAGCATGTAAGAGAGACCATCATCAAGTTGAGCTTGATTTTTAATAAGATTTGCAGTAAGGTAGTTGACCCAGAAGAGCTAGACACTTTGTAAGAAGAATTAATAGAGACATTGTGCAAATTCTAGATGTATTTTCCACCTTCTTTCTTTGACATAACAGTTCACGTCATGATACACCTTGTTCGTGAAATTAAGATGTGTGGGCCTGCTTTTCGACGGTGGATGTATGATAGGTCCATTTTAGGATCGATTTCCTGGACTCTTTTAACTTGTTTTCTATTGTTTTTAGGCTTAGTTTAATTAGTTTTAGGTCTTTTTAGCTTAGTTTAGGTCTTAGTTGCGTTTTCGTTGAATAATGCCTTTTCTTGCCATTTTTGCTAATAATTGAGCACTTTTGTGTTACTAATGCCTTGCGTTCATTCAGGTAGGTATTTTGTGTGTTTTCAATCAATTCTTAAAAGCCGACAAGGGTCGTGAGAGGTCCCGATAAGCTTTGGGAAGTGTTCCGCAATAAAGCCAAGACCACAATCACCACTTTTAGAGCATAGGTCAACTTTGAAAGGCCATAACTTTTTACATACTTATCATTTTCAGGCTACTCAAGTTGGAGGTTAAAGCTCGTTCCGATAGCTTCGAAACGCCTAGTCATAAGCTAAATTCTGATAAGAAATGAAGGAGTTATGATGTTTTTAAAATCGGCTGTCAAGCTGTCCAGCGGCCGCTGAGACCACTCCAGCGCCCGCTGAGACCTCTCGAGCGGCCGCTAATATTTTCAAGCGCCCACTGAATTGGCCAAAACAGTTAGTAGCTCATTTTTTGGCTATAGCGCCCGCTGGAGAGGTCAAGCGCCCGCTGACTTTTTCCAAGCGCCAGCTGAGAAGGCCCTGTTCGTATCATTTAAAGTGTTTTAGGTCTTTTCTCGTGATTTGTTTTTGGGGAACTATAAATACCCCCTTCTTCCCCCTTCACGACCAGCTGAGGTTAGAGGCTCAAACTTAGGGTTAGGTTAGTTTTAAGGCTTTGTTCTTCATTTCTCTTGTAATATCTACTTCATTTTGTTCTTAATTTATGCAAAGTTCTTGTTTTTCTTCTTCTCTACTTGCTTGTTCTTCATCTTCTTCAAGGTATTTTTTGGTTTTCTTTCTTTGTTATCTTTTTTCAATAGCTTTGTTAATTGATTTTGTTGTTCTTGTTAGTAATTGTTCTTGCTTGTCTTGTTGTAGTTAATTGTAGTTTTTGTTTCTTTAATTTCTAGTTGTTGATTTTAGTTGGTGTTCTTATTTTATAGGTTCTTAATTAGTTGTTTATGTTTTTTGCTCTTAGATTTTAGTTTTAATTATGTTTTTGTTATTTATGTGTGAGTAGTTAATTTCTAGGGTTTGAGTGAAACTTCTCAAATCATCCATGATTGTGGTTTAGTTGTGTCTTAGACTTGGTTTGTGGAATTGTCGGTACCAAAGGATTCGTTATTGTTGAGTCTTGTGTCTAGCTAACATAGGATTCATTGAAGAATCCCCACCGAAGGACCGAAAGGTGAACGTGGGTGATGACTTCCTTTGCCCGATTGATGGAAGCACCACCAAAGTTGGGCCTTCGATCAAGGGAAAGTTACCGGTCTTCGTGATTTGTGCTTATGACTAGTTAGATGTTCCGCCAAGAAAGTAGGTTTGCGTATGTATTCCCAGTCGTCACACTAGCTTGAAAGAGTAGTGTGATCTTAGAATGACCTCCCCTTATCCATGACCTAAGCCTAAGTTCGATCGACTCACAATTCATGGTGGTATGAGTTGTGGATCTCTTAACCCTAGTCCCTTTTTATTTTTGTTTCCATAGTGTAGCTTTAGTTATTTCCCATAGTTCTCTCCGCCTCTCGCGACCATCCATTGACCTAGCTTGTTTGACGCTCATGCCTAAAATAGTGTGACGTACCTTTCCCGTGTTCGACACCCCCACTCTTACTACGACGGGGTTTTTATTTGGTGAGAAAATCCCTCCTTTCAAATTGGCGCCGTTTCCGGGGAAGGCAATGCCATTACTTTAGGTTGGGTAGAATGGTTCTAGGTCTTTCTTTTTCTTTATTTTTGTGAATATTTAGGCCTTATGGCCACTTCTTTGATCAATCCCCAATATGAGCATGAACCGTTTTGGATGTATTATGATAGGATTGGAAGCTCTCTTCCTCCTAATCATAATTTTGATAAGTGGGATGTATGTAATGTAATGTATGAGGGCTTGAATTATGAAACGAGAAACTGGGTTAAGTTTCTCTCTTATGGAGATTTCTTAGCTTTAGACTTGGATAGAGCTTGGCTCTTATTTGCGTGTCTTGCTAAGGAAACCTATGAGTGGGATATGACTACCCAAGGGATACATGACTTTAGTAATGAGCCGAGCTTGTTTGTGGAATATGGTTTTAATCATCTTCCAATTCATACCCCTACCTTGGATGTTGATCATCAATACTCGTAAGAGCATGCCCTTGATGAGTTTTTACAAGGTGGTGGTGTGAATTCCGATGATTCATCGCATAATCTTCAAGTCGACCCCGTTGTTTGCAACTTTAGTTATGATTTTGATCCCTCTCCTCTCATTGTTGTACAACCCATCCAGACTCACATAGACGTTGATGTTTCATTGCAATGTCATGATGAAAATCATGACCCTTCCGTCTCGTCATGTGATGTCATACTGGATGAGGCCTTCTTAGTTGAGTCGAGTGAAGTTGACGAGGTCATTATTAATGTGGAGAATGTGGTTATACCACCTTCTCTTATTCCCTTTTTAGGAGGATTTAGCTTTGTTTATTAACATCCCACTCCCCTTCCATCCATGCTCATATCACCCCCATTCGAGGGCTCCATCTCTTGTCTTGACTCCAATGTTTCTCTTCTAGAAACCAAGGCAAGGGAGGTTTTTAGGGGTGTTCCTTCTCTTTTATTTGATTTTTCTTTTAGTAGTTTTTATTTTGATTTACCTCCCTGTGGGCACTCACTCCCACATAAGCATTGGATGACGGTTTTCAAACCGTCCCCTTTGCTTTATTTGATCATTGCTTATGTGGTATTCAGTGAGTTGAGTGCCAGTGCATTTGTTAAGCTCTTACGAGCTTTGCGGGGCTATTAATTGAGCCCCGACGGTTGGTCCCGCTGGATGACTTTGACATATTTTTTTTTTCTTCTGTCTTAGTCCCTGTGTCCAGCTCCTTGTCAAGCTTAAGACGTTAAAAAAGCGCTTCTCGGGAGGCAACCCGTGTTCTTGTTTTTTATTTTATTTATTTTCTTTTCTTTTTTTGTTTTTATTTTGTTTTTGGAGTTTGGTTTCTTTTCTTTCTTTTTGCAGGTTAAATGAATAAGCAACTCTCATGGACATGTATGGTACTAAAGCGCAAAATGGAGGTTGTATGCTTACTTTATAGCCTGTTTTGGTGAGATCATTCCAAATTCCCTTTCTTTTATTTTTCTTGTGTGCTTAGTTGTAGGATTAGTTTTAGAAGGAGATGATTGTTCGATGATGTTTGGCTTTCAATTTTTGGCTTTTAAGCCCTTGAGGACATTTGGATATCGATGGCGTTGGGCCTCGATTTATTTATTTGTTTGATGCTTGGTTGCTTGATTGAGAGTCATTCATGCTTGATTTTATTTTCCTTCCTTTTGTTTAGTTTTTTTTTTCTATTTTCCCTTTTTCCTCTTCTTTTTCTTTTATTTTCTTTTCAAGGCAAAGTGTGTTTTTGTTTTGTTTGTAGTTTGGACTTGGTTCTTAATTTCTTGGACTTTGAATGCATTCCTTCCTAAGTGTTAGTGGTCCACATGGTTTGAGATGTTGGGGTTGATTTTCAAATACTACATGCTAGGTTTCAGAACTTTGGAGTTCATGAAACCTAATGTCTTTGGTTGTGGTACAATTAGCAAAGCTTTGCTAGCTAGTTGAAGCCCTTGAGGTAGTATTTGCAATTCACCACTACCCTTCATATGTGAGAAAATTGTCAAATCTTTCTAGCCTTCATCATTTTGTTTGAGTGGCAATAGGATCCTTGTCATAATATAACTTGATCAAGAACTTGATTCATGACTTTCCGAGACTGTGACCGAGCTAATCTAGGGGAGGACAAAGGCGTCCATTTCTTAGTTATTTTCCATTTTTGCCTTTTCTTTTAGCGTCTTGCTTCTTTTTACTTTTCTAGGTGTATGTTTTACATTCATCCTTTGAAACCTTTTGAGCTCGGCCCTTCCTTTCTTCTAGCCACGTTACAAGCCTTGATTCCCATTGTTTTGTTTTGTACCCTTGAGGTGTAGTGAAGCAATTGGAGCGTCTTGGTTCGTATTTGTTTTGTAGTGAAAAATTTGTGAAGTAAGGAGTTCGCCCAATTGAAAGTGTGTTAATTTGTATGAATTAGAGTAAAAGCCGACCTAAGTTGTAAAAGAGGCAAGGTCATGTAAAAAAAATGTATAAAAAAATTAATAAAAAAAAATTAAATTAAAATTAAAAATTTAGAAATGCAATTATTCCTTCCCTTTTCACAATGAGGGCATTGTGTCATTCAAGCTTGGGGGGATGAATAGTTCGAGAAAAAAAAGAGAATTTTTTTTTTATTAATTTGTTGTATAAATTTTTCTTTTTTTCATATAGTTTTTTGAATAAGCTTGGGGGTTTTTTGGTGTATGTGTGCGAATTTGAGGAGTTCGTTTGCTATTTGATGCTCATTTGTACTTATTGCTTCACTATTTAGATTTGAGCACCACAAGCCAAATTGATTCCTACCCTATCCCTAGCCTTACATTACAACCCTAAAGCCCTCTCGATCCTAGATAGTTGAGTCCTTTTCGGTTGAGGAAGTCATGTTTCAAGCATATCGAGCGGTTTGCTATGATGAGATGTCGGGTAGCCTAAATTGTTTCTCCTTTTTGTTTTTCCGACTCCTTCGTGGAGCTATGAGAAGCTAACTTTATGGGTGGAGACGACACTAGCTTAGCATGTGGATGCTTGGTTGTTGAGCGAAAGGGGAATGTTCCTCCCTAGTTCTCCAATCTAGCATGTTTTATTTGACTATCCACCCTTGACATCTTTGAGCATGTTTTCCGTTAGTGCTTAGAAAGGTTCGCATCCATTGATCCTCGGTCCTTTAACAAATCCAACTAGGTGTCTTTGTTTTATTTTGTTTCCTTTTATTTTCCTTTCTTTTTGTTTTTCTTTTCTTTTGTTTCTTGTGTACCTTTGCCTTGGTTTATTTTTTGAAAGAGTTATGGGTTAAACTCTTGGGAAACCCTTACGAGAGCACACTCGTCCTCTTTGGCGACTTAGAGGTTTACATGGCTTGTTGCTTTCGCTAAAAGCGACCGTGATTCCTACGAAAGTGAGTTAGGATTTTATTTTTAAGTTTTTCATGTTGTATTTGCTTGAGGACAAGCAAAAGGCAAGCTTGGGGGAGTTTGATAGGTCCATTTTAGGACCGATTTCCTGGACTCTTTTAACTTGTTTTCTGTTGTTTTTAGGCTTAGTTTTATTAGTTTTAGGCCTTTTTAGCTTAGTTTATGTCTTAGTTGCGTTTTCGTTGAATAATGCCTTTTCTTGCCATTTTTGCTAATAATTGAGCACTTTTGCGTTACTAATGCCTTGCGTTCATTCAGGTAGGTATTTTGTGTGTTTTCAATCAATTCCTAAAAGCCGACAAGGGTCGTGAGAGGTCCCGAGAAGCTTTGGGAAGTGTTCCGCAATAAAGCCAAGACCACAATCACCACTTTTAGAGCATAAATCAACTTTGAAAGGCCATAACTTTTTACATACTTATCATTTTAAGGCGATTCAAGTTGGAGGTTAAATCTCGTTCCGATAGCTTCGAAACGCCTGGTCATAAGCTAAATTCTGATAATAAATGAAGGAGTTATGATGTTTTTAAAACCGGCTTTCAAGTTGTCAAGCGACCGCTGAGACCACTCCAGCGCCCGCTGAGACCTCTCGAGCGGCCGCTGATATTTTCATGCGCCCGCTGAATTGGCCAAAACAGTCAGTAGCTCATTTTTTGGCTACAGCGCCCGCTGAGAGGCCAAGCGCCTGCTGACTTTTTCCAAGCGCCCGCTGAAAAGGCCCTGTTCGTATCATTTAATGTGTTTTAGGTCTTTTCTCGTGACTTGTTTTTGGGGAACTATAAATACCCCCTTCACAACCAGCTGTGGTTAGAGGCTCAAACTTAGGGTTAGGTTAGTTTTAAAGCTTTGTCCTTCATTTCTCTTGTAATTTCTACTTCATTTTGTTCTTAATTTATGCAAAGTTCTTGTTTTTCTTCTTCTCTACTTGCTTGTTCTTCATCTTCTTCAAGGTATTTTCTGGTTTTCTTGCTTTGTTATCATTTTTTAATAGCTTTGTTAATTACTTTTGTTGTTCTTGTTAGTAATTGTTCTTGCTTGTCTTGTTGTAGTTAATTGTAGTTTTTGTTTCTTTAATTTCTAGTTCTTGATTTTAGTTGGTGTTCTTATTTTCTAGGTTTTTAATTAGTTGTTTAGGTTTGTTGCTCTTAGATTTTAGTTTTAATTATGTTGTTTAATTATGTTTTTGTTATTGATGTGTGAGTAGTTAATTTTTAGGGTTTGAGTGAAACTTCTCAAATCATCCATGAATGTGGTTTAGTTGTGTCATGGACTTGGTTTGTGGAATTGTCGGTACCAAAGGATTCGTTATTGTTGAGTCTTGTGTCTAGCTAACATAGGATTCCTTGAAGAATCCCCACCGATGGACCGAAAGGTGAACGTGGGTGATGACTTCCTTTGCTGGATTGATGGAAGCACCACGAAAGTTTGGCCTTCGATCAAGGGAAAGTTACCGGCCTTCGTGATTTGTGCTTATGACTAGTTAGATGTTCCGCCACGAAAGTAGGTTTGCGTATGTCTTCCTGGTCGTCACACTAGCTTGAAAGAGTAGTGTGATCTTAGAATGACCTCACCTTATCCATGACCTAAGTCTAAGTTCGATCGACTCACAATTCATGGTGGTATGAGTTGTGGATCTCTTAACCTTATTCCCTTTTTATTCTTGTTCCCATAGTGTAGCTTTAGTTATTTCCCATAGTTCTCTCCGTCTCTCGCGACCATCCATTGACTTAGCTTGTTTGACACTCATGCCTAGACTAGTGCGACATACCTTTCCCGTGTTCGACACCCCCACTCTTACTATGACGGGGGTTTTTATTAGGTGATAAAATCCCTCCTATCAATGTATCCTATTGAGAGATACATGAGTTTCTTGAAACGACTGGTTAAAAATCGGGCAAGTCCTGATGCAAGCATGGTCACAAAGTACATGGCTGAGGAGGCTTCAAATTTTTGTGCTGCTTTCTTAGAAAAGGCTAAGGAAATAGGTTGTCCAAAGTCTCGTCATGAGGATAGACTCCAGGGTTATGGAATCAATCGCCGTGATATTATACCTCCCGCTGAGAGGTTCTCTGTTGCTCACCGTTGTGTTCTAGAACACCTTTCTGAAGTTCACCCTTACTTGGAAAGTCATATGTCTGAATTGCGCGCACGTCACCGTCATCTAAGTTCCTTTGAATTAATGCAATAACACAATCGCACTTTTGCCCAATGGTTTCAACAGAAAGTGCATCTTGCATTGAAGGACCGTAATCACAACATCTCTGATACAATTCAGTCTTTATCTAGGGGTCCACGACAGTATGTTACTGCTTTTGATGGTTATGATATCAGCGGATATACCTTCTACACTAAGCGCCACGATGAAAAGAGTGTCCACCAGAATAGTGGTGTAATGGTTGTTGCTTCTTCTACAGAATATTCAAGTGCCAGGGATACCAACCCCATTGATTCAACACAAGTTTACTATGGTTTTTATTGAGGAGATATGGGCGCTTGATTATATTGATTTTGAAGTTCCCATTCTAAGATGTAAATGGGTGGATAATCGGCGAGGTAAGAAAGTTAGCGATGATGGGATGACAGTAGTTGATTCAACTCGTTTCAAAGACACTAAGGAACCTTTTGTGCTAGCATCACTAGCTAAGCAGATTTTCTACGTCAAAGACAATATCGACCATCAATGGTTGATAGTAGTTCAAGGGAAGAGAGGAATTGTTGGAGTTGAAGATGTGGTAGATGAGGAAGACTATGATGGTGTGTATAAATGTGTCGGTGATCCATGTGTACATTTGGTAAACTTTCTAAACATAATGGCCAACTTTGTTTATTTCCCGTTATGTTATGGTTACACATATGTATTATGATTTTTGGTTCTTTTTGTTTTGAATTACAGCTACCTCCTTACATAATTTATCTCTAAGTTTGAAGGGAGACACATAACCTTTTTGTGACCCCATAGATTATCTGGAGCAGAATGCAAGAGAAGTTTCTTTGATGTAGTTAAGTATGTGAAAAGCGCTTTCAACAGCGAACTAAAAAGGAAAGATTCAAAGTCCCGCCTTATTTTAGCACCTTATAATGAAAAGTATGAACCAGTTCATCCTTTCTTTTTAGCAACTTATTTGCATGCAATTTAATTAGTTAGTTATTTTTGGATATGATGATCATGTGTTATGTTTATTGTAGCAACCATTGGATTCTCATGGCCATTGATTTATGTGACTGTATAATTTATCAACTCGACCCATTGACACAGCAAGCACCACGTCAACTAAGCTACGAAAACGTATTTGACCTGTAAGGATTATTGTTCTAGATTATCAAACTTTTCGTGTGACGACCCGTATTTTAGCAACGTTGTTTTCGGAGGAAACAACAACACGGATACATCTACAAAATATTTTTTAATAACAATCTTTTGATACATCTACAAAATATTTTTTAAATACATCTACAAAATATTTTGTAACCTAATAACCACAATCTTTTAATAACAAATTCATTAATAACAGCGGAAGCTCTAAACTTAATTCAAGTTATTCAATATAAACAATAAATGAACCAAAATAGCTATATCATCAAAGTCCAAGGTTAATAATCAATTACGGAAAATCCACTAAAAAGTTATTTCAAAGGCTAGAAATGACAAGGAATTAACTAAACTAAATTCTCGCCTGCTCACAATCCCAACCCTTACGTGACCCAATCATTCATCTCTTGTATCTGAAAAGGATTTTGGGGTCCACAGTCAGTGGGGAGTAATTAGAGTGTTCTACTTAATCAGTTGAACATAATTAGAAACATAATAATTAGAACAGATCAACAGAACAGTCAAACAAGTCAACAGGAAAATCAATCAAAGGCATTCACATTCAGGTACGCAGCGGAAACCAATCATAACAGAATATTCAACCAAGACTCTCAAGACAAGCTTAATCCAAGGCTTGACTTCTAATCAATTCTAGTTCATCTGAACTTGACCCAAAACTCTAATCCAAGGCTCAATATACTCAACAACTATTCTTTAACCACAAGAACCTTCATAGCTCAGCATTAATCAATCAATTCATCAAGTTCATACGTATAAGCATGCATGATTCATATTTCAATAGTATATCTCAATCATAAACAAGAATAGAAATCAAACTTACCCATAAACTTACCAAGAGTACACGGCCCTCAATATAGTAATACTACAATGATTTATCTTCATAATTTATATAATTAGATCAATCAATTCAAAATACAAATCTTAATCAATTGTTTATAAATAATTTCAAGAACGTAACCAAGATCCAATCATTTAATCATTTGAACAATAAAAATCCACTCTTTTTATCCTTCATCCCACACGGCAAATTCGAACTTAATACCAAGAAAGCAAGATTCTAAGTCTTTAAAATACAAGCTTTAATTACATAATTAAAATAATTTAAAGAACAAGTTCAAAGTCTAATTTTTTCTTCAAGAATTAAGTAAAAATCAATCATTTTATTCCAAGAATTCACACGGCATTTTGTAAAATAAATAGATACAATTTACTCATTCTTTTATATTTCTAGTAATATCAATATTAGATTATTAATACTAAATTAACATAAGAAAAATCCATGCTTTAATATCATTCAAGATTTTCGAACCATGTTCAATTTTCCAAGCTCATCACACGGCTACTTTGATAAATTATTCAAGATTATAAATTTATAATTCAAGCACTTTACTAGATAAAGATTTAATTCAAGAAAATCATTGAAAGCTATCTATAAATCAAGATTATGATTAAAAGATCAAGTTTTGATCATGAAAAATATTCGAACAAGGGGAGTATCACACGGCTTCCATATACTAGTAAAAAAATCATTTATTGTATATACTGGATTTGTTTTGTGGTGGTGTTAATGTTTTTACTGGCTTTTGTGTTGAATCCATTTTTTTTAATGCAAAAATTTTCTAAATCTTGCTTGTTTGAATTTATTTTGGAGGTTTAAAGAAGAATTTTTTTATGAATGTGTTCAATTTTATTACCTGTCAGAAATTTGATAAAATTTGGTTTTACTTTGGATTTGGTGATTTGACTCAGATATTTATAAATTTGATGAAGTGCTTAAGAGGTTTCCATCTCATAAGCGTGTCTACAAAGTCATTGCAAAGGTTGTAGTTGAGGTGCGTTGTCAATGTTCAATTTAGATTACTTTCATATCATTCTTTTTTCTTTCATCTGCATTTGGAAATCAAATTATATAGCTTTTGCATAAATTTTATCTTATTAAATTGATTTATGATACTACTGATCAGAATCTTCATTCTGTTGTTGCTTAACTATAGTCTTCTATTATGACCAACAAATGGGAACTTATTATCATGCTTTGTATTTACTGGTTCACGCTGCATACTAATATGTTATACTATGTCACTTAGACTCTATTTAGAAGCATTGGACACTGATATGTGTTAAGGTGTCGGGCATAAAAAATTTATGAAAAATATGAATGTATGTGGTTCAAAATTAAGTGTTTAAGTGTCATACGGTCATACCCATGTCAAAGGGTCGAGTGTCCAACATGGGTACTTCAGGTGAAATAAATTGTCCTATTAATATAGGTTATATGTATCTTTGCAACGTATCCATAGCTTCTGGTTTAAAAGTAATGTCGGTGGACCATTGATTGCTTCATTAAAGTACAATTGATCACTTGAACTAGATCACTCTTCCGGTTGTTTATATCTGTTTAAGTTGCACTAGATCACTTTTGTGTACTAGATCACTTTATATTCAATTGAATTATTAATAAAGTGTCCAGTTGATAACTGGATCACTATAAGTTATATTCAGTATATTGATCTAGTGCACTACTGTACCAAACCGATATGTAATCTAGTACAGATAATGTCAGTGCAATGAATTAGATATATAGTATATAATTCAGTATGTAATTTAGTGTAATAATCGGTTTGGTACTATATCGAATTACATTTTCATTTATTATTCAGTATAGCATTTTTTTTGAGGGGCTAATTCAGCATGACTTCAAATATATACTCTGTATCAATTATTTATTGGTTTGGTACTGAAGTATATACTAATCAATTGGGTGTACAGAATATACTAGTGCACTAACATCAATAATAAAGTGTCCATTTGATCACTTGATCATTCTTCCAGTTACACTCCTTTTTTTCCTTTTATTTATTTGTTTATCTGTACTAATATGGATTAATTGTCTGTTCTACTATTAGGGTTCTTGACTACACCTAAATTGCTTCTGATAGGATAATTCCTCGGTAAGTTGTATTCTCAATTGTTGTAATTGTTGTGAGTTGAGGTGTGACCTTAAACATTATTTTTAATATCTCACAGTTATGGTGGAGGCATGCGTTCAAGTAAGATGCATCTAACTCATCTACAACCCAAGCTAAAAAATAACCACATGGAAGTCTTTAATGGAGTTTAGTCATTTGGATACCTTTTTTCATATATATTAATTAGTTTGAATTTGATGTAATATTTTGGTTGACAATGAATTGACTCTAATTAGAGTTGAGTGGTTTTTTGTGGTGTAGTGATAACTATTGTGGCAATAAGAGAAGGTCACATTGACTGTGAAACTCTTGTGGTGGTCTTCAAGATTTGACTAGAAGTGTAGATTGATAATGTCAAGAAGTGGTGGTGAAAAGTTTTACAGTTTAATGTTTCTCATTTAAACTCTTGTGAGAGTATTTGTTATTTTAAATTCCATCTGAGCTTTAAGGGGATGTCTCATTGTATCATTCAATTTCAGGAAGCAAATAGAGCAAGTTGTGTATGGAAATTTTGTATATTCTTTTATTGTTAATGTTCTAAATATTTATCAAGTGGCCAAGGCTGTACTCAATTTTTTCCCTTTGTGACTTGTCAAAACACTAGAAGTTTATTTGAAATATGTTTATTATAATTGGTTCTTAGATTATATGTAGTTACTAAGTACTGAGTGCAGGGTGGGGAAGGGGTTGTAGGGCAGCGGTGGGGTGGGGGGCTGGGGGATGGGGAAAGGGCAACAGGGGGTGGGGAGGGGTGGGGGGCTACAGTAGGGGGGAGGGTAGGGGTCTGCAGGGCAGCAAGGGGGTTGGGGGGCTGCAGCCGGGGGTGGGGAAAGGGTAGCAGGGGGGTGGGGGCTGTAGCAGGGGGTGGGGAAAGGGCTGTAGCAGGGGCGGGAGGGGGCAGGGGTGGGGGCCTGGGGTGGGCTTGAAGGGGGTGGGGGCTGGCTAGGAAGCAAAAATATATAATTTTTTTTATAAAAAAAAACTACTTTTTGTAACGGGCCTAATCCATGCCCGTTACAAAAAGTCTACTTATTGTAACTGGCGTCGCTCACGCCTGTTACAAAAAATGTATTTTTTGTAACGGGCATCAGCAATGCCCGTTACAATAAGTGCACTTTTTGTAACGGGAATGACTTAGGCCCGTTACAAAAAGTCCACTTTTTGTAACTGGTTGCAGCCCGTTACAATAAATATTACTTGTTGTAACGAGGGCAGTTGTAACGGCCAATGACCGTTACAATAAGCCCATTTTGCCCGTTACAAAATGTAGTTTTTCCACTAGTGATACATTCAACCTTAGAATAATTGTTCAATAAATTAATTCTACAATAAGAATTAGCAAGAATCATAGAACAAGCATAATTTATAATAGAACAGGTGAATAAACTCATCAAAACATCATGGAACTTAAACACTCCACTCGACATGCATCACTTTTGTACCAACATGTAGTTCGAAATTCATCAAGCATGATTCTAACAATTCTACAAAGTTCTAAACCTATTCTAAAAATTATATAACTAATCTATCCCACCAATTAAATAAAAGCAATCTAATTACCTATTATTGAAGAATATGGTTCGAGTATTCCAAGAGTGTCACACGGCTCCTCCTAAAGTCTTTCTTGGCTTCTTGCTCCAATCTTTTAAGTAGAATGAAATTTGAGAACAGTTTGTGATTGTGTTTCTGATTAATGTTTTTAGGGAGAAAAGTTATAGAAGTTCTTGTTTTCCTTCCTCCTTGGTTGGTCGGCTATCCTACTAAAAATAAGGGTGTTGTTGTTTTCTAAATTTTAGTAAGGTAGTTAGGATAAAAGTTGGATTTTTGGGGTAAGGTCAACTATAGATATCTAGTTCATTAGTTTTAGTAAATAAATTGAATTTATCAAATAAAGAAAATAAAAAGGAAGGAGGCCGAGTCTTTGGGAGGTTTTACTTAGTAAAACAATGCAGAAGATTTGGGCCAAGATCAATAATTAGGCTTGCTATCCAGTTCGATGGTTAATTGATCCATTAACAAGTAATTATTCAACTAATTAATTAAATAAGTAATTAATTAAATAAAATTTAAAATAGCCCCAAAAATATGGGGTGTTACATTTCGTTTGTGAATCACGCCTTTATAAGGTTAATTCTTGCCTTATTTTGGTATCACTTTTGCATATTGGATGTGTTTTTCAGCGCTTACAAGTCGTACAAAGCAAGGATCAAAGCAAATACTAAAATGGTGTTGGAGGTCACACGAGTCGAGGTATGAGTGACTTATATTTTGTTCTTATTCGAATATTATACAATTTTTTTATTGATACAATAATGTCCAGTTGTAATTTGTTTTGTCCCTAGTTTTTTGTAAATTTGATAGTGCGCCCAGCAGACCGGTGGTTTGGATTGTGGCTACTTTGTGATGAAGTACATGAATGAGATATTCAAGAAAGTTGGTGAAAGTAAGGGTGATGTCAAGCAAATAAAGGTAAGTTGTATCATGCCTTAATTTTTTAGTGTTTTGGGAATTTGGTGACGTTTACTTTTTAGTACTCATAGTTGGACGTTTTTTGGGAATTTGGTGAAGTTTCGGAGAGGAAGTGGTTATGAACACCACTTTCTTTTACTCTTGTGTAGTTGATTGTATTTGGAGGTTTATTTGGGATTTTAGTGAAGTTTTGGAGAGGAAGTGGTTATGAACGAAACACCACTTCCTTTTACTATTGTTTAGTTGATTAGTATATATTTGGAAACATGAACAAGTGTTGGATATTTTTGTGTAGTTGAGTATTCAAGAGGAGTGTGAATTATCAAATTAGGAGGTGAAATAAGTAGGATTGTCTGTTAGAAGTATAGGAAACAAAAAATAAGAAGTAAAATTATTATTGTGAAAGAAAAATAAACGAGTGAGTGTATGTATGGGAGTGTCATTATTTAGCAGAAGAAAGAAAGTAAATAAGAAGTTTGTGATTATTGTGAATAACCCCAATTAAGTCACTTGTTGTCATTATTTTCATTCTGGAAATTAATAATGCTTCCATGCGCCTATGTTTTCATTCCAAAAGTTGATCATACATACTTTTAGATAGGTATGATTATGTGCCCAAAAAAATTCAAAAAAATAAATAACAGCCTCGGGGTGCTGCTGCCTGGGCAGTGCTGCTGCCTGGGTGGTGCTGTTGCCTGGGCAGTGGTGCTGCCTGGGTGGTGCTGCTGCCTGGGCAGTGGTGTTGCTGCCTGGGTGGTGCTGCTGCTGCCTAGGCAGTGGTGCTACTTCCTGGGGGTGCTATCGGGTGCCTGCCTGCTACCCCGAGTGGCTGGCTGGGTGCTCGGCTACTGGCAGCCGCGCTGGGCCACCCTGAGTGCTTGCACACTTAGTGTATATTAGGTTTTAAGCTAAGATTACTCCAAGTTAGTGCGAATTATATTTCATTTGCCCGTCATAGCTTTGGTTATCTTGCTTAGCTTGCTGCACACTTAAGGTATATGTTGTTGTTATTGAATTGTTAGGGCTTGTAATCTGATTCATTGAATGTGCGACTGAAATTGAGTTATGTTCAACAACAGAACGTCCTTTTTTTTAGTTTGCAAATATTATGGCCCTAAAACTCTAAGCAAGATGGCGTCTATAACATTACTTATATGTTTTTTTTTCAATCTTTGATTTTGAAGGACTACATTCGAAGATTTGCCCCATATACCAAAGGAGAGTTGGATGAGGTTCGCGAGCAATGGGCGAGGTTCTTCAGGCTAAATTTCTTATTGTCCGATTCTAATTAAAAAAAAATTGTATTAGTAGCACATTATTTATACATTTTATTTATAGTTACTTCGTAAACATCGATCGTATAGTATCCAACGTTCTTGTAAACTATATTTTATATGATTACATCGAACTTGTATTAAATATGTATCGTTTACAAATTTTAATTAATTATAAAAAATATTATATTATTGTACATTATACAGAATTGAACAGGGCTACAGATAATGCCGAAAGGGTGCATATTTATATATATATATATATATATATATATATATATATATATATATATATATATATATATATATTTGGCCCAATAATCAAATATAAATTTAAATAAAAAAACAGTATTAGTATCATTTGTTAGAAAAAACGATAGTAATAGAGAGTCCATTACTATCGTTTGTTAGAAAAAACGATACTAGCTAATAGGGAGTCTATTACTATCGTTTTTACTAACAAATGATACTAATGGATTCTCTATTAGAATAAAAAAAACGATAGTAATAAACTCTCTATTACTATCGTTTTTTCTGACAAACGATAGTAATAGTATTTATTACTATCGTTTTTTACAAACGATACCAATATGATTCTCTATTACTAACACCTCTATTAGTATCGTGAGGAAAACGATACTAATAGGCTAAAAAGAACGATACTAATATGGGATCTTTCTACTAGTGAATATTAGTTACCAAATTTGTTCCAAGCATAGATGTATGAACTATATTTAAAAAAAAAAAATCAATTGTACTTATTTTAAACATTATGAAATTTTATACCAATACCATCTTGACCAGCATTGGTAGCATTAGAATTCTTGTTCATCAAATTTTGCATCACCATCATCTAAAAAAAGAAGAATGAGTTAGAAGTTACACCAATCATTAATTGAGCTCAGTAATATATTTTAATAGAGCTTAAAAACAAAGATTAACAGGGGTTACAATTATGTAGAACACGGGTTGCTAACATAGTTTAATAGAGGTTACTAAGCAAGGTCAACAGGGGTTAGTCTTATGATGAACATGGGCTACTAATATACTTTAATAGAGGTTACTAACCAAGGTGAACAGGAGTTATTGTTATGATGAACACTTTATTTTCTAATAAAAACCAATTCCATAAATGATTGGTCATCAGTAATCCATAAGGAAACAGAGAATTACAAGGGTGAGTAATTATGAACTACAGGGGTTACTAATTAAGAATCATAGTGGATACTAATGCAAAGGTTAAGTAGGAGTTATTGTTATCATGAACATTTTATTTTCTAATAAAAACAATTGTATACATGATTAAAGCAGTAAACCATGATGAAAAAAAACAAAAAAATGAACAACATTTGTATCAATACTACTTACTCTAAGCATGAAAAAATTTAATAGAAATATTATCATGGGTTACTATTTCATGTTTAAGGGATTACTTATGATGTGTGAGGGGTTACTTAATATATTTAGAGTTACTAATCATGTTTTAGGGGTTATTGATTGATGTTTTGGGGTTACCGCTTCATGTTTCAAGGGTTACTGATTCATATTTGAGGGGTTACTTAACATGTTTTAGGGGTTACTTGGGAATTACAGGGGTTATTAATAGAGATTTTGAAGGGTGAGTAATTAAGAACCACAGTGGTTACTAACTAAAAATCATAGGGGTTACTAATATAAATCAATATAGGTTACTAATTATTATTCAAACTCTTATTAATATATAGGCACACTAATTATTATCCAGTGCTTTATTCATACATAGGCATCTAGTATTAGTTAGTCTAAATAGTGGTTACAAAATATAAAGAAAGTGGTTGCTACAGTCATTCTAAATTAAGATAAGCACTAATTAAAAAGCTTACTACCTATCATATACAAGGATTGCAAAACAAAATTATTCTAATTAAAAGATGTGTTAACTATTTTTAAAACCAACAAAAAACTGAATACAATTAATTTTATTTATGAACGAAGTAAGTACCAATATTATCAGCAGCAGCATTGTCAGAATCGCTATCATTTGTAGATAAATTTGGATCCACATTATCTACAAAAAAAAGTCATAGAAAGATAAATACATTGTTTAACACATTGATTAACAAAACCAAAAAGTGATAAAATTAACAAGCTACTGTAATCATACTATGATCAAAACCAAAAAATAGAAATCAAAACCTATAATCATACTATATATAACAACTTTACAATTAACAACCTACTGTGAAAGTATACATAAAATATAATTAAAAACACAGAGGAGACACACAACACAAAATAAAATAAAAGTGAATTTAATAAAAACAAGATAATCAAACACATTGTTTGTAAAATCAAATTAGCAAGAAGGGTTACTTATAATGTGTGAGGGGTTACTTATTATATTTAGGGTTACTTATCATGTTTTAGGGGTTACTGATAGATGTATTCGGGTTATTGCTTCATGTTTCAGGGGTTACTGATTCATTTTTGAGGGGTTACTTAATGTATATCAGGGGGTTAGTTAACATGTTTCAGAGGTTACTTGGGAGTTACTTAACATGTTTCAGGGGTTACTTGGGAATTACAGGGGTTAGTAAAAGAGATTTTTAAGGGTGAGTAATTAAGAACCACAATGGTTACTAACTAAGAATCATAGGGGTTACTAATATAAATCAATATAGGTTACTAATTATTATTCAAACTCGTATTAATATATAGGCACACTAATTATTATCCAGTGCTTTATTCATACATAGGCATCTAGTATTAGTCAGTCCAAATAGTGGTTACTATATATAAAGAAAGTGGTTACTATAGTCAGTCTAAAATCAGCACTAATTAAAAAGGTTACTACATATCATATACAAGGATTGCAAAACAAAATTATTATTCTAATTAAAAGATGTGTTAACTATTTTTAAAAACAACAAAAAATTGAATACCATTTATTTTATTCATGAACAAAGTAAGTACCAATATTATCAGCAGCAACATTGCCAGAATCGATATCATTTGTAGATAAATTTGGATCCACATTATCTACAAAAAAAACGGCGTAGAAAGATAAATACATTGTTTAACACATGGATTAACAAAACCAAAAAGTGATAAAATTAACAAGCTACTGTAATCATACTATGATCAAAACCAAAAAATAGAATCAAAACCTATAATCATACTATATACAACAACTTTATAATTAACAACCTACCGTGAATGTATACATAAAGTATAATTAAAAACACAGACGAGACACACAACACAAAATAAAATAATATTGAATTTAATAAAAACAGGATAATCAAACACATTGTTTGTAAAATAAATTTAGCATACAATAACAATTCTTAATATATATTAAAAATACCTATAAATACATAAAATTAATCAAGATTACAATCATCAAACCAAAACAAAATATAAAAATCAACACACTTATCAAAGCGCACAAAATACATAGCATCTGCATATATAACAATGTAGCATAAACCCAAATCAAAATAGAGTTAAACAAGATCACATAAAAACACAAAAATACGTGCAATTAAAACATTAAAAACCATAGTAAAATACGAAAGATATTCATTCAGTAGAAAAATCAAAACATAAAAAAATAATTTGAAATAATTTAACAATTACACAAATCCTAAAAAATAAAAAACTAAACAACATTAAATTTTCAATTCAAAACATAAAAAACAAAACAAAAAATAAAGTTAAAAAAAAAAGAAAAATAAAGTTATCAATTGAAAAATACTAAAAATGGATCAAAATATACCATTAGAAGAAGAATTACGACGTGATCTAAGCCATCTTCGAGCAGTCATTTTCACTCGAGCCATTTTCATAAGTAAAATTTGTTTTAGATGACTTAAAAGTAAATTAAAATTTCAGGACCTTAATTAAGAACTAAAAATGGTGAGTAGTTAAAGAGAGTTTGAAAATGGAACAAAAAATGGAAATGGAAGACAGTTGAGTAAAGAGAGAAAGTGAAATGAGAAGTGATAGATTGCAAAAATGACGGTTGTTGATGATATAAAAATTTCAGTTTTTTTTAAAGTGCTAGTTCAAATAAAAATAAACTACCTAATACACGTGCGAATATAGTGGAGTAAAGTGGGGTGATGTGACCCCACTTGGTGTATTTTTTTTTTTTTTAAATTACAACACCTAAGGGTTATTATTGAGCGAGCCAAGCCTAAACTTTGCTTAACTCGGATTGTGTTCATTTTAATATATCTGAGTACGGATTTTGAGAAGTCGAGCCATAATCAAGTCGAACTTTGACTAATCGTTGATTTAGCTTCGATTACAGATACATGTTAAAGTGGGTTACTTATCATGTTTCAGGGGTTATAGATACGTGTTTAAGTGGGGTTACTTATCATGTTTCAGGGGTTACTTATCATGTTTCAGGGGTTACTTATAATCGTTTTAACATTATTAATTTATTCACATATATAATAACTACAATAAATAAATGGGTTTTTCTATGTAGTACCCCTGTGGTATAGCGTTTTCTACGATGTACCCCTCCAAATTGGGACTTCTACATGGTATCCCTAAAAAACTACTGTTCACCACTTAGTACCCCTCTAAATTATTAATTACGTAATTAACAATCTAAAATTGATTATTAATGCACTAACCATCATAATTAATCTAATTTTCTGTAAATTATTACTAATTATGAATAATTATTATCAAAGAATTACCAAAAAATACAATTAAAAAAAAAACAAAAACTACCAAATTTTTTTAAAAAAGTAGTTGTAAAGCCCCAGGTTTTCAGTATTTTCTGCTTTGTTTACTTGCTTGTATTTATGTTTATTCTTATGTATGGTCCGAATTTATTTGGACTATTTATTTTTGTTTTATGGCTTGAATTTGATTATTTTATTTTATGATTAGTTGTTTTATTATTTATTTTATTTTATTTTAATTAATTAGAATTTTATTTTAATTTTCTAATTAATTAATTTTGTTTTGGGCCAAGTACGAGTTTAAACATGATTTGTCATGCTTAAGTACAAATGGCGCAAGTGATTATTTTGGCACATTTATCTTAGACCCAATCGGCCCCCCTTGTGATGTGGCATGGTTGCCACTTGCTTTGTGTTCACACCTTAACTAACTTCTATAAATAGAAGTAGTAGTAAGGCTTGATGATCATTTTGCCATTCTAATCATCCTTTGCTCACAAATCAAAACTCAAACACTCCTCATTAGCCTTGTTTCACATGCCATTTTTGGCTCCTAAACACCAAACCTTGTTCTTCAATCTTTTCAAACCCAAACTTAAAGATTTAACCTCCATTGATCTTTAGATATCAAAACACAAGTTAAACCCCAATAGTTTCATTCAAGATCATTAGCTTGGTTTTGGTTTTTGAGTGGGTTCGTGTGGTTTGTGGTTGGCCAAGTGGTGGTGCCGTGTTGAAGGCCGTGTTCGAGGGGGTGGTTCGTGCGGTCCATGCCGTGAAGCCGTGCAGTAGGGCCGTGCCTTGAAGTCGTGTTGTGCGTGTTCGTGTGCAAGGCGTGGTGGTTCACCGTGTGGCCGTGTATTTTGGGCCGTGTGGTTTGGTTTCCGGGCAGCGAGTTTTCGTGTGTTGATTTGTTTATACTTCAATAAGGTAACATACTTCTCTATCCTAATTTGTATACTTTGATTATAGGGTGGATTAGATGATCAAATTAGGTTAGATTGTTGATGAATTTAGCCATGTTCATCCGTGAATTTGGGCTAATTTTGGGTGATGATTTGGTGTTGTATTTGCCTAGTTTCATGCATGTTATGATTGCTTATAATAGTTTCATGTTTATTTATGATTGTGTACAATTTTCATGAAAATTATATGGTGATTCGATGCATGGAATTGATGAATTGTTGTTGAATGCTGTTGATGTTATGCGTGTAACCTTGCTATTGATTATGATGGAGTTCTTGAATAATCTTGATGAGTTTTATATGTTTCTTGAATCTTGAATTGATAAATTAAGTTAAAGAATAAGTTCTTGATGGTTATTTAATGATTGTTGAAGTTTCTTGTCTATGATATGATGAATATTGATTTTCTTTATTATGATGGTGTATTCTTTAAGTATAGGTTATGTAGTTATAATTAAGGATTATTAAAGATAGTTAAAGAACGATAAAAGAATGTAATGAATAATTGAAGAAGGTTAAGGAAAGTATAAAGATTGATTAAAGAGGTTCCAAGATTATGATTTACATAGTTAGCCTCAAGTAAAGGCGTAAGAAGCGAACTTGAGAATAATCAAGATGTAAAGAAAGATAAAGATTAGCTTGAATTTACTTGTAGACGCCTAATCTTAGAGTAAGATTCTAAGACTTGGGTTAAGACGTTGCCCCTATCCTAACCGCGGTATTGGGATAGTGATTACTTGCTATGCTGTCTTTATGATATGGATTTCCGTAAGATGGGGTTCATGGGTTTGGGAGTAAGATTCTCATTCCTGGCATAGTAGGGAAGTTCGTTCACGCAAGATGCGTTCGTACGAGCATAGTCCGGTCTAATATGTAAATGATAGTGACAAAGATTAAGTAACGATAAGGTTAAGTCAATTAGAGTTAAGCGAGTATTGGTTATGATTATTGTTGTTATGATTATGTTTACTATCGTTGTTATTAATGTTTTATTGTCGTTATGATATATTGAATGTTTGAGTGCCTGATTTGCTTATTTGATTTATTCTATGATCATATGTGTCCACGTTAGGGTCGGTGAGACTGTTATGTTACTCGCCACTGATGGTGGATTTATGTTTTCAGGTAACTCTGATGATGACGGTGTTGCTTAGCTTTGGGATTGGGCGAGCGCCGTTGACTATTTCCTATAGTTTAGTTTTATTTTTCCATTGTTATTATATTTGGACTTTTAGGAGTTGTAAGTACGTTCTAACTCTAACTACGGATTTGGAGTTGTTTCTTAGTAATGCTATTTGGGACTTAGTTGTGTACAGCTTGTGGATTTGTACGTTTTGGGTTTTATAATAATAATATTTGAGGTTTTGTTTTAAATTTTAAGTATGTTTGTACGTTAGATTGGCAATTCGACTCGTCGGTCTCTTCCGCGCCGGTTTAAGCGAGTCGGGTCGTCACAGTAATAATTAGCAGTTGTTTATATTAATAATGAAGGTTAGTGCACTAACAATCATGTTTAGTGTGTTAATTACGTAATTAATAATTTATAAGGGGTACTACGTGGTGAACAGTAGTTCCTCAGGGGTACCATGTAGAAGTCCCATTTTGGAGGGGTACATCGTAGAAAACGCTATACCACAGGGGTACTATATAAAAAAACCCTAAATAAATTTATTTATATAAAATAATATATTATTTAGATATACAAAAAGTTAATCGAACATATTCACGAGCTTACTTATAATCTTTTTAACATTATTAATTTATTCACATTTATAATAACTACAATAAATAAATTTATTTATATAAAATGATATTTTATTTACATATACAAAAAGTTAATCGAGCATATTCACGAGCTTTTCGACCTGAGCTTGGCATAACTCAAGCTTGGCTCATTGAACAAGCCCAGTCTTGACTGAGCCGTGGTAGAACTGTTTGCAAATAATCCAAGTTGTTCCACATGTTTTAACGGTTACTTATAATGTTTCAGGAGTTGCAAATATTATTTTCAGAACCCCACTTGGTGTCGTATTTATTTCTTTTTTTTTTAATTACA
This sequence comes from Salicornia ramosissima, assembly GCA_951394345.1. Classification (NCBI taxonomy): domain Eukaryota; kingdom Viridiplantae; phylum Streptophyta; class Magnoliopsida; order Caryophyllales; family Amaranthaceae; genus Salicornia; species Salicornia ramosissima. The sequence continues at coordinate 33,561,187 of OX596237.1, forward strand.
CTACATAGGGGATTTTGAGAAGCCGAGCCATAATCAAGTCGAACTTTGACCAATCGTTGGTTTACAGATACGAGTTAAAGTAGGGTTAATTATCATATTTCAGGGGTTAGAGATACGTCTTTAAGTGGGCTTACTTATCATGTTTAAGGGGTTACTTATCATGTTTGAAGGGTTACTTATCATCTTTTTAACATTATTAATTTATTCATATATATGATAACTACAATAACTAAATTTATTTATATAATATGATATATTATTTACATATATAAAAAGTTAATCGAGCATATTCACGAGCTTTTCAAATTGAGGTTGGCATAACTCAAGCTTGGCTCATTGACCGAGTAGAGTCTTGACTGAGCTTTGACCGAGCCTTGGCTGAACTGTTTGCGAACAATCCAAGTTGTTCCACATGTTTGAGCGGTTACTTATAATGTTTCAGGGGTTACAAATATTATCTTCAGTACCCCACTTGGTGTATTTATTTGTTTTTTTAAAAAAATTACACTACATAAGGGATATTATCGAGCGAGCCAAGCCTAAACGCTGCTTAGCTCAGATTGTGTTCATTTAAATATAGCTGAGCTCGGATTTTGAGAAGTCGAGCCATAATCAAGTGGAACTTTGACCAATTATTGATTGAGCTCGAATTATAGATACGTGTTAAAGTGGGATTACATATCATGTTTGAAGGGTTACTTATTATATTTCAGGGGTCACTTATCATGTTTCAGGGGTTAGAGATACGTGTTTAAGTGAGGTTACTTATCATGTTTGAGGGGTTATTTATCATCTTTTTAACAATATTAATTTATTCATATATATAATAAGTACAATAAATAAATTTATTTATATAATATGATATATTATTTACATATATTTAAAAGGTTAATCTAGCATATTCATGAGCTTATAGAATTGAGCTTGCCATAACTCAAGCTTGGCTTGTTGATCGAGTTGAGTCTTGAATGAGGTTTGATTGAGCCGTGGCATAACTGGTTGCGAACAATCCAAGTTGTTCCACATGTTTCAGCAATTACTTATCATGTTTCAACGGTTACAAATAAGTGTTAAAGTAGGATTACATATCATGTTTGAGGGGTTTATCATGTTTCAGGGGTTACATATCATATTTTTGGGGTAGTTATTAAGTTTCAAGGGTTAGAGATACGTGTTTAAGTGGGGTTACTTATTATATTTGAGGGGTTACTTATCATGTTTTAGGGGTTACTTATGATCTTGTTATAAAAAAGTTTAAAAAACCCTAAGTTCTTTGTTATTCATACAATTTTATAAGTGTTCCAATTTTTTTAAACATCAATCAGTAAAAACAATTTAAAAAAGGCTAAAAATATATTAGACAGTTTTATTCATTAAATTAAAAATAGAAAAATTAATATTAATAATATAGATTTTATATAACACAAAATATATACATTTAAGGAATAATTAAATTAATAGGTACCAACTATTGCACTTTTATTTTATAGGTACCAAATTTTGATTATTTACCAACAGCACGAACTATTACATAAAGTAGCAATGATAGGTATATGACCTAAATATTGTTGCAACTTATAGGTGATCCATACCTATCGTTGCAATTTTATTTAATAGTTCGTGCTGCTGGTGAATAATCAAAGTTGGTACCTATAAAATAAAAAGTGCAATAGTTGGTACCTATTAATGTAATTATTCTTTAATTACAATTACAATGCCAAAGTAACTACATCCATCAATTAATTACAAAAAATACTGTATACCAATATAGCTAACAAAATAATATCCACTAAACTTCTTCTACATGTCATAAGTATTAATGACACATATTCATTTTTTGTGTTCCCTCTTTTGTTTTTCAATTTCTTCATCTTCATGTTGAACCACTGATTTTAGAATAGATGACCTTTCGTCATTAAATTTTGCTACATATTCCAACACATAATTACGGGCTGTATTCCGATCGGATAAAACTAATGATGCACATATTTCAGCACGATACATGCGACGTTGTGTGGCCTACATAAGAAGAAAAACATAAATTAAAATTTTGATCATAAAAATGCGTACATATCAAATATGAAAATTGTAATGAAATTGAAAGCAAACCTTGTGTAAACTCGCAGATTGAAAGGTGTTTCCTTGATATATACAACAATGGTATAGAAGAAACACGCCACAATCCAAATTAGACTTCATACTCTACCAAGTAAATCGAAGTGGCTTGATAGGGTATGAAGACAAAGTAGAAGCGTGCTGACATTGTTTTGTTTCCAAATACATAGCAAAATATCTCCTCTGAAAACAAATTAAAATATAAAGTTTTTATATATATAATCTAAAATGTATGTAACTCACTACAATTGCTTAATAACCCTATTGTGTTCAGTAATATAATATACAAGTTTCTTTGAAAAGGTTTACTAAGATGCACAGGTGTAACGCCCCAGATTTATGTTATATTTGCTTTGATTATTTTGCTTGGATTTTTATTTAATTATGTGAATTTATATTTATTTCGTGCATGGTCTAAATTTATTTGGGCTATATTTGTTGTTTGAGTGTGATTATTTTATTTTATGTTATTTGTTTTATTATTTATTTTATTTTATTTCATTAATTAGGATTTATTTTAATTTTGTAATTAACTAATAATGGGTTAAGTGCAAAATCAATCATGATTAGTCATGTTTAAGTGCAATTAGCCCATTAGCATTTTTTGGCCCATCTTGATTGCCCATAACTGGGCCCCTCCCTTTGTTGTGGCTCATTTGCCACTTGCTTTGTGTTTACATATTTCTAACTTCTATGAATAGGTGTTAGTAAGGCTTAAGGATCATTTGCTCCTCTAATCACCATTTGCTCCCAAACAAAAACTAAACATAAAACCCACTCCTTCTTTCCCTCCATTTCACACGCCATTTTTGGCTCATCACCATCAATATTTGTTCATTAGATTTCTTCAACCCAAAACTTAAAGATTCATATCCCATTGATCTTTAAGTAGTTAAATACAAGTAAACCTTCAGTTCCATTAATCAAGACTTCGAGTTTGGTTCGAGTTTTTGGGTTTGGTTCGTGTGATCCGAAGGGTGTCGTGTGGTCCGTGCAGTGGTGGCCATATTCGTGGGTTGAGGCCGTGCTGTTTGGGCCGTGCACTAGTGGAAAAAAGCCTATCTACCACTTCACATCTGCTCCGCTATTTTAAAAACACGGAGCAAAAAATAGCAAAATAAAATTTTGATAGTTATCTCTCCTTGATTTTGTTGTAGTGGAGCATATAGTTTAGCTGCTCCGTGACTTTGAATAGCGGGGCAGAAAAAAAACTAATGCTAATAATTAATTTGAAGTCGGCCTGCTATTATTCGTACATCATCATCATTTGAAAAAAAAACAAATTCCTTCCATTCATCTCACTGCTGCAGCGAATTGAAAAAAAATCAAAAGTTCAAAACCCTAATCCACCACCTCCATCGAATCCACCACCTCCTTCCTCCGTCGTGCATCATCAGCCGTCTTCCTTCCTCACTATGCCCTGTTGCTGCTGTCGTTGAAGTCCTGCTGTTGCGTTCCTCCACCATTTTCGTCCTGAGACTGTTGAAAACCACCGCGACTGTCGTCCTGCTGCTGCTGCCTTCCTCCACCATTTTCGTTTCTTGCTGCTGCGTCCTCCTGTTGCTCTGCGAGGTATTTCACGCACTCTCTTCCCATTCTTCTTTTTAATTATTTCCATTAATGACTATTGGTTGAGAATTAAAGAACCCTAATTTGCAAATTAATTTTTCTGTTTATGCATAGATTTTGTTATGTTTCTGTTTTTGTTCCGTCTTTGTTCTGATTGTTCGTAATAAATTGCAACATCAGACCCAAAACAGAAGCACAACCCTAATTTTCAATTAATTCTTCTGTTTATGCTTGTGCTGCAATTATTCAATTGTTTTCTGTTGTTGCAATTTTGGGTCTTTAATTTTTTTTTTTTTTTGGTATAGTTTTTGTAATTAGATTTTGTTTTAATTTTTAATGTTTTTTGGGTAAATTTCAGAACTATATTTAACAATGTTCGAATTCTATCATGTTTATTTTTGGTCTGATTTTTTTTTTTGTCTTGAAATCTAGGCTTCTTTAGTTACAATTCAGAGTCTATGTATTATTGGGTTTGTATTCTGGTATGTATCTGTATGTATGGTATGATTTTTTTTTTTGTTTGAATTCTAGGGGTCCGAATTCTTAGGGTTTCTGCATTTTTTCGGTTGGTTTTTCTAGGTTCAAATTTATTTTGTTATAATTGTTGTTGTTTATTGTCAAATTTTGGGGATTTCAAATTTTGTTGTTTTTAGTTGCATCCTAGGGTTTCGAATTTTGGGGTTTTTGTTTTTTGTTTATCTCTTAGATAGATGGCTAGAATTTTGGATTGAATCTAATGGCAGTAGTTGTGGGATTAGACTATGGCATGACATACTTTAAGGATAAAATGGGTTTCGATGCATTTTAATGATTTAGATTTAGATATTTGCGTATGTTTTTTTTTTTGTTAACTTCTTATATAATTCTCAATTAAAATAAAATTCCTACCCTCTAAAATTTAATCATGTGTTTTGGTTGAAATCAGTCCAATCCTTTCCATCTACTTAGTAAAAAGATGGGGTTGGGTTGGGTTCATCTGAGTGAACTCTGTTTATGGTTTGAATTTGTGAGTTTATATCAGAAATTTGTCTAAAGTAAAAATTTGTGAGCTTGTATGTTGTCAAAAGATCTTAATAAATGTAGCAGTTGATTTTTTTAGTATTACATCTTATATAAATGTGAGTTTATATGCATATATAGCATTCTAAGCAATAGTAGCAAATGACTACTTTGAAATTGAGAAATATGACTGATATTATGCTTCATTTCAATCTCTCTTTTCTTCTTTGTGTACCTTGACTTTTTATGCAGGCAGGGGTATCAGACAGGCGGATTAGAGCATGTTGACAAGGAAGGCATCCAGAGGGGCTTGGCAATGGGGGGTAGCAGGGGGCCTATGCTCTACAATTGATGATATTTATGGTTAGTTTCAATCTCCTACCTAAATATGCAATTGTAATTTTGATCAAAGCTGTAGAACATAATATGATATTTATTGATAATTTACTCTTGAATTTAACTCATACAGTGTGGTTTGCTTCTCTATGCTTTCATATTGCTGTTTGTATAGTTATTATTTTTTATAAAAAATATTATTCCAATGGAATTGTTTTTAAAGATATGTTAAGCAGGTGTGTGTCTTACTGTCTTTTCAAGCTATATATATTATGTTTCTAAAACATTCAATCTTTTAATTGATAAATTATTTAAGGTAGCGTTTGGATTGCAATGTTTCATTCGAAATACATCATTTTAATTATTTAAGGTAGGAATTTGATAATTAAAAGATAATTTGATACTTCTGAAGATTAATATTATGAAGCAGCTGCTTTCTATTGATATTTTAGAAAATCAAACCCTAAAAATTGTATTTAGCTAAAATAAATTCTTCAATGCTGAGATAATACCTTTTTTCTTGTATTTAATATCAATTTACACTTTCCTCTTGCAAACTTCAATTTTGTATTTCTCACTATAACAGATTCGTGCACTTAGGTACAAGTAATTGCTTCAATTCATAAAGTCTTGGAGATGTTATGCAATAAAAAGTGTTCGGCGTTGTACATAGTGGCAACGGCAAAGAAGTAGTTCGGAGTTATATGCGGCAGTGAAACAATTTTGCACTGTTGGTTCTTATATGTCGTGTGATGGAGGTAGTTGTAGATAATATTTTTGGGCTGTTTTAATTCAAATGAAAGCTAATTAAATAGATGTCATTTCAAAATATTATATTTTAGGCTGATTTGAATAACACTAGAATTTGGCCCAATTCTTTCATTTCAAATTCTTGGGTTTCCAAACAATGAATTTGAAATGAAACACTCAAATCCAAACATGCCAAAATTCATTATTTTGGATCCTGTTGCAGGTTGTGTGGATGGTTAGAGGTATAGGGCTTTTATTCCCAATCATCAAGCAAAATTTGTAGGTGGCCGGTCTCTTGAATTTCTTGATTAATTTATTTAATTTACTTTACTCAACAATGAAATATATTTTACAATTTACATAGTTTAAGCCTATATATATGCATGATTGATGCTTGTTTTCTCAATTTAGGATCACTATATGATTATGAATGATTTCATCTTATATCTACAAGGACTATAACCACATGGGGTGATTGTAATGATGAATGGAGCTGATCTCTGCTCATATCATCTCTTAGAGTAAACCAAAATTCTCAATGAAGCACATATGCAATACTTATGATTATAAAATGGTTTCGACTCACTTTATCCATATGCAGTACTTATATTTGGGCAATGCAATCTAACACAAATAGTATGGTATTGTTTTATATATACATGTAGTGCAAAAGTGGTTGTGTGCCTCATATTTCATGCCTCCTAAATTATTTTTTTGTCATTATGTTTGCAGGTGTTCATGGAGATCCATAAGAGTTGATGATTACATTTAGAGATTGCTGATAATGGTAGAAATTTTGCGGAGACAAACTACATTTATTTTCATATTCTTTATTGTTATTTGATCTAACATATTGTTAATTAATTTAGACATCTAAAACCAATTGGAAATTTTCGCTCAATTTTTTTTACATAATATAATAATACAGTTGGTTCTCTTTTTAATTTAGCTTCTCATAAAAGCTAATTTGTATGTTGATTTTATTGTATTATAAAGGGGAGAAGAAAGGTGTTGCGGGACAGGGGATGGGGAGGGGCTATATTTTTTTTTATAAAAAATATCAACTATCTACTCCGCCACTTTGGGTTAATGGAGCAGAAAATATGACTATCTGCTCCGCTATTCCTTAAATGGCGGAGCAGATAAGTATTATCTGTTCCGCAATTTCTAAAATAGCGGAGCAGATAAGTATTATCTGCTCCGCAAAGAAGCGGAGCAGATAATAGATGACTAGCTGCTTTGGTCAATGCTGCTCCGGGGCAAATGCGGAGCAGATAGTGCCTAAAATAGCAGAGCAGATAGGGTTTTTTCCACTAGTGGTGTTCGTGTGTGAAGCCGTGGTGGTGCACCTTGTTCGTGTGGTGGTGCAGCCGTGTGAAATCACTTTTGGGCAGAGAGTTTTCGTGGGTTCTAGCAACCAATTTTCATTAAGGTAACATGATTTTTCATCCTAGATTGAATACCATGATCATAGGGTACATTAGGTGATCAAATTAGAGCCAAAAGTTTGATGAAATTCATCCATTTTATGCGTGAATCTGGGCAGCGTTTAGGAGTTGATTTTTGTGATGTTTTTGCTTTGTTTTCATGCATATGTTGATTATTTATGATAGCTTCATGTTGGATCATGTTTATGTACAATTTTTATGAAGTTTATATGATGTTTCGATGCATAAAAATGATGATTATGTTGCTGAATTTCGGCCATGTTATGCATGTACTTATGGTGTATCATATAATGATGGTTAATGATTCTTGAAGTTTCTTGTAGTTTCTTGAAGTTCTTGATAATTTTATAATGATTCTTGATTTTCTTTATTATGGTTATGTAGTCTTTAAGTATAGATTATTTAGTCATAATTAAAGAAAGTTAAAGATAATTAAAGAAAGTAAAAGAAAGTAAAAGAATGATTAAAGAAGTTCAAAGAAAGTATCGTACATAGTTAATCTCAAGTAAAGACGTAAGATGTGAACTTGAGAATAACCAAGATGTAAAGAATTATAAAGATTAGCTTGATCTCGCATATGAGACGCCTAACCTTAGAGTAAGATTCTAAGACTTGGGTTAAGACGTAGCCCCTATCCTAACCGCGGTATTGGGATAGTGTATACTTATTATTTCGTCTTTTGATATGAGTCCATAAGATGGGTTCATGGGTATGGGAGTAAGATTCTCATTCCCAACATAATAAGAAAGTTCGATCACGTAAGATGTGTTCGTACGAGCATAGTCCGGTCTAATATGCGAATGATAGCGACAATGATAATGTTAAGTTTAAGGTTGGATAAGCTTTGGTTGATTTCGCGTCTGATTGTTTGATTTGTTTATCAGATCTGTTGTATGTACGTATGTATCCACTTTAGGGTGGAACTGTTATATTACTCGCCAATGATGGTGGATATGTGTAAATTTTCAGGTATTTCTGATGGTGATGTTGATGCTTAGCTTGGGAATGGCCGAGCGTCGATTTATTTTCCCTTGCATTGTTTACTTCCTGTCGTTAGGGTGTACACTGTTAGTAGTTTGTATATTCTAACTCTAACTACGCTCGTTAGCAATGACTTTTGAGGTTTTAGTTTTGTACAAACTTGTGGTATTTGTACGTTTGAGGTTTTTAGTAATATAATTGAGGTATTGATTTTAGGTTTTAAGTATGTTTGTTTGTTAGTATGGCAATTCGACTCGTCGGTCCCTTCCACGCCGATTTGTGAAGAGTCGGGTCGTCACAACAGGTGTTACTAACTCAGAATTACAAAGGTTACTAAATAATAATCATAGCTTGGATTTGGGTTACTAAGATACACAGGTAAGTACAAATTCAAATCAACAAAGCGTTATTAAGAAATAAGCATCATGCAACAGGTAGTCTATGCAATAGGGGCTACTAGTATGGTCAATAGGATTACTAATGTAAATAACAGGGTTACTAATACTTGTACTTGATTTTAACACAGGTAGTGATAATCAAAATCGGTACCAAATTATAGTTCATAGGGGTTACTAATTAGTTTAAGCAGGAGTTAGTGATTGAGATGTATAGGTGTTACTGACTAAGAATCACAGGGGTTTCTAAGTATGAGTGATACAGTTTACTAACAAATAACACATGGTACTTACTACCAATTACAGGGGTTACTAAAAACAGAAAAGGGGTTACTAAGAAAAAGCAACGGGGTTAATGTTTCTCTATAACAATGTTTACAAACTACATATTAAAGAATTATTAACATCTTACTAACTATGCAGAAATAGTATTTAACAATATATAATAAAAAAGCATGTAGTACTAACCAAAAAGTAAGCAATGGTGTAGAATCTAGTGACATGTGCTTCAAATCGATAATCATTAAGCCTTCCTTGCTTGACAAAATATAGCCGATTGTCCAAGTAATCCACCGTTTGTTTTTCAAAATTTAATACAACACGTGAAAAATGATTCTCAAAGACAACAGGTATGAAAATCTAAAAAAAAAAACCAAATCATGTGAGAAAACATTGAAGATCAATAATATGATATTTAATCATTATAACAACTTACCAATCCACAATTATCCATTCTTATGTCAACAAGTTCATGTTCAACCCACATGTCCCAACAATCAAACAATTCTTCTTTATGGAATGAATTATCACCTTCCATAATAACTCCTAAAAGTGATTGCTGAAAATGTTACAATTTAAAAAAAAAAAAATAGTTTATATAGATATATAAATAATATGAACAAATAAATATTAACAAAAGAGAATGAAACTAAATACCATATATGACAACCCAGAAAAGAATCTGGTTGAATTTGATTCATCTTGTGATTCAATATTTTGAAACTCAAAATCATTCAATAGTAATTTAAAACAATCTACCACACGACTTGTGATCATCTTTGAAGGCATTAATGTTAACAAGTCTTCTCTAGGTAGAGAATAGAAATCAGTGTACACCACCAACATTTCGCTGAAAAAATAAAAATAAAAATAAAACGGGATGTTAATTATGCAATTTGATTGATAAAGGGTTAGAAAGCATTGAATGATTACTAACTTTTACATGCAAAAAATGAAGTATAGTAAAGCTAACCTTTAGTAACTTTGAATAATTAACATAATAAAATAGAGGTATTTTTTAAAGTTACGATTCACTGAAGTCTTCATCTTCAACAAAGTAGTAATCTGCAACTTGGTTTCTCAATGTTTTCATTTCTGAAAGCAACTTGTTATTCTTTCGAAATGTTTCTGAAATAACATGTAAGTTGTTTCCTCATGGAACACCAACTGCAATGTCACAGCTTATGTATGAAGCACAAAATGATTCATAAAAAAAGGGCTAACTCATCGGAACCAACATCAGAAGGTATCATTGCTGATGATGTACGAGGCTTATTAGAAAATATTGATTTAAACAACGATCCTTGAGTCCTATAATTTCTAGCATTCTGTGCATTAAAAGATATTGCTTTCTTCCGTTGAATATTTTTTTGAATAAAACCTTTAGTACTGCTATGGTCCTCCTTAACGTCAGTTGCACATACTTCAGATTCATGCTTTTTTTCACCCTTGTTTTCCTTTTCTTCTGACACAACTCCCTCATGTGCCACTTTTTCAGTTGTGAAAAAATTATCAACATTCAAACTCTCATGATTCTCTTAAGTATCCAACAGTTAAATTTCTTCAACACTTTCTTCTACTTCACAATCAGACAGAACAATTCTCTTTTCACTAGAATAGTATTCATTTGTTTCACTATCCATCTCACTTTGAACAACATGACACACTTTCTTCATTTTCATCAACTTTTGCAATTGGATTTACATCTTGAGCTACTACTACACCCTAATGTAAACTTTCAGACTCAATAATGTACATGCATAGATCGTACATCATCTAAAACAACATTAACACCATTATCATAATCTAAGTTTGGAAGTTTAAATTCACTCATAGTTTCCACATGAATGTCCTTGAAAATATCAGGAACACTTGGTGCTTCTTGAGGTGAACTAGTGTTCTCAGTTTTAAAATTTGGAAAAGACTGCACCAAAGTTTGAAGCTCAAACTGTTGATTTTAATGATATCAATGTGATGCCAAAAAGATGGATTACTCAAAACATCAAAATTCCCAGAATCACCAGCTTCCTTTTGATAATTTGTACCATTATAAGAATTCTGCTTCATACTTTCAATATCATTTTGACATTGAAAAGAAAACAATTTCATATTTCTCTTCAACGTCAAAAGTTTTCTCTCACATTCCAAAAAAAATAATAAATAACTAAATAAATAAATAAGGAAAAATCAGTATTCTTTCAAAAATTATTAAGTATTTATGTAATATATTTAAGGGTATAAAAGGATTATTGACACAGAACACAGGGTTTACCGATTAACACAACACAGGGGTTACTATATTCAAATGGGGTTACTAACTATATAACAGGGGTTACTAAGAATTTAAATAGGGGCTACTAACAATATAATAGGGGTTACTAACTATATAACAAGGTTTACTAACTATATAACAGGGGTTACTAACAATATAATTGGGGTTACTAGCAATATAACAGTCATTATAAAGGGGTTAACAACTTGGTATAACAAGGGTTGTAGGTCTAATAGGGGTTACTGAACAATTATAAAATGAGTATTACATGCATTGAGTAGGGGTTGTTGTTTATATTCAATAGGGGTTACCAAATTTGTTAAACAGGGGTTACTGATTATATTCTTTAGTGGTTACTAACTAGGCCAAATAAAGAGTTACAAAGTAAGAACTACAGAACCATACCACTTACTGGTAAATGATCACATGGGTTACTGATACATGTTTGAGGGGTTATTGATTCATATTTGAGGGGTTACAGATATATGTTTAAGGGGGTTACTTAACATGTTTCAGGGGTTACTTGGGGCTTACTTAACATGTTTCAGGGCTTACTAACATACTTAAAAATGTTACTTATAATCTATACAAATAATACGCATAAAGCTTATAAATTTCAGTATTTATACTTACATTTTTTGCAGCAGTTTTGATTTCATCATCAGTCATTATATCGTCTGGTAGAAGAAAGGTGACAGAATTACATTCAACATTAGAGTTGTTTGCAGCTTTTGCAGCTCTACATCGTTGTTCTTGATTCTCAGTCATAGCAATTTCTTCATCTTCTGTCCGACCCGAAGAAAATAGTGTTTTATCACTATCCAAGCTCATCTCCTTAGCCTGAAAATCATCCATCATCTCAAATGCTTTTTTACTTTTATTTTTCAACCTTTCACCCGCTAATTTTTCATTATCGTCCCCCAAATTTTCAATCACATCCTCACAATTTTCATTTTCATTGTTTAATGCTGCACAATCCATTTTTAACATTTCATTGTCCTTCCCACTTATTGAACATTCAAATTTCAATTCATTATTGGCATGAACTTTAGTAATTGGATAACCCTTATCCAATTCTCCCACACCGTAATCTCCACCTTCGTCTTTTATTCACTTCCGCACTTTTTCATTTGTCCAATTCTTTTTCAAAGGTAAAGTCTTAGGCATTTTCATACCCCTGAACATCAATCTTTGAAAGTACCAAATTTGAAGCAACAAAACACAACCACCAACATAACGCTGTGATTAATTCATTGTAATTCTTCAATCTGAAGGACAATGTATCCATCACAAATTCACACCAATTGAAGATTTTAATTTCTTGAACATCGTCTAAAGCATGCAAAAACTTGAAATAAAAAAAACCTATTTGGAGTTGCAGCGAGCATGCTTATCATCGCAAATGTTACAAACAATCTCTTGAATTCATCATTCCCCTCGAGCAATGCAGCATCATTTAGAATATGATGTTCTAAAGAATTTACAGAAACATTATTAGCTGCTTTGAGTACTCCATTTTGACTTCCAAACTGATTTCAATTCTCTGTCAACTCTATCTCTTTACCTCTTCCAATATATAAAACCCATCCTTTACAGTTGAATCTACTACATAACCATCGAAGCATTTGTCGAGGAATCTCTTTCAACTTGATTTCAAACAATCCCTCAAACCCAATATCCTTTACTGCTCTCTTTTTCTTATCATTCAACTTTTGAATCAAGTTGACAACACTAGACGGGCTAAATCTGATCTTAATGTCTATAGGTTTTGAGCTGAAAAAAATTATAATTCTCATAAGAAAACAATTGAAAATAAAATAAAAATGAAAAGAATCAATCCATCACAAATATTATTAGTAATTCCATACTAAACAAGAGTTACTAACTATATTCAATTGGGGTTACTAAATACATTGCATTGGGGTTATTAAATAAATTCCATTAGGGTTACTACCTATATTCAATAGGGGTTACTATGTTGAATAATCATTGCTACCTATAATCACTACTATGTTAATGAAAAGAATATGTAATAGAGTTGGTAAATAAAAGAAACCAAAAACCCCACACTCAACTCTGAATGTGCTGTCACGCCTGTTTGAACTTACAATCACCTCCCAATTTTCAACCTCTTTGTTGAAGAAGAATTACAACAACAACACTCTAATGTTACTTTCTTACAAAGCTTGAAGAGTAAAGTTTATGCTCTAAGATTGTCTTTGTGTTTGATCAAATGTATTATGTGTAGACACCTAAATCTATCTCCCAAATGTAGAGACAAATGATGAAGGTACCGTATTGCCATAAGGTCCAACCGAGGGGAATTGACGATGAAAATGAATAATACACCTCAAACAGTTACCTAAACCGTGTTTAAAGTGACTTGGAAGCAAATGTTAGGTTTTGCGATGATTACGAGATTTATTCGTAATTTTTCTTCATTTTTAGATATTTTTCAATGTTTTATATTCATAAAAAAACAATAAAAAATTTCTTTTTGCATCAAAAAATATTTTTAAAAATCATAAAGATAATTTTATAATTTATTCATATTTTTCTATATTTTTATCATATTTTTAGAGCTTTTTATGGATTTTTTCATGCTTAGGGGCATTTTCGTCATTTCCGAATGTTGAAGATTGTTCCGCAAGGCATATTAGTGTTTTTATACTTTTTCATATTTTTCATATTTTTTAATAATATTTTTGTAATTTTTTGGAGCTTCTGGAGGAATCTAGAACATTCCGGAACGTTTTGGCATTCCGGCACATTCTAGAACATTCCGGGACATCTCAGAATATTCCGGAATATCAAAATATCACAGAATATTTCCGTAATCAAATAATAATCGGATCGAATCTCGGAGATCACGCGCAAAATCAAGCAAAAAATCGACCCGGATCAAGGCCTGACCTGCGCCTAGACACAGGTCTATGTTACAGGACCTGCGTCTAGGCGCAGGTCACTGCTCTCCCCGGGTCATTCTTTGCTCCTTCTGGCCTATAAATACACGTCCTTCCAACCCTTTCAAGACACACCAACACTACCAATCTTTCTTCTGCATTGAATATTCCCATTCCATATACTTATACCATATCAAATCATTCTCAAAACATCATTAAACACATCACAAAACACCAATTCAATCAACTTCAAACAAGCACATTGCATTCATCATTGTCGATCCTTCCTTGGTTTTTTGATCAAGGCATTACTAGGTACATGTTTCTGAAGTCTCTACTTAGTTTCTTATTCATTTATATATCATGATTAATGACGTAATTAATGATAATGGTTAAAATAAAAAATAATACGAATTATTCATGTGAATTATGATACTTTAATCAAATTTCATCACAAAAATATTGATTGTCATTTTATAATCTCATTGGCTATGATCTATGGTTTTTTGTAATATAAATACATAGTGATGTCTGATTCATTCACGTATTTTGCATAACCATATATTAAACTTGACTCTCTTATTAATTCATAATAAGGATTTAATTTTGATTACTATTCGATTCAAAACGCGATCTATATAACATGGCTTTTGTCATTTAAATTCCGTGTCATAAAACAAGCGCTACATTTTTATAGATCTTTTGATATTTTTTTTTATAAATCTTGATTAATTCATATTATCGAAGAGTCAAATACATGGATCTGGACCAACAGATAATAAAATTGACAATTAATGTCATAATTGATTTTAAGTATCGGAAGTCATCTTGAATAATCATACTAATCATGTATAAAGTTGTATATATTTCCTTATAATCGTTTTCATAATCATTGTCATAATCATCATAATTGTATATTATTACTAACCTAATAGCACATCAAACCACATACTCCTGGAACACACTTTAAACCTGCACATATTTATTTTGTATTTTTTATTACTTTTATTTTTGTATTTCGTTCATGTTTTTATTTGTCTTCATTTTCTAGGATTTTTAATACTGATTCAATTTAAAGTGGTCATAATAAAGTTAGTTTTGATTTGTAAATAAATTAAACCCACTTAGTAATATGCGTTTCTTAGGGTAAAACTGAGATATTTATGTATTCGGGATTAATAATAATTTGACCACAAAAGAGACCTAGTAGAGATCGCTTACAGGCGGGCGGGCCCAATGCACGATTGGCCTGTAACCTGTCTCCGAACCCATACTCTGGTGCACGACCATATGGGGCTGATTGCTCCTGGCTTTTGGTACTTCTTTGGTGTCCGTGGATAGTATAAATGCACGGTGGCAACTCCTACTAGTCCGTATTCACATACGGCATTAACGAGCATTCAAACAACTCGTGAGACGTAGGCGGACAGAAACGACCCCTACAATTTAGCGACTCCACTGGGTAATATCACTCCTTAGTGGTGTGGACAAACTTGAAAAGTCTCGTGGTCTTATTATTATCATTCCCGATTTTTTTAGGCATATTGCATGTGGCCCTACGAATAGGTGCCGGAATATAGGACCTTGTCTCATATGAGCATGTTCTATGATCGAGACCGACTCCGGGGGGTTTGATTATGGTTACTTGTGGTGCCCGACCTCAATAATCACAACAGGCCCATCCCAACCATGGCGTGTGATTCTCATGCCCGATGAGATCATAATAAGAGATCTATTAATCGTGTGTCATTCAATGTGAAGAGTGACTAGACTGGTTCATTTTTCTCTTTAGCCATGGTACCTTGTGACCACCCAAGACTGACCTTATAGAAGACCATTCATGTTGTATCATATTAGTGTGACTATGTGTGCATTTTAAATTTTTTTTTGGCCATGGTCATCTAGCCATTTTAATTTTCACTATTCACTCACACTTCATATAACCATGGTCATCTTCTAGTTCATATAGTTGACAATGTTGGGCCTTAATGTCTTTGCATGTAGTCCATATAGGCTTTGACCTTAGTTTGACCATAGGTTTCGGCCCAAAACCTTAGTCGTTCCTTTTTTTGGGCTTAGGTCCACTCCTCATATAAGTACTTCCATTCACATACATTGCATATTTCATGTCTTTTGGTGCCCTTAAAAAACAAAACAAAACAAAAAAAAAACAAAAAAAAAAATTATATATTAAAAAAAAAAATAAAGGAAAAAAAAAGAAGAAAGAAAGGGCACCTTGCATTCATGCATTTTAGGGAGGATGACCATAAAATTAAGACATGCATATAAATCTACATTTGCATTCATTTCCTGATTGTACAATGACCAAGGGGTTTATAAAAGGTTTTGATTCTTTTCAGTTCGGAGCGGTCTAAACAGTTCCAATTCGATCCAAAGCATAGCCCAGGTCAGAGCAAGCCTCAAGCCCAATCCAACCTTACCTCACCTCACTTAAACACTACCCCAGCCTTAATCAAGCTCATCAAAACCCAAAATGCCTTAAGCCCATACCCAACCTACATCACTCAAGCCCATTACTCAAGCCCACATTCCAAGCCTACATTATTCAAGCCCATATCCATTGACTATAACCCGAACACCCCAAGTTCTTAAGCCTCACCACCATTTAAAAGGCTAATCACATCGAAGTAGCCATATAGGATGGTTTGCAACATCAATGTTAGCGCGCCCCACTCCTAGTCAAGAGTCAGTCAGGGTCATTAAGTTGAGCCGGAGAGTGCCTCCACCTAGACATTTGCATTTCTTTTCTTTCTTTTTCGAGCCTATGTCATTAGGATTTTTCTTTCCACTTCTAACCTTGTAATTTCATTTACATTAATAATTCTTTTTTTTTTTTTTACATTATTAGCCTCTATTTAAATTTGTGCTTTTAACATAAATCATGATCTAAAATTTTCATAATCAATAAATTGTACTTAATAAATGGACATTGCTCGAGGGGCCTTCTTTTCTTGAACTCCACAAAAATCATCAACCCTCTTTCTCCTCACCTGTATTCGATGAATCCCTTGCAACCCTTTGAGTCTTAAACACATATTAACCTAATTTCTTTCCTTACCTACATCTACCTCACCCATGGGATCAAATGGTGTGTAGGAAAAGACATGTGCCTAAAAAAAAGAAAAAAAAATGCAAAAACAATAAAAAAGTTCAAATCAAAGTCCATCCAAAGTCAATAAAGCTAGTTCATTTCAATAAATCCAGTTCAATTCAATAAATCCATCTCAATTTCCAATTCAATTCAATAAATCTAACTCAGTTCAACAAATCCAGTTCAATGCTATAAATCCAATTCAATTCAATAAATCCAGTTCAATTCAATAAATCAGTTCAATTCAATAAATCCAGCTCAATTCAATAAATCCAGTCCAATAATTCGACTCAGTCCAATCCAATTCTAAAAAAAAGAGTCAAAAAGCACACTACACACCATGGGGGGTTAAATTGGGAACTTGAGGCACGATCCAAATAGTTGATTATTTGGATCGTGCATTTAAAAGGCACGATACAAATACTCTAACTATTTGTAACTTACATTTTAAAGGCACGATCCAAATAAGAAAATATAAATTAAAATTATATTTATTATAATAAAATAAAATAAAATAATTTTTAATATTATAATACAATCGAATTGTGCCTTTTGCATATAGTTCTAGGCTACACTCGGGCAATTTGGAACCCGACCTTTAGGCACGCATACATATATATCATACACCATGTATATTCATTAATAAAATTGATCATATATATTTATATATATAAATATGTACAATATATAGTAGTACAAACACCAATTCCATACAAAAAGTACACCGAATACAATTTACTGAAAGGTCCGATAAGTATTCTGTCAAAAAAGATACTAGGAAATAATAGAGACTTACATATAAAAAAAAAATAAAAAAATACCCACTACTAATAAAATCCTTAATTCAACATAAAGGGACGAAAGAACCTCGCCCATTGCTCCCGTACTTCATCCATCTCCACTTTCGTGTATGGATCATTTCTTCGAACAAACTCCTTCAAAATAATGTAAATCAAATCAATTTAAACCATATAATAATAAAAATATATAATTTGAAACAATTAAACATTAAAATTGTCATTTTGGAACTAGAACATGTGAAACAAGTCGATTTTAGCTACTTTTGGGTATTTTCGTTACCATGTGCACACTAATCTACCTATTTCATGTTTTAAAGCTTCATTCATGTATTATAACATTTTTATTATCAATTTAGAACTTATTTACATGATTCTAGGCAACACTAGGGCATTTTCGAACGAGAAGTAGTGAAACAAATCAATATTTGGCTACTTTTGGGTGTTTTCGTCCCCATTTCCACACTAATCAACCTATTTCATGTTTCCAATATTCATTGATGTACTATAACAATTTTATTATCGATTTAGAACTTATTGGCACGACACTAGGGCAATTTAGAACGAAAACAAGTGAAAAAGGTCATTTTTCGCTAGTTTTGGGTGTTTCCGTTACCATTTCCACACTAATGAACCTAATTCATGTTTCTAAGCTTCATTGATGTACTATAACAATTTTATTATCAATTTAGAACCTATTGGCACGATACTAAGGAATTTTAGAACGAAAACAAGTGAAAAAAGTCATTTTTCGCTACTTTTGGGTGTTTTCGTTCCCATTTCCACGCTAATGAACCTATTTCATGTTTCTAAGCTTCGTTCATGTACATTAACATTTATATTATCAATTTAGTACTTATTGGCACGTCTCTGGCAAGACTAGGGCATTTTGGCACGACTCTGGGCAACACTAGGGCATTTTGGAACGAGAACTAGTGAAGCATGTCATTTTTCGTTACTTTTTGTTGTTTTCATTCCCATTTTGACACTAATCAACATATTTCATGTTTCTAAGCTTCATTTTTGTACAACAACATTCATATGAGCAATTGAGAACTTATTGGCACGATCTTAGGCAACAATAGGGCATTTTGGAACGAGAACTAGTGAAACAGGACTTTTTGGCTACTTTTGAGTGTTTTCGTTCCCATGTGCACACTACTCTTCCTATTTCATGTTTTTAAGCTTTATTCATGTAGTATAACATTTTTATTATCAATTTAGAACTTAATTACATGATTCTAGGCAACACTAGGGCATTTTGGAACGAAAAGTAGTAAAACAGATCATTTTTGGCAACTTTTGGGTGTTTTCATTCCCATTTCCACACTAATGAACCTATTTCATCTTTCTAAGCTTCATTAATGTACTATAACAATTTTATTATCAATTTAGAACTTATTGGCACGACACTAAGGCAATTTAGAACGAAAAAAGTGAAAAAAGTCATTTTTCGCTACTTTTGGGTGTTTCCGTTCCCATTTCCACACTAATGAACCTATTTCATGTTTCTAAGCTTCGTTCATGTACATTAACATTTATATTATCAATTTAGTACTTATTGGCACGTCTCTGGGCAAGACTAGGGCATTTTGGCACGACTCTGGGCAATACTAGGGCATTTTGGAACGAGAACTAGTGAAGCATGTCATTTTTGGTTACTTTTGGCTGTTTTCATTCCCATTTTGACACTAATCAACATATTTCATGTTTCTAACCTTCATTTTTGTACAACAACATTCATATGAGCAATTGAGAACTTATTGGCACGATTCTGGGCAACAATAGGGCATTTTGGAACTTATTGGCACGATTCTAGGCAAAAATATGATAAACACAACATTTTTGGCTACTTTTGAGTGTTTTCATTCCCATGTGCACACTACTCTACCTATTTCATTCTCATGTGCACACTACTCTAACTATTTGATGTTTCCAAGCTTCATTCATTTACTATAACAATTTTTGGCTACTTTTGAGTGTTTTCGTTCCCATTACATTTCAACATAACTGCTTAAATTTCTTAAATCCTACAACATGCTTAAATTAGAACCAATTCAACATACCTGTTCCAAATCACGATTACATTCTTTGTAAAGGGTGACTATCTCATACATGTACCGCATAACGTAGTAGCTACACTCAGTCCCACCACTATGTTGCGGACACTAGCAATATTACATAAAAAATTTATGTTAATGCACTTATACCTCTTCTATATTGTAAATAAAATAAAAAGGTTCACCAAATACCTCCATTTGCTTAACAACGAAATCAACATTATTGTTTGGCATATCACATGGCTTGATCTTCGCTCTATACTGTTCGTACGCACTAAAACAAATGGTTGAACACCTGTAAGCCATCAAACATAATAAGGATTGAAGACGGTGTAATACAACGCTCACAAATCTCTTACAATTTTAAAACTTGCGCACAACTCAATTCACGTGGACATTGTTGAGCTAAAGGGTCAAAATGGAGCATCACTCCAGCCCGTAGATCAATGACTATGAGAATCCAATGGTTGCTAAAATAACCACGATCACATACAACAATCAAAGGTCAGAGTTACAAATCATGCAAATAAAAAAAAAATGATTAAGTAATTAAATAGCTTATATTTTCCGTTATATGGTGCCAAAATAAATTTGCAATGCTCCTCCTTCATCTTCAGTTCAATATGGAAAGCTTCTTTCACATACTTAAGTGCATCAAAAAAACTTCTAGTACATTCAGCTGCTGAAATTCTTTGAGGACACAAGAAGGTGACATTTCTCCCTTTCTTAGAGGAGATGAATTCCTCCATTAGGCACCTGCAAAAATTCAAAGATGACAGTTATAACTGAAACCACAAAAGAAAAAAGAGGTGTAACATAATAAGAGCTCATCAATTGGACATATACAAAGGTTAGATGATTTACAAAATGTAAACATGTATGATAGACACATTCAAAGACGCTCCTCTAAGAAAATCGGAAATGTCAGTATGTGTAACCCAAACATTGGTGTCGGTGTGAGAATACATAGATGGAGACTTCAGTGGAACGCAAAAACTGTCTATGTTCTCCTCATCCAATAGAAGGTGAAGCAGTAAACATTCTTCCGTTAGACATTCATCAATTTTTACGACGATGTGCTTATGTGCATATACATTTGACTCTTCCGTCCTGGGTCCCAACTGTCCGCTCGTTCTTTGCTTTTAGAATTTGTTATCTTCTTCGGACTATATGTTTGGTGATCCTTTGTTCCACCAAAAAAAAAAATAATAAATCAAATGTAATATCCACTTTAAATATTGCATAATACATTCATAATTACACTTTAATTAACAAAAAATATAATAATACTAACCGAGTCCTCAAATATAACCAAAGACATAGGCCATAAAATAAAATACTGATCCGCTTCACTACGCTTTGTGATGTTCTCCTCAGGCGGCACCGGTAAAAGTACTGAGCCATACTCCTCGAATATCTTATCAATCGTCACCTTGTAATGGTCACGCAATGCTTGTGATGTTTGCACAACCCCATCATGAATAGGGTGTGATGTAGCTTCGGCGACCACTAACAAGTTACCATCTTCATCATTCACAGCAAGTTTACATTTTTTAAGCTCCTACAACAATGCAAGAATGCATGAAAGTTAGGCAATTTACAATTGTGTATGTAACAACTAAAATTCATAATATGTTTTGAAAGAACTTTACGTTAACAATAAGAGGCTGCTGTGGTGAATTAGGAGTCGAAACCAAGCTCTTTTATTGGAAGCGTTTCTCAAATTCCTTGCTCATTTCTTGGAAGCGCTTCTCAAAATCCTTAGTTAATTCCTGTTTCAATGCCTCAAAATCATCCTGAGTATATTTTCTAGCTTGACGAGTGGAATTTCCAAACGCCTTCCGATGGCCAACCTCGACACCAAATCGACCAAGTCCCTTCACATAGCCATGATAGTCCTTTCTACCAAGGGCTTTAGACAAAGCATCCATACCTTGTTCTGAGGTGGAATCAACTCCTTCCTCTTTCTCCTTAGCCTCCTTCTCTAGGTGTTCCATCTACAAAGATACAAAATTAGTGTGCAAATGTAGACATGCATATTGATTGGTACCACGAATATATTGAAAGATAAAATTTATTTTCTTTGTATAATAACTGCTTACCACTTTGTTCACTAATCGAATTGTTTCAGGTTTTTTGGGGTCAGGTTCCAATTTTCCATCCTTTGTACGCTTTTGATGTGCGAGACACCATTCCAACGCCCTATGCTCAAGACTTTCACACGTCAAAGAACTACTACCACTGGTTGAGCATTCACTGGCAGGTGGCAGTCTCTTTTCTTTGATCCATTCGACTCTTTTCCTTGCGTAGCTTTTTTGGCCTAAATGGTGGCGATGGATGTTACCTTTTGAACACTGCTTGCCGCGTTCACTTTTTTTCTACGCAACAAACCCGTTTCATACACCGTTAGCAATTAACTTAGTGTGTATATACATGTAAAGTATGTAAAATGTCAATATATACAATATGAACTTACCTTGAATTTTTCATTACCAACGTACGCCTCAAAAAGTTTCAATTGCTCCTTAGTTATATAGCCTTTGTACACCTCCCATGGTGGTTTCTTTTCGTTTGGATTACCTGGTGGAGGAGCTATCTTCTTTGTGATGAAACGTTCCACCAACCGAGATTTCACTTGCCGGAATCAAGCAGATAGTGCTCTAATGAAAATTTTCTCCCTCTTGCCAAGTTCATCGTTTATGTGGAACAATTTCTGCAATACGTAAAAGATAAATACTATCAGAACATTTTAAAAATCTTAATATCCACAACGACTAAGCTATTAGGTCTAAAACATACCTTTTTCTCAGCCCACAAAATGTCTTTTAGGTCTTGTTCCACGTCAGACCAGTTCTTGATGTTTATATCAATTCTCAAGGCGTACCGGCCAATATGTTGCCCATATTCTTTTTCAAAATTTCCACAAGGAAGGTCGTACTGATCAAACTCAAGAATCATTGGGGCCGATGATTTCAATTGTTTTCCCGGACCCCTACCAGAACTTTTCTTTGCCTTCCTCTTAGAAATGTTAGTATTTTCTTGGGGAGTGGTGTCACGCTCTTCAAACAGCGAATCCAGCTCATCATAGTTGTCAACATCACCACCTGTGTCCATTATCTTAGATTCCTAAACAAAAATAATTACAACATAAATATGATCAGCATCCACATAAGTTCACGAGCACAAAAAATAAAATATAATAAAGTACTCAAACTATTATACAAACATAAAAAATATACTATAAATCAAAGTCAATTAAGTTGTTTTTAGGATTTGATTAAACTATGATAATTGTTGGTAAGTTTACCTTTTCACATCCAAAACCATGATCACTGTCAGAGTTGTAGGTAGTGGTGTCAATGTCACTACTATCATCATCACTCTCAGGCTCATAATCGACATCTGAGTCAGTATCCACAACCATTTTGGGCTTTGGGTGTCCCCATGATTCTCTCAATGAATTTGCAATTCTTGGCAAATTCCAAGCCTCCATTCTTGTGTTGTTTTGAGCAATCCTTAATTCCCTAACTTTCTCATAATCAGTTAATTTCTTTTCAAGGAGTCCGTGACCAGAAGAATTCGAGTTTTCATTTGAGTCTGAATCAAACACTTGCTCCTCATTCATTCTGAATTGTTATATAAAAGAATAACGCTACACTTAAGATCAATTTATTACCACAAAATATTTGATGGAAACAATTGCAACATTAATAACATTAAACGAACAAAAATTATTGTATACTAACCGAGTTAGGATTACCTTAATCATCTTTTGGAACGTCAACATAAACCCCTTCCTCACGATCATACCGAGCATCCTCAACAACATCTTCTCCATCTTGTAAAGGGTCAACACCAATTGATAAAGGAGGGGTAGCATCAAAGTGGTTGTACTCTTCCTCATTAACCACATCTTCTTCTACACCCACTATGTTTCTTTTCCCTTGAACCACTATAAACCACTGAGGATCAAAATTATCTTTAATATAAAATATTTGCTTAGCTTGGGATGCTAGGACAAAAGGTTCCATGGTGTCAATAAAGCAATTTGAGTCTACCAAAGTCATCCCAACATCACTTACCTTCTTGCCACGCCGATCATCCACCCATTTGCATCGAAAAAAAGGTATTTTTAAATCAAGATAATCAAGTTCCCAGATCTCTTCAATAACCCCGTAATATATTTTGGTCTTATCAGTTCGCCTTGTATCCCTCGCTCTGGAATATTCTGAAGAAATAGTAACAACCATAACACCACTATTTTGGTGCACACTCTTATCATCTTGGCGCTTGGTGTAAAAGCAATATCCATTAATATCATACCCTTGAAACGAAGTGACACATGGACGTGGACCCCTTGATAAAGATGCAATTATATCTGAAACATTGTTATTAGGTTGCCTCATCTCATGTTGAACTTCATGTTGAAACCAACCTCTTGCATAATAGCATACGGAGTAGCCCTTGGATTGCAATGACTCAACTCAATGATATGTCTTTCTAAGTAGGGGTGAACTTCAGACAAGTGTTGTAAAACACAACGGTGGGCCATTTTAAACCTTTCATTAGGAGGTTTAATTTCCTTACGATTGATTGTACCCTTTCCTTCAAGTCTACCCTCATGGCGAGATTTTGGAACTCCGATTTCTTTAGCCTTTTCTAAGAAAACAGCACATAAGTTAGAAGCCTCCTCCGCTGCAAGCCGTGTGACAATGCTCCCTTCAGGTTTTGCTGGGTTTTTTACTAAACCTTTCAAAAATCCCATGTACCTCTCAATAGGATACATTCATCGTAGAAAGACGGGACCACACTCTTTAACTTCATCAACAAGATGTACCACCAAATGCACCATAATGTCAAAGAAAGAAGGTGGAAAATACATCTCAAACTTACACAATGTCTCTATAAGATCTTCTTGGAGAGTTTCTAGCTTTGTTGGATCAATCACCTTGCAGCAAATCTTGTTGAAAGACACACACAATTTCACAATACTCAACCTAACATGTTTAGACAACAGCCCTCGAAGTGCAACTGGAAGAAAAACCTGCATTATGACATGTAGGTCATGGGACTTCATGCCAACCAACTTCTTATCATCTAGAGATACAAAACGTTTACATTTAAAGAATAACCCGTTGGCACCTTAATCCCAACAAACACTCTAAGAATATTCTTTTTTCTTCTCTAGACAAAGTGTAGCAAGCTCTTGGCAAATATGCTTTGGATCCATTCTCATTGTATTCTGGCCATAAATTAGGTCAGTCATTTTCTATCTGCATGTCTTTACGCGCATTGAGGTCATCTTTTGTCTTTCCCGGAATATCTAGCAAAGTGGAAATGAGTGAATCACAAACATTCTTCTCTATGTTCATAACATCAAGACAGTGCCTAACAGACAAGTATTTCCAATAAGGTAAATCCCATAGAATGGACTTCTTTTTCCATAAAGCATACTTATCGGATTTACCTTTTTTGTGCCCTTTTCCAAGAAATTTACGGAGGCCCTTCACTTTTTCATACAATTGGAATCCAGAGGCACAACCACGAGCCACCCTTTTCTCCACCTTGCCGTTGAATTTTGTCTTCATATTTCGATATTTATGAGACGCAAAGAGGAACTTTCTAGTACACCTATACACATTCTTCTTTGAGTGAGTAAGCTAATCTCTCTCCATGTCATCCTCAAATACTGGACAAACTTTTGCACCTTTATTTTTATACCCTGATAAGTTTCCATATGCAGGGAAATCATTTATGGTGCAAAAAAGCATGGCACGAAGTGTAAAATTTGTCGACTTATATGCATCAAAGGTTGGCACACCTTCATTCCATAACAACATCAAGTCGTCCATCAAGGGTGCCAAGTATATATCTATGTCATTACCGGGTTGTTTAGGGCCCGGTATCAGAAGTGTCAACATTAAATATTTCCGCTTCATGCACAACCAAGGAGGCAAGTTGTATATAGTCAATACCACTGGCCATGTGCTATGCCTGGTGCCAAGGGTTCCATAAGGATTCATCCCATCCGTACTCAATCCAAGTCTAAGGTTCCTGGGTTCACCACCGAACACTAGGAATTCTGTGTCTATGGTCTCCCACTGTTTTGCATCAGCAGGATGTCTAATTAGACCATCCTTTTTCCTCCCCTCATCATGCCATACTAAATTTTTAGCGTCTTCCTGAAGTGAGAAAAGTCTTTTGAACCTTGGAATGATCGGAAGATACCATAACACCTTAGCTGGAGGCGATTTCTTATCACTTGTCCGCACTTCTACGTCCTTATACCGCGACTCTCCGCATACAGGACATGCATCCAACTGTTCATAGTCCTTTCTAAAGAGCACACAATCATTAGGACATGTATCTATCTTGGTATAACCTAAGCCTAACGGGTTCATTAGTTTCTTAGCATAGTAGGCAGACTTAGGCATCTCATTTCCGTCACGAAGCATGTAACGCCCCAGATTTTGGGCTAATCTTGTAATTACTTTATTGTAATTATGGTTGTTGCGGTGCATGGTCTAAAATTTATTTTAGACTATTTTTAATGTTTTTAGTGTAACCATTATTTTTAATGGTTTAGTATTTCCTTATTTTATTTTATTTTAATTAATTAGAATTTTATTATTTAATTTTCTAATTAATTAATTAATTTTGGGCCAAGTGCAAAATAATCATGATTAGTCATGAAATTAGTGCAAAAGGCCCAAATGATCTTTTCGAGCCCGTTGGTTTAGCCCATGACCGGTTTTCCCTTGTGTGATGGCAAGTTTGCCACTTGCTTCATGTTCACACCTATACTAACCTCTATAAATAGAGGAGTTAGTAAGGCTTTGGATTCATTTGCCCATTTGCCATCTTTTGTTCATCATTTGCCATCTCTTTTCAAAGGCAAAACCTCCCTTCATATCTCCATCAACCTCACACCATTTTTGATTAGATGAACACTCATCATTGTTCATCATCTTTTCATAACCAAAACTTAAAGATTATGTATCCTTTGATCTTTAAGTATTAAATCATATTCTAAACCTCAACCGATTCATTCAAGATTACTAGTTTGATGTTGTTTCGGGCATGGTTTGAGTGGGTGTTCGTGGGTGCTCGTGCAAGGCTGTCGTGTGGGTGAGTCTTGGCTGGTTCGAGGTTGGACAGTGGCTGGTTCGAGGTTGGACAGTGGCTGGTTCAAGGCTGGTCGTGGAGCTGTTTTGGAGCAGGTCGTGGCAGCAGTGGTGGGGCTGGTTCGTGGCTGTGCAGGACAGCAACTGGGCAGCGTCTGGTGCAAGCAGAACCGTGGCTGGTTCAGGCAGTAGCCATGGCCATTTCTGGGCAGCAACTGTGCTGATTTGGGCAGCGACGTGGTGGCTACGTGGTGGCTTCTTGGTTGCCATGTTCATGTGCAAGGTAACCGGGTTGATGACCGTGCAAGAAGACGTTCCGGGCAGCACGTTCTTGTATGATTCTTGTGTTGATTTTGTGTGTAATCTTCAATAAGGTAACATACTAACTCAACTTAATTGGTAATACTATGATTATAGCTTTAATTAAATGCATGTTTGATTGAATTGCTGATGATTGTTGATGATTGTTTATGATTTTTGAAGTTAATCTTAATTCTGATTTTGAAGTATTAAATGATGATTTTAATGGTGGTTTTTCTTCATATTTTAAGATTGATTTATGATGTTTTGAAAATCATGGTGATTGGGTTTGAATTTGTTGAATTTTGATTAAAAACATGAAGAATGCCGTGTGGATTAGTGATGATGTTCATGCGTGTAGTTGAGTTTGTATGAGTTCTTGATTGAAGTTCTTGAATCTTGATTGAGTTCTTGATTGAAGTTCTTGAATCTTGAATGGTTTCTTGATAAATTCTTTAAGAGTTAGATGAGTTCTTTAAGGTTCTTGATTGAGTTCTTTAGAGTTCTTGAAAGTTAAAGAAAGTGTTAGAAAGAGTCTTGAAAGTTAAAGATTTGGGATGAGTTGATTAAAGATTGATTTGAGAATGATGATATGATGTTTGGTTAGTCTCAAGAGTATGGCTATAGGCAATTCTTGAGTTAACTTCGATAATTTAGTTATTAATTTCAAGAGTATGGCTTATTCTTGTCTTTAATTAACTATGACGATATGATGATGATATGATGGGATGATTAGCTTGATTTCTTTTCTAGACGCCCTTGACTTTGTGTATGGCTTATGCATAGTTTTTGGGTTAAGACGTTGCCCCTATTCCATCCGCGGTATTGGAATAGTTTTGGAGTCTCACTATGTTATTCCTAGTACGCTCAAAATGATTGGGGATTAGGGACACGATTTCCCAGGTTGATTGGGTTCGTGGGATTTGGGTGTATGGCTTATGCCCGGTCCTGACATAGTAGAAGTTCGGTTGCGTAAGATGCTTCCGTACGAGCATAGTCCGGTCTAGAACTAGAATGATTGCACCTGAGTTAGATTTGAGTATAGGGATGTCGTATGATTGATGATGTCGAGTGATGAGTTGATTTTGGGATTTCGAGTTTGAGGTTGTCTCGTGTCTTCGAGGATTGTATGTATGATGTTATTTGATGATTGCTATGTACTTGTGTATTCCCGTTAGGGTGAGTCAGTTATGTTACTCGCCACTGATGGTGGATATGTTGTGTTTTTCAGGTACATGTGACGATGATGCTCTTGCTTAGCTTTTGGGTTGGGCGAGCGGCGCTATGCGTGTTTATCTTCTATTGTTTATTTTGTTTGTTTCTTAACATTAGACTTGTTAGACGTTGATTCAGGATTTTTGATATACATTTGTTGTATAAGACTCTAGCATGTGGTTAGAGTTGTACTTTACTTTTATTTTTAGTTCATTTGACTTTTGGACTTAGTTTGTACAAGATTGTGGGTTGTTGTACATTTATGGTTTAATAATGATAATTTGAGGTTTTTAGTTTATTTCTAAGTGTTGAGTTTAGTTTTATAACTACTTGACTCGTCGGTTTCTTCCGCGCCGATTTATGCGAGTCGGGTCGTTACAGTTGGTATCAGAGCTGAATAGGTTTAAGTGAAGTTTCTAGGATTTGAGTTAAACCCGGGAGTTGAGAGCTTTATTTTCCCGAGTGTATAAACCAAATTCTAGGATTATGTGTTGGGAGAAGAGTGACGGGTAGAATAATCCGGGATAAGACTCTTTTTCCTATCCTCTTTTGTGTGTATTCTTGACTTAAGTGTGATTTTGATTAACATGGTGTGTTTATTTGTGTCCTTAACGTATTACGGTTTGACGTGTTCACACCTCGCCGGTCGAGTTCGGGACGACAGAGATTACGAGCGCTCGAAGAAGCGATTTATACGCTAGCGCATTTTAGTTGACAACTATCAGGATCGCAGTCGACGTTCGATCGTATCGCTCATCTTCGACCACCGACTTTCGATGGGTTGTCGGCCCTACGATGTTGAGGAGTTGAATCCACGAGGTAGGAAGCTCTTCAACGTTACGTTTTGTCCGAGCACGAGAAGGATCAGTTCGTCGCCTATCACTCGCGAGGAGATGTCGATAACTGGTGGAGCATAGCTAGGAACGCGCGCTTACCCCGCATTCGATATCGTGGTACGAGTTCGTAGCTGAGGCCAGAAGAGGTTCTACCCCGACGAGTTGCGGTGACGGAAACCAGAGGAGTCTCTTACTCTTATGCAGGGTAAGATAACAGTTCAGGCGTACCCCGATAGTTTCGCCGAATTATCGATGTTCGCTACGTCAGTCGTTCCATCCGAGGAGGAGCGGGACAAGCGTTACGTCAAGGAGTTGGATACGAGGTTTCGCGTTCGTATGATCAGCAGTGGAGCGAAGTCGTTACGTCAAGCTTACGAGGTAGCACTCGACTTTCAGGCGTCTGTTATCGAGGAGGATGCCAGCTAGAAGAAGACCCCGACCCCGAGGATGTTGCTATCCTTTGGGAAGCTTGATGTAGTACTCTTAGTAGTACCCCTCCGACCGCTAGATCGCATTAGGATTTCGACGGTTCGAGGTATAGAAGTTGCGCAAGAACTTCCACCCAGGGAAGCGATGTGACGACACGCCTATGGCATGTTTCATCGGCAGGAGAGGAGCTTTCGACATCGGCTAAGTCTCCAATGAAGGATCGAGTCCGTTGTACGACCACGGCAGTAACAGGGGTCCAGTTCGATGGAGTCTCGGTTTTCCGTTAGTTCGTTTATAACTCTCCCTTTTGGAGAGGATCTTGTTTGTCAGCTCGAGTTCCGTGGTTTGCCTAACGTGTAGCTGGTGAAGCAGGCGACAACCGATTTGAAGGATTTTCCGCTGATGAAGTTCGATGTCTTTATTGGCATGGACTGGCTGTCGAGGTATCGAGCGATTATTCGTTGCCGAGATCAGTCAGTGACATTCCGAGGACCTCAACCGAGTTATCTACTCTGGGTTCGTCCTTAAGAAAGGAGTGAAGGTAATCTCAGCCTTGAAGATGAGGAAGCTTTGCCAGAAGGGCGATTTGGAGACTTTTCGAAGACCGCTTCTTCGTACGAATACGACCACTACGGGTTTTGAAGTGATGTTGTCAGTTTCGTTTACGCTTTCCCGTGTTCATGGAATCGGATGAACCGGACTTTTCATCACTTACTCAATAAGTGCGTCGTAGTCTTCTTCGATAATATCTTAGTCTAAGCGTGAGACGAGTCTGAGCTTGCAGATCATCTCCGTATGATACTAAGGATATTATGGAGCAGAAGATGATTCGCGAATATCTCCAGGTGGGAGCTTTGTTTCGCGAATTTATATTTCTGAGTCGCGTACTCAACAAAGGGAAGTGTTAAGGTAGACTAGACTATATCTTATAAGGGTGTAATTGTGGTCAGGAAACCGCTTGACCTACCGTATTGAACCAGAACCTAATTGAACTAAACCTATTTGATCACCCTTACAATTGATTTACGATTAACCTTATTTCCGATGTTAAACTTATTTTTGTGAGTACTCTCATTGTTAACATAAGTAGCACTATCGATTCATTGTTACTTCTAATTGTTAACAATATTGTTATTACCTTGTTCTAATCAATTCTTTATTGTTCATGATGCCTTCATTATCATTTAGGACAATTTGTTATATTGATTGTCATTCCTTTATTCGACGTCATAAGTTCTTAACCCTTGATCATGAGCGTCGTAATCCATTATCATCATTCTTGTCATCGACATCGTCGATCATGATCGTTATTGTCATCTATGACCACCCTTCTTCGATGTTATCATCATTACACCTAATTGAGGCCATCATAAATCATTAACGTTATTCATGTTGGCCGACCTCGTGTTTAACATCATTTCACCTTGTGTTATCCACCGTGTTTTTGGCCATTATTGTTGTTAATATCGTCCATCATCACTAGGATTTATCGATGAATAATTTATGCCATTTACACACCCTCGTATCGTTGTTTCTATTTGTATCCATATATATATATGTGTATATATATATTTATTATTTTGTAATCATAGTTATCCTATTTCTCGTAAATCGATATACTTCATTGAGACGTTCTTTAATCTCCGTATATAGTATTCGATGTTCATATCAGGCATTTATTCACGTCCTTGTTGTTCTTGTCATTCAAAGGTGGGCATTGTTTCGATCCCCGCATTCTAATCTAGATATTCTAAACCTGATATGGAATTTTGAAATTAATTGTTTGTTTTGGAATTTTATTCGATCGTCCAAGACAACTGATTGTATTCTACACTTACCCTGATCGACCGATTGTATCTGCATTTGTATTCTAATCAATCGATCATAACCCATATACCAGTTTTCGGTCATTTGATTGTTTTTACACCTCTAAGAGTTAAGTCTGGAGTCGAGGAGTAACTTGAGTATGTGACCGAAGTCCGTAAGTCTGGGTTCGTCGTTGAAGCGAAGGATAGACTTTTCATCTATCTTGACCTTCCAGGCAACGAGGAGGATCCCGAGGTCTTTAGTAGTGCGTCGAAGGATGTTGGAGCATGTTCAGGACTTCGACGAACACTTTTCGATCGTGCAGGCAGGTTGAGCTGAGTGGCTGAAGCGTCAAGTCGCAAGGATCGGTTGAACGTTGGTGGAAGCTGAAGTTCCGTCAGATTTCGTCTGACTTTTTGATGTTTCAAGCCCGGATTACTGATGGTGAATAATCTCCTTTGCTTGAATTTCGGGACGAAATTCTTTTAAGGAGGGGAGATTGTAACGCCCCAGATTTTGGGCTAATCTTGTAATTACTTTATTGTAATTATGGTTGTTGCGGTGCATGGTCTAAAATTTATTTTAGACTATTTTTAATGTTTTTAGTGTAACCATTATTTTTAATGGTTTAGTATTTCCTTATTTTATTTTATTTTAATTAATTAGAATTTTATTATTTAATTTTCTAATTAATTAATTAATTTTGGGCCAAGTGCAAAATAATCATGATTAGTCATGAAATTAGTGCAAAAGGCCCAAATGATCTTTTCGAGCCCGTTGGTTTAGCCCATGACCGGTTTTCCCTTGTGTGATGGCAAGTTTGCCACTTGCTTCATGTTCACACCTATACTAACCTCTATAAATAGAGGAGTTAGTAAGGCTTTGGATTCATTTGCCCATTTGCCATCTTTTGTTCATCATTTGCCATCTCTTTTCAAAGGCAAAACCTCCCTTCATATCTCCATCAACCTCACACCATTTTTGATTAGATGAACACTCATCATTGTTCATCATCTTTTCATAACCAAAACTTAAAGATTATGTATCCTTTGATCTTTAAGTATTAAATCATATTCTAAACCTCAACCGATTCATTCAAGATTACTAGTTTGATGTTGTTTCGGGCATGGTTTGAGTGGGTGTTCGTGGGTGCTCGTGCAAGGCTGTCGTGTGGGTGAGTCTTGGCTGGTTCGAGGTTGGACAGTGGCTGGTTCGAGGTTGGACAGTGGCTGGTTCAAGGCTGGTCGTGGAGCTGTTTTGGAGCAGGTCGTGGCAGCAGTGGTGGGGCTGGTTCGTGGCTGTGCAGGACAGCAACTGGGCAGCGTCTGGTGCAAGCAGAACCGTGGCTGGTTCAGGCAGTAGCCATGGCCATTTCTGGGCAGCAACTGTGCTGATTTGGGCAGCGACGTGGTGGCTACGTGGTGGCTTCTTGGTTGCCATGTTCATGTGCAAGGTAACCGGGTTGATGACCGTGCAAGAAGACGTTCCGGGCAGCACGTTCTTGTATGATTCTTGTGTTGATTTTGTGTGTAATCTTCAATAAGGTAACATACTAACTCAACTTAATTGGTAATACTATGATTATAGCTTTAATTAAATGCATGTTTGATTGAATTGCTGATGATTGTTGATGATTGTTTATGATTTTTGAAGTTAATCTTAATTCTGATTTTGAAGTATTAAATGATGATTTTAATGGTGGTTTTTCTTCATATTTTAAGATTGATTTATGATGTTTTGAAAATCATGGTGATTGGGTTTGAATTTGTTGAATTTTGATTAAAAACATGAAGAATGCCGTGTGGATTAGTAATGATGTTCATGCGTGTAGTTGAGTTTGTATGAGTTCTTGATTGAAGTTCTTGAATCTTGATTGAGTTCTTGATTGAAGTTCTTGAATCTTGAATGGTTTCTTGATAAGTTCTTTAAGAGTTAGATGAGTTCTTTAAGGTTCTTGATTGAGTTCTTTAGAGTTCTTGAAAGTTAAAGAAAGTGTTAGAAAGAGTCTTGAAAGTTAAAGATTTGGGATGAGTTGATTAAAGATTGATTTGAGAATGATGATATGATGTTTGGTTAGTCTCAAGAGTATGGCTATAGGCAATTCTTGAGTTAACTTCGATAATTTAGTTATTAATTTCAAGAGTATGGCTTATTCTTGTCTTTAATTAACTATGACGATATGATGATGATATGATGGGATGATTAGCTTGATTTCTTTTCTAGACGCCCTTGACTTTGTGTATGGCTTATGCATAGTTTTTGGGTTAAGACGTTGCCCCTATTCCATCCGCGGTATTGGAATAGTTTTGGAGTCTCACTATGTTATTCCTAGTACGCTCAAAATGATTGGGGATTAGGGACACGATTTCCCAGGTTGATTGGGTTCGTGGGATTTGGGTGTATGGCTTATGCCCGGTCCTGACATAGTAGAAGTTCGGTTGCGTAAGATGCTTCCGTACGAGCATAGTCCGGTCTAGAACTAGAATGATTGCACCTGAGTTAGATTTGAGTATAGGGATGTCGTATGATTGATGATGTCGAGTGATGAGTTGATTTTGGGATTTCGAGTTTGAGGTTGTCTCGTGTCTTCGAGGATTGTATGTATGATGTTATTTGATGATTACTATGTACTTGTGTATTCCCGTTAGGGTGAGTCAGTTATGTTACTCGCCACTGATGGTGGATATGTTGTGTTTTTCAGGTACATGTGACGATGATGCTCTTGCTTAGCTTTTGGGTTGGGCGAGCGGCGCTATGCGTGTTTATCTTCTATTGTTTATGTTGTTTGTTTCTTAACATTAGACTTGTTAGACGTTGATTCAGGATTTTTGATATACATTTGTTGTATAAGACTCTAGCATGTGGTTAGAGTTGTACTTTACTTTTATTTTTAGTTCATTTGACTTTTGGACTTAGTTTGTACAAGATTGTGGGTTGTTGTACATTTATGGTTTAATAATGATAATTTGAGGTTTTTAGTTTATTTCTAAGTGTTGAGTTTAGTTTTATAACTACTTGACTCGTCGGTTTCTTCCGCGCCGATTTATGCGAGTCGGGTCGTTACAGTGTCTTGTACGACTTCCAAAAATGATGTGAAACTTGTATCAGTCCAACGATACATAGCTTTCAAATTCGACAAGGTTAAAATCACTGAAAGCTTGGAATACTTACTACAACCGGGAAACAAAGGAGTCTCAGCAGCCTTTGACACATCCTCAAACATGTGTGGTTGTTCACTATGCTGATCTCCCATCGTATTCATGAGGTCATTCATCCCATCGTCCTCCATAGTGACATCTTCCTCCCCATCATTGACCTCACGATCATTAGTATCTGTCCTCACATGTACAATACCATTCCTATTAACTAACTTTTCACCGTGCCAGTACCAATTTTCATACCCAACTGTAAACTCACGGCGAAACAAGTGGTCCTCTATCATATTGATGTCTGGCCACCTTTTTGCATTACCACAATCACGACAAGGACAAGGTATCGTAGGACTTTGCTTTAACCTCTGATGTTGTAAGGCTGCCAAACGGAATTCCATGACCCCATCTAGAAATGCTCTTTCCGTTCGATTACCATACATCCAACTACGATTCATTTCTACCAGAATAAAATATAAAAACACACTTAATGACAATAAAATTCCAAGACATAAGAAACGAACTCACGCAGTTAATGTACCCATCAACCAAACATTATAGAGCACACAATATTTGAATGTATGTATTACCAATGAATGCATTCATAGGGTCCCTTATCACTCGAACCTAAGCCTCCCTTGCACATGTAATCACACTAGCAAATATTCGACAACTTTTTGGTTCTAATAAAAATTCGGTAGCATCTCCCTATCGTTATTATGGTGACAATTGCTTCACTACATATGCACCCGAACAACAATAGAAAAATAACACACCGATATTTTCCTTTTGACCAAAAAGTAGCCAAACATATGCATCCTAAAGAGAGATTACATGTGCAAAGACAGTCCCAAACAGGGGACTATTCAAGACTTATTCCTAGTGAATAAGTCTTGAAAGGATATCTAGGCTTATGATAATGCAATAAAATACATTGAAAATATGAACAGTTTTTTCAACATTTATTTTCAATCGCAAAATAAAAGAATAATCCACGTTTCATAGAAAATTAAAAAAGATGAGTAAAAACACCAAAATTCATACCTTACAGTCAATTACACGAACAACCCAAAATGAAGAACAGATTTATGAAAGAAGGAAATCTGCAAAAATAAAAATACAATCAATCATGCAATTCTAGCAAAACAAGACCTAATTAATTTGGATAATTTGTTTAGTTATCGTTTTAATTAAGAATTGAGTTCTTTTCAATTATTTTTATCATTAAAAAGAAGAAAGGATTAAAAAAAATATTGCTAAACAAGAGATCACATGTAATAGGAGCTCATTTCTATGGTTTAATTTAATATATGGACGTAAATCGTAGCTCTTTTATTGACATCATGTTAGGCAAATATTGACTCTTCATTATGCTCTCAATGAGGTAAACTCGGAAAACTAAATTTGGCATAGAATATGTAAAACAAGCTAAGATACACACTATAAAATAATCACTTCTAAAGTGCTTTTATACTTGTAAAAAAGTAGCTAATAATTTACTAATTAGGATTCAAGCATTTTGACAAACACCTTGTGGGCATGAACTAGTAATGTTGTTTTCCATTCAAACAACACAATGAAAGTATATCAAAAGCATTTTAGACCAAAATTGAACCATAATTCAACAATTTTACAACAAAACATTGAAACTAATTAAATAATTAACAATAAAAACTTATTATCAATTCATGTACAATTACATTTACATTAATTAACATTGAAGAGAAAAGAACTCACTTTTAATTTGTACCAAAATATCAAATAAATTAGTTTAAAATTTTTTACAAGTTAACCATATCACACTTAAAAAGAATTGAAGATAAAATTGGAAAACTAATCTTGGCATACAATTTGTTAAAACAAGCTAAGTTACACACTATAAAGTCCACTCTTCTAAATTGTTTTTATAACCATAAAAAAGTAGCTAGTAATATACTAATTACCATTCAAGCATTTTGACAAACACCTTGTGGACATGAACTACTAATGTTGATTTTACATACATACAACACAATAAGAGTACATAAAAAACATTTCCAATCAAAATTGAACCATAAATCAACAATAGAAACAAAACATTTAAACTAATTGAACAATTAACAAGTATACAAACATATTTAAAAGAAATATAAAAAAAATCAGAAATAATGACCTACCAGCAGTGGGCGGGGTCGCTCGTCGCCAAGCGGCAGGAGATCACGGTGGTTAGGTTGTCGTCGCCAAGCAGCAGGAGAGCACGGTGGTTGTCAGCAAGTAGCAGCGCAGCAGGTCGACGGCTTAGAAGCACGATGAAGCGAAGCGAGCAGGGCCGAGTAGCAGTGTTCGTCCGTCGATGAGGGCTGAGAAGCAGGGTTCGTCGGTCGGCGAGGGCTGAGAAGCAGCGTTAGTCGGTCGACGAGGGATGAGAAGAGCGTTCCTTCGTCCGTTGCTAGGCTACTGTGAATGTTTTTTTCTTTTGAAATGTTGAAGAATGAAAAGTCAGTGAAATTATAATGTTAAGAAGGGTTTGAATTTTTTTTACATTAGGATCGTGCCTTGTAATTGGGTTGCAAATAAATTAGAAACTTATAGTATGGCTTTGTGCTATTTGTATCATGCCTAAAAACGCACGATCCAAATAACTATTATTTGGATCGTGCAATTTTAGGCACGATCCAAATAACTATTATTTGGACCGTGCGTTTTTAGGCACGATCCAAATAACTATTATTTGGATCGTGCGTTTTTAGGCACGATCCAAATAACTATTATTTGGATTGTGCGTTTTTACGCACGATCCAAATAGCTGTTATTTGGATCGTGCCTAAGAATGCACGATCCAAATAAGCTGTTACAAATAAGAATTTTTTTACTAGTGATAAGACTAGCAAACTTATCACAAAGCATCTAATTAGTAGCAACAAACAAAATATCATCAGCATCGAAAGACACGAAAGTGTGCAATATTAAGTTTTCTACCCTTTAAGAGTTCATAAGGAATTTTGTTTAACCTAGTTCTAATGAGAGCTCTATTAAGAATGTAACAAGAAGTGCTCACAACTTCTCCCCAGAAACTTTTAGGGAGACCACTCTCAATCAACATGGTCCTAGCCATCTCCTCAAGAGTTCCGTTCTTTCTTTCCCCAACACCATTTTGTTGTGGTGTTCTAGGAGCAGAGAAGTTGTGACTAACACCATGTTCCCTTCAGTAATCAATAAAACTAGCATTCTCAAACTCCGTGCCATGATCTGATCTTACAGCAACCAGTTTCAGATTCAACTGGTTCTCTACTTGTTTTACCAGGGTACAAACTCATCGTATGTTTCATCCTTTGAATGTAGGAGTATAACCCAAATGTACCTGGAAAAATCATCAACAATAACGCACATAAACCTATGACCTCTTCGACTTTTTACTCTAATGGGACCACACAAATCAATGTGTACAAGCTCGAAGGGTCTGTTAGTACTAATGACACTTTTGGGTTTAAAAGAAGACTTGACATGTTTCCCCTTGGCACATTCTGAGCAAATTGTATCAACTTCATACTTAATGTTAGGCGAGCCAACAACTAAGTCTTGTGACTTTAGTTTGTTCAGAATGAAGTGTCAAGCTAGCATGTCCAAATTCTTTATGCCAAATCCATTGATTATCATGGGAAACATCTTTCAAGCAAATAGACTTGTGTTTGGGAATTGTATCCAAGTAAGTAACAAAAATGTTATCTTTCCTAGTTCCTTCACAAACAAGTTCACTTGTTTGAGAGTTAACTTGAGGACAAAGGTTAGCATGAAATAACACACTTTTTCCCATGTCACATAGTTGAGAAATGCTCAAAAGATTATGTTGCAAGCCATCAACATAATAAACATCATTGATTGCATGTGAAAGTGAGTTACCTACTTTACCTATACCAGTAATGGTTCCTTTACTGTTATCCCCAAAGGTAACACTTCCAACATTAAAGGTTATTAGTGAAGGGAATTGCTTTTTTATCTCCTGACATGTGTCTTGAGCAGCTACTACCTAAATACCACTAGGTACGTCCTTTCACTTAAGCCTGCAAAACGCAATCAATGGTTTTCTTTGGGAACCCAAACCTTTTTGGGTCCCCTTCGACAAACAGTTGGTCCATACTGGTTCTTCTCAAACCAGACCAATTCAGCATGTTTAGTGTTCTTTTCAACACTCTCCTTCTTAGCTGGACAGTTGTGAATCTTGTGCCCATTCATGCCACAATGAAAACACACATGCATGTGCTTTTCAAGAACATACTTACCTTTCTTGAATTATTTGATCCAAGAATTTTCTCTAGGGTGCCAGTTAGCCATGGTTCTTCAATTGGAATTACCAAGACCAGTTGTACCACTGTTTCCTATTATGGAAGTAAGATGGTTCAAGGATATTTTAGCACTCAATAATTATCAACATGATTTTGACTATTTTGAAGCTCTGTGTCCCTAGTTTCAAGAGTTCTAAGAAGAAATTCATTTTTCTCATTCATGAAGGTGAATTCCTTTTTTAAGTTTTCAAGATCAGAATTGAGTTTTGAAACCATGGACTCATTTGGCTTGTTAAAAATTACTAGTTGCTTTCCTATCTTTAATTGAAAAATCTCAACAGTTAGATCACATATTTTACCTTCATATTCATCAATCATAGTTTGAGTATCCAAAGAAGAAACGATTTGTGGTGTATCTTTGAGTAAAACAAACTCTTTTTGTAGATCCTCTAAATCATTCAAAATCAAATCATAATCTCTTAAGAGGTCAGATCTACTCAAGGTTTTTGCCTTACCCTTAATCTGATCTCTAACAAATCAGGAAGTATACTCAAGGTAGATAAGTTGCAAGGGAACCAGACAAATATTTCTCCTCACCATCACTAGGACAATCCTTATCCTTGACTGGTGCAGAGAACTTAACTGATTCCAGTTCTAACCTACACCTATCTAGTTCTTCCTTAAGGCCAGCCACTTGATCTGTTAGTTGACGACACACCATATATAGGTGTTCACAATTAGCAATAGCAATTCTACACTCCTCACGTTTATCTTTAAACTTTGATTTGTAAGTTACGTAACTCTCACCTAGTATATAGAATTCATATACCAAGGTATCAATACATTCAAGCATTTTATCTCTATCATATTCATGCATATCTTCACGAACTTTAACAAGATTTTCCTTATGTACTTGGGGAACTTCATCCTTTACTATGAAGCAGTTATCTCCAGATCTGGTTCTCCCACTAGTTCCTGAAGATGTATTGTTTCCTCCTCGTGTTTCCATAGCAGCCATGCATTTTTCAGAATCTTGGGTTCCCTTTACCTCATGATCAGAACCAGAGTCAGAGTTACCCCACATAGAAGCAAACCTAGCATTATTGAATATTTTCTTGTCAATCTTTTTGGATTGCTTATCTTTCCAATTTGGTTAATCACTAATGAAATGTCCCATGTCTTCACATTTGAAACAATCCGCATTAAAAGAATTAGTTTTCTTGAAATTTTTACCTCTTAGATTCTTTCTTTGAACCCTGAAGTGTTTTTCAAACCTCTTAGCCATCATAGCTATATCATCACCTTCCTCTTCTTCTACTGTTCCCTTCAGTGCAATACTCTTGACTGGTTCTTTATCAATCTTTGAATCAATCAACATCTCATGGGTCATTAGGGAACCAATAAGTTGTTCCAGACTCAGTATGGAAAAATCTTTGGCCTTATACACAACTGTTACCTTGGCTGTCCATTGATCTATCAAACTACGTAAAATTTTTCTAAGAAGATTCTCATCAGAAAAATTTTATCCAAGAGATTTCAAATCATTTACTATGACCATAAATCTACTGAAACACTCATTTATTTTCTCATTTTTATTCATAGCAAATAATTCGTACTTTGACAAAATCAAATCTATTTTAGATCTTTTTACCTCACCGGTTCCCTCATAGGCAAGCTCGAGGGTATCCCAGATTTCTTTTGCACTTACACAAGTAGAGATACGATTTGTCTCATTGTCTGCAATTGCTTGTTGTAAGCTGGACATTGCCTTGGCATTCTTCTCCAATTTCCTGAAGTCAATAAATGTGCAATCACATTCTTTCTTTTGCATAGTGTTTCCTTCAGCATCATTCTCAGTCATGGTTAGAGGGCCATTCTTCACAACCAACCAGCATTCATAATCAATCCCAATGATTATGTTCTTCAATCTATTCTTCCACCAGGCATAATTTTTGCCATTGAACTTGGGGGTTTTGTTTTCGTACCCTATTGTATTAATTTCTTGAGAATTCATGATCTACTACTCTAGGTGTTACCCTTGCAAGAAGACGAGGCTCTAATAGCAATTGAAAGGTTGAATATACTCAAGAGGGGGAGGGGGAGAGGGGTTAATTGAGTATTTGGTGAAATGATTACGAATTTCAGATTTTATTCTTTTTTAATTCAGAACTAGTTATGGTGGTTCCTGCAGCGGATATGAATTGAAAAGCGATAAAACAAGAACACCAAATTTAACGAGGTTCGGCAAAACTGCAGGCGTGCATCCATCTACCCTATGCATCTTATTGACTCAACTAAGAACAACAAGATTACACACTCAACTCGTTCCAAACTAATGGAACCAAAATCCCCACACTCAACTTTGAATGTGCTCTCACTCGTGTTTGAACTCACAAACACCTCCCAATTTTTAACCCCTTTGTTGAAGACGAATTACAACAACAACACTCTAATGTTACTTTCTTACAAAGCTTGAGGAGTAAAGTTTAAGCTTTAAGATTGTGTTTGTGTTTGATCAAATGTATTATGCCTTGTGTGTTTCTTATCTCTCAAATGTTTCTTACTCAATATTTTTAGGAGAGACAATTATACTCTATGTTTTCACCACTGTATTTTCCCACACACTCATGTTTCATAATTAATCAGCATTTACCAACTGTCAATAAGGAGTTTAAAAACCTAAAAACCCTTTTTCAGACAATTTAAGAAAAACCCTATTTCTTTTGAAAACGGACAGCTTCTCATTGAGTGTACTAGTCCTTAGACCTGTTACCCTAATTCATAGTCTTATGAATATTATAACCTTTGGTTGTAATATCCATACTACTATTTTAACACACACAAAGACATTTATAGTGATTTATGAAACATTCACACAACCATTACATGAAGACTAAAAATACTCAATTTAAAACCTAGTCTATCTTCATGCTCATCCAAGTCTAGAAAGTCTTCTACAAAATATCTTCAATCTTTAATCTAGACTTTAATACTTGGGACAAATATACTTGTTGCACAACCAACATGGTTAGGACATAACAAGTAAAATATGTAACTGTTGCAAACAATTCAGGGAACACTACAACTGGTTCCATACCAATATATACAATAAAGCTCAAATAATTATTCCCTGTAATATCACATATTATCAATAAAGAATAAACTCAATCAATACAAACATTCAAACTGGAAACAACTCATAGCTTGTTCTGACCAACTACATAGTTCTTGTAAAAATACAACTGTTCCCTGTCAAAGTTTTTCAATATTTGTCATCACTCAAAACAAAAAAGGGTCTCAACAAATTCTCAACACTACTACTTAAACGACTACACACCATAGGATCAAGAACTTCCCAGAGACCGCAATAGGGAAGTGGCCTCGACTTAACCCGGTATGGCGACCCGTGTATCACCAAGCGGGCGTCCAACTCATTAACCTTTAATTAAGTATCTTAACTTTTTAGCAAACAAAACACATGTCGTCTATCCTTATCCTTTTAATTATATTATTTATTTCTTAGCGACCCGTGTATCACTAAACTGGGGCCTCTAATGGCGACTGGCTTAGCTGATTTTGGGCTGTAAGTGTTCTATTACTCATACTTCAACTTCCTCTAGCTTGGAAACACAATGAATAGAGATAGGGGTGATTGATTTTGAGGTTTAGGGGCAGATAGGTTGGTTTTGTTGTTGGGCAAATTGGTTGTTGATGCGGGTTAGCTGTTATGTCGTGGGGGTTGACTGCCTTCACCCATCGTGTGTGTACAGTGTTGCAGGGGGCTGCGCTAGAGCTAAGGTGTGGCCTATGAAGGGCTACTGCCAAGATGAGCATGTGTAGGTGCAGGGCACGACCCGCTGGACGCGGGTAGCTAGGTGGGAAGGGGGGCAGCGTGGGCTGTATGAGAGGAGCTGCAGGCTGTTGCTAGTTTTCCTCTCATCTTCCTAGCTCCCAATGGTCATGGTCGTATAAGGTGTGGTGCTATGGTTTGAGATTGATGCTACCTTGGGGTCCCATTCTATGGTTTGATTTCAATGTAGCTCAATGACCTATTAGCGTTATGCCTTTGCTTTTTAGAAGTGGAACTTAGACCTATGATATGTGTAGTCATCAGTAAGGGTTGTCATTTTTCTTTCAAGCTACTTCAACTAAGGGCTTTTCTAATGGGAGATGGTTTGCCTTGGAACTTCATGTGCTCAATGTTGTTAACACTTAAAGATGATGCTTTCCTAATGCTGATTATACACCTTCTTATGGGTCTTCTCCTTTTTGGTAGTATTGTTGGATAGTTGATTAGAGTTTAGTATGATAAGGCTTCCATTAAAGAAAATACTTGATAGGGTGCTATTCTGGTTAGTGGCGAAG
This sequence comes from Salicornia ramosissima, assembly GCA_951394345.1. Taxonomy (NCBI): domain Eukaryota; kingdom Viridiplantae; phylum Streptophyta; class Magnoliopsida; order Caryophyllales; family Amaranthaceae; genus Salicornia; species Salicornia ramosissima. The sequence continues at coordinate 33,604,689 of OX596237.1, forward strand.
TCAGATTCCCTCATGCTCTAGCAACCAATGGTTCTTAAAAGGGAGATAGTTTTTCTCGGGTCTTAATGTCCTCAAGTTCCGAAGGTTACAAGGATGAAGCTTCAACATTGTCGATATTGCTCTTTCTTTTATTTGCTATTTGGGTTATGGAATGTTTGATGTCAAGTGATTTGATGTACCATTGTCGGAGTCTTTGATGTACAATAGGGAGGGGTTGAGTGTAGTCATTGCTTCTCGTCTTTCAATGAGGTGGCAATACACCCATGATGATTCTAAAGCATTGTTAATGAATGAATGTAACCACCCGACTTTTATAGGCTGTCGATTTACGAACGGAAATCGACAAATGGATCATTACCAAACAAACTTAAAGAACATTATTATTATTAAAGATCTTTATTCCATTTATTAACTAATAATTAAATGAAAGTTTCAATAGTCCTTAAATAAATCCAAAATACAACTTAAATTGTCTTTCCCAACAGGCTGAGCGGAACTAAATAATTAAGAAATAAAATAGCATAAGATAGACTCCGGGTTCTCTCTATAAAACTCAAGAAAGCACACAACCCGAACCAAACGTAAGCCCACTTATGCGTCTGCTTCATCACCTGAAATGGGGGGGTCCACCGTCAGTGGCGAGTAACTAGGCTGTCCCGCTTAAATGAGGGACCATTAACCATATAATATCATAGAATTAACCAAGAAAATCATACAAAAATACATGAAAATACGTGTAAAAATACATACAAAATACGTATAAAAATACATATGAAATACGTATAAAAATACATACAAAATACGTAAGGAATACGCACAAAGTACCCGCGAAATACGTATAGAAATACATACGAGTACGTACAAAATACGTATAAATACGTATAAAAATACCTGTAGAATACATATAGAGATACCTACATATATATACATATATACATACATAATTACATACATAAATACATACTTACCAGACGTACACAGCGGAGGACTTAACACATCATACTTATACGATACATAAATATCATACATTCATATAAATACGTTAATACATACATAATCATATCCAACCCGTATAACACTTATCTTATCATATTATTACCCAAAATCCTTCTTTTAACCATCTTCTTAACTTTATGGACCGGTCATTGTAGCTCGTAAGGATGCCCGTGTACATCCCAACTTTCCTAAAATGCGCCGGGAAGAACCCGTGTATTCTACCCGTAGCTCTCCTTTGCAAGAACTAAGCCTAAGCTATGGCCATAACTCCTAAATAGTAGCCCATGTACTACTACTTAGACGACTACACATCTTAAGATCCAGTACTGCCCAAAGACCGCAGTAGGGCAGTGGCTTCGACTTAACCTAATCTGGTGACCCGTGTATCACCAAACAGGTGTTCGTTTCTTATCTTATCTTATCGACGTGGCCATCGTGAGACCAATACTTCTTATCATCTTATAACTTATTATTATCATCATATTATTCCTTTCCTTCATATTACAACCTATCTTATTAATTCGTTTTATTCCTTTAATCATATTAATTCTTAAAATCATAATCCAAATTATTATAAGCCAAAAATTAAATTAAAATTGATCATAACCTTATTGAACCACTCGACATTTTTAGCATTAGAACAATAATTAATTCAATTCCTTAAATAAACGTATAAACAATTTAATAAATCAATCAAATAAATAATTAATCGTATAAACTATCAATCATCGTTTAATATTACTTAAAACATGATAAAAATCCTCTTTTTATTCTTCAGAGCCACTCGACATTTATATGTAAAACAACCAAGATTGACACTTTAATTTAATTAAATACAATTATCAATAATTATTCCTATAAACTTAATAATAAATAATAAAATCATGCTTTAAACACTAAATCATCAAACATGAACTATACAAGATCAAAATTAATCCTTTTGGATACATAAACTACACGGCCTCCATGGGTTAGCAACAATATCAAGATTAATTTCAAGGATTAGTAATAACATGATTAAATTAAAGATTAAATTCAAGATTTCATAATAGTTCAAGAATTGCAACAAGATTCATCAAGAAAAAATTAGATTTTTATCCTCTCTTTATCATATGGCCATTCGACAATCTTCAATAACAAGAACAAAAATAATAATTTTATTTTAAGACTTTAATTAAACAATTAAATAATCAAGATCATTAATTTAATTCAAGAATTTATCATGAAATCATCATAAAAATTGTTTCATACTACTCGACTAGGCACGAAATTTCCAAGATCAAGATTCAACAAATTATCATGCATTTATTCAATATAAACATACAATTAAAGAAATTATTTCATGCATAGAATTAATTAAAACAACTAAAGATTCCTAAAGATTACATAAAATATCAAGAAAAATACCATAATCAATATGTCATATGGTTCGAACATTATTAACCTATCATGACACTAATTCTATTAATTTTTCCTAGTTTAATCCTAATTAATTATATAGTTAAATTGTTCCAAACTTAAACAGTATAGTCTAGTTACCTTGAATCAGGAAGAAAACAAGAAAATTCTCTTGCTTTGGTTCGAAATTCCACACGGCACAAGGGGTTTCTTTTGAGAGTTTTTGACTGTTTTGAAGTTAGGTAAAAAGGTTATGAGTATTGTTCCCTATTAATAATAATAAATAACAAAAGAAACAAATTAAAGAAAATAAATTAAGGGGGGGCCGTGTGATAGGAGGAATAGTAGGAGAGGTTGAGCAATTGTTGGGGAGACTTGGTAAAGGCTAGATAGAAAAATAGGATTTTTAATTTAAGGTATAATTAATTAGATAAAATAAATAGGGGCTTATTTAATTAATAATAATAATAATTGAAAAGGAAATTAATCCTTGGCCTTTACATGGAGGGCCGACCAAGGGGGAGTAATAGTGGGTCTTTTAGGCGCAAATTCAAGATAAGGAAAAGAATTAAAATAAACAGTCTAAATAATTGGGCCTTTTGGACTTAGATTAGTAAAATAATATTAATTAACCGCGAAATTTTCTGGCCCTGAATTTCGGGTTATTACAATGAAGATGGCTTTATCTTCCAAGTTTATAACAGGAGTGTGTTGGGGCCGCCTATGCTTTGATGCCAAGTGAAGATTAGCTCATTTTCTGTTAATTGTTATGATTTGGTGTTGTCGTTCGGGATGTTGCTACTATAATGATATGGTGATGTATTTACTAGCTGCTGAAGGTGGATTACTTTGAGCTATTTCAACTACAGTTCTTTCATGGGAGATGGTTTGCCTCGGTACATAATGTCCTCATGGTTTTGATAGCTCCAAGGAAGATTGTAACACCCCGCATTTTAGCAATGACGTTATTAGTGATAACGTCGTAAACAGGGAGTTACCAATTGATTTAATAAACAAAATATAACTAAACTCGTGGAAGTAATACTTTTATTAATAATAATAATGAAATCCCAAATTACAAAAGGTTAAACTAAACCGTAAATCTAGTCCTAAAACTAGAAATAAAACCTATTGCAAACATAGGAATTGAAAACAGGGGCCTAGACGCTCAATAACCTATCCCGCTTCTAGCCTCTATCCTGCTTACTGCAAAATAGATTTAGAGGTCCACCATCAGTGGCGAGTAACTAGACTGTCCTACTTAGAAGTAAGACCACATTATATACAATAATAGGGTTTGAAACACAGGATACAAGTATTACAACAGAGTTAACAGCGGAAACATAACAACCAATAAACATCATACTCAAAGATTACCATGCTTACTTATCAATACAATTAATCTACATTATTAGCGTCAAGAATATTTCCGACACGACTGAAGTGGATACAACAAACAAGTCCCCGACACGATTCATCACAGATGAACTGATACGACACGGCGCAAGGCCGATACAGCAAACAAGCCCCCGACACGCTTCATCACAGATGAACCGATACGACACGGCGCAAGGCCGATACAAGAAACAAGTCCCCAACACGATTCATCACAGATGAACCGATACGACACGACGCAAGGCCGATAACAACATTGACACGACCGACTCAAAGCGATAAATGACACGACTCAAAATAAGCATCCAATGACACGACTCAAACCAGACGAGCATCAAGAATCACATATGACTCTTACAATAATGACACATCAAGCTCAACAATCCAAATAAGCAATTATGCAGACCAACCAGACAACGCATGAATAACATGAAATAAACATAAAGGTTCAATTTTTATAATTAACAAACAAGATTTCAAGAATTAATCATCAAACAAGATAAAAATCCAAGCTTAACAACATGCTATCACACGCATAACATAATCGAAAATACCAAGCAAGAACATTGTCAAATTATCAAGATTAAATACAAGAACATCAAGAATTAATAATAGAACGAAATAGCCTAGAAGATCATACAAGAACATAAATTGATCAAACAAGAAAACGAATCTAACAACCTAGACATCATGTTTATACGAAAATCATAACAATAACAACGTGATTCTAAGCTATTATCCTATGCAACCTAATCCTATTTCTAAGTAGAATAATCTAGTTACCTTAGAAGAACAACAAAACACACGCATAAACCACGCCCAAACACGCCACCTTCGACCACCAACGCACGACCATAAGCAAGGCAAGCTTTGATCTTCAAAGGCTAAAGGTTGAACTTTCTTTGATGAAGGTGTTTGAATTGATGAAGTGAAGTAGGAATATTTGGTGGGGTTTTGATGTATGTGTTGTGAGGGCTTAGTAGAAGAGAGGAAGGAGTTGTTTTGTTTTAGTTTGATCATATGATTAATAATGAATAAAGGGTGGGTTTTTATGTAATATAAATAGGATAAAAGGATTTTACTGAATGATAAGAGTTAGATTAGGAAAATAAATTAAACGGGAAAAGGAGGAGTTTTTATTTGTAGTTTAATTTTTATTTGTAGTTTAGGATTGAAAAAAAAAAGAAAATAAAAACAAAGGGGCCGGCTAGGGAGATGCAAAGTAAGATTTTTTTGATGTTCCTAAAATGTAGTAAGGTGGTTAGGAGAATAAAAATGGGATTTTTAGGATTAAAATAGATTTGAATTGTTGATTAGGGATAATAAAACAAATTAATAATAAAAAGAAAACTAGTAATATGGGGCCGACTAGATGGGGAATTGAGGCAAGTTTGGGCTTGTTTTAACACACATAATCAAGTCCGTTGGCCCAAAATTAGAATATTGGGTTTTACGGCTTAATTCCAAACGAAATTTTACGGCCCAAAAATCCGGGTCGTTACAATCTCCCCTCGTTAAGAAAATTTCGTCCTCGAAATTTCGTAAGGAAGCGCACGTAACACATAAACAAATAACATAACACCAATGAAACTTCGGAAAACTAAAGAATAAAATTATTCCTAACCCAAGTTACTACCCAAAGTTACTCACACTACTGTTTCAGGGTTTTGTGATCTAAATTACACTCTTGATTCTAAAAGCACTCATCTCACAGTTTACTTATGAAGAAGTAAACTCAGGATTAACCTATGGCTCTGGTACCAACTGTAACACCCCGCATTTTAGCAACGACGTTAGTAGTGATAACGACGTAAACAGGCAGTTACCAATTGATTTAATAAACAAAATATACCTAAACTCGTGGAAGTAATACTTTTATTAATAATAATAATGGAATCCCAAATTACAAAAGGTTAAAATAAACCATAAATCTAGTCCTAAAACTAGAAATAAAACCTATTGCAAACAGAGGAATTGAAAACAGGGGCCTAGAAGCTCAATAACCTATCCCGCTTCTAGCCTCTATCTTGCTTACCTGCAAAATAGATTTAGGGGTCCACCATCAGTGGCGAGTAACTAGACTGTCCTACTTAGAAGTAGGGCCACGTTACATACAATAATAGGGTTTGAAACACAGGATACATGTACTACAACAGAGTTAGCAGTGAAAACATAACAACCAATAAACATCTTACTCAAAGATTACCATGCTTACTTATCAATACAATTAATCAACATTATTAGCATCAAGAATATTTCCGACACGATTGAAGTCGATACAACAAACAAGTCCCCGACACGATTCATCACAAATGAACCGATAACAACAAACAAGTCTCTAACACGATTCATCACAGATGAACCGATACGACACGACGCAAGGCCGATACAACAAACAAGTCCCCAACACGATTCATCACACATGAACCGATACGACACGGCGCAAGGCCGATACAACAAACAAGTCCCCGACACGATTCATCACAGATGAACCGATACGACACGGCGCAAGGCCGATACAACAAACAAGTCCCCGACACGATTCATCACAGATGAACCGATACGACACGGCGCAAGGCCGATACAAGAAACAAGTCCCCAACACGATTCATCACAAATGAACCGATACGACACGGCGCAAGGCCGATAACAACATTGACACGACTCAAAATAAACATCCAATGACACGACTCAAACCAGACGAGTATCAACAATCACGTATGACTCTTACAATAATGACACATCAAGCTCAACAATCCAAATAAGCAATTATGCAGACCAACCAGACAACGCATGAATAACATGAAATAAACATAAAGGTTCAATTTTTATAATTAACAAACAAGATTTCAAGAATTAATCATCAAACAAGATAAAAATCCAAGCTTAACAACATGCTATGACACACATAACATAATCGAAAATACCAAGCAAGAACATTGTCAAATTATCAAGATTAAATACAAGAACATTAAGAATTAATAATAGAACGAAATAGCTTAGAAGATCATACAAGAACATAAATTGATCAAACAAGGAAACAAATCTAACAACGGAGACATCATGTTTATACGAAAATCATAACAATAACAACATGATTCTAAGCTAGTATCCTATACAACCTAATCCTATTTATAAGTAGAATAATCTAGTTACCTTAGAAGAACAACAAAACACACGCATAAAGCACGCCTAAACACGCCACCTTCTACCACCAACGCACGACCATAAGCAAGGCAAGCTTTGATCTTCAAAGGCTAAAGGTTGAACTTTCTTTGATGAAGGTGTTTGAATTGATGAAGTGAAGTAGAAATATTTGGTGGGGTTTTGATGTATGTGCCGTGAGGGCCTAGTAGAAGAGAGGAAGGAGTTGTTTTGTTTTAGTTTGATCATATGATTAGTAATGAATAAAGGGTGGGTTTTTATGTAATATAAATAGGATAAAAGGATTTTACTGAATTATAGGAGTTAGATTAGGAAAAGAAATTAAAGGGGAAAAGGAGGAGTTTTTATTTGTAGTTTAGGATTGAAAAAAAAAGAAAATAAAAAAAAGGGGCCGGCTAGGGAGATACAAAGTAAGGTTTTTGGGATGTTCCTAAAATGTAGTCAGGTGGTTAGGAGAATAAAAATGGGATTTTAAGGATTAAAATAGATATGAATTGTTGATTAGGGATAATAAAACAAATTAATAATAAAAAAGGAAACTAGTAATATGGGGCCGGCTAGATGGAGAATTGAGTCAAGTTTGGGCTTGTTTTAACACACATAATCAAGTCCGTTGGCCCAAAATTAGAATATTGGGTTTTACGGCTTAATTCCAAACGAAATTTTACGGCCCAAAAATCCGGGTCGTTAGAAAGATGCTTCACAGTGTGGCTCTACTAGCAATATTGTGTTTGGTTGATGGTGAATGTCGTTGTATGTTTTTATAGTCTAGCCTATAATGTATGGTTTTATAAGGGATTTAGGGGCCGTTTGTTTGTTAGAGGGGAAAGAGAATCACTTTAGGAATGAGAATGATTGAGAATGGAAAGGAAAAGTGTTAGATTTAGTTAGTTGTTTGTTAAAAAAAAATGAATGATACAAACCACAACCACCATACCACACCACCACCATCGGGGTCCACCACCACCGACCCACCCTCGCTCGCCCACCACCACGACCGACCCACCCTCGCTCGCCGACCACCACCACCGACCCACCCTTGCCTTCCCACCCCACCACCGACCCACCCTCACCAGCTCACCTTCGCCCATCACCACCCTCAACCCACCCTTGCCTACCCATTTCGAAAACCAAGTGGGGCGAAGTTGGGCGAGTGGGGGCCGGGGCGGGTTGTTTGTGTGGGGCGGGTTGCTGGGTTGGTTGGCTGAGCTCGGTGGGTGGCTCGGCTGGACAGGTGGTTGGATGGCTTGGGTGGGTGGGTGGCTGGGCTGGAAAGGTGGTTGGATTGCTGGGCTCGGTGCGTGGGTTGGATAGGTAGGGTGGTTGGGCTGTGGATTAATGGGTGGGTGGGGGCCAGGGGTGGGTGGGTGGCTGGGCTGGACAAGTGGTTGGCTGGCTAGGCTCGGTGCGTGGGTGAGGTGGGTGGGTTGTGGGTTGCTGGGTGGTTGGGGGCCGGGTGGGTGGTTGGGGTGGGTGGGTGGGGTGGGTGGCTTGGCTGGTTGGCTGGGCTCGGTGGGTGGGTGGTCTGGACGGGTGGTTGGGTTGCTAGGTGGGTGGGTGGAGTGGCTGGGCAAGGTTGTGGGTTGGTGGGTGGGTGGGGTGGGTGGGTGATGAGGGAACGGGAATGCAAAAGATAGGGGGGTGGAGGGTTTGTGAAAGTATTAGAATATGGGAATGGGTAGGGGAATGGGAATGGGAAAAGTGGCATAACAAAAACAATCAAAGGGTATGGGGGCAGTTGATTCCCATTTCCTTTGATTATTACCCCCAAGCAAACACACCCTTAGTCCTTTGGCTAGTTTAGGTGTTGTTTTTAGCGGGTGGCTATCTACTTTATGCTTGCCTTTATTTCTTATTAGGGACGTAGTCCTTTTGATTAAGAATGTATTGTAGTTTTCGTGTTTTGATGGATGATTAGAACTATTAGGGTATGATTTAATAATCTTTTCCTTTGGTATATAATTCTTTACTTGTCAAAAAAATAAATAAATTATTAAATTAACAAATTAATTCTAAAATCATAAAATAACAAATAATTAAACAAACATAATTCAACATGGACCAAAATTATTCCCTTTTCCTTCTAAAACTTTCGACCAACAAGAAATATCAAGATGAAGTAATGATTTTCAAGATTTTACTTTATTGAATAAATTAGCCATATTATTACTTCTAATTAATAAATTACTTAACAAAGTCATGATCAAGATTCAATTATGTACATAATTCTTCAAGAAAAATTGAAAATTATTGCTTTATTTTCATCATCAATTCGGCATTCAAGAATCAAGAAATAAAAATTATAAATTTAATTCAAGACTTAAAATGAACAATTAATTAAATCATGGAAAATGTTTTAATCATGAATATATCATAAAATTACAATAAAAACTCATTCTTGCAACATACATATGTTTCGAAAATTACATGCTAGGTTGACAACAATTATCTTGAAATTATTTAAATTACAACATACAATTTACAATTATAATTCATATTCTATTTAATTATTCTATAATTAAATTGCATAAAATAATTCAAGAACATCAAGATTACTACAAGAATACATTAAAAATTCATACCTAACTTATTTGCCATGTTCGAAGATTTCAAGACTAAAATCAAAACTTATTAATTTTACGATTTAACTTTTAATTCCAATCTAATTATATGATCAATTATCCAAACTTAAGAGGGTTAGTCTAGTTACCCTGAATTAGAAGACAAAAATCAAAGCTTTTGTCCTCGTGCTACTCGTCCTACACGGCTACACACCACACACCAACTTGCTGTACTTCTTGATGACTTTAAGGTTTAAGGATGAAAGTGTTTAGGATTAAAAGCCTTGTTCTTTTATGGAATTGCAAAAGAACAAGAGAAAAAGATTGAGGGGTCCTGAGAGAGAGAGACGAGTGAGATGGAAGTTGAGGGAGAATATGAGTGATTTGTTATGATCTATTGAATTAGTTGTAAGGAATATATATATAAGTAGGCTTTTAAGATATAAAATATTAATTAGGCAAATGGGCCTAATTAGAAGCAAAACTTTTGGCCATCAATAGCCTAGGATGGCCGGCCAAGATAAGTCCAACATTGGGGTTTTGGGCCCAAGTTAAGACAATGATAGAATACGAAAACCCAGCCCGAATTACGAGATCCGAGTTTGGAATTGAATAACCTAACTAATATTCACGAAATTTTCTAACCCGAATTTTTGCGTTATTACAGTCACTCCTCCTTCAATAAATTTCGACCTCGAAATTACATAAGGAAGCACACATAGCACACAAAAACATAAACACACAAAAGTAAAACTGCTGCATACTTGTTGCGAAGAGCTCGGGATACTTCTTCCTCATCAAGGCTTTAGCCTCCCTAGTGGGTTGTTCATACTTTTCTCGTCGCCAAAGCACCTTGACCAATGGAACCACCTTACATCGCAACATGCGCGCTTTACGATTCAAAATTTGTACTGGCTTCTCCTCAAAGGTTAGTTTAAGCTCAATCTCTGACGATTCCACCGGAATTATGTGGGAAGGATCATTTAAGTATTTCTGTAATTGAGATACATAAAACACGTCGTGAACCTTCGATAGATCCGGAGACCAGGCCAAACGATAAGCAACTTCTCCAACTCTACCAAATATCTCGTATGGCCCAACATATTTGGGTCTAAGCTTACCCTTTGACCAAATCGGGTCACTCCTTTCATAGGTGACACTTTCAGCAACACTTTATCACCTTCCTGGAATTCCAAAGGTTTCCGTAGTAGATCAGCATAGGACTTGTGTCGAATCTGAGCCTCTTGCAATCTCGCCCTGATGACCTTGATCTGCTCCACCGTCTCCTTAATATGATCGGGTCCAATAATAAAGGCATCGTTGATATCGCTCCAAAAAGTAGGACTTCCACACTTGTGCCCGTAGAGAGCTTCATAGGGAGCCATCTTGATGCTAGTATGATAGTTATTGTTGTATGAAAATTCCACCAAGCTCAATGATTTAACCCAAGTCTGTTGGAATTCCAACGCACAAAGCTCGCATCATATCTTCTAGGGTTGAATGGTTCGTTCGGTCTGGCCATCTGTGGCTACATGAAATGCGGTGTTTAAATTGAGCTTTGTCCAGAAATCTTCATGCAAAGACTTCAAGAATCGAGACAAGAATCGGGGATCTCGGTCAGACACGATATTCTCTAGCACACCGTGTAACCTTATTATCTCCCGTGAATAAGCCTCTGCCATCTTATCTGTAACGAACCGCATTTTAGCAACATTATTTTCGCCGAAAACAACAACACAGATCATTATTAACCATAAACGTTCAATATTAAATTCGTTAATAATAGCGGAAGCTGTAAACTTAATTCAATTTATTCAATCAAACCAATAAATAGTCCTAAAATAATTAAAATACCAAAGTCCATTATTACTAACAATTATGGAAAGTCCACTAAAAATTATTACAAAGGCTAGAAATTACATTAAGATATCTAAACTACTATTCTCGCTTGCTCACAATAACAGCCCTTGTGTAACCCAATCATTCATCTCCTGTACCTGAAATGGGATTTTGGGGTCCACAGTCAGTGGGGAGTAATTAGATTGTTCTACTTAATCAGTAGAACACAATTAGAAATATAATAATAAGAGTAAGTCAACAGAACATTCACACAAGTCAACAGAAATGTCATTTACAATAATTAGAAACTCAAGTACGCAGCGGAAACAAGACACATTGGAATACAATAACAAGACTTTCAAGACAAGCTAATACTAACTCTAGACTCTAGACTTCCATTATTGATGTGACGACCCGACTCGCTTAAACCGGCGCGGAAGAAATCGACGAGTCGAATTGTCGATCTAACAAACAAACTTACTTAAAAATCAAAACAAATCCTCAAAATGATTATTACTATAACCCAAAAGTATAATACCCACAAGTTTGTATAATAAATTCGAAACCCAAAAGTATCAATACTAGAAAGTAACTCCAAATATTGTCAAAGTTAAAATATACGAAATAAAAAAAACTATACGTCCAAACTAGAAACATAACATAGTCTAGAATAGGAAAACAACAAGTACGACACTTACCCAACCCAAAGCTAAGCAACACCGTCATCATCAGGGTTACCTGAAAAATTAACAACAATCCACTGTCAGTGGCGAGTAACATAACAGTCCCACCCTAACATGGATACACATAATCATAGAACAAATCAAACAACACATGAGACTAAACGTACCAACATGCGATATAATCATCATAATAATAATAACGTAAAACTGACCAACTTTTAACTATTCAAACTTATCATTAATAATCTTTGTCGCTACCATTTACATTTTAGACCGGACTATGCACCTATGAACGTTTCTTACGCGAACGAACTTTCCTACTATGCCAGGAATGAGAATCTTACTCCCAAACCCATGAACTCCATCTTACGGAAATTCATATCAAACAGACAACATAGCAAGTATACACTATCCCAATACCGAGGTTAGGATAGGGGCAACGACTTAACACAAGTCTTTAAATCTTACTCTAAGGTTAGGTGTCTAAAAGTAAACTTAAGCTAATCTTACTTACTTACAACTTTGTTATTCTCAAGATCGTTTCTTACGCCTTTTCTTGAGTCTAACCATAATCATTTACTACTTGTTTAATCAATCTTTACCAAATCTTTAACTTCCTTTAAACCTTTCTTTAACTTTCTTTAGAAAACTTAGCCAAACTTTACTTGTCTTTAAATAAAATCTCAATAAACATTAATAAACTTTACACTTTAAAGATCATAAGACTAACTTCAAGATTTCAAGATTCAACCAAGAACTAATAAAGAACTCAAAGAATTCATCAAGCACTCATCAAGAACTCAACTTCAAACCCAAGTCACACGAAAATCCCATCAAACATGCATCAAAACTTAATAAATTATCATGAAATCAATACCCAAATCAACCCCTTAAAATCACGCACAACATAGCATACGTTCATCAATAATTCATCCAACATGATCATTTAATCTACCCTATAATCATATTATTCAAATTAAGGTAAGAAAGTATGTTACCTTATTGAAGATTAAGCAAATTAACACACAAAACTTGCTGCCCGGAAACGAAAATACACGGCCCTATCACGGTCTACACGGCACGGCTAGCATGGCACACACGCACGGCTTGCACGACACCACCACTTGCACCACCGTCTTCAACACGACACGACTGCCACTGCACGGACACCACGAACCAACACGGTCCTTCACACGAACCACACGGACCACTTCACGAACACGGACCCAATCGAACAAACCCCAAAACCAAACCCAAACTAGAAGTCTTGATTGAAAAATATTGAGATTGTTGTGTTTAAAGTTACTTAAAGATCAATAGCAACTTAATCTTTAAGGTTTGGAAGTGATTGGATGATGAACAATGGTTGGGTGTTCATAAGCCAAAAATGGCGTGTGGGACTTAAGGCAAAGGGAGAGTGTTTTGTGTTTGGTTTTTGATTGTGGCAAAAGATGAGCAAGTGTGTAAATAATGGAAAAATGAGCTCTTAAGCCTTGCAACCCTTCTATTTATAGAAGTGGTTTAAGCTGTGAACATGAAGCAAGTGGAAAATTAGGCCACTAATCATAGGGGTGGCCGGTTTTGACAAGGCCTAATTGAGCTTTTGTGATCATTTGGGCTAATTGTACTCATGCATGACTAATCATGTCTAATTTGCATTTGGCCCAAAAATCAATTAACTAATTAGAAAATTAAATAATAAAATTCTAATTAATTAAATTAATAATAAAATAAATAATAAAACAACCAAAAATAGAAATAATCGAAATTATTCAAATAAAATAAAGATAAATAGTCCAAATAAATTTTGGACCATACATAAAATAACATAAATACCCAAGTAAATCAACGACAGAAATACCAATAAAACTGGGTCGTTACAACCTCCCCTCCTTAAAGAAATTTCGTCCCGAAATTTAAGGCAAAGGAGATTGATCAGCCGCAAACAGCTCCGGGTACTTCTGCCTCATGGACGCCTCTGTCTCCCAAGTTGCCTCCTCATGGTGTTGATTTCTCCACAACACCTTGACTAGCTGGACTTGCTTACGCCGGAGGGTCCTCGATCACTTCGTGATCCAAGATCTGAACTGGTTGCTCCTCAAACGTCAGGTTTGGCTCAAACGTGGCCGATTCCACTGGAATTACGTGGGTAGGATCATGTATACCTATCCTTAGCTGGGAAACGTGGAACACATCGTGAACATTAGACAAACAAGGTGGTAATGCCAACTGATATGCCACCTCCCCAACTCGTTCTAGTATCTCGTAAGGTCCCATGAATTTCGGTCGGAGTTTCACCTTTTGACCAAAGCGAGCCACTCCTTTGAATGGTGAATCCTTAAGCAAGACTCTGTCACCTACCTCAAATGTCAATGGTCTACATCGGTTATCGGCGTAGGACTTCTAACGACTCTCCGCGGCCTGCATCTTAGACCGAATGACTAGGACCTTCTCTAAGGTATCTCGTACCATCTCAGGTCCCAAAGCCACAATATCACTGATATCATTCCAACAAATCGGACTCCGACATTTCCTGCCATACAGGGCCTCGTACGGAGCTATATCGATGCTGGAGTGATAACTGTTGTTATAGGAAAACTCTACCAAGCAGAGCATAGGCACCCAAGACTGATGATACTCTAGAGTACATGCTTGTAACATATCCTCTAGAGTCTGGATGGTCCTCTCAGTCTGGCCATCCGTCGCCGCATGAAATGCGGTGCTTAGCTTCAACTTCGTCCCGAAGGCTTCCTGAACTGATCTCCAGAAATGAGATAAGAATCTCGGATCACGATCAGAAACTATCTCCCTCGGAACTCCGTGAAGTCGAATAATGTCTTGGGTATAAGCCTCTGCCAGGCGCTCCATCGACCAGGTCATCTTCATCGGTATGAATCTATCGACCTTGGTCAACCTATCCACTATTACCCAAATGGCGTTCATACCATTACATGCAGGTAGGCTAACCACGAAATCCATAGATACCGACTCAAATTTCCAGGTCTGAATCGGTAGTGGCTGTAAAAGACCTCCAAGTCTCTGATGCTCGATCTTAACCTTCTGACAGACTAAACATCGAGCTACGAACTCTGCTACATCCCGCTTCATCTTAGGCCACCAGAATTGGCCCTTAAGGTCCTTTTACAGCTTGTTACCTCCAGGATGAACAGAGTAGGGTGAGTTATGTGCCTCAGACATGATCCTGTTCCGAAGATCAGAACACTCCGGTACACACCACCTCCCTCGAAATTGTAGACTACCGTCGGAAGAGATCTCAAAGCCAACGTCTTTTCCTTGCCGCCGGGCCTCTCGAATCCTAATCAACTGCGGGTCATTCTTTTGACCCTCGCGCAATTCCTGAAATTATTCAGGCTCGGCACTCATAGATGTCTGATGAAATCTGACGGAACTACGACTTCTACTGAAGCTCAATCGATTATTGAGACTCAGTGCGTCAGCGACTGAGTTTGCCTTGCCTTCGCAATAATTAAGCGTCAGATCGTAGTCCTTAATAAGTTCAAGCCATTGTCGCTGCTTCATATTGAGGTCTTTCTCAATGAAGATGTACTTGAGACTCTTATGATCCGTGAATACCTTACACGAACCACCATAGAGATAGTGACTCCAGATCTTAAGTGTGAACACTACATCTGCTAGCTCCAAGTCATGCGTGGGGCAGTTACGCTCGTGCACCTTCAGCTGACTCGATGCATAATCGATGACCTTCCCACCTTGAATTAGCACACATCCTAGGCCACTCTTATATGCATCACTATAGACCTCAAAATCCTCTTCATCGTTCGGAAGGGTAAGAATAGGATCATAGACTAATCTCTGTTTCAGCAGCTGAAATGCTTGCTCGCAAGCCTCCGTCCAAACGAATCGAATCTCCTTCTGTAGGAGACTAGTCATCGGCCTAGCAATCTTGGAGAAGTCCTGGACGAATCGTCGATAGTATCCAGCCAATCCTAGAAAACTACGAACCTCCGCCACATTTCTCGGGCTACTCCATTCAACTACAGCCTTAACTTTTGTCGGGTCTACCTTAATGCCTTCCTTGCTAATTACGTGACCCAGAAATGCTACTTCACGAAGCCAGAACTCACGCTTGGATAGTTTCGCGAACCACTTATGTTATCGTAATATCTCTAGCACTATCCGGAGATTCTCTGCATACTCAAACTCGTCTCTCGTATAGACTAAGATATCATCTATAAAAGCTACGACGCACTTATCGAGTAAGTGATGAAAAGTCCGGTTCATCTGAGCCATGAATACGGCTGGTGCATTAGTGAGGCCAAAGGGCATCACCTCAAACTCGTAGTGGCCGTATCTCGTACGAAAAGCGGTCTCCGGGATGTCTTCTTTCTTGACTGGAATCTGATGATATCCAGATCGAAGATCTATCTTCGAAAACACTCCCGCTCCTCGTAACTGATCGAACAGGTCCTCAATCCTAGGCAATGGGTACTTATTCTTGATAGTTACCCGATTCAATTCTTGGTAGTCTATGCACAGGCGTATACTACCGTCTTTCTTCTTCACAAAGAGCACAGGTGCTCCCCATGGAGAAACGCTCGGCCTACTGAAGCCCTTATCGATCAAATCTTGGAGTTGCGTCTTTAACTCATGCAACTCCGATGGTGCCATCCGGTAAGGTGGCTTCGAAATTGGTGTTGTCCCGGGTACTAAGTCGATATTAAACTCGACATCGTGCTCGGGTGGAACTCCCGGTAGCTCATCAGTAAATACGTCTCTGAAATCCCTCACTACAGGTATATCGTCCAACAGACTATCCTCAGTCAAGTTCCTTACCTGACATAGGAACACCATATCGCCCTTCTGGCGATGTTTTCTCATTTTCAAGGATGAGATTACCTTTAAACCCTTCTTCAGAATGATCCTAGAATAGATGATCCGATTTCCTTGCGATCCTCGGAATGTCACTGACTGGTCTCGGCAACGAATAATCGCTCGATACCTCGATACCCAGTCTATGCCAAGAATGACATCGAACTCCATCAGCGGGAACTCCTTCAGATCAACCGTCGCCTGCTCTCCAGCTTTAATGATGGGCACTCCTCGGAACTCTCGCTGACAAACAAAATCCTCTCCAGAAGGGAGAGTTATGATCGAACTAACAGGGGAACTGCCACAAAGGTTAGACCTCGAGGCAAAACTACTGGCCACGAAAGAAACTATGGGACCAGATTCAAATAAAATAAATGCTAAAATACCAGAGACAAGAAATCTACCTGAGACTACATCTTGCTGGACCTCTGCCTCTGCCTCAGTCATACAGTAGACTCGGTTCTTCACTGGAGTCTTAGCCGGTGCTGGAAGTTGCTCGGTCTCGGTGCCTGGCTTCTTTTCGGGACAAACTGATGCCTTGTGGCCTTCCTTCGCGCAGGTAAAACATGAAATGGTTGTCCCGTCGCATCGCTTCCCTGGATGGAAGTCCTTGCCACATTCTCAAATTTCCATGCAAGTTCATACCATTACATGCAGGTAGGCTAACCACGAAATCCATAGATACCGACTCAAATTTCCAGGTCTGAATCGGTAGTGGCTGTAAAAGACCTCCACGTCTCTGATGCTCGATCTTAACCTTCTGACAGACTAAACATCGAGCTACGAACTCTGCTACATCCCGCTTCATCTTAGGCCACCAGAATTGGCCCTTAAGGTCCTTTTACAGCTTGTTACCTCCAGGATGAACAGAGTAGGGTGAGTTATGTGCCTCAGACATGATCCTGTTCCGAAGATCAGAACACTCCGGTACACACCACCTCCCTCGAAATTGTAGACTACCGTCGGAAGAGATCTCGAAGCCAACGGCTTTTCCTTGCCGCCGGGCCTCTCGAATCCTAATCAACTGCGGGTCATTCTTTTGACCCTCGCGCAATTCCTGAAATTATTCAGGCTCGGCACTCATAGATGTCTGATGAAATCTGACGGAACTACGACTTCTACTGAAGCTCAATCGATTATTGAGACTCAGTGCGTCAGCGACTGAGTTTGCCTTGCCTTCGCAATAATTAAGCGTCAGGTCGTAGTCCTTAATAAGTTCAAGCCATTGTCGCTGCTTCATATTGAGGTCTTTCTCAATGAAGATGTACTTGAGACTCTTATGATCCGTGAATACCTTACACGAACCACCATAGAGATAGTGACTCCAGATCTTAAGTGTGAACACTACATCTGCTAGCTCCAAGTCATGCGTGGGGCAGTTACGCTCGTGCACCTTCAGCTGCCTCGATGCATAATCGATGACCTTCCCACCTTGCATTAGCACACATCCTAGGCCACTCTTATATGCATCACTATAGACCTCAAAATCCTCTTCGTCGTTCGGAAGGGTAAGAATAGGAGCAAAGACTAATCTCTGTTTCAGCTGCTGAAATGCTTGCTCGCAAGCCTCCGTCCAAACGAATCGAATCTCCTTCTGTAGGAGACTAGTCATCGGCCTAGCAATCTTGGAGAAGTCCTGGACGAATCGTCGATAGTATCCAGCCAATCCTAGAAAACTATGAACCTCCGCCACATTTCTCGGGCTACTCCATTCAACTACAGCCTTAACTTTTGTCGGGTCTACCTTAATGCCTTCCTTGCTAATTACGTGACCCAGAAATGCTACTTCGCGAAGCCAGAACTCACGCTTGGATAGTTTCGCGAACCACTTATGTTTTCGTAATATCTCTAGCACTATCCGGAGATGCTTTGCATGCTCAAACTCGTCTCTCGTATAGACTAAGATATCATCTATAAAAGCTACGACGCACTTATCGAGTAAGTGATGAAAAGTCCGGTTCATCTGATCCATGAACACGGCTGGTGCATTAGTGAGGCCAAAGGGCATCACCTCAAACTCGTAGTGGCCGTATCTCGTACAAAAAGCGGTCTCCGGGATGTCTTCTTTCTTGACTGGAATCTGATGATATCCAGATCGAAGATCTATCTTCGAAAACACTCCCGCTCCTCGTAACTGATCGAACAGGTCCTCAATCCTAGGCAATGGGTACTTATTCTTGATAGTTACCCGATTCAATTCTTGGTAGTCTATACACAGGCGTATACTACCGTCTTTCTTCTTCACAAAGAGCACAGGTGCTCCCCATGGAGAAACGCTCGGCCTACTGAAGCCCTTATCGATCAAATCTTGGAGTTGCGTCTTTAACTCATGCAACTCCGATGGTGCCATCCGGTAAGGTGGCTTCGAAATTGGTGTTGTCCTGGGTACTAAGTCGATATTAAACTCGACATCGCGCTCGGGTGGAACTCCCGGTAGCTCATCAGTAAATACGTCTCTGAAATCCCTCACTACAGGTATATCGTCCAACAGACTATCCTCAGTCAAGTCCCTTACCTGACATAGGAACACCATATCGCCCTTCTGGCGATGTTTTCTCATTTTCAAGGATGAGATTACCTTTAAACCCTTCTTCAGAATGATCCCAGAATAGATGATCCGATTTCCTTGCAATCCTCGGAATGTCACTGACTGGTCTCGGTAACGAATAATCGCTCGATACCTCGATAGCCAGCCTATGCCAAGAATGACATCGAACTACATCAGCGGGACCTCCTTTAGATCAACCATCGCCTGCTCTCCAGCTTTAATGATGGGCACTCCTCGGAACTCTCGCTGATAAACAAAATCCTCTCCAGAAGGGAGAGTTATGATCGAACTAACAGGGGAACTGCCACGAAGGTTAGACCTCGAGGCAAAACTACTGGCCACGAAAGAAACTATGGGGCCAGATTCAAATAAAATAAATGCTAAAATACCAGAGACAAGAAATCTACCTGAGACTACATCTTGCTGGACCTCTGCCTCTGCCTCAGTCATACAGTAGACTCGGTTCTTCACTGGAGTCTTAGCCGGTGCTGGAAGTTGCTTGGTCTCAGTGCCTGGCTTCTTTTCGGGACAAACTGATGCCTTGTGTCCTTCCTTCGCGCAGGTAAAACATGAAATGGGCGTCCCGTCGCATCGCTTCCCTGGATGGAAGTCCTTGCCACATTCTCTGCATCTCGAACTCCCTAATCCCTGAGACGAACTAGCGGTTGGAGGGGTACTGCTAGGAGCACTGAACAGGGGCTTCTTAAATGATGGCGACGTCACCGGGGCCGGGGTCCTCTTCTTGCTCACATCTTCCACAATGACAGACGTCTGGATCTCAAGTGCTAACTTGTAAGCTCGCAGTAATGTCTTCGCTCCACTACTGATCACGTGGCCGCGAATCCTCGGATCTAGGTTCTTGATGTAGCGCTTTACCCGCTCCTCCTAAGATGGTACTACCGATGTATCGAACCTCAATAACTCGTCGAACTTATCGGTGTAGGCCTACACGAGTTAATTAGAGAAGAAGAGATTGGGCTCGAGTTACAGTGGCAGAAATAGGAGGAGTTTCTTACTCTCGCTCGAGTAGGGGCATACACGCGTTCCTAGCTACACTCCACCAGTTATTGGCCTCTCCTCGCAAGTAGTAGACGGCGATCTGGACCTTCTCGTGCTCGGGGCAAAACGTCGCGTCGAAGAGCTTCCCCATCTCGCGGATCCAACTGTCAAACGTCATAGGGTCGGCAACCCCATCGTAAGTTGGTGGTCGATGACGAGCGATACGATCAAACGTTGACTGCGATCCCGATGGATGACGACTATGATGCGCTAGCGTAAGAAGCGTCTCCTCGAGCGCTCGTAAACTCTATCAACCCGAACTTGTCCGGCGAGGTGTGGACATGCTGAAATCACCACAAGCAATAGACAAACAATAAGAGGCAATGTCAGTTAAAAATCCACACTCCAGTTAAGTATATAGACAAAAAGAAAATAGGAAAAAGAGTCTTATCCCGGATTCTTCTACCCAACGCTCTTCTCCCTTAAACTTATTTTAAATTAGGTTTATCACTCGGGAATAGTCTAGCTCTCAACTCCCGGGTTTTACTCAAATCCTAAAATTCACTTAAAGCTTTAACCTATTCAGCTCTAATAGAACATGATATTATGTGAATGGGTATAGGTTTTATACAAGGGAGCGTGACTCACATATAATGACTCAAAATAGTGGAGTTTGTTTAACAGCCATAACATCAAGTTTTGCTAGCTCAAGGGATGAAAATCCTATTAATGGTGATTTTACCTACTATGGAGTAATAGATGATATAATTGAGTTGGACTTTTGGTCTAATTTCAGTGTGGTATTATTCAGGTGTGATTGGTTTCTTGCTGAAATTGATGATTGTGGTCTTACATTTGTCAATTTCAAGAAGAAATGCTCTAGAAATGATCCATTTGTATTGGCTTCTCAAGTTGACCAAGTTTTCTATGTCCAAGATCTAATAGAACATGATATTCAGTATGTTATGAAGAGGGTCCCTAGAGACTTGTTTGATTTTGAGGAAGCCCTGAATAAGGAAACTTATTGGTTAGAGCCTGATGATTCTGGGTGTAATGTGGTGCCTACTGTGGATGTGAATGGAAGTGAAACAAGTGCTGGTGGTCATGTGCAATCCGTAGACATTAATGAAATCCTAGATAATGGGGATGTGACTGTTGACATTGACAACGAGCAAACTGAAGATAACTTTGACTATGATGATACAGATTGGGATTGGATGCATGCTACTGATGAGCCATATTAGTTCTTTAGTATTAGGGATTTTATTATTTTGTTGAGGAACATTTTAAATTTCTTCTTTGTTTTCTACTATTTTTTAAATGTCATATTTAATTATAGAACATCTTGCTTAGTTAGTGTGCTTATTCATTTTCTATGAATCTATGTTTTCATAAAAGCAACATTATCCTTATTTACTTGTTACTTTACAGTTTTTATTGTTAAATAGTGTAGATTGTTCATATTAGTTTTAATAATTGATTTGATTGCTTAGATTTTATTTTTCTTTGATATGATCTAACTTTTTCCATGTATAGAATGGTGAACAACAAGCAGATGTCATCTTCAAAAAATCGTGTCTATCACCTGGAATCACAAGTGATAACACCATATGAAAAAGTCAGGTCCTGTACCATTGAAAGAAATGGAGAAGAATAAGGTTGCCCTCAATAAAGAGAAGGAGAAAGTGAACAATATGGAGGTTGATGAAGTAAATGGTGATAAAGAGTATGTGCCTGATGATGATGGTGATCATGAATCTAATGAAGTTGTTCCTAATTCTTCTGCAAATGTTGTAACTACTTCAAAGTCAGCTTTAACTAAGAAGGTAATGACCCGTTACTATAGCCACTACCCCTGCAGCCCCCCCTCCCCACCCCCACCCCCTGCCCCTGTAGCCCCCTTAGCCCCTCCCCACCCCCACCCCCAACCCCTACAGGCTACTGTCCCCACCCCCTGCCCCTACAGCCCCCCACCCTTACCCACCCCCACCCCTGCCCCTGCAGCCCCCCTACCCCCTCCCCACCCCCTGCCCCTACAGCCCCGCCTCCCCACCCCCTGCCCCTACAGCCCCCCTACCCCCTCCCCACCCCCAGCCCCTATAGTCCCCCCTCCCCTGCACCACCCTCCTCCCCAACCCCTACCCCTGTAGTCACCCCCCTCCTCTGCCCCTGCAGCCCCCCACCCTTTAGTTTAATTCTTCTGCAAATGTTGTAACTACTTCAAAGTCAGGTTTAACTAAGAAGGTAATGACCCGTTACTATAGCCACTGCCCCTGCAGCTCCCCCTCCCCCACCCCCACCCCCTGCCCCTGTAGCCCCCTTACGCCCTCCCCACCCCCACCCCCAACCCCTACAGGCTACAGTCCCCACCCCCTGCCCCTACAGCCCCCCACCCCTACCCACCCCCACCCCTGCCCCTGCAGCCCCCCTACCCCCTCCCCACCCCCAGCCCCTATAGTCCCCCCTCCCCTGCACCACCCTCCTCCCCAACCCCTACCCCTGCAGTCACCCTCCTCCTCTGCCCCTGCAGCCCCCCACCCTTTAGTTTAATAAAAAAATAGGGGATTTCTTATCCTTTGCATCCGTAGTTAGAACATGAAAAAATGACAGCTTACGAAAAATATGTAAAATCTATGGCATGTTAATTATTCTTTTGTTGTTTGTGATGATTTTTTCATTCAATAGTTTTTATTTTTATGGTGAAATGTTCCATATCCTTTTCTTGACCTCGATAAAATTCTTATTTATGTTATCTTCAGGAAATGACCTGAAATGACCTGCAATCATTTTTAGGAAATGACCTGCTATCAAAGTTCAAAGGATAATTGAAATGACCTGCAATCATATGCATACACTAACTGTTTTTTTTTTTTTGCACAAAATGTAAGGGTTCGAGAATATGCACCAAGGAAGGTAAAAAAACAGGCACTATGTCCATCTTTGGCAATGGAGGATTTCCTACAAATGCAAGAAAAGTGATCCAACAGAAGCACGTGATCTAGAGCTTGAATTTCAAAAATTAGAACAAGAACATTTAAAATCGAAACGTCAACATAATGCCATTGCTCCATCAACAAGCGAGAAAGAGATTGTAATATGTGAAAAGCAAGGTTTTTTTAATGACAAATGAATAGCTTGCAATTTATCTCTCATATGTTGTTTTATTTTCATCCTAAAACACATATCTTTTTATATACTTGTGGATGGTAGGTCCTCAAAAGAAAGGTCGAGGGCCAACAAATCTGTTTTCTTTTCATGCTCGTAAATATGAAGATCGTGTTGTGATATATTGTAATGACAAAGGACAACCAATTGGGCCCGAAAAGGCTAGGGAAGAGCTTACCAGGTTCTTAGGAACCATTGCTCATGATTACAATTGGGCTCCTTTGACGTTTACTAATTCGCAGAGTGTTCCAGATAAGGACAAGATTTGGGAATATGTGAATGTAAGTTTTAGCGAGAAATGATATCTTTGTTATATAGTACTGTAAAGAATTTTCAATTTTTTTAATTCTCTATCTTCAACTAACATAAACCCACCATTCTAACAGAAGAAGTATATTCTTCCTCCTGAGTCTTATGATTGGACAATGGAGACCCTTGATGCGTCTTGGAGAGGTTACAAATGTCGACTCAAAAGAGATCATTACTATCCATATGATTCATTTGAAGAGAGGTTGGCACATCCTCCTGAGAGAGTTCCTGAAAAACATTTTAAAGTACTTCTAAAATATTGGGAAAGTACTGCAGCAAAGGTAAATAAGAAACAATTATTATTTTGCATCAAATATACATTATTCTCATGGTGACGATTAGGTTCTAACTTTGACTTTTATGTTAGAAAACAAGTTTGCAAAATTTTGATAATCGCCTATAACAAGACAATATTCACACAAATGGCCTTATTTCTTTTGCTATGACTTATGACAAGATGGTAAGAAAAGTATACCAATTAAATGTCAGGAATACTAATTTTTGTAATGATAACTCCTAACTTGTACTTGTTTTAATCATATACTTAGCAACGAGAAGATGGTGTAGCACCATCTAAAAGAAAGATGTTTGAGACGACTCGCTCGCGGAAGGAAGGAAAAATTTATGCTAAGCCTTTTGATGACACAAAAAAAAAAGATTGTATGCACCTTCCCTTCTTTTTGAAATGATAAATACTTATAGTTTAATTTATTGTACATTAATATTTTTTTTTATTTTCTATAGCAAGCAATGAGGCAATTGGAAGCATCTCAAGATGATCAAAGTAGTGACTCTCCTATAGACCCATTTGATGAAGTAATGGGTGATGGGCGTCGTGGTTGCAAAAAACAAATTGGATTAGGTGTTTCCCGTCAAAAGCCAAAGGAGAAAGGAACCGACACCTCTCTAATCTTACCACAAGAGGTCATGGACTTGATTAAAAGCGTTGTAACAGCAGAGGTGCAAAAGGATTTGAATGCTGAAAGAGAACAGTTAGCTAAGGAAAGGGAAGCTCATGAAGCTAAAGTTACTAAAATGGAAGCTACATCAAAGGAGGATGATTCATCAAATGATTGTGTTACTCTTGATTCCATTGCTTTGGCACTAGCACACCTACGCCAGAAAGATCCTACCCTCACATCAGAGATGATTGCAATAGCTATCGTGTCAAGTGCTACAAATACTGGATAGTGCAATTAGCTAACACAGACAGATTTGACAATCAGGTATTTTTTTTCTTAAAAAAATTAGGAAGAAACATTGGTTTGAGTAATTGAACAAAACATGGTTTATGGCTATTTTTGTAAGTAGATTATGTCTGTTTTTGGCTACTTTTGGATGATTGTTTGATGTGGTTTTGTGGGATATTTTTGGAGGCAATTTTGGGTAGTTTTCTGGATGTGTTAATTTGGAGCGGTTTAAAGGCTGTATTTGCATGGTTTTGAGGGTGCTATTTGGGTATGAATAAGAAAAATCATAGTCATAGTCCTAGTCCTAGTCCTAGTCCGGTGGGCAATTGAGAATGAGATGGATCAGGATCAAGATCAAGATGAGAAATTATAGATAGTACAGTAGTATAGTAGAGTATGTACTTGTAGAGTATATATGTAAGTGTATGTGTGTGTATATACATATAAGTGTGTGTATATACATATAAGTGTGTGTATATATATATCTATTTTTTAACCCGTACTTCACAACGCGTCGCCCATCTGGCAATGGCCACCGAACAACACCCACTGCCAGGTGATGCCGCCACCACCAGGCTGTTGTCCAGCAGCAGCCCAGACCTGGCAGTAGCAACCGGCTAGTGCAGCAGGCTGGCCTCTGTGTAGCAGCAACAACCCTACAGCCAGCGGCAACACCCTTCGTTAGCAGCAGCAGTTCGGCAGCTGCGGCTGGGCGTTTCTGACATCCCTAGCAGCAGGTTGCTTGCCTCTGTCTCGTGGTTCCGTTCAGCCTTCAACTAGGACCTGATTTAGTTTAACAACTTTATTCAACTTCCATATACAACACAAGTAATAAATCATACATAAATCCAATGGTTTTCTCATTTCAAATAACACAATTGAGAGTTGAGCCAAGTGTTTCAAGGATATAGTTTGCAGAGTTGCTTTACCTTAGTTGTGTTTTTTACCAATAAATAATAATATCCATTTCTTTTACTCTTTTTTTTTCTTTTTTAATTACAAGCAATTTCCTTAGTTCATATTTTAATTGGTTTTCTTTTGTTTCCTTACAGGATCAAGAGAAGATCAACTATTACAAGGTTGAAATATGAGAAATTCTATTGGAATTGGGTTGTGTAAATACTTATTTAGGTTTTCATGATATGACTTTCAGCCATTTTTTGGAATTATATCTAGTTTTTTTTAGATTTGAAACTTTTCCACTAGCTAAAATAATGGACGTAATGGATGAAAATGTTATCATTCTTTATATCAAGCTTGTTTCTTTGCACTCATTTTGATCATCTATGAGTGAGTGTTTGAAATAGATTGGTTTATTTTATTTTATTTTATTATAGTATTTTTTTTTAAAATAATGCTTGGGATTTGATTTATATATCTTAATAGTTTGTGAGCAATGCAAGGTATTTAAACATTGCTACTATATCCGTTGCCAAAATACTAACCATTACCACAAAAATTATTTCAACCGTTACTATAGGTTACAAAAATTGTTGCCTTAACTTGGAGTACAGTTGTTATTTAAATATTGATCTGTTGCAGAAAATTTAAATATAAACGTTGCTATAAATTGAAAAAGTGTAGTCATAGTTTGGTAATTAATTGTTGTCTAAAGTTTCCAAGTGTTGCCTTAACTTCAGATATAAGTTTTTCTTAAAGTCAAAAGCGTTGCTAAATTAAAGTGTTGCTAAAAATATCTATGGTAACAGTATTTCTAGAAGTGTTGCCTTATGCAAAAAAAATGTTGCAAGAAAGTTTTAGCAACGCCACCTATTGGTAGCGGTTTTTAAACCGTTGCCATAGGGCTTTAGTAACAAAAAGCAGGGCTATAGCAACACTTTTTGGCTGTTGCTATAAGGCTTCTACCTTGTAGTTGTCTTAGTACCATTGTTGTGTACAAAACACTTACAACCAAATATTCTTAAATGTTCAATGTTTGGTTTTCGACCCCTTAGAAGTTCATAAGGTGTTTTTCTTAGTATTGGTCTTAGCATAACCCTATTGAGTATGTAGCATGATGTACTCACAGCATCAGCCCAAAATTTCTTGGACAGACCACTCTCTAGAAGCATGGTTCTAGCCATTTCTTCTAGAGTGCGATTCTTTCTTTCAATTACTCCATTTTGTTGTGGAGTTCTGGGGGCTGAAAAGTTGTGAGAAACACCATGCTCCATACAATAAGTTATGAAGCTAGCATTATCAAACTCTGATCCATGATCAGATCTGATAGATGCTAACTGAAGATTGATATTGTTCTGGACCTGTTTCACTAAAATTTCAAATTCATCAAAAGTTTCATCTTTGTATTTCAAGAATATGGTCCAAGTGAAACGAGAGTAATCATCAACTAAGACAAATACATAACTAAAGCCATTTCTACTTTGTACACGCATAGGTCCACATAAATCCATGTGTACAAGTTCAAATGGTCTAGAGGAACTAACCACTTTCTTTGGTTTAAAAGATGATCTCACATGTTTGCACTTTGCACACTCTTGACAGAGTTGGTCTGCCACATATTTGATGTTAGGTAAACCTATCACCAAATCTTGTGTTCTTAACTTGTTGAGCAAAGTGAAGCTAACATGTCCTAATCTTTTATGCCAAAGCCATTGGTCATCCTCTACAACATTAAGGTAGAGGGCACTGTTCTGTGGAATTTGACTTAAATATGTAATATACACATTGTTATGCCTTGTTCCTTCATAGACCAGTTCCCTGTCTTAGGGTTCACTATGTGACAAGTGTTTGATTCAAAATTCAGTTTATTTTCCTTGTCACATAGTTGAGATATGCTTAAAAGGTTATGTTTCAAACCTTCTACATAGTAAACATTGTCAATTGCTTGGGAGAGGGACTTACCAACCTTACCTACTCCTTTGATAAGTCCTTTTCTATTGTCACCAAATGTCACGTGACCTCCCTCGAATGCAATGAGTGAATGGAATTGTTCTTTATCCCCGGACATGTGTCTTGAGCAACCAGTGTCCAAATACCAATATGGTTTTCCTTTCACTCTTGCCTGCACAAGCAAACTAAAGGTTAGTTTTAGGAACCCAGACCAGCTTGGGTTCCTTGTTCTTTGAAACATTCTCAGTCTTGACCTTCCTAACCCACACTTGTTGGGTGTAGGTTTTGTTTTTCCTGTCATGCTTCTTTTTGGTGAAAAATTTGTTAATAACATGACCACTCTTACCACAATAGGCACAAACATGCATATCCTTGGCAAATATATATTTGCCTTTCTTGAATTCATCCAACCATGTGTTATCTCTGCCTAGAACAGTTATAGAACTAGATCCAGAATACCCTAAACCAAACCTTTGAGAATTTCCAGGTTGGGATGTGAGGATGTTTAGGGTTTTCTGAGCATCTAACATTTTGTTCAATTGGTTCATACAATCTATGAGGATGTTTACGGTTTTCTGAGCATCTAACATTTTATTCAATTTGTTTCTCAAAAGATTTTAAATCAAGTCTAGTCTTTTGAAGTTCATCGTGTAGTCTTGAGACCAGGGAGGGATCTGGTTCGTCACTGGTCTTCTTGATGTTTTCTTGTTTTAGCAGGATGAGTTCAGCCTCAAGATCACATATCTTAGCTATGCACACATTATTTAAAACATCTAAAACCTCATCAAAGGCAGTGGGAGAACCGGTCTCTTCAAAACCCTTAAGCTCACCATGTTCCTTGTGTAAATCTTCATGTTTTTCAATTAAGTGGTCATATGCAAGTATGACATCAGATTTACTCAAGGTACATGTGTCTTTTAGCAGTTCAAAGTTTGAATTATGTGTAATGAATTTCTTGAGCTCATTAAACCCCTTTTCAATTTTTTCAAAAAGTTCATCCTCTTTAGGGACTGGTTTGGAGTTTAATGTCTCAAGCTCCCTTCTTTGCTGATCTGTTGTTATTTCAAGTTCAGAAATTTTTTCTTTAAGTTCTTCACAAATAAGCTCAAGTTCAGCAGATCTAGCACCACATATTTCATAATCTCGAACTGTTTCTTTTAGTGTCTTTTTGTTGTTCTGATAGGCAGACCCAACACTAATACATTGATCAATTTTGAATTCAAGATAGTCAATTAGTTCATCTCTATCTAAGTTATGCATATTTGCCTTTAAATCATTAAAATATACCTGGCTATCATCTGGAGTACTTCCACCAGCCATGAGACAGAGAACCTCTTCTTCTTCCAAACAGACCTCAGGTTGGTCTGTGCATGTGAAAGCAGTTAGACAGAGATTTGCTTCTTCTTCATTTTCTGACTTTGAATCTCCCCAAACTGCAGCTAGCATAGCTCTTTTGAAAACCTTCTTCTCAGGCTGGACTCCAGGATTTCCCTTGGTATTTATCCATGTTGGACACTCCTTGATTTTGTGCCCCACTTCACCACATTTAAAGCAACCAGTATTGGAACTGGTTTTCCTGAATTGTCCAGAACTGTTTCTTCCTTTTGTAAACTTACCCTTGGACTTTGTCCTAAGGTATTTTTCAAATCTTCTGGCCATGAGACTTATATCATCTTCATCTTCCTCAGATTCCTCTGCTTTGAGGACCATTTCCTTGTTTTTTGAGCTGGATTCTGCCTTTGAATCTACCAACATCTCATGAGTCATCAAAGAACCAATAAGTTGTTCTAGTGATAGTGTGGTCAGATCCTTTGCTTCTTATATGGCAGTTACCTTGGGCATCCACTTCCCTGACAGGCTTCTGAGCATTTTCCTCACCAACTCTTCACTTGAGAAGGTCTTTCCCAATGACTCTAGTTCATTTACAATGGTCATGAACCTTGTAAACATATCCTTTATGTTTTCATCCCTAGTCATCTCAAAGACCTCATACTTTGACATAAGCATGTCAATTTTTGACCTTCTCACCTCAGAGTTGCCTTCATATGCAAGGTCTAGTGTATCCCATATTTCTTTTGCAGAAGAACAAGCTAGAATTCGATTTACCTCACATTCTGTAATTCCTGACTTTGGAACTACTAGCCCTTCCTGATTCTTCTTGTGGATGAACGTGGGTCCATTTTTAACAATCATCCAACATTCATAATCTATCCCAATAATAATATTTTTCATTCAATTCTTCCACCAAGAGTAGTTAGTGCCATAGAACTTGGGGAGTCTTGAACTGTTTGATTCTTGAGTAGACATTTTCTTGCTCCTCTAGGTAGTTAACCTTTTGAGAAGTTAGGCTCTGATACCAATTGTAAGTTCAATGTATACTCAAGAACACTTGTGTACTCTTCTTCTGACTTTGGAACTACTAGCCCTTCCTGATTCTTCTTGTGGATGAATGTGGGTCCATTTTTAACAATCATCCAACATTCATAATCTATCCCAATAATAATATTTTTCATGCAATTCTTCCACCAAGAGTAGTTAGTGCCATTGAGCTTGGGGAGTCTTGAACTGTTTGATTCTTGAGTAGACATTTTCTTGCTCCTCTAGGTAGTTAACCTTTTGAGAAGTTAGGCTCTGATACCAATTGTAAGTTCAATGTATACTCAAGAAGGGGGG
Organism: Salicornia ramosissima; assembly: GCA_951394345.1. NCBI lineage: Eukaryota > Viridiplantae > Streptophyta > Magnoliopsida > Caryophyllales > Amaranthaceae > Salicornia > Salicornia ramosissima. Next base: position 33,635,311 of record OX596237.1, read on the forward strand.
GGGGTTGAATTGAGTATGTGTGTTTTTTTCAATCGTTTTCAAAGTTTGTTTATCTTTTTGTGAGAACAACGATAGAACAGTAAATAAAGAGTAGGGACACAAAGATTTAACGAGGTTCAGCTTCTAAACAAGCCTACGTCCTCCACTCTCTCACCAATATTATTAATCAACTCAGAATAATAACAAGGTTACACACTCAACTAAATGCTACAACTTTGTAACACTTAATTCCCCAACTGTTAACTCTAACAGTTCACTCAGTGTTCACAGAACACTCCCCAACCACTTCCCTCTAAGTGGTTCAAATATTACAAACTTAAATCTCCGCAAGTTTTTCTCTTAAAGATGGATATGGAGATAGTTTACCTCTAAGGATAGACTCTCAGAAAATATGACTTGGTTTTCTTTGGAGAGCAAAAGTCTTGTAGAGTTTTTTGCAAAGATTGTTTTTATAAGACAAGAAAAACCGTGTCCTAAAAGTGTGCTTGGAGACTTGCCTAAATTTTGCAAACAACCTCAGCTGACACAAGTAGAAAGGCACCTATTTTAGACCTTTGTCTCCTTCCACTACATGTAGTGGAAAGTACACTAGAGTCCAAACAAGTACATTTCAAAGCTGATTTTGTGAATCAATTTGGCAGATTTCCAAAACACAAGTGATCCATATTTTTCAAATAAATTTTCAAAAATAATTTTGAACACTAAAATTTGTACGGATCACGGGCGTAATACTGAGGTCTGTTCCCACAGTGGTCTCAGTACTACTAAGTCTACATCTGATAAAGGGAACTGTTCCAAGCTTGTTCTTTGCCTGTTCTTAGCTTGTTCTTGGCCTGTTCTCTTTACTGGATGTAAACTTACAATCTTTTTGCTCTTTACTTAAAAACACTAAGAATTTTTTCCTAAGCCTATTTTACAAGAACATCCTAGAAATATAAAAAATAAATAACTCCAAGCTCTTGGCTTCTGATCTTCATGTATCTCAAGGCCTTCATAGGTGCCTTGATGAGTCCTCACTTGATTCAACCTGTTCATACACGAATATGCATAGACATCAACTATAGAGAACTGGTTTGTCATCATTCAAATCAAACATGGTTCAATACTTCTCCTCTAAGAAAAAAGGAGTAACAGTGAAAAGTTTTCACAGAAGAATAATTGAGAGAATTGAGTTATTTTTCTGAGCAGGGAGCGAACTTAAAATACTCTTCCAGACGTTGAGGTATGCTTCGATGTTTACCGCTTTCTTTAGCCCCTAGGTTCTTTTATGCTTAGTCTAGATTAGTTTGTTTTTACGCTTTATGTTTTAGCATTATTAGTGTTATGTTCTAGCTTAGTTTTAATGTTTTAAAATTATGTTTATTTATGTTTTACAAGAATTTATATGCATGCTTAAGTAGTTTATATTGTTTTTAAGGTTGTTTTGATGACGTAAAATTAAGATTAATTGTGTGCAAAGTAATAGTATTGCGTGTGGATGTATGGGTATTCAAGGAATTTTTTATGCGCGTTTTAGAGTGCTAATGTTATGGTTTTAAAGGCATTTTATGCCAAATATAATTGTTGTCCAAATTTTTATAATGGTTTATTTATGCTTTCGTAATTTTCGAAAATCAAAATAAAACTTATTTTTGGACTAAAGGTGGTGTACACGTGTTTTAGACCATATAATTTGTGTACCAAATACCCATTAGAAATTTTATTTATAAATTTTTAAATTTTCGACAATATATTCTTATAGAATGAAAATATTATTTCCAATTTTCGAAATTGTACTACGTATTTATATTATGATTTTTGCAACATAAAAATATCCAAATGTTTTATGTAACCTTATTTACTAGTATAGAAAATTATTTTGTATATATTTTCGAAAAGTATGTTTATAAGTATATGAATTTTGAAAATTTCTTCTATGCACATGATTTTGGAAAGTTTGACGCTCTTAACAATTCTTTGATTGTCGTTGTTTGATGAATATTTACGTCATGGAATTTGATTATGGTTTGGTGAATATTTGAACTTGCTTTGATTAAACTAGTATAAGTGGTGTCTATGAATAAACGATGGGATATTGAGTTATTGAATTGGATTGGCAAGTTTGCCTTATGGTTTGATTTCTCATGGAGAATTCTTAAAGTGTAGAATTTTGGGATCATTGATTTATTTTGAGGTTATTATTCTCACTCAAATGATTTTAAAACCAAATGAACCTAAACTTAAAGTGAAACAATCTTCAAAGGGAAAGTAGCCCAAATGGTGACGACCTGTTAGGGTGATGAACGGAGTCTCAATGGGGAATACCCACTGTGGGCCTATTATTGTGGTGGACACGTAATATGTCGGACATGTGTTGAATAGTCGTTGAATCATTGTAACTATTATAATCTGCTTTCGTCCTCCTCCTGAAATTGGTTAATTATAACAGTTACATCCCTCACAGATTGTCCCGAATGTATACATCCCTCACAGAATCATAATAATTGCTCTAAAATTTGTGAATTGGTTAATTATGGCTCAGTTAATACTTGATGTTTCTTGTGTGTCAACTGTTTTTAAAAAATAACCGTTTTACGGGGTAGAGTCAATCATACTTAGTTTTTTTTTTTGTGTTATTGTCTGTTTGTTGTTTTCCTTCGGGGTTTTGTGCAGGTGAGTAGTAAGGATGGCTTACTTATTTGAGGCTGATGAGGAATCCTTGTTGGAATTAGCTAAACCATTTGATCATAGGCTTTATGCTTTAGCAGAACAACTTGTAATGGGTTATTTTAGCTTTTAATGTTTTGGATTTAAACATTGTACGGCTTTGGTATTATGAATAAAATCCGTTTTGGAATTTGAAAACATTACGATCCTGCTTTTATTTATTCGTATACCCATTTCTTATCAGAGGTGGGCGTACGAGTAGCAACTCTAGGAATTTTGGCTATGGTACATTTTTAGTAAATATATAAGTTTTATAAAGGAAGGAAAAGGTCCGAATTTCCGGGGCTGTTACTGTTGGTATCAGAGCCTAGAGTTAGAACTAACACGAGATGATTAAGTTATGTGTTTATTTGCAAGTACTTCTATTTGATTTCGTGCTTTTTCTTATTTTCTAGATGGTGTGTGAGTATCATTCAGATAGGAAGAATGCATTTCCCCCTAGAAGAGTGGTCTATACCCATCCGGACTCACCTTATCATCTTTGTATTAGAGAAGGAGAGGATGTTCGTTCTTTTGTTCACCGTCTAAGTCTCTGTCTTAAAAGCTACCATTACAACCATATCCATGGAATATCAAACTACAACAAAGCATATAGGCTAGCACATGTTCTCATTAAAACCATTCCAACAGAAGGAGCGTTATCTCGTGTCAAGAATAGGTACGATAACTTTATGATTTCCAAGTTTGAACCCAATTTTGCTTGCTATTCTTACAAGGGCGAGTGGTTTCTCACACTCGACTATTTAGTAAAGCAATTGATGGATGCCATACAAAAACTTGAGTACAACCTTAATCCACCCAAGATAATAGTAGGGATAGGAGAGTAGCAAGGGTCAAGCCCAAGTTTTGAGGATATCAATATGGGATAGAGTCTTTGTAATTAGAAGTCTATGAGTTATGAGTTGAACCTTATTATGTTTTTGTACTTTTGTAATTATGCGTGATTGGTAAGTAGACCAATTCGGTGTGGTAAAATTTTGGTGTGTGTTGTAATTATGTGTGATCGGTCTGTAGACCAAATTCGGCAGGATAAAATTTTGGAGTGTAGGGTCGTTCTGACCTGAAACTGGAATGATTATAAATATATGCATGTTTGGTATATTTGTTTCAAGTTTTCTTTTCTTCATTTCCTTGTCCTGCTCGTAAGTGTTTGCTTCCACGGTGGTAACATCGTCCTCCTCTATTAGTACCGCAGTCTATATCGAATAACGATGCTAATACTCAATCTAGGACCCTGACGAAACCGACCAATGGCTGGAACACCCGAACAACATGCAGCCAGACTCCGTTCACTTGAACAATTAGCCCAAAACTTTAGTCTAGTCCTTCAAAACCAAGTAAACCAAAACAACAATGATGATCCTCAAGCCGCAATGGCCAAAAAGCTTTTTGCCCTTAAACCACCTTTGTTTGTCGGGAAAGAGGACCCAATGTTGGTTGAAAACTGGATTAGGGACTTCGATAAGATGTTTACCGCAGCTGGAACTCCTGAAAACTAAAAATTTGACCAAGCCACTTTTTATTTGAGGAGCAAGCAGATATTTAGTGGGAAAGTGAGGGTGTAGCGTTGAGACCATAAGAACACTTTGGTTGGGATGAACTCAAAACACCTCTTCGAGCTCGTTTATTTCCAAAGAACATTTGAAGACAATAGTTTAACGCGTTTGGTAGATTGACTTAAGGAGGGTCAATGATCGTACAAGAGTATGCCAACAAATTCAATGATTTGGCCAAGCTTTGTCCTAATGTGGTACCTGATGAAGGAGCCAAGGTTCAAAAGTTTGAAGATGGTTTAGCTTTTTGACTTCAAAAGAGGTTAGGGGGGACTTCAAAAGAGGTGTATGCTAAGGCCTCAAATATGTAAAGAATTCTGAAAAGAGAAGAAGATGAATTTCCGGAAGAAATCCTGGGGATGCCACCAGTAAGGGAGGTGGAGTTCAAGATAGACTTTGTATTGGGGACGGGAGCGATCTCGAAGGCGCCCTAAAGAATGGCATCAGCAGAGATGAAGGAACTATAGGTACAATTGGAGGAATTATTGGAGAAGGGATAGATCAGACCTAGTGTTTCACCCTGGGGAGCACCAGTGTTGTTCGTTAAGAAGAAGGATGGCACATTAAGGTTGTGTATCGATTATGGTGAATTGAACAACGTCACGATAAAGAATAGATACCCATTGCCTAGGATCGATGATCTTTTCGATCAATTGAAGGATGCCATTACATTTTCAAAGATCACTCTATGATCGGGTTATCATTAGCTGAGGATTTTAGAGGATGATGTTCCCAAGACAACTTTCTGAACAAGGTATGGACATTATGAGTTCACCGTAATGCCTTTTCGACTCACTAATGGCCCAAACAAGTTCATGGATCTCATGAATAGGATGTTCAATTCCTATTTGGATAGTTTTGTTTTCGTCTTTATCGACGACATTTTGGTGTATTCACGGAGTAATGAGGAGCACGAGCAGCATTTAAGGAAGGTATTAAAAGTACTTCGAGAGAAGGAGTTATATGCGAAGTTCTCGAAGTGTGAATTCTGGTTGGATAAGGTTGCATTTTTTGGTCATGTGATCTCGAGAGAAGGAGTCTCCGTAGATCCATCCAAGATTAGAGCAGTTTCTGATTGGCCGCAGCCAACGAATGTAACAGAAGTACGAAGTTTCTTAGGATTGGCCGGTTATTACCGACGGTTTGTGTAATATTTTTAAAAAATTGCACAACCAATGACCAATCCGATTAAGAAAACCACGAAATTTATGTGGGACAAGAAGTGTGAACACACGTTCCGAGAGTTAAAGCAGAGGCTGACTATGACACCGATATTGATGCTTCCTTCTGGAAGTGACGGATTTGAGATTTATAGCTACGCATCGAAGAAGGGATTAGGTTGTGTGCTCGTGAAACATCAAAAAGTTGTAGCAAATGCTTCACGGCAACTAAAGTAGTATGAACAGAATTATCCAACCCATGATTTGGAATTGGGAGCGGTAGTTTTTGCTCTTAAGATTTGGAGGCATTATCTTTACGGTGTGAGATGTAAGATCTACACCGACCACAAGAGTTTGAAGTACATATTCACTCAGAAGGAGTTGAATATGCGATAGAGAAGATGGTTGGAGCTTATAAAGGATTATGATTTGGAGATTGCGTATCACGAGGGAAAGGCGAACAAAGTAGCCGACGCATTAAGTCGGAAGGCGAGTCATTCACTATGTGTCATGGTGATGATGAAAGAACTTTGCAATGAATTTCAGAAGATTGACTTGGAAGTTGTGGAACAAGGACAAGTAGAAGTCCAACTAAATGCACTCACCTTGGAACCAACAATTTTTTATGAAATCAAAGAGAAGAAATTGACCGATGAATGGTTAAACAAAGTCAGAAAAATGAAGGCATAGGGGACAGCTACATAATTTAATGTTAACAATGCTAATGTGGTGAAGTACAAGGGACGAGGTGTATTCCAAAGGACGAAAGTCTCAAGATGAAAATTTTAGAAGAAGCACATAATACGACATATTCAGTGCATCCAGGTTGAGACGAGCTTTACAAAGATCTCAAACAAAATTTTTGGTGGCCAAACATGAAGAGAGAAGTTGCAGAACTTGTATTTAGATGCTTAACTTGTCAGAAAGTTAAGATTGAACACATGCTACCGGGAGGAAAGTTGCAACCAATAGAGATTCCAAGTTGGAAGTGAAAATTAATATCAATTGATTTATCATAGGATTACCAATCACGAAGACCTCGAAGAATGTCATATGGTGATAGTGGACAGATTAACCAACTCCGCTAGATTTATGCTATTAAAGATACATGGAGTATGAAGCAATTGGCAGATGCCTATGTACGATAGATAGTCAGATTGCATGGAATTCCAAAGGAAAGTGTGTCTGACAGAGATGCAAGATTTCTACCAAATTTCTGGGGAAAACTACAACAAGCTTTTGGCACACTACTGAACTTCAGCACATCATTTCACCCAGCCACGGGTGGCCAGACCGAAAGAACAATACAAACACTCAAAGATATGTTGAGACCATGCACACTAGATTTCGGTGGAGCATGGGATGAAAGATTACCAATGATCGAGTTTTACTGCAACAATAGTTATCATGCCAGTATTGGAATGGCTCCGTATGAGGCACTTTATGGGAGAAAGTGTAGAAGTCCACTATGTTGGAGTGACATCAGCGAGTCGATGATAATCGGACCAGAGATGATCGAGGAAATGAGTAAGCAAGTGAGACTTATTCAAACTCACATCAAAGAAGCACAAGATCGACAGTAAACTTATGCGGACAGGCACAGAAGAATAATGGAGTTTGAGGTTGGATAGAAGGTTTTGCTAAACGTTTCACCAACCAAAGGAGTGAAGAGGTTTGGGAGAAAAGGAAAGCTAAGCCCTCGGTATATTGGACCTTATGAGATACTAGAACGAGTTGGCGAAGTAGCCTACAGACTAGCCTTACCCATGGAGTTAGAGAAAGTCCACAATGTTTTCCATGTGTCGCAACTTAGGAAGTATGTCCATGATCCGAGCCATGTTTTACAACCCGAGTCAGTCTAGCTTAAAAGTGACCTTTCTTTCGAAGAACGACCCTTAGGATACTCGATTCTAAAAAGTGGGATACTCGAACCAAGCAAATGAAGTTGGTGAAAGTCCTATGAATGAACCAACAAACGGAATAAGCAACATGGGAATCCGAGGACGATATGAGGACCCGTTACCATGAGCTTCTTCACTCAGGTATGTGACAGTTTCGGGACGAAACTGCTTAAGGGAGAGAGGATGTAGTACTAGCTCCGTAAGTTTGAGGACGAACTTTGTTTTTAATTGAGGGTAGATGTAATACCCGTAATTTTTCGAGGATTTTCAAAAATAATATCTTCTATAAAGAAGTTTTATTTTATTTTTCAAAGGTATTTTTTATGAACAAAGTATTTTGCCATAATATTATTTTTGGAAACTAATAAATTATTTTTAAAGTTGGAATATTTTCAAAATAAATAAATATGTATTTATAAATTTCAAAAATATTATATATATATATTGCGAAAATTATTTTATTTTATGGAAAAATATTTTTGGTAATAAAAATGGCTTAGAATTTTATATTTAAAGGTCGTTTTATGGTTGCCGTATTTTATTTGCCTCATAATTAGAGTTCTTAGTCAAGTAGCTATCCACTCATTAATGCTTGACAACACCAACTCCTAGGCCACCTCAGCACCACAACACCCTTATTTCCTCCTCCTCCCACATGGCCACACACCACCACTCCAACCTTTTTGTTCCACATTGAAAATCTTACCTTTTTCTCCACCCATCCATTCTATAAATAGCCCCTTACACTGCTCAGTCACTCCTCACAATTCTCTCTACCATTCTTCCACTTCTCATCTAAGAAAAGAGGAGTACCAAGTAAAAAGTTTTCACAGAAGAATAACTGAGAGAATTGAGTTATTTTTCTGAGCAGGGAGCGAACTTAAAGTAGTCTTCCAGACGTTGAGGTATGCTTCGATGTCTATCGCTTTCTTTAGCCTCTAGGTTCTTTTATGCTTAGTGTAGATTAGTTTGTTTTTACGCTTTATGTTTTATCATGATTAGTGTTATGTTCTAGCTTAGTTTTAATGTTTTAAAATTATGTTTATTTATGTTTTAGTAGAAGTTATATGCATGCTTAAGTAGTTGTTATTGTTTTTATGGTTGTTTTGATGACGTAAAATTACGATTAATTGTGTGCAAAGTAGTAGTATTTCTTGTTGATGTATGGGCATTCAAGGAATGTTTGTAGGCGCGTTGTAGAGTTCTAATGTGATGGTTTTAAAGGCATTTTATGCCAAATATAATTGTTGTCTTTTATAATGGTTTATTTATGCTTTCGTAATTTTCGAAAATCAAAATAAAACTTGTTTTTGGACTAAGGGTGGTGTACATGTGTTTTAGACCATATAGTTTGTGTACCAAATACCCATTAGAAGTCCAAAAGAAGCTCATTTATTTTATTTATAAATTCTGAAATTTTCGAAAATATATTCTTATAGACTGAAAATATTATTTCCAATTTTCGCAATTGTACTACGTATTTATATTATGATTTTTGCAACTTAAAAATCTCTAAATGTTTTATCTAACCTTATTTAGTATGTATATACATATATATTTTCGAAAAGTATGATTATAAGTATATGAATTCCAAAATTTTCTTCTATGCACATGATTTTGGAAAGTTTGACGCTCATAACAATTCTTTGATTGTCGTTGTTTGATGAATATTTACGTCATGGAATTTGGCTATGGATTGGTGAATATTTGAATTTGCTTTGATTCAAAAAGTATAAGTGGTGTCTATGAATAAACGATGGGTTATCGAGTTATTGAATTGGATGGGCAAGTTTGCCTTATGGTTTAATTTCTCATGGAGAATTCTTAAATTGGGGAATTTTGGGATCATTGATTTATTTTGAGGTTATTATTCTCACTAAAATGATTTTTAAAACCAAATGAACCTAAACTTAAAGCGAAACAATCTTCAAAGGGAAAGTAGCGCGAACGGTGTCTCATTAGGGAATACCCAATGTGGTCCTATTGTTGTGGTGGACACACAATAGATCGGACGTGTGTTGAATAGTCGTTGAATCATTGTAAATGTTATAATCTTCTTTAGTATTCTTCCTCCTGAACTTTTGGTACGCACTTGCGGATACGCATCAGTTCTGTGAGGGGTGTATACACTCGGGACACTCTGTCGACAAGCTGCAGGACAGGCCGAAAAGTCCGAGACGGGATGAAAGAGGCCCTATCGCGTTCACTTTCCCAATTAATAATCTTGAATAATAATTGCTCTAAAATTTGTGAATTGGTAAATTATGGCTCAGTTAATGCTTGATGATTCTTGTGTGTCACCTGTTTTTTAAATAAAAACTGTTTTACGGGGTATAGTTGATCGTAATCAGTTTTTCTGATTTTTGTGTTATTGTCTGTTTGTTATTTTCCTCAGGGGTTTTGTGCATGTGAGTAGTAAGGATAGCTTACTTGTTTGAGGCTGATGAAGAATCCTTGTTGGAATTAGCTAAACCATTTGATCATAGGCTTTATGCTTTAGCAGAACAACTTGTAATGGGTTATTTTAACTATTAATGTTTTGGATTTAAACACTGTACGACTTTGATATTATGAATAAAATCCGTTTTGGAATTTGAAAACATTACGATCCTGCTTTCACTTATTCGTATACCCATTTCTTATTAGAGGTGGGCGTACGACTAGTAACTCTAGGAATTCAGGCTATGGTTTTTAAGAAAAATTTATGTTTTATAACGGAAGGAAAAGGTCCGGATTTCCGGGGCTGTTACATGTCCAAAGCATAAGATGAGGGTTCATGGCCTATGGTTCATGATCATCTTCAAAGCGAATTAAACAAATTCACTTCTCCCTTCTCCCCTTGTCATGAGGTTATTAATATTCATGTTGAAAAGAATTATGATGTTCAAATTGATAACACATGAGTTGAAAGAAGAGTTGAACATGGATGTTATGTATGGTAAACTGATAAGTGGTATTTTGGTAGTTATTTACTTAGTTTTTATTAGTTTATTTTCCATGTGTTTTCCTCTATTTTGCTTTGTTTTTTCTTTATCTTCCTCTTTTGTATGTCCTGAGTCTATTTCGGAACCCAAGGAAGCTAACCGGGAACCCCAAGGAAAACATGGCAAGGAAGGAAGTAATGTGTGTCCCCAAGGCCCTAAGCGGCCGCTTTGAAATCTCAAGTTTCAGGCACTTTTGAAGGAAACAAGGAAGTGAGCTCCAAAAGAGGTGCAGGGGCCGCCGGAAAATTCCTAGCGCCCGCTGCACTCCACTCTTCTAATACAGTAGCAAACAGCCTAAGTACTGCGGCCGCTGGCCCCATCCCAGCACCCACTGGCACTTCCACTATTTTGAGGCAGAAGAATCAAAGAAGTTTGCAGCAGCCGCTGATGGAATCCCTGCGCCCGCTGCGTACTATGTTTAGAAGGTAGAAGGTTTTTAGAAGAGTGCAGCGGCCACTGATTCTATCCAAGCGCCCGTTGCCTTTAGGCTAACTAGTCTGAAAGCCTACAAAAAGGGGTCTTCAGCGAGCACTGCTATCGCCGAAGCGCCCGCTGGCGAGCTGCTGTACGTTTTATTTAGTGAATTTTGTTTTTCTTTGTGTTTTAGGAGTTGTATAAATAACCCCCTCTTCCCATTTCACTTGTCAGCTGAAGTTAGAGGCTCCTTAGTAAGGTTGGATTAATTTCCCTTCAAATGTTCTGCTTTGTAAACTCTCTTCCTTTGATTCTTCAATTAATATAAGGTATTTCTAGATTTGTTCTTCATTTCCTTCTTGTTCATGCTTTCTCTTTGTTTTTTATTATTGATTTCTAGTAGTTGATAGTTGTTGTTGTAGATTTATTTGCTTAATTAGTTAGTTTTATTGTTTATTTTAACTTTTTTTTAATTGTTTATGTTGATTTTGTTGTTGTTCTTAGTAGTTTAGTTTGTTGTTTCTAGGTTTTTGTTGGTTTTGTTGTTAGTTTATGTTCTTCCTTTTTCTTAGTTTTCTAGGTTTTATTTGTTAGTTTTGTTGTTTTTTTTTTAGGTTTAATTCATGTATTTATTTTTAGTGTAAATCATGTTTTTATTAGTTATGTGTGAGTAGTGTATTTCTAGGGTTTGAGTGAAACTTCTCAAATCCTCCATGTTTGTCGCTTAGTTGCTTCTTGGACTTGGATTGTGGTAATGTTGGTACCAAAGGTCAGATTATGTTGAGTCTTGTGTTTAGCTAGAATAGGATTTATAGAAATATCCCCACCGAAGGACCGAAATGTGAACGTGGGTGATGACCTCCTTTCCTCGATTGATGGAAGCTAAGCACCACGAAAGTTGGGCCTTCGATCAAGGGAAAGTTACCGATCTTCGTCATATGTGCTTATGACAAGTTAGATGTTCCGCCACGAAGGTAGGTTGATGTATGTCTTCACAGTCGTCATACTACCTTGATAGAGTGGTATGACCCTTAGAACGACCTCCCCTTATGTAATAACCCAAAATTTTGGGGTATTATAAATTTTTATTTAAATGTTTAATTCCTTATTTTGTTGGGCAAAAGGTTCAAACCCGAATTAAAAACCCGAATCTAGGGCCAAAGCCCAATTAGCCTTAACTCCCTTAGTCCCACACGGCCAAGCCTCTATTTTTCTCTTCTAAATTAATTTGTTTATTTCCGATAAATCTAAAAAATAATCTAGAAAAGATCCCACCTTTATTTCCCATCTTCCACTCCTAAATTTTAGAAAACTTTCTCAACAACCTAGAACACGAATTAGAGCCCGCTTGCTCCTTATTCACAGCTACACTAAAAAAAAATCAAGAATACAATTCTTTATCCTTTTCTCTTCTACAATCCTAAAAACCACCTAAAACCTTGAAGGCTCAAAGGAACCATTACAAAGGATTGAAGCAAGAAACGAAAGAAGCTAAAACCACCCCTGAACCAAGAGTCACACGACCCCCTCTTTAGTTCGAACCTTTGTTCCCCAAACTAAGGTAATTAGATGTTTTACCTAATCTGGGAATCAATTAATTATATAATTCATGGAACATGTTTAGAATTGCTTAGAATAGTTTAGAACAGATTTAAATTGCTTGTTTGATGATTATCCCTTGATGGCCGAATAGAACAAGAGTTTATATGTTGTTTTTATTTGATGTTTTGTTCAATATATATATTTCTTGCCATTAATCTTGATGTGCAAATTGTTGAATTATTTTTCCTCTCATGAAAGTCGAATGGCTATGGTTTAATTTTGAATATGTTCGTGCGGGATGGCATGGCTCAAGAATCGTTTTTGTTATAATCTTGTTCAATCCATGTTTCTTTATGATCATCTTGATTTAATTTTAGTAAATATATGAGTTCTTGAATAAAAGAATTATTTTTTGTTTATTAGTTAAGAATGTGCAATGGTGGTGTTGATGAAGGGTGGCTCGAAAATCTTGATTGTTATTAAAGCATGAGTTTTTTTTAATTTATCTGATATTATATTTCAGATTACTATTATTATTTTGGAATTCATTAATTAAAATCTTGAAATATAATTTTTGAACCTTGAAAATGTCGTGAGGATAGAGAAGGGATAAAGGATTGATTTTTATTAATTGAAGTGATAAAAGATTAGGTTTTTATCTTGAAATATAATTTAAAGGTTTATTATTTTAATTAATTAATTAATTGAAATTGCTTTAAAGAATTAATTTTGGTATGTTAATAGTATGAAGGCCGAGTGATATATTTAATTTATAACCATGATTCGATTATTGTCTTATCAAAGTGATGTTTAGATTTTAGCTATTGAACTGTGTAACTTTCGTGAATTGATGTATGAATTGTATTGAGATAATTTATTCATGGAAATTCGATTGATATGATAGTGTTGACCGAGTCGTGTATCTAGAAGTCAAAGTTAAGTTAAGGTTTGACCTAGAGTTGACTAAGTGTTAAGTGAGTTGACACAGAATTAAAGAGTATAATTTGAAAGGTAAAAATAATATTAATAATGGGAGGGGAACAACGGAGTACAAATATTGTATGTTGGATGTCAAACCAATGGAATGATGGAGTATGACTATTGTATGTTGGATGTCAAACCATTGGGATGATGGAGTATGACTGTTGTATGCTGGATGCCGCAAGGTGGAGTACAACAGTTGTATGTTGGATGTCGGAACATTGGGGCGATGGAGTACAATAGTTATATGTTGGATGTCGAAACATTGGGGCGATGGAGTACAATAGATGTATGTGGATGTTGAACCCACGAAAGATAATGTGATAACGCATGGAATAATGCGGTACAACTGATGTATGTTGGATGCCGAAAGGTGGAGTACTTCAGTTGTATGTTGGATGTCGGACCATTGGGATAATAATGAATGGATGTAAATTGTAAGTTTCAATAAATGGAAAGTAAGGAATTGAGTCTATAAAGCTGAGTTACTAAGTCTAGAGTCTAGAGGTGACCCTAGCTAATGAGTCGATGTTGGTTGTGGTGTGTTTTCTGCTGCGTATCTTATTGTCTGATGTCTTCTTTTGACTTCTGAATTTGAATATGTAATCAAGTTGTTGTGTTCTGTTTATTATATTATTGATTGCGTTCTACGATTATGTAGAACATTCTAATTACTCTTAACTGAATGTGGACCCCCCATTTCTTTTCAGGTAACGAGGCAGATTAATTTGGGGTTTAACGATGGTTGGGTCTCATGAGCGAGCAAGTGTAGTAGTATTAGCTACCCATTTATAGTTGAGACAACCTTGTTATTTTTTCTAGTTGTTGTAGTAGAACATTAGTATTGATTATTGGTCATTTTCTGTTTTTAGTTTAACTATTTTGGATTAATAAAATGATTAAGTTTAAAGCTTCCATTGTCATTATTTAAGTTATTATCAGAAGTATCTAGTCAATAAAGATTCGTATTGTTATTTTCCTGGAAAACAATGTTGATAAAATACGGGTCGTTACACCTTATCTATGACCTAAGTCTAAGTTAGATTGATTCGTAATTCATGGTGGTATGAGTTGTGGATCTCTTAACCCTAGTCCCTTTTATTCTTCTTTTCATAGTTTAGCTTTAGTTAGTTCCCATAGTTCTCTCTGCCACTCGCGACCATAACTTGACTTAGCTTTTGCAACGCTTATGCCTAGATTAATGCGATGGACCTTCCCCGTGTTTGACTCCCCCACTCTTACTATGACAGAGTTTTTATTTGGTAAAAATCCCTTTATAAAATTGTCGTCGTTGCCGGAGAAGACAATTTCATATGTTTAGATTGAGTAGAAAGGTTCTAGCTCTTTCTTTTTCTTTATTTTTATGAATATTTAGGCCTTAGGCCACTTCTTTTATTAATCCCCAATATAAGCATGAACCGTTTCGGATGTATTATCATAAGATTGGAGACTCTCTTCGTCCTAATCATAATTTTTGAAAGTGGGATGTATGTAATATAAATGCATGAGGGCTTGAACTGTGACACAAGAAATTGGGTAGAATTTATTTCTTATAGCGATTTCTTAGCTTTCGAATTGGATAGAGCTTGGCTCTTATTCGAGTGTCGAGCTAAGGAAATCTATGAGTGGGAGATGACTACCCAAGGGATACATGACTTTAGTAACGAACTGAGCTTGCTTGAGCAATATGGCTTTAATCATCTTCTGGTTCATACCCCTATATACCTTGGAGGTTCCTCATCAATACTCACAAGAGCTTGTTCTTGATGAGTTTTTACAAGGTTTTGGTGCGAATTTCGATGATTCATCCCATAATCTTCAAGCCAAACCCGTCGTTCGCGACTTTAGTTTTGATTTTGATCCATCTCCTCTCATGGTTCTGCAACCCATCCAAGCTCACATGGGCGTTGATATTTCTTTACAATGTCATGATGAAAATTATGAGTCTCTCGTTTTGTCATGTGATGTTGTAGAGGATGAGGCCCCCATAGTAGAGTCAAGTGAAGTTGACAAGGTCATTAATGTGGAGTTTGTGGTTATACCACATTCTCTTATTCCCTTTTTAGGAGGATTTATCCTTGTCTATTCACATTCCACTCCCCTTCAATCCATGCTCATATCACCCCCACTCGAGGGCACTATCTCTTGTCTTGACTGCAATGTTTCTCTTCTAAAAACTAAGGCAAGGGAGGTGTATGGAGGTGTTTCCCCTATTTTAGTTAATTTTTCTTTTAGTAGTTTTTATTTTGATTTTCCTCCATGTGGGAACTCTTGTCTTGAATGCATTCATTTTGTTTGATTGGCAATAGGATCCTTGTCATAACTTAACTTGATCAAGAATTTGGTTCATGACTTTCCATGACCGCGACAGAGCTAATCTATGGGAGGACAGAGGCATTCATGTCTTAGTTATTTTCCCTTTTTTCCTTTTTCCTTTTCCTTTTTATTTTGGCGTCTTGCTTCTTTTCACTGTTCTAGGAGTTTGCTCTGCATTTATCCTTTGAAACTCTTTGAGCTTGGCCCTTCTTTTCTCCTAGCCACATTACAAACCTTGATTCCCATTGTTTTGTTATATACCCTTTAGGTGTAGTGAAGCAATTGGAGCGTCTTAGTTCGTATTTGTTCCGTATTGAAAATTTGTGAAGTAAGGATTTCGCCCGAGCGAAAGTGTTTTAATTTGTATGAATTAGAGCAATAGCCGACCTAAGTTGTAAAAGAGGCAACGCCATGTTAAAAAAAAAACAAAGTAAGTATTCCTTCCCTTTTCACAATGGGGCATTGTGTCATTCAAGCTTGAGGGGGAGGAATAGTTCGAAAAAAAATTGTTGTATAAATTTTTTATTTTTCATATAGTTTTTTTGAATAATCTTGGGGGTTTCAAGTGTATTTGTGCAAATTTGAGGAGTTCTTTTGCTATTTGATGCTCATTTGTACAATCGCTAGCCATACATTACAAGACTAAAGCCTTCTTGATCTTAAATAATTGAGTCTTTGTTGGTGGATGAAGTCATGTTTTAAGCTTATTGAGCGGTTTTGCTATGATGAGATGTCGGGTGGCCAAAATTATTTCTCCTTTTTATTTTTCTCGGCACCTTTGTAGAGTTATGAGAAGTTACCTTTATGGGTGGAAACGATACTAGCTTAGCATGTGGATGTTTTGTTGACGAGCGAAAGAGGAATGTTCCTCTCTAGTTCTTCAAGCTAGCATGTTTTATTTGACTATCCACCCTTGACATCTTTGAGCATGTTTTCCGTTAATGCTTAGAAAGGTTCGTAATCATTGATCCCCTGTCCTTTTACAAGTCCAACTAGGTGTTTTTGTTTTTTTTTCTTTTTTTTTTCCTTTCTTTTTTTTTTCTTTTATTTTGTTTTTTGTGAACCTTTGCCTTGGTTATTTTTTTAGAGAATTATGGGTTAAACTCTTTGGAAACCCTTACGAGAACACACTCGTCCTCCTTGTAGACTTTGAGGTTTAAATGGCTTGTTGTATTTGCTAAACACATGTGTGATTCCTACGAAAGTTAGTTGATGTGAATTATTGGTGTTTTGTTTTCTAGTATTACCTCCTATCAATCTCTTCCATTCTCCTTTTTCACTTCTAGCTTAAGTTTTGCTCGGGACGAGCAAAAGCTAAGCCTAGGGGAGTTTGATAAGTGGTATTTTGGTAGTTATTTTCTTAGTTTATTTTCTATTTTATTTAGCCTTTGTTAGCATATTTAGGCATTTTAGCTTAGTTTTTCTTTTTTAGTCCCCTTCGCATTTTATATGTGTTTTCCTCTATTTTGCTTTATTTATGCGTTGTCTTCCTCTTTTGTAGGTCCGGAGTCTATTTCGGAAATCGAGGAAGCTAGCCGAGAACCCCGAGGAAACCATTGGCAAGGAAGGAAGTATTGTGTGTGCCTAAGGACCCAAGCGGCCGCTAGTTTGGGTGATTCCATGTTCAAGGCACTTTTAAAGGAAACAAGGCAGTGAGCTCCAAAAGACGTGCAGCGGCCACTGGAAAATTCCAAGCGCCCGCTACACTCCACTCTTCTAATACTGTAGTAAACAACCTAAGTGCAGCGGCTGTTAGCCCCATCCCAACGCCCGCTTGCACTTCCCCTGTTTTGAGGCAGAAGCATCAAAGAAGGTTGTAACGGCCGCTGATGGAATCCCAGGGCCCGCTGCATACCAAGTTCAAAAAACATAAGGTTTAAATGGCTTGTTGCATACGTTAAATGCAACCGTGATTCCTACGAAATTGAGTTATTTTTTTATTTTATTTTTTAAATTTTTTTTTTTTTTTGTTTTGGCTTTAGCTTAGTTGTTGAAATATTTCCATCTTAGTGTTTACTCGAGGACGAGTAAAGCTTAAGTGTGGGGGTAATTGATGAGCCCATATTTTTAGTTTGTTTTTAATGCTTTGTGTATGTAATTTAGGTCATTTGCCTTAGTTTCTACATTACTTTGAGCTTTAGGTGAAGTCTAGAGTTTATGTTAATGAACTGATTCAAATTAGTGGTTATAGATCTCTTCAAGAGATTTCTAACGATAGGTCATATGCCCATTTTCGCCAAGGAACGAGAGAGTTATGGCCATTTTAGTCTGAACTGTGCTTGCATTCTACAGGGGGCGCGCCCAGCGCCCTTGAAAGCGCTCCCATCGCCCCATAAGGTGCTGCCTGCGCCAATACCAGCATTTTCAGCTAGTAATTAACCTTGAAGAAGGTGCGACCCGTACCTATAGGTATGCTGCCAGCGCCCCTCTGTTCTGAGAATTGAAAATTTGAAGCTAAGGCATAGGCGCGCCTAGTGCCCCTGTGTGAACAGACTACTATGTTTTGCAGACCTTCTGATCCACTTGAGCTACCTTTACCACTTCATTTTTGCTTTTTGTTGTGCATTATTGGTAGGATATTTTTGTATTTAATTGTTCAAATTGTCCACTTGCCTTATTATTTTTCTATAAATAAGGCATTAGATGAGCTTTTGTATGGCTATGCTTGATCACTAAGATCATTCATCTATAATATTTATTTCTTCTCTTTTTCTTTTTCTTCTTCTTATTCTTCTTTCTTTTATTTTTCACATCTTCACTTGAGAATGAAGTTCTTCTATTGGAATGTGGAAGAATACTATTAACAATGTTTATTTAAGAATCACTTCTTCTACCATCTTTTACTTAATTACTATGTAATTTTGGTTTAATTTTATGATCTTAAACTTACCTTAATTTGGTGATCTCCTAGTTAATGAAGGTTGATGGTCTAAAGCTGATTTTTGGAAATGCAAGCGTATTCTTGGTAAACTTAAATCTATGAAGGAACCAAGTTCCCTTAAATTCAACTTATTTTTCACTGTGTATTATTTGAACAATTAGTGTTAGGTAATTTACGATTTATCTTGCCTAACTAAACTAACTGAAAACTGAGGATGCGATCCTTAACGAGATTTAGTCAAGTAGTTGAGTAGAGTTGGAGTTGTTCAACAAGTAAACTTGTTTTGAGCATATTTCCACCGAACCAATTTTAATTTTCCTTATTTAATTTTTGTTTTAGCTTAGATTTGTTCACCAAACCACCCCCTCTCTTTGTTCTTGATGTTGAATAAATGAAAGCATTAGCTCAACCAAAATAGATGAAATGATCGATGATGTCAACCCTGTTCCCCGTGTTCGATAACCCCCACTCCTACTACAACGAGGGTCTTATTTATCTTATAGACCGAAAAAACCTCTTCGTCATTAAGCCAAGAGCTGGAGCACGATTGCATAAGTATCGCAAGCCAAGGCACGCACGCGGGCGTGAGCCAGACCCAACGCGACCTGAGCCCGCGTGGGCGTGACCTGAGCCCTCGCGGGCAGGACCCTAGTCACGTAGGCGTGAGAGCCCTCCACGCGGACGCGATAGAACCTGCTTGCACCTATAGGTTTTGTTGCGGATGGAGAACTTAGCGCTGGCGCGATACTTTGGTCTCTGTCCGCAATAACTTTTCGGGGATGATGTTTTACGAGTAATATGTGATCTTCGCCCTTGATAACTTAGAGATTGGTGACCTAGATTAGAAGCCACATTAGCGATTGCTTAGTCTTTAAATAGTTTTATTTGCCTCATTTCTAATCATCTTTTGTAGAAATGAATTTAATGATGAGATTTCTCTCTTCTTGGTGCTTAGTGAACCTTTCCTTGGTGGGTAATGAAATCTTGCAACCATAGTGATTGTAAGTCTTTTTCTATTCTCTAACCTAGTGATTTTGAGTAGAAATTGTTTAGTTCATGATTTTAAGTCCGTGGTGAGCTTATTTCAATGTTCATATCATGTTTTTATGATAGTTTTGATAGTGTTATAGTTCGGTTTTCCAAGGGCTACAAATTTAGTTCTCTTTATGTAGATTTTGCATGGTTTTGACACCCCATCCTACATCACGTTTTCTCCTCCCATAACCATAATTGCCCAATAATCCTATTTGATGTCATTCTCTCAATAGTAGATAAAATCTGTCAAATTAAAAATAAAATAGGATAGCTTTATTTGCCTCATTCGCAACCACTTGTTCGTTCATTTGGTATATTCATAACTCTTTAGTTTCATTAATGAACCTTGCTTTATCCAACATATTGATCGGGGCTTAGGGGTCGTTAGTTCCTAATCCGGTCAAAAATAATTACCCTAGGCTAACCTAACAAGTAGTATAGGAAAGTAAGGGGTCGAACCACAAGAAACTAGCGGATTACTTAGTCAAGTTATTGAGTGAAAAGGGGGTTTTTAATAAAGAGGAAAGGTGATTAAACTACTTTAACTAATTAAATCTAATTAAATAAATTAAATTAAAATGAAGTAAAATCAACGATTAAAGGGCACTAGGGAAAGGGGGAAAACGTGATATTCCAAAAAATCAAGCACGGAGCAACCACATAGCAAGCATAAAATCAATTGTTTCAAGCAAGGAGATTAGTTTATGCAAGAGGGCTTAGATTTCTCAGCCGACCCACTCACACAACATCTCAACCTAGACCAAACCAAACACCATGGATGTATATACATATATATTTTCGAAAAGTATGATTATAAGTATATGAATTCCAAAATTTTCTTCTATGCACATGATTTTGGAAAGTTTGACGCTCATAACAATTCTTTGATTGTCGTTGTTTGATGAATATTTACGTCATGGAATTTGGCTATGGATTGGTGAATATTTGAATTTGCTTTGATTCAAAAAGTATAAGTGGTGTCTATGAATAAACGATGGGTTATCGAGTTATTGAATTGGATGGGCAAGTTTGCCTTATGGTTTAATTTCTCATGGAGAATTCTTAAATTGGGGAATTTTGGGATCATTGATTTATTTTGAGGTTATTATTCTCACTAAAATGATTTTTAAAACCAAATGAACCTAAACTTAAAGCGAAACAATCTTCAAAGGGAAAGTAGCGCGAACGGTGTCTCATTAGGGAATACCCAATGTGGTCCTATTGTTGTGGTGGACACACAATAGATCGGACATGTGTTGAATAGTCGTTGAATCATTGTAAATGTTATAATCTTCTTTAGTATTCTTCCTCCTGAACTTTTGGTACGCACTTGCGGATACGCATCAGTTCTGTGAGGGGTGTATACACTCGGGACACTCTGTCGACAAGCTGCAGGACAGGCCGAAAAGTCCGAGACGGGATGAAAGAGGCCCTATCGCGTTCACTTTCCCAATTAATAATCTTGAATAATAATTGCTCTAAAATTTGTGAATTGGTAAATTATGGCTCAGTTAATGCTTGATGATTCTTGTGTGTCACCTGTTTTTTAAATAAAAACTGTTTTACGGGGTATAGTTGATCGTAATCAGTTTTTCTGATTTTTGTGTTATTGTCTGTTTGTTATTTTCCTCAGGGGTTTTGTGCATGTGAGTAGTAAGGATAGCTTACTTGTTTGAGGCTGATGAGGAATCCTTGTTGGAATTAGCTAAACCATTTGATCATAGGCTTTATGCTTTAGCAGAACAACTTGTAATGGGTTATTTTAACTATTAATGTTTTGGATTTAAACACTGTACGACTTTGATATTATGAATAAAATCCGTTTTGGAATTTGAAAACATTACGATCCTGCTTTCACTTATTCGTATACCCATTTCTTATTAGAGGTGGGCGTACGACTAGTAACTCTAGGAATTCAGGCTATGGTTTTTAAGAAAAATTTATGTTTTATAACGGAAGGAAAAGGTCCGGATTTCCGGGGCTGTTACATGTCCAAAGCATAAGATGAGGGTTCATGGCCTATGGTTCATGATCATCTTCAAAGCGAATTAAACAAATTCACTTCTCCCTTCTCCCCTTGTCATGAGGTTATTAATATTCATGTTGAAAAGAATTATGATGTTCAAATTGATAACACATGAGTTGAAAGAAGAGTTGAACATGGATGTTATGTATGGTAAACTGATAAGTGGTATTTTGGTAGTTATTTACTTAGTTTTTATTAGTTTATTTTCCATGTGTTTTCCTCTATTTTGCTTTGTTTTTTCTTTATCTTCCTCTTTTGTATGTCCTGAGTCTATTTCGGAACCCAAGGAAGCTAACCGGGAACCCCAAGGAAAACATGGCAAGGAAGGAAGTAATGTGTGTCCCCAAGGCCCTAAGCGGCCGCTTTGAAATCTCAAGTTTCAGGCACTTTTGAAGGAAACAAGGAAGTGAGCTCCAAAAGAGGTGCAGGGGCCGCCGGAAAATTCCTAGCGCCCGCTGCACTCCACTCTTCTAATACAGTAGCAAACAGCCTAAGTACTGCGGCCGCTGGCCCCATCCCAGCACCCACTGGCACTTCCACTATTTTGAGGCAGAAGAATCAAAGAAGTTTGCAGCAGCCGCTGATGGAATCCCTGCGCCCGCTGCGTACTATGTTTAGAAGGTAGAAGGTTTTTAGAAGAGTGCAGCGGCCACTGATTCTATCCAAGCGCCCGTTGCCTTTAGGCTAACTAGTCTGAAAGCCTACAAAAAGGGGTCTTCAGCGAGCACTGCTATCGCCGAAGCGCCCGCTGGCGAGCTGCTGTACGTTTTATTTAGTGAATTTTGTTTTTCTTTGTGTTTTAGGAGTTGTATAAATAACCCCCTCTTCCCATTTCACTTGTCAGCTGAAGTTAGAGGCTCCTTAGTAAGGTTGGATTAATTTCCCTTCAAATGTTCTGCTTTGTAAACTCTCTTCCTTTGATTCTTCAATTAATATAAGGTATTTCTAGATTTGTTCTTCATTTCCTTCTTGTTCATGCTTTCTCTTTGTTTTTTATTATTGATTTCTAGTAGTTGATAGTTGTTGTTGTAGATTTATTTGCTTAATTAGTTAGTTTTATTGTTTATTTTAACTTTTTTTTAATTGTTTATGTTGATTTTGTTGTTGTTCTTAGTAGTTTAGTTTGTTGTTTCTAGGTTTTTGTTGGTTTTGTTGTTAGTTTATGTTCTTCCTTTTTCTTAGTTTTCTAGGTTTTATTTGTTAGTTTTGTTGTTTTTTTTTTAGGTTTAATTCATGTATTTATTTTTAGTGTAAATCATGTTTTTATTAGTTATGTGTGAGTAGTGTATTTCTAGGGTTTGAGTGAAACTTCTCAAATCCTCCATGTTTGTCGCTTAGTTGCTTCTTGGACTTGGATTGTGGTAATGTTGGTACCAAAGGTCAGATTATGTTGAGTCTTGTGTTTAGCTAGAATAGGATTTATAGAAATATCCCCACCGAAGGACCGAAATGTGAACGTGGGTGATGACCTCCTTTCCTCGATTGATGGAAGCTAAGCACCACGAAAGTTGGGCCTTCGATCAAGGGAAAGTTACCGATCTTCGTCATATGTGCTTATGACAAGTTAGATGTTCCGCCACGAAGGTAGGTTGATGTATGTCTTCACAGTCGTCATACTACCTTGATAGAGTGGTATGACCCTTAGAACGACCTCCCCTTATGTAATAACCCAAAATTTTGGGGTATTATAAATTTTTATTTAAATGTTTAATTCCTTATTTTGTTGGGCAAAAGGTTCAAACCCGAATTAAAAACCCGAATCTAGGGCCAAAGCCCAATTAGCCTTAACTCCCTTAGTCCCACACGGCCAAGCCTCTATTTTTCTCTTCTAAATTAATTTGTTTATTTCCGATAAATCTAAAAAATAATCTAGAAAAGATCCCACCTTTATTTCCCATCTTCCACTCCTAAATTTTAGAAAACTTTCTCAACAACCTAGAACACGAATTAGAGCCCGCTTGCTCCTTATTCACAGCTACACTAAAAAAAAATCAAGAATACAATTCTTTATCCTTTTCTCTTCTACAATCCTAAAAACCACCTAAAACCTTGAAGGCTCAAAGGAACCATTACAAAGGATTGAAGCAAGAAACGAAAGAAGCTAAAACCACCCCTGAACCAAGAGTCACACGACCCCCTCTTTAGTTCGAACCTTTGTTCCCCAAACTAAGGTAATTAGATGTTTTACCTAATCTGGGAATCAATTAATTATATAATTCATGGAACATGTTTAGAATTGCTTAGAATAGTTTAGAACAGATTTAAATTGCTTGTTTGATGATTATCCCTTGATGGCCGAATAGAACAAGAGTTTATATGTTGTTTTTATTTGATGTTTTGTTCAATATATATATTTCTTGCCATTAATCTTGATGTGCAAATTGTTGAATTATTTTTCCTCTCATGAAAGTCGAATGGCTATGGTTTAATTTTGAATATGTTCGTGCGGGATGGCATGGCTCAAGAATCGTTTTTGTTATAATCTTGTTCAATCCATGTTTCTTTATGATCATCTTGATTTAATTTTAGTAAATATATGAGTTCTTGAATAAAAGAATTATTTTTTGTTTATTAGTTAAGAATGTGCAATGGTGGTGTTGATGAAGGGTGGCTCGAAAATCTTGATTGTTATTAAAGCATGAGTTTTTTTTAATTTATCTGATATTATATTTCAGATTACTATTATTATTTTGGAATTCATTAATTAAAATCTTGAAATATAATTTTTGAACCTTGAAAATGTCGTGAGGATAGAGAAGGGATAAAGGATTGATTTTTATTAATTGAAGTGATAAAAGATTAGGTTTTTATCTTGAAATATAATTTAAAGGTTTATTATTTTAATTAATTAATTAATTGAAATTGCTTTAAAGAATTAATTTTGGTATGTTAATAGTATGAAGGCCGAGTGATATATTTAATTTATAACCATGATTCGATTATTGTCTTATCAAAGTGATGTTTAGATTTTAGCTATTGAACTGTGTAACTTTCGTGAATTGATGTATGAATTATATTGAGATAATTTATTCATGGAAATTCGATTGATATGATAGTGTTGACCGAGTCGTGTATCTAGAAGTCAAAGTTAAGTTAAGGTTTGACCTAGAGTTGACTAAGTGTTAAGTGAGTTGACACAGAATTAAAGAGTATAATTTGAAAGGTAAAAATAATATTAATAATGGGAGGGGAACAACGGAGTACAAATATTGTATGTTGGATGTCAAACCAATGGAATGATGGAGTATGACTATTGTATGTTGGATGTCAAACCATTGGGATGATGGAGTATGACTGTTGTATGCTGGATGCCGCAAGGTGGAGTACAACAGTTGTATGTTGGATGTCGGAACATTGGGGCGATGGAGTACAATAGTTATATGTTGGATGTCGAAACATTGGGGCGATGGAGTACAATAGATGTATGTGGATGTTGAACCCACGAAAGATAATGTGATAACGCATGGAATAATGCGGTACAACTGATGTATGTTGGATGCCGAAAGGTGGAGTACTTCAGTTGTATGTTGGATGTCGGACCATTGGGATAATAATGAATGGATGTAAATTGTAAGTTTCAATAAATGGAAAGTAAGGAATTGAGTCTATAAAGCTGAGTTACTAAGTCTAGAGTCTAGAGGTGACCCTAGCTAATGAGTCGATGTTGGTTGTGGTGTGTTTTCTGCTGCGTATCTTATTGTCTGATGTCTTCTTTTGACTTCTGAATTTGAATATGTAATCAAGTTGTTGTGTTCTGTTTATTATATTATTGATTGCGTTCTACGATTATGTAGAACATTCTAATTACTCTTAACTGAATGTGGACCCCCCATTTCTTTTCAGGTAACGAGGCAGATTAATTTGGGGTTTAACGATGGTTGGGTCTCATGAGCGAGCAAGTGTAGTAGTATTAGCTACCCATTTATAGTTGAGACAACCTTGTTATTTTTTCTAGTTGTTGTAGTAGAACATTAGTATTGATTATTGGTCATTTTCTGTTTTTAGTTTAACTATTTTGGATTAATAAAATGATTAAGTTTAAAGCTTCCATTGTCATTATTTAAGTTATTATCAGAAGTATCTAGTCAATAAAGATTCGTATTGTTATTTTCCTGGAAAACAATGTTGATAAAATACGGGTCGTTACACCTTATCTATGACCTAAGTCTAAGTTAGATTGATTCGTAATTCATGGTGGTATGAGTTGTGGATCTCTTAACCCTAGTCCCTTTTATTCTTCTTTTCATAGTTTAGCTTTAGTTAGTTCCCATAGTTCTCTCTGCCACTCGCGACCATAACTTGACTTAGCTTTTGCAACGCTTATGCCTAGATTAATGCGATGGACCTTCCCCGTGTTTGACTCCCCCACTCTTACTATGACAGAGTTTTTATTTGGTAAAAATCCATTTATAAAATTGTCGTCGTTGCCGGAGAAGACAATTTCATATGTTTAGATTGAGTAGAAAGGTTCTAGCTCTTTCTTTTTCTTTATTTTTATGAATATTTAGGCCTTAGGCCACTTCTTTTATTAATCCCCAATATAAGCATGAACCGTTTCGGATGTATTATCATAAGATTGGAGACTCTCTTCGTCCTAATCATAATTTTTGAAAGTGGGATGTATGTAATATAAATGCATGAGGGCTTGAACTGTGACACAAGAAATTGGGTAGAATTTATTTCTTATAGCGATTTCTTAGCTTTCGAATTGGATAGAGCTTGGCTCTTATTCGAGTGTCGAGCTAAGGAAATCTATGAGTGGGAGATGACTACCCAAGGGATACATGACTTTAGTAACGAACTGAGCTTGCTTGAGCAATATGGCTTTAATCATCTTCTGGTTCATACCCCTATATACCTTGGAGGTTCCTCATCAATACTCACAAGAGCTTGTTCTTGATGAGTTTTTACAAGGTTTTGGTGCGAATTTCGATGATTCATCCCATAATCTTCAAGCCAAACCCGTCGTTCGCGACTTTAGTTTTGATTTTGATCCATCTCCTCTCATGGTTCTGCAACCCATCCAAGCTCACATGGGCGTTGATATTTCTTTACAATGTCATGATGAAAATTATGAGTCTCTCGTTTTGTCATGTGATGTTGTAGAGGATGAGGCCCCCATAGTAGAGTCAAGTGAAGTTGACAAGGTCATTAATGTGGAGTTTGTGGTTATACCACATTCTCTTATTCCCTTTTTAGGAGGATTTATCCTTGTCTATTCACATTCCACTCCCCTTCAATCCATGCTCATATCACCCCCACTCGAGGGCACTATCTCTTGTCTTGACTGCAATGTTTCTCTTCTAAAAACTAAGGCAAGGGAGGTGTATGGAGGTGTTTCCCCTATTTTAGTTAATTTTTCTTTTAGTAGTTTTTATTTTGATTTTCCTCCATGTGGGAACTCTTGTCTTGAATGCATTCATTTTGTTTGATTGGCAATAGGATCCTTGTCATAACTTAACTTGATCAAGAATTTGGTTCATGACTTTCCATGACCGCGACAGAGCTAATCTATGGGAGGACAGAGGCATTCATGTCTTAGTTATTTTCCCTTTTTTCCTTTTTCCTTTTCCTTTTTATTTTGGCGTCTTGCTTCTTTTCACTGTTCTAGGAGTTTGCTCTGCATTTATCCTTTGAAACTCTTTGAGCTTGGCCCTTCTTTTCTCCTAGCCACATTACAAACCTTGATTCCCATTGTTTTGTTATATACCCTTTAGGTGTAGTGAAGCAATTGGAGCGTCTTAGTTCGTATTTGTTCCGTATTGAAAATTTGTGAAGTAAGGATTTCGCCCGAGCGAAAGTGTTTTAATTTGTATGAATTAGAGCAATAGCCGACCTAAGTTGTAAAAGAGGCAACGCCATGTTAAAAAAAAAACAAAGTAAGTATTCCTTCCCTTTTCACAATGGGGCATTGTGTCATTCAAGCTTGAGGGGGAGGAATAGTTCGAAAAAAAATTGTTGTATAAATTTTTTATTTTTCATATAGTTTTTTTGAATAATCTTGGGGGTTTCAAGTGTATTTGTGCAAATTTGAGGAGTTCTTTTGCTATTTGATGCTCATTTGTACAATCGCTAGCCATACATTACAAGACTAAAGCCTTCTTGATCTTAAATAATTGAGTCTTTGTTGGTGGATGAAGTCATGTTTTAAGCTTATTGAGCGGTTTTGCTATGATGAGATGTCGGGTGGCCAAAATTATTTCTCCTTTTTATTTTTCTCGGCACCTTTGTAGAGTTATGAGAAGTTACCTTTATGGGTGGAAACGATACTAGCTTAGCATGTGGATGTTTTGTTGACGAGCGAAAGAGGAATGTTCCTCTCTAGTTCTTCAAGCTAGCATGTTTTATTTGACTATCCACCCTTGACATCTTTGAGCATGTTTTCCGTTAATGCTTAGAAAGGTTCGTAATCATTGATCCCCTGTCCTTTTACAAGTCCAACTAGGTGTTTTTGTTTTTTTTTCTTTTTTTTTTCCTTTCTTTTTTTTTTCTTTTATTTTGTTTTTTGTGAACCTTTGCCTTGGTTATTTTTTTAGAGAATTATGGGTTAAACTCTTTGGAAACCCTTACGAGAACACACTCGTCCTCCTTGTAGACTTTGAGGTTTAAATGGCTTGTTGTATTTGCTAAACACATGTGTGATTCCTACGAAAGTTAGTTGATGTGAATTATTGGTGTTTTGTTTTCTAGTATTACCTCCTATCAATCTCTTCCATTCTCCTTTTTCACTTCTAGCTTAAGTTTTGCTCGGGACGAGCAAAAGCTAAGCCTAGGGGAGTTTGATAAGTGGTATTTTGGTAGTTATTTTCTTAGTTTATTTTCTATTTTATTTAGCCTTTGTTAGCATATTTAGGCATTTTAGCTTAGTTTTTCTTTTTTAGTCCCCTTCGCATTTTATATGTGTTTTCCTCTATTTTGCTTTATTTATGCGTTGTCTTCCTCTTTTGTAGGTCCGGAGTCTATTTCGGAAATCGAGGAAGCTAGCCGAGAACCCCGAGGAAACCATTGGCAAGGAAGGAAGTATTGTGTGTGCCTAAGGACCCAAGCGGCCGCTAGTTTGGGTGATTCCATGTTCAAGGCACTTTTAAAGGAAACAAGGCAGTGAGCTCCAAAAGACGTGCAGCGGCCACTGGAAAATTCCAAGCGCCCGCTACACTCCACTCTTCTAATACTGTAGTAAACAACCTAAGTGCAGCGGCTGTTAGCCCCATCCCAACGCCCGCTTGCACTTCCCCTGTTTTGAGGCAGAAGCATCAAAGAAGGTTGTAACGGCCGCTGATGGAATCCCAGGGCCCGCTGCATACCAAGTTCAAAAAACATAAGGTTTAAATGGCTTGTTGCATACGTTAAATGCAACCGTGATTCCTACGAAATTGAGTTATTTTTTTATTTTATTTTTTAAATTTTTTTTTTTTTTTGTTTTGGCTTTAGCTTAGTTGTTGAAATATTTCCATCTTAGTGTTTACTCGAGGACGAGTAAAGCTTAAGTGTGGGGGTAATTGATGAGCCCATATTTTTAGTTTGTTTTTAATGCTTTGTGTATGTAATTTAGGTCATTTGCCTTAGTTTCTACATTACTTTGAGCTTTAGGTGAAGTCTAGAGTTTATGTTAATGAACTGATTCAAATTAGTGGTTATAGATCTCTTCAAGAGATTTCTAACGATAGGTCATATGCCCATTTTCGCCAAGGAACGAGAGAGTTATGGCCATTTTAGTCTGAACTGTGCTTGCATTCTACAGGGGGCGCGCCCAGCGCCCTTGAAAGCGCTCCCATCGCCCCATAAGGTGCTGCCTGCGCCAATACCAGCATTTTCAGCTAGTAATTAACCTTGAAGAAGGTGCGACCCGTACCTATAGGTATGCTGCCAGCGCCCCTCTGTTCTGAGAATTGAAAATTTGAAGCTAAGGCATAGGCGCGCCTAGTGCCCCTGTGTGAACAGACTACTATGTTTTGCAGACCTTCTGATCCACTTGAGCTACCTTTACCACTTCATTTTTGCTTTTTGTTGTGCATTATTGGTAGGATATTTTTGTATTTAATTGTTCAAATTGTCCACTTGCCTTATTATTTTTCTATAAATAAGGCATTAGATGAGCTTTTGTATGGCTATGCTTGATCACTAAGATCATTCATCTATAATATTTATTTCTTCTCTTTTTCTTTTTCTTCTTCTTATTCTTCTTTCTTTTATTTTTCACATCTTCACTTGAGAATGAAGTTCTTCTATTGGAATGTGGAAGAATACTATTAACAATGTTTATTTAAGAATCACTTCTTCTACCATCTTTTACTTAATTACTATGTAATTTTGGTTTAATTTTATGATCTTAAACTTACCTTAATTTGGTGATCTCCTAGTTAATGAAGGTTGATGGTCTAAAGCTGATTTTTGGAAATGCAAGCGTATTCTTGGTAAACTTAAATCTATGAAGGAACCAAGTTCCCTTAAATTCAACTTATTTTTCACTGTGTATTATTTGAACAATTAGTGTTAGGTAATTTACGATTTATCTTGCCTAACTAAACTAACTGAAAACTGAGGATGCGATCCTTAACGAGATTTAGTCAAGTAGTTGAGTAGAGTTGGAGTTGTTCAACAAGTAAACTTGTTTTGAGCATATTTCCACCGAACCAATTTTAATTTTCCTTATTTAATTTTTGTTTTAGCTTAGATTTGTTCACCAAACCACCCCCTCTCTTTGTTCTTGATGTTGAATAAATGAAAGCATTAGCTCAACCAAAATAGATGAAATGATCGATGATGTCAACCCTGTTCCCCGTGTTCGATAACCCCCACTCCTACTACAACGAGGGTCTTATTTATCTTATAGACCGAAAAAACCTCTTCGTCATTAAGCCAAGAGCTGGAGCACGATTGCATAAGTATCGCAAGCCAAGGCACGCACGCGGGCGTGAGCCAGACCCAACGCGACCTGAGCCCGCGTGGGCGTGACCTGAGCCCTCGCGGGCAGGACCCTAGTCACGTAGGCGTGAGAGCCCTCCACGCGGACGCGATAGAACCTGCTTGCACCTATAGGTTTTGTTGCGGATGGAGAACTTAGCGCTGGCGCGATACTTTGGTCTCTGTCCGCAATAACTTTTCGGGGATGATGTTTTACGAGTAATATGTGATCTTCGCCCTTGATAACTTAGAGATTGGTGACCTAGATTAGAAGCCACATTAGCGATTGCTTAGTCTTTAAATAGTTTTATTTGCCTCATTTCTAATCATCTTTTGTAGAAATGAATTTAATGATGAGATTTCTCTCTTCTTGGTGCTTAGTGAACCTTTCCTTGGTGGGTAATGAAATCTTGCAACCATAGTGATTGTAAGTCTTTTTCTATTCTCTAACCTAGTGATTTTGAGTAGAAATTGTTTAGTTCATGATTTTAAGTCCGTGGTGAGCTTATTTCAATGTTCATATCATGTTTTTATGATAGTTTTGATAGTGTTATAGTTCGGTTTTCCAAGGGCTACAAATTTAGTTCTCTTTATGTAGATTTTGCATGGTTTTGACACCCCATCCTACATCACGTTTTCTCCTCCCATAACCATAATTGCCCAATAATCCTATTTGATGTCATTCTCTCAATAGTAGATAAAATCTGTCAAATTAAAAATAAAATAGGATAGCTTTATTTGCCTCATTCGCAACCACTTGTTCGTTCATTTGGTATATTCATAACTCTTTAGTTTCATTAATGAACCTTGCTTTATCCAACATATTGATCGGGGCTTAGGGGTCGTTAGTTCCTAATCCGGTCAAAAATAATTACCCTAGGCTAACCTAACAAGTAGTATAGGAAAGTAAGGGGTCGAACCACAAGAAACTAGCGGATTACTTAGTCAAGTTATTGAGTGAAAAGGGGGTTTTTAATAAAGAGGAAAGGTGATTAAACTACTTTAACTAATTAAATCTAATTAAATAAATTAAATTAAAATGAAGTAAAATCAACGATTAAAGGGCACTAGGGAAAGGGGGAAAACGTGATATTCCAAAAAATCAAGCACGGAGCAACCACATAGCAAGCATAAAATCAATTGTTTCAAGCAAGGAGATTAGTTTATGCAAGAGGGCTTAGATTTCTCAGCCGACCCACTCACACAACATCTCAACCTAGACCAAACCAAACACCATGGATCGAATCGCTCGGTAGACTAGATCTCTCATTCTCTACCTCGCTCGCAACCCGGTTCGAATTACTCTACACCATTCCTAACATGTTATCTCTAACCTCATGCTTAGATTTCTCAACCACACTTAGTTAGTCCAAGATTCTATCCTAGAAGTTGGCCAAACTCCTAATCTAGCATTTCAATCCATGTTCGAAAACAAACATCAACAAATTATTTCATACCAAACTAACAATTACTCCATGTTCAACAATCAAAATACCATCATTTTCCCCCTCCCCTAGCTAGAAATCTAGCCTAGGAGAGGGATGTTCATACTAACAAAAACCATAAATAGACCAAACATGATAGAAGAAGTAGAGAAGCTAATAAACATAGAAAATAACAACTAGACTTGCAAATACTACTTCAAAGATTTAAACTTAAAATCACAAAAACAATGAACAAGAGATTATAGCTAATGACAAGTAATAGCTCAACAAATAATAACACACAAATGATGAACAAATAACAAAGAAAGAAAGATAAGAAATGTTACCAAACTAGAAGATAGAATAAATGGATTGATTGCAAATGAAGAAGAAATTGTAGATGATTTCAAGCTAAAACTATTAAAACTCTTGTGTTTCTCTCTCTAAAAATACTGAAAATAATGCTAAGTTCTTGATATTTTTCGTGCTTTGTTCAACCTAGAAGAGTTGGTGTATTTATATATTACATGAGAGAGAAGGGGAATATTCAGAATAAATGAGCCGCTGCAGGTGGGAGCGGACGCTCTGAGGGTCGAGAGCGGACGCTCCACTAATACGACAAATAGATGAGCTGACAATGAGTACCACGAGCGGACGCTGAGGAAGGGGAGCGGACGCTCCATGCATGGCGAGCGAATGCTCCATGGGTTGGAGCGGACGCTCTGGCCTTTGCTAGCAGCCAATGCCTCTCTGATCTAGGTCGAGCGGACGCTCTGAGGGTAGGAGCGGACGCTCGGTGGTACTTGGGCGTGCTGAGGCTGGGTAAGGGGAGCGGACGCTCCAAGGGTTGGAGCGGACGCTCTAGCTCCAACAAGAAGCTCCTGCATCTTCGACAAGCAGTCCGAGCGGACGCTCAAAGGGGGTGGAGCGGACGCTCGGCGTTGGAGCTGCCATTTCATTCCACTTCAAGCTTTGAATTGTCACTCCCGGGCTCGAGCTTCGCACACAAGGCTCCGAATGCTTTGGCGTGGACATGAAACAACTCATGCAAAATATCAAAGCACTTGTATTCTCATTTACTCTCAAAAATGCATAGAAAATACCCAAAAATGAAACGAGATCCAAATCTTGGTAACATGTAACGAGTGGAGGAGAAACCAATTAAAAATGCACAAATATGGGCAAAACAAAGACTAAAAAGGATGAAAAATGACCTATAAGATGGTGCTCAAATGCACAGATCACATATTACTTGTCAAATGTAACGCTCCGACTTCTAATCCATTTAGGTTAATTAAGAGCGAAATTCTAATTAGTCAGCGTTTCACATGCTGTGTTTCTTAGTTGGGAAACACAAGGCACAAAAAATAACTTAACTTAATAATATTATATTAAAGAAACATAAGTCTTATAATAAGCTAAAATATTTAGTTTACAAACCAACATAGTTAAAGAACCCAAAGCTAGAGCTTAACACAAATTTTATCTAATGTTGTTGTAACACCCTGACTTTTACAAAGTAACGAAGTATGATATAAAGCCGAAATGCACTCTAACGAAAACATGAAATAATAAAAACTTTAAACAAAAATCTCATACATCATTATTAATACTCCAAAAATCAACATAGTTCAAGTACAACTACATCCCAAAACATCCAAAGTATCACAACTGCCATAGTACTAAACTGAAATACTAAACAACATAGAAAAAAAGTCTAATTCTAACTACAATCTCGCAGACACACACGCCTAGGCCCGGCCAAACAGAACAATAGCTACTCAACATCGTCACCGGAAAAATATGGAGTTCTACCATCAGTGGCGAGTAACTAGACTGTCCCATTCAAATAGGGAACTCAAGCATGCAACATAAGATAGACAAAGCCACACAAACTAACACATAGTCACATACCTAGCATCCAATCGTAGCGGAAACAAACATATCATATCATAATACAAAATCTAAATCAGAACTTATTCAAAACATTCTTTCCAAAAAAAAACGAATAAAAGAACAACAGAAGTACTAGGTGTCCGCAGCCGAAACTGCAAATATCAGAATTCGACCACTTTGTGTCCTTTCCTCCAAAACCAAGTACAAAAACCAAAACTGAATTCGAAAGACCAAACTAACGAAACACATACAACACATCATATCATATCATCTTAAACTTATGACAGTACCGTCTATGCTTGTTGGTCAATCTTTGCGTCTCCCAACTTCCCAAACACATGCCGGGTCAACCCTTGCGTCTTCCCATAGTCCTCCTTTGCAAGAACTCTGCCTAGGTATGGACAATACCCCTGGACTAGCTACTCATATTTCACTAAATAAATGACAACACATGTTAGGACACTGACTACCCCACGATCGAACATAAGGTAGTGACCTCGACTTAACCCTTCTTAGCTACTCGTGTTTCATTAAGTTAGGTGACTAACTTTTCAAAAATAAATTTGACATCTTATCGACACGATCATCAAGACCGATGCAAAACTTAGAAATCATAAATTTAAACCATCTTAATTCGAAAATCCAACCAAGAAACCTTCGTAAAACAAGAACTTAGATAAACCTTGAAAGAACGTAAAAACTTAACAAGATTCATTTTCAAGAGCATCCAAGAACCAACAAGAATCATCAAGAATATTCAAGATTCATCAAAATAAACCAAGAACTTCAAGAATCATCAAGAAAACCATCAAAAACTATTCAAGAAACATTTTAAATAAAATCTTTAATTCAAGAACCATAAAGAATCAACATAAACTTATCAAAACTCTTATGAAATCACACGTGAAATTCACGAAAATATAAGGCACCACAACAACCAATTCTTAAACAAAGTTCATACATGAAACCAAATAAAACATCAAAGCACTATCATAGAATCATCAAAAATTAATGAAAATCAACCTATACTTCACGAAAAATCCAACCATTCATGAACAAAAATTCAATCATCATTCATGATCAAAGTAAACAAGAAATCTAAACATGAATTCTAAACATGCTCTCTATATTATATTACATGATCAAATTACATATTTAAGTGAAATAATCTAGTTACCTGGAATAAATGCGGTAACTACAAACAATAACGAAAACAAGAAAGAACAATATGCAAAACGACACGAACAACACACGGCCACCATGAGACCACCACTCGAACCACCGTTCAGCACCAGTTCACACACGAACAATATGCCTAACTCATTTAATTATGTTTAATGTAATTCACGTAACTTAATTAAGTTACTTTGGCCATTACTTAACCAGTTCAATAGGTTTTTGATTTTTTAATTTGTAATGGGTAGATTGGATACAAAGGTTAGTTTGTTTTTGAATTACTCAAATGTGGGTTTATTATTTACGGAGGTGATAAAAGTTGGTTCATTCATATCAATTTTACCAAATAAATAAAAGTTTAGAAATTTAAAGGCTAAGGGAAGTAGGGTTAGGGGATAGGGTGAAGGAACTAGACAGCATCATCTTCATTATCATCGTTCTTGTTCTCCTCTACATCTTGTTCTTGAGCCTCATCTTCATTTGATTTAAGAACCATTTCTCATGTTTGTTCTTGAGGGCTTGCAGTCCTCAGTCAAGAAGAACCAATCCTTCCTTGAGTTCCTTGGTGAGCAGATTAGAGGACATAAACAAGTTCCCCAGCACAGATTTAACATCCCTCATTCTTGAAGACAAATCATTCTGAGATGCCATCATCTTAGCAACTATCCCTTTGATGAACTCTAGTTCCTCCATAACAAAGGCAAAGGAACTGAACCCACCAAAACTTAATCCTGCTTCAAGCACCCTCTTAGCAGCAGTTTCCTTCTCATCAGTTTCCCCTTCATCGTCATCAATGACTACATGACAAGTTGTAGGTGTGGCACAAGGTTTTGTTGCCAACCTCAAACTCTTCCTCTTCTTCCCTTGAGTGCTCTTTGCACTCCCTTTCTTCTCTTCAACCTTCTTTCCCTTATGTTCCTTCTGTTCTTCCTCTTCCTTCTTCTGTTCCTCCCCTTCGACATCTTCATCATCATCAGTTGTTTTCACCTCAACCTCTTCTTAATACACCCAGGCCTTTGGAGTCTTTTTAACTAAAAATTCAGTCTTTCCATCAGTTGAATGAAATGTTTAGTTTGTAGTTTGAGGTGCTCGAAATCTGTGACATTGATAACATAACTCTCAAGAAGATTCATGATGAGGTTTGAATATCCACATAGTTATCATTTTTTATACAATGGGAGAGGTGTTTGATCATTAAGGAAGGAAAGTTGATTTTAATTTAGTTTTCAAGGCAATACATCAATATAGCATAAATATAATTTGCCTCGTTCCTATGTTGAGAACGAGGAACAAGAGCTTGAAACACAAAATGAAACGTAATCTTTTGAATTGGTGAGAAATTTTTGTGGTTTGTTTTAACTAATCTAGCCTATCCACCAATTGATTATACAATTTCTCCTATTTTTACTCCATTAACATCCTCCATAGCCGTACCTTTGAAGTATGAATCAAAACCCTCATTAAGAACTTCAAATGCCTCACCCAAATCATCAACATCAAACACAATTTCTTTCTTTTTGGCAACACTCTTGCAAATTCCATCCTCATAAGTGAAATTCGAACAAAACTCTTTCAATAAACCATAAGCTAACACATTATCATAACAAACACTAAATAACTTAACCCGGCCTTGAAATTCAAGAATATCAATTAATTCATCACACTTACTTACTCTAAACCAACCGAGATTGATGCACAAGCCTTCCAAGAACTTCTCTGACCTAGCTTTGATCCTTTTAGCAGCCATGGTCTTAGTTTTGGGAATTGGTTACCCAAGTTCTTCCCAGTCATCTTCGAGTTCCTCTAATTTCCCTTTATTCTTTTCTTTCGACTCGACAGATCCAACCTTTGATTTTTCGCCACCCTTTGTTCCACCATTTTTTCAGCAAGCAAATTAGGACGAGTTTGAGAGTTCTCGTCAGTTTCCATTGGAGAATTTTATCGGTAGATGGCTTGAATTGGTGAAATATCCATTGGAGAGAAAGGTGAGAGTATGTTAGGTTTTAGTTCTCTTAGGGTTTGGAAGCTTTGTGGAGTTCGAGTGAGTGATGATTGAGAAATCTGGCCATTTATGTAAATTCGAACAAGTGGACCTTTGAGGTGCTTAATTTAGTTTCAGATTTTGGAAAGGGTGTGACTTTACCACTTATTAAATGATTCTTTGTACCACGTGTAGAATTAAAGAAAGAACTCTTGAGTTCATTAAATAGGCACGATGAATTCGACTTTCTAACTTTTAAAGTGAAAAAGTACGAAATTTTTTTCATTTAAAATAGGGAATTTGTTAATTTGGGCCAAAAAAATTATTTTGTGGGTTTGATAGACTTAATAAATATTTTGACTTTGAAAAGAATAAGTCGATCCAAATTAGATGGAACTAATACAAAACAAATTGGGCCTAATATTTTAACAATTAAAATTATTATCCTTGTCTCACTAATTTATTTAATTCAATACTTGCACACAAGAACAAAATTGATCTATTACATGAAAAAGTGTAAATACACGTTGATTTTGTGCATGAGATATGTATACTTAACATAATAAAATAATTTATTTACCTTGGGGGCATGAGTTCCTTCTATTGTAGTTAAATTATCCCAAGTTCCATACGTATCCTTTCATGCTTTTCCCTTATCAGGGGCTTAGTAAGAATATCTGTAATTTGATTATCAGTCTCACAAAAATCAAGTTTAATTAATCCTTTTTCAACATAGTCTTTAAGGAAGTGATGCCTTATATGAATATGTTTAACTCTTGCAAGATGAACTGGATCCTTAGAAATACATATAACACTTATATTATCACAACAAATGGAAATGCAATCATACTTCATACCATAATATCTTACTTTTTGCTTGATCCAAAGAACTTGTGAACAACAAACAACAGCTACCACATACTCAGCTTCAGCAGCAGATAAGGCAATAGTGTTTTGTTTCTTGGAACCCTAAGAAACTAAACATGACTCGAGGAATTGTACTGTTCCAGAGGTACTTTTTCGATTTGCCAAATCACCTGCATAGTCAGCATCTGTATATCCTACTAAGTTAAATGTATCTAGCCACAATTGAAACAGCGAATCGTAGAACCGTCACAACTCTTACCGGGATGAAAGTCTTCCTTGCAGTCTAGACACTTCCCGGTACCTTTGAAATTCTTCACTGGCTCATATTTGGGCTTCTTCGATGTCCAAGCTGAGATGACTGAAGCCTCTTCTTCAACGCTTCTTCTTCCACCCGTGACACCTGAATCTCAAGCGCTACCTCGTAAGCCCTCTAAAATGTAGTAGCACCACTACTGATCACGTAAACATGTCCGTATACGCCTGAATGGATATAGTGCCCTGACTTAGAGTGAGGAACTCCTTTTTTTTCTGCAAGCGGAGTGCGTTGGGATAATACCTCTCCTGTAGCTTGTCTGTGAAGTCCGACCAGTATATGTGACAGATCAACTCAGAATTAGGGTTGACCGTGTTCCACCAGTTATCGGCCTCGCCCTTAAGGTAGTATGCTGCTATCGATACCCTTTCCTCTTTGGTGAATCCCGTGGCATCAAATAACTTCCCTATCTCCCGAATCCAATTCTCTAGGATCATCGGGTCAGCTTTGCCCTCGTAAGTGGGAGGACGATGACGTGCAAACCTATCAAAGGCATTCATCCCTCCAGATGAAGACACAAACTTATGTGCTAGTGTGAGAATGGAAATGGTGAAAGTAAATCTAAACTATTACAAAGTAGAGTCGATAAGTAACTTGACTTATTTCCGAGCGGGTATGTACTCTTTCCGATGAATCTCTCTTTGGAGCATTTTTAGTTCTATGTTTGTTGTTTGTGCCTACCTCTGGAAATTTCGAGGATGAAATTTTCTTAAGGAGGGGTGACTGTCAGTGGAGGTCCTACATAAGGACAACCTGGGGCACTGAACCCAGGATTAATTTGAAATTTTATTTAAGAAATTCATATAATATTAGCAATTGATGATGGCCCTTCAATCTTTTTCTAATTAAAGTCTGAACTTCTGTAGTTTTCTTCCTTTATATCTTCCACAAATTTTATAGCTAATAACCTTAATGTTATGGTATTGAAGAAAGTGTTGTTTTTTTTTTTTGAGAATGAATACCATTTATTATTTATTAATACAATGAAGATTGTAATGATTAGAAATACGACATGGCAAGGATTTGGTAATAAAACTACCATATTATAATTTTTTTGAGGAGTTTCTTTTCCATCTGAAGCATCAAACATATATTAAGCAAAGAAGTTAAGATTGATAAGGCAAAAATTTTGACAAATGGCTAAAACTGGTCAACGTGGATGAGCCAATTCATGCAATCAAGTAAGAAATGATGGCAAGTGAAGAAAAAATGGACTTTTATATATTTAAAAAATAAAAAAATAAACCTATAATCCCCACTTTCACCTATCTTCCGTAAAAAAAATTCCAACTTTTATTTTAGTCACCCTTTTTTTTTTTACTCATTGCATTTCATTAACAAATACGGCTATTAAAAAAAATAAGAAAATAGAAGTTTTGATGATTTTTTTATTTGACAAGAGAAGTATGGATTATTTTTCAAACATACTATCAAAAGTTGGGATTAATCCAAGACAATAAGTAATTTCTGTACATTTTTTTAATTTACGCACCTCATTCTATATGTTAAGTAATATATTCATTTTTTTAATCTTTTGAAATGTAATGAATTATAGAGAGTTCGTTTGTGGAAAAAACATAGTATTCGTTACAAGTAATAGTGACCCACCATTCTAAAAATCTTGGGACCGCACTAGTGATTGTAATATCTCTAGTTTTTTTATATGATTTATGATATTGTTTTTATATTTAATATTATGTCTTTGCTTTGTTTTATTTTATTTTTGGGTTGTTTTAATTATTGGGCTTAGATTTTATTAAGTTAGAATTAATTGGTCTAATTAGCCCAATAATTCCCCCTTGGCCAATCATTATATGGGATAAGTGCCCGTGATTTTGGCTCCTTCTCTTGGCCACTCATCTATAAATATGAGTGCAGTTGAGAATTTAGACTTGTTGATTCATTTTGCCAAATACTCTTACACCACTTTAACACATTCAACTCCATCTTTCTCAATCACCACATACTCCATAAATAACCCATTTTCTCCATTGAAATTCCATTAACATCTCCCACTTCAACTTTCAAGATTCTTATATCATTAAACTACATTTCTTGTGTAGTTTCATATTTTTCAATTAATTCTTTCAAGATAATTGGTTCGGATTGATTCCGGGTTGGGTTTGATCGTGGGTCGTGACCGTGTGCTAATCCATTGGTGGCCGTGTTGTGTGTGTGGAGGCCATGTTGGTGTTCATGGTGGTGGACAAGCGATCGTGGCCGTGTGTTCTTGAGGTAGCTGTGTGGGTTGGAATCCGGGTTCGTGCGTGTACGGGTTTGTTCTTACTTTGATTTTCGGTGATGCGATTATCAAGGTAACTAGCTGTTTTATCTAGATTTGGTAGTCAAATTCACATAGTACAACATAGGTTTAATATTGAAAATATAATTTTATATGATGTTTAATTCATGGATTTATGTATGATTGGTGTTCATGTGGTGAATCATGCAATTCTTTATTTTATGATTTAATTTCTTTAAAGATTGTTGACCGATTTTATGATGTTAGTGAATTTTATGAATTTAATTCTTTGTGAATCCTGATGAAACTTTGATTGAAGCTTCTATACTGATTACAATTGATCCCTTACTTATTCCATGGACAATATCGTCCTTTGAGTGCTTAAAACAGTCAAATTTTTGAAACCGGTAAATCTGCCCAGTTTTAGCATTCAAATTTATTAGTGTACCAAATCAAGTCCGAATGCTAGGAAAATTTAGCTGAACGTCAGAATTAGTATAAAGTAATCATGCTAAAATTTCATTATTTTTAGAGTTAGTTTACTATGTCAAACAATTCTGAAACTGATCCAGCACGAATCTGACCAGTTAGTTATAAAATTCTTTAAAATTAGTAAATGTTGTTATTTTTGGTTGAAACTCACGCATGACAATCTTGGTATCCAGTACTAACTATCACGAAAATTCTTAGTACGTTCGAGGTCTTTAAATGGTGATTCTTTAATTTCAATTGAATAAATCAGATTCTGTTAAAAGGTGTAAATTTATGATTAAAAATAATTGCAATGGAATTTGGGTCAAAGCTTTGGAATCGAAGGTTTAAGGTTTAGCCTAACTAAAATTGGTTAAATGACTAAAGTTCGTACCTTAATGAATTATAGTTAATTAAGTTTTGAATATACTCAAGAGGGGGTGCGGTGAATTAAGTATTTGGTATATCGATTACCGATTTTAAATTTTTCTGTTTCTTTAGGGAGGAACCAGTTGGGCTGGTTCCTGCAGCGGAATGAAAGAACGTAAACAGAATAAAAAGTGCACCAAATTTAAGGAGGTTCAACCCAACTAAGGCCTACGTCCTCCTACCCTATGTATCATATTAAATCAACTCAGAAATAACAAGATTACACACTCTCGACTGTCCCTTATTCAACAAATTAGTCCCCTTACTCAACTCTGAGTGGATTCTCTCGTGTTTAAAATCTCAAACACACCCCAATCTTCAACCCCTTCGTTATTACAATGTTTTTTCACTCTGATTTTCTTTCTCACAAAGATTAAAGAGTAAAGTTGCAGCTCTTAGAGATTTGTGTTCTTGCTCGATAAAGACTTTACGTGTGGTGTGAATATTTCTCTTAAAATAATTCTCAATTCTTGCGTTAGAGATTCGTGACCAATTGATAAGAATTGTTACGTATTTATAGGATTATTAATTCCCTCATAAAACCCGCCAACCTTGGGCTGTGATTTTCTAAAAGTTTGTTATAATAAAAGATCTTCTCATTATTTAGAAAACAACCTCTAAATATTTAACAACCCATCAATTGTCTTTTAATTTTGAACTCTAAAGCCCATTAAAAAAACGTGGGGCAAAAATCCTATTTTTCGAAAACTAAAAACAGCTCGTAGAGGAACTAGTCCCTAGACCTGTTTCCCTACAAAGTAGTGTTATGAATATTATAACTTTTGAGTATAATATTCATAATACCTCTTTATTCACACACAAACATTTATAAGGTCTATCAAGCATTCACACAAACATTACACGAAGATCTATTGTTCACAAAATAAGATCCTAATCTATCTTCATGTATAACCAAGTCTTGGAAGTCTTCTTAGAATATCTTCATCTTTGAATCTTGACCTTAATACTTGAATAATCTCATACTTACTACACAATTAACAAGGTAAAAGTACAGCAAGCATACAAGGCTTTTTTAGTACAACTCAGGGTACACTATAACTAGTTGCTTACCAGTTTACAAAATAAATCACAAAACATGTTCCCTGCAAGTTAGACATGTTGCATAACCAAGAATATTATATATTACACAACAATCATAGGAACTGATCCTAGCTGGAGTTAAACAACTACATAACTCTATAAGAATCAACTGTTCCCTGTTCAGTGTTTGTCATCATTCAAAACACAAAGGTACTCAACAAATTCCCCCTTTTTGATGATGAAAAACTTAGACCATTCTATTGAAAATCACGCAACCAACATGTTAGTAACAGAGAACACCAATAACAACACTCCAAGTGTAAAACTTAAAGTGTTCACACATACTCAAAATGAAACACTTTGACTGATTCAATTTGTTTCCCAGAAAAATAAAATTGCTGAAAATAAAACTACTAAACTAAAACTAAGAAGCACGTTTTTTTTTACTCAACCTAAACTATACTAAAACAAATTAAACTATTAAAAATATCTAATGACTTAATTTAAACAAATGAGACCTAGGCTTCAACTCCTAACTACTTTCCCCTTTTGGCATCATTAAAAAGTATCTCAATACATAAAGATTATACACAAGTTATTGTAGCAATCCAAAAGAATGATTAATACCATCAATCAGATAAGCCGTGCTGCAAAATACAGTTAGTTAAGCAACTCACTATCCATAAACCAAAAGATTAGAAAGTTTCGATACACACACAACACAATTATGAAAACAGAATCCAAAAACGTACAAACCAATTGTTCAAGGACTGGGGAAACAGTGTAACAAAAAGCAGTTATAAAAGAGTTTAAAAAATAATGGGGTTGGGGGAAGTCAAAGAAAAGACAGAGTCATCATTCATCCTCATCATCATCATTCTCATACTCATCCTCTGGATCCTCAGAATCATCCTTCTTGCTTGAAGACACATCATCATCATCATCATCTTCTTCTTCAGATTCTTCTTTGGTGGAACCAGCAGCATAAGGGACCTTGGCCTTAACGTTAGCGAACTCTTTTTCCAGTGAAGACACCCACTTCTGATAACAGGTGGAGAATTCTTTAAGTAGGTCCATCATCTTGTTCAAGGTTGCATCCTGGGAATCCAACCTTTTCATCAAATCAGAATATGTGCTGGTTCCTACTGTGTT
Source organism: Salicornia ramosissima (assembly GCA_951394345.1). Lineage (NCBI taxonomy): Eukaryota > Viridiplantae > Streptophyta > Magnoliopsida > Caryophyllales > Amaranthaceae > Salicornia > Salicornia ramosissima. Next base: position 33,678,706 of record OX596237.1, read on the forward strand.
CTTCTTCTTCTTCTTAGCAGGCTTAGGATCATTCTATTCTTGTTCCTCTCTGAACCTGATTTCCTCATGATCCACATCCAAGACCTTTTGCTTTAGGATAGTATTTGTGAAGACTTGGATGGGCATCATGTCACCAGAAAAGTTGAGGAATGTGCTGGTGAAGACACTAGTAGAAAAATCGTCATTGGATGCGGGGGTTTTAGGCTCTTTGGATACGGTTCAGCCCTGCAGCCAATGTTGTAGCATCCATTCCTTGGAGGGATACTGTGATGGGGGCGCTAGGCGCGCCTTCTTCTTGATGCTCACTGCAATGGGGGTACTGGCAGCGCCCTCTGAGGCGCGGGGCGCGCCCCTGTAGATTGTCTGCGCAGCTCGGACTAAAATAGCCATAACTCTCTTGTTCCTTAACGAAATAAGGCTTATGACCTACCGTTGGAAAGCTCTTGAATAGAGATACAACCTCCAATTTGAATCACATAAATCCAATGAGTATATTGGGAGATATTTCTATTTGAAGTTGGACTTACTGCATTTGAAGGTTCACAATAAGGCTTTTCTTTCCCTCTAATGCTTAATGATTTCTTCAAGTGTTCTTGGCGCATGATCAATGACTCCAAAAATTCTCCTAATGATGTTTCGTAGCTCAAGACTACAAGAACACATAAAACCAAACCGCAACTACAAACTACACTTATCCTAAAAAGCATTAAAAACTGTAAATTGCACTACAACTTTACATTTCAAGCTAAACTCTCGTTTAAACTCAAAAGTAAAAAAATGTGCAATCTTATGCTAAACTAATTACATAAAGGAACTAAAAAGAAGTTAAATAACTCGTACAAACTGGACACATCAATAAGTGAGAACTTACCTCTAGAGGACATGATTCGGTTTGTCGGGGAACATGTAGTCAAGGTGCGCCATTGACGCTATTAAAGCGCCTTTAACGCTACCGAAATCATGCCTTGATCGAGGCTCTAGTGCTTCACCCTAACTAGCTACGGGTCCTACTAAACACAAAAAAGTAATCGGACCCAAAGGGTCTAAACCCCCCCAATCTAGGACGAAAGTATTGTCCCGAGGTTGTGGGTGGAGAGGTCTAGATCTCGGGGTCATCCTGGGGGGAAGGCAAGGGTGTCGGAAGAAATGACCTTCCGACACATGATAGTCGTACATCTGGTAAGTCTGTATACGGAGATGGCTCCAGTCAAAACTCATCTTCGTAATGTTAGCATTAATGGACGCAAAGGCAGCGTTTTTCTGCTGGGATAGGGCCTCAAAGGCGGCCGCTAACTCAAATTGCGCCTAGGGTGGGATGGTTTGTGCTTGTGGTGGTTGTGGTTCTGGTTGTTCGACTTCCTCATGAACAACAACCGGGGGCCCCTGAAATACGTCTATGTCACACTGGACTACGGGCTCCGCGGGAATTCTAAAAGGGTTTTCTCGATCTATCCTAGTTATCTCGGGATTAGGCAAGTAGTGGTGGTGTCTCCTGCGGACAAGGACACTTAGTGTGCTGTCCCGGCTGGTGTTCTTGATGAAAGCTTGGTTGAGGAAGTCATATTTGTCAAAGTACCGGGTTTCAGAAAAGTTTTTCAACTGGTCAATGTAATGCGAATACCCTAGTTTCCTAGCTATAATAGTGACAAAGCCGCCCAAAGTGATATCAATAGTCATCTTGGGGTCTCTTGTTTGGGCAAGCATACGCTTGACCAACATGTGACCCGTGTTCACCTTAACCATTCGGAGATGGAGTTGTTGCTAAGTAAAGCAACTCTTCCTTGTTGATCTTCCCAACCTCCTTTTTGGAGAAGATTGAGTAGGTCAACAACCAATGGAACAGCCGTAGGGCAAGGTAATGGATGGCGCTGGCAACCGCCCAGGTAGAATCAAAATGATCCTCACCCGTAATCGCATGCCAAAAGGCAAGCGGGTTAAAGTTAGGATAGTTTTTCGCACTAAATTTGATGATGGGGTTAGCCGGGTCACAACCTAGAAATACATTAAGCTGGGTAATGGTAATGGTATGACGGTCATTGTACAGTCGGAAAGAAAGTTGGTATTCCGGTATAGCAGTGGTGGACGCTATTTCGGTGTAGGTCAAAGTACTAAGGAACTCATAGGCCAAGGGTGGGTAAGTGTAATCGGCCATGTTGGGGTCACTCAAATTTTGCCAGCCGAATTTGGTGAAAAGGGTTTGCATTTCCCTGGTGATGTGCAGCGCCAGACAAGGGCATGCATCATAGAATTGGGTAGGGCAAAATGTCCGCCTCATGAGGTTGTAATGTTTGGCCCTATTGGCCTGTGGAATCCTAGTGGGGGTGGTGTTTATGGTGGATCATTCTGTTGATCTGGGTGTGAGGTACCGGGTTGGTCATTCCTGTTCTTTTTACAGGGTTCAAAAATGATTATGCAAATTAGGTCCAAAAACTAACTAAAAAAATAATTTCACCTAAATTACTTCCCTAACTAGTCAATGAACAAGAGGCCTAAACCCAAGTGCCTCAAGTTCACAAAATCACAACAGAAAAATCACGCAACACAACTCCAAGTCACAAAAACAACTAACACAAAACAAAACAACAATCTAAGACTACAAATAGGGACTCAAATATTTAACAAAACAATTGCACAAATTAAAATTCACCCTAAAATTCGAATTGAGTTTAAAAAGAAATTAGTTTTTAGAAAATACCAAACTAAGAGTATGAAAATACTCTAGATGATGCCTCTTGTTGTAATTTTTGATGAAATGAGTCCTTAAGCAACCCTAGAACCGTGCCTTGTTCGTGCTTTTCTCCTTTTTTAAAAAAATTTCGAACGTAGGGTTCGAATTTGAGGAGAGAAAATGAGAGAGAAATGTGATGGAATGCAAGAAATGGAGTAATGGAGTGAAGAGGATGATGAATGATGAAGATTTGAGTGAGTTTGAGTGAGAATGAGTGAGTTTGAGTACTAGGGCTTGAGAGAGAAGTAGAGAGAAATCGTGTTTTTGTCGGTGTGTTTGCTCGTGAAAATGACGAAATATTACTTCTCATTATTTATATAAATTGACCACAGCGGTCGCTGACTTACTCCAAGCGGCCGCTGACCCTCTTCAAAATGTTTATTCCTGTTTTTAAGAAACCCATCAGCGGGCGCTGAAAATGGGCCTGCGCCTGCTGCAAGCATTTTTTTTGCTCACTGCATCAGGCTCAGCGGGCACTGAAATTTTTCAAGCAATCGCTGAGCAACTTCGAAATGCTACTGACTATTTTCAAGAAGGCCCATCAGCGGGCGCTGAAAAGGGCCAGTGCCCGCTGCAAGCAAATTTTTAGCTACTATGGGTTTTTAACCTGAAATCTCAGTGGACGCTGAATTTGGGACAGCGCCTACTGCAATCTAGTTGTTGGTCACTGGAAGAATTTGAGAATTGTGCAAGCGAGCGCTGATGGATTTCCAGCGGCCGCTGCACCTGACCTGTAGCCAAAATTGCAGCAAAACAAGCTCAGAAATTGTATCATAATTTGAAGTTTGGAACATCTTCTCTTGATTGCACACTAAGGGATTCATCAACATGTATAGGAGACTAAAAAGACCAAATGTACACTCATTGATGTATTCGAAAGTTGCGATATAGGAAATCTCTCGTTTTGTTTTAACTCACCCTTGATATATTTTTGAGTGCTCTTTTTTTCCAACACACATTCATGGATACATGGAAAGCTCACATATATGCACAAATATGTGAAGGCACTACTCAATCTTTTACCTCATCAATTTTTTTAAAATTTATTTAGAATGCAAGGAAATAAACTATCCTAAAAAGCAATTAATTGAGGGTTGCCTCCCACAAGCGCTTGTTTAACGTCCTGAGCCTAACAAACGAGTTGGACATAGGGACTAAGACATAGAAGAAAAACTATGTCAAAGTCATCCAGCGGGACCAATCGTCGAGGATTAGTAAATAGCCTCGCAAAGCTCGTAAGAGCTTATCAAATGCACTGGCACTCAACTCACTAAAAACCACATAAGCAATGATCAAATTAAGCAAAGGGAACGGTTAAAAAAAGACATCCAATACTTATGTGCGAGTGAGTGCCCACAGGTAGGAAAATAAAAATAAAAACTATTAAAAGAGAAGGAACACCTCCAAACACCTCCCTTGCCTTGGTTTCTGGAAGAGAAACATTGGAGTCAAGACAAGAGATGGTGCCCTCGAATGGGGGTAATATGATCATGGATGGAAGGGGAGTGGGATGTGAATAAACAAGAATAAATCCTCCTAAAAAGGGAATAAGAGAAGGTGGTATAACCACATCCTCCACATTAAGAATGACCTTGTCAACTTAACTCGACTCAACTAAGAAGGCCTCATCCAATACAACATCACATGACGAGACCAGAGGGTCATGATTTTCATCATGATATTGCAAATGAAAATCAACGTCTATGCGAGTTTAGATGGGTTGTACAACAATGAGAGAATATGGATCATAATCATAACTAAAGTCGCAAACAGCGGGCTCGACTTGAAGATTATGCGATGAATCATCGTAATTCACACTACCACCTTGTAAAAACTCATCAAGAACATCCTCTTGCGAGTATTGATGATCAACATCCAAGGTAGGGGTATGAATCAGAAGATGATTAAAGCCATATTCTGCAAACAAGCTCGGCTCGTTACTAAAGTCATGTATCCCTTGGGTAGTCATATTCCACTAATAGGTTTCCTTAGCTAGACACTCGAATAAAAGCCAAGCTTTATCAAGGTCTAAAGCTAAGAATTCTCCATAAGAAAGACACTTAACCCAGTTTCTCATTTCATAGTTCAAACCCTCATACATTACATTACATATATCCCATTTACCAGAATTATAATGAGGAAGAGAGCTTCCAATCCTTTCATAATACATCCAAAACTGTTCATGCTAATATTGGGGATCAATCAAAGAAGTGGCAAGAAGGCCTAAATATTCACGAAAAATAAAAATAAAGAAAAAGAAAGACCTAGAACCATTCTACTCAATCTAAACTAATGGCATTGCCTTCCATGGAAACGACACCAATTTGATAGAGGCATTTTCTCACTAAATAAAAACCCCTGTCGTAGGAAGATGGGGGGTGTCGAACACGGAGAAGGTACGTCGCTCTAGTCTTGGCATGAGCGTCTAACAAGCTAGGTCAAATGATAGTCGTAAGAGGTGAAGAGAACTAAGGGAACTAACTAAAACTAAACTATGAAAACAAGAATAAAAGGGACTAGGGTAAGAGATCCACGACTCATACCACCATGAATTATGAATCAATCAAAACTTAGACTTAGGTCATGGATAAGGGGAGGTCATTCTAAGATCACACTACTCTTTCAAGGTAGTGTGACGACCGGGAAGTCATACACAAACCTACTTTCTTGGCGGAACATCTAACTATTTATAAGCACAAATCACGAAGAATGATAACTTTCCCTTGATGGAAGGCCCAACTTTCGTGGTGCTTCCATCAATCGGGCAAAAGGAGTCATCACCCACGTTCACCTTTGGTCCATCGGTGGGGATTCTTCTATCAATCTAATGTTAATTAGGCACGACACTCAACATCATCGAACCTTTCGTACCGACATCATCAGAACAAACGCCAAGAAACCATTACACCACAAATATGGAGGATTTGAGAAGTTTCACTCAAACTCTAGAAACTAAATTACTCACACATAATTAAAGAAAGCATAATTAAAAATAAATTAAAACTAAATTTAACTACATAATTAAAACACTAAAAACTACGAACAACAAATAAATAACTAAAATCTAGAAACTAAACTAACAAGTTATTTAACAACTAATACCAAATGAAAACAAGCATCAAAAGAAGAACATGAATCTAAGTACTACAACTACATAAAAACATTAGAAAACAAAAGGAAGATAAAGCATTAATGTACTAAACTACTTGCATAATTTGAAGAACAAGTGATAGAGTTTAGAAGACAGAAAGAGTGAAAAACTAATCTAACTTAAGGCTTTGAGCCTCTAACATCCACTTGCTAGTAAAAAGAGGGGAGAAGAGCACATATAGTTCTCCCAAAAAATCAACCAAAAGAACAGAATAATAAAAATAACGTACAAAAGCGCAACAGCGGATGCTGAGGCAATGACAGCGCCCGCTGAGACCAACTATATTAGGCCTGCAGGCATGAAGACTAATGGCAGCGGCCGCTGAGTTGGGGTCAGCGGCCACTGCAAGCATAAGGTGTGTCATTACCTCAAAACAGGGGAAGGGGACAACGGGCGCTAAGTTGGAATCAGCTTCAAAATCAGCGGCCGCTGGGAATCCATCAGCGGCCGCTGCATGGCCTGTAAAAGTTACTGCCCTTTTCAGCCAAAATAAAGCCTCGAAATAAAATTCATCCCAGCGGACACTGAGGGATTCCCAGCGCCCGCTGAGGCCTTTTTAGCACCAACAATGGCATAGAGGACTTGTGGTTTCCTCGAGGTTCCCGGCTCGCTTCCTCGGGACCTGCAAAAGGAGAAGAAAACACAGAAACAAAGCAAAATAGAGGAAATCACATAGAAAAAGGGGAAGGGGACTACTAAAAAAAAACTCAACTAAAGAGCCTAAAAATGCTAACAAAAATTAAATAAAAATAGAAAATAAATTAATAAAAATTACGAAAAATACTACCTAAATACAGACTATCATGGTGGTACCACCTTCACTTATTCCCTTTTTAATAGGATTCGAACTTGTCTATTAACATCCCACTCCTCTTCCATCCACGCTCAAATCACCCTCATTCGAGGGCACCATCTCTTGTCTTGACTCCAATGTTTCTCTTCCAGAAACCAAGGCAAAGGAGGTGTATGGAGGTGTTTCCCCTATTTTGGTTGGTTCTTCTTTTATTAATTTTCATTTTCATTTTTAAATCGTCCCCTTCTCTTTATTTGATCATTGCTTATATGGTTATCACTGAGTTAGTGACAGTGCATTTGATAAGCTCTTACGAGCTTTGCGAGGCTATTTACTAAGCCTCGGCGGTTGGTCCCGCTGGATGACTTTGACATAGTTTTTCTTCTATGTCTTAGTCCCTCAATTTATTACTTTTTTGGATAATTTATTTCCTTGTATTGCAAAAAAAAAAAAAAAAAATTGATGAGAGAAAAAAATTGAGTAGTTCCTTCACACATTTGTGCATATATTTGAGATTTTCATGTATCCATGAATGTGTGTTAGAAAAAAGGAGCACTCAAAAAAAATATCAAGGGTGAGTTAAAAGAAAATGATTGATTTCCTTGATCGCAACTTTCGAATACATCGATGAGTGTAGTTTTGGCCTTTTTAGGCTCCTATACATATTCATGTATCCCTTAGTATGCAATCAAGAGAAGATGCTATAAGCTTGAAATTCTTGTACAATTTCTGAGCTTAATCTACTGCAATTTTGGCTACCGGTGAGGTGCAGCGGCCGCTGGAATTCTATCAGCGCCCGCTTGCATAATTCTCATAATTTTCCATTATCCTCATTTTTTCTTGCAGCGGGCGCTCGCCCAAAATCAGCGTCCGTTGATACTTCAGGTAATATTTTTCCAATGACCAAAAATTCCCTTGCAGCGGGCACTGTCCCAAATTCAGCGTCCGCTGAGCCTGATTGTTCATTTTTCCAGTAACAAAAATTTCCCTTGCAGCGGGAGCTATCCCATAATCAGTGATCGCTGAGACCCCAGGTCAAATTCTACCAATAACAAAAAATTTGCTTGTAGCGGGCGCTGGCCCATTTTCAGCATTCGCTGATGAGGCTTTTTGAAACTACCTGAATCATTTTAAATTGGGGCAGCGGTAGCTTGGAATGAGTCAGCGGCCGTTGAGGACGATTTATATAAATACTTATATTAGGGCCCGGAATTCGTCATTTTTCACGAGCAAAAACAAAAACCACGAATTCTCTCTGACTTCTCTCTCGAACCCTAGCTCTCATACTAACTAAAATCTCAATCAAACTCACTCAAATCTTTCTTAAATATCTTCTTCTTCACTCCATTACTCCATTTCTTCCATTCCATCACATTTTCCTCCCCTTTTCTCTCGTCAAATTTTTTTAAAAAAAAGAGAAAAACAAGAACAAAGGCACGGTTCTAGGGTTACATTTGGGGCTCTTTTCTTGAATAACTACAACAAGAGGCATCATCAAGAGTATTTTCATACTCTAAGTTTGGTATTTTCTGAAACCCTAATTTCTTACATAGTTCATTTCTAACTTAGTTCGAATTTTAGGGTTAATTTTCAATTACGTAATTGTTTTGCTGAATTTGAGTCCTTATTTATAGTGTTGGATTGTTGGTTTGTTTTGTGTCGGATGATTTTTGTGACTTGGAGTTGTGTTGGTGAATTTTTTTTCCCTGTTGAGAATTTGTGAACTTGAGGCACTTGGATTTAGGCCTCTGGTTCATTGACTGGTTAGGGAAGTAATCTAGCTGCATTTTTTTTAGTTAGTTTTTTGTCCTAATTTGCTTAATCATGTCTGAGGGCCAAAAAAGTAAAAGACATGGCCGACCCTGTACCTCAAACCCAGACCAACAGGATGATACACAACAACCACCACACCCCACTAGGATTCCACATGCTAATAGGGCTAAGTATGATAACCTCATGAGGCAGACATTTCGCCCTACCCGATTCTATGATGCACGCCCTTGTGTGGCGCTGCAGATCACCATGGAAATGAGAACCCTATTCACAAACTTCGGATGGGAAAATTTTACCAACCCCGGCATGGCCGATTCCACTTACCCACCCTTAGGCTGTGTGTTTCTTAGTACCTTGACATACACCGAAATAGAGTCCACCACTGATGTACCGGAATACCAACATTCTTTCTGACTGTTCAATTACTGCCACAACATTACCATTTCCAAGCTTAATATATTTCTAGGTTGTGGCCCCGCTAACCTAATCATTGATTTTAGTGCTAAAAACTTTTTTGACTTTAACCCGCATGCCTTTTGGCATGCGATTACAGGTGAGGATCGTTTTGATTCTACTTGGGCAGTCACCATTTCTATCCGTCACCTTGCCCTACGGCTTTTCCATAGGTTGTTGACCTGCTCAATCTTCTCCAAAAAGGAGGTTGGGAAGATCAACAAGGACTAGTTGCTTTTTATTTACTTAGCATCGATTCCGTCGCCGATTGGTAAGGTGAACACGGGTCACTTGTTGGTCAAGCGTATGCTTGCCTAGACAAGAGAGCCCAAGATGACCATTGACATCACCTTGGGTGGCTTTTTGACCATTATAGCTAGGAAATTGGGGTACTCACATTACATTGACCAGTTGGACAAGTTTTCTGAAACAAGGTACTTTGATAAGTATGACTTCCTCAACAAAGCCTTCATCAAGAACACCAACCGCGACGACACTCTAAGTGTCCTTGTCCGCAGGAGACACCACCACTACTTGCCGAATCCCAAGATAACTATATTAGATCGGGAAAACCCATTTTTGATCCCCGCGGAGCCTGTAGCCCAGCATGACATAAATTAATTTCAGGGCCCCGCGGTTGTTGTTCAGGAGGAAGTCGAACAACCAGAAACCCAACCACCAAAAGCACATCCCATCTCACCCCAACCGCAATTTGACTTTGCGGCCGCCTTTGAGGCCCTGTCCCAGCAGCATAATGCTGCCTTTCAGTCCATTAATGCTAACATTACAGAGATGCGTTCTAACTTGAGTCGTCTCCGTATATAAACCGACTAGATGTATGACTACCATGTGTTAGAAGGTCATTTCTTCTAACACCCTTCCCTCAGCCCCCCCCCCCCCAGGATGACCCCAAGATCTAAACCTCTCCACCAACAGCCTCGGGACGATGCTTTCGTCCTAGCTTAGGGGGGGTTTAGACCCTTTGGGTCAGATTATTTTGTTTGTTTAGTAGGACCCGTAGCTAGTGAGGGTGAAGCACTAGAGTCTCGATCGAGGTATGATTTCGGTAGCGTTAAAGTCGCTTTAATAGTTTCAATGGCGTACCTGCACTACAGGTTTCCCGACAAACCGAATTATGTCCTCCATAGGTAAGTTCTCACTTGTATTTAAGTGGACCTGGGGGTTTAGAACGCTTATGTGTTCTCGTAGTCGTGTTCTTGGGACACAGAAGCTAGCTTGGAGGAGCTGCTCTTGGGTATGTTTAGTTTGTGCTTGCTTGTGGTTGCATTTCGCAGTGTGGTATGATAAATTTTTAGGTCATTGGGGCAAATTCCATACCTTGCTCCCGTTTTGAAAATCCTAAATTTCCCTGAATCCAAATGCATTTTAGTTCTTTGCATATTAGTTTATTTTCGTAGTTTATTTTCCTTTTCTTATTTTGGTTAGTTTCTCTTTGCTAGTTTATTTTCTTTTATTTTTCTCCATTTTGCATGTAGCTTATTTTCGTAGTTAATTTTCTTTTTTCCCTTTTTTCTTCCTAGGTTTAGTAATCTCCAGATGAAGAATCTAAGGGAATCCTTATAGGGAATTTTCTTTCCTGTAGAGTCTCGAGTCCACACAATTTTCAATGCTGTTTACTAACTCTTAGGATAAAATACCTTTCTCTTTTAGGAGAACCCTTTAGGACTAGATGTGTATCCATGTCGAATTGTGGTACGAGGTTTTCCATTGTTTAGTTGACGCTGAGTCGGTGGTATTTGAACCTAGGTAAGGTTTCGAGCCCCTACTTTAATTAGGCCCCTTTAGGGTTATTCATTTATGAGCGTCACATTTTTTACCTCGTCGGTTTTAGTTTATCTGATTTTTGACTTGTGAATTTCTGTCGCCCTTTCGAGACTTGGATCATGATCTAAGCATTCCATTTTTATTATTTTTCCCTCCATCTTACCTTTTGTTAATATTCTACTCCCACACTTCCCTTATGCTCCTCGGTACTCAACCCGTGTACGCATTCCCACATTTTTACGTCATATCATCGAGTTTTGTTTTCGGTCCTAGTAAATATTCTAGTAATATAATTATTCGAGTATTGTAACTCCTCGAAAAAAAAGTTTATTTTGTCGTGTTCTACTGTATATTATCCTAACGATCGATCGATATTTATTTGTAGTTTTGGACCATGTATATAAGATGCTATGGCGTACCCCAACCACTTTTCCACTCCACTTTCCACATACCTTAAGCCCAATTGATTTCATGTTCTTGAAAGGTCTCATCTTTGGTATGCGGCATTTCTTGTCAAATTTTGAGAGACGCTAACTCCGGTGAGACGTGAGTGCCCTTGCCTTCCTTTGTTCTTAATGACTCCCTCACGGAGTATTTTTCTTATTACCGACTCATGTCTGAGATTATTCAGGGGCGTTTGACGGTTGTTGGATTGTTTAGGCTTGGATACCTCGTAGTCCTTTATGGTTCTCATGTGTGAAAGGTTTCAGTCCTTAGTTTAGTTAGTTCCTAGCATTGAGGTTTGTGCGCCTTATGACTGTAATAGGAGTTCTTAGTCCCTTGTAAAATTCCTCTCATGAGGGATTTGTCGAACTGTTCGAGCTGTAGTTGCTTGGGGACAAGCAACGAGCTATCTTGGGAGAGTTTGATAGTCTGTATTTAGGTAATATTTTTCGTAGTTTTCATTAATTTATTTTCTAGTTTTATATAGTTTTATTTAGTTTTTGTTAGCATTTTTAGGCTTTTTAGTTTAGTTTTGTTCCGATAGTTCCCTTCCCCTTATTCTATATGATCTCCTTTATTTTGTTTTATTTCTGCATTTTCTTCCCCTTTGGCAGGTCTGGAGTCTATTTCGGAACCCGAGGAAGCGAGTTAGGAACCTCAAGGAAATAACAAGGATCATATGTCCTTGCTTGTGCTAAAAATTGCCCCAGCGGGTGCTGGGAATTCCTCAGTGTCCACTGGGATGTATGTTGATTCGAGGCGTTTTTTTTTTTTTTAAGAAAAGAGGCAGTAACCTCTCAAGAGCTTTCAGCGGCCGCTGATGGATTCCCAGCGGGCGCTGATTTTGATGCTGCAAATTCCACCAAGTCTAAAGTGAAGAACAACGGCCGCTGACCCCAACTAAGCGCCCGTTGCCCTTAGTTTTCTGAACCTGCAAGCCTATGGTATTAAGTCTCAGCGGGCGCTGTCATCACCTCAGCGCGCGCTGCAGCGTTGCTGAGCTTTTTATTTAGTATTTTCCACCACTTTTGTCTTAGTTTTGAGGAGCATTATATATACTCTTCTCCCCTTTTTTTACTTGGTAGCTGATGTTAGAGGCTCCTTAGTTAGGTCAGGTTAGTTTCCTCTCAAATTTCCTCCTTTGTAAACTCTCTTTCTTTGATTCTTCAATTAATGTAAGTTATTTCTAGCTTTGTTCTTCAACTCCTTCTTGTTCTTTGCTTTATCTTTGTTGTTTGTTATTGATTTCTAGTAGTTGATAGTTGTTATTGTTGACTTATTTGCTTAATTAACTAGTTTTATTGTTTATTTTCATATTTGCTTAGTTGTTTATGCTGATTTTATTGTTAATCTTAGTAGTTTTGTTTATTGTATATTTTTAGGTTTTAGTTGTTTTTATTGTTAGTAGTTTTAGGTTTAATTTATGTAACTAGTTGTAGTTTTTATCATGCTTTGGTTAATTATGTGTGAGTAGTTAATTTGTGGTTTAGTTGTTTCTTGGTTTTGATTGTCATAAGGTCGGTACCGAAGGTTCGATGATGTTGAGTCTCGTGTCCAGTTAGCATTATATACATAGAAGAATCCCCACCGAAGGACCGAAAGATGAACATGGGTGATGATTCCCTTCGTCCGATTGATGGAACCACCACGAAAGTTGGGCCTTCGATCAAGGGAAAGTTATCAGTCTTCGTGATTTGTGCTTATGACTAGTTAGATTTTCCTCCACGAAAGTAGGTTTGTGTATGTCTTCCCGGTCGTCACACTATCTTGAAAGAGTAGTGTGATCTTAGAATGACCTCCCCTTATCCATTACCTAAGTCCAAGTTCGATTGATTCACAATTCATGGTGCTATGAGTTGTGGATCTCTTAACCCTAGTACCTTTTATTTTTGTTTCCATAGTTTAGTTTTAGTTAGTCCCATAGTTCTCTCCTCCTCTCTGGACCATCATCTGACCTAGCTTGTTCAATGCTCATGCCTACACCAATGCGATGTACATTCCCCGTGTTCGACACCCCCACTCTTACTACGAAGGGAATTTTTATTTTGTGAAAAATCGCTTTATCAGGGTGCCTCCTATTATCCCTTCGATTATTTTTCCGTCGGGTTATGAACTTGTTTGTCATCAGGAATTCAAAGATGTTCACGTAATGACCTTTGTTGTGCAACCCTTAGTGGTTCTAAAGGAGTTCCGATGAACGAAATTTATTTCCTATACTTAATTTCAAGAGCTCGTCGTCAAGGGCTTCATTCGGCCTAGTGCGTTACTTTTGGGTGCTCGGGTTTTGTTCATCAAGGGGCGGAACGATGGTATGCCGCTTTGCTCTGATTACCGGGATTCAACAAAGTAACCATCTAGAATAAGTATCCCTTGACAAAGATCGAAGTCCTCTTCGATCAACTCAAAAGAACAAGTGTGTTCTCCCAGACGGGACTTCAGTCAGGGTATTATCCTATTTCGGTTAAGCCGAAAGATATTCCTAAGACGAAATTTCACACGAGATAAGGAAAGATAAGTTTGAAGTAATGCCATTTAGACTGACTAATGCCTTAGTGGTCTTTATAGATAGATTGAACCAGACTCTTCGCCATTTGTTCGAGAATTGCGTGGTTGTCCTCATCGATGATATCCGTGGGTGTTCAAAAGCTGAACATGATCACAAGATACAATTGTGGATGGTGCTTGATGTTCTAAGAACCACAAGGGTGGTTTGCAAATTACCTACGTGTGAATTTTGGCTCCAAGAGGTAGCTTTCCTTGGTTACGTTATTAAAACGAACGATGTCAAGGTTGATCCAGCAAAGATCAAAGCTATAGTTGATTGGAGTAGCCCAAACAATGTGGCTGAAGTTCGGAGTTTCCTCAGTGTAGCAAGTTATTATCGGAGATATGTAAGGGAATTTTCAAAAACAGTTGTTCCGATGACAAAGCTTTTGAAAAAAGAAAGCAAGTTCATGTGGACCAAACAATGTGAGGAGATGTCCCAAGCCTTGAAACAAAGCCTAGTGCCGGCACCTGTTCTAGCCTTGCCCAATGATAGTTTGAACTACGAGGTCTACAGTGATGCATCCAAACATGGTTTCGGATGTGTTTTGGTGCAAGATGGCAAGGTGATTGCTTATGCTTCGAGACAACTTAGGGTGCATGAGAAGAACTACCCTACACATGATCTTGAGCTACAGGTGGCGTTTGCATTGAAAATATGGAGACACTATCTCTATGGGGCAACGTGAAAACTATTAACTAATCATAAGAGCCTGAAGTACATCTTACTCAAAGGGAGCTAAGCATGAGACAAGGAAGATGGCTCGAATTGATAAAAGATTATGACCTCACGGTGGGATATTGCGAAGGAAAAGCCAACCGAGTGGCGGATGCTCTTAGCCAAATGGTTCGTCATTCTTTCAATTGTGCTTTAGTCCTTCCTAAATCTACACCGACTTGCAACGAATAGAGATAAAATTGGTCTCAAGGGACATACCCATGGTATTCTTTGTGCTATGAGTATGGAACCTAGTTTGTATGAAGAGTTTCGAGAGAAGCAAAGACGGGACCCCCCATTGGCAGAAAATTCGTGAGGCAAAAGAACAAGGTAAGGAGACCGATTTCGAGATCGGCGCTGTAACGACCCGCATCTTAGCCACGTTATTTTCAAAGAAAACAACAATACGAATCATTATTGAATGAAACTTATATTGCAAAACTCAAAAGTAAACAGCGGAAGCTCTAAACTCAATACTTTTATTCATCCAAAATAATTAAACCAAAATTAGAAAATGTCCAAAAATCTTTTTGAAATACTAAAGTTCTACTACAAATGCTAGAAAACAATAACAAGGTTAGGTAATCTATAAATGGGTAGTTAATACTACTACAATTGCTCTCTCATGAGACCCAACCATCGTAAACATCCAGATTACTCAGCTTCGTTACCTGAAAAGGAATGTGGGGTCCACAATTAATGGGGAGTAATTAGAATGTTCTACATAATCGTAGAACGAAATCAATAATATAATTTACAGAACATAACATATCACATAACAGTATCATGGTTACATATTCGAATCATAAATCACGAGAACACATCACACAATCAGATACGCAACGGATCATTCATAACATAACTAAACTAAACTCTCCAGCTAGGGTCACTTCAAGACTCTAGACTCCATAGGCTGTGTCAAATCATCTTTCATCATTCCATTTATTATCTTTCATCAATCCAACTTGAACGTACAACAATCACACACCATCATTCCAATGGTTTAACATCAACGCACGACAAATTCGCTTCATCGTTCCATTGATTCAACTTCAACATACGGCTGTTGCACTCCATTGTTCCATTTATCCTTTAAATTATCTTCCATTGGTCCAATTTAAATGTACAACAGTTGTACTGCACCATTCCAATGGTCTAACTTCAACGTATGACAAATGTACTTCATTGTTCCACTGGTCCGACTTCAACATACAACTATAGCACTCCATTGTTCCATTATTATTCAAATTATCTTTCTTAACCCGTTCATTTACTTGACTCTAAGTTAACCCTTCTTAACACTACTCAACTCTAGGTCAAACTCTATCTTAAATTGACTTCTAGACTCGTCAAACAACATAGACACTTCGTAAAAATTGGTCAACTCTTTCTAACATTCATTCGAAAATCCACACATAAGTTTACTCAATACAATTCAATAAATTCATACATCAACTCATAGAATCTACATAATTCAATAGTTAAAATCTAAACATCAAGCTTATGAAAGGAAAGTCGAATCATAGGCTAGAATCACCTCAATTTACACGGCAATCACATTATTATCAAACCACAATCATTCTTTTATCATAAATTTTAAGTAACTAATTAATTACAATATTAAACCTTCAAATTAAACTAGCTATAATAATTCCCTGAATGAGTTCAAGATCTAATCTTTTATCACTTTAAATAATAAAAAATCATTCCTTTATTCCCTTCCATCCTCACGACAACTTCAAGGCTCAACAATTAAGTTTCAAGATTTTAATTAACCAATTCTAAATGATAATGGTAGTAAAAAATATTATATTAGATTTATTTTAACAAAAATTCATGCTTTAAAATACTTCCACGATTTTCGAATAACTGTTCAAAAACAACTCCATTCGACATTCTTAATCCAACAAATAAAATTACTCTTTAATTCAAGAACTTATGTAGTTAGAAATATTAATTCAAGATAATTAGAAGAATCCATGAATTGGACAAGATTAAAAAAAAAATCAATTCTTGGGTCAATACCCTCGAAAATTCCAAGGTTTCACATCATTCAATCGTTTTTTCTTTATTACAACGAAATGGCTATCACATTAAGCATCAAGATTCATGGCAAGAACATATTATCAACATAAAAATCATGATAAAACATTGAATAAAATCATCATAGAACCTCATGTACCACTCAACATGCGCTAATAATCAACATGCATATAATTTTAATCTATTCTAAAAATCTTAAACAATTCTAAACTTGTTCTATGAGTTATATAATTAATGGAATTCTAAGATTAGGCAAAACATCTAATTACCTAAATTGAAAGGCAAAGGTTCGAACTTCCTTTAGTGATTGACCGTATGCCTTGTTCGAATTCAAGGACTTGGTTCTCTTGGTTCTTGCTTCGACCTTTTGAATTATTGGATGGATGGATTGTTGAAGATCTTTGAAGAGATTGATTATCAAATTTTTGAGAAAGAAGAAAAAGAATTAATTTTGGTTGTGTTCTTGAGGGTGCCGTGTGTTTTGAGGAGCAAGGGGGGGTTTTATGTTTGCCAGGTTGTTAGTGTGATCTCCTAAAATATAGGAGGGCAATAGGAAAATAAAAGTAAGGTTTTTGGTTTTTGTTTTTAGATTAATTAATAGCATATCAATTTAATTAAAGGGCATGATAGGGTTGGCCGTGTGGGGAAAATGGGCTAAGGCTAATTTTGGCTTTGGTCCCTAATTGACAAAGCAAGGTATAGAGTATGGGCTCGGTTTTTAGTTCGAGTTAAAATCTTTGCCCATCAAAATAAGCAATTAAATAATAGATAAAAATTTAAAATAGCCCAAAATTTCGGGTTATTACAGTCACCGCTTCTTAAGAAAATTTCGTCCTCAAAATTTCTCAAAAGGAAGCACAATTAAGCAAACTACAAATATTGTACTACCAGAGTCAAACAATATTAATGCAGACACATTTAAGACTGGAAACGTACCCTTGACCCGATCGGGTTGCGCTGCTGCCTGTTCTTGAGTCATGCAAAAGACTCGATTCTTCACTGGTGCTTTGTTCTCGATTGGAGCTTGTTGTCCACTCGGACAGTTCCACGCTTTGTGACCCTCCTTTCTGCACTTGAAACACACAATTGCCGACCCATTGCACCGCCTTCTGGGGTGAGGTTCTTTCTTGTAGTGTCCGCAAACTCTGGGACCTTGCCGGTAGGTTGGCTGGTCGACCTGCTGTTGCGGTTCACTTGCTGGTTCGTAGCGCGGTTTCCTCTCGAACACAAATGGTTGACTTGCGAAGGCTCTCTTCTTTGTCGCTTCTTCTTCGGCCAAGGATGCATGGATCTCCAAGGCCACCTCGTAAGCTCGCTGGAATGTAGCTGCTCCACTGCTTATCACGTGCACTCTGATGCGAGGATTCGGCTTCTTAATGTACCTCTTCAGTCTCTCAGCTTCTGATGGTATCACCGCAGTGGCAAATCTCGACAACTCTGCACACTTGTCAGTGTAAGCCTGTACTGACATAGACCCCTGAGTGAGCATAACGGACTCTTCTTGTTTCTGCCACCTAAGTTCGTCGGGGTAGAATTTCTCTTGCAGCTTAGCGATGAATTCTTCCCAAGACATGCCCCTTACAGATCTCCCTTGTGGCCGAACTGTCATCCACCAGTTGTCAGCTTCCAGTCAAAGGTAGTAGTTGGCGATTTGGACTCGCTCTTCATCCGGGCAATCAGTCGCATCGAAAAACTTCCTCATCTCCTGTACCCAGCTCTCAAGTACTACGGGATCTGCCGTGGCATCATAAGTGGGAGGGCGATGACGGGAAAACGATCAAACGTGGACTGGCCACTTGATGACTGCGCTCCTCTCTAAGCCAAGCTGATAATCGCACCATCTAACATGCGAGGTCGGTCACGACTACTAAGTGATCGCCCCGGGCTTGCCATACTACAAAACAGTACCCGAGTTAAGAAAATAGAAAGACAACTAAAATTAAAATTAAATAGCCACAAAAAGAATAAAAATGTCTTATCCCATAGCTCTACCCGATTCACCACTCACTTAAGTTCTCAAAGCAAAGCTTGTTCGGTCAAACTCTCGGAAAATAAAGCACACAATCTCACGGGTTACTTATGGAGAAGTAACATAAAATTCAGCTCTGGTACCAACTGTAACGACCCGCATTTTAGCCAAGTTGTTTTCGAAGAAAACAATAATACGAATCATTATTGAATGAAACTTATATCGCAAAACTCAAAAGTAAACAACGGAAACTCTAAACTTAATACTTTTATCAATCCAAAATAATTAAACCAAAATTTAGAAAATGTCCAAAAATCCTTTTGAAATACTAAAGTTCTACTACAAATGCTAGAAAACAATAACAAGGTTAGGTCATCTATAAATGGGTAGTTAATAATACTACACTTGCTCGCTCATGAGACCCAACCATCGTAAACCCAGATTACTCAGCTTCGTTACCTGAAAAGGAATGGGGGGTCCACAGTCAGTGGCGAGTAATTAGAATGTTCTACATAATCGTAGAACGCAATCAATAATATAATTTACAAAACATAACAAACTCATCACATAACAGTATCATGGTTACATATTAGAATCATAAATCACGAGAACACATCACACAATCAGTTACGCAGCGGAACATTCATAACATAAACTAAACTAAACTCTCCTGCTAGGGTCACCGCAAGACTCTAGACTCCATAGGCTGTGTCAACTCATCTTTCATCCTTCCATTTATTATCTTTCATCGGTCCAACTTCAACGTACAACAATCGCACACCATCGTTCCAATGGTTCAACTTCAATGCACGACAAATATGCTTCATCTTTCCATTGATTCAACTTCAACATACGGCTGTTGCACTCCATTGTTCCATTTATCTTTTAAATTATCTTCCATTGGTCCAATTTCAACGTACAACAGTTGTACTCCACCATTAAAATGGTCCAACTTCAACGTACGACAAATGTACTTCATTGTTCCATTGGTCCGACTTCAACATACAACTATAGTACTCCATTATTCCTCTATTATTAACATTATCTTACATTAACCCGTTCATTTAATTGACTCTAAGTTAACACTTCTTAACACTAGTCAACTCTAGGTCAAACTCCATCTTAACTTGACTTCTAGACTCGTTAAACAACTTAGACACTTCGCAAGACTTGGTCAACTCTTTCTAACATTCATTCGAAAACTTACACATAAGTTTACTCAATACAATTCAACAAATTCATACATCAACTCATAGAATCTACATAATTCAATAGTTAAAATCCAAACATCAAGCTTATGAAAGGAAAGTCGAATCACAGGCTAGAATCACCTCAATTGACACGGCAATCACATTATTATCAAACCTCAATCATTCTTTTATCATAAATTTTAATTAACTAATTAACTAAAATATTAAACCTTCAAATTAAAAATCATTCGTTTATTCCCTTCGATCCTCACGACAACTTCAAGGCTCAACAATTAAGTTTCAAGATTCTAATTAATCAATTCTAAATGATAATGATAGTAAAAAATATAATACTAGATTTATTTTAAGAAAAATTCATGCTTTAAAATACTTCCAAGATTTTCGAATAACTCTTCAAAAATAATCCATTCGACATTCTTAATCTAACAAACAAAATTACTCTTTAATTCAAGAACTTATGCAGTTAGAAATATTAATTCAAGATAATCAGAAGAATCCATGAATTAGACAAGATTATAATAAAATCAATTCTTGGTTCAATACCCTACACTCGAAAATTCCAAGGTTTCACATCATTCAATCGTTTTTTCTTTATTCCAACAAAAAGATTATCACATTAAGCATTAAGATTCATGGCAAGAACATATTATCAACATAAAAATCATGATAAAACATTGAATCAAATCATCATAGAACCTCATGTACCACTCGACATGCATCAATAATCAACATGCATATAATTTAATATATTCTAAATAATCTTAAACAATTCTAAACTTGTTCTATGAGTTATATAATTAATGGAATTCTATGATTGGCCAAAAAATCTAATTACCTAAATGGAAAGGCAAAGTTTCGAACTTCCTTTAGTGATTTACCGTATGTCTTGTTCGAATTCAAGGACTTGGTTCTCTTGGTTCTTACTTCGACCTTTTGAGTTGTTGAATGGATGGATTGTTGAAATTTTTTCAAGAGATTGATTATCAATTGTTTGAGAAAGAAGAAAAAGAATTAATTTTGGTTGTCTTGAGGAGCAAGGGAGGGGTTTTATCTTTGCTAGGTTGTTAATGTGATCTCCTAAAATATAGGAGGGAAATAGGAAAATAAAAGTAAGGTTTTTTTTTTTAGATTAATTAATAGCATATCAATTTAATTAAAGGGCATGATAGGGTTGGCCGTGTGGGGAAAATGGGCTAAGGCTAATTTTGGCTTTGGTCCCAAATTGTCAAAGCAATGTAGAGAGTTTGGGCTCGGTTTTTAGCTCGAGTTAGAATCTTTGCCCATCAAAATACGCAATTAAATAATAGATAAAAATTTAAAATAGCCCAAAATTTCGGGTTGTTACCGGCGCAGATGGTGGATTGAAATTTCATAAGAGGTAATGGAATTTTCAATTTTTGAAATTTTAAAAGCTAAAGTTGTATGCTAATACATGGTCATTTTCTTAAGGTGGTGCATGCCCAAGGATGCGGACCTGAGGAACAAAATCATTTATGAAGCGCATAACACGCCATACTCCATATACTCGGGAGGTGGGAAGCTCTACAAGGATCTTAGAGAGTATTTTTCGTGGCCCGGGATGAAGCAAGAGATAGCGAAGTTTGTGACACGATGTCTCACGTGTCAACAGGTAAAGATTGAGCATCAAAGACCCGACGGTCGAGTTTAACCATTACCCATACCTACATGGAAGTTTGAATCCATATCCATGGATTTTGTCGTGCGTTTGCCAGCTACATCTAGTGGATTGGATGCGGTTTGCGTGATCGTGGATGAGTTAACCAAGGTAGCGAGGTTAATTCCGATGAGGACTACTTGGTCGATGGAAAAGATGGTCAAAGCCTTCACTCAAGAGATAGATCGGTTACATGGGGTAACGAAGGACATTATTTCAGATCAATTTTTGGAAATCACTTCAAGAAGCCTGCACTCTTGTGTCGATTTTGGAAATCACTTCAAGAAGCCTTTGGTACTAAGTTGAACTTAAGTACGTCATTTCATGCGACAATAGACAGTCAAATGAAGAGAACGATTCAGACTTTGGAGGATATGTTACGAGCGTGTGCTCTTGAGTTTTAACAAACTTGGGTGAAGTCTTTGAGCTTAGTAGAATTCTCCTACAACAACAACTATCACTCGAGTATTCAGATGGCCCCATATGAGGCTTTGTATGGGCGCAAGTTTCGTAGTCCGTTGTGTTGGAATGACATCAATGACTCATTTGTTATTGGCCCGGAACATATCAAGGAGACAGTGGAACTGATTCGAGCTATTTGACCTAAGCTTAAAGCCTCAAGCCGCTTAGAGTCGACAGAAGTGTTGTGTGAATTGTCGGAGACGGTCTTTGGTTTTCGAGAAGTCAACTTGGGAGAATGAATCGTCTATGCGTGAAAAGTATCTCAAGTTATTCCGAGCGGGTATGTACTCTTCCCGATGGTCTTCTCTTTTAATCGTTTTAGTTCCATGTTTGTTGTTTGTGCCTACTTATGGAAATTTCGGGGACGAAATTTTCTTAAGGATGTGTGACTGTAATATCCCTAGTTTTTTTGCGTGGTTTTGATTTATTTTTGGGTTATTCTAAACTTGTGTTTTAATTTTATGCTTAGATTATATTAAGTTAGAATTAATTGCCCCGATTATCCCATGAAACCCCCTTGGCCGGTTATCATGGGATTAATACCCATGATTGGACTCCTATTGTCCACTCTTCTATATATAGGTGGTCACTTGAGGTTTTAAGGCTTCCTAATTCATTTTCCAATCATACCTTCATCACTTAAACACAACTTCATCTCCCTCCTTCTCATATTCGTGCCATTTTTTACCCACATCCTCCATTGAAATTTCATCATGTTCTTCTACACAATTATTCAAGATTCATTAGCCTTTATGCTACATATCTAATGTAGTATTAGTTTCATCAAAAACTTTGATGAACATTGTTAGTTCGGGTTTGTTCCGGGTTGGGTTCAGTTGAGGTCCTTGTTCATGTGGGTGCTCGTGAGGTTTGTGCGGTACGTGGGTTGGTTGTGTGCTGCGAGTAGATGGACTTGTGACTCAAGTTATGGCTGTGTGGTTTCATGCATGGAGGCGTGGGTGTATTGTTCGGGATGGTGTTTGTGTTCATTCTTGCTTTGCGTTTGAATGTTTCAAATAGTCCAAGCAACTAGTTGTTTTATCTAGATTTGGTGCTAAAATTCACATAGTATAACTGATAGGAGGGATTTCTTACCAAATAAAAACCCCCGTCGTAGTATGAGTGGGGGTGTCGAACACGGGGAAGGTACGTTGCACTAATCTAGGCATGAGCGTCGAACAAGCCAGGTTAAATAATGGTCACGAGAGGCGAAGGGAACTAACTAAAACTACACTAAGGAAACAAGAATTAAAGGGACTAGGGTAAGAGATCCACAACTCATACCACCATGAATTGTGAGTCAATCGAACTTAGACTTAGGTCATGGATAAGGGGAGGTCGTTCTATGATCGTACCACTCTTTTGAACTAGTACGATGACCGGAATGACATATACAACTCACTTTCGTGCAGCGACACATCTAACGAGTCCTAAGCACAAAATCACAAAGACCGGTAACTTTCCCTTGATCGAAGGCCCAACTTTCGTGGTGCTTCCATCAATCGGGCAAAGGAAGTCATCACCCACGTTCACCTTTCGATCCTTCGGTGGGGATTCTTAAATGAATCCTATGCTAGCTAAACATATGACTCAACATTACCGAATCCTAAGGTACCGACAAAATCACAACCAAGCCTAAAAACAACTAAACCACAATCATGAAGGAATTGAGAAGTTTCACTCAAAACCCTAGAAATTAACTACTCAAACATAAATAAATAAAACATGATTAAAACTAAAATTAAATACATAAACTAAACCTAAAACTAAGAACAACAAAAATAACAACTAAAACCTAGAAAACTACAAACTAAACTACTAAGAACAACAAAGAAATCAAAATAAACAACTAAACGAACATGAAAATGACAATAAAACTAACTAATTAAACAACAACAATAACTATTAACTACTAGAAATTAACAACAAACAACAAAGAACAAATAAAGAAAGCAGTAAAATTACCTTGAAGAGGAGAACAAGAAGAAGATGAAGAACAAACTAACCACTTGCATAAATTAAGAACAACAATGTAAATTACAAGGAAATTAAAGAAGAAAGCAACAAAATCTAACCTAAAACCCTAAGTGAGCTTCTAACCTCAGCTATGGAAGAAATGGGAAGAGGGGGGTATTTATACAAACCCCAAAAATGCCAGCAAAAACAGACCAAAATCGCTAAATAAAACGTGCAGTAGCACGTCAGCGGGCGCTGAAATGGGATCAACGGCCGCTGAGGCCTACTTTCACGTGCCTCAGCCTGCTAGGGAAAATGGTCAGCGAGCACAGAGTTGGGGTCAGCGGCCGCTGCCAATACTTGGAGAGTTACTGCCTCAAAGCAGGGGAGGGGGACAGCGGGCGCTGAAAAAAGGTCAACGGCCGCTGTCTTCTCTTTGTGCTCAACATATGCCCATCAGCTCCATAATCAGCGGGCGCTGAAGGTCAATCAGCGGGCGCTGAAGCGCCATCAAATGCTACTGCCTCGTTTCACCAAAGTCCAGAATTCATCCCAGCGGGCGCTGAGGGATTTCCAGCGCCCGCTGAGGTCTTTTTTCATTGCTACTGACTTCAGCACTAAAATGCTCATGCCCAAATACATCTTAGCGGACGCTGAGGAATTCCCAGCGCTTGCTGAGGCCTTCTTTTCACATGCCATGGCGTAAAGGACTCTGTGGCTTCCTCGAGGTTCCCGGCTCGCTTCCTCAGGTTCCGAAATTGACTCGGGACCTGCAAAAGGGGAAGAAAACGCAGAAACAAGGCAAAATAGAGGAAATCAAATAGAAAAAGGGTAAGGGGACTACAAAAGCAAAACTAAGCTAAAAAGCCTAAAAACGCTAACGAAAGTTAAATAAAATAAGAAAATAACTAAGAAAATAACTACCAAAATACCACATATCAATAACATAGGTTTAATATTGAAAAAATGATATGATGTTTGATTCATGGGTTTATGTATGATTGTCATGTGTTGAATCATGCAATTCTTTATTTTATAATTTAATTTTCTTTAAAGATTGTTGATCGATTTTGTAATGTTAGTAAATTGTATGAATTTAATTCTTAGTGGAATCTTGTTTTTTCTCGATGAAACTTTGTTTGAAGCTTCTATACTGATTATAGTTGATACCGGATTTATTTCGTGGCTAATCTCGTCCATTAAGTTCTTAAAACAGTCGAATTTGTCAAATCGATAAATCTACCCAGTTTTAGTATTCGATTGTATTAAGATACTTAATCAATTCCGAATGCTACAAATGCTTAGGTAAAAATCATAATTAGTATAGAGTACTTCTTGCGAAAATTTCATTATTTTTAAAGTTCGTTTACTATGTCGAATAATTCTGATACTGATCATGGACGAATCTGACAAGTTAGTTATAAAATCACTTAAAATTAGTAAATGTTGTTATTTGTAGTTGAAACTCATTAAAAAACATCTAAATTTCCATTAATAACATTGTGCTAAAATTTCATGATTTTTAGCGTTATTTTAGTATGTCAAACAATTCTAAAACTGATCCAGAACGAAGCTGACCAGTTAGTTATAAAATTCTTTAAAATTAGTAAATGTTTCTTTTTTTTGTTGACACTCATGCTCGACAATCTTGGTATCCATTAATAACTATCAAAAAAATTCTCAGTACGTTCGAGATCTTTAAATGGTGATTCATTAATGTAAATTGAATAAATCAGATGTTGTAAAAAGGTGTAAATTAATTATTAAAAATAGTTGCACTGGAATTTGGGTGAAACCTTTGGAATAGATTGAACCTATAGCAATTTTTAGGGTTTAGCCTAATTAAAATTGGTTAAACGACTATAATTCATTAAGTATGTACCTTAATGAATTATAGTTAGTATTTATCATTTGTTTGGATTCTTGATGATTCTTGGATGTTCTTTTTGAATCTTGAAGTATTTATCGTTTGTTTGGAATCTTGATGATTCTTGGATGTTCTTTTTGAATCTTAAATTTTCTTGTTAAGTTCTTGTTGATTTATTTATCGTTCTTGGTAACTCTTAATTGTCCTTGAGCTGTTGATTTGGTTCTTGAAGTTTTCTTGATTAGTCTTGGTTTTCCGTATTGAATTCTTGGATGTTGAATGTCGTAGTTTGATTTATTGATTCTGGTGATCATGTCGTTTGATTTATTGATCCTGGTGATCATGTCGTTTTATTTATAGATCCTAGATATCATGTCGATATTGTTTTGAATTGTTATATTAAAGGTCGCCTAATCTAGTAACGCATTGGTTGCTAGTTTGGGTTAAAGTCGTAGTCACTGCCCTGTGTTCGATATTTGTGGGGTAGTTCTTGATCCTAGAGCGTGTTTTCGTCTAGGTTAGTGACGCATTGGTTGTTAACTTAGGGGTATTTTCCAGTACCTAAACATAGTTCTCGCACTGGAGGGATACGGGAAGGATGCATTGGTTCGACCCGACATGTATTAGGAAAGTTAGAAGACGCATAGGTCGACCAACGAGCTAAGACTAGACTGTCGGTTGGTTTTCGAGGTCTCATTGGGCTCTCGGTTTTTAAGTCGTATTGGACTGTCGAGTTAGACTTTCGAGTCTTCGGTTTTAATTCGGTTTTTGACTTGGTTTTGGAAGGAAAGGACACAAAGTAGAAGGAATCTCACATTACAGTTTCACCACAGACACCTAGTACTTCATTTATATTCTTTAAAAGAATTATTTTGGAATTGTTTTGATTTTCTTTTAAAGAAAAGATTTATGTTTGATTAATGAGTTTTGTCGTATTTCGAATATTGTGTATGATTCGTGTGTGTATTGATATTTGATTTGTATTTTATTAATTGATGTTGCGGTGGAGGATGCCAGGTACGCATTTGGGTGTTAATATGTGTTTGTTATCATGTTATTGAGTTATATGATCATGTATGTTCATGCGAGTATATGTGTGATTTGTTGATGGCATGATTGTATGTATCATATTTTGTATTGGTTTCCTTTGCTATGTTATGCATGTGGATTGAGTTCATGTTTAGGTGGAACAGTTTAGTTACTCGCCACTGATGGTGGACTCTTATTTTAGGTATTGGTGCCGAGTAGCTGATTATTTGGCGATTGCGAGTCAGTGTGTGTTGCAAGCTTTACAATAACGTACCCACTAGTTTTGGTTATATGTTATTGATTTATTAGGATTTTTTAGTCGTTGAGTTTATTTCTTTTGGGATTGATTTTGTAGCCGCAATAGTGTTTATTTGGTTTTGTAATAATATTTATATTTGGGATTTGTTTTTGAATCGTTTCAATTTGAGTTTTGAGTGGTTTAGTGGCGATCCGACTTGTCGATTATTCTGCAGTCGAACTTGTAATAAGATGGGTTGTTACATTTGTTTAGGCACTACCTTGAGTAAAACCTTATCACCTTTCTCAAATGATAATGGTAGCCCTTGACAATCCACATATGACTTCTGACGCTCTGAGCGGCTTGTAGTTTAGCACGCATAACCCGAATCAACTCAACCGTCTCTCTGATCTGTTCCGGGCCAATCACCAAAGAATCACTGATGTCATTCCAATATAACGGACTACGACACTTTCGCCCATACAAAGCTTCATATGGGCGATCTGGATACTCGAGTGATAGCTGTTGTTGTAGGGAACTCCACTAAACTCAATTATCTCACCCAAGTCTGCTGAAACTCAAGAGCATAATCCCACAGCATATCCTCCAAAGTCTGAATCGTTCTCTCGGTCTGTCCGTTTGTTGCCGCATGAAAAGTCGTAGTCAAGTTCAACTTAGTACCAAAGGCCTCCTGATGTAACTTCCAAAACCGAGATAAGATACAGGGATCTCGATCTGAAACAATATCCTTCAGCACCCCATGTAGTCGAACTATCTCCTGAGTATATGCTTCAGCCAACTTCTCCATTGACTGTAACGCCCCAGATTTAAGTTATATTTGCTTTAATTATTTTGCTTGAATTTTATTTAATTATGTTCATGGTCTACATTTATTTGGGCTATTTTGTTGCTTAAGTGTGATTATTTTATTTTATATTATTTAATTTTATTTCATTTTATGTTATGTTATTTTAATTATTTAGAATTATTAAGTTTCTAATTAATTGATTTTGGGATTAAGTCCAAAATTAACCATGATTAACCATGCTTAAGTGCAAGTGGCCCATTAGAAATTTTTAGCCCATTTTCATGAGCTCCCAACTGTCCCCCCCCCCCCCCCCTCTTTAATTTGTTTTGGCTTGATTCCCACTTGTCTTGTATTCACACCTAACTAACCTCTATAAATAGGTGGTGTTAGTAAGGCATTAGGATCATTTGCTCACTTAATCATCTTTTGCTCACAATTAAAACTCAAACACACTCACCATTTGCCCATCATCCCACACGCCATTTTTGGCTAGCAATCACCAAAAAATTGTTCATCAACCTTTCAACCTAAAACCTTAAAGATTAATCCTCCATTGATCTTTAGGTATCAAAATACAAATCAATCCTCATTAATTTTATTCAAGATAATTTGTTGGGTTCGGTTCCGGGTTGGTTCGAGTTGGGTATCGTGTTCGTGGGGGTGCTCATGTGGGTCATGTGTGGTGTTCGAGTGGTTGTTGCAGGGTGATGCCTTGCGTCGCGTGGTGTTGCACGGTGGTTCGAGTGGTGGCCGTATGTTGTTCGATTGTGTCCATCTATGTTCGTGTGGTGCCGTCTTGTTTGGGCCGTGTAGGTTGAGTTGGGCAGCAAGTTTTTCGTGTCTTTTGCAATCAAGTTTCATTAAGGTAACATGCTTTTTCATCCTAGATTGAATACCATGATCATAGGATAGATTTGGTGAACAAATTAGACTAAAAGTTTGCTGAAATTGAGTTAAATAACCCATTTTATGCGTGTGATTAATGGCTGATTTTTGATATTATAGTTTGATCTTTATGCGATTTAAATCATGAATTATGTATTGTGGCGTGTTTATGTATCTATGTATGGAATTTGGTGTTAAAAAGATGAAGTCGGGATCAAGTTTTGTATCATGATTCATGCGTGTAATTTGGTGATTCTTCTTGTTAATCTTGGTGAGTTTCATGCGAATCTTGAATTGTTAATTGATGATTTAAGTTAAAGAAACGTATTCTTGGTGTATATTTATCGATGTTTGATGTTTTTTGGAATTTCTTTATTGACTTATGATGATTCTTGATTTTGTTGATTATGGTTATTTAATCTTTAAGTATAGATTATGTGGTCATATTTAAGATAGTTAAAGAAAGTTAAATAAAGTCTAAAGGATGATCAAAGAAGGTCAAAGATAGTAATGTACATAGTTATACTCAAGTAAAGACGTAAGATGTATGCTTAAGAATAACCAAGATGTAATGATTAATAAAGATTAGCTTGAATTTGCATATGAGACGCCTAACCTTAGAGTAAGATTCTAAGACTTGGGTTAAGACGCTGCCACTATCCTAACCGCGATATTAGGATAGTTCATACTTATTGTGTCGTCTTTATGATATGGGTCCGTAAGATGGATTCATGGGTAAGGGAGTAAGATTGTCATTCCCGGCATAATAAGAAGTTCGATCACGTAAGATGTGTTCGTACGAGCATACTCCGGTCTGATATGTAAATGATAGAGACAAAGATGTTGTTAAGTTTAAGTAAAGTTTAAGTAAGTTATGATTTGCGTTCTCTTGGCACTGTAAATTAAGTTTTGCTTGCTTATTTGTATGATTGTCTGTTTTGTTTGTTTGATATGTTGTATGTTCATATGTATCTACTTTAGGGTGGGACTGTTATGTTACTCGCCACTGATGGTGGATTTATATTTTCAGGTAACTCTGATGGTGATGGTGAAGCTTAGCTTTGGGATTGGGCGAGCGTCGATGTACTTATTCCTTTGTAGTTGTTATTTCGTCATTAGGATTTGGACTATTATTAGTTTGTATTTTCTAACTCTGATTACAGTTTTTAGAGTTAAACCATTAGTAGTGACTGTTCGGAGGTTTAGTTATGTACATCTTTTAGTAATTGTACATTGGGATTTTAGAGGTATAATTTGTAGTAAAATTTTTTGATTTTAAGTATGTTTGTAGTTAGTATGACAATTCGACTCGTCGGTTCTTTCTGCTGCCGATTTATAAGAGTCGGGTCGTCACATTGACCAAGTAGTCTTAATCGGAATGAATCTCGCTCCCTGATGAAGGGGTTTTTGGGTTCTTTCACCAAACAAATAAAACCCCCGTTGTAGTATGAGTGGGGGTGCGAACAGGGGGAACAAGTCGTGAATTGTGTTGCGCGATTTAGGTCAATTGAGGATCTTGGATTTGTTGTTTGAAATGGAATCTAAAACTATTGCATAAAATGAATACGAAAAATAATAAACTAAATTCTAGGGTTGTCGGATCCAAGTTCACTTAATTTCGGGGGAATTAGTTCAAAAAGGCTAATGAACGAACTTCTCCCGGAGTGATTTAGGAGTTGACGCATGAGTATAACAATAACGACTTCTCCCGAATGGACGTTATCAATACATTCAATGATCACAATTATACCAAGGTTTCAGTAGAAGTAAATTCCTAGTTTGACTACCAACTCCCGTTGTAATAGTCTCACTAACAACGTACCTAAAGTAGATTCCTAGCTCGAACACCGACTCCCATTGTAATGGCCTCACTAGCACCATTGGGCAAAGAAAATCAAAGCATAATTAACTCATAGAAAAGGCCCTATTATACTTCGAAAATACAAAGAAATTAAATATGGCCTTTAGCTAATGTAGATGAAAATCAAAGCATAATTAACTCATAGACAAAGCCCTATTATACTTCGAAAATACCAAGAAATTAACTATGGCCTTTAGCTAATCTCTAAGCTCATTGACACAAAAATTAACCAACCATGAACACAATTCAACAAAAAACTCTATGAAAACCCCCCAATTTCAAGTCATAAAACCATCATCTTCAAACCCTATCAATAAACTACTCACTAAACATGAACAACAACATTACACTAACAAACAAGCACAAAAACATGAAATTAAACACTAAATCTACCAACAAGCAAGAAAATAAACCAAGAAAACTTGAAATTGCATAATTTAAACACTATTCTAATTGAAAACATGGAATAAACAAGAATTAAAACAATGAAAAACTAGAACAACCAAAGTAAATAAGAGATTGAAAACTTATTGAATTGGCGGGAAAATTCGTTGGATTAGCCTTGTCACTTGAACAATCCTTCAAAATCATTTATCTTATTCAACAAACTCTTAAAAGCCAGAGCTAAAACTAAATCTGAAACTATGGAAACAAGTAACTAAGCAAAAAGCCTAAAAACTAAGGAGGAAGACAGGGTTTCTCTCTCCTCAAACCCTTACCTAAATCTGATTTTTGGGACTAAAATCTAATCGAAAGTGTTGTTCTTATGTTTAGGGACCATAGAAGGTATATATAAAAGTGGGAAAATAAGGAGGACAACCATATAAGAGGCACGAGTCGAAGCTAAGAACAACACGAGCTAGCAGCAAACACGGCCGAAAAACAGAGCTGCAGCTCGCAGCTCAGGATACATTTTTGCCGCTTTGGTTTCAAAATAGCAGTCGTGAGGTTCAATAGGGGGTAAGTCCTCATCCCCGACAACGGCGCCATTTTGATGAAGGGGTTTTTGGGCTCTTTCACCAAACAAATAAAACCCCCATTGTAGAATGAGTGGGGGTGTCGAACAAGGGAAACAAGTCGTGAATTGTGTTGCGCGTTTTGGGTCAATTGAGGATCTTCGATTTTTTGTTTGAAATGGAATCTAAAACTATTTTATAAAATAAATGTGAAAAATAATAAACTAAATTCAAGGGTTGTCGGATCCAAGTTCACTTGATCTCGGGGTAATTACTTAAAAGGTCTAATGAACGAACGAAGTCAAGGAAGGGGAATTAAACTCTAATAAGGTAGATAAACCTCCTCCCGGAGTGATTTAGGAGTTGACGCATGAGTATAACAATAACGACTTCTCCTGAATTGACGTTATTAATACACTCAATGATCACAATTATACCAAGGTTTCACTAGAGGTAAATTCCTATTTCGACTACCGACTCCCGTTATAATAGTCTCACTAACAACGTACCTAAAGTAGATTCCTAGCTTGAACACCGACTCCCGTTGTAATGGCCTCACTAGCCACATTGGGCAAAGAAAATCAAAGCATAATTAACTCATAGACAAAGCCCTATTATACTTCGAAAATACCAAGAAATCAACTATGGCATTTAGCTAATCTCTAAGCTCATTGACATCAACATTAACCAACCATGAACACAATTCAACAAAAAAACTATATGAAAACCCCAATTCCAAATCATGAACACATCACCTTCAAACCCTAGAAATCAACTACTCACTAAACATGAACAAGAGCATTAAACTAATGAACAAGCAAAAAAACATGAAATTAACCACTAAATCTACCAAAAAGCAAGAAAATAAACCAAGAAAACTTGAAATTGCATAATTTAAACACTATTCTAATTGTAAACATGGAATAAACAAGAATTAAAACAATGAAAAACTAGAACAACCAAAGTAAATGTGAGATTGAAAACTTATTGAATTGGTGAGAAAATTCGTTGGATTGGCCTTGTCAATTGAACAATCCTTCAAAATCATTTATCTTATTCAACAAACTCTCAAAATCAAGAGCTAAAACTAGATCTAAAACTATGGAAACAAGAAACTAAGCAAAAACCCTAAAAACTAACGAGGAAGAGAGGGTTTCTCTCTCCTCAAACCCTTACCTAAATCTGATTTTTGGGACTAAAATCTAATCTGAAGTGTTGTTCTTATGTTTAGGGATCTTAGAAGTTATATAAACAAGTTGGAAAAAAAGGGGCCAAGCGTAGAAAAGGCACGAGTCGAAGCTGAGAACAGCACGAGCCAGCAGCAAACACGACCCAAAAACAGAGCTGCAGCTCCCAGCTTAGGATACATTTTTGCCACTTTGGTTTCAAAATAGTAGTAATGAGGTTTAATAGGGTGTAAGTCCTCATCCCCGGCAACAGCGCCATTTTGATGAAGGGGTTTTTGGGCTCTTTCACCAAACAAATAAAACCCCCGTTGTAGTATGAGTGGGAGTGTCGAACACGGGGAACATATAGTGAATTGTGTTGTGCGATTTGGGTCAATTGAGGATCTTCGATTTTTTGTTTGAAATCGAATCTAAAACTATTTTATAAAATAAATGTGAAAAATAATAAAATAAATTCAAGGGTTGTCGGATCCAAGTTCACTTGATCTCGGGGGAATTACTTAAAAGGTCTAATGAACGAACGAAGTCAAGGAAGGGGAATGAAACTCTAATAAGGTAGCTAAACCTCCTCCTGGAGTGATTTAGGAGTTGACGCATGAGTATAACTGTGACGACCCGACTCGCTTAAATCGGCGCGGAAGAAACCGACGAGTCGAATAGTCATAACTACAACTCAAAATACTTAAGAATTAAAAACTAATTCCTCAAATTATCATTATTAAACCTCAAAAGTACAAATACCCACAAGTTTGTACAAATACTAAACAAAAAGTCAAACTAAAAGTCTAAAAATACGAGTAACTCCAACCACACGTCAGAGTCCAAAACCAACGAATAAAAGTCCATACAATAGTCTAAAACTATCTAAAAAACAACAACAATATAAAATACATCCAAAACAATAACAAACGCCGCTCACCCAACCCAAAGCTAAGCAAGTACTTCGTCATCAGAATTACCTGTAAAACAAACAACGGTCCACCATCAGTGGTGAGTAACATAACTGACTCACCCTAATGGGAATACACATGAACATAGCACAAATCAAATAATCAATCAACAATCCAAAACATGCGAGAACATCCCAAAACATGAACTCGACTCAACCATCCTATCCAATCTATCTTTGGCGCAATCATTCATATACTAGACCGGACTATGCTCGTACGAACGCATCTTACGCATTCGAACTTTCTACTATGTTAGGATTGAGAATCTTACTCCCAAACCCCATGAAACCAATCTTACTGGAAATCCATGTCCCGTGAAACCAATCTTACTGGAAATTCAAAGGATAACATAGTAAGACTCCAACTATCCCAATACCGCGGATGGAATAGGGGCAACGTCTTAACCCAAAAACAATGAATCTTACTCAATGTATTAGGCGTCTAGCAATGAAATCAAGCTATTCATTAATTAAATCTCTTATCATTTTAATCAACTTATTCATAACATAATTATATTCAAGAATTGCCTTTGCGCCTTGATTCTCGAAAATAACCAGTTAAACACGAAGTTATTCTCAAGATTGCCTTTGCGCCTTGATCTTGAGTCTAACCAACATTAATCCATTACTTTAAAATCCATTCTTTAACCAATTTCAACTCAATCTTTAACTTTCTTTATCGATTAAACCACTTTCTTTAATTATCAAGATTCAACCAAGAACTCATCAAGACTCATCAAGAATTCAAAGAACTCAACAAGAACTCATAAAGAACCCATTCAAGATTCAAGAACTCAATCAAGATTCAAGAACTTCAATCAAGAACTCATCCAAACACCATACATGACACGCATATCATCTTCATCAAACCATTAGAAAATTTAACTTAAACTTATCCAAAATTCATCAAACTTTAACACATTAATCATGATCATAAAATAACATATTCAATCATAAAATCATCATATCCATCATCAAAATATCATTAAAACAACATAAAAATCAGATTAGAAACCATACACAAAATCATGATCAAACTTCACCAATTAACCCATACATGCATTTAATCTATACTATAATCATAGTATACCAACAAGGTTGAGAAAGTATGTTACCTTATTGAAGATAACACACAAAAATCAATACAAAAAGCTACCCGGAAAGTAGACCCACACGATCACACAACACGGCCTCACCCCGGTATGCACACGGCACAAACACGGCACCACCACGAGCCACCACAGACCCGCGGCTACTGCTGCCTCTAGCACGTCCTCACGCACACGGCTGCACCACCACACGGCTGCACCTGCACGGCACCACCACGCTGCACACACGGCCTGCACGGCTTCACCACACGGCTGCCACCACACGAACCCCACACGTGCACACGATCTCCCACTGGAACACGTACCCAAACTCAACCCGAACTAATGATCTTGGAAGAAATAATTGGGTTTTAGATTGTGTTTTAGTACTTAAAGATCAATAGGGGTTGAATCTTTAAGTTTGGGGTTAAAAAGATGGATGAACAATTTGATGGTGAAATGTAGCCAAAAATGGCGTGTGAAACTAGAGCAAAGGAGAGGGAGTTGTGTTTGAATTTTGATGGCAAGTGTGATTAAAGGCAAATGAGCAAAATGGTCTCATGGCTCACTAACTACTTCTATTTATAGAAGTTAGTTAAGTGTGAAAGCAAAGCAAGTGGCAAGCCTTGCCACACTTGGGAAAACCGGCCAAAGGGAGAAAATGGCCAAAATTGGGCTCTCGTGATCAATTGGGCTAATTTACAAAAACCGCATGATTAATCATGCATAAATCGATTCAGCCCAAAATATTAAATAATTAATTAGAAAATTATATAATAAAAATTCTAATTAATTAAATAATGATTAAAATAAATAAAAAAAACTGCAAAAAAAATATTTCGAATTAAATCGAAATTATTCACATAAAAATAAAATAAATAGTTCAAAAATAAATTTGAACTATACTTACATACACATAAATACACATAGATTATCGGCAAAAATACCAATAAAATCAGGGTCATTACAATAACAATAACGACTTCTCCTGAATTGACGTTATTAATACACTCAATGATCACAATTATACCAAGGTTTCACTAGAGGTAAATTCCTATTTCGACTACCGACTCCCGTTATAATAGTCTCACTAACAACGTACCTAAAGTAGATTCCTAGCTTGAACACCGACTCCCGTTGTAATGGCCTCACTAGCCACATTGGGCAAAGAAAATCAAAGCATAATTAACTCATAGACAAAGCCCTATTATACTTCGAAAATACCAAGAAATCAACTATGGCATTTAGCTAATCTCTAAGATCATTGACATCAACATTAACCAACCCTAGAAATCAACTACTCACTAAACATGAACAAAAGCATTAAACTAATGAACAAGCAAAAAAAACTTGAAATTAACCACTAAATCTACCAACAAGCAAGAAAATAAACCAAGAAAACTTGAAATTTCATAATTTAAACACTACTCTAATTGCAAACATGGAATAAACAAGAATTAAAACAATGAAAAACTAGAACAACCAAAGTAAATGTGAGATTGAAAACTTATTGAATTGGTGAGAAATTCGTTGGATTGGCCTTGTCAATTGAACAATCCTTCAAAATCATTTATCTTATTCAACAAACTCTCAAAATCAAGAGCTAAAACTAGATCTAAAACTATGGAAACAAGAAAGTAAGCAAAAACCCTAAAAACTAACGAGGAAGAGAGGGTTTCTCTCTCCTCAAACCCTTACCTAAATCTGATTTTTGGGACTAAAATCTAATCTGATGTGTTGTTCTCTCGTGTTATGTGTGCTTCCTTATGAAATTTCGAGGACAAAATTTTCTTAAGGAGCGGAGATTGTAACAACCCGGATTTTTGCGCTGTAAAATTTCGTGAAAGATTAAGCCTTTAAACCCAAACTATCCGATTTGGGCCCAAAGCCCTTGCTTTGACTACCTTCTAGCCGACCTTTCCTTTATTTTAATTTAATTTGATTCATTTATTTACCTTAATTATCCAATTACATCTATTTTGTGTAAAACCTAAAAACTCTATTTTTATTTTTCCCAACCACCCTACTACATTTTAGGAACATCCAAAAAATCTTACTTTGCATCTCCCTAGCCGGCCCCTTTGTTTTTATTTTAATTTCTTTTTTTTCCAATCCTAAACCACAAATAAAAACTAAACTACCAATAAAAACTAAACTACAAATAAAAACTCCTTCTTTTCCCCTTTAATTTCTTTTCCTAATATAACTCCTATCATTCAGTAAAACCCTTTTATTCTATTTATACTACATAAAATCCACCCTTTATTTATTACTAATCATATGATCAAACACAAAAACAAAACACTATTCCTCCCTCTTGGTATCACACGGCCTCAAGGCCATTCTTCCATTCAATTTCTTTCTTTTTAAATTCTTTCTTTGATAATCTATCTAACTTGAAATCTTTGGCAGTTTATGACATTTTGTGCCGTGATTGTAAAACCAAATCCTGTGATCGTGGAGGTGCCGAGTGAAGAACATCTTTGGGCGTGTTTTTGTGTAATTTCTCTTTAGGTAACAAGTTATAATCTACTTAGGATTAGAATTAGATTGCCTAGAATAATAGGTTTAGAATATAGGGTTCGATTGTTGTTATGTTATGCGTGTGATAGTATGATACTAAGCTTTGATTTTGATCCTTATTTCTTAAATCGTTAACTAATCTTGTTGAACTCTTGATCTATGTTATGTTTGAACCTATGCGTGAATTTCGATTAATGAATGATAA
Source organism: Salicornia ramosissima (assembly GCA_951394345.1). Classification (NCBI taxonomy): domain Eukaryota; kingdom Viridiplantae; phylum Streptophyta; class Magnoliopsida; order Caryophyllales; family Amaranthaceae; genus Salicornia; species Salicornia ramosissima. The sequence continues at coordinate 33,716,007 of OX596237.1, forward strand.
GCATGATTTTGCGTGATGATGATGACGTGTGGAATGATTCTTGTCAATGGATGTTTAAAGTCTTTTTTAGTCTTGTTGAGTCGAGTCGTATCGAGCGGTTGAAGATCGCGCGTCTATCGATTTATCGGTGATAAACCGTGCGGGTCTATCTGTTCATCAGTGATGAATCGTGCGGGACAAGTCTTGTTTGTTTGATTGTGTGTCAAAGTCATGTCGAACGGTTGAAGATCGTGCGTCTATCAGTTTATCGATGATAAACCGTGCGAGTCTATCGGTTCATCAGAGATGAATCGTGCGGGGCAAGTCCTTTGTTGCTAGTCTTGTTATCGGTTGTAGACCGAGCGTTATCTTGTTAATGAACTGGTTTTCCTGTGTGTTGTATTCGGAAGTACTTGTGTTAGCTTGATGTGATTGGTATCACTTTGGATGAATGTTATGATTCCACTGCTTATTCAGATGAATGAACTTGTATCCTGAGGTTGTTGTCGTTCCTATGTTTTAACCCTGTTCTTCTATGTGATGTGGTCCTACTTCTAAGTAGAACAGTCTAGTTACTCGCCACTGATGGTGGACCCCCCAATTCTATTTTGCAGGTAAGCAAGTTAGAGGCTAGAGTCGAGATGAGTTTGCTAAGCTTCTAGGCCCCTGTTTACCTTTCCTGCATTTGCAGCTAGTTTTATTTTCTAGTTTTGAGGACTTGATTTTGGTTTAGTTTAACCATTTGTACTTGGGATTTCATTATTAATAATAATAAGTATTTCTTCCATGAGTTTCAGTCATATTTATGTTTTATTGATCGATTGGTAACTGCCTGTTTACAACGTTATCACTAATAATGTCATTGTTAAAAATGCGGGGTGTTACAGTTGGTATCAGAGCTCTAGGTTAATCCTGATTTTACTTCTTCATAAGTAAACTGTGAGGTGAGTGCTTTATATAATCCAGAGCGTAATTTAAATCACAAAACCCTGAAACCGTAGTGTGAGTAACTTTGGGTAGTAACCTAGGTTAGGAATAATTTTATTCTTTAGTTCCTAAGTTTCTTGTGTTGTTTTGTTCTTTGTTTATGTGTTATGTGTGCTTCCTTATGAAATTTCGAGGACGAAATTTTTTTAAGGAGCAGACATTGTAACGACCCGGATTTTTGGGCTGTAAAATTTCTTGAAAAATTAAGCCTTTAAACCCAAACTTTCTGATTTGGGCTCAAAGACTTAATTTTATTTAATTGATCAAGCCCAAAGCCCTTGCTTTGACTCCCTCCTAGCCGGCCTTTCCTTTATTTTAATTTAATTTGATTCATTTATTTACCTTAATTATCCAATTACATCTATTTTGTGTAAAACCTAAAAGCTCTATTTTTATTTTTACTAACCACCCTACTACATTTTAGGAACATCCAAAAAATCTTACTTTGCATCTCCCTAGCCGGCCCCTTTGTTTTTATTTTCTTTTTTTTTCCAATCCTAAACTACAAATAAAAACTAAACTACAAATAAAAACTCCTTCTTTTCCCCTTTAATTTCTTTTCCTAATATAACTCCTATCATTCAGTAAAACCCTTTTATCCTATTTATACTACATAAAAACCCACCCTTTATTTATTACTAATCATATGATCAGACTCAAAATATAACACTCTTCCTCCCTCTTGGTATCACACGGCCTCAAGGCCATTCTTCCATTTAATTTCTTTCTTTTTAAATTCTTTCTTTGATAATCTATCTAACTTGAAATCTTTGGCAATTTATGACAGTTTGTGCCGTGATTGTAAAACCAAATCCTGTGATCGTGGAGGTGTCGAGTGAAGAACAGCTTTGGGTGTGTTTTTGTGTAATTCCTCTTTAGGTAACAAGTTCTGTTCTACTTAGGATTAGAATTAGATTGCCTAGAATAATAGGTTTGGAATATAGGGTTCGATTGTTGTTATGTTATGCGTGTGATAGTATGATGTTAAGCTTTGATTTTGATCCTTATTTCTTGAATCGTTAACTAATCTTGCTGAACTCTTGATCTATGTTATGTTTGAACCCATGCGTGAATTTTGATTAATGAATGATAAGCATGATGTTGCGTGATGATGATGATGTGCGGAATGATTCTTGTCAATGGATGTTTAAAGTCTTTTTGAATCTTGTTGAGTCGAGTCGTGTTGAGCGGTTGACGATCGCACGTCTATCGGTTTATCGGTGATAAACAGTGCGGGTCTATCGGTTCATTTGTAATGAATCTTGCGGGGCAAGTCTTGTGTGATTGATTGTGTGTCAGAGTCGTGTTGAATGGTTGAAGATCGTGCGTCTATCGGTTTATCGGTGATAAACCGCGCGGGTCTATCGGTTCATCAGTGATGAATCGTGCGGGGCAAGTCCTTTGTTGCTAGTCTTGTTATCGGTTGTAGACCGAGCGTTATCTTATTATTGAACTGGTTTTCCTGCGTGTTGTATTCGGAAGTACTTGTGTTAGCTTGATGTGATTGGTATCACTTTTGATGAATGTTATGATTCCGCTGCTTATTCTGATGAATGAACTTGTATCCTGCGGTTGTTGTCGTTCTTATGTTTTAACCCTGTTCTTCTATATGATGTGGTCCTACTTCTAAGTAGGAAAGTCTACTTACTCGCCACTGATGGTGGACCCCCAATTCTATTTTGCAGGTAAGCAAGTTGTTAGTTCAATGTATACTCAAGAAGGGGGGGGTTGAATTGAGTATGTGTGTTTTTTCAATCGTTTTCAAGTTTTGTTTGTGCTTTTGTGAGAACAGCGAAAGAACAGTAAGCAAAGAGTAAGGACACAAAGACTTAACGAGGTTCGGCTTCTCAACAAGCCTACGTCCTCCACTCTCTCTCACCAATATTATTAATCAACTCAGAATAATAACAAGGTTACACACTCAATCAAGTGCTACAACTATGTAACACTTAATTCCCCAACTGTTAACTCTAACAGTTCACTCAGTGTTCACAGAACACTCCCCAACCACTTCCCTCTAAGTGGTTCAGATATTACAAACTTAAATCTCCGTAAGTTTTTCTCTTAAAGATGGATATGGAGATAGTTTTGGACTAAGGATAGACTCTCAGAAAGTATTACTTGGTTTTCTTTGGAGAGCAAAAGTCTTCTAGGGTTTTTTGCAAAGAATGTTTATATAGGCAAGAAAACTGTTCCCTAGAAGTGTGCTGGAAGCTCCCCTAAATTGTGCAAAAAGATTAGCTGACACAAGTGTACAGTTACCTGTTCCAGACCTTTGTGTCTTACCACTGTTTGCAGCGGTTAATACCCAAAAGTTCAACAAGTACATTGCATTTAATGAGCTGATTTTGCAAATCAATTTAGCAGATTTCCAAAGTACAAGTGATCCAAATTTTTCAAATAAATTTTCAAAAATGATTTTGAACTCGAAAATTTGTACGGATCACGTGCGTAATACTGAGGTCTGTTCCCACAGTGGTCTCAGTACTACTAAGTTTACTTCTGGTAAAGTGAACTGTTCCAAGCTTGTTCTGTGCCTGTTCTTAGCTTGTTCTTGGGCTGTTCTCTTTACTAGATGTAAACTTAAGGTCTTTTTGCTCTTTACTTAAAAACAATAGGAATATTTTCCTAAGCCTATTTTACATGAAGATCCTAGAAATATAAAAATAAAAAGCTCCAAGCTCTTGGTTTCTGATCTTCAAGTATTTCAAGGTCTTCATGATTACCTTGATGAGTCCTCTCTTGATTCAACCTGTTCATATACATTTATACATAGATATCAAGTATAGAGGACTGGTTTGTCATCATTCAAATCAAACATGGTTCAACAATTTCCCCCTATTTGATGATGACAAACCATGAAGTTCCCCCTGAGAACAGTAACCACTTATTTCAAAATAAAATGACTGTTCAGAGGAACTGGTCTTGCACTGTGCCTGTAGTCAGATTCATAATCTCAGAGAATAAGAAATATGCAGCAGACTAAAGCACAATTAGACTGATAACAATGATCAGTCACTCATCACATTACTCAATTTATTATTGAGTTTCAGCATTGAACCTGTTACCTGCAAGACTTATCAATTATCAAATGTAGCAAGAGAAATTTCAATTTCACTTGGAAGAATTTTCTTCCAGTTGGGATGGGTAGGGGCACTTGATCTGAATTCAAGATACTCCTAGGCAAAAAGCTGGGCCATCTCTTAACAAGGTCTGAACCTTGTCCAGGTTGCTACAATTGATACTAGGAACTTCACCTGTCCTATTCCCCCTTTTGGCATCATCAAATGACAAAAAAAACCATAGCACAAAATTAGGAGAAGGCAACAAGTAAAGTCATAAGCATAATATACACACAGCATTCTAGAGATGCTGTTCCAAATGTGAGTACCTGCAACTCACAATCCCAAACTGTTCAAGTGCACACAGAAGTTAATAAAATATACAGACCAGGACCATTCTGCAGAGAAATTGTTTAGCAGAATTGGTCAAAAACTAAAGGTAGCAATTGTTCAGAGAAACCAGAGTAATTGTTTAGAGAGATTAAAAAAAAAAAAAAATAAAAAAAAAATAAAAAAAAAAAAAAAATTGAGATCAATGTTAGTAGGGAAGGGGGATAGGCTAAGAAGAAGTGGAGTCAGCATCATCATCAGAATCCTCAGTGGAATCCTCATCCTCTTCTTCTGCACTCTGCTCCTGCTGCTTCTTCCTGACTTGGGCTATGATGGGAACTGGTCTCTTGGTGGTCTTGGGTTTGAAGTTGGAAGAGGAGGCAAGCTTTTCTTCCTGGGAGTCCAGTCGTGCTGTTATATTCTTTATAGAACCATCCAGAGAGGTGCACAGAGCATTGACACTAGCCATCATCTGTTGCAGTAATTCCCCATGTGTTTGCACCTGTTTGGATAGTGACCCAGTAGCTTCCTCAGACCTGGAACTGCTTGTCCTTCTGGCCCCTGTGACCCTGTCTTCATCCCTCATTTTGAGCATGCCTCCCTCAAAGGTCATCCCCTTCTGACCTAGAATCTGGTTGGTGAGGACAGACATTTTCTTGACCTCACCTTTCAGATGAACCTTTCTACTTTGGAAAACCAAAGTAAGCCAGGCTCCATATGGTAGAGAGTGGTTGGACCTTTCCAAAATGCTAACCATGTGAGCTAGCATCAGACCAGGGAGACTCAACTTAATCTTTTCATATAGACAGTAAATAATCACAACATCCATCTTCCTAACATCCATTCTGCCCTGAGCCCTGGGGAGTACTATCTTAGAAGCAACTGTATGGAACAGCCTCATTACTGGTTCCCTTAATTGGCCAATAACATAGCCAGCACCATCAGTTGGAGAACCAGTAAAGAGAGTGGTCTGTATGTGTTCTGTACTGACCTCAGGAATAGTTGGCCAGTTGTCCTTGGAATAATCACAGAATCCACCCCTTGGTACACCCAGTATCTCCCCTAGACTCTTCTTTGAAAGAGTGATGTCGACCCCCTCGACCTCACTCCAGACCTTCCCTTTCTCTAACTTCCCCAACTTAGAGTAAAATTCTTCAACACAAGTTTCAAAAACATTTAGCCTCTTATCAAACAGCCCTTCCCAGCCCTGGTACTCTATGGCCTCCTTAAACTCCTCTAAAAATGGTTGATTCATCCAAGACATAGGACATGGAAAACCAAATAAGACACCCCTACCACTTAGTTCATACAGTGGTTCAGAAGTGGTCTTACCTTTCTTCTTGGCAGGAGTTTTGTCAGAGGCAGTGGCAGCTTTCCTCTTCTTTTCTGCTGGCAGTTTGGTTGCAGGCTTGGGGATCTCAGAGGTTTTGCCCTTCTTGGCAACACTTTTCATCCTTTTCTTCTTTTCATCCCTCTTCTCTTCAGAAACCACTTCAGCAGGTTCCTTCTTGATTTCTTCCTTACAGACCCTTGTCCTCAAGGTCCTGGTTCTTTTTCCTTGTTCCTTTACACCTTGTACAACACCGGTGATCTCTACATCCATATCCTGAACATTGGTGTCATCATCCTTCTTTTCCATCTTTTCCTTTTCAACTTCCTTCTCTTCAGTGCTTGGCACTGGTTTCTGTGTGATCTGTGGTGATGATGTGGGTGATTTTTCTGATGGTGGAAAGGGTAATAGGGTTGTTTCTTTTTGCGGTGGAGATGATGGTGGAGTTGTGAATTTTAGTGGTGACTGTGGGGGAGGAGTTTTGGCTTTTGTGGGAGATGGTGGTTTCAGTGGAGGTGAAGATTTTGTAGGCTGTGATGAGTGTTGTTTGGGTGATGAAGAGAGTCATTTCTTAGATGGTGATGGTGTTTTCTGAGGTTGAGGTGGTGGTGATTTTTGTTGAGAAGGTGGTGGTGATGATTTAGGGCTTGGTGGTGGAGTTGATTTCTCTTTGGACTGACATGCATCCTTTGATTCAACTACTGTTTCCTCAGTAGCTTGATCCTCAACCCTTTGCTGCTCTTGTTCTTCTTTGTGGTGTTCAGTAACCACTGCATTATATGATTCCATCTCAGACTTAGAGGGTGTGAAATTTGGAGATTGGCTTAACCCACGACTTTTCTTCCTTGCGGCCTTGCTTTTCTTTCTTCCCATTTGATTGGATTTGCAGAGTTGGTGAAGGAGAGAGAAAGAACCGAATTTGAATTTTCAAGGAGGATTTTGATGATGGTGCTTAGGGTTTGAGAGAGAAGGAGACAATTAGAGAAATCAATGTGATAAAATGAATTAAAATGGAGAAAACCGGCAGTTATTCGAACAGATAAAGTAGAAGTAACTTCTACATTGTTCACAACGGTCATGTGTCAAAACACTTAACTCCTCAATTTCAAAATAGAGAATTCAGCATTAACTGATATAACCGATGTGGGGAACTGGTCTTTCGATGGTCTGACGCTGATCTGTATAAATTAACCACTTTAATGCAATTTCCAATTAGGCAACTTAGAGATACCACACATTGGAACAGCATCAACATAAGAAGTTTGAGACCATTTGCATCAATGACATTAAGAGTTAACCAGCCCTGCTTATTTACACTAATGATCATAAAGTCAAACATAGCCAAAAAGTGAAAGATAAGTCCTAAGGAACTAGGATCTAATCCTTACCATACCAAGTAATGTGCGGAGTTTGACAAACACTTCCCTGTTCAGGGGTTTAGTGAAAATATCAGCCAATTGTTCTTCGGATCTGCAAAATTCAAGATTCACATTTCCTTTTTCAACATTGTCTCTAAGAAAATGATGTCTGATTTCAATATGTTTGGTTTTAGAGTGTTGGACAGGATTTTTTGAAATGTTTATAGCACTGGTGTTATCACACAATATGGGAACACTTCCAGAACAGACCCCAAAATCCTTAAGTTGTGTCTTTATCCAAAGCAATTGAGCACAGCACAAAGCAGCAGCTATGTACTCTGATTCAGCTGTGGATAAGGCCACTGAATTTTGTTTCTTAGATCCCCATGAAATGAGACAAGAACCTAAGAAGTGAGCCATTCCTGAAGTGCTTTTCCTGTCCACACTAAAACCAGCATAATCAGCATCAGTGTATCCTAAAAGATCAAAATTGCTTCCCTTTGGATACCATAAGCACATGTTCTCTGTACCACTTAGGTACCTAAAAATTCTCTTAACAGCTTTTAGATGAGACTCTTTTGGGTTGCTTTGAAATCTTGCACACAGCCCAACTGAGAACACTATGTCTGGTCTACTAGCTGTTAAGTAGAGAAGTGAGCCAATCATACCTCTGTATAGCTTATCCTCAACATCCTTTCCTTTCTCATCTAGGCTGAGTTTAGAAGAGGTAGGGATAGGTGTGTCATAGGACTTGCTATCTTGCAGACCATATCTCTTGAGGAGCTCCTTGAGATACTTCTGTTGGTGGATCATGATTCCATCATCCACTTGCCTGATTTGAAGCCCTAGGAAGAAACCAAGTTCTCCCATCATGCTCATCTCAAATTCACTTTTCATTAGGTCTGCAAACTCATCACACAAAACAGAATTAGTAGCCCCAAACAAAATATCATCAACATATACCTGGACCACTAACAGATTTGTTCCCCTTTTCTTTAAGAATAGAGTTTTGTCTACTGAACCTCTCTCATAATGATTTTCAATAAGAAAGCTAGAGAGTCTCTCATACCAAGCACGAGGGGCTTGTTTGAGGCCACAAAGAGCTTTGTCTAACTTGTAGACATGACCTGGACAAACTTTATCCTCAAAGCCAGGGGGCTGTTCCACATACACATCTTCTTTCAAATAACCATTTAAAAAAGCAGTTTTAACATCCATTTGAAAGAGTTTAAAGTTCATGTGGGCAGCAAATGCAATCAAAATTCTTATTGCTTCAAGCCTGGCTACTGGAGCAAAGGTTTCATCATAGTCTATTCCCTCTTGTTGGTGAAACCCTTGAACCACTAGCCTGGCCTTGTTTCTGACTATAGTACCTGAGTCATCCATTTTGTTTCTGAAGACCCATTTGGTTCCAATAACAGACATCTCATTGGTTCTTGGTTCAAGATGCCAAACCTGATTTCTTTCAAACTGGTTCAACTCATCTTGCATGGCCAAGATCCAATCAGGATCAGTTAGAGCAATCTTATAGTCAGTTGGTTCTATGTGAGATAAGAAGGAGAAATAAGCACAGAAGTTCTTCCAAACAGAATTTCTAGTTTGGACTCCTTTTGATAAATCACTGATGATCTGATCAGAAGGATGAGAGCTTCTTTGCTTAAACATGCTCTTTCTTACAGCATTAGAATCACCTAAGTTAGAGCCAATGTCTGTACTGGTTCCCCCTGTTTCATTTTCATTTTGAGAGGGTGGACCAGTTTCTTCAGTGTTCTCTCCCACTTCATCTTCAGATGGATGAGTAGGAGAGTCACTGAGTTCAACAACCTGCTTAGCATTTCCCTCTGCTGCACCAGACTCATTGTTGTTTTCAGGAGGAGTTGGAGAGTCTGGTTCAGCAGTGTTCTCTGGTTCAGCTCCAGTGAAATTTGTCATCCCAATTTCAAAGCCTTCATCATCATCTACCTGCACAGGCTTGTTGAACATGTTAGTTTCATCAAACAATACATGGATACTCTCTTCAACACACAAGGTTCTTTTGTTGAAAACTTTATATGCCTTGCTATGAGGAGAGTATCCTATAAAAACAGCTTCATCACTCCTAGGGTCGAACTTGTCCAAACTGGTCTTACCATTGTTGTGTACAAAACACCTACAACCAAATATCCTTAAGTGTTCAATGTTTGGTTTTCGACCCCTTAGAAGTTCATAAGGTGTTTTTCTTAGTATTGGTCTTAGCATAACCCTATTGAGTATGTAGCAAGATGTACTCACAGCATCAGCCCAAAATTTCTTGGACAGACCACTCTCTAGAAGCATGGTTCTAGCCATTTCTTCTAGAGTGCGATTCTTTCTTTCAACAACCCCATTTTGTTGTGGAGTTCTGGGGGCTGAGAAGTTGTGAGAAACACCATGCTCCATACAATAGGTTATGAAGCTAGCATCATCAAATTCTGACCCATGATCAGATCTGATGGATGCTAACTGATGATTGATCTTGTTCTGGACTTGTTTCACTAGTATTTCAAATTCATTGAAAGTTTCATCTTTGTATTTCAAGAATATGGTCCAAGTGAAACGAGAGTAATCATCAACTAAGACAAATACATAACTAGAGCCATTTCTACTTTGTACACGCATAGGTCCACATAAATCCATGTGTACAAGTTCAAATGGTCTAGAGGAACTAACCATTTTCTTTGGTTTAAAAGATGATCTTACATGCTTGCACTTTGCACACTCTTGGCAGAGCTGGTCTGCCACATATTTGATGTTAGGTAAACCTAATACCAATTCTTGTGTTCTCAACTTGTTGAGCAAAGTGAAGCTAACATGTCCTAATCTTTTATGCCAAAGCCATTGGTCATCCTCTACAACACTAAGGCAGAGGGCACTGTTTTGTGGAAGTTGATTTAAGTATGTAATATACGCATTGTTATGCCTTGTTCCTTCACAGACCAGTTCCCCTGTCATAGAGTTCACTATGTGACAAGTGTTTGATTCAAAATTCACTTTATTTCCCTTGTCACATAGTTGAGATATGCTCAAAAGATTATGTTTCAAACCTTTTACATAATAAACATTGTCAATTGCTTGGGAGAGTGACTTACCAACCTTACCTACTCCTTTGATAAGTCCTTTGCTATTGTCACCAAATGTCACGTGCCCTCCCTCGAATGCAGTGAGTGAAAGGAATTGTTCTTTATCCCCGGACATGTGTCTTGAGCAACCACTGTCCAAATACCAATATGGCTTTCCTTTCACTCGTACCTGCACAAGAAAACTAAAGGTTAGTTTTAGGAACCCAGACCAGCTTGGGTTCCTTGTTCTTTGAAACATTTTCAATCTTGACCTTTCTAACCCACACTTGTTGGGTGTAGGCTTTATTTTTCTTGTCATGTTTCTTTTTGGTGAAACATTTGTTAGTAACATGACCGCTTTTACCACAATAGGTACAAACATGCATATCCTTGGCAAATATATACTTGCCTTTCTTGAATTCATTCAACCACATGTTGTCTCTGCCAAGAACAGTTGTAGAACTAGATCCAGAATACCCTAAACCAAACCTTTGAGAATTTCCAGGTTGGGATGTGAGGATGTTTAGGGTTTTCTGAGCATTTAACATTTTGTTCATTTGGTTCATACAATCTGTTAGCTCATTTTCCTTGTTCTCAAGCCTCTTAAGTTGAACTTCATTTTGTTTCTCAAAAGATTTTAAGTCAATTCTAGTCTTTTGAAGTTCATCTTGTAGTCTTGAGACCAGGGAGGGATCTGGTTCATTACTGGTCTTCTTGAGGTTTTCTTGTTTTAACAAGATGAGTTCAGCCTCGAGATCACATATCTTGGCTGTGCACTCATCATGTAAAACATCCAAGACCTCATCAAAGGCAGTGGGAGAACCAGTCTCTTCAGAACTCTTGAGCTCACTATGTTCTTTGTGTAAATCTTCAAGTTTTTCAATTAAATGGTCATATGCAAGTATGACATCAGATTTACTCAAGGTACATGTGTCTTTTAACAGTTCAAAGTTTGAATTATGTGTGATAAATTTCTTAAGCTCATTAAACCCCTTTTCAATTTTTTCAAAAAGTTCATCCTCTTTAGGAACTGGTTTGGAGTTTAATGTCTCAAGTTCCATTTTATGCTGATCTGCTGTTATTTCAAGCTCAGAAATTTTTTCTTTAAGTTCTTCACAAATAAGCTCAAGTTCAGCAGATCTAGCACCACATATTTCATACTCTCGAACTGTTTCTTTTAATTTCTTTTTGTTGTTCTGATAAGCAGACCCAACACTAATGCATTGATCAATAGTGAATTCAAGATAGTCAAGTAGTTCATCTCTATCTAGATTATGCATGTTTTCCTTTAAATCATTAAAACATACCTGGTTGTCGTCTGAAGTGCTTCCACCAGCCATGAGACAGAGAACTTCTTCTTTTTGCAAACAGACTTCAGACTGGTCTGTGCATGTGAAAGCAGTTAGACAGAGATTTGCTTCTTCTTCTTCTTCATCATCTTCTGATTCTGAATCTCCCCACACTGCAGCCAGCATAGCTCTTTTAAAAACCTTCTTCTCAGCCTGGACTCCAGGATTTCCCTTGGGATTTTTCCATGTTGGACACTCCTTGATTCTGTGCCCCATTTCACCACATTTAAAGCAACGAGTATTGGAACTGGTTTTCCTGAACTGTCCAGAACTGTTCCTTCCTTTTACAAACTTACCCTTGGACTTTGTCCTAAGGTATTTTTCAAACCTTCTGGCCATGAGACTTATATCATCTTCATCTTCTTCGGATTCCTCTGCTTTAAGAACCATTTCCTTGTATTTTGAGCTAGATTCAGCCTTTGAATCTACCAACATCTCATGAGTCATCAAGGAACCAATAAGTTGTTCTAGAGATAGTGAGGACAGATCCTTTGCTTCTTGTATGGCTGTAACCTTGGGCATCCACTTCCCTGATAAGCTTCTCAACGTTTTCCTCACCAACTCTTCACTTGAGAAGGTCTTTCCCAATGACTTTAGTTCATTTACAATGGTCATGAACCTTGTAAACATGTCCTTTATATTTTCATCTCTAGTCATTTCAAAGACTTCATATTTTGACATAAGCATGTCAATTTTTGACCTTCTCACCTCTGAGTTGCCTTCATATGCAAGCTCTAGTGTATCCCATATTTCCTTTGCAGAAGAACAAGCTAGAATTCGATTTACCTCACATTTTGCAATTCCTTGTTGGACAAGTGACATTGCCTTTGCATTTTTCTCCAGCTTCTTGTAGTCTTCACTTGTGTACTCTTCTTCTGTCTTTGGAACCATGAGCCCTTCCTGACTCTTCTTGTGGATGGACGTGGGTCCATTTTTGACAATCATCCAGCACTCATAATCTATCCCAATGATAAGATTTTTCATGCAATTTTTCCACCAAGAGTAGTTAGTGCCATTGAACTTGGGGAGTCTTGAACTGTTTGATTCTTTAGTAGACATCTTCTTGCTCCTCTAGGTAGTTAACCTTTTGAGAAGTTAGGCTCTGATACCAATTGTTAGTTCAATGTATACTCAAGAAGGGGGGGGGGGTTGAATTGAGTATGTGTGTTTTTTCAATCGTTTTCAAGTTTTGTTTGTGCTTTTGTGAGAACAGCGAAAGAACAGTAAGCAAAGAGTAAGGACACAAAGATTTAACGAGGTTCGGCTTCTCAACAAGCCTACGTCCTCCACTCTCTCTCACCAATATTATTAATCAACTCAGAATAATAACAAGGTTACACACTCAATCAAGTGCTACAACTATGTAACACTTAATTCCCCAACTGTTAACTCTAACAGTTCACTCAGTGTTCACAGAACACTCCCCAACCACTTCCCTCTAAGTGGTTCAGATATTACAAACTTAAATCTCCGTAAGTTTTTCTCTTAAAGATGGATATGGAGATAGTTTTGGACTAAGGATAGACTCTCAGAAAGTATTACTTGGTTTTCTTTGGAGAGCAAAAGTCTTCTAGGGTTTTTTGCAAAGAATGTTTATATAGGCAAGAAAACCGTTCCCTAGAAGCGTGCTGGAAGCTCCCCTAAATTGTGCAAAAAGATCAGCTGACACAAGTGTACAGTTACCTGTTCCAGACCTTTGTGTCTTACCACTGTTTGCAGCGGTTAATACCCAAAAGTTCAACAAGTACATTGCATTTAATGAGCTGATTTTGCAAATCAATTTAGCAGATTTCCAAAGTACAAGTGATCCAAATTTTTCAAATAAATTTTCAAAAATGATTTTGAACTCGAAAATTTGTACGGATCACGTGCGTAATACTGAGGTATGTTCCCACAGTGGTCTCAGTACTACTAAGTTTACTTCTGGTAAAGTGAACTGTTCCAAGCTTGTTCTGTGCCTGTTCTTAGCTTGTTCTTGGGCTGTTCTCTTTACTAGATGTAAACTTAAGGTCTTTTTGCTCTTTACTTAAAAACAATAGGAATATTTTCCTAAGCCTATTTTACATGAAGATCCTAGAAATATAAAAATAAAAAGCTCCAAGCTCTTGGTTTCTGATCTTCAAGTATTTCAAGGTCTTCATGATTGCCTTGATGAGTCCTCTCTTGATTCAACCTGTTCATATACATTTATACATAGATATCAAGTATAGAGGACTGGTTTGTCATCATTCAAATCAAACATGGTTCAACACAAGTTAGAGGCTAGAGTCGGGATGAGTTTGCTGAGCTTCTAGGCCCCTGTTTACCTTTCCTGCTTTTGCAGCTAGTTTTATTTTCTAGTTTTTAGGACTTGATTTTGGTTTAGTTTAACCATTTGTACTTGGGATTTCATTATTAATAATAATAAGTATTTCTTCCATGAGTTTCAGTCATATTTATGTTTTATTTATCGATTGGTAACTGCTTGTTTACGACGTTATCACTAATAACGTCGTTGTTAAAAATGCGGGGTGTTACAAGAAAGCCCAACAAAACTTGGTGAATGTTTGTGGACTTCACCGATTTGATCAAAGCTTGTCCCAAGGACGACTACCCCTTGCCAAAAATCGACAAGCTGGTCGAATCAATGGCGGGACACGCTCTATTCAACTTCATGGATTCCAACACGGGATATTATCAAATCCCTTTGGCAGAAAGAGACCAATCACACACAACATTGATTGAAGGGATTTTCACCAAATAAAAAGCCCCGCCGTAGTATGAGTAGGGGTGTCGAACACGGGGAAGGTACGTTGCACTAATCTAAGCATGATCGTTGAACAAGCTAGGTCAATGGATGGTCGCGAGAGGCGGAGAGAACTACGGAAATTAACTAAAGCTACACTATGGAAACAAGAATAAAAAGGGACTAGGGTAAAAGATCCACAACTCATACCACCATGAATTATGAATCAATCTAAACTTAGACTTAGGTCATGGATAAGGGGAGGTCGTTCTAAGATCACACTACTCTTTCAAGCTAGTGTGACGACCGCGAAGACATACACAAACCTACTTTCATGGCGGAACATCTAACTAGTCATAAGCACAAATCACGAAGACCGGTAACTTTCCCTTGATCGAAGGCCCAACTTTCGTGGTGCTTCCATCAATCGGTCGAAGAGAGTCATTACCCACGTTCACCTTTCGGTCCTTAGGTGGGGATTCTTCTATGAGTCTAATGTTAATTAGGCACGAGACTCAACTTTATCGAACCTTCGGTACCAACATAATCACAACAGAAACCAAGAAAGAACTAAACCACAAATATGAAGGATTTGAGAAGTTTCTCTCAAACCTTAGAAACTAAACTACTCACACATAATTAATAAAAACATAATTAAAACTACAATTAAACCTAAAATTAAATACATAATTAAAACCCTAAAATCTATGAACAACAAATAAATAACTAAAATCTAGAAAACTATGAACACTACTAGCAAAACCAAGAATAAGAGCATAAAAACCAATAAATTTACAACTACAACTAAGGACAAACATCAAAAGAAGAACAAATAAATAATTACAACAACTACATCTTTAATTTTTGACTTGTGAATTGTTACCGCCCTTTCGAGACTTGGAACATGATTTACGCATCCCGTTTTTATTTTTTTTATTCAATCCATCTTACGTCATAGAATCGAGTTTTCTTTTCGGTCCTTGTAAATATCCTATTAGTGTAATTATTCGAGTAGTGTTTATTATATCGAGTTCTTAGCTTTCACTTGTAAAAAAAAAAGAAAAAAAAATGTATATATTTAGAGAAGAAGATAGTAGTTTTCTTAGCCGACCAGTGCTCTATTGTAATTTATCCTAACAGTCGGTCAGTAGTTATATGTAGTTTCGGACCATGTATATAAGATTCTATGACCGTACCACATCCACTTTCCACTTATCTTAAGTCCTATTGATTTCATGTTCTCAAAAGGTCTCATCTTTGGTATGCGGCGTCACTTGTCAAATTTCGAGAGACGCTAACTCCTGCGAGACGTGAGTGCCCTTTCCTTCCGTTGTTCTTCATGACTCCCTCACGGAGTATTTTTCCCGCTACCGACTCATGTCTGAGATTATTCAAGGGTGTTTGACGATTGTTGGGTTGTTTAGGCTTGGATACCTCGTATTCCATTACGGTTATCACGTGTGAAAGGTTTTAGTCCTTAGTTTAGTTAGTTCCTAACATTGGGATTTGTGCGTCTTAAGACTGCAATAGGAGTCCTTAGTCCCTTGTACAATTCCTCTCCTAAGGGATTTGTCGAACTCTTCGCGCGGTAGTTGCTTGGGGACAAGAAACGAGCTAGCTTGGGGGAGTTTGATAGTCTGTATTTAGTTAGTTTCTTTCTTAGCTTTTATTAATTTATTTTCTATTTTTATTTAGTTTTTGTTAGCATTTTTAGGATTTTTAGTTTAGTTTTGTTTCAGTAGTCCCCTTTCCCTTTTTCTATGTGATTTCCTCTATTTAGCTTTGTTTTGACGTTTTCATCCCTTTTTGCAGGTCCCGAGTCAATTTCGGAACTTGAGGAAGCGACCCGGGAACCTCGAGGAAAACCACAAGTCATTTGCCGTTGTTGGAGCTAAAAAGGCCTCAGCGGGCGCTGGGAATCCCTCAGCGTCCGCTGGGATGAGCTTGGTTCGAAGCATTTTTTTGATGAAAAAAAGTCAGTAGCATGTTAAGGTTTCCCAGCGGCCACTGATGGATTCCTAGCGGTCGCTGATTTTGAAGCTGCCAAGCCCTTAGGCCCCTTACTATGTGCAAATACAAGAACAGCAGCCGCTGACCCCAACTCAGCGCCCGCTATCCCCCTCCCCGATTTTGAGGCAGTAGCATCCCAAAGATTGGCAGCGGCCGCTGACCCCTACTTAGCGCCCGCTGCCATAAGTCTTCCCAGCCTGTAAGCCTAGTATAATAGGTGTTAGCAGGCACTGTCATCGCCTCAGCGCCCGCTGAAATGCATTTGTACATTTTTTTTTAGCTCTTTTGTTTTAATTTTTTGGAGAGGTATAAATACCTTTATACTCTCCTTATTGTAGAGGACATTACATAGATTAGTTTAACCTAGTTTTCTTAGTTTTTTCTCTCTTCTCTCTCTTAAATCTACACAGTTCATCATTTTCAAGCTTAGTGTAATTGTGAAGTTTATACTTTTTGTTTGGGAATTACATTGATCATCTCATTGCTCTACTTATCGATATTGAAGCTTCACTTGTAACATTTCTCTACTCTTTCCTTTATTATTTACCCTTAGTTGATTATTGTTTTGATGTTTTCTGATTGAATATTGCTTAAATTCCTAGTTTGTACCTACTTTCATGCTTGGTGTTGATTTTAGTATGTTCATTATGTTTTCCTTTATTATTCTAGCCATGTGTGAGTAGTTTCATTGCTAGGGTTTGGGGTGAAACCTCTCAAAATCCTCCATGTTTATGTTTTAGTCAATTCTTGGTAATGGTTGTGTTAATGTCGGTATCGAAGGTTCGTTGATGTTGAGTCTCATGTTTAGCTAGCATTAGATTCATAGGAGGATCCCCACCTAAGGACCAAAAGGTGAACGTGGGTGATGACTCCCTTCGCCCGATTGATAGAAGCACCGCAAAAGTTGGGCCTTCGATCAAGGGAAAGTTACTGGTCTTCGTGATATTTGCTTTTGACTTGTTAGGTGTGTCTATTACGAAAGTAAGTAGTACACTTCTTCCTGGTCGTCACACTAGCTCGAGAGAGTAGTGTGATCATAGAATGACCTCCCCTTTAACCACGACCTAAGTCTAAGTTTTGACTGATCCATAATTCATGGTGGTATCGAGTCTTTAATCCCCTAACCTTAGTATTTATTTCCTTGTTTTAGACCCCTACTTTAGTGTCTTGTAGGTATATGACTTCCAATCATATAATCCAATATCGACTTAGCTTGTCTATGCTCATTGTCTTTGGTCAACAAACGTTATTCGATCTCTAGAATTCGACCCTTACTTGCCCTTACTAGCATTAGTATGTCCGAGTTAGGAAATTTACTTTTGGTAGGCTCAACGATGGCCTATCAATGGACATTCTCGGCCCCTTCCCTCCAGCGGTAGCCCTGAAAAAGTCTCTTCGTTGCAGTAGACTACTTCACTAAGTGGATCGAGGCCGAAGCACTAGTAAGCATCACAGACACGCAGTTCAGGCAGTTCATATGGAAGAAAAATCATCACTCCACTAGTAGAAAAATCCCCTATTAGTATCGTTTTTTTTAGCTTATTAGTATCGTGTGTAGAGGCGTTAGTAATAGAGAATTCTATTAGTATCGTTTTTATTAAAAAACGATAGTAATAGATACTATTAGTATCGTTTTTAGTAAAAAACAATACTAATAAACTCTCTATTAGTATCATTTTTATTAAAAAACGATAGTAATAAACACTCTATTACTATCGTTTTTTAATAAAAAACAATACTAATAGAGAGTCTATTAGTATCGTTTTTTACTAAAAACAATACTAATAGACTCCATATAATACTAATATTTTTTTATTTAAATTTATATTTGTTTTTTGGGCCAAATATATATATATATATATATATATATATATATATGCATCCTTTTGGGATCTGCAGCCCTATTCAATTCTGTATAATGTACAATAATATAATTTTTTTAATTAATTAAAATTTGTAAACGATACATATATATATAATAGAGTTCGATGTATATATTCATATAAAATATAGTTTACAAGAACGAGTTGGATACGATCGATGTTTGCGAAATAACTATAAATAAAATGTATAAATAATGTGCTACTAATACAAATTTTACTTAATTAGGATCGGACAATAAGAAGATAGCCTGAAGAACCTCGCCCATTGCTCACGAACCTCATCCAACTCTCCTTTGGTATATGGGGCAGATCTTCCAATGTAGTCCTTCAAAATCAAAGATTGAAAAAAAAAACATATAAGTAATGTAATAGACGCCATCTTGCTTAGAGTTTTAGGGCCACAATATTTGGAAACTAAAAAAAAAGATGTTATGTTGTAGACCTACCTAAGCTATGACGCGCAAATGAAAGATAATTTGCACTAAATT
Source organism: Salicornia ramosissima (assembly GCA_951394345.1). Taxonomy (NCBI): domain Eukaryota; kingdom Viridiplantae; phylum Streptophyta; class Magnoliopsida; order Caryophyllales; family Amaranthaceae; genus Salicornia; species Salicornia ramosissima. The sequence continues at coordinate 33,734,585 of OX596237.1, forward strand.
AAACTTTGAGTAATCTTGGCTTAAAACATGATTTGCATGTGTTTTTAAGGTTTATCCATGTTCTATATCATTCATGAAACATTAAATGACTTATTTGCATGTGTTTGGTAGAAAATAGGGTGTTTTGAACAAATACAAGGCAAACACAGTTATTTTAGCTATTTTTGGGGTTTTCATGGCAATTTTCCTACCAACCAACCTATATCCTGATGTTAAGGTTTATCCATGTTCTATATCAATCTTGTAAGCATTAAGTGGCTTATTTACATGTGTTTGTGCGGAAATATGACGTTTTGGAACAAAAACAAGACAACTATGACATTTTTTTATGGTGTTTTTGTTTCCATATTCCTACCAATTAACATATATACTGTTTTTAAGGTTTATCTATGTTCTATATCATTCGTGCAACCATTAGGTGACTTATTCGCATGTGTTTGGGAGAAAATAGGACGTTTTAGAACAAAATCAAGACATATAAGTCATTTTGTCTAGTTTTTAGTGTTTTCGTTCCCATGTTCCTACCAATCAACCTATATACTGTTTTTATGATTATACATGTTCTGTATCATTCATGTAAGCACTAAATAACTTATTTGCATCTGTTTGGGCGAGAATAGGGCATTTTGGAACAAAAATAAGGCATATAGGTCATTTTTGGTAAGATTTTGGTGTTTTCGTTCCCATGTTCCTACCAATCAACCTATATATTGTTTTTAAGGTTTATCCATGTTCAATAACATTCTTGTAAATATTAAATGACTTATTTGCATGTGTTTGGGCAAAAATATGGCATTTTGGAACAAAAATAAGAAGCATAGGTCATTTTTGGCTAATTTTTAGGTGTTTTAGTTCCCATTTTCCTACCAATCAATATATATATTGTTTTTAAGGTTTATCCATGTTCAATATCATTCTTATAAATATTAAATGACTTATTTGCATGTGTTTGGGCAAAAATATGGCATTTTGGAACAAAAATAAGAAGCATAGGTCATTTTTGGCTAGTTTTTAGGTGTTTTAGTTCCCATTTTCCTACCAATCAATATATATATTGTTTTTAAGGTTTATCCATGTTCAATATCATTCTTGTAAATATTAAATGACTTATTTGCATATGTTTGGGCAAAAATATGGCATTTTGGAACAAAAATAAGAAGCATAGGTCATTTTTGGCTAGTTTTAGGTGTTTTAGTTCCCATTTTCCTACCAATCAATATATATATTGTTTTTAAGGTTTATCCATGTTCAATATCATTCTTGTAAATATTAAATGACTGATTTGCATATGTTTGGGCAAAAATATGGCATTTTGGAACAAAAATAAGAAGCATAGGTCATTTTTGGCTAGTTTTTAGGTGTTTTAGTTCCCATTTTCCTACCAATCAATATATATATTGTTTTTAAGGTTTATCCATGTTCAATATTGTTCTTGTAAGCAATAAATGACTTATTTGCATGTGTTTGGGAGAAAATATGGCGTTTATGGAAAGCATGCATTTAATACTATGGTATATAATAATTTGGGAGGGAAAATAAGAGTTTTTAAGGGGGAAATTTTTTTCAAGTGGCTTGCATTTTAGTATGTACTAATCATAGATTAGAGTGACGCGATTGCGATCTCATGCCACAACTACGCCCCCATTTAAGAATCTAATCATTTACCATGTCAATGGGCACCCATCCCCCATTCATGATCGACATAGTTAGATTTAGATCCTTGAGACGGCCCACGCAAGTGACAGTGAGATTGTGTAAAGCGTTAAGCAAGAGTGTTTAAAATTAAAATCATGTGATTGGTTACATGTTTATTAATTATTAGAGTGAAGCGATTGCGATCTCATGCCACAACTACGCCCCCGTTTAAGAATCTAATCATTTACCATGTCAATGGGCAACCATCCCCCATTCATGATCGACATAGTTAGATTTAGATCCTTGAGACGGCCCACGCAAGCGACAGTGAGATTGTATAAAGCGATAAGCAAGAGTGTTTAAAATTAGAATCAAGTGATTGGTTACATTGATTTAAGCAAAAGCAAAGCAAAGAAAGCAAGTGAAACAAAAGGAACAAAACCAAAACCAAAGTAAAACAAAAACAAAATAAAACAGGAGTAATTCAAAAGAAATCAAAACAAATCAAGAGAATCGAACCACAAGGCAAGCAAATTAGGCACATAATTCCCAAAATCATCAAATAAGGTTGTGGCACAACGCCATCAACCATCCAGTGTCCTCAGGTCGGGAACCTCTTGCCCCTAACAAAGCAAACATCCTCAAACTATCGTCTCAATCCTATATCTAATCCTAAAAAACTAAGCAACCAAGAATTAAAAGGGGAGTTGGAAAGAACTCACCGAGGCATCAACATCTTCAACTGTTTTACCCTCTCCATTCTTCATTTGAAATATAGATACAAAAAAATGAAGAAAATTGAAGAATAATTTAAAGAATAAAAACTCAATTAATCTAACCAATAAATTAAAAACTATCAATCAAACAATTCAACTAAATAACAAAAAAATCAAAATTTACCCACGAAAATCATAATTCATTCTAGCATCAATAAAAAAACAAAAACCAATAAGGACATGGGATTAAAACATAAAACACCAAAGTACACACACATGTCAATTTACCCAAGGATTCAATTAGAGAATTTAGTACAATTAGATAGCCCTTAAAAAGAATTAAGAAGCTAGGCTTACAAGGAAATGAACACAAGGATTCAACAACTAAGCAATTCTCAAAGAACCAAATATAATGCCACACATTAAAAAGTACAAAAAATCATACAAGTTGTGATACAAAACAAATGAATTTCTAGAGGGGGGAGGGAAACTGTCCTAGGTGCATAACAAATTCTCTAGAAAATACCAGATAAAGTTGAAGCGTATACGGATAATTGAACTAAGCCAGGATAAAACTAAACCTCTAGCATAATCACACAATGATAAAGCTTCTCTACCTCCAATTTTGACAAATAAACAAATCAAAAGTTTTAGCAAACATCATGAACAAGAACATTCAGAAAAAAAGAAAAAAGGAAAAGACAAAGAGCTCCCCAATTTATTTATTTTCCAGCATTACTTGAATCAGCAAACAACAGAAGTTTGGATTGCATGTCTATAAATTCAAAGTATTATAAAAATTCCATGAAAATATAACAGAAAAGGAAAGATTCACAGAACATTAGAGATAGGTATTATCCTGACCGAGCTTTGTTCCAACGAGAACAATGGGGACACCAGGAGCATAATGCTTCAACTCGGGAAATCCACTGAAATAAGTGGCCATAACAGTTCATTAGCAAAACAAAAAAAAGGGGTCGCATCAGAAGCAACGTCAAAAGAAAAATATCAGTATTCAAAAAATGTTCACCTTCATAGAAACATTCTCATAACTAGCCTTGCTAATAAGGGAGAAAGCTAGAATAAAAACATCTGCTCCACGATAACTCAAAGGTCTTAATCTGTTGTAGTCCTCTTGCCCTGTAACACAAATCAAAATTGATATGTTGAGCAAAGGCAGAAACCTAGAAGTTAACCAGAAAAAAAAGAACAAGCATAACTAGGCCAATACTTACAGTATCCCATAATCCCAGATTAACCGTAGCCCCATTAACAACGACATTTGCACTGAAATTGTCAAAGACAGTGGGCACATAGTCCTGCTCCCATCAAATGAACATGAATGTTAGGAGGGGAAAAAGGGGGAAAAAGGGCCAACGATTTGAAAGCACTAGTTCAATAAGATTTCTTAAATTCTATTTCAATTTATCATACTACGGTTCTTCTGAAGTGAGAGACTCATTAAGACATAGTTTGACATGGCAAGCCTAGGTTTTGAGAGTGTCAAAATTACAGAATAGTGCAATTTCAATACATCCAAAAACAAATTTCAGAAAACAAAATGTCTTGGTTAAAGATGACTGTATACCTAACTTACCTAACGGAATCAACATAGCAGATCAAACTTTATGTGCTAAGCATGTTGTTGTGCAAAACAGGGATAGCCTCATCAAAATCCAATACAATTATTTTTAAAATATAAATAAAACAACAAGATATGGTGCAAATTACCAACACAATTCTAAAATCATATAGTACATTTTTTCATTAAACTGAAAATATGTCTGTGAGAAGGATCCTGATTAGATATAAGAGAAATTTTTAGTGATATATAGTTGTTTTGAAAAAGAATAACTGAAAAAATAGTGTTGATTTGAAAATGAAAAGTGAATAATGGAGGATTTGAAATTGAATGTAGTTTTGGTAATTAAAATCTTTTAAAAAAAGGAGAAATAATTGAAAGAGTGTTGGGAAGAGGAGCAGCCTGCTCCTTTTGCAGAGGAGTACCGACCACCCACCACCGCGACAGCCTCCCCCCCCCCACACACACGACTACCACCACCCACCATCAGCAAACCAAAAACCCCAAAGATCCATAACAAAGCTGAAAATTGACAGAATCATCCTCTATCTTCTACTCATTGCATTTCCAATCAAAGGATGATAAAATAGAAAGAGAAAAGGATGAACTTACAGCCCTATTACAGAAGTAGGAGACGATTTCAGAGATGGGGTTAGTGGTCCGTGGCTCACCCACCACGGTTGAGCACGGCTTCAGCAGCAGCAGCACCGCTAGCTAGGCTTCTAGACGAACCCTTGACCACGACCACTACCAAAAAACCCGCTACTCGTGTCCCTTGCCCAAAGCATCAATGGAGACAAACCCTAGGGTTACGAAGGAGAAGAAAAAAAATCGCCCTCTAACTCTCTCTCTCTCACAAAAATCTAACTGTGTTTTGGACGAGTAATTAATGTTAGTATACTAGAGACCTATCTATTAAGGGTACTAATAGAGACATATTAGTACCTTTTTTTAAAACGGTACTAATACAAACCTATTACTATGATTTTTTATAAAAACGATATTAATAATTTTTCTATTACTATCGTTTTTAACAAAAACGATACTAATAGATAACTTATTACTATCGTTTTTAACAAAAACGATACCAATAGATAACTTATTACTATCGTTTTTACCAAAAACGATACCAATAGATGACTTATTACTATCGTTTTTGGTAAAAACGATACAAACAACGATTCATTGATATCGTTTTTCAAAAAAACGATACTATTGGGGCGATACTAATAGAAAATTTTCTACTAGTGCTTAGTTTGGCATCCCCTGAATGCTTATCTCGGATAACGGTCGACAATTTGATAGTGGACCCACTCGGGAATATTTTTCTGAATTCGGCATTCAGACAACGTTTACATCCGTGGCCAGGCCTCAAACGAATTGCCAAGCCGAGGCCGCCAAAAAGATCATAATGAAAGGAATCACGACCCAGCTAGAAGGGGCAAAGGTTCATGGGTTGATGAGCTTCCAGGAGTCCTCTAGTCAGCGCGAACAACCACTAAGGAAGTAACGGGACACACTCCATTCTCCTTAGTGTATGGCAACAAAGCCGTCCTTCCATTGGAAGTAGGGATACCCTCACCAACGATCACGTACTATGAGTACAAGGAAAATGAAGGAAAAAGGAAGGTAGATCTCGACCTTCTTCCCGAGGTAAGAAATGATGCTCTCCTCAAATTAATCACCTACAAACAAAAGATAACTCAATACTTCAACAAGAGAGTGGCGCCTCGGCCAATCGAGAAAGGTGATTGGGTTCTCAGGAAGTTCGAGACCACTGGAAGAAGACCTACCGTAGGAAGCTAACCCCTAATTGGAAAGGTCCATATCAGGTGAAAGAAGTTATCAGGCCAGGCTCCTATCGACTACAAGACGAGGAAGTTTGGTTGTAATACCCCAAAATTTTGGGTTATTTTAAATTTTTCTTAATTAATTAAATATATTAATTAATTAACTATTTAATTAATTCTTATTTAATTAATTATTAACCTGGCACTTCAGTGAGCCCAATTGTCAATCATGACCCAAATCCTTGCTTTAATTTACCACAACCCAAGCCCATCCTTTCTACACGCCTAGCACGGCCCCCTTTGTTATTTCTTTAATTGGCTAACTTAATTTATTTACCAAAATTACTAATCTATATCTATTGTTGACCTACCTAAAACTCTACACTTTTTCCTTTTCTGCTACTAAAATTTAGGAAGCCAAGATTCACCCTTAGCTTGATCCCTATTATACTCGGCCAACCAACCAACTAAGAAGAACTTGTTACAATAATTCACTCTCTCAAAAAAACACAAATCACACACTCATTCCAAATACCTTTCATTTGATTCACCCCTTCAAAGATTGAAGCAAGAAGCCAAAGAAAACTCCAAGAAGGTCACGTGACATCCTTGTGGTGTTCGAACCATACCCTTCTTTAATGGTTAATTAGATTGCTTTTATTTAATTAGTAGGATAGATAAGTTATATAATTTTTAGAATACGAATAGAACTGTTTAGAATTATTTAGAATTGTTTAGAGATGGTATTGAATTATTTAGAATTATTGGATGTTGAATTTGTATGTGTGCTGTGTGATTAAACGGAGGTTCTGATAATTTTGCTCCTTAATTTGTTATGAAATTTGGGTATAACCTTTGATCCTTGATTGGTAATTGATGAATGATTTTGAGTAGTATGCAATTTGTGAAGGCCGAGTGTTTGTCCCTTGTTCTTGAGGTTTTTCGAGTGCCTAATTATGTCAAGAGCTAATTTTCTTGCTATAATCTTGTTCCATTGAAGTTCTTTGATGATTTCTTGATTTATTACTTGAATTAATTAGGTTCTTGAAAACTAAATAATAATTTTGATTTAATGCTAAGATTGTCGTGTGATAAGGATGCTATGATAATACTTTGAGCTTCGAAAATCTTGATTAAAAACTAAAATATGAACTTTAATTACATTAATCTAGTGGTATGAATTTAATCTTGATATTTCTAGAATTATAACGCAAGAGTAAATTCTATTATTTTATGTGATAAAAGCCGCGTAGCTATATGAGTAAAAAGGGTTGATTTTTATTACTTTTTTTATAAGAGTTTAGACTTTGATCACCACCTCGAAGTTACTTAAATTAATCAATTAAGACTTGTAATCTAACTAGATTAAAAACTTGATTTATTGATAATTGAGTTGAAAATGTCGAGTAAGTAGAGGAATAAAAGAGTGGATTTTTATTGTACAAATGATTAAAAGGTTGGATTGTAATTTCATTCTTGGAATTATATGTGATTAATTGATTAAGGCTTGTGTTTTGAATTGACTATTGATTTAATCATGTGGAATATGAAGATGAATTATTGTAGTATTTGTTTATATGAGAGCCGTGTATTGTGGTAACCTTATGGGTAAGTTTCGACTTTTATTCTTGTTTATGATTGAGTTATATTATTGAATCTTGATTATTGCATGCTTTTACGTATGAACTTGTTGGATTGATTAATATTGTTGCATGAGGAATTTTCGAGTGAATGGTTGTCAAATTGTCGAGTATTATAAGTCTTGGTTTAGATTTTTGAGTCATTAAAGTTGAACTAGAATCGAATAGAAGTCAAGTCTTGGTATTGGGAGTCAAATGGTGAACTAGAAAATTGAACTTGAAAGATAATAAACTATGAAGTGACCGCCTATCTAGTAGCTAAAGTGCCATGAACATAGGTATAATCGAAGCCACTGTCCCTTCTGCGGTTTTAGGGCAGTTCTGGATCCCAGTGTCGGGAAGTAGATCAAAAGTGGTTGACCCGGCATGAGACGAGGAAAGTTGGGGAAGAGTTAAGGTTTCCACTACGAGCATATGACTGTGTCACGGATTAGCACTTGAATTGAACTAGAACTTGAAAGTCAATAGTGGAGTTTAGAAGTCCAGAAATGGATTAAGGTTGTCTTGAGGGTCTTGGTTGAATAATTTGTTATGATTTGTTTCCGCTGTGTACTTGAGTGTGAATGCATTTGAATGATTTTCCTGTTGACTTGTTTTGATTGTTTTGTTGACCTGTTCTAATTATTATGTTTCTAATTGCGTTCTACTAATTATGTAGAATAATCTAATTACTCCCCACTGATTGTGGACCCCATACCTTTTCAGGTACAGAAGCAGAATAGTTGGCAACGCAAAGGCTGGGATTGTGAGCTAGCAAGATTAGAATTATAGTTATCCCATGTTTTCTTTAGCCTTTGTAATAGAATTATTAGTGAATTTCAGTAGTTTATGGATAACCTTGAACTTGGTCTTTTCTTTAATTTTGGATTATTTATTGGTTTAATTGAATAATTTGAATTAAGTTTAGAGCTTCCGTTGCCATTAACGAATTTGGAATTTAATGTTTATGGTTAATAGTGATCCGTGTTGTTGTTTCCTCCGAAAACAACGTTGCTAAAATGCGGGTCAAACAACCTGAAAAAGTTCTACATCTAACTTCCTTCGGGGTAGTAATTTCATGTTTTCAACAAAAGATGTAATTAGGGGCATAGAATATGTAAGCAACTAGCAATGTAAGGAAGTACATCTTTTGTTAAAATGCTACCTCTAAAACATGTACTCAGAAAAAGGCAAAAAGCAACAAGCCATTATATTGATCAATCAGGTCATAATTACAAAATATAGCTTACAACTCAGGCATACAACCCTTAGCTAGTCTTAATTACAAAAAGATAGCCAAAATGTTCTACAAACAACAATGTACAAGATTACAATACTACATAGGAGGAGGATCAGGTTGGGACCCGATATGAGGATCTGTGTGGAGAAGGATCGGCCTTCCTCTTTGATCGACGCTCCCTCTCAGGATCCCCCATCTCTCGGTCAGCATCATCATCATTATCATCATCCTCATCGTCACTCGAGCTATACTCAGCAAGCTTCGCAACCAAACGATCAACAGCTACGACATGAACCTCACCATGACCCTCCTGATGATCTACAACATTAAACTCCTTCTCAAGCTCTTGCATCATGAGTTAATTCTTAAACAAAGCCTCATCCTCTTGACGCAGCCGTTCATACTCGGCCTTAATCTCATTCTTCTTCTCGGCACATAAATTGCCGAGTGCTTGGAGCATCCGCGCCTTTATCGTCTGACCTTCCACTTTAGCAGCCTCCAGACTCAGGTCAGCAATATACTCCGAAGCCTCGTCTATTTCCTTCCAACTCTCGATGAGGGCATCTCGGCACGGCAATAGCTTCATCTCAGCCCACCACTTGTCATAAAAGTTGTGGGTCATCTCATCCAAAGTCTGAAAAAGGGCGATTGCCCATTCTTTTTCCTCCTTGGATGTCTCCTGGCTCTCAGTCAGAGCCTTCTCTAACTGGGCCCTCTCTTTGGCCAGTTTCCCCAAAACTTCGTTATGGGAAACCAAGGCATCAGACGCCTCCTTCTTAGCGGCCTCAAGCTCGACCCGAATGGCAGCCAACTAAGCCCTTATACCCCCTACCTCAGCTTAGGCGGAGGATAATTTGGCACTCAGGGTCTCCTCTCTCTTCTCCAAGGCCCAGATCCTATTAAGCAGTGTCTCCTTCTCGGTTTTCAGGGCACTTAACTTGGCCGAGAGACTATCCACATTCATAGGGGCGATATCGCAAAAATGCTTGGACAAGGCACGCAGTCGCACAGACATCTACAAAAGAAAATCCGGTCAGACATACACCCGAAAGCTAAAGGAAAAAGCAAGTTTGAAAGTTCACTCTAACTAGTTTTCATGAGGGAATTCAAACTGCTCTGAACCCAGGAGTTTCGGCTCCTTCTCATCCTCAGATAAAAAAATTAACTTTATTCTCTGTTTTCCCCTTGTCCGCCCCTGTGACATAGGCCTCAGCCTCAGCATGTTTAAATCCCTCAGGACCTATATAAGAGGATGCCTCAGCATGAATAGGTAGGCCTTCCCCAGTCTTGTAAGCTTCCTTGGCAGGATGCTCACCCATCAACTTAGTTACATTGAAGAGATCATTGTTATCTTGAATTTCGAGAGAGTCACCCATACTTTGAGAATCAACCTCAGGACGAACAACCTGAGGTTGGCTAGCCCGGGTAGACTTCTAAATAGCCCTCGAAGAGGTATCTTTCTCTTCCTGGACTGACCAGGGTCCTGATCAATAAGGAGAAAGTCAGTAATATATAATAAATTATTTCCCTGAGAGACCTTTGTGCCCCCATCCTTTAGGGACCTTCTGCAGCCTCGCACGCTCCAGAGCGGTCGCGGTCATCCTCCTCAACATTTCCTCGCCTCGTAATCTCCTAAGGGCGTCCTCTGCAGACAAATAGCAAAGAATTTAAGTAAAAGAACTTAAACAATACAAAACATATAATGACCGAGCTATACCCTTCGGGTAGTATTGACTCGGCCCTAGAGCCGAGAGAAAGAATTCATCCTTGAATACCTTCTCATTGGGAACCCAACAGTCAGGAAATTGGCGTAAGTCTTATTCAGTTGAATCTGCTTATATGCTTGTAAATAACAAGCAACTACAGCGTCCTCCTGATTCAGCTCAGGAACTCCCAAGTTGAGACTAACGTTCGGCTCACATACCGGTTCGAAAGAAACCTCCCACCTAGCATCTCCTCTTAAGACAAACACAAAGTCATGCCTGAAAAATTTATGGTTACTCGGCAACTTTGAGTATACTCGGTATGATTCCCTCGTCCCAAAGTGCCACCAGCCTCTCCCATGAAACTAAGCTTCACTAGTCATCAGTTTGAAGACATTCCGGAACAAATTCAAAGTCATGGTAACATCCAGCATACTACACACAAACATCAAGCAACAGATGGCGTACACGGTATTCGACACTAGTTGGGGTAAGGACATGTTATACGCCCGAAGGATCATCACCGAGGCTGGGGATAGCGGGAATCTGATCCCGGCTTTCAGCTGTGCCTCATACACGGCCATACAACCGATTGGCCGGTTAACTATCGTGTTCTCCACCACGGGCCTAATAAACTGGTAAGGTGCCTTCAAACCATACCGTGCATGGAAATGCTCAAATCCTACATCTAGCAATCTCCAAAACGTGGCCCTTATAAAATAAGCCCCAGGTCCATACAACGGACCCTCTCGGCGACTAGTGCTCTGCGACTCAGCATTATTCAGCTCATCTACATTATTCAGTTGTCTCTCTTCGATCGGCCTTTCTTCTTCAGTATTGATCTGGTCATCCTTGGCAGCCATCCTCACTGCCCATGTTTCCAAAATAAGGTCCAAGTAACCACATTTAGGACCACACATGGCTAAGGAAACCTCCCAAGGAAAAGGCAACCTCTCATAACCGTCTTCGGACTCGACTCCTCCACTTTCCGAGCCGTCCGAGGAGGATAAAGGTAGGGCCTCAGCCAGATCAGAACACTCGGGCAGCCATGCATGGGCTTTCACCACTGCAAGGACACCCACTCTTATTTCCCTCCCCAAAATGGGGGGAGGAGAGGTAAGAGGAGTACTTTGCTCAGATAAAGAGTCATGTGTATTGTTGTGGTAAATTTCAGTAGTTGATCAGGTCAACGGGTGTCTATGTATCTAAGTGGTCAATAGCGGTAGTCAAAGATATGTTCGTCATCAAATCATCAAAGGAGCTTGGGCCTAAGATATATACAGAAGTTATGTTTAAAGGTATTTGAATGGTCAAGAGAGAAAATAGCAAATACTAGCTGGAATCTCGTAGCTGGAGCTAGACAGCAGCAACAACTCAGTTAGAAGTAGCTGGAACTGCTCCCATCAAGTTGTTCACGAACCTACAATTAAGGAGGTTGGTTACCATCAGTCCCCAACATTAAGGAGGAGCCTAAAACAGCATCTAAAGGGCATCCTAAGTAAGAAGACCAAGTAATAGAAGTAACTACCACATCCTACAAATAAGGAGCCACTACTAATATCAAAGTCTCCATAAGGAGAAAAAATCTTCTATAGAAGAAAGCCACAAATACAATTCAATATATTCAAAACCATTTTCTACTATATTCTATGGCTTTACAACTACTATATTTTAATATTGAATACTCCTAAGGATACAAATAAAGTACCCATTGTTCAACCCCAACGTACTCTTATTATAGCCTCCAAATGACAAACACATGTTTCCTAATGATTCTTAAACCAAGATTATTCTATTAATCTCTTGTCATATGTTTAACCACGGGAGACTTTCCATCCAAGTCTAAATGTCGCACTACAGTCCTAGTTATGCGACGGCACCATCACTTCATTGTACCCAATCGATGATATCCCTCCGAGACGAAGGCTTATCTACATGTTTATTCGTGAAAGTGATTATGTATTGTTTTCCCTTGTCTATTTAAATCGATCATCTATTATCAACATACACATACTCAATGTACAATGTATCAAACCGGCTTTATCGTCTGAATCATAATGGATTGGTAGACTCATTGCCACCCGCGGTTTTTACCCCTTTTCACCGGTTTTCCGCGCCACCATCTTTTTTCTCTTTTCTTTTACTTTTCCATTTTAGATTACACCATTTATTTTATCTCTTCCTCAAATTTGTCTAGTCATCAAAGTCCCAACATTAAGTTGACATATCAGTAATTTTTTACCTAAACAATTTGGCGCCCACCGTGGGGCCGATGGCTAAATTCTTCTGTCTAAACACATATACAAAAAATTCCAGCCTTTTGACACAAGAGATGCGCCTCATTATCTTTAGATCTCATAAGTGAATTTTTAGGTTCACTTATATGAAGTTACTCTAGTAATTTTTGTCACCTCCTTCCGGCGTTAGGACCTATCATATGGTCGGACGTGCCTTTCATGTTGCTAGTGGTTGTGTCATCTACGTTCGGCTCGATCAGGTAACCCTTAGGTGGTGGTGGTCGTTGCGGGTGCCATCTACGTTCTGGTCACCCGTAGATGGTGGTGGTTGCTACCTGGTTGTTCCAGGTGGTGTCAGCTCTACTCAGGTCTTTGTCAGGTGGTCCTAGTCATCGTTAGGTGGTCCCAGGTTTCCATGTATAAAGTCAGCTTGGCTCAGGTCCTTGCCAGGTGGTCCTGGTCATCATCAGGTGGTCCGACGTTGCCAACGTTAGTGTCAGCTCTTTTCTAGTCATTGTCAGGCGGTCCTAAATTGTCAGTTGTAGTGTCAGCTCTGTTCAGGTCATTCGCACGTGGACCTGGCCATTACGAGGTGGTTCCAGGTTGTCGGCTGTAACGTCAGCTCCATTTACATCAACTATGTAGATGGTGGTGATCGTCAGCAGGTTCTGTTAGCTACCAGCTGCAGGTCATTCCATTGTCAATCGTTTGCTAGGTTGCATCTATCATCTGCAATTGCCAGAAGGTGTTCCGATCTCAACTTTACCACCAATGAATATGCAAGTCTTCTACTTAACGTAATAGGCAAGGTACAGCAGCTACACCCCTTTAATTCAACATTCATTAGTTTTGAGTAATTATAATTGGACATTATGATACTGTCCTTAAAAATCCGATAAAGAATAGTTATACCTTCAAGTTCATTTTGGTAACAATTCTAATTGTTAACACCAAGTCCCCACAACTTTATTTTTCATCAAAAGACATTGTGAAAGTTATAAATTTCATCGATTCTTGTGTTAAAATTCAACTAAAATCCCAAGAAACTATTATACTAGGTGCTAGGTGTCAGGCGCTGCCGCTAGTGCTTGACACTTCTACGTATTTGAATTACGATGAATCTGATTATTTTTCTATTGTCTTTCATTAATCAAATAAAATACAAACGATTGTGCATGAAGAGCATGTATATAGAAAAAATCAAGTAGCAACGCATTGAATAGATCATTAATCTAGCTGCATAGTGACCTAGAGACATCCAACATTGTACACTAGCTACCGACTGTCAAGTTTAGGTTATCAAAAGTTTCTATCTGACCTACTATTAGTTGTCACCCATCCGTCAAGTGTTATTACTTGTTATATACCTCTCTGTCACAAGCTCTTTGTAAGAATTAGTTACCTATCTGACCCTTCTATCATTTAGCTTGGGATGCCAAAACAAAAGGTTCACCAGTATCACTAAACCAATTTGAATCCACCAAAGTCATACCCTCATCACTAATTTTCATACCATGTCGGTTGTCCACCCACTTGCACTTCAAAATAGGTATTTTAAAATCTAGATAATCAAGTTCCCATATCTCTTCAATGACCCCATAATATACTCCTGTAAAGTCAATTGGTCTACTATCTTTGGGAGTGGAATACTCTGTAGAAGAAGCAACTACCATAACAACGCTATTCTGCTGTACACTCTTCCCATCTTGTCGCTTGGTGTAAAAACAATATCCATTTATGTCATAACCCTCAAAACAAGTAACAAAAGACTATGGACCAGACAACAAACAAGCAAGTGTGTCGGAGACATCATTATTAGGTTGTTTTAATTCAAGTTGCACTTGTTGTTGGAACCATTTGACAAATGTACGATTGTGTTCTTGCATCAATGCATAAGGTGTAACTCTTGGATGAAGGCGTCTCAACTCATTGATATATCTTTCTATGTAGGGGTGAACTTCAGAAAGATGTTGAAGAACACACCGGCGTGCCTGGTAAAAACGCTCTGTAGGGGGTCTAATCTCCTTGCGATTGATCGTACCACGCCCCTGAAGTCTACCCTCATGTCGAGACTTTGGAACTCCAATTTCCTCCGCCATAGCAAGGAATTCACCACAAAAACTAGAAGCCTCCTCTGCTGTATATCGTGTGACAATGCTCCCTTCTGGCTTCGCCCGATTTTTTACTAATCCTTTCAGAATCCCCATATATCTCTCAATGGGATACATACATTGTAGGAAAACGGGACCGCACTCTTTAACCTCATTCACAAGATGTATAACCACATGAACCATTATGTCAAAAAAAGAAGGTGGAAAATATATCTCAAACCTGCATAATGTCTTAACAACATCTTCTTGTAAAGTGTCAAGCTCTGCTGGATCAATGACCTTTCTACATATCTTATTAAAAATCAAGTATAGCTTCATAATTGTCAGCCTAACATGCTTAGACAAAGCCCTCGAAGTGAAATGGGAAGAAACACTTGCATCATAACATGAAAATCATGTGATTTCATGCCAATCAACTTCTTATCAGTCATAGACACAAAACGTTTCACGTTTGAAGAATAGCCAGTTGGCACCTTGATACCATGCAAACACTCACAAAAGTGTAACCAGCTCGAGGCAAATATGCCTTTGAACCATCTTGATTGTATTGTGGCCATAGCTGAGGTCTAATGTTTAGCATCATCATGTCCTTTCGCACATTGAGACCATCTTTTGTCTTTCCTGAGTTTAACAAAGTTGAGACGATTGAGTCACTAACATTCTTTTCGATGTGCATGACATCTATACAATGACTAACGGACAAGTACTTACAATAAGGTAGGTCCCAAAGGATATACCTTTTCTTCCACACTTCTTCCTTGTTGGAATCGGTAGCATCTTGACATTTTCCATACAACGTCCTCACATCTCTTATCCACTCATACAACTGGATTCCCGACAAAGTTCCACGAGCTACCCTCTCCTCAATTTTTCCATTGAATTGTGCTTTCATCCTACGGTACCGGTGAGACGGAGGGAGCCACCTTCTAGTATGCATGTACACATTCTTACCAAAACATTTTAGCCTTTGTTTCTTCATGGAATCATCACATACTGGACATGCTTTTGCACTTCTAAGTTTATATCCCGCTAAGTTTCCGTAAGCAGGAAAGTCATTTATTGTACAATAAAGCATCGCACGCAAGTTGAAATTAGTACCAGTATGTGCATCAAACATTAGCACACCCTCATTCCACAACAACATCAAGTCTTCCTTCAATGGTGCTAAGTATACATCTATGTCATTACCAGGTTGCTTAGGACCTGATATAAGAAGCGACAAAATGATATACTTACACTTCATACACAGCCAAGGAGGTTAGTTGTATATTGTCAACAAAACCGGCCATGTGCTATGTTGGGAGCTAAGAGTCCCGTAGGGATTCGTCCCATCCGTACTTAATCCATGCCTCAAGTTCCTAGGCTCACGACCAAATACTTGAAATTTCTCATTTATGTTCTTCCATTGTTCACCATCAGCCGGATGTCTTATTAACCCATATTTCTTCCTTTCCTCATCATGCCACACCAAATTTTTAGCATCCTTCTTAATCGAAAAGAGTCTCCTGAACCTCGGTATGATTGGAAGATACCATAAAACCTTACACAGAGACCGTTTCTTGAAATCTATTGGGACACCTCTTTCTTATAACGCGATTCTCCGCAAATTGGACATTCTTCCAATTTTTCATACTCTTTTCGATAGAGCACACAATCATTAGGACACGCATCTATCTTGGTGTACTCTAAACCTAATGGGTTTGTGAATTTCTTAGCATAGTAACTCGATTTAGGAATCTCATTCTCATCAGGGAACATGTCTTATATAGCTTCGAGAATTGCAGTAAAGCATGTGTCGGTCAAACAGAATCTAGCTTTCACATTAGACAAGGTCAAAACTGCAGAAAGCTTTGAATACTTCCTACAACCAGGATACAAGGGAGTCTCGAAAGCTTTTGAGACATCCTCAAACATGCGAGGTTGTTCAGTGGCATCATTGGCCATCACATCTAACATTTCATTCATTCCATCTTCTTCCATACTAGCATACCCGTCATCATGCTCATTACCCTCATTAGGACAAGTCTCTCTATTCTCATGTTCATTGTTATCCTCAAAATTTAACTTTTCACCATGCCAATACCAAGTGTCATAATCACTAGTGAACCCACGACAAATCGGGTGCTCCTGTATCTTACTAATATCAATCCATCTCCTCCCATTATCACACTCGCAACAAGGGCAGAATATAGTTGGCTCATTAGTAAGCCTCTGATGCTCCAACGCTACACTACAGAATTCTCTAACCCCATCTTGGTACTTTCTATCCCGTCTCTATCACCGTACATCCAACTAAGATTCATCTCTAAAAATATAAAAGGGGAACACTTTAATAGGATTACAAAATGGTAATTGTATTACAATCTTAATATCATTGTTCTAAAATACTCAACATACATTCAAATTTTCACATCAAACATAAATTTCATTTGCACATTATATAACATGTTATTAAAATTGAATGCAGCCACACGGACAATTATCAGTCCAACCTAACCCATCCTTGCAAGGTTAATCCCACTGCAAAATATCTAAGTATCTAAGAACCATAATTCCACCAATAAATAAAAAAATCAGCCTATTTTAGCACTTAAAAACAAGAAAAAAAACCCTAATTCAGCCTTAAAAAAAATCAGTCCTAAATAAAATAGAATTCAACCATTAAAAAATAAAATTCAACCATAAAAATTAAAAATCAACCCTAAAAAAATAAATTTCAACTCTAAAAGTATAAAATCAGCTATAAAAAAATGGTTTTATACCAATCAGCCCTAAAATTAGCTCTAAAATTATACCAATCAGCCCTAAAATTATACCAATAAGCCCTAAAATTATACCAATCAGCCCTAATATTATAAAAATCAGCCCTAAAATTTAAATTAAGCCCTAAAAACTGATTTTACACCAATTAAAACAAAAAACAACAATTATAAACAAGATTATAATTGAAAAAAATTGAATCATCAATTGATAACAACATTAAGTGATTGTGTATACCTTCTAAAGTGCAAAAAAAGATGCAGCAGTAGGGTGAGGCACGAACTGTCGACGGTGGCTGCAGCGTGGTGGGAAGTCGGCCGTCGGTGGTGCTGGCTTGGTGAACTCGCGAGTCGAAGTGGTAGTGCGTGAATTATTGTGGTGCTAGTGGTGAACTCGCGAATTGAAGGTTGTAGGGTGGTGCGTGGGTGGTGCGTTGGCCGGTGGTGAAGGTCGGTGGTGCGCGGTTGTTCGACGGTGGTGCGAAGGCTCTGTTAAACGAAGGGTTTTTGAATGGCTGAACAAAGGGTTTTTGTTCTGTACAAATGCTCTGCTTGAAAGTTGAAATGGGGGGAATGTTTTGTTTTAAAATTTCATGATTAATTTATTCCATTAAAAAAAAATCAGGATTTGTTGTAACGGGCTTATATGACGCCCGTTACAATAAGTTAGGATATGGGCATTGTTCATTCTAGTAACACTTATTGTAACAGGCCAAAATATGCCCGTTACGATAAGTAAATATCAGTAACGGGCAGAACTTCGGCCCGTTACTAATTGTTACTTATTGTAACGGGCATAATTTTGCTAGTTACAATAAGTGTTTTTTATGTAGTTATTATTATTTATTGTAACTAACATTTAAAATGCCCGTTACAAAAGAGCTAATTGTAACTAACAAATTTAAGGCAAGTTACAATAAGGGAGTTACAATTAGTGATTTTTTTACTAGTGAATTCAGCTAGACACGAGGATGAAGTGCCTTAGAAATCTCTCTCTTCTATAAGTCACTTCTAACCGCCTCCATTGTTAAATTTATTTATTTTATCTATCTTCTACATTGATAATGTTTAAACCATCGTACCATTTTATATGAAATGTTCTCAAAATCATGTGTTACTCACGCAGTGCAAGAGCTACCTTTGTTTCGTCTTTTTTTTTGTAGACTGATTACAAAGTTACAATGTGGTCGACGTTTCGGCACCTACCATCTGTCACCTGTCGTCTGTCCGCCTGCTATCACCTGACATTCGCCCACCAGTTGTTACCTGCAGTCCGCCAGCTGTCACATGCCGCCTGCCAGCTAGATGTCACCTTCCATCTGCCAGCTAGCTGCCACCTGCCGCCCGCCAGCTAGGTATCACCTACCGTTCGCCATCTATCATCTGACATCTGCTATCTATCAACTACTAACCACCAACTGTCAGCTCTAGTCCACGACTCACCAGTTATTGCATATTAAGTGAGAGTTGTCAGTAGTTACTTGTCACTGACACCTGCTAATAGTCAACTATCAATCGTTACCAAACACCTATCAAGTATCAGTCGTTATTCATTTCAACTATTATCCGCCAGAGTCTAGGTACTACCTGTCAACGTCGCCAAAATCGAAGTTCCGGGTACCAATGTCCGCCTGTCTAACATCCATTATGAGTACCAATATGTAATTTAGATTTCATATTATGATACCTACATTGGCTACATCCTGACGTACACTGGTTGACACCAAGCATAAGGCACCTAAATTATAAATGACAAGTGCATCTACAACGCATAGGTACGAATAAGAAGCTAATGGATGAGGGGAAATCACGTGTCTTACTCTTGTTTTATTTCTCCCAAGTTTATAAAGATATCTCATGATTGTGCTTTTAATTGTTATTTACTCTTATTCCAACCCAAGTACTAAACGATCTAACACAGGTTTTGTAGCACCAACGATAGTTCTCAGGTTGCAATCATAGATCGCATGAAGTTTCCTTGTGATGGAAAATGCTTTAAGACCCCGACTTTGAGTGATATCAATCCACATGGCTTACCATGATTACACACTAATGAGATAGAGATTCTTAATGTCATACTGATGTGTTTCGCAAGCTCTAACATTGTACATCACTAAAGACCTTGTCACTTAGTAACCTTCGATGACATCTCAGATCACGATGGCCATAGCGCCAGATCAATGGACTTAATCGTCAGCTCAATAGACTCTATAGTCAAGTCAATGGGCCCTATCATTAGTTCAATAGACTATATCATCAAGTTAATAGACTCTATCGTCTGCTCAATAGACTCTATCGTCAGCTCAATGGATACTACCGTTACTTCAATGAACTCTAGCATCAGATCAACGAAATCAAACGACACAACTGTAAACCGTGCGTCAGCACTTATGAATTCAACGCTAGAACCTAGACATCAAGTTCAGGTTACAAGTCATAGTTGTCAAGAGCTAAATGTTAACTATCCTAGCTGCCATGAGCTAACTATTAGCTATCGATGGTTTCAGCACCTGAAACATCATTCAATACGACCAATGGAAATTAGGTAAATCCCGACATCAACGGAAATTCAGGCAGTGTGTCAACATCTTATTCGCACGTAGTGAGACAATCCTAACTAAATGGGAAGCCAGATGAAGCTAGCACATGTAGCACGTAGAAGAATTTATCAAACGTCACCTGTATGGTACTGTTAGAAACCAAAATAAGAAGAATAATGATTTGTACCAAACACAAGAATTATTTTCCTAATCTCCGCCTTGCTTTAATTAGGAAAATGGGGGCTAAGTGTTGTAGTAAATTTCAGTAGTTGACCAGGTCAACGGGTGTCTATGTGTCTAAGTGTTCAATAGCGGTAGTCAAAGATATGTTCGTCAACAAATCATCAAAGGAGCTTGGGCCTAAGATATATATAGAAGTTATGTTGAAAGGTATTTGAATGGGTCAAGAGAGAAAATAGAAAATACTAGCTGGAATCTCGTAGCTGGAGCTAGACAACAGCAACAACTCAGTTAGAAGTAGCTGGAACTGCTCCTATCAAGTTTTTCATGAACTTACAATTAAGAGGTTGGTTACCATCAGACCCCAACATCAAGGGGGAGCTTAAAATAGCATCTAAAGGGCATCTTAAGTAAGAAGACCAAGTAAGAAAAGTAACTACCACATCCTACAAATAAGGAGCCACTACTAACCATGCATATTGCTACTAAAGAGGAGGGCATTACCATCTTTCATGAACAAGACCTCCAATAAAAAACTCCCCCACTTATTTCTCCACTACAACATACTCCACATGACACATCTACTATATAATAATATCAAAGTCTCTATAAGGAGAAAAAATCTTCTATAGAAGAAAGCACAAATACAATTCAATATATTCACAACCCTTTTCTACTATATTCTATGGCTTCACAGCTACTATATTTTAATATTGAATACTCCTAAGGATACAATGAAAGTACCCATTGTTCAACCTCAACATACTCTTATTATAACCTCCAAATGAGAAACACATGTTTCCTAATGATTCTTAAACCAAGATTATTCTATTAATCTCTTGTCATATGTTTAACCACGGGAGACTTTCCATCCAAGTCTAAATGTCACACTACAGTCCTAGTTATGTGACGGCACCATCACCTCATTGTACCCAATCGATGATATCCCTCCGAGACTACGGCTTATCTACATGTTTATTCGTGAAGGTGATTATGTATTGTTTTCCCTTGTCTATTTAAATCGATCATCTATTATCAACATACACATACTCAATGTACAATGTATCAAACCGGCTTTATCGTCCGAATCATAACGGATTGATGGACTCATTGCCACCCGCGGTTTTTACGCCTTTTCATGGGTTTTCCGTGTCACCATCTTTTGTCTCTTTTCTTTTACTTTCGCATTTTAGATTACGCCATTTATTTTATCTCTTCCTCAAATTTGTCTAGTCATCGAAGTCCCAACATTAAATTGACATATCGGTAATTTTTTACTTAAACATGTATCCATGGCTCAGACTTATTTTAATACTGAGCAGACTCACTTATTGCCTTATTACAAAAAGAAAGAAAACAAAAGAAAGGGAAAGAAGAGTACCTGAAGAAAAGCTCCTTAAAGGTTGATATTCACTTCCAAAGAGAGAAAGAAAGATCCCCTGTCACTTTCTCAAGAACTTGGCTCACCAACAATAAAAAATTGAAAATGACAAATGGAGACAAAGTCTACCCATTTATAGCAAACGGAAGAGATGTGAATCGGTACCTCCCGAAGCGACGCGACTCCTCAATAAGAGAGAACCACTTCGCAAAAAGGCCAGGGTTAGCACTCTAACATGGGGATGCCCTCGGCCAAAAATCCAAACCAAATTACACGACACTTCACTCGACCGGAAAAGAGGATCCCCATCCTAAATCGAGTGTCAAGCAGACACATTACCCCATTGCCATAAGGCCAGGGTCAGCACTCTAACGAAGGGGACCCTCGACCACAAAACCAAGAGAGGCATACCACTCCACTCGACCAGAGGGAATGATCCCCACTCTAGTCGAGTGTCGAGTCAGCTAACCACTTCTTCAATATGGTTATGTCTAGGGTCGCACTGTACCAAGGGAGCACCCTCGGACGATTGGCCAAGCGAGGCCATAAAACCGCCACCCTCCACTCGGCTAAAAGGGATGCCTACCATCTTAGCCGAGTGTAGAGAAAACCATTCAACACGCTTATGGTCAGGGTCAGCATCCCAAGTAACCTCCCTCGACCAAGTAGCCAAGTCAGGCTACATGTCCCTCCACTTGGCCAAAAAGGGATGTCAGCCATCTTAGTCGACTGTCGAGTAAACCATTCGACACGCTCATGATCAGAGTCAGCATCCAAAGGAAGCTCCCTCGACCAAGTAGCCAAGTCAGACTACAAGCCACTCCACTCGGCCAAAAGGGATGCCCACCATCCAGGCCGAGTGTCGAGCAAACCATTCAACTCAAATGATGATCTGGGTTAGCATCCTAAGGGAGCCCCCTCAACCAAGTAGCCCATTCAGGCTACATGTCACTCCACTCAGACAAAAGGGGTGTCAATCAACCCCCCTAGCCGAGTGTCGAACAAATCAAACAATATATGGAAAATAAAGGCAATCCTCAACCAAGTAGCCGAGTGAGGATATAATCGGTCCCTTAGGCGCCGTTAATTCCTAAGGAGCCAGAATCAAGAATAAAAACCCAAATTCCTAACTAACCTAAAAGGGTAGTATAATGGAGCAAGGGGTCGAATCCACAAGGAGGTAGGTGAGTGAGAATTGTCTTTAAAATTATATTCACCTAATGAGTGTCTTCTTTTTTGGGATCTTTTTGAAGATTGAAAAATTAAGAAATTCAACTAATAAATTAATAAAACAAAACTAACTTGATTAAAGGAAAGTAAAGTCGCTAAAAACTATAATAAAGCAATAAAACGAGAGATAGGGAGAGGGAGAAACTTAGATTAATGTGATTTCAATCAAATAATCATGTAATCAAAGTGTTGGCTCATGAATGGGGTGATTTGAATGACATTAGGAAGTCACTCTCGTGCACTCCCTAAATTCATCCAAATCATCAAACATCAAGAAGTCGCTCTCGCGCACTCCTATAGTCCGACTACCCAACCCCGCCGCGGTGGTCATGGTCATTCACCATCTTCAACAAACACCCAAGATTACAAGCTAAAACTAAAACTAAAACTATGGAACAAAGTTTTAAACATAAACCCTAAAAACTACGGAGGAAGAGAGGGTTTCTCTCTCCTCAAACCTAACCTAAATCTGATTTTTGGGACTAAAACTAAGCTAAAGTATATTCTCCAAATCAAGAGAAAAAAAAATGGGTATTTATACCCCAAAGAAAATTAACCCTAAGTAAAGTTGAAAGCCCGTGAAAAAGCTATCCTGATAACTCAGAGCATGCGCTCTAAATTTTAGAGCGTCCGCTCTAACATGTCGGCACAAAACTAAAGTTTACTGTGCAATATCGGAGCGTCCGCTCTGAATTTTAGAGCGTCTGCTCTGAAGTCTCGGCAAAAATAGGCCAAAAGCAAGGGAATTTAGAGCGTCCACTCTAAATTAGAGAGTGTCCGCTCTGACATGTCAGAGCGGCTGCTTTCATATTTAGAGCGTCCGCACTGAGAAGACAAAGCAAAGAGCTGATCTTGTAAGGCTCATTACCTTTGATGTAGACCTCTGATTGGAGCGTGTAATATACCGTTGGAAAGGTCTTGAACTCTAGTTTCCAATGCAATTGGCCCCGCATCCAAAAGATTTCCAGAAAGGAATTTATTCCCAAAATAGTGGAGGGTGGTCAAAACCAGCTTCGACCCATCTTTCTCCTCTTCTTTTACACCCAATGCTTCCACACATGATTTTCCTTCCATGACTCACCCGGTTTTAGAGTCGTTTCCTTGCTTTGGCTTGGATCATGGGTCCTTGGATGCTCTTGTTTCTTTCCTTGGCTTCCTAGGTCATCATAGAATGTCTATGTCCTTCGGGGGTACTTAAGCATTGTTTTGTGGTCTTGGCTTTGTGTCATGCTTCTTGAAGCTTCCCGCGACCTCTCACGATGCTTGTCGGCTATCGAAAATCACTCGGTAACACCCAAAACACCTACATGAAAGAACGCAAGGCATAAGCAACACAAAAATGCTCAATTATTATCAAAAACAAGAAGAAAACACATTATTCGACAAAAACGCAACATGAACCTAAACTAAGATAAAAAGGCCTATAACTAAGCCTAAAAAGCATTGAAAACAAACTAAAAGAGCCGGGAAAGTCGGTCCAAAAACGGCCTGATCAAATTCCCCCAAGCTTGCCTTTTGCTTGTCCTCAAACAAACAAAAACAAGAAAAACTAAAAAGCAAAATACTAACTCACTTTCGTAGTAATCACGGTCATTTTTAGCGTAAATGACAAGCCATTTAAACCTCAAAGTCGCCAATGAGGACGAGTGATGCTCTCGTAAGGGTTTCCAAAGAGGTTAACCCATAACTCTTCGAAAAATAGATCAAGGAAAAGGTTAACGAAAACAAAGAAAAGAAAAACAAAAGGAAGAAAAATAAAACAAAAATCCCTAGTTAGACTTGTAAATGGATCAAGGATCAACGAATGCAACCTTTCTAAGAACTAGCGGAAAACATGCTCAAAGATGTCTAAGGTGGATAGTCAAATAAAACATGCTACATAGAAGAACTAGAGAGGAACAATCCCCTTTTCGCTCTACAACCAAACAATCACAAGCTAAGCTAGTGTCGTCTCCACCCTTTGAGGTAGCTCCTCATGACTCCCCGAAGGAGCCGGAAAAACAAAAAGGAGAAACAATTTAAACTGCCCGACATCTCATCATAACAAAACTGCTCAATATGCTTGAACCATAACTTCCTCCACCGACTATGACTCAACTCTCTAGGATCAAGAAGGCTTAAGGGTTGTAATGTAGGGCTAGGGTAAGGTAGGAATAAATTTGGCTTGTGATGCTCAAAACTTAAATAGTGAAGCAAATAAGCGCCAATGAGCAACAAATAGCAAACAAACTCCTAATACACCACACACATACACACAAAATCCCCCAAGCTTATTCAAAGAAATAAACTAAATTTGAAAAATTTTACACAATTTTTCGCAATATTCCTCCTCCCCAAAGCTTAAAGGACACAATGTCCTCATTGTGAAAGAGAAAGGAATAAATACTCGCTTGTTTTTTCTTTTTTTCACTCTTTTTTTTGTCAATTTGGGTAGAAGAAAGGGTATAAAACAAAACACGGGGCATACAAGGCTAGTAATGTGGGTAGAAGAAAGGAAAGGCCAAGCTCAAAGGGTTCTAAACGATAAATGCAAAGCAAAAACCTAGAAAAATGAAAGAAGCAAGAAAAATAAAAAGGGAAAAAAATGGAAAATAACTAAGAAAATGAATGCCTTCGTCCTCCCTTAGAGTAGCTCGGTCGCGGTCTCGGCGAGTCATGAATCAAGTTCTTGATCAAGCTATGTTATGACAAGGATCCTATCGCCACTCAAACAAAATAATGTTGAAGGCTTGAAAGATTTGACAATTCCTCACATGTTAAAGGTAGTGGATTGCAAAAATTACCTCTAGGGATTCAACTAGCTAGCAAAGCATTACCAATCATTCCACAACCCAAGAGTTTAAGTTTCATGAACTCTAAAGCTCCAAAACCTAGCACTTAATATTTGAAAATCAACCCCAACATCTCAAACCATGTGGACCGCTAACAATTAGGAAGGAATGCATTCAATGTCCAAGACTCTAAAGTGATCAAGTCCAAACTAAAAACAAAACCAAAAATACACTTTGCCTTGAAAAGAAAAGAACAGAAAAAGAAGCAGAAGAAAGGAAAAACAAAATAAGAAAACTATCCAAAAGTGAGGAAAACAAATTCCAAGTATGAATGACTCTCAAACAGGAAATCAAGCATCAAACAAATAAATAAATTGAGGCCCAACGCCATCAATATCCAAATGTCCTCAAGGGCTTAAAAGCCAAAATTAAAAGCCAAACATCCTCGAACAATCATCTCCTCCTAAAACTAACCCTAAAACTAAGCAAACAAGAAAATAAAAGAAGAGTAGGGATTGGAGCAATCTCACCAAAATAAGTATTCAAAATAAGAAACAAAAACCTTGTTTTCACTTTTAAGTACCACAAATAATCCATTTGAGTTGCCTTATCATCAAACTTGCAAAAGAAGAGAAAGCAAAAAACCAAACTCCAAAGAAAAATTAATTACAAAAAGAAAGCAAAGAAAAGAGGGGAAGATTAAGGAAAAACTATGTGGTAGGAAGAAGGATGCCATATAGTAAATATCATCGCAAAGCTTGAAGAAGCTTGTCAAATGCACTCGCAAATGACCCAATGAATATCAAATAGGCAAGAGTATAAAATAGAGTAGGAACAAGGCAAAGAAAAACTCTATGCCTAAATGATGATGAAAATGAAAAGGAAGAATTAAAATAAAAAGAAGAAAAGTCATCACTACTATACAACTTTGCATCAATGGTAATAGCATGAGAATCATGGGAGACACTAAAAGTAGAAGACTCCTCAAGTGGTGGACACATGACATAGTGAGGAAGAGAGACGGGGAAAGAAGGAATAATATCAAGTCTCTTGGAAAAAATGACATGAGAGGGATGAATGGGAACATTTTCCTCACCAAAACTCTCACTCACGTCACAAAGCTTAATAACAAGAGCACTATCACTCAAAACCTCTTCACCGAAAGATTTCTCTCTCAACTCATCACCTACATCATCGTCATCCTCAAATAGAGGGTTGTGATAGTCACGAGTTTCATAAGTATCCTCAAAGAGAGGGTTTTAAACTCTAAGCATAACTCATCATCATCATTATCACAAGAGTCATCATCTTCACTTACAATGCAATGTATATCATCAATTGATTGAGGAGGGGTAGGAAGAGAGTGAGTGATAGAGTGAATGGGAGAGGGAGATGCAAAAAGGGGAACTAAGGATGGCTCATCTTCATCACCACTCCAAATTCCATCATCATAGGAAGTATCACTCTTACCTAAAGCGCCTTCTTCACAAGGGATGCTCCCATCAAAATCAATCGAAGTTATAGAATCCCAAACATCATTTTCAATACATTTCTCCTTTTCGACCCTCAAAGCCTCACAAACCTCGTCCTCACATCCTAGGGGGGTCCTAGGATCCCTCAAGTCATTGTCCTTCACAAGCCCATTGAAAGTATCCGCTAATTCTAGACACTCCTTTCCTCTATACTCATGTCCCATAGGTTCCTCGGTGATTTCATCAAACACCTCATTGCATTCATCAATGCGTTGAGGGGTGGAATCACCTAAGATTGTCTTAGGGGTATAAAGAGGTAGAGGGGCATAACAAGCATCTAGATTAGATTCAATACATTCAAAGCTATTGTTCACTTGCTTTCCCAAATGATTCAAGGCATCTAGAACAAGATTCACATCATAGCCTTGAGAATGCATCACCTCATTAGGATTGGGTGAAGGACTAGCATGAGGGGGAGAGGTAGAGCAAGCAACATGACTATAATCTAGATTCCCTAAGAAATTATTCATGGTCTCCAAGATAAGATTCACATCAAGGGTGGATGTGTGAGAGTTAGCATTCTAAGCACAAGGGTCATCATTGTAATTCATGCAATCATTTGAAACATGTGAACCAATATAGATAGAATGCTTTGTATTACAACTAGGAGAAGAGGGAGGGGGTATACTATAGTTTGGTTGAACTTGACCTGGGTTTGTACCTATGTCCCACTCATATGTGTCTTGAGCTAACCAAATGTAGTGGTCCCAAGCATCCTTCAAAGAAAGAGCTTGGAATCCTCCATCATGCATATCCTCAACCACATATCGAGTGAAGTTGTTCTATCCGGCATAAATGACTTCATATATCCCCCTTAGCCCACGACAACGGTTGTTTGGAAGTACATCACGCACCCTATTCAAATACCTCCAAAATGGCTCATTCTCAAATTGAAGAATTGAGAAACTAGCCATTCTTGAAAATGTGCAACAAGATTTTCAAAATAATAAAACCAAAACTAACCAAAGAGTTAGCAATGACAAAAGAAAATGAAAAGAAAATAAAAAAATAAAAATCGAAGTCCAAACTAAATTAAAATAAAAATGAAAACAAAATAAAAGCAATAACTCAAATGACAAAATAACTCAAAAACATTCTCAATCAAGTCGTAGTTCCCCGGCAACGGCGCCAAAACTTGATCGGTCCCTTAGGCGCCGTTAATTGCTAAGGAGCCGGAATCAAGAATAAAAACCCAAATTCCTAACTAACCTAAAAGGGTAGTATAATGGAGTAAGGGGTTGAATCCACAAGGAGGTAGGTGAGTGAGAATTGTCTTTAAAATTATATTCACCTAATGAAGGTCTTTTTTTTGGGATCTTTTTGAAGACTGAAAAATTAAGAAATTCAACTAATAGATTAATAAAATAAAACTAACTTGATTAAAGGAAAGTAAAGTCGCTAAAAACTATAATAAAGCATTAAAATGAGCGCTAGGAAGAGGGGAAAACTTGGATTAATGTGATTTCAATCAAATAATCATGTAATAAAAGTGTTGGCTCATGAATGGGGTGATTTGAACGACATTAGGAAATCACTCTCGTGCACTCCCTAAATTTATCCAAATCATCAAACATCAAGAAGCTGCTCTTGCACACTCCTATAGTCCGACTACCCAACCCCGCCGCGGTGTTCGTGGTCAATCCTAATCTAGTTATCCGCTACACACGAGCTCACTCCCGCACAACTCATGAATAGCTCAATATTCAAGCATGAAGTTAGCTACTCTTCAAACTTTACTCATCAAAACCTAGACTAAGCAAAATTCATAACCCAACTACTATGAAAACCAACAATCATCCAATTTCAATCACAAAACCCAATTATCCTCCTTCCCTAGCTACTAATATAACCTAAGAAGGAGAAAAACATAGCTAAACTAACAATAATTGCAACCAAATGAATGAAATAAACTAGCCAAACATGAAATTGCATAATTTAAACACTATATACTACTTGAAAAACATGAAAATAAACAAGATAGAAAGCATAAGAAAGTAAAGAAAAAGCAAAGAAGAGAAAATGAGAACTTATTGAAATTTGATGAACAAAGTTGTTAGATTTGACCATGTCACTTGAGCAACCCTTCAAATTCATTCACCATTTTCAACAAACACCCAAGATTACAAGCTAAAACTACAACTAAAACTATGGAACAAAGTTTTAAACATAAACCCTAAAAACTAAGGAGGAAGAGAGGGTTTCTCTCTCCTCAAACCTAACCTAAATCTGATTTTTAGGAGTAAAACTAAGCTAAAGTATATTCTTCACATCAACAGAAAAAGAATGGGTATTTATACCCCAAATAAAATTAACCCTAAGTAAAGTTGAAAGCCCGTGAAAAAGCTGTCCTGATAACTCTTAGCGGGCGCTCTAAATTTTACAGCGTCCGCCCTAACATTTCGGCACAAAACTAAAGTTTACTGGGCAATATCGGAGCATCCGCTCTGAATTTTAGAGCGTCCGCTCTGAAGTCTCGGCAAAAATAGGGCAAAAGCAAGGGAACTTAGAGCGTCCGCTCTGACATGTCAGAGCGGCCGCTCTCATATTTAAAGCGTCCGCCACTACTAGAAAAATAGGCTAAGGCAACGCTTCAAATACGTTGCTATAGGGCTCTAAAATGTTGCATAAGGCCAAATGCAACGCTTGTAAAAGTATTTCAATAAGTCGTGTTGCATTAGGGTAATGCAACGCTTCTGAAGGGATATTGCAACATTTTGTAGAAAGCGTTGCATAGCTCACAAAATGCAACGTTTCTATAATACAACGGTTCTAAGAACATAAGGCAACGCTTTTAAGAATTCATAGGTAATTAAATCCAGCATTTCTTTTGGATAATGCAACACTTTTGAAAATTTTATGTAACAAATTGCAACATTTTTTTTAATTATATGCAACACTTTTGAAAAAAATTATGCAACATATTGCAACATTTTTTTAAATTTTATGCAACACTTTTGAAATATTCATGCATATTATGTGCAACCAATTTGCAACACTTATTTGCCAAATTGAACACTTTGTTTATATAATATAACGTTTGTACTTGCTAATTTCTGTAAATACAATTAAAATATATTTCTTAAAAAGTTAATAATATTATAGAAGATGCCAAAAGATACAAGTACTAGTGTGGATCAGTAGTAATTACAAAATTAGATTCGTATCCCCAAAAACTTGTCCAAAAAACTTAACACTATTACAAATTAACAACTTGAAACATAATAATCCCCAAAAATTTGTCCAAAAAGCTAACATGATATGTCAATTTTTCAGTTTCACGATCCATATATACATATATCATATATGTACAACAAAAACTTTGGATCCCGCCTTAAATAAGCTATCTTGCATCTTTATTCATACCCTGCGATAAAGAAAAATTAAATTGTAAGGTATTGGTTTGATGTCGAATACACCTATTCATTGCTAAAAAAAAAAACTAGTTACAAATACACCTATATATTGTAGCTGCTATAGTGAAATGCATTATTAACTACATGGGAACATTATTGCAAATAACATAACTTTTGTAATGAAATGCATGCACATTATTGCAAATAACACAACTTTTGTAATGAAATGCATGCACATTAACTAAATGGGAACATTATTGCAAATACCATAACTTTTGTAATGAAATGCATGCACATTAACTAAATGCACTACAATCCCCCCACCCCCTGTAGTTCCCCTTCCTCCACTGCAATTCACCCCCACCCCCTTGCAGCCCGCCCCCCTGCAGTCTCCCCACCCCCCTACAGCTCACCCCCACCCCCATTGCAGTCCCCCTCCCCCCTGCAGCTCACCCCCACCCCCTGCAGCCCCCTCACCCCCCTGCAGACCCCCCTCCCCCACTGTAGTCCCCTCCTCCCCCCTGTAGCTCCCTTGCAGTCCCCCCTCCCCCTAAAGCTCCCCCCACCCCCCTGCAGTCCCCCTTCCCCTACTACAGTCCACCCCTCCCCCCTAAAGCTCCCCCCACCCCCACTACAGTCCACCCCTCCCCCTACAGCTCCCCCCTCCCCCTACAGTCCCCCCACCCCCCTACAGTCCCCCCACCCCACTGCAGTCCCCCTCCCCCACTACAATCCACCTCCACCCCCTACAACCCCCTTTCAAGAAACCCTTGTCAATGGTTTCCAATCTAGCCATTTATACTCCATAAAAACTTCAATTGTACATTCAAAAATCATAACTCCAACCCAATATTCTCAGACTTAAGACTCAATAGAAACCAAAAAAAAAAAAAAATACTATGCATCTTAGAGCAAAGGGACCCAATTCAGTTTCGTGCACAAATAAATATATTAGAGACTTCGTATAGAGGTTAAGAAATAAAATCACCACGACATAAGTAGTCTCAAATCTCTTCCATAACCAATAACATGCTCACTTTATAATCCGTTTTGATTCGTGAACAACCCAGATTTCACCATCATGCTCCAACTCAGCATCCTAGGAACGATAACAATAATTAAGTTTCTCAAATAAACTCCAAATCAAATCAAAGAAATGTCAATAACTAAAAAATTAACGATACAAATTACCACTAATTCACCCACCTCAGGGTAATCCTTTATCTATTTTGTTCCTCATTTCAGCTTCCTTTTACCCTTTTTCTCCCTCAAATAAGATATAAACCTGAAAATCCATTTCAAAAACTCTAGATTATGGCATAAATAAATTTAAAACAACAATGATTTATTGCATATATAAATAAAATGAATGAGTTAAACCTGAATTGTACAATTGTTCTATAAATGTGAATTACAACCCAATTATAATTACTTATTCAAACAACAATGATGTATTACTTGCTTATACAATGAAAAATTAATCATATATAAACACTTAAACTAATAATATTTGTAATTAGATGAAATGAAATACCTCAAATCAGATATAAACCTGAAAATCCATTTCAAAAACTCTAGATCATTACATACATAAAGTTGAAACAACAATGATTTATTGCTTATATAAATAAAATGAATGAGTTAAACTTGAATTTTAATAGAAAAAAATTCTAAGGTTGAAATTCTAAGTTTGAAATTCCACCAAACCTAAGATGGAAAACGAACAACTTCAAACCCCGAAATTTGAACAGCTTCAACAATAGAATATTGCAAACAACCCTAGATACAATGCATTAAAATGCGAACAACATATCAATACTCAAAACCGAAGAGCAAATCAAGCAACAACTAGCATTTTTTTTTAAAAAAGGAGGTTACTAAGCATTGAGGTATTGACCCAAATAATTATAATCCAAAATATATTAATATGCATACACAGTTGCAGTCAAACACACATTAGCGGTAGCCAGAACTTGCACCTGCAGCCACCATTGTGCGCACCATTAGCCGCCTGCATGCGCGGCAGCAGCAACAACCACGCAGGGGCAACAGCCACCACATTGCAGCAGCCTGCAACAGAACCAGTGGACAACAACAATAAGCAGCAACAGCATATCACAGCTCGGTTGGCTCCGACTGCCCTTCGGGGCTCCGAATTCGTTCTCGAAATCTTTTATCTAATTATTTATTTCATTGTTTATTTATTTCAAACACAAATCATTTCATGGCATGAAGCTAGACTTAGGTGCAAATCAATGATTTTTACATCACACAACATTGTCCAAATCTTCCCCAATTAGGACCAAACTTGCAAAGGTCGTGGGCTGCTATGCCCGGCCACTACTACCACCACGCCGCTGCCACTGGAGGCACCCACACAGCAGCCACGCAGCAGTGGCAGTAGCAGGCCCAGCCACACAATAGTGGGCAGCAGTAGGCAATCAACACACGTACAACAAGTGCTTTGCTTCTTTTTCATGCAATTTCTAAAGTAAAACTAAGTGGTTCATGTATTTCTAATACCCATGACATGAAACAGGACTAAGTATAATCAGAACTTATCATTCATTAGCATCAACAATCTTCCCAAATCATAATAATAATTCAACAAAATTTCAAGTGGGCAACACTTGTACTCAAACACTTGTCAATTGAACTTCATATCCATAAATCCAACAACCTTGCTACTGCAATTTAACAACTCAAGCTTAAACATAATCATTTAATGAATTCTTTTAATCACAAAATCATATTATATAGTCTCAAATCTGAAATCAGTTATGGATTAAGTTGAGTACCTTCAAATGCTCTTGCTAAACCTTGAGCAAGCTCTCTAAACTTACTATCTAAAAGGAGTACCCAAATTCTCATTTAAACAGTTGTTAATTACTCAAAATCTCAATTCAACAACTTATACTATAAACCCTAACTTTGCTTACCTTTGGGGGGGGGGGGGATGCTTGATTATTGAGACATTGGTTTTGATTCTTCAAATTGAGTACTCTAATAACTGAAGGGAGAATCAAAAATTACTTTTAAGGTTTTACATGAAGAAAATCGAAAGAAGTTGAAGGTCTTACCTCTTACCTTCAATGGCGGTATGCGTGAGTGTGGGAGGAAGAAAGAGAAGCTGATTCTTTTCCTTAGGAAGGTGAATAGAAGGACATTGGTTTACTCATTTGTTTTTGTATATGCACGGTCAAGGGGTTTTATTTAAATCCCTTGTCCTTGTCAAATTTATACATGTTGGACAATTGTCACAACCCACACATAATTTATCGGTTTGTGTTTAGTCTTGCTTATTCATTCGTGGAGGATATTAGAATAAATAGTCACATTTTTTTCATAGTCCCAAATTGGTTCAAGCATTCACCCAATGTAGTACTTGGCAACATTAATGAAATAAATTTCAGAAAATATCAGGCTACTAGCTATTGTTGTTTCAATTATCTCAACTGAGATCAGGTCACAAACCTTTGTCCTGAAGATCCTAAAATTTCTCTTAGTTGACTTAATATATCCCTGATTGCCAATCTAACTTATATTTTAATTCTCGAAAATTTAATTTTTCCATGAAAATCCTTTATTTAGACTTTATAAACATTGTTTAGAAATGACGTCTGTTTCAGTATTACTGCGTATAGCTGTTTGTTTTAAACTTTAAAGTCTGCCTTCTTTTTTATATCTTGTTGTTTAGTGTTGTATAATGCAAAGTTTAGAAAGTGTTGCAAATAAACGTTACTAAAATCTTGTAAAATGCAACATTTTTGCGAAAATGTTGCTTTAATTGTTCAAAGTGTTGCATGCGATTGGAAAATGCAATGTTTCTATTGGAACTGTTGCAACATTATGTTATTTGTTAAAATATGCAACACAAATAGAAAGTGTTGCAACCAAAGTATTGCCTTAGCCTATTTTTCTAGTAGTGCGCGCTGAGAAGACTACGCAAAGAGTTCATCTTGTAAGGCTCATTACTTTTGGTGTAAACCTCCGATTGGAGCGTGTAATATACCGTCGGAAAGCTCTTGAACTCTAGTTTCCAACGCAATCGGCCCCGCATCCAAAAGATTTACAGAAAGGAAATTATGCCCAAAATAGTGGAGGGTGGTCAAAACCGGCTTCGACCCATCTTTCTCCTCTTCTTTTACACCCAATGCTTCCATACTTGATTTTCCTTCCATGACTCACCCGGTTTTAGAGTCGTTTCCTTGCTTTGGCTTGGATCATGGGTCCTTGGATGCTCTTGTTTTTTTCCTTGGCTTCCTAGGTCATCATAGAATGTCCATGTCCTTCGGGGGTACTTAAGCATTGTTTTGTGGTCTTGGCTTTGTGTCGTGCTTCTTGAAGCTTCCCAGACCTCTCACGATGCTTGTCGGCTATCGAGAATCACTCGGTAACACGCAAAACACCTGCATGAAAGAATGCAAGGCATAAGCAACACAAAAATGTTCAATTATTATAAAAACAACAAGAAAACACATTATTCGACAAAAACGCAACATAAACCTAAACTAAGCTAAAAAGGCCTATAACTAAGCCTAAAAAGCATTGAAAACAAACTAAAAGAGTCGGGAAAGTCGGTCCAAAAAGGGCCTGATCAGGATACGACCTCCTCCACTCGGCTCAAAGGGGAAAATTCCTTGTTGTCCGAGTGTCGAGTCCAGACATCGCCACTCAACATGAAAGACATAGTTCCACACCCTACCAAAGGGGTACCCTCATGTAAGTAGCCAAGTCAGGCTACACGTTCCTCCACTCGGTCAAAAGGAATGGCCCTAGTATAACCGAGTGACGAGCAAATATACCACCACCTAAAGTGATAATGATCAGGATCGAGGATCTACTAAGGAAGACAACCTCAGCTAAAAAGCCGAGCAATAAAGCACACCCTCACTTGGCAGAATGACCGAGAAGCATAGCACCTCCTCTCGCTCATCCGAGGAGATCGCCAACCAACAACAAACATAAAGTCTTCGGCCGAGTGGACGAGTAAAGTCACATAACACCATACCCAGCCGAAAGGTAAAGCATGGATATTTGAGCCCACACTCAGCCAAACACTGAGTCGATGCACACTCCAACCAAGTACCGACTACATCCTACCGAGGAGGTATGAGCACAAGCTCAGCCAAGTGATTCTTAAGTGACACAAAGATATTAACAATGGCAATACGGCTCAGCAATATCAGAACCGAGCAACAAGGAGACATCTCATTCACCCCAAGCAGAGTGTTCAGCCTCAACCCCGGATGATTGGGGGGCAACACAATATAGCCGAGTCGAGTGGGATGAAAGGCCGCATTTAATGCCATTTAATGCGGGGGACCAAAAGATGTCTAGAAAAGGAAGTAAATCTTTAAGGCCAAACCATCAACAAAATTACCACTAAATACATAATTACTACAAAAATCTCTTTCCTCCTTTCCTTTTCTTTCTCCCTCTCTAAAAATTACCAAGGGTGCCAAAACTTACCCCCTTGGTTTCACAAACAAAAAGTAGCTGAGTGCAACCAACCGACCTCCTGACCAAAGGAGGAGGGCAAACAAAGTCACTCAATACTGAGTTCGACAGGAAATAGAGGCATCAGGACCGAGTTCGACAGGAACGCGGGAAAGGAGTGACATCAACACCGTCACTTCTCATCCCGCGCCTCTCGGTTCCTGAAACTGGTAAGGGTGTCGAGTCCCACACCACAAAACTTATCAAGCCCTTACCAGCTAAGCCTCAGCAAGTGCCAGTGGCTGACAACGGGGAACCTTTTCAAAGATTAGAGTTCCCCATTCTGGGCCGAGGATGTGGCAGCCCCACCAAATGCATTTGGGATCCGAGTTGATCCGCAAAGACATTAGTGGCAATCCACGTATCTCACCCAGGCCACCCAACTCAGGAGTAGTCAGGATTAGAACTTACCAACATGGTTCTAATCCAACCAATTGACTGACCCTGAGTCAGCCCAGCAACCGAGAAGCTGACCAACGGAAGAGGACCCGCTAAGTCGAATACGAGGACACCTCAAAGTCAGGAAAAGGGTTTGAGCCAAACTCAGCTGAAGCTGAAAAGGGTCTGGGCTCCACCAATTATTGAGGCCGAGCCGCTGCAACCGCCCTTGGCATTCAACAGATATTCCCAAAGAAAGGATGCAACAGTGGAAACAATTGACAAGGCCGAGAATCATCTGCAACCAGCCGACAACAACAACGCGCTGAGCCGACAACATAGATAAAATATCTTAGTTATGTAAAATGTAAAATACTTGTATTTAATATAATTTAATAATAAAAAGTATTTCCTACACTGTCTCTCTGCAATATTGTAGCAAACACCAAAGGACGAGGATCATCCTCCAACCACAACACGAGTGCCAGGGGCTTTCCCCTCGGCCAAAAGACGAGGATCATCCTCCGTCCACAACACCGAGTGCTAGGGGCTTCCCCCTTGGCTAAAGGACGAGGATCACCCTCCTTCCAAAACACCGAGTGCAGGGGCTTCCCCTTCGGCCGAGGACGATTATCATCCTCCGTCTGAGCATTGATCACCGGGGGCTAACCCCTCGGCTAAAAACAACAGAGAACGCTCTCCTAAGCCATCGACTACCAAGGGTCCCTCCCTTAGTCTAAGAGTGGCAATCACCTTTACTTCATAAATGAAGGCACAAGGAACACAATTTAGCCCCATGGGGCCACACTGAGGCAAAACATCTTCGTGTGACATGCACTCTCCCAGTCGATCCGAGCAACGTATCATGCGAGGGGCTAAATGTTTGGGCCCTGAGCTCAATAAAAGTCACAATGACCAAAATACCCCCGGAATTCCCAATACCTCCTAAAACACCCTTCAGATAGGTGTCGCCATCTGGACATCCGAAGACAGGTGTCACAAATCCCCCCATATCAGCTAATTGACAGCCCTGATTTACCTGCCAATTATCCCCCAAATACCTCACCTATAAATACCCCACATTTATAGAAAGTGAAGGACAACTTTTCACACATAGAAAGAGATCTTTTGGTACACAATTCCTAATACTGCAACCTTTTCCATAAAGGGAAGCTCTCTCTCTCTCTGTATTTCCACATAAAATACTTTGCTGACTTAAGCATTGGAGGGGAATTCCCGGATCCACCCCCCGGGTAAGTCACCCTTTGCTCATTTTGCAGGACTCACTCAGCCAGACCTGAGCCCGTTCGAGGGAGTCCAGTCAGCATCAAGAACCATTCTACTCTCAACTCAACCACCAAGTCACCATCAAGAGATCTAGTTAGCATACACTGAGGCACTCTCCAACTCATCCTTTTCACCTCTTTGTATCTAAGTTTCTAAAAGACAGAAACAGTTGGTTTTCGAATTAAGTTAGTTTTTGAATTTATTGTTTCTAAGTTTTGTATCGGTCTTGATGATCGTGTCTTTAAGGTGTTAAATTTATTTTCTAAAGTCAGTCGCCTAACTTAGTGAAACACGAGTAGGTAAGAAGGGTTAAGTCGAGGCTACTACCTTGTGTTCGATTGTGGGGTAGTCAATGTCCTAACATGTGTTTTCGTCTGGTTAGTGAAACATGAGTAGCTAGTCCAGGGGTATTGGCCATACTTAGGCATAGTTCTTGCAAAGGAGGACTACAGGAAGACGCAAAGTTTGACCCGGTATGTGTTTAGTATGTTGGGAGACGCAAAGGTTGACCAACAAGCATAGACGGTACTGTCATAAGTTTAAGATGATATAATATGATATGATATGATATGATGTGTTTCGTTAGTTTGGTCTTTCGAAATCTGTTTTGGTTTTGTATTTGGTTTTGGAGGAAAGGAAATAAAGTGGTATGTTCTGAATTTCGAAAGCATGTTTTAAATTAGTTTTGATTTAGATTTCGAATTACGATATAATTTGATATGTTTGACTCCGCTTCGATTGGATTCCAGGTATGTGACTATTTGTTAGTTTGCGTGGCTTTGTCTATCTTATGTTGCATGCTTGAGTTCCCTATTTGAATAGGACAGTCTAGTTACTCGCCACTGATGGTGGAACTCCATATTTTTCAAGTGACGATGGTGAATAGATGTTATTTTGTTTGGCCGGATATGGGCGTGTGTATCTGCGAGATTGTAGATAGATTTAGTTTTACATTTTATGTTTTTTAGAATGTTGGTTTAGTACTTTGATGGATCTATTACTTTGGATATTTTGGGATGTAGTTATACTTGGACTACGTTGATTTTGGAGTGTTAATAATGATATTTGGGATTTTTGTTTTAAAGTTTTTGGTATTTCATGTTTCGTTAGAGTGCATTTCAGCTTTATATCGTATCTCTTTACGTTGTAAAAATCGGGGTGTTACAGTTAGTATCATAGTTCTAGGCTAGAGAATTTGGAGTCACTTCTTCATAAGTGACCCAGAAGTGTGTGCTTTACTTTCCCAAGTGTATAGCCTAGTTAGACTAACCCTCTTTACTTAACAAGTGTGACTTGTGTAGTAACCTGGGTTAGGATGATTTTTGATTTATTTTGCGCCTTTGATTAGTTTGAGTGTTTTGCTTGACATAATCTTAATGTTTTACACTAAGTCGACTCCATCTCGTTCCCTTTATTCCCGATTTCGGAAACGTGCTCTGGAAGATGCTTTACTCTCACTTGCCGCTCATAGGGATATTCCATCTTCGGGTGGCATATCCTCTTTTGATCGTTTTTCATGACACCGACCTTCGACTTATGATGGTACGGTGGATCCGGTTGTTTTGGAAAATTCGGTTCGGGAAATAAGAAAACTCTTCGATGCTACTGGGTGATCGGAAGGTGAACGAGTGATGATAGCGGCTTACTATCTCAAGGGTGAGGCAGAAAACTGGTGGAAGACGATCAAGCCTAGTCCCGAGTTAATTCAAGAGATGCATTGGTCGGATTTCACGGAGCAACATCAGGAGCGTTTCTACCCCGACGAGTTGCGCTGGCAAAAATAAGAAGAATTCATCACTTTGAGTCAGGGTTCTATGTCTGTTCAAGCTTATACGGACAAGTTCACTGAGCTCTCTCGCTTTGCTACATCGGTGATATCTTCTGAAGCTGAAAGGGTGAAGCGCTACATCAAGAAGTTGAGTCCCCGTATTCGAGTTCACATGATTAGCAGTGGTGCGTCGACCTTTCAGAGAGCATATGAGGTTGCCCTTGGTATTCAAGTTTCTCATCTACAGGAGGATGCGGCAAAGAAATGGGTTCAAGTTCCGGTTGTCTCTCCTAATTCGAAGAAGCCAAGGTTAGAGCCGTTTAAGGGTTCGAAATCTTTTGGCAAGTTTTCTACTTCTCCGGGTAAGTGTTCGGGCTGCAAGAAGAACTACCACCCCGGTAAGAAGTGTGATGGGACCATAATTCGGTGCTTCGATTGTGGTCAAGAGGGTCACAAGTCGAATTCTTGTCCTAGCAAGGTATCTTCTACTTCTGCTCTTCCGACTTCGACTTCTACGGCCTAACCCCCATCAAAGAATCGGATCTACTGCATAACACATGAAGAAGCAGATTCACAACCCGATGTTGTCACAGGTGCTACTGTTTCTTTTGTTTCTAGTACTTCCGTTTCAAAAGCTAACTTGACGGGAGAGTCTCCTATTAAATCTGTGATAACACTAAATTTGGGAGAGGAGTTTATATGTCGACGAGAATTCAAGGATGTCCCAGTTGTCATCTCCAATGTTCAGTTTCTCGCCGATTTGAAGGAATTTACGATGATCAAGTTCGATGTGATCTTTGGGACTTATTAGCTATAAAGATTTCAAGCGGCCATAAGATGTCGAGATCAAGCTATAGTGTTAAGCGGACCTAAGGGTAGGCGAGTAACATACTCCGGAACTTCGGTGAAGAAAGGAGTAAGGTTGATTTTGGCTCTTCAAATGAGAAACATGCAACTTTAGGGTGGGAGTGTACTTGTGCCAAGTTAGGGACACCACTCACGAAGCACAACTTCATACCATTCCTACAGTAAGTGAGTATACGGATGTGTTTATCGAAGAGCTATAGGGAATTCCTCTAGAGAGGGATGTCGAGATCTGTATCGATCTTTTGCCCGGTACGACACCTATCTCCCGAGCTCCTGATCGCATGGCCCCGGCAGAGCTCAAAGAAATGAAGTCTCAATCAACTCCAAGAGCTCATCGAGAAGGGTTTTGTTCAGCCGAGTGCGTCGCCTTGGGGTGCTCCGGTTTTATTCGTCAAAAAGAAAGACGGAAACATGCGTCTGTGCATTGATTACCGAGAGCTTAACAAGATAACTATCAAGAATAAATATCCTTTGTCGAGAATAGAGGATTTATTTGATCAACTTAGAGGAGAAAGTGTATTCTCTAAAATAGATCTTCGGTCGGGTTATCATCAAATCCCAGTCAAATCAGAAGCCATTCCTAAGACCCCTTTTCGCACAACATACTGACACTATGAGTTTGAGGTTATACCATGTGGACTTACCAATGCCCCAGTAGTCTTTATGGATTAAATGAATCAAACCTTCCATCACTTGCTTGATGTATGCGTGGTTGTCTTCATCGATGATATTTTGATATATTTGAAGGATGAGGTTGATCACGAGAGGCATCTTCGTTTGGTGCTTGATGTTCTACGAGCGCAACGATGGTTTGCGAAATTGTCCAAGTGCGAATTCTGGCTCTGCGAAGTGGCTTTCCTTGGTCATGTCATCAACAAAGACGGTGTCAAGGTTGACCCTGCAAAGGTCAAGACCATTCTAGAATGGAGTAGTCCGAATAACGTGGCCGAGATCCGGAGATTCTTTGGTTTGGCAGGTAATTATTATTGATTTCCAATTCAATTAATTTTTATCGATTAAGTTACAGAGTTAACCTAAATAAGTTCTTTGGCAGGGTACCATCGGAGATATGTTAAAGACTTCTCCAAGGTATCCCAACCCATGACTAGTCTCTTGAAGAAGGAGAACAAGTACATGTGGACAGTTTCGTGTGAAGAGGCGTTTCAAGCCTTGAAACAGAGTTTGGTATCAGCTCATATTCTTACATTGTCGGATGATAGTCTGAGCTATGAGGTCTATAGTGATGCGTCCAAGCATGATTTGGGATGCGTCTTGATGCTAATGGTAAGGTTATTGCATATGCTTCGAGACATCTTAGGGTACATGAGAAGAATTATCCTACTCATGATCTTGAGTTGGCAGCGGTAGTGTTTGCTTTGAAGATCTGGAGACATTACCTATATAGGGCGACGTGCAAGATGTTCACCGACCATAAGAGCTTGAAGTACATCTTCACACAGAAAGAGCTCAATATGAGACAACAGAGGTGGCTCGAGTTGACAAAGGATTATGATCTCACTTTAGACTATTGTGAAGGAAAGGCAAACCGAGTGGCGGATGCACTTAGTCGCAAGAACCATTCCCTCAACTGTACTCTTATCCTTCCTGCTGAGTTGTGCGTTGATCTTCAACGTTTAGAGGTTTTAATTAGTTACTAGCAACCACTCCCATGAGTACCTTTGTGCCATGAGTATGGAGCCCAGTTTGTATCAGGAACTCCGAATTAAGTAGAAGGAGGACCCACAGTGGGAAAAGATTCGAGAAGCTAAATTATAAGGTAAAGTTGAGGACTTTGTAATTAGCTCGGATGGTAGTTTAAGATTTCATAACAGGTAATAGAATTTTGAACTTTTAATAAATTTTGCTCATATTATTTAAATGGTATTTGTAACCTTGATTCTCTTTCCTAAGGTGGTGTGTACCAAAGGATGCAAATAATTTAAAGGGATTATTCAGCCTAAAAATACAAATTAGAATGTACACGCATATGTACTAAGAATGGTGGTACTCATGTATGTACATTAGTTAAATTTAAGTAAACATTTGTATAGTATAAGGTTTAATGAACACTATTTAATTCTGATCAAAATTAGAACAAATGAACATTAATTTGCTAAATTGCATTCACTCATTGCTCATTGTTTGATTGAATTGTTCATTTTTACTTATTGTTTGTGAAACAGACCTGATTTCTAAACAGTGTTATAAAGTCTAAATAGAGGATTTTCCTGGATAATTAAAAATTTTGGGATTAATTGTAACTTAATTTGATGATGGAGGACTTTATTATGTCAACTAAGGGGTGTTATTTTTGGAAGTGCGTTAATTAATAATTAATGACTGAACCCGAGTGATTTATTTTAGATACTTAATAATCCAATGTCAGAATAAGTCAAGGGCTAGATATTAGACGAGTGT
Organism: Salicornia ramosissima; assembly: GCA_951394345.1. Classification (NCBI taxonomy): domain Eukaryota; kingdom Viridiplantae; phylum Streptophyta; class Magnoliopsida; order Caryophyllales; family Amaranthaceae; genus Salicornia; species Salicornia ramosissima. The sequence goes on from OX596237.1 coordinate 33,777,181, forward strand.
CTAATAGCCAAGCATTTGAAATTATTTACCTTAAGTTGAGTTGGACCGTTAGGCTTTTCGAACGACCGAGTGGGCAAAAAGCTATATCAGACCGAAACCCGAATAACGACACGTGTCAAAAATGTGACACTTGATAATTAAATATAAAACGAAGTTAAAATCCCCTAAAACCTACACACACGTGAAACCCAAAGAAAGAAAAGAGGGAGGGGGGGAATTAATCCAGTAATCCCACTAACCACCAAAACTGTAACGCCCCAGATTTTGGGCTAGTTTCGTGTCGGTTTGCTAGTAATTATTGTTGTTGCGGTGCATGGTCTAAAATTTATTTTAGACTATTTTTAATGCTTGGGTGTAACCATTTTATTTAATGGTTTATTAATTCCTAATTTTATTTTATTTTAATTAATTAGAATTTTATTATTTAATTTTCTAATTAATTAATTAGTTTTGGGCCAAGTGCGAAAATAATCATGATTAGTCATGAATTAGTGCAAATAGCCCAAATGATCTTAAGAGCCCATTTGAGCAAGCCCATAACCGGCCCTCTCACTCTCTTTAGTGGCTTCATTTTCCACTTGCCATGCATTCACACCTAACTAACTTCTATAAATAGAAGTAGTAGTAAGGCATGAGGATTCATTTGCTCATTTGCCATTCCTTGCCATCAAGTTTAAACACAAAACTCTCTCTCCTCTTGCCTTGTCCCTTCACGCCATTTTTGGCTAAGTAAACCCCATCATTTGATTCATCATCTTTTCAAGCCCAAACTTAAAGATTCAACCTCCATTTGATCTTTAAGTGACTAAAACACACTAGCCTTCATTGTTCTTGTTCAAGACTACTAGTTCGGGTTGGTTTGTTTGGGTTTCTCTCGTGTGGTTCATGGGGTTCACGTAGATGGCTGTGTGGTGGTTCGAATATGGCCGTGCAACGTGGTCATGGTCGTGGGGCAGCCGTGCAATGAAGCCGTGATGAAGGTTGTGCCGTGCGTTGAAGCCGTGCATATTCAAGAAGGTGCATCGTGTTGTGCGAGACTTTGAGTTTGTATGGGGCGAATCCGGACAGTGAGTTTTTGGTATTTTTATGGTTATTCTTTGTTAAGGTAACATGCTTTCTCAACCTATTTGGTATACTATGTTTATAGTATAGATTAAATGCATGTATGGGTTATTCGGTGATGAATATTCATGATTTTATGTATGGTTTATATTCTGAATTTTTATGTGTTTATTTTGATGATGGATTCGATGATTTTATGATTGAATTTATGTTGTTTTATGATCATGATAATTATGTTAAAGTTTGATGAATTTTGGATAAGTTAAAGTTGAATTTTCGAATGATTGAGGATGATGATAGGCATATGATGTTTGGTGTTTGGATGAGTTCTTGATTGAAGTTCTTGAATCTTGATTGAATTCTTGATTGGAGATCTTGAATCTTGAATGAGTTCTTTATGAGTTCTTTATGAGTTCTTTGAGTTCTTTATGGGATCTTGATAAGTCTTGTTGAGTTCTTGGTCGAATCTTGAAAATTAAAGAAAGGGTTAAAGAATTAAAGAAAGTTAAAGAATGTGTCTAAATTGTTTAAAGGATGGGTTTAAATGATTGATTATGGTTGGTTAGACTCAAGATCAAGGCTTAGAGGCAATCTTGAGAATAACTTCGAAGTTTTAACTGATTATTTTCGAGAATCAAGGCATAAGAGGCAATTCTTGAATTTAATTTAGTTATGTTGGAATAAAAAGATGATTAAAGATTTAGTTAATAATTAGCTTGATTTCATTTCTAGACGCCTGATACTTTGAGTAAGATTCATTGTATTTGGGTTAAGACGTTGCCCCTATTCCATCCGCGGTATTGGGATAGTTGGAGTCATACTATGTGATCTTTTGTGAATTTCCAGTAAGATTGGTTTCACGGGACATGGATTTCCAGTAAGATTGGTTTCATGGGGTTTGGGAGTAATATTCTCAAATCCTAGCATAGTAGAAAGTTTGAATGCGTAAGATGCTTTCGTACGAGCACAGTCCGGTCTAGTATATGAATGATTGCGCCAAAGATAGTTGATTAAGTTGGTTTGAGTCGAGTTCACGTTTTGGGTTGTTCTCGTACTTTGTTTAATGATATTGTTTATTTGATTTATGCTATGTGCATGTGTATTCCCATTAGGGTGAGTCAGTTATGTTACTCGCCACTGATGGTGGACTGTTGTATGTTTTTCAGGTATTTCTGATGACGATACTCTTGCTTAGCTTTGGGTTGGGCGAGCGACGTTTACTGTTTCTGTTATTTGATGTATTTCCTATTTCTGTTGTTTATAGATAGTATTGGCGTATTGTATAGACTTTATACGTTATTGTTGGACTCTTTATACGTTGTTTAGACTCTGACGTGTGGTTGGAATTACTCGTATTTTTGTATTTTTAGTTTGACTTTTGGACTAGTTATGTACAAACTTGTGGGTATTTGTACTTTTGAAGTTTATTAATAATATTTCGAGGAATTAGTTTTTAATTCTTAAGTATTTTGAGTTGTAGTTTATAACTATTCGACTCGTCGGTTTCTTCCGCGCCGATTTAAGCGAGTCGGGTCGTTACAAAAACCCTCTCACTTCATCATCTTCCTTCTTTCTTTCCTCCATATTCAATGCACACTAGAGGTAAGAGTCTCCTCTCATTTTTGCCCCAAATTTCTCATGCAATACCACATTTTTATTTTACTTATTGCTAGGAGCACAAGGGTACCAATTTCGAGCCAATTCATATTAGTCCAAGAAATAGGCTACAGTCCAAATAAGCTCAAGGTAAGCTAAAATGGTTAAATAGGCTCAATTGTGAATTTGTGAGAATGAAAGATTAATTTTACTAAGTTGGAATCCTTGTATACTAGGTTGTGTTGAGTTGGGTTTAAACCTAGAATTGACCCTTTGAAGAATTTCCAAGGTACACAACCTAATCCCAATTTCATTTTTCACTCATGAAACTGTTGATGACATGCATGTGTTTTGTTGAATATTTGAAGAGAATTAGAGGTTGGGTTTTTATAGAACAATTGGAAGCGTAAAATTGTGTAATGGGGCTTGAGGCGCCATAGTCTGAGTGCTTGTGTGGAATTATGAAAGATTATTTTTGATGTGAATTAAAGTTCTTATTTGATGATATATGCTGAGAATTAAGCTATGCCTGCATAAGTCTTGGATTTCTATGTAAATCGTTCTTTTGACTAAGTGTGTGCTAGGCTGGATTTTATTCACAACCTAAGGTTACAAAGGTTCACATCTGTTGAGGATAGTATAAGTAAACACTCAAGGATAGGTCCTATGAACCGATGTTAGGGAAAGTTTGTGTAGTTAGTCATTGGGACCAATTAAGCTAGTAGGGCTGGAAACCATATAGTGGTCACGCCACAACTTTCTTACTTTGGCAATTAAGGGTGATTAAGCCGTGTAATAACTAGAATTTTGTGGCAAAGTTGTCATAAAGATGATTATTTAAAAGAGAGTATATAATTGTATTTTTGAGCTTATCGAAGCGAGATTAATCATTTCATTAACTGAATTAACTATGAGTGTATATTTGTATGCCTTGCTTTTGTCGAAGCTAGGTGTGTTATTATGATAAGTGAATTAGATATGAGTACATTTTTAAAAACTGATTGAAAGTCGACTATTATTGTCATGATCGATTGGAATATGAATACTAGGTGAGCTATTGAAGTCGAATCAATTATCATGATAAAATGAACACGAGAGTTGGGATTGGAACTTAGATTACCAAAACGCAAGCACAATTGTTTGGTACCTTATTAAGAATAATCGTAGCAAGTGTGGCTAGGCTATCATGGCCAAACAATAACCATAATTGGAGGAATAACGGGTTCAGACGAGAATTCCATGCATGTGTTTAATAACTGTTGTGACGATCCGACTTGCTTAAACCGGCGCGAAAGAAACCGACGAGTCGAATTGTCGATCTAACAAACAAACTTACTAAAAATTTAAAAAAAAAAACAAAACCTCGAAATTATTATTACTATAACCCAATAACGTACAATACCCACAAGTTGTACAATACTAAACCCAAATGCACCAATACTAATGAATAACTCCAAATACCGTCAGAGTCAACATATACTAGATACAGAAACTATACGTCCAAACTAAAAACATAACATCGTCTAAAAAAAGAAAACGTCGGCACTCGCCCAACCCAAAGCTAAGCAACACCGTCTTCATCAGAGTTACCTGAAAAATTAACAACAATCCACTGTCAGTGGCGTTTAACATAACTGTCCCACCCTAACGTGGATACACATGATCATAGAATAAATCAAACCACCAATTCAGGTACCCAACATACGATCATGCAAGACAACATATCACCAACAATAATCATAATAATAACAATAATAACAACAACCAACAATAATATCCAAAATTCGAATAACTCCAAATACTCAACTTTAGACTTATCTTTACTTAATCTTTGGTGCTATCATTTACATATTAGACCGGATTATGCTCGTACGAACACCCCTTACGCGAACGAACTTTCCTACTATGCCAGGATTGAGAATCTTACTCCCAACCCCATGAAACCCATCTTACGGGAAATTCATATCAAAGACAACATAGTAAGTATACACTATCCCAATACCGCGGTTTGGATAGGGGCAACGTCTTAACCCAAGCCTTAGAATCTTACTCTAAGGTTAGGCGTCTAATAGCAAATTCAAGCTAATCTTACGTTATTTATATTCTTAGTTAATCTTAAGTTGCATCTTACGCCTTTACTTAAGACTAACATGTAAACCATCATTGTTATTCTCAAGATCACTTCTTTCGCCTTTTCTTGAGTCTAACCATAAACAATACTACTTCTTAAACCATTCTTTATCAATCATTAACTTTCTTAAAACATTTCTTTAAATTCTTTAAAACTTCTTTTCAAAAACTTTACAAAACTTTGCTTATCTTTAAATAAAACTTTGACAAACATCAATAAACTTGTATTTTAAAGAACATAGGACCAACTTTCAAGATTTCAAGATTCAACCAAGAACTCATCAAGAACCCAAAGAACTCATCAAGATCTCATCAATAACTCATCATGAACTCATCAAGAACTGAACTAGAACTCAACAAGAAACTCGACTTCAACATCAAAACCACACGAAAAACCCCATCAAAAACACACATGAAAACTTAAGTAAATCATCATGAAATCAATACCCAAATCCAACATAAAAACCACGCAAATCATGATAAACAAATAATAAAAATTAATCCAACATGATCACTTAATCCATCCTATAATCATAGTACACATATAAAGGTAAGATAGTATGTTACCTAAGCAAAATTTGAGCGTTAAAACCACAAAAATCCGCTGCCCGGATTCGTTATACACTGCCCCAACATCACGCACAACACGACGCACCACCATGACTTGCACACGAGCACCTTGCACGGCTTCCACCCACACGGCTGCCTTACACGGTTGGCCACCAACACGAGCACCACCGTGCACGTCCACACTTCGAGCCACACGAACACCCACGAACAACCCACACGAACCTAGCCCAAAAACCAAACCCGAACTAGTGATCTTGAATGAAACTATTGGGGTTTACATTATGTTTTGACACTAAAAGATCAATGGAGGTTGAATCTTTAAGTTTGGGTTTGAAAAGATGGATGAACAATGGTTGGGGTTTTTAAGCCAAAAATGGCGTGAAGGAAGTGGATGGCAAGGGTGATGAGAGTGTTTTATTTTACTTGTGGGCAAAAAGGATGATTGAAATGAAAAAGGATCATCAAGCCTTACTACTACTTCTATTTATAGAAGGTAGTTAAGGTGTGAATGCAAGGCAAGTGGCAAAACCAAGCCACTTATCATAAGGGGGGCCGATTGGGCGTTACTCAAAATGGGCCAAAAAGCTAATGGCCTAATTACAATTAAGCATGACTAATCATGTTTAAATTTCACTTGGCCCAGAATAATTAACTAATTAGAAAATTAAAAATAAAATTCTAATTAATTAAAATAAAATAAAAGAAAGAAATAATAAATCATAAAATAAAATAGTTACATTCAAACAATAAAAATAGTCCATTTAAATTTAGACCATGCACAGAATCAAAATAATTACAAATAAGATAATCAAGAAAATAGCCTAAAATCTGGGGCGTTACAATGTCCCCTCCTTAAAGAAATTTCGTCCCGAAATTTAAAGTAAAGGAGACTGCTCACCACGGAACTCAGGGCTCGGCACTCATAGAAGTCATACGAACTCTGACGGAATTATGAGTTTTACTCAAGCTCAATCGATTCTTGCGAGTCCGTGCGTCAGCGACTAGGTTCGCCTTGCCTTCACAATGAATAAGCATCAGGTCGTAGCCCTTAATAAGCTCAAGCCATCGTCGATGCCTCATATTGAGGTCCTTAAGAGTGAAGATGTACTTGAGACTCCTATGATCCGTGAACACCATACACGAACCACCATAGAGATAGTGCCTTCAGATCTTAAGTGCAAATACTACAGCTGCTATCTCCAAGTCATGCGTGGGGTAGTTACGCTCGTGCACCTTCAGCTACCTTGATGCATAAGCGATGATCTTCCAACTCCGCATCAACACGTATCCTAGGCCACTCTTGGACACGTCACTGTAGACCTCGAAATCCTCCTCATCATTTGGAAGGGTAAGAATAGGAGCAGAAACTAATCTCTGTTTCAGCTGCTGAAATGCTTGCTCGCAAGCCTCCCTCCAAACGAATCGGATCTCCTTCTGTAGGAGACTAGTCAATGGCCTAGCAATCTTGGAGAAATCCTGGACGAATCGTCGATAGTATCCGGCCAATCCCAAAAAACTACAAACCTCCGCCACATTTTTCGGGCTACTCCATTCAACTACAGCCTTAACTTTTGCCGGGTCTACCTTAATGCCTTCCTTGCTAATTACGTGACCTAGAAATGCTACTTCGCGAAGCCAGAACTCGCACTTGGAGAGTTTCGCGAACCACTTATTCTTTCGTAATATCTCTAGTACCATCCGGAGATGCTCTGCATGTTCAGACTCATCTCTCGAATAGACTAAGATATCATCTTTAAATACTACGACACACTTACCGAGTAAGTTATGGAAAGTCCGGTTCATCTGATCCATGGAAATGGATGGTGCATTAGTGAGGCCAAAGGGCATAACCTCAAACTCGTAGTGGCCGTATCTCGTACGAAAAGAGGTCTTCTAGATGTCATTGACTGATCTCAACAACGAATGTTCGCTCGATACCTCGACAGCCAGTCCATGCCAAGAATGACATCTAACTCCATCAACGGGAACTCCTTCAGATCGGCCTTCGCTTGCTCTCCAGTTATAATGATTGGCACTCATCGGAACTCGTACTGACAAACAAAATCCTCTCCAGAAGGGAGAGTTATAATCGAACTAACAGGGGAACTGAGACTACATCTGGTTGGACCTCTGCCTCTGCCTCAGTCATACAGTAGACTCGATTCTTCACTGGAGTCTTAGCCGGTGCCGGTAGTTGCTTGATCTCGATGCCTGGCTTCTTCTCGGGGCAAACTGACGCCTTGTGGCCTTCTTTCCCACAGATCAAACACGAAATGGGCGTGCCGTCACATCGCTTCCCTGTATGGATGTCCTTTCCGCAGCCTCTACACTTCGAACCGTCGAAACCCTTATGCAAACTAGAGGTCGGAGGGGTACTGCTTGGAGTACTAAACCAGGGCTTCTTAATTGATGGCGACATCACCGGGGTCGGGGTCCTCTTCTTGTTCGCATCCTCCACGATAACAGACGCCTGGATCTCGAGTGCTACCTTGTAAGCTCGCTGTAATGTCTTCGCTCCACTACTGATCACGTGGCCGCGAATCCTCGGATCTAGCTTTTTGATGTAGCGCTTGACCCGCTCCTCCTCAGATGAAACTATCGATGTAGCAAACCTCGATAACTTGGCGAACTTATCGGTGTAGGCCTGAACCGTCATCTTACCCTGAGTGAGAGTAAGAAACTCCTCCTGTTTCTGCCACTGTAACTCGTCGGGGTAGAACCTCTCCTGGACCTTAGCTACGAACTCGGCCCAAGACATCGAATGCAGGGGCATACACGTGTTCCCAGCTACGTTCCACCAGTTATCGGCCTCTCCTCGCAAGTAGTAGGCGGCGATCTGGACCTTCTCGTGCTCGGAGAAAAACGTCGCATCGAAGAGCTTCCCCATCTCGCGGATCCAACTCTCCAACATCGTAGGGTCGGCAACCCCATCGTAAGTCGGTGGTCGATGACGTGCGATACGATCGAACGTCGACTGCGATCCCGATGGCTGACGACTATGGTGCGCTAACGTAAGAATCGCTTCCTCGAGCGCTCGTAACCTCTGTCGTCCTAAACTTGACCGGCGAGGTTTGGACAAGTTGAAACGTAATATGACAAGGACAAAAAAGAAAAAATGTCAGTCAACAATCCACACTATATAGTCAAGTACACAAATAAAAGGAGAATAGGAAAAAGAGTCCTATCCCGGATTCATTTACCCGACGCTCTTCTCCCTTAAACTTATTCTAAATTGGTTTATCACTCGGGAATGGCAAAGCTCTCAACTCCCGGGTTTTACTCAAGTCCTAAAACTTCACTTAAAACCTATTCGGCAATGATACCAACTGTGACAACCCGACTCGCTTAAACCGGCGCGGAAGAAACCGACGAGTCGAATTGTCGATCTAACAAACAAACTTACTAAAAATTAAAAAAAAAACAAAACCTCGAAATTATTATTACTATAACCCAATAACGTACAATACCCACAAGTTGTACAATACTAAACCCAAATGCATCAATACTAATGAATAACTCCAAATACTGTCAGAGTCAACATATACTAGATACATAGATACAAAAACTATACGTCCAAACTAAAAACATAACATCGTCTAAAATAAGAAAACGTCAGTGCTCGCCCAACCCAAAGCTAAGCAAAACCGTCCTCATCAGAGTTACTTGAAAAATTAACAACAATCCACTGTCAGTGGCGAGTAAAATAATTGTCCCACCCTAACATGGATACACATGATCATAGAACAAATCAAACCACCGATTCAGGTACCCAACATACGATCATGCAAAACAACATATCACCAACAATAATTATAATAATAAGAATAATAACAACAACCAACAATAATATCCAAAACTCGACTAACTCCAAATACTGAACTTTAGACTTATCTTTACTTAATCTTTGGTGCTATCATTTACATATTAGACCGGACTATGCTCGTACGAACGCCTCTTACGCGAACGAACTTTCCTACTATGCCAGGATTGAGAATCTTACTCCCAACCCCATGAAACCCATCTTACGGGAAATTCATATCAAAGACAACATAGTAAATATACACTATCCCAATACCGCGGTTAGGATCGGGGCAACGTCTTAACCCAAGCCTTAGAATCTTATTCTAAGGTTAGGCGTCCAATAGCAAATTCAAGCTAATCTTACGTTATTTATATTCTTAGTTAATCTTAAGTTGTATCTTACGCCTTTACTTAAGACTAACATGTAAACCATCATTGTTATTCTCAAGATCGCTTCTTTCGCCTTTTCTTGAGTCTAACCATAAACAACACTACTTCTTAAACCATTCTTTATCAATCTTTAACTTTCTTTAAACCTTTCGTTAACTTCTTTAAACTTCTTTTCAAAAACTTTACAAAACTTTACTTATCTTTAAATAAAACTTTGACAAACATCAATAAATTTGTATTTTAAAGAACATAATACCAACTTTCAAGATTTCAAGATTCAACCAAGAACTCATCAAGAACTCATCATGAACTCATCAAGAACTCAACAAGAACTCAACAAGAAACTCAACTTCAACATCAAAACAACACGAAAACCCCCATCAAAAACACGCATGAAAACTTAAGTAAATCATCATGAAATCAATACCCAAATCCAACTTAAAAACCACACAAATCATGATGAAGAAACATTAAAAATTCATCCAACATGATCACTTAATCCATCCTATAATCATAGTACACACATTAAGGTAAGATAGTATGTTACCTAAGCAAACTTTGAGCGTTAAAACCACAAAAACCCGCTGCCCGGATTCATTATACACGGCCCCAACATCACGCACAACACGGCGCACCACCATGACTTGCATACGAGCACCTTGCACGGCTTCCACCCACACGGTTGCCTCACACGGTTGGCCACCAACACGAGCACCACCGTGCACGTCCACACTTCGAGCCACACGAACACCCACGAATAACCCACACGAACCAAGCCCAAAAACCAAACCCGAACTAGTGATCTTGAATGAAACTATTGGGGTTTACATTGTGTTTTGACACTTAAAGATCAATGGAGGTTGAATCTTTAAGTTTGGGTTTGAAAAGATGGATGAATAATGGTTGGGGTTTGTAAGCCAAAAATGGCGTGAAGGAAGTGGATGGCAAGGGTGATGAGAGTGTTTGATTTTACTTGTGGGCAAAAAGGATGATTGAACTGAGAAAGGATCATCAAGCCTTACTGCTACTTCTATTTATAGAAGTTAGTTAAGGTGTGAATGCAAGGCAAGTGGCAAAACCATGCCAGTTATCATAAGGGGGGCCGGTTGGGCTTTACTCAAAATGGGCCAAAAAGCTAATGGCGTAATTACACTTAAGCATGACTAATCATGTTTAAATTGCACTTGGTCCAAAATAATTAACTAATTAGAAAATTAAAAATAAAATTCTAATTAATTAAAATAAAATAAAATAAAGAAATAATAAATCATAAGATAAAATAGTTACATTCAAACAATAAAAATAGTCCAAATAAATTTAGACCATGCACGGAATCAAAATAATTACAAACAAGATAATCAAGAAAATAGCCCAAAATCTGGGGTGTTACAGCTGTACTTTTAATAAGGATGACCACGTATCACATTTTTAAGTCAATCGCGTGGAGAGGTACGTAGCTAGGCCTACGGTGTATCGACCCAGATTTATCGGTATTTCTGTCGTTGATTTATTTGCATATTTGTGTGATTTTATGTATGGTCCAAAATATTTATTATATTTTATGTATGAATAATTTTGATTATTTTTATTCTTGGTTGTTTATTATTTATTTTATTATTATTTAATTAATTAGAATTTTATTATTTAATTCTCTAATTAATTAATTAAGTTTTGGGCCAAGAGCGAATTTAATCATGATTAATCATGAATTAATGGCCTAATTTGATCACAAAAGCCCAATTAGGCCTTGGTAAAACCGGCCCTATGATGATTAGTGGCCTAGTTGTGCCACTTGCTTCATGTTCACACCTTAAACCACTTCTATAAATAGAAGGGTTAGTAAGGCTTAAGAGTTGATTTTTCCATTTAAACACTTTGCTCATCAAATCAAAACACAAAACTCTCTCCTTGCCCATCATTTCCCACACCATTTTTGGTGTCTCAAACCCATCGTTTGTTCATCATCAAATTCAAACCCAAACTTAAAGAAACAACATCCATTGATCTTTAAGTGACTAAAATCACAAATAGCCTTCATTGCCTTGTTCAAGACTTGGGTCTTTGGTCCGGTTTTGGGTTTGGGGTTCGTGTTTGGGACATGCTCAAGAGTGGTGCCTCGTGTGGGTGGCCGTGTGGTGGATCATGGTTAAGGCCGTGCAGTGTGGCCGTGCAAGTGGTAAAGCCGTTCCGTGTTCGTGCGAAACCGGGGGTGCACCGTGTCGCTTGGCCGTGTGGTTTGGTTCTGGGCAGCGAGTTTTTGGTATTTTTGTGTTTAATCATCAATAAGGCAACATACTATCCTAATCCTAGTTGGTATACTATGATTCATAGGGTAGATTAGATGACTAGATTAGACCGAAATTGATGTTTTTGTACCCATTTCATGCGTGAATTATGGGGCTGTTTTGGGTAGTTGTTTCATGATGGTTTTTCATTGATTCTATGTATTTTATGATTGATTATGATAGATTTATGTTTTTTTATGATTATATTCAAGTTTCATGAAGTTTTGATGCATGTAAGTTGATGAAAGTCGTTGTTGAACATTGATGGTGTATGCGTGATTTTGATGGCATTTATGAATCTTGATGAGTTCTTTATGAGTCATGATGAGTTCTTTATGAGTTCTTGGTCGAGTCTTGATTAAAGAATTTAAGTTAAGTTAAAGAAAGTTGAAAGAGGTTCAAAGAAAAAATAAAGAAAGTATAAAGAATGATTTATGAGGTTCCAAGAATGATGATTTACATGTTAGTCTTAAGTCAAGGCGTAAGATGCAACTTAAGATTAACTAAGAATGTAAATAACTTAAAGATTAGCTTGGTTTTGCTATTAGACGCCTAACCTTAGAGTAAGATTCTAAGGCTTGGGTTAAGACGTTGCCCCTATCCTAACCGCGGTATTGGGATAATGATCACCACTATGTCGTCCTCCTGACATGGATTTCCCGAAAGATGGGTTTCATAGGGTTGGGAGTAAGATTCTCAATCCTGGCATAGTAGGAATGTTCGTTCGCGTAAGAGGCGTTCGTACGAGCGTAGTCCGGTCTAATATGTAAATGATAGCGCCAAAGATTAAGTAATGTTAAGATAATAGTTGAAGTTAGTCGAGTTAGTACTGTTGTCCATTGGTATAATGTCATTATCGTTATTGTTATGTTTTGTATGTCACATGATGGTATGATTGAGCGTTTGATTTGATTGTTTGATTTATACTATGATCATGTGTATCCCCGTTAGGGTGGGGCAGTTATGTTACTCGCCACTAACGGTGGACTGTTGTTTATTTTCAGGTAATTCTGATGATGAGGTTCTTGCTTAGCTTTGGGTTGGGCGAGTGCCGAAGTTACTTGTATTTTGTTTTAGTTGTATTACGATTTCTAGTTTGGACTTAGTAGTTGTATCACGTATTATATTCTAATTCTGATTATGTTTTGGAGTTTAACAGAAATATTTGGGTTTAGTATCGTACAATCTTGTGGGTGTTGTACTTTTGGATTTAGTAAATAATATTTTAAGGTTTGTCTTCAATTTTTCGTATGTTAGTTTGATTAGAATTGAAAATTCGACTCGACGGTTTCTTCCGCGCCGGTTTAAGCGAGTCGGGTCGCCACATACGGAGCAAAGCTAGAGAAACAAATTATCTATGAAAATGTGTATTTGAACTTATTAAGGCCAGACATATTATTGCGATAAGAAATTTAATTACGAATGCATGCTGAATCTAGTTAAAGCAGAGTGATTATTCAAATAAACAATCTAAATAGAAATATTAGTTTTGAGCTTAGGAAAGTTGAGGTCATTGTTGCGATAATTGGCTGAGAATGAATATTAATGTTGAGCTAAATAAAGTTTAATCATTATGAATAATGAGTTAGCTGAGAATATATGTTGAGTTTATTAAAGCTATAGTTATTAGTATGATAATTAATTTGAATGCAATTATATGTTTTGGGCTAATTGCGTTAAGCATATCAAAGCCAAGTTTATAGTTGTGGTAAAAAGGTCTTGCATTATGAGAATGGAGCCTAGTCACCCAAAAATATTTAGACAAGTGTTTAAAATTCAAAAGAATAATTATGGCCGATGTGGCCTTTATTATAAATTGTGCCGGTGTGGCAAGGCTACTGTGGCCATTATTATAAAATTGTGCCGGTGTGGCCTTATTATTATGTACAATTATTGCCGGTGTGGCTACAGAACAATTTTAGCTGGAGTGGTCGGGGTCTATAGGATCATCCCTACTAGGAATCGATTCCATGTATTGTTGTACAAGAAGAGGTAGTCATTATAGGCTAAGTTGTATCTGAAGAGTAAATTGATTATTTAAAATATATGATAGAATTGTTTTCTAAGTACAGATTTTGTGCTATCGTGAAATGTCTTAGAATGTTCTCATTAATCAAATGAGAACTGAATAAAGTTTGTGATTCCATAGTAGAGCACATAACGTTGTTCACTAAAGAGTGTGTTTCACAGTGCATTTAAATATATTTGTGAACTGAATCCAACACGTCAATTGGGGGCGTGGTGCTGCGCATCCTCGTCCTTCGTGATGTCGTCCACTCGTTGACAAGGTATTCCAATATGGTAAAAGGGTACGGAATACCACACCAGTGTTTACTAGCACGTGGTCTGTGATTGAAAATATCACCTTTATTCTATTCGACTGGTTTATGAACACTTGAACTAAGGACGGGTCCTTAGGTTTATTTTAAGACATCAAACTTACATTCTTTCTGTGTTGTGTATGCTCATGTGCATTGTCTTGGGACCTGCCCTTGTGCGGCAGGAACCCGAACAAGGTCAACAAGATTGGGAAACGGAACTAGGAAGCAAGCACTACAAGACCGAAAGTAGATTTGTGTTCTCTTGGATGTGAAGCGGGGGTTGATTGCCAACTTTAGACTAGGGGTGTATTATTGTAAGATAGCTAAGTGTAATTAAGAGAGACTTTGTAAATGTTTTTATGAGCTGTTATTTGTAAATTAGATTACAGAGCAGGACTTATGTCCCTTGGTGAGTTAGCGTTGGATGATTGAATATAAGTGATTGTATTATGGTAAACACAGGTTAAGGTTAGTTAATAGTCACCCTAAGATTGGGCCGGGGGCTGTTATAGGTGGTATCAGAGCAAAGGTTTATTTAGGATGTCTAATCTTCATATTATGACATAAGTGTAGTTGATAAGAGACAAATAATCACTATGAGTTGGCATAAGGCCATTATGTGGACAAGGACAAATGTTAGATGTTAGAGTGTCGATTATTCATTGAGGATAATGAATTTTGAGCTTACAACTAAATTTGTGAGTATTAATGTTGAAAAAAAAATTATTAATGATCTGTTTGATAATGGGTTAGGAGATGAGATTATTGTGAATGGGTAAAAGAATTATGAAGGGTTGTGAAAATGCTTGATACTTGGTAATTGAACGGAAGGTAAACACAAAAATTGAGCTAATGTAGTATAAGGCGTGGATATGTCGACTTAAAAGGAAGTAGCGATGTTAAGGTAAGTAGATGACTATAAGGTACATAGGAAATAGATTGATTTATCACATTCATGGGTTGTGAGATTCTAAAATTTGGGGGAATGTGATTTCACAAGATATATGCGCAAGAGGGTGAATATTAAGTCAAAGTAAAATGATAATTACTGGATGAGGATTCGATAGACAAATAGATATATGAGACTGATAAGTAGATTAGCACTTGATCGGAGTTGATGTGCAGTTGATGGGAATTTGTGCATAGTATTGCTTGTAGTAAACAGAAGTGTGTGCTTGAAGGTGGTCATAAATCAAGACATGATGTAGGAATAATATTTAGCAAGAAGAGTTTAAGCTAAGTAATATTATGAGCACTAATTAC
The DNA here is from genome assembly GCA_951394345.1 of Salicornia ramosissima. Lineage (NCBI taxonomy): Eukaryota > Viridiplantae > Streptophyta > Magnoliopsida > Caryophyllales > Amaranthaceae > Salicornia > Salicornia ramosissima. The sequence goes on from OX596237.1 coordinate 33,792,599, forward strand.
TAGGTAGTGTATTAGGTTTCGATATGGAACTTGTAGTGTGTTTGGGTCTAATTGACACTCAGAGGAGAATCGAAAGGAGATTAGTCCGGAGGATCTGTACGATAAGCTTCAGGAAAACTATGTCACGATAGATAATGTTTATATTTATGTTACTCTCGGAAGGGATCCACTAAGAAAAATCACGATGAACTGTAACACGAGACACGTGCTAGGAATATACATTTCGATTGCTAGTATCCTTATTAGAATATAATGGACCATTGTGGTCATGAATTTCGTACAACAAAGTTGTTATGCTCTGTATGATGTGTGACAAGGACGCTTCCGATAAGGAAACGATCCGATGCAAAGTAATTGTATATGCGAGATAATATGATGACATGCTTGATAAACAAGAGGGTGAGAAAAAGAAGCTTAAAATTGTAGTAATATGTTTCATTCTCGTGTAGACAATTTGGTTTCGAGGACGAAACCCTATTAAGGGGATGATGAAACAGACCTGATTTCTAAACAATGTTATAAAGTTTAAATAGAGGATTTTCTTGGATAATTAAAAATTTTGGGATTAACTGTAACTTAATTTGATGATGGAGGACTTTATTATGTCAACTAAGGGATGTTATTTTTGGAAGTGCGTTAATTAATAATTAATGACTGAACCCGAGTGATTTATTTTAGATACTTAATAATCCAATGTCAGAATAAGTCAAGCGTTAGATATTAGACGTGTCTAATAGCCAAGCATTTGAAATTACTTACCTTAAGCTGAGTTGGACCGTTAGGCTTTTCGAACGACCGAGTGGGCAAAAACCTATATCAGACCGAAACCCGAATAACTGACACGTGTAAAAAATGTGACACTTAATAATTAAATAAAAAACGAAGTTAAAATCCCCTAAAACCTGCACACCCGTGAAACCCAAAGAAAGAAAAGAAGGGGGGGAATTAATCCAGTAATCCCACTTACCACCAAAACCCTCTCACTTCATCATCTTCCTTCTTTCTTTCCTCCATATTCAATGCACACTAGAGGTAAGAGTCTCCTCTCATTTTTGCCCCAAATTTCTCATGCAATACCACATTTTTATTTTACTTACTGCTAGGAGCACAAGGGTACCAATTTCGAGCCAATTCAAATTAGTCCAAGAAATAGGCTACAGTCCAAATAAGCTCAAGGTAAGCTAAAATGGTTAAATAGGCTCAATTGTGAATTTTTGAGAATGAAAGATTAATTTTACTAAGTTGGAATACTTGTATACTAGGTTGTGTTGAGTTGGGTTTAAACCTAGAATTGACCCTTTGAAGAATTTCCAAGGTACACAGCCTAATCCCAATTTTATTTTTCACTCATGAAACTGTTGAGGACATGTGTTTTGTTGAATATTTGAGGAGAATTAGAGGTTGGGTTTTTATAGAACAATTGGAAGTGTAAAATTGTGTAATGGGGCTTGAGGCGCCATAGTCTGAGTGCTTGTGTGGAATTATGAAAGATTATTTTTGATGTGAATTAAAGTTCTTATTTGATGATATATGCTGAGAATTGAGGCATTAGAATGTGCTGAAAATATAGTTGAATGTGTGTTAGATTTACTTCGTGAAATTAATCGAATGGAAATTGCATATAATTGTTTGAACCAAAACAGGAGACACAAGGTGGCTGATCTGAACATGGGACAGAGGCCAGCCCCTGCTGCCGCCTCTGCCACTTCTGGTGGCAGACGCCCACCTGCTGTGATGGCAAGTTGCTGCCGCAGTGACGGCATTGTCGCGTATGCGGCTGCCGTACTCCGTGTTGCTGCTGCTGTCCCTGCGTGGCTACTGCTAATGTGCCTCTGGGTGCTGCTGCTGCCACGTCAGACTTCTGACAAAGGCATGGTGGTGGCGGTTCCCGTAAAGGCCATGGCGGTTAGGTGTTGCAACCTAATGCATTGGTTGTTTTGGGCAATACTTGTAATCATAATGTGCAATGGCAGTTTGGGGATGAGTAATATGAGTGGGAAGGAACTGGATAAATAATATTTATGGATTAGCGTCTAAGTTCTATGAGCTCGTATTTGCCATAGGATTATTCAAGGTATAATTATTTTAAGTTAAGGTTATTTATTTTGTAATAAATAAAGTTATTAATTATTCAAGTTGAATGTATACGCATTTATTTTATGTTAGTGATATATATATATTTGACAAGTCAAATTACTTATTGGTTATAAGTAAGGGTTATACATATATTTAATTAAGGGTTATAAAACATTTGTTTTAGGTTGTGAATGAAAGGATTAAGCTATGCCTGCATAAGTCTTGGATCTGGATTTCTATGAAAATCGTTCTTTTGACTAAGCTTGTGCTAGGCTGGATTTGATTCACAAGCTAAGATTACAAGGTTCACATCTGTTGAGGATAGTATAAGTAAACACTCAAGGATAGGTCCTATGAACCGATGTTAGGGAAAGTTTGTGTAGTTAGTCATTGGGACCAATTAAGCTAGTAGGGTTGGAAACCATATAGTGGTCACGCCACAACTTTACTTTGGCAATTAAGGGTGATTAAGCCGTGTAATAACTAGAATTTCGTGGCAAAGTTGTCATAAAGATGATTATTTAAAAGAGTATATAATTGTATTTTTGAGATTATCGAAGCGGGATTAATCATTTCGTTAACTGAATTAACTATGAGTGTATATTTGTATGCCTTGCTTTTGTCGAAGCTAGGTGTGTTATTATGATAAGTGAATTAGATATGAGTAAATTTTTAAAACTGATTGAAACTCGACTATTATTATCATGATCGATTGGAATATGAATACTAGGTGAGCTATTGAAGTCGAATCAATTGATAAAATGAACACGAGAGTTGAGACTGGAACTTAGGTTACCAAAACGCAAGCACAATTGTTTGGTACATTATTAAGAAAAATCGTAGCAAGTGCGGCTAGGCTAACATGGCCAAACAATAACCATAATCGGAGGAATAACAGGTTCAGACGAGATTTCCAAGCATGTGTTTAATAGCTGGACTTTTAATAAGGATGACCACGTATCACATTTTTAAGTAAATCGCGTGGAGAGGTACGTAGATAGGCCTACGGAGCAAAGCTAGAGAAATGAATTAGCTATGAAAATGTGTATTTGAACTTATTAAGGCCAGACATATTATTGCGATAAGAAATTTAATTACGAATGCATGCCGAAGCTAGTTAAAGCCGAGTGATTATTCTAATAAACAATCTAAATAGAAATATTAGTTATGAGCTTAGGAAAGTTGAGGTTATTCGATAATTGGCTGAGAATGAATATTAATGTTGAGCCTAATAAAGCTTAATCATTATGAATAATGAGTTAGCTGTGAATATATGTTGAGTTTATTAAAGCTATAATTATTATTGTGATAAGTAATTTGAATGCAATTATATGTTTTGGGCTAATTGCGTTAAGCATATCAAAGCCAAGTTTATAGTTGTGGTAAAAAGGTCTTGCATTATGAGAATGGAGCCTAGTCTCCCAAAAACATTAAGACAAGTGTTTAAAATTCAAAAGAATAATTATGGCCGATGTGGCCTTTATTATAAATTATGCCGGTGTGGCAAGGCTAGTGTGGCCATTATTATAAAATTGTGCCGGTGTGGCCTTATGATTATGTACAATTATTGCCGGTGTGGCTTAAGAACAATTTTAGTTGGAGTGGTCGGGGTCCATAGGATCATCCCTACTAGGAATCGATTCCAGGTATTGTTGTACAAGAAGAGGTAGTCATTATAGGCTAAGTTGTATCTGAAGAGTAAATTGATTATTTAAAATATATTATAGAATTGTTTTCTAAGTACAGATTTTGTGTTATCGTGAAATGTCTTAGAATGTTCTCATTAATCAAATGATAACTGAATAAAGTTTGTGATTCCATAGTAGAGCACATAACGTTGTTCACTAAAGAGTGTGTTTCACAGTGCATTTAAATATATTTGTGAACTGAATCCTACACGTCAGTTGGGGGCATGGTGCTGCGCATCCTCGTCCTTCGTGATGTCGTCCACTCGTTGACAAGGTATTCCAATATGGTAAAAGGGTACGAAATACCACACCAGTGTTTACTAGCACGTGGTCTGTGATTGAAAATATCGCCTTTATTCTATTCGACTGTTTTATGAACACTTGAACTAAGGACGGGTCCTTAGGTTTATTTTAAGACATCAAACTTATATTCTTTTTGTGTTGTTTACGCTCACGTGCATTGTCTTCGGACTTGCCCTTGTGGGGGCAGGAACCCGATTTGCAGGGACAAGGTCATCCAGATCGGGAAACGGAACTAGGAAGCAAGCACTACAAGACCGAAGGTAGATTTGTGTTCTCTTGGATGTGAAGCGAGGGTTGATCGCCAACTCTAGATTAGGGGTCTATTCTTCTAAGATAGCTAAGTGTAATTAAGAGAGACTTTGTAAATGTTTTTATGAGCTGTTATTTGTAAATTAGATTACATAGCAGGACTTGGGTCCCTTGGTGAGTTAGTGTTGGATGATTGAATATAAGTGATTGTATTATGGTAAGCACAGGTTAAGGTTAGTTAATAATCACCCTAAGATTGGGGGCTGTTACAGTTTGTTAGGAAAAAATCACTTATGTAAATTTTAATTTATATGTCTATTTTTCATTGTTTGATCAAGGAAAAATTATCTAGAACTATCAAATAAAGGTCGACGTTTGGAGACTACTACCAAATAAAAAAAAAGTTGTTATAAAATTACCTATTAAATCAATTCCGACCTATTAGCACTAACACTTGCCATGTTTTTTCATTTTTTTGATGTTACGCAAAGGTGGGATTTATTATTTCCAATTTTCCTAAAAAAATTTCCTTCCAAAAACTTTTATAACGCCCAGGAAATTGGTTTAAGAGGATTTGATAAGCTACTCATGTTAATAAGATGCATCTTCTTTTTAGGGAGCTCATATGCTAAGATACTTCACGGTTAAGCGTGCTCAACTGGGTGTAGTCTTAGGATGGGTGACCTCCTGGGAAGTTTCCTGGGATGCGTATGAGTGAGGACAAAATGCGTCGAAAAGACTCGTGTTGGCTTGTGGGGTCAGATTATCAGTCTAGAGTGCCCTTTGGTGACAATAGACCCGACCTAGTATGGGGCCGGGGTGTTACAAATGGTATCAGAGCAACCTTGCGATCGCGTCTACCCAATAGGGTTTGGTGCCTAACGAGGGAGGATTCTGGGGCTATGTGATTGGCTTCTTGTGGTTTAGAGTTTCTGGGCGGAACGAGGGCGTTGCGTTCCTTAAGTGGGGGTGATTATAACTGTAACACCCCGATATTTCAGTAATTTAACTTAAGACTCCAGGAAAAATGTTTTAAACAAATATGAAGTTCTAGACAACTTTTATAGTAATGGGTCCACAAGCCAAGGTCAAATAATTCCTCACTCAACGATGCCCACAAAACCCACCTGCAACAGTCAGAGAATAAAAACAAACAAGAAAGGAACGAAAATCAGAAAAACTGAGTAATTACGACTCCATCCCATAAATAAATAAATAAATTTTTATGTAATGATAAGTCTAGTAAGAAAATTTACTCACATATAATGCAAAATATTTTTCTTTATCTAACGAGGTAAATAAATTTTATGTCGTCCCAAATATAAATCCAATGCTTAGGTTACACCAATCACAAATGATAACACTATAAAATAAAATATATTAACTAACAAGAGGGAGAAAGAGAACGCTAATGGCCCAAGTGGCCACCTACTTTTTTTTAAGGGTTGCGTATCACCCTATAATTTTGGCCATAAAGTATGTTGACAGAATGTCCCTAGTGTGCACACCCCTCACTAATCTAATGGGTATCCGCAATTAATCGTGCACCAAAAGATTTAGGAGGAAGACTGAAAGCAAATTAGATATAACCTACTAGAAGCCTATTGGGTATCCACAAATGTGCATCAATAGAACAACATCTAGCAGGGGCAACCTGTTCATCACCCTTTTGGGTTTCTTTCTCCTCTCAAACAATATACAAAAATATGTCTAATTTTATAAATAAAATAAAAAATGAATATATCAAAATAATTTAGTCACCCAAACATCTTATAGAAGGTATAAATCATACATGATCCCAAAGTCTACATCTATAACCATCATAGCAATTTTAATGTAACACAATCAACATTATAATCATCCGACAATACTTGTGTGTGTCTATATATATATATATATATCTATTATATAGTGAAATATCATCACAAATACTATCATTTGACAAAAAAATTATTGTTACGGTCATAAAACTTATAAGGTAGACATTTCATATACACATAAAAGTCACATAACCTACATCCTAACGGGATTCTAAAGTTGATGCACATCGAAAATTACCTCGTAGGCGCGCAAATTATCGATCTAACAATTTCCCGAATAGCTCCCTACTCAACGTCGGTCTACAAATAAAATAATTTTAAAACCAGCCCAATGCCTAATACACTGCCAAACCTATGTCATCATTACCAAACCAAAAACATAGTGAAAGAAAAGGAAGATAAATATAATAATAATAAAAAACAAATTTGAATTTTTTTAAAAAAATAAAAATAATAAAAAGGATGGAATCACGTGATGGAAGACATATAGAAATCAATTAAGGAAAAAAGGTTGAACTTCTAGTTGAAAACTGGAAAGCATGTTCATCATCGTCTTCTACTTCAAATTTTTTTTTTTTAAACACAAAACCCACAAACAAAAGCTTGAGATAATTTAACAAATACAACAGATTTTGGGAGATGATATTATAAAGATCGGGAAGCAGAAACTGAAGGTAGCTCTTCAATAATGGAAAGCCTTTGAACATCACGAGTTCAATAATAGGGAATTCCTCAAAAACAGAGTTCCAGATTAGTGGTAAGGGAGGAAGAAATAGATACCGGTTTTTTTATTGCTTTTCTTACCTTTGAATTGAGATAATAAGAAATGTGGTTGAAAGTGAGGTTTGAAGGCAGACATATATATACAAAGTTATGAGCCAGACGGTTTGATTCTGAGTTCTTCCTTTCAAGAATTTGAATGGATGCAGGCTTAATTGCTAATTTGCATTTAATTTTGGCTGTTACAGAATATCAAATGAGAATTAAGTTAATGATTTTTTTTTTTTTTTCTGGTTGTTAATCATGCGTGAAAAAGGGTAGAAGAAAAGGGAAAGGGTTTTTTTTTTTAAAAAAAAAAAATTCAAATGTATCAAAATATTGTATAAAAATACCCATATTTTTTATAAAAATACCGGGTATTACAATAACACTCAGGAAATTGGTTTAAGCTGATTTGATAAGCTACTCATTTCAATAAGATGCATCTTTTTTTTAGGGATTTCATATGCTAAGATACTCCACGATTAAGTGTGCTCAACTGGGAGTAGTCTTAGGATGGGTGACCTCCTAAGAAGTTTCCTGGGGTGCGTATGAGTGAGGACAAAATGCGCCGAAAAGACTCGTGTTGACTTGTGGGGTCAGATTATTAGTCTAGAGTGCCCTTTGGTGACAATAAACCCGACCTAGTATGGGGCCGAGGTGTTACAAATGGTATCAGAGCAACCGTGCGACCGCGTCTACCCAATAGGGTTTGGCGCCTAGCGAGGGAGGATTATGGGGCCGGGGTGTTACAGTCCTATTTTAAAACCTTTATCTTTTTTCTATTTATTTTTGCAGCAAAATTTTATTCCGCTATATCTAAACCTATAACTTAAACTTATGGCTTACAAAAATATATATTCTCTTTAATTTGAATACATAAATTTCAAAAATTTACACAATAATGTAAAATTAATTATTATTTTTTTTGCTTTTCTTAATACATGATTTTTATTTTTGATAATATATCGCGTGTCTCACACCGACACACCCACATTGAACTAATTGATAAAGAGTGCATCCAATATTTCTTAGTTATACTCTTATACCATTGTTTGTTATGCCCTTTTTTTTGTTATGTCCTATTTTAAAAGCTTTACCTTTTTTCTATTTATTTTTGGACCAAAATTTTATTCCGCTATATCTAAACCTATAACTTAAAATTATGGCTTACAAAAATATATATTCTCTTTAATTTGAATACATAAATTTTAAAAAGTTACACAATAATGTAAAATTAATTAATTTTTTTTGCTTTTCTTAATGCATGATTTTCATTTTTGATAATGTATCGCGTGTGTCACATCGACACACCCACATTGAACTAATTGATTAAGATTACTCAAGTACTGGAGTTATTTTTCTCGCTTTAATTGTTTGTGTTTTTTAGGTTTTTGAATAATTTATATAATTATTAAACATATTATCATCACTAGATTTTGATATTTAGCTCAGTGTTTTCTTTTACGTACCCGTATCATCAATTTTTATAGTTACGTTTTCACGTATCCATTTTGTGTTTGTACCAGTATCGGTATTTGTGTTAGGGCAACCTCTCTATCCAAATCCATAACAGTTATGTATAATCACAAAGTTGCAATCCTGGTATGGAGTAGATTTTAATTTAGTAGAGAATGGTAGAGGTGTCAGTTCAGTTAATCAGTTCAGTTATGGTTTGACCCAAATGGTTTGGTTGACTTCAGTTTAGTTGACTTCAGTTAATTTTTTTTCAAATTAACCAATGCAGTTTTAACTTTTCAGTTTCAGTTCAAAACCAGTTCAGTTATTCTTATTTTTAGTTCAAATCAGTTCAGTTATGGTTTTACCCATATGATTTCAGTTGTTGTCAGTTCATTGTGAACGATTGATATAATAGTTCCGATTGTATTCAGTTTACGTTATGGTTGGTCTCCGGTTTTACCCCTACGATTTCAACTGATGTTAGTTCATTGTGAACGGTTGATATATCGGTTCCGATTGTATTCAGTTTACGTTATGGATAAATACAATTCTATCCTTACGATTTCAGTTATTATCAATTAATTTTTAATGATTATATTCAATTACATTATGGTTATTTTCAGTTTTATAAGGACATCTTTAACGGTTTTGATCGAGGTAGATATCGACTATTAATGGTTTTACCCGAGTTTTCTTGTGTTATTCCCCAACATAATATGAGCGGATCGTATTCGCTTTAGTCATTGAAGTATTTTGTTTTACAATGGGTTAATTTATTTGTTTATTTAGTTAAGGTGCACGTTAATGTTATTTGTTATGTATCAATTTATATTTAGATCAATTTATCGTTGTACTAATATTAGGTGTAAATGTGTAAGATTGTATCGAGTATTAATATTGAATGTAAATGATGTTTAAGATGATAATGCATGTGTGATACTGAATTGGCGATAACAACGATCATAACAATAATGATAGCAATTAACAACAATAATAGCAACAACAATGAATTAATGATGATATTAATGATAACAATTTATAAGTCATTTCGATTCAGTTGATCAACAGTTAAAAACTGTTAAATTAAATAATAAACTAACAAAACCAAACAATTTACAGTTAATTTCAGTTCAGTTATGGTTTATTTATGATTGGTTAAAAATAGTTTTTTATATAATCAACTTTTTCAGTTCAGTTGATTTTAGTTCATCAATCAGTTCAGTTTCAGTTTAGTTCATTTTGTTTGAGTTGGAATTTCAGTTATGAATCTTTTGATTATTGGTTTATTTTATTTCATTTAAGATCAGTACAGTTCAGCTAGGTTAACGGTTGTGGTTTTTGATTGAAAGCCGTCTTTCTAATTCTCATCTGCGATTCTCACAGTGCTGTGTGTGTGTGTGCCAATCTTGCAATCTCTCTCAGGTGTACACCATTAATTTCTTTTAGTGTTATTGAATCTTTAATCTTCATTCTTAATTTCTTTTATATTTTATTTCTAAGCAGTTCTGCAGTGAAATTCTGCAATGGCAAATGTTCATTTTAGGAGGGTAGTCTTTAGCATTTTACAAAAACGATTCTTTAGTGCAACACCATCTTCTAAACTCTCTAAAAAGCCTCCACCATTACTCAAAGGAACAACCGAAACAAGCTCTAAAGGTAAAACTAAGAATGAGGTTGATAAATTAGTTTCAGTTGAATCATTTCCTGTTCAATACCTGACAAAATCATGTCGGCTTTCCTTGGATTCTGCAATTTCAGCTTCCAAAAAAGTGACATTGGATGAGTCTAACAAGGAACACTTTGATTCTGTTGTTTCCTTTTTGAAATCCCATAAATTTTCTGATGCCCAAATTACTGAACTTGTAAGAAGGCACCCATCTATTCTTCTTTGTAAGATATCGAGTACTCTTGAGCCTAAGATTCAGTTTCTGTATGAAATTGGGATAAAGGGTTTGAATCTTCCTAAGCTGGTGATTACTTCCCCTTCAATTTTGTTTAGGAGTTTAGATGCTCAAGTGAAGCCAGCAATGGCATTGCTCCAAAAGTATCTCAGTTCTCCTGAAAGGATCTGTGTTGCAGCTCATCGGGGTTCATGGTTTCTTACTTCTAATTTGAAAGAACTGCAATCTAACATAGACTATTTGACTGAACAAGGGTTACCCAAACATAGATTAGAGGAGTTGATAATTTTGCAGCCCAGGTGTTTTCAACAAGATATAGAAAGGGTAAAGTATGCAGTTGAAATGGTTAGAAATATGGGAGTAAAGCCTATTGATCTTAAGTATATACATATCCTTCGCGTGATCTTGTCGCTGAGTGAGTCGAGTTGGAAACGAAAAGTGGATATATTTTTGAGTCTTGGTTGGTCTTATGATGATGTTATATTGACTCTTATTCGTAGTCCACATTGTTTGTCCATCTCCGAGGAGAAACTTAGAGCTAATATGGATTATTTTGTTAACACACTGAAAATTAATAGGGAGATTGTTATTGGTTATCCTAAGGTTCTGATGTATTCAATTCAGAAAAGGGTAATCCCAAGGCACACTGTTTGGAAGATGTTGGTAGAAAGGGGACTGACAAGTACGCAGTTCATTTGGATGCTCAATGTATCGGAAAAGAATTTCATGGGGCAGTATGTTACTAAGTATTCTAATTTGATTCCTAGTATAGTGTCAACCTATGAGAGACTCAAGGAGACTATCAGGCCTGTAAAAAGTTGAGGAAGAATGCTTCTATCAGCAAAATGTAAGCCTTTTCTTTGGTCAAGCCGATTGCTATTCATTCAATTATCTTGTTTGTATTAATTAGCATTTTGTAGCATGATGAGCTTTAGTTTTACTTTACTTTCTTATTATCTCTGTTTCTATGTTCTGTTTCATATGATTAGTTTTTAATGGTTCATGTATACATTCAACGGTCCTGCGATGATGTCCCATTTATCTGTTATGTTGTCTATTTATACTTTCTTTTATGTTATTTAGTACTAGTCCTAGTATGAATATAGAAGTGTTTCTAAAACCAAAGAATCTGCATACAGTTAACTAATGAGGCAGCATTTGTGATTCTCTTGCTGCAAATCTTGAAAACAAGAGTCTATCGGCATTAGCAATTGCTAATTACATTGCCATTTTGTTTTACTTTTACATACTTGTTTAGTTGTTTATTTGTTTGTATTGTGAATTATGCTTGAGATATACTTCGGTTACTACCTCCATTTTCTTAGGTGCAAGATGGGGTCTATGGCACATGGTGTATGCATAATTAATCAATTGGTTTTGCACTTTTTCTCCTGTTATTTTGGACTTAATTTTTGAAATTTTAGTTCAGTCAGGCAAATTCATCGAGCTCAGTCAGACAACCAAAACATCTCAACTCTATCACTGCAACGCCACTTCCATAATACCTATTACCTCTACCACTATGGTAATATTGTCACCTATTTCCATGAACATTGACAAAAATCCCCTGAAACTTGACTTCCCACTAATCTACCTACACCCCTCTAACCCACAAATCATAACTCAAAACCATTATCACTGGCTCACTGCTATAACCTCGTGAGTTAGAAAAGTAAAAATATGGCAATGTAATTGGAAATTTCATAACCTCGTGAAATCATAATAATTGTAGATACAAAACCATCCCAATGCAGGAGGGTTAGAGGAGAGAGAATGAGATCATATCAACATGAGATAGAATGAGATTGAGAAAGAGAATTATTAAGAAAAAAAAACATTGCACTTGAAAAGTTGCCATTTTTAGTGAAAAGTGAGAGGTTGCAACTTTTTCAAAAATTGCCAAGAAATGAGTAATCTTCCATCTAAAATAAAACGGAAGTAGTTATTTTAGGTAATTTTACCTTTTGAAATTTTTATAGGATATTTCATCTATTTCATAATAATTGTAACATATAGATAAGTGAACTAGGAACCCATCATCCATGTGATAGGAGAGACATGAGAAGGAACTGTTGCCCAAATTAAGGAATGTAGCAATTAATATAGAACGAAGGAAGAAATTTGCCTTAAAGGTATCAACTTTATGTGAATAACATAGATTTTCATTTTTGATATCATGCATTCATGCCTATTTTCTGACAAGAATTAACAAAATTAATCTAAGAATGACAAGGCTACAGCACGTTTTGTATGCAGCTGGTAAGGGGAATGCTAATGGACTACATTTGGCATGTACTAAAGCTAACTCAAAACCTCTGTCTTGCACTCACATGCAAAAAACAATAATTTTTGCTCAGTTAGATACCTATGAATTACTTCATCCGTCCAATATTAATTGCTCCATTTGACCAAAAAGATTTTTTGGTCAAATGGAGCAATAAATATGATCAACAACAACAAAGGCACAAAGCCTTAGTTCCATAATTTAGGGTCGGCTAGATATGAATCAATATGCGGAATCCCAAAAGCTGTTAGTCCATATTCTCTTTCTCCATGCTTTCTTGTCGAACTCTAACTCTTTAGCTGCACCTAGCTTTAGGTGCAAGATATAATTTGTAAGCTAAACTTGTCTTCAACTGCACCTGGTCCTAAAAAACTATATTTCAGCTGACTGGTACTGGTTGAACTACCCAAATAGAAGTTTGAACCATATAACTGTAATCATCAGTTAAAATAATAAAACTAAAGTGAATAACCTAATCATTTTAGCTAATTACAGCATAATTAATAGAATTGGTCCTGAATCTACATGACCCATTTGCTGCTCATCTTTAGACTTTAATATGGGAAATCAGAAACGCATGCTGTTGCCAATGACATGTTTTCATAATGATCAGAGTTATGCGAGGTGCTGCGCTTAATCTTAAAATGAACTAGAAAGTGGCTGCATATGGGAAAGTCTGTTCCTTCCTACATTGTTTTTAGATAATGTGCAGCAAAAGGAGAAACATGGATATTGGGTTAAGGCTCCATTTTTTTGATGGAAAATATTTTTTCGAAAAATGACTATCCTGGAAAATAATTTTCCTCCATCTTTCCATTTTACTATGTTTTGAAAAGGAGTGGAAGACAATTTTCTTTAAGGTCGAAAATGTCAGTTTGGAAAAGGAAAACCATTTTCCTTTTATACAGAATGAATAATGCCACTTTTTTTCCTCCTCACTCTTAACCTCTCCATTATTCACTACTGACTACCCCCGTCTTCCTTCATTTCTTTTTCATTTTTTCTTTAATTTCCTTCTTAAGTTTTCCTCTAATAAAACAAGCAAAAGAAAACTTTCTTACATCTATATTTTCCATTGAAATTGTTTTCATTAAAAAATGATTTTTCACGAAAATTGTTTTCCTTCAAAACAAACGGAACTTAAGATTGTACGAAAAAGGGAGGATTTAAGGAGAAGCAGGGGAGCCTTACTGAAAAGGAAGATATAGGTTAAACAAGTGAATAGCTGCTGCTTCGAAGACACTCCCAAAAGGAAACAGGAAAACAAATTTATTTGGTAGTCCCAACTAAATGTAAAAAAGTGACAAATTTATGTCAAAAAGTTTCTCTAAATTATTTTATTTTCTAAGGTCCCTTTATGAATGAATAATACAATGTAAATAGTGATCAGTTATTGCGGCAGTAGATAACTATGTATCAGTGTTTGGGTGTTACCTCATCTGAGTTCCATTTGTTGTAGATAGAGATTTACGGCCCGTTTGGTTGTTGGTAATAAATTGTGGTAATAGTAATGAATTTATAGTTAATTTTGTTAAGGAGAAATCTTATAATCTCCATGGAAAATAAATTTCTATTCCCAAGCTTCAATTTTCATCTCATTTTTCATTCCCATCCATTACCATTGGGGAAGGTGGTATTTGATGGGAATGAATATTTGTGAAGAAAATTAGATAAATTGAAGCTAAGGTAGCAACACCATGGGAATGGATTTTGATTTCCCTTCCAAATTTAGTTATAAATTCATTCTCATTACCATGATTTATAAACGGCTATCAAACAGGCCGTTAGTGGAGGTAACTATGATTGTAGCAATATGTACTAATTGGAAAATGACACAACAAACTCCATTTGGAAAATTTCTGCTAATAAGAAATTATATTCAGCAGTAACAGGCAGGGAGGGTAATGAACATTGCATGCATATCAGTTGTTCAAAGCTATCTGCTTATCTGGGTCCTGGCATCACTAGTTTTGTTTAAATAGTTGATCCACTAATGTTTGCATTACTGTGAATTATGTTGTCACTTGTTAGTACATATTTAACTATGAGAAGATGCTCGAAGGATCTTTCTGCCAAGTGGTTAATTGCATTGTCGACAATTCTTCTTTGGTCGTCGAAAAAATGACCACCGAAGTGAAGTAAATCTATACCATTGATTATCTATGTTAATTAAGTTGATTTTGGTAATTACGTTTGACTTTTATTTGAAATAAAAATATATGTTTTAATTTTTTTTGTAATATTAATTCATTTTAATTATTTTATATTTACCTAAATTAATTTTAGATTTTGATAATTTTAAAATCAAATTAAAAATCTGAATTAATTTAGATAAATCCAAAAATATGAAAAATGAATTAATATTACAAAAAAAAAAAAACAATTTCAAAATGTTTACTTCTATTTAAATAGTCAAATCTAATTACCAAAATCGATGGTATAGATTATTTTGACTTCGATGGTCGTTTTTTCGACGACCAAGAGATTATTATTTTTTTTTTATAAAAAGTATTAAGCTTAACTAAATGTAAAAAGCTACTAATTTATGTCAAAAAATTATAGTTTTGTAGTTAAAATTTATGGCCCCGTTTGGTAATTATAATTTAGAGTTTGTGCTTAGATGATTACATTTTGTTTAGAAGATTTAATTTGAATGCTGTTTTAAATAGTTGGTTTTCTAAAAGTGTTTAGTAACATTTAGCTAATTGCTTAAATTTTTGTGTTATTCCTATAGAAACACGGCAAGAGGGGGTGAATTGTTGTGTGGAACTTCTAGTGTAAATTTTTGCTTAAAACTAAAAACGAAAGGAACCTGAATGAAAACTGGATTATAAAAGAAATAATTTAACGAGAAAAACTTCCTGGCACAAGGAAAAAAAACTCCACTTTTACAAATAGACCTTGTAAACTATTACAACCCTAAACATCTTTCGGGACCTCGTGAGTACAGGAACTCACGACACTCTTTCTGTTTCTCTTTTCTTTCTTCTCTATTCTCTCTATTATTTCTTCTTTGTTCTCTTTCTTTTTTTTTCTTAGTTCTCACAGTTCTCTATTTTTTTTTTCTCTTTTTGCAACTCAAAAATAATACTCTAGTATATTGAAATGTAAGCAAAAATGAACTCGAACTTTATGGAACTTCACTCTAAATAATTTTTTCTCTCTTTGAATGCTCCGGTTGTGTAAAAATGTCAGACTCTTGCTTGTATTTATAGTTGAATATGTGTGTAGTTGCTTCACAGAGTAACAAGACCACCTTCTCCACTTCATGCAAAAACACACGCACCCCACTACCATTTGACTCACTTTTTTTAATTTAGTAGTTGTCCACGGCGCCGTGTCCAACACCTTATTTTTCAACATTTTAATGAGCTGAGAAATTATTTTATTAGGGTTTTTAGAAGTTATTATATACAGTAAATATTTCAGGTTTAATTAATTTTATAAACCTTAAAATCATATCAATTTTATCGTTCACATTAAAGGTTATAGTGATTTTGCTAAATTTATACTCCCTCCGTAACGTAATAACTGCAACGATTAGACATATAGTGAAGAGGGAAAATGTCAAATCATTGCAGTTAATATAGATGTATAATATGATTAACGAGGGAGTATTTACTCGTTAATATAACAATTTCTGGCTAACTAAATCAATTCCGTTGTATGAGCCAATGTTTATTTTGACACTTTTACACATAAAAATGAGTTATTATGTAAAAAACAAAAGTGGAGTCATCAACTCATAACAAACTATGTAACTTTTTAATTTCATCAGATTTTGTAATCCATTTTCTTAGTCCTTGTTTAGTCAGCATTTAATTTGTTTAGCCCCAATTCTTTTTTTTTTTTTTGGTTGAAGGAGTGGCGTTAGATAGATAAAAGATTAGAGTTAGTTACAACATGGTCACCAAAGAAGGGACCCAAAAGCATACCAAACCTACTTGTCCTAGCCATGATTGTCAAAAACATAGTAGTCTCCAAATGGTGTGAATCATTGCAAAAAACAGTTAGGAGGGGAGGGAATATTAATTACATTAGGAGTACAATCATAGTTTAGTAAAAAATTCCAGCCACTTCTTGCGTCCTTCGCCAGTTTGTCCGCCACCTTGTTGAACTTCCTATCCACGACCTGAACTAGAGAAGGTGAACAAAAATGAATCAAAAAAAATGAATCTTCTTTAGGTCAACAAAAATCCAAGCTTTATAAAACCTTTAAACCAATTATTTAATAATAAATAAAAAGGCTAAAAAATATGGAATGACTTGTCACTTCTTAGTATTCAGACCTGTCAACCTTTGTTTCATGCGAAGAAGCCTTAAGTCAATCAATTAGGATAAGCCATGAATTTCTTATGGGAGATTGAGTGCAACCATGACCTTCCAGGAGCAATACTATTTAATAGTCAATCAAGATGTACATTGTATCAATACTTGAAATTAGACTAAAAATTGGTTAAATTAGACTAACAAACCAAATTACTATTGTAAATAAAGAAAAAAGAAGCAATCATTTGAACCAGTATGAGCCACATTAATAGACCTTGGTCCATTTCTGCTGCACGAAGTTAGACAAAGACTGTTCTGAGGAGTAGACGCACTGGCAAAAACAGTTTGACGTGAATGGCCTAATGAATATGAGTTGAGGTCAACAACTTCCGTAGTGAACCAACTTGTTTGGAAAATTTAAGCATTAAATCAACCTGAAATTAGAATACATATACATAAGCTGCTATTCTGATACGACGATGTGCAATTGATGGTTAAAAATAGAAAGCACTTCCAACCTTGTAAAATAATTAGACCAAATGAATTTTAACATCATCTATTAAATATCCAGTAGCTATATACTTGTGATATGCCTCATGAAAGAACTTACTCCAATAATATCAACAGGGCCTGCATTCTCTGTAGTGACAATAGGCAAACCATCAGTTGCAGCCTGCAAAATAATTAAACTTTTCTTAATTGCTAAATTCTCAAACCACAATGAAACTTTATAACAAACATCGACAGAATTTAGATACCATTGAAAACTCAAAGACCATAAATAGAGTGATAAATTAGCATAAAAATGATAAAACATAGAGAACTACGACCTACATAAAAAAATGACTAAACTCCGTCAACATATTAGAATGAACCAAACCAAAGAATTTTTTTTAAAAAAAAAAGAAAATAAAACTTCTGTATAGTAATCAGCAAAGATCAATGACTTAAGCAGGATTCAATCTTAGTTCATGGGCATCAGTGTACCACCCCCACCCCCATCTAAGATTTTTTTTTTTCGAATTAAACTAATAGGCCTTCGACATCAAAAAACTAATTTGTTAATTATCTATGATTACAGAAAAAAAAAAAATCTCAAATCAAGTTCAATTGAATATTAGCATTCACCCTCATTGTAATTGAAATATTTAAGAAACTTTTTTTCATGGACCAACATAGAAAGCAAGGAAACTGATCAACTAAAAACTCGGCCTAGAGAACTGAGAGCAGTAGAATGAAGACCACCAAGAGCCAAAGGCCTAACACAACTCAAATAAGGATTTAGAGAGGGTACAAAAATATAGTTTTCATGACCCAACCCTAGTCTAAATAATTAAACCGTATTAATTTACTGAAAATGATTGAATTAAGTATATCATCAAGAAAGCGAGTAAACTACGTGTATTTTGCATCCAGGAAGAAAAAAGTATTCATACTTTGCCATTTCGGGCATCAATGTTCCTAACAGGTCCCTTAAACCATTTCCTAGCATCAACTACCCACCAAAGCATAATCAGACCTAAAACTACAGTTAGGCCCTGTTCTTTTGGACTTTAAAGATACAGTAATCAGATCAGATCAGATCAGATCAGGCTTAGTCAAATCAGATCAGATCAGATCAGATCCGACATTATTACTCTATATTATTATTATTATTTTTTTTTATTATAATAAACTTTATTATTATAAACTAAAAGACAAAATGTCTACAAGAAGTTAGTGGGAAGCCCAGATACAATCTGGGCCCCCACTCCCCTAGCTACAACAAAGCTAATACGAGTGAAGATGTGAGCAGCAGCACGCGCACCAATATCATGCGCTCTAGAAAACATCTGAATCCGCTTCAGCAGTGCAACAACATCCTCCTCGAATTCGCCAAAAGTAGACAAAGAGAAAGGAAGGAAACCATACCCCAGAGCAGCACATCGATCTGTATACTTACACCGTTTGCGAGAAGCCGCATCCTGCACAGCACGACCAGGAACAAAATCAGCCATACCGGACTGAGTCAAAGGTGAAGACCCTATCAAATCCACACAAACATCGCGACCATGGTCCCATGAGTAAAGCAGCAAATCCGCTGGACGAAAAGCCCCAATCTCTGTGCTTAACCCAATATCAACCTCTTTACCAGCAGAAATCCCCGAGTGATTGCAGATATCAACAAGAGTGTCCCGCACAATATTATGACGATGCTTGACACCGACCATCCCAGTACACGACACAGCATGATCTCCGAAGATGTCACCCTCAAAAACCCTCGAACAAGCAGAACAAGGTCCGGAAGCTGAAAACAAAGGAACACCCAACCTGTAGCAGAGCACGCATCGATACGTTTCACCATTCATAGCCTGACCCAACCTTGAGATCGGAACCACCCTAAGCCAATCAGAAGTATGATCTCGTTGTTGCGATTTCCAAAGAGCAACATGTCGTGGAGATAATGCGAATGTGGCCTCAACAGTTTGAGCAACCTTTGTGAAATATCTATCTGCCAGTTTTTTCATGAGTTTGGGGGCAGCGTTCTCACTAGGATTACTAAGAAAGTCAACATCCACAAAAGTATTAAGTAGACCCAATGCATCAGCAAAGGCAGGCCCAGGATCAACAACACCAGCACAGCGGAGAAGCTTAAGCTGCAACCCAGCAGATTGCAACCGCGATGCTACAAACGCATAATGCAGAACATCCACAACAGAATAGACACCTAACCCACCAAAAGTAAAGGGTAAAGTGGCGAGCCTCCATTGCCAATCTCCAAAGCCCGGGCCAGATGCAGTGACGATACGCTCCAAAGAAGAACGAAGGGCAACATCGAACTTCTGCCGTGCAGCCTCAAAGTGGCGAGGAGGACAAGTCCACATCGCAAAATAAAGTTTCGAAACCCCAATGTAGGCCCGAAGAAGTAACAACTCACACTGCGGATCTTCAAGCCGAGCAACCGCATCCATAAGCACAATAGTCTTATCCACCCGTCCCACCACAAGCTCTCTGCTGAAATCAGAATCCGCACTAACTGGCCCACCAAGTAGTTTAACACCCCTTAGAGGCTGAGCAATGTTGGATGGGAAAACCCCAACTAACCTACTCCGAGGGTCCTCTACTGGCCAAAAAACCTCGGTTTTATCAACATTGAGATGAAGGCCGAAAGCGGGCCCGTCCTCCATAATCAGATCCAAAGCCTTAACAACCTCCAACGTGTCACCAATTATTATTCTTCTTCTTCTTCTTATTATTATTATTATTATTATTATTATTATTATTATTACTCTTTATTATTATTATTATTATTATTATTATTATTATTATTATTATTATTATTATTATTATTATTATTATTATTATTATTATTATTATTATTTTCGGGCACTGTTTTTCCGCTCGACATTTTCCAACTCGGACTGACTTTTCCGGTGACGATTTTCCGGACTAGTTTTCCGGCAACAATTTTCGGGACGAGTTTTCCGGCGACGGTTTTCGGGACGAATTTTCCGACGACGGTTTTAGGACTGACTTTTCCGGCGACGATTTTCGGGACGACTTTTCCGACGATGGTTTTCGGATTGACATTTCCGGCGGTGATTTTCAAGCCGACTGTTCCGGCGACAATTTTCGGGACGACTTTTCCGACGACAGTTTTCGAATTGACTTTTCCGGCGGTGATTATTCGGCCGACTTTTCCGGCAACGATTTTCAAGCCGAGTTTTTCGGCGACGGTTGTCGGGACGACTTTTCCGACGATGATTTTCGAAATGACTTTTCCGGTGGTGATTATTCGGTCGACTTTTTCGGTGACCGTTTGGTCAAATTTTCGGACGACGATTATTACTATTACTATTATTATTATTAGTAGTATTAATATTATTATTATTATTATAATAATAATAATAATTATTGTTATTATTATTACTACTACTACTACTATTCTTATTATTATTATTTTTATTATTATTTGTAAGAATAATTTCAATATACTAATTATTAGTGGATCGGATACCCCTTAATTAATTTGTGATTCTACCTTGTATGTTTTAGGAGATACAATTATAAAAAAAAACCAATAAAAACAATATAATTGCCAATAAATAACAAATTCTAAACATGTTACACTTAAAAGTTTACAAATTCTAATTATAGGATCAAATTCTAATTATAGCTACTAATCCTCATCCATGGCTCGAGTTTCTTCATCATCATTAGTTTCTTCGTTTTCTTCATCTTCAGTGTTGCCCTGTGTGAGAATATCATTCCACAGTTTTTGTGCTATATGATTTCTCACTTGCGCCATTTGATTTTTGCGAGTTGCATCTGTCAAATTTATATCCGCTACTCCTTCATTTTCATCATTATGCTCAACGATTGGAATCCCAAGTTGTTGCATTCTTATAAAGTTGTGAAGAGTGAAACAAGCAACTATAATTGCCTTTTGCACGTTTTCCTTTGATTGTGGCATATTGTTCAATATTCGCCATCTTTTTTTCATTTGTCCAAAAGAACATTCTACTTTCATCCGTAGCGATGAATGAAGATGATTAAAGTGTTCATCTTTTCCTGTAGGCGGTCTCTTTCTGAATTCCGGCATATGCTTCCTTGTATTCGCAATTGGAGCCAAATATCCAAGGGTATTTGGATATCCGGAGTCAACTAAATAATATTTGCCTACAACAATTTACAAGTTCAATATATAAACTTACATAATTATAATTGTTTGACACAATGTACTAGTTAGTAAATAATATACCTGGAGGTGGATGGGGAAAACAAAATTTTGAATTTGTTAATGAATCCTTCCACACTGTTACGTCATGTGCACTTCCCTCCCATCCTACATTTATGTAAGTATAAATTCTGTCGAGAGAACAACATGCCAAAACATTCCAACTTTTGTTCCCTTTACGATTACAAAAGGGTACACCCTTCTCATCACTTATAGTAGCATCAATGTGAGTTCCATCTAAAGCTTCAATTGCATCCTAAAAAAATATAAATATACCAAATTGAGTATTTTATGCCAATACATATTATCAGAACACATTCTAAACCATTTATTTAGTGTACCTTTAGATAAGGCCAATATTTGCACTTCAGGTTGTATCTCCAACAAATCACGATGTGGTCTAATTATATCGAATGACAAAAGGACCAGCGCATCTAACACAAGATTAAAATACTTGCAAATACTAGACTTTGAATGCTTAAAAGTGTCGGAAGCATCACGATAAGAATTACCTTTCGCTAATATATATATAAAGCAATACCTACTTGTTCTGAAACTTTAATATACTTGCCATCTTGTAGGAGATTTCTTGCAATCATAAGATTCACTAATTGAATGAATTGATCCCTATCAAGACGTAGTTGCTCCTTACAGGACATTGGATTTTCTGTCAATAGCCTATGTATGTATTCCGCACCATCTTCTCCACCCTCTCTATTAGGTTGCCTTGTTGATGGTGAGGCTTCGTTCGGATTATTCTCGAGGTGATGCCTCAATTCTTCTAAAGCAATCATTATAGAAGCACGTCTGATTGTATCCTCCATACTACATTTAACAAAAACAATCAACATAACAAGATTCCATCAATCTATAAAAAGAATATTACACATAAACAAAGACTTGAATTAGAATAAACAAAGGCCATATTACAACAAAGGACATTACACATAGAAGTCATATTACAAACAAATTAGAAGCGTCAACTGAAATTCCAAACAAAGGATATTACAAGCAAAGTTCAAGGTAATGCTTTCCAAACAAAACAAATTGCAGCTAAATTATTTCGGATCAGCAGGAAACGTGTTCTGCAAGTACATCCATTTATAGGTTTCATCCAGTGCTAAGAAGCCATCAGTGTGTCTTGGCTCACTAAGCAAGAATGTGTAAGACTTGACAAAATGTTCTTTTCCACAAACAGATTCAATTTGCATTTTCGTAAGTGCATCCCTAATCAATTCAGCTTTTGTGGGGGGGGGGGGTGGTGGAGGGTTTTGTGGTGTTGCTGCCTTGGCAAACATTTGTATAACATCTTCAAAGCTTGCTTGCCTTCTTTTACTATCATAAGATTCAAGGGAAGTATCACTTTTCCGTTTGCTACCACTACCACTAGCAACTGCAGGTACAACTTTTACAGGGGAGATGCTCTCAGCAAATGATATGTTAGGCACAACATCACCACTATCTCCACTATCTCCAGATCCTTCGTTGTCATCAGCGATGGTAAGATCCTCAATTGATTTAGACAAAGATTCTTTCCCTTTTCCCATTGCTATCCCTTTTCCCATTGCTGGTGAAAAAGATCCAGCACCTTAAGCTGATTTACCATGAAATAAGGGTTGCAGCAAATCAACATTTTCTAGTCCATTTTTGGCCAACGATTCACCAAATCCAGGATAGACCTGCAAAGGTACATCAGCCATTATAAGTCAAGATTCAATACCTAAATAATGATTGAAAACAAGTTAAACAGTTCCTAAATAATGCTTGTAAACAAGTTCAATACCTCAAGAAAAGCTTTCCAACGTTCCGATTTGCATTGTTCCACATCTACTGCTTTAGTAACAGGGTTGTAAGCAATGCCGGTCATCTCTTGCAATTCCTCCCATGCCTTGAATTGTTTTTTTTAATTCACTATGATGGTTTGATGCTTGCTTTGAAGTGACAACAAGCTTTGTTTGTGCGTTAAATATCTTTGCAACAAGAGGCCAATCTATCTTAGACTTGCCTTTTTCTTGTTGTTCAAGCACAATAAGTAATAACTTTCGTGAATTACCATCAACTCCACCAGTCCATAATGACTTCCCCATAATTTGATTAATCTAAATAAACTTGACAAAATAATCAAACACAAAACACAACCAAATTAAAGAATACAGAAAATTATAAATAAAAACAACATAAGCAAATTAACAATTAAACACATGGCAAACAATGAAAATTATGGAAAAAAAACAATTAAACAAACAAACAATTAAACAAACAAACAATTAAACAATTAAACAACTGTGCACAATCATAATGAATTCATAAGCCGTGAAACGTTTATCAATCAAATGATTTCATTAACTGTGTTGCCCAGTTCTTTATCAATCAAATGCAGTGATTATCAAATTCCAGATTTGGGTGAAGAGAAGCATACCGTGATTATCAGGACTACGGTCAGGCCGTCGGGCGTCAAGGAACCAAGCAGTGGCGGACAGGGCAAGCGACGAGCCGGCGAGGGAGAAGTCTGACTAGCTGAGGACCTGAGGTGGCGTCGTGGCGACTGGTGAGGCTATGGCGTCGTGGCGACTGGCGAGGCTGTGGCGTCGTGGCGACTGGCGAGGCTATGGCTGATTTGACTGCAGTGATTGGGCGACCGGCGAGGGCGGTGGCCGCAGTGCCGACGTCAAACGTGGAGCACAAGAGCAATGGGAGTGAGAGTGTGAGGGTGAGTAGTGAGAGTCTGCTGATAGAATGAAATTAGGTTTTGAAGTTTTTTGTTACTCAATGGCTCAGTGCATTTGAAGGTAATGCTTGGGCCTTGGGCTTCATTTCTTTCCCTTTTCAAAGCTGAATCTCTTATAATGTCAAACATAATTCCAAAGCATAATTATTATAAGCTAAAAAAAATCAGAAAAATCAACCAAAGAAATTCAAACAGGAGATGGGCGACGGGAATACTGGGGCTTGATGAACTACGGTGTGAAATGAAATGGACTTGAGGCTTTGGGCTCATTAATTTTTGTCCCTAATAAAAATAAAAATCTAAAAAATTGGTAATAAAAATAAAAATAAAAGTTGGTTATAAAAATAAAAATAAAAATAAAAATAAAAATAAAAATAAAATAAAAATAAAAATAAAAATAAAAATAAAAATAAAAATAAAAATAAAAATAAAAATAAAAATAAAAATAAAAATAAAAATAAAAATAAAAATAAAAATAAAAATAAAAATAAAAATAAAAATAAAAATAAAAATAAAAATAAAAATAAAAATAAAAATAAAAATAAAAAATGAAAATGAAAATGAAAATGAAAATGAAAATGAAAATGAAAATGAAAATGAAAATGAAAATGAAAATGAAAATAACAATAACAATAAAAATAAAAATAAAAATAAAAATAAAAATAAAAATAAAAATAAAAATAAAAATAAAAATGAATATAAAAATAAAAATAAAAATCAAATCAGAAAAACTCAAATCAGATCAGATCAGATTAGACAAACTCAAAACAAATCAGATCAAATCAGATCAGACCAGATCAGTTCTAAAGAACAGAGCCTTAAAGCAGCAGGTGCATAACTCAAAGTGTTCCAAGCAATTGGGTAGTGAGTTGGTAAAAGAAACACTACACATGCATAACAAATCCATGTGAAATCAATGAAGCAAACTGGCCTGCTTGCTCTCCCAAGGTAGAATGGTCCGGGTTTGAAGTTCTCCTCAGCCATTACCATTCTTGCGAATATTGGAACTGCATATCTACCAACCCACCCGATTGTGCATATCGATGGTATGGTTGTGAAGACTACGTTGAGTTTTAAGATGGGTAGTCCGAGAAGAATGCAGATTGTTGAACAGAACCACACGGCATTTGCAGGAACACTATGTTTCGGATGCACCTTTCGCTAGATGGACGAAAATGGAACTCCCTTGCTTGTCTCTAGATAATGAAGGAATATGTCCTCAGTCGTTATCGACAAGTACTAAATATAATTAGGATTATATTATGGAGATAATAATTAAGTTAAATTAGGAAATTATATTTACTTGCTAGAGAATAAATATAATTAGTGGATCCATATTATTTGGGCTCACAACTATACTTAACTTAATCCTATGAGGTCACACAATATAACACAGGATTGGGCATAAAGTAAAAGGGCCCAATGGATGCTAGGATTAGGGTTTCTGTGATATGACTAATGAGGTGTATATATAGTACCTCATTAAGGTTGTAAGCAATTAATTGATTCTGATTAGTTGTCACACACAACCAAAAACCCTAAAACCTATTGCATTCATATGGTTTTTTCCCTAAAAAGTAAGAGAGTGAATATTGATCTATCTCTTCCGTACTAGCATATGTGGGATCTAATCCAGTGCTTGTGGACTGATTAGAGGAGCAACAATTGAGGCTCTAGATCTCCAGTTCTTGATATTGAAAGCACGCATCAAAGGTTGTAATTACTATTTTATATACTTGATTCATATTGATTATTATTATTGATCTTGATTTTATAGATGTTAGGAAATTATTTCCTGAAATTCCGCTAATCATATCTATAAACCCCTACAGTGGTATCAGTTAGCCCTCTAATAATTCTAATATGATCATGTTTTCAATGATAAAAATTATTATTTTCATTCAATTAAGGGAGGATTAAATATATGGATTAATTTGCATAATTAAAATAGTGATTTTAATTTAATTTTAGTTAAATTATATTCGAAAATTCAAAAAAAAAAAAAACAGTTCGAACTTCGAACCAAAAACCACCCAGATTCAAGGATTAATACTTGTTATTGTTCAAAATTATATTAGGGCTTTTGTTTGCTATATCTTTAATTGCAAATTCGTAACAAAATTTGTTGTTTTAACCTATTAAATCAAACGAATCAACAAGATTTTGGTTCGAATATTTTCGAACCCTAACTTTGCATATTCTTCAAAAATCTTTGTTTGAATCTTGCTTTTTACAAATTAGTTTGTGTGAAATGTAGAAAACAACCTATAAAATAATATTCAAGAAGAAATTCGAACAAAAGTTGCTCGATTTACCCCAAATTATGTTCGAAAATGTTCGAACAATATTGGGTAAATTCTTGCGTTTCTCAAAGTTTCTGGGTGGCGTGGGTGGTGCTCGGAGGCCAGACATGCGACGGTCCGCGTTTCTTGGTGGGGATCGTGGCTATGCGGCGGTTGTCGGCGGTGGAGCGTGGCTGTGCGTGGCCATGCGTGGTTGCTAGCTGCTACTGCTTCAATTTGCTTAATAAAAGAAAAAAAAAAAAAAATAATAATAATAATAATAATAATAATAATAATAACAACAACAAATTATTATTAACTTCCTATAATTAAGCATTGACCCCATTTTCTCTAACTATACACAAAATAAGTTTTGGTAAGTTGACAAAAGTTTTTTTTGTGTGTTTTGTTTTATTTATTTATTTTTGGAATAAATAAAGTTATTGTTTAAAGAGTTTAAATAAAAATTAAATAATTTTTTTTATATGAGTATAAACCGCCTCCAAATAATGCAAATTAATAATTAATGTTGATTAATTCCATATATGAATTTTAGTTGAATGAAAATAATAGTATACTAATATATGGTATTAGTTGTTATTGGTTTTATTTGCAATATTTTTTAAATGCTTGCAGGTTTATAATATATGATATTATTTACATATTATGACTAGTATGGCCCAAAATATATAGGATAGAAAATACGATTTGCGCATCGTGATGTATTCTTTGTAAATTAAATACGATTTGCAAATCGTTTGTATTTTTGTAATGTTATTTCAATTATTTAAGTTTAAATAATAATAGTAAATAATCAAGAGTGGAGGTCCATGAAGAATTGAGGAAAGTGGTCCAAGAAGATTCAATTGGAGTTAATGAAGATTAGATTTTATTCATATGGGCCATACTAGGATCATATTTATTTTGCTTTATTACGCATTTATTTTATGATTAAATGCTTATAAGTTTATGTTTTGTGGTTTAATTAATTATATGTTTTCACTTGTTAATAACCACATTTATAAATTTGATCCCCACTAATAATATTGAGTTTTACTTGCTTTTCCAAACAAACACCTATAAAGCCTTAGAATCATAAGTAATAGTTTCTGCCAAAGAAGGGTGTTGCTTGTAATTCATGGATAATAGGGTAGTTTTTGAAACCTACATGTTAATGTTTGGTTTAACTCAACAAAATTATCAAAAGACAAAGTTTTGAATTTTGAAGCTATGAGATAAAATTTAGCAAAATATTGTTAAATTAGATACCAAGAGTTATAATTAGTTATAATTAGTAAAACGTTTCCTTACCTCAATTACTATTTTGAAAGGCAGGGCCAAAGTCCGTTTAATTGTAGTGGGAGAGGATCTTGGTTATTTCTTTATTCTCTAAAGGGGATTTTCTTCTGAATAAAGTGTAGTAGTTAATTAAATTTTATTTAATAACTATTTATTGATAAACATATTAATTTTGCTTTATTATACTGTTGTAGTCATCATATCCGGATCCAACAACAACAATAACAATACTTCTGTATTTAATTTACGAAGTGTACTAGAAAGGGATAAGTTGAATGCGAACAATTTTCTCGAATGGGAAATGGCCGTAAGAATTGTTCTTCGAGCTGAAGGAAAGGAAAGTGTACTTGACACCCCTCTCCCTGCACCCTTGCCAGAAAATGCTACTCAAGCTGAAAGGAGAGCAAGACAAACTCTTGAGGCTAATTCCGTGCAAGTGAAATGTCTGATGTTATCTGCCATGGAACATGAATTTCAAAAACGTTTTAATAATCTAGATGCCTACACCATAATCCAGCAACTGAAAACAATGTTTCAGAAAAATGCCAGATTAGAGAGGTTTGAAGCTAACTACAAGCTACTAGAATGTAAGTTAGCAAAAGGAAAACCAGTTGGCCCACATGTGTTCAACATGATTGGACATTTTCAGGTCATGGAAAAACTAGGTTTTCCTTACACACAAGAGCTGGCAACTGATATTATAATCAAGTCCTTGCCTGAAACATTTCAAAGCTTTAAGTTGAATTTTTACATGCAAGGAGGGGAGGCTACATTGCAAGAGTTGCATGGTATGCTACTGCAGGTTGAGAGGAGCTTACCTAGTGAACCTGCACACAAGAATGTGCTAATGGTCCAAAAGGATAAGCGATTCAAGAAAAAAGGGGCTCCTAAGAAGAAAGGGAAAAGCAAAACAGCTGCTACTCCTCAAGCTTCTAAACCAAAGCCCACTCCTAAGGTTAAAGTGGCAGCACTACATGAGTGCTTCCACTGCCACAAGATTGTACACTGGAAAAGGAACTGCCCCATCTACCTAGAAGAAAAGAAGAACAGTACTTTATCTTCAGGTATATATGTTATTGAAATTAATTTAGCAACAACTACTACTTGGGTATTTGATACTGGTTGTGGTTCTCACATTATTTGTAATGTGCAGGGACTGAAAAGAAGTAGGAGCTTGAGCAAAGGTGAAATGTATCTTCGAGTAGGCAATGGAGCACGAGTTGCTGCTTTAGCTGTAGGAGATTATAGTTTAAATTTGCCATCTGGTTTAATATTAGAACTCAATAATTGTTATTATCTTCCGTCTATTACTAAAAACATAGTTTCAGTTCCGGTTTTGGATTTGGAAGGTTTTTCATTTAATATTAAGAATAATTGTTGTTCTGCATATTTCAATGATATATTCTATGTTTCTGCTAAATTATCAAATGGTTTATATGTCCTAGACTTAGAAACTCATATCTATAACATAGACAGCAAGAAACATAAATCAAATGAATTAAACCCTACCTACCTATGGCATTGTCTATTAGGCCACATAAACTCAAAACGCATAGAGAAACTTCATAAAGATGAAATTCTCACATCATTTGAATTTGAGACACTTGATACATGTGAGTTTTGTTTGATGGGAAAAATGACAAAATCACCTTTTACTGGTTCCAGTGAAAGGGCCAATGATCTTTTAGCACTCATACATACTGATGTGTGTGGACCTATGAGTACGTTGGCTAGAGGAGGGTATAGTTACTTCATTACTTTCATCGATGATGTAAGCAGATATGGATATGTCTACCTCATGCGGCATAAGTCGGAATCCTATGAAAAATTTAAGGAATTCCAAAATGAAGTACAGAACCAACTTGGAAAGAAAATCAAGGCATTACGATCCGATCGTGGTGGCGAGTATTTATCCACAGAGTTCAATGATCATTTGAAAAGTTGTGGGATTCTCTCACAATTAACTCCACCGGGGACGCCATAAATGAATGGAGTCTCCGAAAGAAGGAATCGAACTTTATTAGATATTGTTCGATCCATGATGAGTCTTGCTAATTTTCCTATTTCATTTTGGGTAAAATTTGGCAGGCCCTTGTCGTATGCGCCAAAACCAAATATAATTCTCTTACTTTCTAATACAAATAAATGTAGCAGGGAAGCAAGGTTCGTATCCACAGGGAACTAGGATTACTTAAATGTACTTGAATTAAACTAAAATGAAATAAACTAAAATGGTAAAAAGAGGGGGTTTATAAATTTGTTAAGCTAATGATTAAACTAATTCAGAAACTCAATAAAAACAATGGAATTGATTTAGAATAAATATGTTCAACAATCGGTTAATTAGAAATCAAAGAAGGAGGACTTGGATCCGATTAATATCCACTTCGACTAGAGTATCGATCATCGGAAACACCTCAAAATCTATAATCTTGGTTACCTAATGTGAAGATAAATCTTCTAATCTCCTTATGATTAGCTAAGTAGTAAAATTTCCAATACTACAAAACCCTTATTCAAAGACAACCTAGAAGATCGGCTTCTAAGTTCAATCCGAGAATAGCATTAAGAGAAGAGAACATTAAGATCGTTTATGTTAAAAAAGCTTTTAACATATAACAACACACTTGAATTCTTAAGGAGAAATAAGGATGTAGCACATCCAAACCAAACCCTAACTTGCTACTAATTGACAAGGGATTTCCTTAGCAAGGCAAATCACAAATCTAGCAATAATTCATCAACACAACAATACTAGTAGTACTCCTAGCAAGCTATGCAACAAACCAACATATTCAAACATGAAAAACAAGTGATAATCAAATATAAATAAAGAGTAGAATTCTCACAATACAATAGAGGAAGCTTCAATAAATCTTCACCAAGATAAAGTTTAAGCTACAAGCTTCATGGAAAACAAAATACACAAAGCTTTGAAGCTCATTCAAAGAGCAAAAATGGTGAGAAGCTAAGTAGAGAAGAAGGAGTTGTGTAAAAATTCTAAGTGTCAAAATAGGATATGTTCTTCCCTTCTTAACCTCTCTCCTAACTTATTACTGCCCTGCCTACATGCCTCAACATTCAACCAATCAAAACAAAAGAAAACAAGCCAACTTGCAAGAGAAGAAAACAAAACAACAGCCACCGCACAGGGGTCGCGACTCGCGACCAAAACTCGCGACTCGCGAGAAGCTACTGACCCAAATCTGCTCTGCTCTGCTCTGGTGAGGCACCCCAAAGCTGGGTCGCGACTCGCGAGAAATAGTCGCGACTCGCGAGGAGGGCCTGACAGCTCAGACTAAAACAATCATATCTCCCTCGTTTCTCATCCAAATTGAGCTTATGACCAGTCGTTGGAAAGCTCTTGAAGAAAGCTATCACCTCCAACTTGAATCATACAAAAACAATGCATATACTGAAAGTTATGAACATTTGAAGTTAGTCGTAAACATTCTCAATGTCTCTTTGACCGTCATTATACACCATGGCTTTTGCGAAGCTCTTCTTCTTCAATTCTTCACCAAAAACTCGTTAAAATCTTCTACCACTTCAAGGGCAATGAACCAAAGCCTAACAAAAATAAAAGAGCAACATAGAAAAAAAAACAAACTAATTCCTAAAAAGCAATAAAAATCGTAAAATGCACTACAACTTTACATTTCAAGTAAAACTTTCGTTTAAACTTGAAAGTAACAAAATGTGCAAATTTACACTAAACTAATTACATAAATAAACTATAATGGAGCTAAATAACTTGTACAAACTCGACACATCAAATACCCCCACACTTAGGCTTTACTCGTCCTCGAGTAAATAAAATGAGATAGTAAAAACAAGTGTCATAGACCAAAATTTTGCAAAGTTACAACTCCTAACAAAAAGTCCTAATGAGTTGTTTTCATACCAAACCAAAACAAATAACTACAAGCATTAGACTCATGGTTTTGTACCAAAACAAACTCAAAATGAAACACAAACACAAGCTAATGAACCGTTAAGAACGAAAACAATCCAAACAAGGTTCATCAACCTCAGAAATGAACAAAAATGAAAGAAAAAGGACAAGAACAAGTGTTCTCACCAAATCAAACTTCAATGACCCAAAAATTAGTGTCTATTCTTTTTCTCTCTATTTTTTTTTCATCTCAATTTTTTTTAAGCTCACAACTCACCTGCTCAATTAGCCTTAAATGTTGCATAGGTTGTCCTCTCATGTTTTCAACCTATCAAAGGCCCCCATTTTTACCCGAGTTGCCCGCCCTTGCGGGTTTTCAACTCAGCGGGATTTTTTATTCTCTCTTTTTATTTTTATTTTTATTTATTTATTTATTTTTTTTTTTTCAAGCAAAAAGAAATATGTACAAGGATGGATTTCCTACACCCCACACTTAAAATTGACATTGTCCTCAATGTTTAGGGGTTAGGAAAGGGGAGAAATCCCCAAGGTCAAGTGTTATTTAGTAAATAACACCTCAATGACCGCAAAAGCTTGTCATGCGCAACGGCCCAAAATGCAGAATTTACCAAGTTGGTAAACAAGAATAGCAAAGCAGAAACAAGGGTTAAAGCAATGCTAAAGTAAGACTGGGGGAGGTTGGAAAAGGAATGAAAAGAAACAAAAGAAGAAACAAGAAAATGAGAAGTAGAAAAAGGGAAATTAAAATGAAAAGAAGGAAAGGAAGGAAAAATGTCACAATCACAAGCTTTCACTTCCTCCGTGGCTTGGACAAGGGAATGAGGAGGATATAAATAAGTGGAAAACTCCTCAAGAAGAGGGGCATGAATAAAATGAGGTAGAAACAAGGGGAAGGAAGGTATGAGATCATGTTTTTTGGAAAAACACACATGAGGGAGTAGAATGGAAGAAGTTTCCCCACAAGACACCTCACGTGTCTCAACAGACACTAAAGCTTCAATTGACTCATCCAACACTTCATCATCCACTGTGTTCTTTTCTACCACATCACCATCCTCACAAGATGGATTCATCTCTTTAGTTTCAAGGATGGTATCCTCATCCTCAAAGTAAGCCATTTTAGGTTTCGATTGAGACCCCATTTGAATTGGGAGCTCACCCGATTCCCATATGCTCTCTACCCTGGTAACGAGCCCCGAAACTTGGCCCAATTGCCTTTCCAAGTTTTTGATGTTGAAATATGTTTCTTCTTGAAATTGAACCATATTATGTTGCATCTCCAAGACATTTTTTGTTAAGAGGTTAAGCATTTCCTCGGTTGAGGATCTCGAGTGCAAAGCTTGGCTCGAAGAAGGTCCTTGGTAAAGTAATTGGGTTAGTCCATTATAATGTGGAGGTTGGTTATGTTGTGGGTGGTGGGGTGGGTTGTCATTTTGTTGGTTTTCATCGGTAATATTCATATGACCCTCCCAACCCGGATTGAGGGTGATAGAGTTTGGGTTAAATGTTGTTGAGCACCCTTGGTTTTGGAATCCCATAGCTCTATCCCATTCATGTGTGTCTTGAGATAGCCAATGGTAATAGTCCCAAGCTTCACCATAAGATAAAGATCGGAATGCCCCATTGAACATATCCTCAACTACAAGTCTTGTTGAATAATTCAACCCTTCATAAATCGCCTCACAAATCTCCCACAACTCACAATTACAAGGGACTAGAAGTGGATCCTGCAAACGAATGAAATACCTCCAAAAGGCCTCATCCTCAAATTGGGGTACATAGAAACTAGCCATTTTGAAGGATACCACTCATATGCAAGATTAAATTGAGAAAAAGATTGGCAATGACATAGAAAAAGAAAAGAAGAAAAGAAAGAAAACACAAGAACAAAAGAAATCACTCAAGTTTAACACCAAATACACAAGTAACTCAGAGTTCCC
This sequence comes from Salicornia ramosissima, assembly GCA_951394345.1. Lineage (NCBI taxonomy): Eukaryota > Viridiplantae > Streptophyta > Magnoliopsida > Caryophyllales > Amaranthaceae > Salicornia > Salicornia ramosissima. The sequence continues at coordinate 33,826,291 of OX596237.1, forward strand.
CGGCAACGGCGCCAAAATTTTGGCAGGCCCTTGTCGTATGCGCCAAAACCAAATATAATTCTCTTACTTTCTAATACAAATAAATGTAGCAGGGAAGCAAGGTTCGTATCCACAGGGAACTAGGATTACTTAAATGTACTTGAATTAAACTAAAATGAAATAAACTAAAATGGTAAAAAGAGGGGGTTTATAAATTTGTTAAGCTAATGATTAAACTAATTCAGAAACTCAATAAAAACAATGGAATTGATTTAGAATAAATATGTTCAACAATCGGTTAATTAGAAATCAAAGAAGGAGGACTTGGATCCGATTAATATCCACTTCGACTAGAGTATCGATCATCGGAAACACCTCAAAATCTATAATCTTGGTTACCTAATGTGAAGATAAATCTTCTAATCTCCTTATGATTAGCTAAGTAGTAAAATTTCCAATACTACAAAACCCTTATTCAAAGACAACCTAGAAGATCGGCTTCTAAGTTCAATCCGAGAATAGCATTAAGAGAAGAGAACATTAAGATCGTTTATGTTAAAAAAGCTTTTAACATATAACAACACACTTGAATTCTTAAGGAGAAATAAGGATGTAGCACATCCAAACCAAACCCTAACTTGCTACTAATTGACAAGGGATTTCCTTAGCAAGGCAAATCACAAATCTAGCAATAATTCATCAACACAACAATACTAGTAGTACTCCTAGCAAGCTATGCAACAAACCAACATATTCAAACATGAAAAACAAGTGATAATCAAATATAAATAAAGAGTAGAATTCTCACAATACAATAGAGGAAGCTTCAATAAATCTTCACCAAGATAAAGTTTAAGCTACAAGCTTCATGGAAAACAAAATACACAAAGCTTTGAAGCTCATTCAAAGAGCAAAAATGGTGAGAAGCTAAGTAGAGAAGAAGGAGTTGTGTAAAAATTCTAAGTGTCAAAATAGGATATGTTCTTCCCTTCTTAACCTCTCTCCTAACTTATTACTGCCCTGCCTACATGCCTCAACATTCAACCAATCAAAACAAAAGAAAACAAGCCAACTTGCAAGAGAAGAAAACAAAACAACAGCCACCGCACAGGGGTCGCGACTCGCGACCAAAACTCGCGACTCGCGAGAAGCTACTGACCCAAATCTGCTCTGCTCTGCTCTGGTGAGGCACCCCAAAGCTGGGTCGCGACTCGCGAGAAATAGTCGCGACTCGCGAGGAGGGCCTGACAGCTCAGACTAAAACAATCATATCTCCCTCGTTTCTCATCCAAATTGAGCTTATGACCAGTCGTTGGAAAGCTCTTGAAGAAAGCTATCACCTCCAACTTGAATCATACAAAAACAATGCATATACTGAAAGTTATGAACATTTGAAGTTAGTCGTAAACATTCTCAATGTCTCTTTGACCGTCATTATACACCATGGCTTTTGCGAAGCTCTTCTTCTTCAATTCTTCACCAAAAACTCGTTAAAATCTTCTACCACTTCAAGGGCAATGAACCAAAGCCTAACAAAAATAAAAGAGCAACATAGAAAAAAAAACAAACTAATTCCTAAAAAGCAATAAAAATCGTAAAATGCACTACAACTTTACATTTCAAGTAAAACTTTCGTTTAAACTTGAAAGTAACAAAATGTGCAAATTTACACTAAACTAATTACATAAATAAACTATAATGGAGCTAAATAACTTGTACAAACTCGACACATCAATTCGCGCTTCAAACAACAGCATTTACACTTAACAGAGCACCTTCTAAAGCAGTAGAAAAGACACCATATGAATTATGGACTGGAAATGTTCCAAAATTTTCTTTCTTAAAGGTTTGGGGATGTGAAGTTTATGTAAAACGTTTACTTTCCGATAAGCTTGCACCCAAATCAGACAAATGTTTCTTTATGGGCTACCAAAAAAAGAGACTAAGGGATATTACTTCTATAATCCAAGAGAAAATAAAGTGTTTATTGCTCGTAATGGTGTTTTTCTTGAAAAAGAATTTATTTCTAGAAAAACAAGTGGGAGTAATGTATATCTTGAAGAAATTCAAGATAAGCAACAAATGGATGAGGATAACACCTCGTTAGAGGCGACTCGACATAATAATGCTCAGGAGGCAGTGTATTCAACGCACATACCTTCTACCGTCCCATGTGGAGAAAATCCATGCGAAGTCCCTCAACCTAATGAGGTAGAAACTTCTTCTGTTGTTCCCCAACGTAAGTCTAGTAGGACTATAATTCCTTCAAAAACATATATTGATTTTCTTTTGGCTGAAAGTTCTGATATAACAATGTTAGAATCAGAAGAGCCTACTAGCTACAACAATGCTTTAGAAAGTCAAGACTCCGAGAAATTGCTTGAAGCCATGAAATCTGAAATGGATTCCATGTCTGCAAATCAAGTTTGCGACTTGGTTGACTTGCCAGATGGGGTTACACCCATTGGATGCAAATGGATTTATAAACTTAAAACAGACAAGGATGGAAACATTAGTGTTTTCAAAGCAAGGTTGGTGGCGAAAGGTTTCAAACAAATTCATGGCATTGACTATGATGAAACCTTCTCACCAGTAGCAATGCTAAAATCCATTAGGATAATTCTTGCGATTGCTGCCTTTCATGACTATGAAATATGGCAGATGGATGTCAAAACCGCTTTCTTAAATGGATTCTTGAAAGAGGATGTGTATATAACGCAACCACAAGGTTTTGTAGATCTTGAAAATCCAAGAAAAATATGCAAGCTTAAAAAGTCCGTTTATGGACTAAAGCAAGCGTCAAGGAGTTGGAACCTCAGATTTAATGAGTCAGTCAAGAAATTTGGCTTCCTCAGAAATGAAGAGGAATCATGTGTGTACAAGAAGTTAAGTGGGAGTAGTATTACCTTTCTGGTCTTGTATGTAGATGACATACTTCAAATTAGAAAACTCTAAAAGAGGATTCATTCCCATGCAGCATGGCATAACACTAGGTAAGACACAATGTCCTTCAAATCCTGAAGAAATCAAGCGTATGAATAATGTTCCTTATGCTTCTGTAGTAGGATCAATTATGTATGCCATGATGTGCACCAGACCAGATGTTGCATATGCTTTGAGTATATGTAGCAGATACCAGTCAAACCCAGGAGATGCGCACTGGATGGCAGCCAAGAACATCCTTAAGTACTTATGAAGGACAAAGGATAACTTCTTGGTTTATGGTGGAGAAAATGAGTTGGTTGTTACTGGATACACCGATGCAAGCTTTCAGAGTGACAAAGAGATGATTTCCGATCCCAATCTGGTTTCATATTTTGTCTCAATGGAGGAGCTGTAAGCTGGAAGAGTTCTAAGCAGAGTACCATTGCGGATTCAACAACAGAGGCCGAGTATATTGCAGCAGCAGATGTAGCGAAAGAAGGTGTTTGGATTAAAAAGTTCATAAGTGAGCTTGGTGTAGTTCCTAGTATTGAGACTGGCATTGAATTATACTATGACAAAAATGGTGCCATTGCTCAGTCTAAAGAACCTAGGTCACACCAAAGGTCCAAACATGTGCTCAATAAATTCCATCTTATTCGAGAGATCGTTAGCAGAGAGGGTGTAAAAATAAGCAAGGTTCATACTGAGGATAATTTAGCAGATCCACTGACTACCGCTTGCTTAATCTAAGCATGAATTTCATACTAGGTCTATGGGGCTTAGGCATATGGGAGATTGGCTTTAGGTTGTTTACTATATGTTTACAATTGTAAAGACAATCCTTTTAATGTTTATCAATTTAATAAAATATTTATTTCTTATTTAATCTTTGGTTTAGTATTAAATAAAATGTCCAAATAACTTGTGATTTCAAATAGAATTATCGAAAACGTTTTGATAATGGAACTCTATAAAGTGGACTGAAATCACATCTTATCTAGAGTCCCTAGTCAAAATCACTAAAATGGACATAAGTGATTTGTTTAAAGACTAGCATATTATAAATTGATAGCGCAGTTCCATGAGCTATAGAAATATAGTGATGTTTAATTGATTGTATGGATGTATGTTCGATACATTGAGACTTGATCTAACAGATTCTAAAAAGTAGAATCGAAAATCTATATTTAGTGGATTCCTTAGACATTAGTATGTCTTAATAACCACAAAATAATTAGCTTAACCTTGACATTGTTAAACGCCGTGCCGTGAAAGGAGGTTATAAAAGCAATGATCAGGTGGAGTTAAGAGTTGAGTGGGAGTTATGGTCATACTAGAGTGAATAAGTCATCCTAATTAGTAGGAATGGTGTCAGGGCCTCTTGATGAGCTAGAATTGGAAAATTGCATGGCCATGCGAAAGAAGTTTAAAAGTTGAACTTCGTTTGAGCAGTTCGAACTCAGTGATCAAGGAACATAAATTGAGAATACCAAAGTATTGTAAATTTGACATTAAGAGACTTAGGGAATTTATAATTGCGATATTGTCTTCGGACAAGTGGGAGATTGAAGGAATATGTCCTCAGTCGTTATCGACAATTACTAAATATAATTAGGATTATATTATGGAGATAATAATTAAGTTAAATTAGGAAATTATATTTACTTGCTAGAGAATAAATATAATTAGTGGATCCATATTATTTGGGGTCACAACTATACTTAACTTAATCCTATGAGGTCACACAATATAGCACAGGATTGGGTATAAATTAAAAGGGCCCAATGGATGCTAGGATTAGGTTTTCTGTGATATGACTAATGAGGTGTATATATATTACCTCATTAGGGTTGTAAGCAATTAATTGATTCTGATCAGTTGTCACACACAACCAAAAACCCTAAAACCTATTGCATTAATATGGTTTTTTCCCTAAAAAGTAAGAGAGTGAATATTGATCTATCTCTTCCGTACTAGCATACGTGGGATCTAATCCAGTGCTTGTGGACTGATTAGAGGAGCAACAATTGAGGCTCTAGATCTCCGTTCTTGATATTGAAAGCACGCATCAAAGGTTGTAATTACTATTTTATATACTTGATTCATATTGATTATTATTATTGATCTTGATTTTATAGATGTTAGGAAATTGTTTCCTGAAATTCCGCTAATCATATCTATAAACCCCTACATATAATGCATATACCTAATCATTGAATAAATATCATACATTATGCAAGAGCAGTCCATCTATCTATGATATTAAAGAGTGGCTAAGAATGGTATCTGTCAAGTTTTTACTTTTTAGAAATAGAGGTCTCAATTTGTATAAAATTTTCATGTAATTGAATGGATCAGAAGTAGGGATTATTTTGCTTACAACTCTAGCTGCACTTGTAGTGATAGAAAGCCAAGCAAAGAAAAATGATCCCCATATGATGACAAGAAATACAATTGCTCCAGTAGCATTGTGATATCTTCCATGAACTGCATCGTAGAGTATATGGGCTGGTACAAATGCTCCGGCAGTCTCATTGTTGGGGTCAAGAGGTATTTCAAATCCTGAATGATAAGGTTAGGTCCAAGATTAAACATCAGAAACATTGTTAATAACATTATAAGTTTTTTTTTTTTGAATTGTATAATATATATTTTTTTACTTGTATAACTTTCTTTCCATGTTAAGTTAGACACTGCTCAGTTCTGGCCTTCATGAAAGTGAATTAACAAAAAATGTAATAATGTAGTCAGTTCAAGCAAACATAATATATGCATAAGTGGTAAATTTTAGCATTATAAAATAACTTTAAAGCAAAATATTTGCAGTTTAACAATGATTGTTCCAAAACAGATAATTGTACATTCTTGAAGCAAGCAAACAAGCCCCAAACTATAGTAAAAATTAATAAAAAGTTGGCAAAGGTGATAATTACCTACAACCATCTAAATAATAGGCCATCATATCTCATAACCACAGACTCAACAGCTCTTAGCCTCAAGAGAACAAATTCTATTACTATTTTGCAAGTATCAATTATTCTAGAAAGTAGGAACCACAAAAGAAAAATGGAATATGATACAAATTCTCAGCAAATAAATACAATAACCAAGAAAAAGGAGAATTCAAAGAATAATTAAAGACTCCTGATTTTGCACTAAATATAATAATACAAGTGATACCCATGAAATCCAACAAATGCATTGATCATTTGATGAGGTAGGAGTGGCTCCCCCCCCCCCCCCTCTGGGATTTGAGTAGAAAATTACTAAATTGTGAAAATCAAAAGCATCAATGGAAGAAGCAACCCAGTAAAATGAACCAAAAATTAAATGAAGCAGATAAAACAAATCCATTGATAAAAATTCTATATCATCTAAAAATTCAACAAACAAGAAAGTTAAGTAATCATACAACTTCAATCAAAATGAAAAACCAAAAAAACCTAGCCCACCTTCGATGGATGCCATCGCAGATGAGAAGAGAGCAGCAAAGTACTTAGGTTTTTTTTTTTTTTTTTTTTTTTTTGCTGGATCCAACAAATGAATTCACCAAAAATCGAAAATTTGTCACCCAAAAGTATAAACCCTAACGAACAAACATTAAACAAATGAAAGTAAACATAATGGAAACTCACACCACCAAAGAAAAGGCTGAAAGGAGCTTCGAACATGGCCAGCTACGGGTAAATTTAGGGTTGATGGAGTAGATGGGGGAGAGAACGAGTGAAGCAATATGGAGTAGATGCGGCACTTTTTTTAAAGAATGAAGTAGATCTGAGGCATTATAGCAACTCGACACTGTTCATCTATGAACAGTAAAACATGAAGTTTTATTAGTTTACTATTTCTTATTGTAAATATTTTTTGTTTTTCTTATTTTCTATTTTGTTATATTTCTCTTTAGTTAGGTCTTTTGTCCTTTGTATATATAGGGGTACTCTTCTTTTTCTTAGGCAATAAGTTCACTGATCTATTTTTTCTAATTTATTAATTCAATTCTTTTTCTTCTTCTATTCTCTCTTGTGTTTCATGGTATTAGAGCCTCCAAAGCTCCATTTGCATGTCCTTCGTCCTCCTTGTTCTTCTTCGAATTAGTCAGACATTTTTTTTCTCTGAATTCTCCTTACTCTGAATTTCTTTTCCCTTGCAATTGATTTTCTTTCAGCTTTGTTTACCCTTTTTTATTATTTTTTTCTCTTCTGAATTTCTTCGAATCCCCTCTATTTTTCTTCAAAAATGGCGATAACTTTGCCCCTACAAGATCCATCCAGCAAATATTACATTCATCCCTCTGATTCTAACAGTATATAATTAGTTTCGTTCAAATTCAATGGAGAGAACTTCCACGACTGGAGGAAGTCGATGTCCATCACTCTTTCAGCAAAGAATAAACTCGGATTCGTCGATGGTACCTTTGAAGAACCTGCACAAGATTCAATTGCTGAACGAGATGCTTGGAAACGCTGCAATAATCTGGTAATTGCATGGATTCTTTACAATCTTGAACTAAAAATTGCTAAGAGTATTTTAACTTTTCGTTCAGCAAAAGATAGTTGGAATAATCTGAGTGAACGTTTTGGTGATACATCTATGACATTAATCTTTAATCATGAAAAGCAATTGAATGGTCTTGCTCAAGGAACATTAAACATAGCTGAATTTTATACAAATTTCAAGACTATATGTGATAATTTGTTGATGTTGATCCTTTGCCTTATTACACTTGCAACAAATGTACCTGTAACCTAAGTAAACGAGTATTGGAGCGAGAACAATCTAGAAATGTGGTAAAGTTCATGATGAAATTGAATGATCAATTTTCTAATATTCGAGGGAATGTCTTGATGATGAAACCTTTTCCAAAAGTTTCTGAAGTATATCGAATTTTTACTCAAGAAGAGTCTCACAAAGAAACTACTCAAAACTTTGCTATGGTTGAATCAATGGCATTTTATGTAGACAAAAGAAAATACGCAGGATCCTCTTCCAAATTTGTTCCAAAAAATTCTGTGCAAAACTTTCAACCAAGATCCAACAATTGGAACAGAAATCAGCCACCAAACAACAATAGTACTAATTCTACAAATGCTAAGAGACCTGGATCAAACTACTTTTGCACACATTATAAAATTCCAGGACATAGTTATGAACGTTGTTTCAAGGTTCATGGTTTTCCCCCCGGCTTCAAGGGTTTTCAAACCTCAAAAATTGCAGCAATTTCAGTATAAAATGACCCTCAAGAGATGCAGATTGTCAAAGCAGAACCATCTAATGTTCCTGGTTTCACTAATGAGCAGTTGTCTTCTTTGATGCAATATATCAATCAGAACCAACATCTTGCTACTATAAGCAGTTCAGATGATCACACTAGTACAGCTAATTTGGCAGGTAAAATTTGCTTATCTTCTTGTTCTTCTACTAAATGGGTGATAGATAGTGGAGCATCTGACCATATTTGTACTAATCTTAATATGTTTTTAACATATAAACCTTTCTTTGGTAGTCATCCTACTATTACTATTCCAGATGGTAGACAAGCTTCTATTTCACATATTGGCATAATTGCTCTTAATTTTGATATTTTTTTACATGATGTTCTTTATGTCCCAACTTTTCAATTTAATCTACTTTCTGTTAGCAAATTGTGTACTGACTTACATTGTTCTGTCATCTTTAACCAATCTGATTGTCTTGTTCAAGGCCTCACTCAGAAAGGGCCTCCTACTCATCTTGGTAGAGCTCAGGGTGGTTTATTTCTTGTAGATTGTGTGTGTTTTCCTACTTCTTTATCTAGTTTTTCTAAACATTGCTTTACTTCAGTTTGTATTGATGCCAAGTTATGGCACTTAAGGCTTGGGCATTTTCCTTTTTCTCAATTCAAACATTTTCCTTTTTCTTGTGATGTAAATCATATCACTAAAAATAGTCTTTGTCAAGTTTGTCCAGCAGCTAAACAAACTAGATTTAGTTTTCCTTCTAGTTCAATAAAAACTACTTCTCCTTTTCAATTGTTACATATTGATGTTTGGGGACCATATAAAACCAAAACTCAAACTGGTTGTAATCAATTTCTCACTATTGTTGATGATAATACTAGATTTACTTGGATACATCTTCTTAAATGCAAAACAGATTCTGTTTTTATTTTTGCTAATTTTATCTCTTATGTTGCTACTCAATTTAACACACAAATAAAAGCTGTGAGATCAGATAATGCTCAAGATTTAACTGAAGGAGACATGAAATTGTTGTTTCAAAAACATGGCATTATAAATCAAACAAGTTGTAGGGAAACACCTCAACAAAATGGGGTTGTAGAAAGAAAATATAGGCATCTTCTAGAGGTCACTAGAGCTTTATGTATCCAGTCAAATATACCTGTTCAATTTTGGGGAGAAAGTGTCTTAAGTGCTGCATATATCATCAATAGAATGCCTCTTACTGTCCTTAATTACATTTCTCCTTATGAAAAATTATATTCTGTTCCCCCTTCCCTGTCCCACCTTAGGACTTTTTGCTGCTTATGTTTTGTGTCCACTGTGAAACAAGGAAGAAATAAATTGGATCCTAGGGCTAAACCATCTGTTTTTATTGGGTATTCCACCACTCAAAAGGGATATAAAGTCTTAGACATAGCAACATATAAAACTTTTGTTTCAAGAGATGTATTTTTTCATGAACATCATTTTCCTTTTCATTATCATAAACCTCATTATCACATTGATCTTTCCCAAAATATCTGTATACCTTTCTCTAAAAAACATACTTCTACAGAATGGGATGATCATTTTTCCATATCTAACACACCTTCCACAGAAAGAACATATCCTACATTACACACTTCCATATCAAAACCTACAGAACATGATTCTATTCCTTCTAATACTCAAGATTCTCAACCTGTTCAAGATACTATTCCTCCTATCACATCCTCATCAGAACATTCTAGACCTAAGAGAACCAGGAGACCACCCTCCTACTTACAAGATTACACATGTCCTCCTTCCATCATCAAACATTGGTGTAATTTTGTTTCTCACACAACCATTTCAAATTTAATTCCTGCCACCACTTCTATAATTGAACCAAAGTCTTATAATCAAGCTTCTACCCAACCAGAGTGGATTGAAGCCATGGAATATGAAATTAAGGCCTTACAAGATACTAATACCTGGACCTTAGTTGACCTCCCACATGGAAAGAAACCCATTGGATCCAAGTGGGTGTATAAAGTAAAACTTAATTATGATGGTTCTATTGAAAGATATAAAGCTAGGTTAGTGGCTCAAGGTTATACTCAACAATATGGAGTAGACTTTGAAGAGAATTTCTCACCAGTTATTAAAATGACTACTATAAGATGTATTATGGCTGTAGCTGCACATAAATCTTGGCCCATTTTCCAACTAGACATAAACAATGCCTTTCTTCATGGTGACTTGTATGAAGAAGTGTATAAGATGTATTATGGCTGTAGTTGCACATAAATCTTGGCCCATTTTCCAACTAGACATAAACAATGCCTTTCTTCATGGTGACTTGTATGAAGAAGTGTATGGTTCCTAAAGGTATTCCTAATCCTGAAAACAAGGTGTGTAAATTGAACAAATCCTTATATGGCCTAAAACAAGCATCAAGACAATGGTTCTTTAAACTTCAAAAAGAATTAGAGTTCAAAGGTTTCATGGAAATCCAAGAAGCAGACAACCATTTCAAGATCTTCTTCAGAGGCAGAATATAGGGCTATGGCTTCAGCCTCTTCTGAAATCACATGGGTGCTGAGATTATTAGAAGAACTTGGTATTTGCAATCTTAAACCTGTCACTCTACATTGCGACAATCAATCTTCTCTTCATATAGCTCGCAATCCAGTGTTCCACGAATGAACAAAACACATTGAGATCGATTGTCACTTCACTAGAGATAAAGTTTTGGAAGGATTGATACAACTTACTTATCTAGCTTCTTCCTACCAACTTGCAGATCTTTTAACCAAGACTTTGCCTTCACCTCAATTCAACTTCTTAAAGTCCAAGTTAAAGTTGACTGCTCCTCATCCACCTCTAACTTGAGGGGGGGGGGGGGTATTAGTTTACTATTTATTATTGTAAATATTTTTTATTTTTCTTATTTTCTATTTTGTTATATTTCTCTTTAGTTAGGTCTTTTGTCCTTTGTATATATAGGGGTACTCTTCTTTTGCTTAGGCAATAAGTTCACTGATCTATTTTTTCTAATTCATTAATTTAATTCTTTTTCTTCTTCTATTCTCTCTTGTGTTTCAAGTTTCATTTTATTAATATGGTCTCTGATGAAGCAGAAACCATTGAAGAAGGAAAGATGAGAAGCATAGAAGATATAATGCAGAGAGATGGAACAAAAATGAGGAGATGAGCAAGAAAGTGAACAAAGGATTACAACAGGGGAGTCGTAAGGAGGTCTTCCTAGTATATCAAAATGGTATACGTTTTTAATATATCAAATGGCAAACTTAATTTTTTTAAAAAAAAAAGGAAAAATGGCATTTTTACTTAACAACGATCAACAGTAAAAGTTAACAGCAAGTTCCTTCAAAGTTTGTTAACTCCTCCATGACATCTCCGTTTTCTTCATTGGGCCTGAGAATAGTATAGTTGTCACTCTAACCGTTTCTTTACCCGCGAGATTCGTGTTTCTTCTTTAGCCATGTAAATGCCTCTACCTCCACTCTACTTTTCCTCTGTGCTTCCCCATCTGAGATGCAACAAGAGCCACCCAGGCCGTGACTGTTTAGGAAACCTTACTCTTTGCTTCGAATGTAAGGAACCTGGCCACAAGGCAGTCAATTGCCCTAGAAGAAACAACAATACCGAATGGTGGACAGAAGAACAACGCGGGATTCAACAGGAATGGTAATGGGAATGGTGGTCAGAATGGTAACCGCTTCTATCAAAACAACGCGCCACAAGGAAACGGGAATCATGGTAACAACAACCAGCCTGGAGGTGCTAATGGGAATGGAAGTAATGGAAGGAATGGGAATGGGAATGGCAACGATAACGGTAATGCGAATGGGAATGGGAGAGTCAACAATGGAAGAATTTTTGTGATGAATCAAAATGAGGCAGAAAACTATGGCAACGTAGTGACTGGTACTTTTCTTGTCAATTCCTCACCCGCCTACTTGCCTTTTGATTCTGGAGCTTCTCATTCATTTATTTCCTTGCCTTTTGCCACAAAACTCAATTTGAAAACCTCATCTTCATGTCAGTTGAACATAAATATTCCCAAGGGAGATGTTGTGAATTGTAGTGTCTTGTACCAAAATGTTCTAGTCAACATCGCTGGAAAAGAATTACCCGCTGATCTCATTCAGTTCGACCTAGGTGACTTTGACGTTATCCTTGGAATAAATTGGTTAAGTAAGTACCAGATTAGTATTGAGTGCCACAACCAAAAAGTTTCTTTGAGAGGTCCTAAGAGGAACCGAATTTCTTATCAAGGAATTTCCTCGAAACCCTGAGTCAGAATCATTTCCACAATGGCTATTCAAAACTATGCCAGAAAAGGACACCTAGTCTATTTGTGTCATGTCAATGACCTAAGCCTAGAGGAGAAAACTATTGATCAAATCCCAGTAGGGGAATTCCAAGACGTATTTCCGGAAGAAATCCCGGAGACTAGTAAGGGAGATGGAGTTCAAAATAGATTTAGTACCGGGAACGGGAGCGATCTCGAAGGTGCCCTATAGAAAGGTACCAGCAGAGATGAAGGAACTAAAGGTACAATTGGAGGAATTATTGGAGAAGGGATACATTAGGCCCAGTGTTTCACCCTGGGGAGCACCAGTGCTGTTTGTCAAGAAGAAAGATGGCACATTGAGGTTGTGCATCGATTATCGTGAGTTGAACAACGTCACGATAAAGAATAGATACCCATTGCCTAGGATCGATGATCTTTTCGATCAATTGAAGGATGCCACTACGTTTTCAAAGATCGATCTGCGATCGGGTTATCACCAGCTGAGGATTTCGGAGGAAGATGTTCCCAAGACAGCTTTCTGAACAAGGTATGAACATTATGAGTTCACCGTAATGCCTTTTGGACTCACTAATGCCCCAGCCGCGTTCATGGATCTCATGAATAGGACATTCAAGCCCTATTTGGATAGTTTTGTTGTCGTCTTTATCGACGATATACTTGTGTATTCGCGGAGTAATGAGGAACACGAGGAACATTTAAGAAAGGTATTACAAGTACTTCGAGAGAAGGAGTTGTATGCGAAGTTCTCGAAGTGTGAATTCTGGTTGGATAAGGTAGCATTTCTTGGTCATGTGATCTCGAGAGAAGGAGTCTCGGTAGATCCATCCAAGATTAGAGTAGTTTCTGATTGGCCGCAGCCAACGAATGTAACAGAAGTACGAAGTTTCTTAGGATTGGCCGGTTATTACCGACGGTTTGTGCAAGATTTTTCAAAAATAGCACAACCGATGACCAATCTAACTAAGAAAACCATGAAATTTCAATGGGACGAGAAGTGTGAACACGTGTTCTGAGAGGTAAAAAAGAGGCTGACTACGACACCGATATTGACGCTTCCTTCTGGAAGTGACGAATTTGAGATTTATAGCGACGCATCGAAGAAGGGATTAGGTTGCGTGCTCATGCAACATGGAAAAGTTGTAGCATATGCTTCACGGCAACTGAAGCAGTATGAACAGAATTATCCAACCCATGATTTGGAATTGGGAGCGGTAGTTTTCGCTCTAAAAATTTGGAGGCATTACCTTTACGGTGTGAGATGTAAGATCTACACCGACCACAAGAGTTTGAAGTACATATTCACTCAGAAGGAGTTGAATATGCGACAGAGGAGATGGTTGGAGCTTATAAAGGATTATGATTTGGAGATTGCATATCACGAGGGAAAGGCGAACAAAGTAGCCGACGCATTCAGTCGGAAGGCGAGTCATTCACTATGTGTCATGGTGATGACGAAAGAACTTTGCAACGAATTTCAGAAGCTTAACTTGGAAGTTGTGGAGCGTGGAAAAGTGGAAGTCCAACTAAATGCACTCACCTTGGAACCAACGATTTTTGATGAAATCCAAGAGAAACAATTGACTGATGAATGGTTAAACAAAGTCAGAAAGATGAAGGCGGAGGGGACAACTACTGAATTTGATGTCAATAGTGCTAATGTAGTGAAGTATAAGAGAAGATGGTGCGTTCCAAAGGAAGAAGGTCTTAAGAAGAAAATCTTGGAAGAAGCACATAATACGCCGTATTCAGTACATCCTGGTGGAGACAAGCTCTACAAAGATCTCAAACAGAATTTTTGGTGGCCAAGCATGAATAGAGAAGTTGCGGAATTTGTATCCAGATGTTTAACTTGTCAGAAAGTTAAGATTGAACATATGCGACCGGGAGGAAAATTACAACAGCTTGAGATTCCAAGTTGGAAGTGGGAATCAATATAAATGGATTTTGTCATGGGACTACCAATAACGAAGACCTCGAAGAATGCTATATGGGTGATAGTGGTCAGATTAACCAAGTCCGCTAGATTCATCGTTATGAAGGATACATGGAGTATGAAGTAGTTGGCAGACACCTATGTCCGAGAGATAGTCAGATTGCATGGAATTCTGAAGGACATTGTGTCTGACAGAGATGCAAGATTTATATCGAATTTCTGGGAAAACTACAACAAGCTTTTGGCACACTACTAAAGTTCAGCACGTCATTTCACCCAGCCACGGATGGCCAGACCGAAAGAACAATACAAACACTCGAAGACATGTTGAGAGCATGCACACTCAATTTTGGTGGAGCATGGGATGAAAGGTTACCAATGATTGAGTTCTCTTACAACAATAGTTATCATGCCAGCATTAGAATGGCTCCGTATGAGGCACTCTATGGGAGAAAGTGTAGAAGTCCACTATGTTGGAGTGATATCAGTGAGTCGATAACTATCGGACCAGAGATGATCGAGGGAATGAGTAAGCAAGTGAGACTTATTCAAACTCACATGAAAGCAGCACAAGATCGACAGAAGTCCTATGCAGACAGGCACAGAAGAATAGTGGAGTTTAGGGTTGGAGAGAAGGTTTTGCTAAAAGTTTCACCAACGAAAGGAGTGAAGAGGTTTGGGAGAAAAGGCCGGGAAGCTAAGCCCTCGGTATATTGGACCCTATGAGATACTGGAGCGAGTTGGTGAGGTAGCCTACAGACTAGCCTTACCCATTGAACTAGAGAAAGTCCATAATGTTTTCCATGTGTCACAACTTAGGAAGTATGTCCATGACCCGAGCCATGTTCTTCAACCCGAGTCAGTCCAACTTGAAAGTGACCTTTCTTTCGAAGAAAGACCCGTTAGGATCCTCGATTCTAAAACACGGGATACTCGAACCAAGCAAGTAAAGTTGGTGAAAGTCCTATGGACGAACCAACAAACGGAAGAAGCAACGTGGGAATCCGAGGACGATATGAGGACTCGTTACCCAGAGCATTTTCAATCAGGTATGTGACAGTTTCGGGACAAAACTGCTTAAGGGGGAGAGGATGTAGTACTAGCTCCGTAAGTTTGAGGAAGAACTTTGTTTTTAAGTGGGGGTAGATGTAATACTCGTAATTTTTCAAGAATTTTAGAGGAGGGAGTAACAACTTCTCCTTTAATAAAAGAGGAGTAACAAGTGAAAAGTTTTCACGGAAGAATAACCAAGAGAATTGAGTTTAATTTTTCTAAGGAGGGAGCGATCTTAACGTAAGCTTCCAGATGTTGAGGTACGCTTCGATGTCTACCTCTTTCTTAGCCCTAAGTTCTTGTATGCTTAGGTTAGATTAGTTTATTTTTACGCTTTTGTTTTAGCATGCTTAGTATTATGTTCTAGTGTAGTTTTAATGCTTTATAGTTATGTTTATTTATGCTTTAGTAGAAGTTATATGCATGCTTAAGTAGTTGTTTTAGTTATTGTTTTTAAGGTTTTTTTGATGACGTAAAATTATGATTAATTGTGTGCAAAGTAGTAGTGTTTCGTGTGGATGTATGGGCATTCAAGGAATGTTTTTAAGAGTGTTTTAGAGGGCTAATGTGATGATTTGAAGGGCGTTTTATGCCAATTATAGTTACTGTCCATATTTTTGTAATAGCTTAATTACGCTTTCGTTTATTTTCAAAATCAAAATAAAAACTCGTTTTTGGACTAAGGGCTGTGTACTTGTGTTTTAGACAATCGAATTTATGTACCAAATACCCATCAGAAGTCCAAAAGAAGCTTATTTATTATAAATATAATTCTGAAATTTTCAAAAATATATTGTTATGGATTGAAAATATCGTTTTCTAATTTTCGAAAATATACTATGTATTTATATTGTGATTTTTGCAACTTAAAATTTCGAAATATGCTATGTTGTTTTACTTATTTTCTAAAATTACATAATATATGTACATATGAATTTTCGAAATTATAATACCCCTTCTATTTTCGAAATTATCTTCTATGCATATGCTTTCAAAAAAAAAAGTTTTGACGCTCTTAGCAATTCTTCGGTTGTCATTGTTTAACGAATTATTTACGTCATGGAATTTGTTTATGGAATGGTAAATATTTGTACTCGCTTGATTTAAGAAGTATAAGTAGTGTTTGTGAATGAACGATGAATTATTGAGTTGTTGAATTCGGATTGGCAAGTTGCCTTATGGTTTGATTCTCATGGGGAATTATTAAAGTGCGGAATTTTGGTTTAATGGATTTATTTTGAGGTTATTGTTCTCACACAAATGATTTTCTAAACGAAATGAACCTAAACTTAAAGTGAAACAATTTTCAAAGGGGAAGTAGCCCGAACGGTGACGACCTATTGGGGTGATGAACGGTGTCTCATTGGGGAGTACCCAATGTGGGCCTATTGTCGTGGTGGACACACAATAGGTCGGACATGTATTGAATCGTCGTTGAATCTTTGTAACCGTTATAATCTGCTTTCGTCCTCCTCCTGAACTTCTGGTGGCGCACTTGCGGGAACGCATTAGTTCTGTGAGGGGTGTATACACTCGGGACACTCTGTCGACAAGCTGCAGGCCAGGCCGAAAAGTCCATGACGGGATGAAACAGGCCCTATCGCGTTCACTTTCCCAATTAAATAATCTTGAATAATAATTGCGCTAAAATTGTGAATTGGATAAATATTGGTTCAGCTAATGTTCTATGTCTCTTGTGTGTCAACTGTTTTTAAACTAAAACCGTTTTACGGGGTAGAGTCAATCATACTCAGTTTTCTGATTTTTGTATTATTTTTTGTTTGTTGTTTTTCCTTCGGGGTTTTGTGTAGGTGAGTAGTAAGGATGGCTTACTTGTTTGAGGCTGATGAGGAATCTCTGTTGGAATTAGCTAAACCTTTTGATCATAGGCTTTATGCTTTAGCCGAACAACTTGTAATAAGTTATTTTAACTTTTGATGTTTTGGATTTAAACTTTGTACGGCTTTGGTATTAGGAATAAGATCCATTTTGGAATTTTGAAAACATTATGATCCTGCTTTTACTTATTCGTATACCCATTTCTTATCAGAAGTGGGCGTACGAGTAACAACTCTAGAAATTCGGGCTAAGTTTTGGTAAAAATTAAGTTTTATAAAGAAAGGAAAAAGGGTCCGAATTTCCGGGGCTGTTACACTCCGCTGCCATCTACGAGGCAATGTCATTCTTGTATATTTTTTATTTTTTTTTGGTTTTTGATGAAAGTCTTCCTGTTTTTAGCATAAGGTTTTTAGCATCATTCAACCATGGATATTCAATTAAAGCTCTGAGATTTGTGTTTGATTAAAATGAAGTTTTGGGGTTTGTTGAAGCTATTTTACTTTTGTTTTTTTGGTGATTCATTTTGGTGCTTGATGTTTATTATTGGAAACAAAATGTTAATTATGTATTTAGATCGAAGAGCCATGTATATGGTTATTGCAGTTATTTTACTTTGCTTGTTTTTGGTGTTTGATGTTTATTATTGGAAACAAAATGTTAATTGTTTAGATCGAAGTTACGGAGTATTACACTATGCTTGTTTTTGGTGCTTAATTTTGGTGCTTGTTTTTGGTGCTTGATGTTTATTATTGGACACAGAAGTGATGATAATTATCTCAATAAGTATGATGAACGATTAATTATTGATGAAAAAATAACATCCTAATGTTAAGGGAAATGGGAGTACAAATTTCAAATCACAAAGGAGGTAATTACACTAAGCTGACCTTATTGACATTTACACCACAATATTATTCATTTATGGGGATTTCAATTAATCACCCTACATACGATCAATAATTTTATTTATGACATTTAGTGTTATTTTGGCATATTAATTTGTGTACTTTGTGTTGTTCATTTTATGGTACTTAATTTAATTTGTGCAGGTTAAAAGATCGTTCGTTCGTGTCACAATGTCAGCAGAATGTAGTATGCGTATGTTACATGATAATGATTTGGAGAATGTGGATATTGACCAAATTTGTAATGAATTACATGATGATGAACGCGTAGTGATCCAAAAAAGTACGGTCATTGTTGTAACACCACAATCACAACGTTCTCTAAGAAAACGTAAAAATGTTGAAGACAATGAAGAATCAACTGTTGAGCCACCGAAAGTAGGCATGTTGTTCGATTCATGGCTGGAGGTTGATAAATTTTACAAGAAATATGGAAAACAAGAAAGGTTTGGCGTCGCTAGAGTTAAATATATTATGTCCAGAGACGATAGTTATCGGCGGGCAATGACTTGGAGGTGTGAGTGTTGGGGAGATCCAGAAATGAGGTTGAAAAATAATTCTCAAAAAAGGTCACGCCACATGGATATAGGAGGTAGTGAAGTTTTTTATGAGGGAAGCAAAAAGAAGCGGAAATCCAAAAAAGTACGGTCATTGTTGTGATCCAAAAAAGTACGGTCATTGTTTGGGAAATAAGGGATGTGATATTAAATCATCAAAATCATACACCACAACCAAGTCAAGCAAAATTGGTCAAAGAGTATAGAATGCAAAGTTTTCACACTGGTGTGCGGAGAAGATTATTGGACAACACTGATGTCGGAATTTCTATCCCACAGTTATATGATACAATGGCAAGAGAAAGGGATGGAGTTAGAATATGCAATTAACTGAACGAGACATACAGCACGTGGTTGATAAAGAAAGACAGTTGAAAATGGAAGGCGGGGATGCAAATGCATTAGCTAGTTATTTTGAGAAGATGCAAAGACAAAATCTCAATTTTTTCCATGCACATAGGTTAGATGAGAATGGGTTTTTCAAGGATGTTGTTTGGGTGGATGCTCGTAGCCTGGGTGCTTATGAGGAATTCGGGGATGTAATTTGCTTTGATTCAACATATTTAAAAAATAAGTATCATTTACCATTTGCCAACTTTGTTGGAGTAAATCATCATGGCCAATCAATATTGCTTGGCTGTGCGTTAATATCCAAGGAAGATTGTGATACATTCACCTGGTTGTTTTCTCAATGGCTGCTTTGCATGAAAGGAAAGGCACCCCAGGCCATCATAACTGATCAGGCGGCAACCATGCGAGGACCTATCGCTGAGGTGATGCCTAATACGCGCCATAGATGGTGTATTTGGCACATTTTACAAAAGCTTCCAAAAAAATTAGGAAAGGACGAAAGGTAAACACTAATGAAACTCAATTTATTTTCAGTGGCATTCAAATGTTTTTCTTTACTAAGTTCATTTGTTGTCTTGTTATTTTCTGTTAATATTATCCTTGCTTTTGCATTATTCATCTTGTTTACTTAAGGATAAAAAATAATTTATAGGTATGAAAATATTAAAGAAGACTTGTTTAGGGCAATCTATGATTCATTCACCATTGGTGAATTCGAAACCACTTGGGACGAAGTAATTACCATGTACTCATTGTAGTCAAATGAATGGTTAGCTAATTTGTTTGAAGAGTGACATATGTGGGTTCCCACTTTCATGAAAGATATTTTTTGGGCTGGGATGAGAACAACCCAACGGGTCGAGAGTATTAATAGTTTTTTTGATAAATTTATTAAGCGACATACAAGGCTTTGTGAGTTTGGTGAAAAATATTGTGTCGTTGTCGAGAGGAGAGTATGCCAAGAACAAGATGCTGACGCCAGAGATGTTAAATGGATAAGAAACATCTCAACTGGATTTCAAATTGAAAAAGTCTTTAGGAGATTATACACTAATGCAAAGTTTCGTGTTGTTCAACGAGAATGTGAGAGGCTAATGTATTGTGTTGTTCGAGAAGAGAAATAGGTAGGGTCGACAAAATACTTGTTTTTGCTTGAAGATCGTGTTTGGGTCTTATTTAAGGGTTGTCAAGAGGAGGTGATAATGGATAAGAGACGGATGTATAGTGTCCATTTTGATAGTGAAACTAAGTATGTTGTGTGTGATTTAGAAAAATTGTGATGTAGTAGTAATGGACTATTAAATGCACCTGTTAAATGCCTTCATTTGTCATTATTCAACCCCTATTCAAACATATGAAAAACACAAGCCCAATTCTTTGAACTTTTAAATTAAAAATGCCTTAACTTCTCACTATTTGAGCCCAATTCCAACATATCAAGCCGATATTTAAGAATTGGAAATAACACATCTCAAAACTTGTCATTCAACATTTTAGTTGAACATGCCTTCATTATTTGAGCACAATAATTCTAATTCCAACATATAAAAAACACTAAACTATATATTAAAATTTGAAATACTTTATAAATATCCTAAAAACTTGTCAATGGATATTTAAATTAAACATTCCTTTATTATGTTAAAGAAAACAAACCCATAATATGTTTCACCTATAAAGTTTGATCATGTGTATATCTATATCTATACTTTAATACTTAAATATTTATAACAGTAACTTTAACATCCACATGTCATCTTCCTATCATCTTCTCTTCATTTGATTTTGCTTTATTAGAAAAAGGAAAAAAAAATTAATTGCTTTATTATTTCAATTTTTCTTGGTGTTCCTAATTTTCCATAAATGTTTCAATTTCTCACCATGCCATTATTTATATTTCATGTCTTTTGCCTTTCTATCATTTTTTTAAAAAAATTAATTTAATGATTCATGTTTTTCAATTTAATGATGTTTACAAGAGGAAAAATATATAAATACTACTTTATAAGAAAAAAGTATATGAATTTAGAACTAATTTTATTTCTATTGATTTTAATTTTATTTTGTGTTTTATTTTAGTTAATTTATGTGAATCTGTTCAAGGATTGGTGTTTACATATCCTAAATTTTTGTATTCAAGGATGCCACATCTTAACTATTGAAATAAAAAAAATTGAAATCAAATCTCAAAACTTATCATTGTATTTTTAAACCTCTTTAATTAACTGGTACATTTTTTTTTTCTTTATACCTCAAAAATTGTCATTGATTATAACAAATGCAACATGCCTACATTTGTCAATACTCAAGCCCAAATGTCATATATTTTAAATCAAACATGCCTTAATTCCTCATTCTCCAAGCACAATTCAAACTTATATAGAACACAAGCCCATATATTATTATTTATAACCCACCACACAAACATTGTCATTTACATTTTAAAAGTAACATTTTCCAAGCCCAATTCTGCAAACCAAAACCCAATTCTGCAAGCCCAAAAGTAACATAAAAAATTGTCATATATTCAAACCCAATTTTCATTTCTAAATCAAACATGCCTTAATATCTCATTTTGCAAGCCAAAACTTATATAGAACACAAGCCCTTATGTTACTATTTATAATATAACGCCCCAGATTTCTGAGTTATTTGATTTGATTTTATTGCTTGCTTTTGTATTTATTATGCATGGTCTAAATTTATTTGAACTATTTTTATTGCTTGAATGTGATTATTTTTATGAATAATTGTTTTATTATTTAATTTAATTTAATTTTATCTTTATTAATTAGAATTTTAATTTTAATTTTCTAATTAATTATTTTTGGGCCAAGAGCGAATTTAATCGTAATTAGTCATGCATGAGTGCAATTAGCCCAAGTGATCATCATAGCCCATTTAGGCTAGCCCATAACCGGCCCCCCTTATGATGTGGCTTGGTTTGCCACTTGCCTTGTGTTCACACCTTAACGAACTTCTATAAATAGAAGTGCTAGTAAGGCATTAGGCTCATTTGCTCATTTAGCCATCTCTTGCTTAGAATTAAAAACTCAAACACACTCCATTCTCTCCACATTCCACACGCCTATTTTGGCTTCCAATCTCCATCATTTGTTCATCAATCTTTCAACCCAAAAACTTAAAGATTAATCCTCCATTGATCTTTAGCTATCAAAACACAAATTAAACCTCATTAATTCCATTCAAGATCACTAGTTTGGGTTTCGTTCCGGGTTGCTTCGAGTGGGTATTGGTTCGTGTGGGTCGTGTGTGGTGTTCGTGGTTGGCCGTGCGTGGGAGCCGTATTCGAAGGGTTGCAGCCGTGAGTGTCGTGGTGGTTGTGCATGGAAGCACCGTGTGGTGGTGGTGGTGGTTCCTGTATTTGGGCCATGTATAACGAGTTCCGGGTAGCGAGTTTTTGAATTTTTTGCTATAACGTTTGATTAAGGTAACATGCTCTTTCATCCTAATTTGAATACCATGATTCATAGGGTAGATTTAATGACCAAATTAGACCGAAAGTTGATGAGTTTAACCCATTTTATGCGCGAATTTCTGGGCAGTTTTGGGAGTCATTTTCATGATGTATTTGCTTAGTTTTCATGCATATTATGATTGATTATGATAGGTTCATGTTTGGCTATGTTTATGTTCGATTTTCATGAAGTTTTGATGCTTAGAATTGATGCAAAGTTATGAATATGTGGCTGGAATTTTCGTGTAATATACACGTATTATAGCCTTGATTTTGATGATGGTTCTTGATTAATCTTGATGGGTTTTGTATGATTCCTGGATCTTGAATCGATGAATTTAGTTAAAGAATATGTTCATGATGTTTATTTAATGATTCTTGAAGTTTCTATATAATTCTTTGATGATTATTGAAGTTCTTTGATAAGATCATGTATTCTTTAAGTGTATTTTAATTAAAGTTTATTAAAGATAATTAAAGAAAGTTAAAGAAAGTATTAAGTTTGGCTAAAGAGGTTCCAAGATTATGACGTACATAGTTAGTCTCAAGTAAAGGTGTAAGATGCGAACTTGAGAATAACCAAGATGTAAAGAACGTAAAGATTAGCTTGAATTTGCATAGTAGACACCTAACCTTAGAGTAAGATTCTAAGACTTGGGTTAAGACGCGGCCACTATCCTAACCGCGGTATTGGGATAGTTAGTACTTACTATGTCGTCTTTATGATATGGATTCCGTAAGACGGGTTCATGGGTTTGGGAGTAAGATTCTCATTCCTGGCATAGTAGGAAAGTTCGATCACGTAAGATGTGTTCGTACGAGCATAGTCCAGTCTAAATGTGAATGATAGCGACAAAGATTATGTTAAGATTAAGTTAATTAAAGTTAAGTGAGTTTTTGATATTATTATTGTTGTTTTTACATTACATGTTTATTTGTATGAGTGCCTGATTTGTTTGTTTGATTTATTCTATGTTCATATGTATCCACGTTAGGGTGGGACTGTTATGTTACTCGCTACTGATGGTGGATTTATGTTTTCAGGTAACTCTGATGATGACGGTGTTGCTTAGCTTTGGGATTGGGCGAGCGTCGTTGACTGATTTCTTTTATAGTTATTTTTTGTTATTAGAATTCAGACCTTTAGTAGTTTTAGTATGTACGTTCTAACTCTAACTACAGATTTGGAGTTATTTCTTTACTATTTGGGTTTTAGTTATGTACAACTTGTGGTTTTGTACGTTTTGGGATTTATATAATTCGAGGTTTTGTTTTAGATTTTAAGTATGATTGTATGTTAGCTTGACAATTCAACTCGTCGGTCTCTTCCGCGCCGTTCTATACGAGTTGGGTCGTCACATATAACCCACACTTAAAACTTATCATTTACACTAAAAAAGTATCATTTTTCAAGCCCAATTGTCATTATTCAAACCCATTTATCATTTCTAGCCCATTTATCATTTTTATTTATTCATTGCATGATGCTAGATCTTTTCATTTTAATTTTTGATGGAGAGAGAGTGAAGTGGGTAGACCAGCCCAATTTCATAGAAAAAAAATGTTTTTTTTAAATACCTAATTAATTTTTAATGTAGATAGATTGAAGTGGGCACATGACCCACTTCAACGGAACCTGATTCCTGGTTTTGGGTACACTAATAAAAACCTATATGTACACTAAAACCAAAATCATTTTAAATAATGTCAGTTGTATAAAATTTAATACATCCTAACAAAAAAAATTTATCAAAGCGTCCAAAAAAAATGATTTTGATGACGTTTCTGGATGGATGATGGTCAGTTGAGCGGCTAATTTTGAGGATTTTCAGCTGCAACAACAAACATTCTTTAGCGACAATTGAAGCATCATACTAAGCAGCAAAAACTGCATAAAAAGTGACAAAAAAAAAACAAAAACATTTATATCATCAATTAATGCAGTATACCATATTGCAAACAAAAAACAGAGGCCCAAAAACCTTATTCTTGGTTTTTTTAATAAGCATTTTAACCAATTCCTTTCTTTAATTCCTCAAATAGCTTATTCAAATGAACATAAACACAAGGCAATACATTGCAATATGTTCCCTAGACACCCTACACAGACCACGTCTGAATGACATTGCAATATGTTCCCTTTCATACATTATTATAGCCATCAGGAAGTTTGTCATCACATACAAGTGTTGTTTGTGAGGCTACTACAATAGTCATATCATATGAATGATAATGGACTAGAGCAACTAAACACAAACAAAACTTTAACATGTGAAGTTGAGTCCCTTCATCATTTGGTTATCAGCACTAAAATACAAATTTGGGACTCATGACACACAACACACTCACATGTAAATAACTGTTCATTGGGATGGTTTTTTTTAGAGACAAAGGGAGTATAATCACTATAGGGACTTATTTGAGTGTAGGTAAGTTGGATGGGGACAGATGGGGACTCATCAGGAATTTTTATATGCATGACATCAAAACCAACCACCATCAAATACTCTCCATTAGAACCAGGTTGCAATCCATCATTACGGAATTAAGAACACCAAATAATTAGAAAAATTAATCACCCATATCACCATCAGAGAAACAAAGTTTAGTAAAAAACCATATAACAACAAAATATTGATTTATATAATCAAATGTAAACAGACTGCAATAGCTCCAAAAACGAAAAAAAATTAAAAGAATATTCATAAGAACATCAGAACAAATAAACACCATAACAAAATCAGAATAAAATCAGTGAAAAAACCATAAATAATCACGACAAATAAACATATATAATCAGACAAACCATAAAATAACATAAATAAATGCAATAATTTCAGCAATAAATTGATTAACCACAATTGAGTGAGAATATCCTTTTCTTCCTCAACCCTTTAATTAGTGTAGTACCCCAGATCAATTCAAGGTAATCACCATTCATCACAAGTAAATAGTCAAACGCACATATACATATAACTAATTTTGATGAGGGGCACATTATGATATATTCCATTTGTGATTAGCCTTGTGATTGCGCCCCATGTAGGGTCATCACCTCCCTAGACAGCCTATGCAGAGCACATCGGCATGAAGACTAGAATAGAGAACTTTTATACACCAAAATTTTATAATTTAAGGTAACAAAGGGAGCGTATTGACAATGGGAACTTATTTGAGTGTAGGTCAGTCGATGGGGACATATGTGACTCATCAGGATTTTAACCAGCAACACCAAAAAATTAAAACAAATTTTAATTTAACATTTTGACCATCAAAGAAACAGAAATAACCCTGAAACCTATATAACCAGAACCAAAAATTCAATTATATAACCAAATGTAAGACCGTATAGGGTTATTACCTCCCGGGAGAGCCTACGCAGAGCACGTCGGCATGAACATTGCAGTAGATAACTTTTAATAAGAGTACTTTTTTAGATAGGACCTCCACAGATAGAAAATGTTCGACAAAAACAATAGATATGACCTCCCAAGATAGAAATTGTTTGACAAAAACAACGATCATTACAAGGGAATCACCATTCATCGCATGTAATTAGTCACACATAGAGATACATAGATACATACATAGTACACATTTTGATTGCAATAAGGGTGTAATTTTTTAGATTTCACCTCCCTAGATTACAGAAAAATTTCGACAAACACCGTGATCAATACAAGGTAATCATTAATCATGTAATTAAATTAGTCCAGTACCAGTGATAAATACAACGGAATCACCAGTCTTAGCAATTATACAGACAGTCACACACACAGATACATATATACATACATACATACATACACACATAATACATCTTGAAAATGGACACATATATAAATAATTTTCAAGGTCAATTTGCAATTGCATTTGTGATTAGCCTCGTGATTGCGCCCCATCTAGGGTCATCACCTCCCTAGACAGCCTACGCAGAGCACGTCGGCATGAACATTGGAATAGAGAACTTTTAATAAGACTGTTCTTTTCTAGAGGGAATAATCATTTTTTATTTTGAGTCCATCATCACATGCAAACAATGTCGAAAGTTATCTCTAGCACATTGGTCCTTGAGATGAACAACTACGATATTGTGGTCTCTCTAAAGAGACTGTGAACTATCTCAATATTCATTGAGATCACAACTAAAATTAAGCAACTATAATAGGTACCAAATTGGCCAATGGAATGAACAAGTGTAGGGTTTAATTTCAGCAACCATTAACATTCAAACATAAAACCTAACGGTCATTCATATCTCCCAAATTGGTCATTGAAATCTATTTAATTTATGGACTTAATTTAGGGAATCATATTCAACCCTGAATTGCATTGAAGACAACAACAATTACCAAACAAAATTGAACGTTTGAACCAAAACAAACCACATTACCAACATCACTGTCATACCAAACCAAATTAATATCAAAATAACATATGCCCAATTATTTACCATAAAAAACCATTTAAACCATGATTTTTCAATGTAATTCCTCGCAAGCATTTATAAAAAAATTTAAACCAAAGTTATGCCAAAATGAATTATATGTCAACAACAGCACATGGCATATTTTTGCAAGATAATATATGTAATAATTAAATTTTAAAATCAACCACCAAAACATGCATGATTACAAAATCAGTCTACACCAACTGCAATTTAATAATTTAAATTCATTTTTTTAAGGAGAAAAAAAAGCTTTTAGCCAAACCTGAGGAACTCTAATGAGTTCCTATGCGAACCATCACAACTACAAGCCATCATAAATGCAAGCAGGGCTGGATCTACCTCCTCCAGAGTTGAGGTGTGAGGAGTGATTGGAAAGTTGGGGATGTCCTTCATGTCAATGTCATCCCTTGAACTTGTAACATTTAATTGTTCCTTATCGTTCCATCCCCTACTTGTTCCTCCTCAAAATGTACCCTTTTTTGTGAAATTCTAGGGCTCTGATGCCGACATTCACTCTCAGGTTCTTGAATCTTGAATGAGTTCTTGGTTGAAGTTCTTGAATCTTGATTGAGTTCTTGATTGAAGATCTTGAATCTTGGATGAGTTCTTGATAAGTTCTTTAAGTTCTTTATAAGTTCTTGGTTGAGTTTTTGAAGTTAAAGTAAGTTAGTTGTAATATAAAGAAAGATAAAGAAAGTTAAAGAAAAGGTTCTAAGTTTGATTGGTTTACATGTTATTTCTTGAGTCAAAGCGTAAGATGCAACTTAAGAATTAACCAAGAACGTAAACTTCGATTTAAAGTAAAGATTAGCTTGATTTCGCTACTAGACGCCTAAAACTTAGAGTAAGATTCTATGTTTTTGGGTTAAGACGTTGCCCCTATCTTATCCGCGGTATTGGGATAGTTGGTGGTCTTACTATGTTGTCTTCGGATATGGATTTCAAGTAAGATTGGTTTCATGGGGTTGGGAGTAAGATTCTCAATCCTGACGTAGTAGAAAGTTCGATCGCGTAAGATGCGTTCGTACGTGCATAGTCCGGTCTAGTATGTGAATGATTGCGCCAAAGTTAAGATTGGTTAATTAATCGAGTCAGCATGATTATCTGTTGTTCATTGTTGATGGTATTGGATGATGCTTCGTATGGATTGATGTATATTGGTTGTTGGATTTGGTTTTTTGGTTTGTTCTATGTTCTTGTGTGTCCCTGTTAGGGTAGGACAATTATGTTACTCCCCACTGACGGTGGATTGTTCTTGTTTTTCAGGTAACTCTAATGATGAGGTCCTTGCTTAGCTTTGGGTTGGGCGAGTGCCGTTATTACATAGACTTTATGTTGTTGTTTTACGATGTTTTCTAGTATTGAACTATAGTAGTAGTACTTGTATAGTTTTCTATAACTCTGACATATATTTGGAGTTTACATTTGATAGTAGTAGTTGTATGACATTTGGGATTAGATATGTACAATCTTGTGGGTGTTGTACTTTTGGTTTAGTAAATATATACTTTTGAGGTTTTGTTTTTATTTTTAAGTATTTAAGTTTGTTAGATCTGACTATTCGACTATCGGTTTCTTCCGCGCCGGTTTAAGCGAGTCGGGTCGCCACAATATCGGACTTATGATTTATATTGAAGAATAATTTGATTATGTGAATTATTGTGACACAATATTGAATTGCTACTATGGTGAAGAAGCCGTGCATGATGGTAAGTACGGGTAAGATTGATCTCGATCCCTAGTTTATAAGTGGGTTATTTTACTGAATTATGATTGCATGTTTTTACATATGAACTTGATGAATGAATTAATAATAATGTATGAAGTAATGTATGGGTAATTTTCGAATGAATGTATGCTAATATGTCGTGTTTATTGAGTCTAGAACTAGAGGGTTGAGTCAATACAGTTGGACTAGAATTGAATAAAAGTCAAGTCGTGTCAAAGAAAGTCTGTATATGAACTGGAAAAGTGAACTTGAAAAGATAATTAACCTATGAAGTGACCGCTCATCTAGTGGCCAAAGAGCCATGAACATGAGTATACTCGAAGCCACTGCCCCTTCTGCTGTTTTGGGGCAGTTCTGGATCCCAGTGCTCGGGAAGTAGATCCTTTGTGGTTGACCCGACATGAGACAAGGAAAGTTGGGGGAAGTAGATCCTTCGTGGTTGACCGCTTACGAGCATATGACTGTGTCATGGATTAGCACCTTGAAATGAACTAGAACTTGTTAAGTAATAATTAGAGTCTAGAGTCTAGAATAAGAAATGTCTAGCTTGGTTAGTCTCGTTGTGACTACTTGTGATTTACTTTCCGCTGCGTACTTGAATTTGTATAATGTAACTGTTATCTTATGTTGCTTGATTGTACTGTGGATTTATTCTATTTATTATATTCTTAATTGTGTTCTACTAATTAAGTAGAACAATCTAATTACTCACCACTGACTGTGGACCCCCCAAAATTCCCTTTTCAGGTACTGATGAAGAATAAGTGGGGAACGCATGGGCTGGGATTTGAGCGGAGAGATTAGTTTTATATATCTAAATTATAATGATTCAAGCCATGTAATAAAGACTTTATGGGCTTTCCGTAATTTTGGCTATTTTGGATTTCGGACATTTTAATTTGCTTTTAGATTTATTTCATTTTATTTGAATAAATAGAAGTAGTTTAGAGCTTCCGCTGTTAATATTAGAATTTGGAATTTAAACTTTAAATTAATATATGATTCGTATTGTTGTTTTCTCCGAAAACAACGCTGATAAAATATGGGTTGTTATAGTTGGTACCAGAGCTGAATTTTTAGGTTACTTCATCATAAGTAGCCCGTGAGATTGTGTGCTTTATTACCCAAGAATTGACCAAATTAGCTTTGCCACAGGAACCTAAGTGCTTGTTGACTCAGGTACAAGCCTTGGGGATAAGCAATTTTTATTTTTCTTGCGATTATTTGATTCTTAATTGTCTTTTATTTACTTAATATGAGTATTATCTTGATAGAATGGCAAGTCCGGGACGATCACTTAGTAGTCGCGATCGACGTCGCATGCTCGAAGGTGTGATCATCAGTTTAGCTCAGAGAGGGGCACAGTCGTCTGGTGGTCAGTCCACATTTGATCTGTTTTCCCGTCATCGGCCCCGACCTATGATGGCACAGCTGATCCTGTGGTGCTCGAAAGCTGGATTTGGGAAATGAGGAAATTGTTCGATGCGACCGATTGTCCGGATGAGGAGCGAGTCCGAATTGCTAGCTACTACCTGCGCTTGGAAGCAGATAATTGGTGGATGACAGTTTGTCCACAAGGAAGATCCATGAGAGGCATGTCATGGGAGGATTTCATCACCAAACTTCAAGAGCGTTTCTACCCCGATGAACTCAGGTGGCAGAAACAGGAGGAGTTCCTGATGCTCACACAGGGAACTATGTTTGTGCAGGCTTACATAAATAAGTTTGCAGCACTGTCCAGATTTGCGACTGCAGTGATACCTTCTGAATCAGAGAGACTAAAGAGGTACATCAAGAAGCTAGACCCTCGTATCAGGGTACATGTTATCAGTAGTGGAGCCACAACACTCCAGAACGCTTACGAGGTGGCCTTTGAAATTCATGCATCCTTGGCCGAGGAAGAAGCGACCAGGAAAATGGTCACTGTGAGTCAACCACTGTCATCAGCAAAGAAGCCCCGGTTCGAACCACCCCAAAGGCCGCAGCAACAGAGTAGTGCAGCAACCAAATTTCAGGAGAAACAAGTCTGCAAGGGTTGCCAGAAGGAGCTCCATCCAGGGAAGAAGTGCGATGGAACCGCAGTAGTATGCTATTCGTGTGGTCAAGCTGGGCATAAGTCTTGGGTATGTCCACAGGGTAAGTCCGCAATGACTGAAAACAAGGCACCGGTAAAGAATCGTATCTTTTGCATGACGGAAGAGGAAGCAAATGCCCAGCCCGATGTTGTTATGGGTACATTTCTTGTTTATAATTTGTCTGCTTTAGTACTGTTTGATACGGGTGCTACAGTATCTTTTGTTGCGAAATCTTTTGTGTGTAAGGCTAATTTGCCGGGAGGGTCTCCCGTAAAATCTGTTGTAACTCTTCCTTCGGGGGAGGACTTTGCATGTAATCGTGAATTCAGGGACGTTCCAATAGTCATAGCTGGTGAGCAGTTAACGGCCAACTTAAAGGAATTTCCGATGATCGAGTTTGATGTAATCTTGGGTATAGACTGGTTATCTAAATATCAAGCGGCGATCAGATGCCGAGACCAAGCAATGGTGTTGCGTGGACCTAAGGGAAAGCGTTTAACTTACTCCAACACAATGAGCAAGAAGGGATTAAAGTTCGTGTCGGCAACGAAGATGAGGAAACTGGAAGAGAAGCAGTGTATCTATGTCAAGTGAAGGACATTTCCGAAGAAGAGCAACTGGAAGCAATTCCGGTAGTCAAAGATTATGCAGATGTGTTTCCTGAGGAGTTACCGGGAATACCTCCAGAGAGAGAGGTAGAATTCAACATCGACCTGGTTCAGGGAACAACACCAATATTAAAGACCTGATATAGAATGGCGCCGGCGGAACTGAAGGAGTTGAAGACTCAACTGCAAGACCTGATTGACAAGGGTTTCATAAGGCCTAGTGTGTCACCATGGGGTGCTCCGGTATTGTTTGTTAAAAAGAAGGACGGAAGCATGAGGATGTGTATCGATTATCGAGAGCTCAACAAAGTGACAGTGAAGAACAAGTATCCTTTACCCAGAATTGATAACCTGTTTGACCAATTGAAGGGTGCAGGTGTTTTCTCTAAGATTGACCTCCGTTTCGGATATCATCAAATTCCGGTGAAGGCAGAGGACATTCCTAAGACAGCGTTCCGAACAAGATACGGGCACTATGAGTTCGAAGTAATACCATTTGGTCTAACCAACGCACCAGCGGTGTTTATGGATCAAATGAACCGTACTTTCCACCATCTACTTGATGTGTGCGTGGTGGTGTTTATAGATGATATCTTGATATATTCTAAAAATGTGCAGGATCACGAGAAACATTTACGTATGGTGATGGACGTGTTGCGAGCTCAGAAGTGGTTCGCTAAGCTGTCGAAATGTGAATTTTGGCTCCAAGAGGTGGCATTTTAAGACCATGTCATCAACAAGGACGGTATCAAAGTAGACCCGGCAAAGGTCAAGGCCATTGTGGAATGGAACATCCCGAAGAATGTGGCAGAAATCCGAAGTTTCCTCGGGTTAGCAGGTAATGGAATTATCTTAAGAATGATAAAATATTTTACCTAATCAGTCGAAACTTTGAAATGATGTTTGTTCTTGGCAAGTTACTGTTGGAGGTTCGTGAAGGACTTCTCAAAGGTCGCTCAGCCAATGAGAAAGTTATTGCAAAAAGAAAGCAAGTTCATCTGGTCCGAACAGTGTGAAAAGGCGTTCCAGACTCTGAAGCAAAGCTTAGTTGAAGCGCCGGTGTTATCCTTGCCAAATGAAGGGATAGGATATGAAGTTTACAGCGATGCATCAAAGAATGGACTAGGCTGTGTGTTGACGCAGGAAGGGAAAGTGATAGCATATGTCTCCCGACAGCTCAAGGTGCATGAGAAGAATTATCCTACTCACGACCTGGAGTTGGCAGCTATAGTGTTCGCCCTCAAAATTTGGCAGCATTATTTGTATGGAGCAAGTTGTAAAATGTTCACCAATCACAAAAGCCTTAAATATATCTTCACACAGAAAGAACTCAACATGAGGCAGCGAAGGTGGCTAGAGCTCATCAAGGATTATGACTTGTCATTGGATTATTGCGAGGGGAAAGCTAACCGTGTGGCAGATGCTTTAAGCCGCAAGGCGAGCACTCCCTCAATCGAGTAATGGTATTGCCTAAGGAAGTTCTTGCAGATCTTCAGACACTAGAGGTAGAAATTGTCACACCGGGACATACTCGGGTGTACCTTAATGCAATGAGTATGGAACCTGATCTTTATCAAGAAATTTGGGACAAGTAGAAGCAAGATCCTCAACACGAGAAAATCCGCGAAGCCAAACTACAAGGCCAAGCGGAGGACTTTAATATAGGGTCAGATGGGAGTTTGAAACTTCGAGGAAGGTATATTATATACTAGTCGGAATACTCTTATTTATCTCTAATTATGCTAAATCTAACCCTAAATCAACAGGTGGTGTGTGCCGAACGACAAGGTTCTACGAAACAAGATCATGCGGGAAGCACATAACACTCCTTATTCAGTGCACCCCGAGGGTGGCAAGTTGTATAAGGATTTGAAAGAAAATTTCTGGTGGCCCAGAATGAAGCGGGAAATTGCGGAGTTTGTAGCTCGATGCCTTATCTGCCAAAAGGTTAAGATTGAGCACCAGAGACCCGGAGGGTTACTTCAACCGTTGCCAATTCCAAAATGGAAGTTTGACTCCATCTCGATGGACTTTGTGGTCAGTTTGCCACCTACCACCAGTGGACTAAATGCTGTTTGGGTGATAGTGGATCGTTTGACCAAAGTATCAAGGTTTATTCCAATGAAGACCACTTGGACCATGGAGAAGATGGAAGAAGCGTATACTCAAGAGATAATTCGACTCCATGGCGTGCCAAAAGACATTGTTTCAGATCGAGACCCTCGGTTCTTATCACGATTCTGGAAATCTTTGCAGGAAGCTTTTGGCACTAAGTTAAATTTGAGCACGGCGTTCCATGCAGCTAGTAACCGATGGTCAGACAGAGCGGACTATCCAGACCCTTGAATATATGCTTAGAGCCTACGGATTATAATTTCAGCAATCCTGGATAAAGTCCCTGAGTTTAGTAGAATTCTCCTACAACAATAGCTACTATTCCAGTATTCAGATGGCACCATATGAAGCTTTATATGGGCGTAAGTGTCACAGTCGTACCTGTTGGAATGACATCAGTGATGCATTGGTCATAGGACCGGACCATATTACAGACACAGTGGAGCAAATCAAAGTAATTCGAGCAAAGCTGCAAGCGGCGCAGAGTAGGCAGAAATCTTATGCAGACCGACGAAGATAGCCGTTGGAGTTTTCAGGAGGGTGAAAAAGTATTGCTGAAAGTATCACCAATGAAGGGTATAACTTGTTTTGGACAAAAAGGGAAGCTCAGACCTAAGTATGTGGGTCCATATGAGATTTTGGAGAGAGTGGGCGAGGTGGCCTATCGGAAAGCCCTACCACTAGAGTTGTCGAAGGTGCATGATGTCTTTCATATTTCGCAGTTACGAAAGCATGTGAGTGATCCGTCGCATGTGATCCCGGTTGATTCAGCCGCTATCGCACCTAACCTATCCTTTGATGAGGTTCCGGTGCAGATTCTAGACCGGCAGGAGCAGATGTTGAGACGGAAGGTAGTACCGCTGGTCAAGGTTTTATGGAGAAGCCAGCAATATGAAGAGGCAACTTGGGGAACCAAGGCCTCCATGCGTGAGAGGTACCCGGAGCTGTTTCGCCAGGGTATGTGGTATTTCCTATCTTGTTCTTGCGTTCCTTCGTTGTTTGTTATTAAAATTTAATTCATATATACATTATGATTTGGCCAAAAAAAAGTCACGATTTAAGTCATATTTTTCTTCTAAGAATGTAAATCTTTCTAGCGAAACTATTGTTTTTCTTCTCCTATAAGCAAGTTATAAAAAACGATTATTGAAAAAATATGAATAAGTTGTTGTAAAAAAACAACACAATATATATGGTCATCTCTATTAATTTAATTGACAAAACGTAAGTAGTAGCGTGTGGTGCAGTGTTGGAGACTTCGGCCTTTTGTATCATCTATCATGTCTTGAAAATCACTGCACATTGTTTGCATACATATCATAATTGTTGATATGAAAAATTATATGATCATAATTCAACTCTTTAAACTAATTTTTTTATAAAGTAATTCCTATCATTGATTAGAGAAAGATACTAATCCATGTCAACATTAGAGCACACAATAAAAAAAATTCCTCACGACATAGAGTAAATAAAATGTATTTTATTACTCCATCTGTCTTTTATTACTTGCTACATTTTTTTTTATTTAGGTGTTTCAATTTAAATGTTATATTTCCTTTTTTTAATATGTGGGATTACCTAAATTCTATATATCATAAGTCATAACCTTATTTTTATCATTTACTCTTTTTATTCAACCTATTTTACCCATTGTCTATACTCTATAAACCTTTTTTTTTCTCTTGCTTATTTAACATAGAGGATTTGATTTGACAGAATGATTCAAAACAATATTCAAGAAAAAATTAAATTGCCTTATTGTCTACATGTAGACATGTAGGGAAATGATAAAGGCACAACTAAAATTGATATGAGCATAACTAAAATTGATATGAGTACAACTCATTGTGAGAGGACAACTTCATATGCTCCTCTCACAAAAGTTGTGCCCATATTAATTTTAGTTGTGCCAATATCTATTCCTAGACATGTAGTTAGAAAAAGATGATGCACCATAGTTACCTTCCCCGATACACATGTTTTTTTATTTATATATGTTCCCAATAGCTATAAGAAACCTTTTACGGAATACATTAAATACTTTGTACTGTAGTAATTAATTTTCAGTTATTATTTTTTTACCATATATATCAGTTGTAAATAAATTTGTAATTGGAATTTTTGGAACTCAGTTTAATTGAGAAAAATTTTGTTTTTGTTTATTCAGATCAAATAAGATCAAATCAGAAAAGTTAAGTTCAAATAAGATAATTTATCGACGATTCCACTTTTCAATAATATAGTAGATAAAAAAACTTTGTTAAGTAGAATATTGAAAAAAAAAACCAATAATTAGAGGGTAAATTTTTAAAAAGAAAACAAAAACTAAAAAAACATTTTGGAGGGATAATTTTAACTGAAGGAGTGACATGTGGTACATGATGATTTCATAGGTTTTTGTTTTAGTACCGAGTAATAGTTATTAGTAATAGTTAATAGTTCGTCATTTAATTGAAAAATGTTTGTTTTTGTTTTTTCACTTTTATTTCACTTTTCAATGAATTTTTTACACATATTAAATGAAAATTTAAACTTTTAATAAATTTGTTAATTCTTATGCATTGCCCTTAGGGCAATGAATTGCAAAACCCTAAATAAATAAGTCCAAAATAAAACTAATAAATGCGTAGCATTAATATTTTCAACAACTATTTAATAGGGTTATTTGCTTTTTGATAATAGGGTTATTTGCTTTAAGATAATAGGGTTATTTGCTTTTTATTAATACAGATAGTAATTTCTGATTTTCCAATAGCAAAGAAAGCTACAAAGTAACAAGCTAGTAATCACTTGGTATTCCAGACGCGGCAATCAGCTGCAACGTGTTTTTTTTTTTTAATTTTATGGGTGTTTCTCAAAAATACCCACGAGCTTTTTCAAATTATCAAATGTACCCAATTTTTTAGGGTTTATTATATCTACCCACTAACTAATAGGGGTTTTATCAATTGTATCATTGTTGTTAAATCAGGGTTAAGTATCAGTTAAGTATTTATATTAATATTTTTTTTTTAAAAAAAAAAAAGAAAAATACATGATATATCATTATATGTCACGTGTTATTTATACCTTCCATTTAACCCAAACACCACATTTTCTCATTCCCTTCAATTTTTTTATCCCTTCCATTTTTTCATCCCAAAGCCATAGCATCAACAGCAGGTCGACAACACCACATCTTCTCATGGCTAGCAGCAGCAGGTCGACAAGCAATTTTTCACCAAATTCTCCTTGCCAATGGGATTTTATAGCTCCAAAGTGCAATTGTAGTCCATCGAAGGATTCGAAGCTTCATGTTTCGAAATCCGTGAGGAACCCTAGAAAAGCCTATTGGAGGTGCGAAGAATGTACGTTTTTTTATTAGGTTGGACCTGGGAACATGGTTTGGGCAGGGGATGGTGAAGAATTCAACGGGAATCATATTGAAGAAGAATTCGTGGTGTTGAGACAGAAGATAGCAGAAATTGGGAATTCATTGAAGGAAATGATGAAATTTGGTCTTATTATGTTTGTTTTGTTAGTTGTTGCTGTAAAGGTTTAATGGGTTGTAAGGAATGGTGTGGTTTAGTTAGATTTGAATTAGGGTTTTTGGGAAATGAATGAATATTTTGATGTATGAATTAGTAGCAGAGTTGTTGTAATTGGTTTGATTCAGCAATAAAAGTTAGTTTTTTTTTTCAAATATGCAGTGTTTTTTTAATGTTATGCATCTAATAGAATTAAATAGAATTTTATGCAATTAAATGAAATTTTATGCAATTAAATGGAATTTTATGCAATTAAATGGAATTTTATGCACATCTAATGCATAATCTAATGGAATTTTATGCAATTAAATGGAGAATAAAACATCTAACAATTAATGAAATATGATATATGAAACAAAAGAAATTACCAAAGTCTAAAATATTTTCTGCATTAATAATTAGGGAGTTTTTACAAACCAAATCAATTACTGCAACTTCACTCCCAAAATACTACCCAAAAAAGCACCTGTCCATTGAGTATTTACAAACCAAAAATAACTTCACAAGGTGTGACAAATGCTACCAATTTACTCCTAATTTATGACCCAAAAAATACCATATTAAAATTTCTGATTTCTGTCCAAATTAACCCATGATAATTGTTTACAAAAAAAGCCAACAGTTAAACATTTCAAATGAACAATCTGATCACTCAAGCATGGTCAGTCTTTTCCTGATCTTGGCTGAAAGTGGGCTCATAGGCTGACTTGCAGTTGCTGCACTAGGTGAGTGTTGAGTCTGATGAGCTGCTGTTGTTGGTGCTGTAGTTGTGGATTGTTGAGTGTTATGAGCTGTGTAATAACCCGAAATTTAGGGCCAGAAAATTTCGCGGTTATTAATTTTATTTTAATATTCTAAGTCCAAAAGGCCCGAATATTTGGACTGTTTTATTTTATTTCATTATCTTATCTCGGAATTGGGCTGATGACCCGATTCCTTTGAACCTCTTGGCCGGCCCCTATGTATGGGCTAGGATTAATTTCTTCCCTAATTTATTATTGATTAAGTAAATTATATTTATTTAGTTAATAATGTATATTAATTATTTTTCCATTAGAATTTTAAACCTAGTCTAACCCCTAAACTAAGTCTTCCTAGTTTTTCTCCCACTTCCCTACTCCCTCTCCAAAACTCACGGCTACCCCCTCCCTTTTATTGTTTTTATTTATTTTCTTTTGTTCCTCATACTATAAATAGGAACAAGCCTTTAACATAAATTCTTTTACACATTTTCCATACTACAAAACTCAAAAGAAAACCCTAATTCTTCTTCCTTGTTGGCCGTGTGACTCCAAGCTCCAAAGGGGTGATTTTTCTTGTTTTCTTTCCTATGCTAAGGTAACTAGACTTTCTCCCTTAGATTAGGGTAGATTTCCATATAGTTAATTAGGATTAAAACTAGGAAAAATTAAAAGAATTAGTATCATGTTAGGATCAAAAGTTCGAACCACATGAAATTTATGTACATGTTATTTTCTTGATTTTATTATGAAATCTTTATGAATCTTTAATGTTTTAATTAATTCTATGCATGAAAATAATTATTTAATTATATATTTATGTTGAATAATTGCATGATAATTATTAAATCTTGATCTTGTAATTTTCGAGTGATATATATGAATTTTGATGATATTTTGATGATGTATTCTTGAATTAAATTGATGAATATGATTAGTTAATTGATTAATTAAGGTCTTGAATTAAAATTATTATTTTTAGTATCTTAATCCTAAGATGTCGAGTGACATAGGTGTAAAAAGGGATATAAAAATCTAATTTTTATGAATAATCTTGATTAATCTTGAATTAATATGTAATCTTGAATTTAATCTTTAATTATATCATGTTATTATGAATTCTTGAAAATTAATCTTGTTATTGTTGTTGGTTCAAGGAAGCCGTGTGGTTTATGTTGTAAAAAGGATTGATCTTGATCTTGTTTTGATTCATGTTTTATGATTTAATGTTCAAAGCATGATTTATTTGATTGTAATTAAGTTTATATGATTAATTATTGATAATTATATTTATTGAATTAATTGTGTAATTTTCGGTATTTCCACATGAAATTTTCGAGTGGAATAAAATGTGAAAGGTAGAATTTTTATCATGTTTTATGTAATTTTTGATGATAATTATTGATTATATGATTTATTGTTAATTTAAATAACTTATTTAATTGTTATATGATTAATTAATGAACTTATTTTAATTGTTATTTTGCTTTGAAAATGTCAAGTGGTCCAAAGTGAAGTGTATCAATTTTAGTTTAATTTTTGACTTATAATAATTTAGATTATAATTTTAAGAATTAATAAGATTAAAGAAAAAGAAGGAATTAAAGAAGATAAGTTATAATATGAAGGAATGTAACAATATAAATAAAAAGGAAAGTAATAAGATATGA
The DNA here is from genome assembly GCA_951394345.1 of Salicornia ramosissima. NCBI lineage: Eukaryota > Viridiplantae > Streptophyta > Magnoliopsida > Caryophyllales > Amaranthaceae > Salicornia > Salicornia ramosissima. The sequence goes on from OX596237.1 coordinate 33,865,750, forward strand.
TATGAACTAGTGGTCTCAAGATGGCCTTTAGAAAATGATGTGAACTAGTGGTCTCAGGATGGCCTTTAGAAAATGATGTGAACTAGTGGTCTCAAGATGGCCTTTAGATATTGTTGGTTAATTAGTGGTCTCACGATGGCCTTTAGAAAAGACAAGATACGTAAGGACGCTCGTTTGATGATACACGAGTCATCAGGTCGGGTTAAGTCGAAGCCACTGCCCTACTGCGGTCTCTGGGCAGTTCTGGATCTTAAGATATGTAGTCGTCTAACTAGTAGTACACGAGCTGCTATTTAGGGGTTATGGCCATAGCTTAGGCTTAGTTCTTGCAAAGGAGGGCTACGGGTTGAATACGCGAGTTCACCCCGGCATGTTTTAGGAAAGTTGTGGTGCACACGGGATCCACAACGAGCATTATGACCGGTCCGATAAGAAGGTTAAAAGAGGGTTTAAGGGTAAAATATGATAAATTAATAGTTCACGGGAAGGGTTATGTGTATATGTGTATTTTCATGTATATATATGTATTGTTTTGGTAATATTAAGTCTTCCACTACATACGTCTGGTAAGTCTGTATTTTATTAGTGTATTTCTGAGTATATGTGTGATGTACGTATTTGTATTTGTATGTTGTACGTATTTGTATTCGTACGTTGTACGTATTTGTATCTGTATTGTATATGTATTTTGTATGTATTTCTAACCGTATTCTGCAGGTATTGTATACGTATTTTATACGTACTTCTGTACGTACTTTGTACGTATTTCGCATGTATTTTTCTACGTATTTTCTACGTATTTTTGTACGTATTTCATATGTATTTTTGGTATGTTTTCCTCGTTTGGTTCTATGCTATTATATGGTTAGCGGTCCCTCATTTAAGCGGGACAACCTAGTTACTCGCCACTGACGGCGGACCCCCCCCCATTTCAGGTGATGATGCAGACGCTTAAGTGGGCTCGTTTGGATCGGGTTGTGAGTGTGATGAGATTAGCTTAGTGAACCCGGAGTCTATTTATGTTTTCTATTCTGTTATCGAGTATCTATCCCAGCCTGTTGGGGTTAAACAGTATTTGATTATGTATTTTGGAGTTTGATTATGGTTTGGGATATTATTTATTTATTTAGTTAAATAAAGGATTATTTAGACTTTAAATATGATATTATTGCTACGTTCTTATGTTTGGTAATGATCCATTTGTCGATTCCCTTCATAAATCGACAGTCCAAAAAGTCGGGTCGTTACAGCTGCTGCTGTTGGTGCTGCAGACCTGGATTGTTGAGGTTGATGTCCTATTGTTGTTGTTGCTTACTGACTTTGAACAGTTGGTGGGGATTGGGAGATCATGCTTTCAATTATACTATCATCAAACCCATTCAAGTCATCAAATTCATCAAGTGTTGTAGGCTGCTTGGACTTGGACTTCCTGCCTCTTTTCTTCCCTTGTTTTGAGGTTTCACCCACTTCATTCGCACTTGGTGTAGCTGTGCTTGTTGTGTCCCCTGTAGCAGTTGTCTCAAAAGGATCTACCCACTCATTAGCAGTACCATCAATCATTGCATCAATTAGGCTACCGTCATACTGACCATACACATTCTTTTGCTTCTTATATCCCTTTGTTGTATTAGGAGCTTTGAATTTCCCTTGTTGCTCAGCTAACTCCTTGTCAGTGTTGCCCCCTTTGCATTTTTTGGCATTATGGCCAAATCCCTTACATTTACTACAAGACAATGTTATGCTTCTTTTGCCCTTCCTTTGCTCATGTTCTTCCCTCTTTCTGTTCCTTGATGGCCTACCTACACTTCTTTTCATAGTTGGTGGGATTAGAATAGGCAAATCAGCATTGACGGGCCATTGTTCTTGGTCAGGCACTGGTGAAATATTCTCATTGTAGCACTGCTTGTATCGTTCAACTTTAAACCACTCGCTCACATACTCTGTTGGATCCCTGCCCTCACTCAAAAGAGCTTTTATACCATGCTTACAAGGGATTCCACTTATTTGCCATTTACCACATGCACATGTTCTTGCATGTATGGACACAGGTAGTCTAGACCTACCATCATAAACTTCATACAGACCTCTACCAGAAGAGTATGCTTGACAATACCTTGAATCCTTAGTAAGCACTTTAATCATTTGAACAATATTGGGACAAATACCTTCATCAGGCCATTGTTGTGCAATTTGCTGCCTTGTAGCATGCCTGACCATGGTTGTTCTCCTCACACTTGTTGGCAAATAAAATTACAATTTCAATAACTTAAATCAAAAGAACATAACATTATTAGTATGAAAAATTTTTAATAGTAGTACTACCTTCAAGAAGAGTTAGGATAGGGTATGTCCTCTCAACACCAATTGTACTATTGAAGGTCTCTACAAAGTTATTTGTGTTTTCATCATTGCTAAGTGTTGGGTCAAACTTCCACCTAGTCCATCTCTCTAAAGGGCCAACATCTTTAAACCACTTCACAACCCCTAGCCCTCCATAAAGTTGCACTTGTTGCAAAGCTTTCCTAAAAGTGAAAGCTGAGTATGCATTTGTTACCCCCAAAATAACTTATGCATCAGTAAACCAGGGTAGTCAGCTTTGAAATTTGAGCACAAATGCCTAGAACAATATCTTCTATCAATTTTTGGCCACACTTCATCAAGTGATGGATCTATTCCCTACAAGAAAAAAAAAATTATATTAGCTTACTGTCAAAATAAACATGAAAGTAGAAATTGGTGTAGGAATAACCTTTTGTCTATCTGACATAATGCACCACCATTCATGTCTCCCTGTACTTGTTAAAATCTTCTTGAGCTGATCAAAGAACCATTTCCAACTCTTCTTATTCTCAGAATCAACTACTGCAACAGCCACTGGGAAGATCTCATTATTTCCATCTAATGACACAGCTGATAAAAGAATAGCCCCATAATTGCCTTTCAAATGAGTCCCATCTACTCCTACTACTCCTTTACAACCACTAATAACTCCTCTAAATTGAGCAGCAAAACTCACAAAAATACTTATAAATTGCAATGCTTTTTTGGGCTGATGAAGTGTCCTCCAAGTGCAAAAGGCCACTGAACCAGGATTGTTCCCTTTAAGTAGCTCACAGTACTCAGGTAAATGGGTATATGACTCATCGTGACCTCCTTGTATCAACTTCATAGCCTCATTCTTTGCTCTGTACATACTGGATTGAGGCATCTCCAACCCATATCTTTCCCATAGAAGAGCCAACAATGCTTTGGCAATGATATCAGGGTTGGCTTTCACATCCTCAACCAAGTTTTTTTCCAACCCATTCAGCTGAGCACATAGGATTCTTCACAAGATTCAAGTCAGACAAATGTTTCTTACCCATATTCTTAATTGCCCAAGTGTATCCATCAGGCAGCATAGAAGCATGGACACTCCAATCACACCTCTGATCAGCACATACTCCAGTAAATCTTGAGTTGTCAACCCTCTCTACCATCACAGCAAATCCTTCTTGGATGCAACAATCCCTTAATGTATCTCTGAAATGGTCTCTGTCAACAAATAGCAGCCACTTTTTCAAATTAATCCTACCAATCTCAGCATCAGCATATACCTCACCATTCTTATAAATCTGCCCTAAGTATCCCACATACCCACTATCTTCATATGAAGGCTCATTTCTCATTAAAGGGTCACATGCACCATCAACATAATTATGATTTAGTAACTCAGCAATGTCACCCTCATCAAAGTCATCAACTACCATATCCTCTTATTCAACATCACTAACTTCAGGTTCGTAATCCTCATTGTCAGAACTATTATCTGATACATCAAAATCCTCCAAAGTAGTTCCTCCCCTTCTCCTCAGTGAGTGACCATGAGTGATTTCATTTTGTTGCTGCACTGGTCTTACTTTTGGCACCCACAACTTCTTCTTCATAGCTGTGGTTCCACACATCTTCTTTCCATGAGGAAATGCATGTTTAGCAGGGTTTATTTGTGAAGTGGAATTGGTATTTTGATCTGGTTCTATGTTAAGATCACAGGTTGTTTTGGGAGATGAGTTAGGATTAGAACTTGGTTTGGCTGGCTGAGTAATGGAAGAAGGTGATTTGGCCTTACTTTGTGGGGGGGGGGAATTCACCACAAAGTTTCATTCAAAATGGCTTGCTTGATCTTTATTTAATTTGATTACATCTCTATTCCTTGTACTCCTCCTAGGGCTAACCATAGGTTCTTTGTCTTTCTTTGGTCTCCTAATAGGTAGCTTATCCAACTTCTTACGATTGTTATTAGACTTCACTTTTTGTGCCAAACTCCATATGAAATTAGGTTCAGGCAGAGAACCAACATTCAGCTTAATGTTCTTTGTCTTAGAAACCTCAAACATTTTCATGAGTGATGATGCATCATCAGTCAACTCAACAATAACTCCCCTAAAATCATACTAAAGAACAAGGTTTGGTGGAAGTTCACATCCATTTTTCTCAAACTCATCACACATATCATTCAACACATCAATGAGCAGGCATGTGTCACTATCATCAATGACAACATCCACAACATTACCCAAGTAGTTCAATTTCAAAAGGAATGCATACATTCTGCAATTGTGAAAATATAACACACAACATCAACAACAACAAACAAAAAACTAAGAACAATAACAACATTTAAAACCCTAAAAAATTACAATGCACAGCAACAAAAAAAGGGAAAAATCAAACAATTGCTTATCAATATCGAAAACCCTAAATTATATCACGCTATTTCGATTAAATCAAGCAGTAAACAAGACAAATGCTTAAATATCATACCTCAAAAAATATAGGGAATTCCCCCTGAATTTTGAGTTTCAATGCCACCAAACCGTGTAATTTATAGCTCCAAATTTCGTGAACTGATGAAGAAATTTTTTTGGGTGAAATGAAGAACGATGGAATGAGAGATGGAATGAGAGAGAACAGGGATGGAGTGAAAGAAACTGAGGAATGAAGTGATGAACGTTAGAAAGTAGGAGTGAGTAATGAATGGGTTTTCTGAGAATAAAAAATCATTTTTCAAATTATTTTTGGGTTTTTTTTTTGGTTTTTTTAATTCATAAATAAAAATCTATTAACCCTCCTAACACTGTCAACATACTTCATTAAGTATGGTTAATGCTAATAAAATCCCTATTAGTTAGTGGGTAGATATAATAAACCCTAAAAAAATTGGGTACATTTGATAATTTGAAAAAGCTCGTAGGTATTTTTGATAATTTAATTCATATATACATTATGATATGGCCAAAAAAATGTCATGATTTAAGTCATATTTTTCTTCTAAGAATGTAAATCTTTCTAGCAAAACTATTGTTTTTCTTCTCCTATAAGAAAGTTATAAAAAACGATTATTGAAAAAATATGAATAAGTTGTTGTAAAAAAACAACACAATATATATGGCCAATTCTATAAATTTAATTGACAAAACGTAAGTAGTAGCGTGTGGTGCAGTGTTGGAGACTTCGGCCTTTTGTATCATCTATTATGTCTTGAACCTCACTGCACGTTGTTTACATATATATCATAATTGTTGATATGAAAAATTATATGATCATAATTCAACTCTTTAAACTAATTTTTTTATAAAGTAATTCCTATCATTGATTAGAGAAAGATACTAATCCATGTCAAGATTAGAGCACACAATAAAAAAAATTCCTCACGACATAAAGTAAATAAAATATATTTTATTACTCCATCTGTCTTTTATTACTTGTTACATTTTTTTATTTAGGTGTTTCAATTTAAATGTTATATTCCCTTTGTTTTAATACGTGGGATTACCTAAATTCTATATATCATAAGTCATAACCTTATTTTTATCATTTACTCTTTTTATTCAACCTATTTTACCCATTGTCTATACTCTATAAACCTTTTTTTTTCTCTTGCTTATTTAACATAGAGGATTTGATTTGACAGAATTATTCAAAACAATATTCAAGAAAAAATTAAATTGCCTTATTGTCTACATGTAGACATGTAGGGAAATGATAAAGGCACAACTAAAATTGATATGAGCATAACTAAAATTGATATGAGCACAACTCATTGTGAGAGGACATCTTCATATGCTCCTCTCACAAAAGTTGTGCCTATATCACTTTTAGTTGTGCCAATATCAATTCCTAGACATGTAGTTAGAAAAAAGATGATCCACCATAGTTACCTTCCCCGATACACATGTTTTTTTTATTTATATATGTTCCCAATAGCTATAAGAAACCTTTTACGGATTACATTAAATACTTTGTACTCTAGTAATTAATCGTCAGTTATTGTTTATTTACCATGTATATCAGTTGTAAGTAAATTTGTAACTGGAATTTTTGGTATTCAGTTTAATTGAGAAAAATTTTGTTTTTGTTTATTCAGATCAAATAAGATCAAATCAGAAAAGTTAAGTTCAAAAAAGATAATTTATCGACGATTCCACTTTTCAATAATATAGTAGATAAAAGAACTTTGTTAAGTAGAATATTGAAAAAAAAACCAATAATTAGAGGGTAAATTTTTAAAAAGAAAACAATAACTCAAAAAGCATTTTGGAGGGATAATTTTAACTGAAGGAGTGACATGTGGTACATGATGATTTCATAGGTTTTTGTTTTAGCACCGAGAAATAGTTATTAGTAATAGTTAGTAGTTCGTCATTTAATTGAAAAATGTTTGTTTTTGTTTTTTTACTAAATAGCCAACAATCGTTACTATTCAATTTAAGTTAACGGTCAATGGCCATGGTCTATTATTATTATAAATTGTAGTTCATTATTATTTATAAACTTTTTTATTGAAAAGGTCTGTTGATAACTTAGTAGATTTAAAAGGTATTTATAAAGACAGTCAAGGGCAATGCATAAGATAGTAAATTCCAACTTTTCACTTTTATTTCACTTTTCAATGAATTTTTTACACATATTAAATGTAAATTTCAACTTTTAATGCATTTCTTAATTCTTATGCATTGGCCTTAGGGCAATGAATTGCAAAACCCGGAAGGGACTACACATGTGACGACCCGACTCGCTTAAATCGGCGCGGAAGAAACCGACGAGTCGAATAGTCAGAACTAACAAACTAAAATACTTAAAATTAAAACAAAACCTCGAAATGATTATATTTACTAAACCAAAAGTACAATTACCCACAATATTGTACACAACTAATCCCAAAAGTCATACTACTACTACTAACATACGTAACTCCAAATACATGTCAGAGTTGTAGTAAAGTATATGAGTACTACTACTAGAGTATATAACTAGAAAACATCGAAACATAACAATATAAAATCTAGGCAATAACAGCACTCGCCCAACCCAATGCTAAGCAAGGACCTCATCATCAGAATTACCTGAAAAACAACAACAGTCCACCATCAGTGGCGAGTAACATAACTGTCTCACCCTAACGGGAATACACATGAGCATAGCATAAATCAAATAACCCAAAACATAATATCAAATCATACGAACAATAGCAAATAATCATACTTGACTCGACAACTTAACCAATCATAACTTTGGCGCAATCATTCGCATACTAGACCGAACTATGCACGTACGAACGCATCTTACGCATTCAAACTTTCTACTATGTCAGGATTGAGAATCTTACTCCCAAATCCCGTTAAACCAATCTTACTGGAAATCCACATCCAAAGACAACATAGTAAGACCACCAACTATCACAATACCGCGGATAGGATAGGGTCAACGTCTTAACTCAAAAACATAGAATCTTACTCTACGATTTAGGCGTCTAATAGCGAAATCAAGCTAATCTTTAAATCTTTAATCCTTTAATCCGAAGTTTACATTCTTAGTTACTTCTTAAGTTGCATCTTACGCCTTGACTCAAGAAATAACATGTAAACCAAACAACTTACAACATCTTATAACTTTCTTTAACCTTTTCTTTAACTTTAAAGACTCAATCAAGAACTCATAAAGAACCTTAAAGAACTCATCAAGAACTCAAAGAACTCATCAAGAACTCATCCAAGATTCAAGATCTTCAATCAAGAACTCAATCAAGAATCAAGAACTCATCCATACATACACAAATTACGCGCATACTTTAATCAATGCAACACATGAAATCATCAACTTTCGAGTATCCAAAATTCACCAAACTTGAACATGATAAACATAAACTTAATACTAACATAATCAATCATAGAATCATCATTTTAAAACTTAAAATCATCATGAAACCACTTAAAAATCAGATTTACATTTCATACACATAAACATGTCAAAACTTCAACATAAACTAATCTTATGCATTTAATCTATACTATGGATCATAGTATACCAATCAAGTTGAGAAAGCATGTTACCTTATTGAAGATTAACAAGGCAACCACTCAAGAACTTGTTGCCCGGAAAACTAAACCACACAGCCCCAAGCAACACGGACCACCACGCACGGCACGGTCTTGCACGAACACCACCACGAGCAACACGGCTGCCTAGCACGAACCACACGAGCACCACCGTCCCTTGCACGGCCCACACGACCCTTGCACGGCACCACCACGGTCACCACTCGAACACCCACACGAACACGACACAAAACCAAACCCGAACTATAGATCTTGAATGCAAAATACGAGGTTTAGTTTGTGTTTTGATACTTAAAGATCAATGGAAGTTGAATCTTTAAGTTTGTGGTTTGAGAAGATGATGAACAATTTGATTGAATTGAAGTGCCAAAAATGGCGTGTGGAGGTGAGAGAAATTGAGAGATGTTTGGCTAATGAATTGATGAGCAAGTGTGTTAAGATGGCAAATGAGCAAAAGGATCCTCAAGCCTTGCTAACCCTTCTATTTATAGAAGTGGTTTAAGGTGTGAATGCATGGCAAGTGGCAAATCGAGCCACTTAATCAAAGGGGGCCGGTTCTCTTGAGGCAAAATGGGCCAAAGTTGGGCTCTCGTGATCAATTAGGCTGATTTACAAAAATTGCATGATTAATCATGCTTAATTCGTTTTGGCCCAAAATATTAAATAATTAATTAGAAAAATTAAATAATAAAATTCTAATTAATTAAATAATAATAAAATAAATAATATTTAATCAAAATAAAATAATTCGAATTTAATCGAAATTATTCACATAAAATAAAATAAATAATTCAAAAATAAATTTGAGCCATACATAAAATCACATAAACATACAGAAATACCTATAAAATCAGGGTTGTTACAACACATACACTAGGTGTATGTGGACCCAACATACACTGCTGAGGTGGACCAATTAAAATGCCTCATGAAATTAGAAATAGGTGGGAAAGTAGAGAGGTTTGGGGGGGAAATTTTTTAGGACAAGGCCCTTTTTGGGGGGAAAATTCCCTCCTAATTTACTCTTTATGTTTTCCCTCTTTTTTTCATCCAATTTTTTAAGACACCTAAGTAGTAAACTAAAGCACACCATAGCAGCAACCACATCCCCACCGCCTCCCTGAGCTCTGCTGTAATCTCCGGCCAGCGACATTTTTTCCTGCCAAAAAAAAAATTTCCGGCGAAAAAAAAAACTTATTTTTCAGTGAAAAAAATACCCATATTTTCTAGCAACTTCTTCATTAGCTACGTTCAGAATTTCGATGAGTTTTCAGGCGAAAAACAACCTGATTTGAAGGTATGTATCACAAATTCTTAATTCACAATGAATCTAATTAATTCTAAGTTTTTTCTAAAATAAATGCTTTCCTTTGTACGGTTGCTTTTGTAAATTAATTTATTTTTATAGATTATCAAATATTTTGATTGAATTTGAAGTTTATAGTTGCTTTGATAATGTATTGTATGACATCGACTTGTAAGTTAAACAAAGTATTATTTTATAAATGAAATTATACTTGGCATATATGCTCTGATCCGGTTCAGTTAGCTATTTTAAAAAATTAGGATCATTTTAGAATATATAGAATTATACGTGGATGTACACTATGTTGCATCACTTCTAATAATATAGGATTAGATAATCTTAGATGAAGTTGAAAATGAACTTGAAATAAACTAACTACGAGAATATGTTCAATTCACTATGTTATAACGGATGCGATTGAATGCAAATAATAAACAAAAACAACACACAGAATTACGTGGTTCGCCGACGGTGTGTCGACTACGTCCACAGGCAGAGGAGAGACAGTATTATTGCTTTCAGGAATATTCAGAGTACAAAAGTACGGCTAGGTTACAAAGTAAGGAGTATATATAGGACTCCTAAAACAGAAACGGAAGAGCCCAAAAAATAGGCCCAAACCAGAAAACCGTAGCCCAAACTAACAAATCTCCACCTTGACTTGAATCCTCTCATCAGCAATAACTAAATACAAACGTCACTTCACCATAAGTACCAGATATAACTCCTCTGCCTCAGATTTTGCCCCTAAGGGCAATCAACAGCTTCTCACATTAAGCAAGTCCAAGCAGTGTTGGAACTTGCTATGTGGAACAGGCTTGGTGAACATATCAGCAGGGTTATCAGCAGTGCCCACTTTCTTCACCTTAACTCTTTTCTCACTTCTAAGAAAATGATATCTCACATCAATGTGTTTAGTTCTCTCATGATGAACTTGATCCTTAGCCAAGCATATCGCACTAAGACTGTCACAATACACAATAGCTTGATCCTGATGTAGACCAAGATCACTGACCAGCCCTTTCAACCATATTCCCTCTTTTGCAGCTTCTGTCAATGCCATATACTCTGCTTCCGTCGTAGACAAAGTCACTGTAGGTTGCAAAGTAGCCTTCCAACTAACAACAGAACCACCAAGAGTGAACACATAACCTGTCATAGATCTTCTACTGTCGACATCTCCAGCATAATCAGAATCGGAATAACCAGCAACTAAACACTGTGTATCACCTCCATAAATGAGACCAACATCAGAAGTACCTCTAAGGTACCGAAAAATCCTCTTCACAGCTTGCCAATGTTCTTTTCCAGATTGTGACATGAACCTACTAACAACACTAACAGCATGTGTAAGATCAGGTCTAGTGCAGACCATAGCATACATCAAGCTTCCTACTGCACTAGCATAGGGAACTTGAGACATGTACTCTTTTTCTTCAGCAGATTTAGGTGCAAAAGCAACAGACAGATGTACATTAGAAGCACATGGAGTATCTAAGGGTTTAGCATTAGACATACCGAACCTGGACAATATCTTCTGAATGTATCCCTTTTGTGACACAAAAAGCTTCTTATTGCTCCAGTCTCTATAGATCTCCATCCCCAAGATTTTCTTCGCCGCACCCAAATCCTTCATCTCAAACTCAGCACTCAAGAGACCCTTCAGCTTCTGAATATCTGACTTGTTCTTTGCAGCTATCAACATATCATCAACATACAGGACCAGATAGATGTAAGAACCATCAAGCAGCTTGTTGTGATACACACAACAATCATACGGACTCCTGTCATAGCCGATCTCTATCATGAAGCTGTCAAACCTCTTGTACCACTGCCTAGGGGACTGCTTTAGTCCATACAAGGACTTCTTCAACTTGCACACATAGACTTCTTTTCCAGGAACTTGGAACCCATCTGGCTGAGTCATGTAGATTTCCTCCTCCAACTCCCCATGTAGGAAAGCTGTCTTCACGTCAAGTTGTTCGAGCTCAAGGTTCTGATGTGCAACCATAGCTAGTAGCACCCTGATGGAAGTGTGTCTAACCACCGGCGAGAATATCTCATTATAGTCAACCCCTTCTCTCTGATGGAACCCTTTAGCAACAACTCGAGCTTTATATTTAATGCCCTCAGCTTCTGTCATTCCTTCCTTCTTCTTGAAAACCCACTTGCAAGTGATAACCTTTCTCCCTGAAGGCCGTTGTACAAGATCCCAAGTCTTATTTTTCTGAAGTGACTCCATCTCGTCTCCCATTGCAACAAGCCATTGGGCAGACTCAGTGCATGCAACTGCTTCTTTGTAGGTGGATGGCTCGTAGGGATCCACCTCCTCAGCAACCTGAAGTGCATAAGCTATCATATCTTCATACCCATATCTCTCTGGAGGCTTCCCAAAATTCGACCTTTTAGGCCGATCACGAGCCATGCTAGACTGAACTGATGGTGATGTCGAAGGTTCTGGCTGGACAGTTTCTACAGGTGAGTGTTGAACTTCTTCATCATGTTGTTGTTCATCACTCTCATTAAGAGTGACTTGCTGCTCCACCTGGCTCTCAACACTACCACCTTCTGACACAACAGTAGACTTCACAGTAGGATTAAATATAGAGTTTTCATTAAATACAACATTTCTACTAAGTATAAATCTGTTCTCAGAAGGAGACCAGATTCTATACCCTTTAACCCCTTCTCCATAGCCCATAAATATACCCAATTTAGCCCTCGGTTCTAATTTACCCTCACTTACATGATAATAAACCGTACAACCAAAAGCTCTCAAATTAGAATAATCTGCAGGCTTACCAGACCACACCTCGTAAGGTGTTTTAAGAAGAATACCACTATGAGGAGCACGGTTTATCAGGAAACATGCCGTGCTAACTGCTTCAGCCCAAAACCTTCGAGACAAACCAGCATTAGAGAGCATACATCTAGCTCTCTCAAGAAGTGTCTGATTCATACGTTCTACAACACCATTTTGCTGCGGTGTATCCCTGACTGTATGATGTCTAGCAATACCTTCATCTTTGATGAACTCGTCGAACTCAGACCAACAGAACTCCAAGCCATTATCGGTACGCAACCGCTTGATCTTCTTCCCAGTTTGGTTTTCAACCAAGGCCTTCCACTGCCTGAAACTCTGGAATGCCATGGACTTATTCTTCATCATTACCACCCAAGTCATCCTTGAGAAGTCATCAATGAAGGACACGAAATATCTGTAGCCTCCAATAGCTTCAATGCGAGAAGGACCCCAACAATCAGAGTGGATATAGTCAAGAGTACCTTTCGTTCTATGCACTGCCTTAGGAAATTTAGTGCGATGAAGCTTCCCATATACACAATGCTCGCAGAACCCCAGATCCTTAACCTTATGTCCACCTAGAAGATCTCCTTTGGCCAATACCTGCATCCCTCTTTCACTCATATGACCAAGTCTCATATGCCACAGCTTAGTCATATTATCCTTGTGAACCTCAGATGATGCAACAGTAGCAGTACCAGACAACGTAGACCCTTGCAGCACATACAAAGAACCACGTTTAACACCTCTCAGAACCACATCAGACCCCTTGCAGACACACAGCGCTCCACCTTCACCCTTGAAACTGTACCCCCTTTTGTCGAGTAGGCTCAAGGAAATCAGATTATTCGTCATAAGAGGAACATGCCTAACATCGGTCAATGTGCAGAACTTACCATCATGTGTTCGCAGCTTAACTGAGCCAATACCAACTGCCTTACAAACAGCGTTGTTGGCCATAGCAATATACCCACCATCAACCTGTTCATAAGTAGTGAACCACTCCCTGCGCGGACATATATGGTATGATGCCCCTGAGTCGAGAATCCATACGTCAGATTGACGTGATTGTTCATCAGCAACAAGAACATAATCATCCTCAGAATTGGTGTCTTCTTCTGCTACAGCAGCAGAACCAGATTTCTCCTGCTGCTTCTTCTTCTTAGGACATTCAGTTTTCCAATGTCCTTTCTCTTTACAGTAATTACAGATATCATTAGGTTTAGGACCCTTAGGAACAGATTTAGACTTCTTCTTTTTCGAATTTCCCTGACCCTTAACCCCTGACGCTACTAACCCAGCAGCCTGATTATCCGTAACATTACCATTACCAGTCGCCTTATGGCGCAATTCTCTAGTATGAAGGGATGACCTAACTTCCTCTAGAGTTATTGAATCTTTACCAACAATAAACGACTGAACGAAATTCTCATATGATGGCGGTAAAGAAACTAACAGAATTAGGGCAGCATCTTCATCATCAATTTTAACCTCAATATTACGCAGATCTAGTAGAATCATATTTAATTGATCTAAATGATCACGAAGAGACATACCTTCCTGCATTCGAAGACTAAACAGACGTTGCTTCAAGAGCAACTTATTGGTCAGGGACTTCGTCATATACAGACATTCGAGTTTCAGCCAAAGACCTGACGCAGTTTCCTCGTCGGCGACTTCAGTGATGACATCGTCAGCGAGACACAACATAATCGTCGAATGCGCCTTTTCCTCCAAAACGGACATCTCAGCGGTTTTCAGATCCGTTGGCTTCATTGTCAACGGTTCCCACAGCCCTTGTTGCCTCAACAAAGCCCGCATCTTGATTTGCCATAAACTGAAACTATTTCTCCCAGTGAATTTGTCGATCTTCACATTCAACGCAGACATCGTTTCAATAAAGAAACAGATCCGGCTCTGATACCAGTTTGTTATAACGGATGCGATTGAATGCAAATAATAAACAAAAACAACACACAGAATTACGTGGTTCGCCGACGGTGTGTCGACTACGTCCACAGGCAGAGGAGAGACAGTATTATTGCTTTCAGGAATATTCAGAGTACAAAAGTACGGCTAGGTTACAAAGTAAGGAGTATATATAGGACTCCTAAAACAGAAACGGAAGAGCCCAAAAAATAGGCCCAAAACATAAAACCGTAGCCCAAACTAACACACTATTTAGTTAGAGTTGATTTGAAGATGTATTTTAAGTAATATAGTTGTAAATTGTTTAGGATCATTTTATAATATATAGTATATTATAATTAGTGGATTGGAATAAGTATGGTTGCAGAATATTTAAATAAGTGGATTGAACAATGTATATGAATAGCCGATTATCTGAAGTGTATGTGTCATCATTGCAGATTCAATGGAAAACATTGTAGACCTAAATGAGATACCTGTTGATTTAGATGGTGAAGATGTAAACATTTCAAATTTAGGTGAGGGTGAAAATGAAGCATCTACAAATGTAAACAGTAATGATGATGAGGTAGGAAATGAGGAGAACTTGGTTGAGCCAACCGTGGGCATGTCTTTTGTCTCAGGAGAGGACTTTGCAGTAATCTGTCATGAGTATGCTTATCAGAAAGGGTTTTCATTTTTTTCAAGAACAAGTGTGTTATTGCAGGAGTACAAGGATAGGGGTGTTGTTAGGACTTCAGCAGGCACAAACGAGCCAATGTACTATATGATGGAGCGGATCCGATTTCACTGTAAGTACGGTGGTAGAAAGAAAACTGATGGATCGCACGTTACTGGATGTCCAGTATATGTTTTTGCTGGCATGGTTGAAGGTAAAATGGTAATACACACTTGTAAGTTGGAGCATAACCACCCCTTAGACCCAAAAGTTAGTCGTTTGATGGTTAACTATCGTTGCATTGATGATCCAACGACTTCAAAAATCACGAACAATGACAAAGCTGGTATATCAATTGCAAAGAGCTACAATGCACTGGTGGTTGAGAGTGTAGGATATGAAAACATTACGTACAATCAAAAAGACGTTAGGAATGTTGTTCACGTGAACTGTCGTAAGTCTCGATTTGAAGGCGATGTTGTTGCCCTTGAAAAGTATTTCTCGCAACAGTTTGAGCACAACAGTGATTTTTATAGTGCCGTTGAGAGGGACGACGAAGGGAGGTTGATGAACGCATTCTGGTGCGACCCTAGAAGTAAAGAATTTTTTAAAGACTTTGGAGATATTATCACATTTGATACTACGTTTCTGTGCAACAGGTGAAGAAAGCATGACTCTCCATTTAGGATTATCTGTATTTTCGTGGTTTATTGAATGCATAATTTAATTTGTGGTTTCATTATTAGGATGTTTTTATTTTTCTAGGATCATTTATTGATAATTGAACAATGAAACGTAATGACATTGTCATCAATTTTACTTGAATGTGCAGGTATAGAATCCCATTTGCACCTTTCGTTGGTGCCAGCCATCATAGGAAGTCCATAGTGTTTGCAACTACACTAATTTCACATGAGGATACATAGTCTTTTGTGTGGTTATTCAATCAATGGATGAAATGCATGGGCAATGCACCAAAAGGCATCCTTACTGATCAATGCAAAGCCATTGGCAAGGCAGCGGAAACTGTGTTTGTAGGGGTGCCACATAGGTTGTGCCTATGGCACATACTACAAAATGCATCGAGGAATCTTGGGAAACTTGCCAATTGGAAAGATATAGAAGATGCTTTGCGTAATGTTGCGCATGACTGTTTAGAGCCGAATGAGTTTGATGAAGCATGGGGGTTAATGTTGGAGAAGCTTGGTATTCAGAACAATTCATGGTTAAAGGATACCTTCGAAATAAGGGAAAGATGGGCCCCAGGTTATTGGAGATGCATGTTTTGGGCTGAAATGTCATCGACACAGAGAAGTGAGCGTATGAACCGGTTCTTCAAATATTATATGAGCATTGAAACTGGACTGCATCAATTTATTCTGCAATATGAGGCAGCTATGAAGGGCAAGGCTGAGGAGGAGAAAATATTGAATTTCAACTCAGCACACAAACCACCTAGGTATGACAAGGACATGATAGTTGAATATGTCTTCCATAAAGCCTACACCAACGCCAAATTCCTTGAAGTCAGAGAAGAATGTGCAGCTATAAAGAACATAAATGTGTCCAAGATAACTTCACTTGGTGCAGTGGCTATCTACAAAGCAGATGAAAAGTTTCAAAAGCCTATATGGAAAAAGAAATGGAAGTCGTTCAATGTTTCTTTTGACAAGGTGCAAGGTGAGTACGTATGTTCTTGCAAGCTTTTCGAATTCACAGGTATCTTATGCAGGCATATAATAAAAATTATTGAGGTTGAGGATGTCGACTTAATACCAGAGAAATACATACTTAGCAGGTGGAGAAAGGATATTGTGAGAGGTTACGAGGACATCAAGATATCATACTATGACCCTGATGAATTTGAGAGGGTTAAAAAAGTTAGGGATTTGTCACAGAGGAATGCTTATCTTACCTCTTTAGCACTTCATAATGATGAAACATTTTTTATGTACAAAGAAGCAACTGACAATGTTAGATCAATGTTAGAAGATGCAATAGGTATTGGGAGGACTGGTGGGGATGGAGGAACTTCGTGGGATCCCTCCGTGCGCAAAGTGTATGGTCGTCGTCGATTACATCCCAAGGATCAAAACCAACGTCATCTAATTAAGAATGCTGCTCCACCAGCTGAAGGTGCCACAAAAGACCCTGTCGATAAACGCCACAGTGGCTGGGAAACCAAAAATAGGAAACTTCACCCATCCGAAAAGGGTGCGAAAGCGAAGAAGAGGAAAAGGGGGGATGCCAATGAACATAGGGATGAAGATGATGACATAGGGGACGACTACACAACAACCCAAACACAAGAAGATGTTGTGCAAAGGAACACACATAGACACCCATCCTATTCTGCAAGCCATTATGAAGTCGCAGATGCAATGTTATTTCCTTTCTAATGGATTGGCTCAAAAAAGGAATTTTTTTTCGTTGCGTAATTGATCCTACTTGTATTAAATCCCACCTTTTATTTGTTTTTATGATCCTAGTTTACTGTTGAGGTATACTACTGAAATTTAATTAGAAAAATTAAGTGTTAGTACGTACATCTCCTCTAAATGAAAATTTTTTATTTCTTTTCTTGCAATTATTTTTATGATCCTGATTTAATTTGATGATTATACGTGCAATGCTTTGAAAATTTTAATAACTATTTTCCTTTTAGAAGATGAATATGATATCAATTCTTGTATCGTTGAACTTTATTGTTTAAGATATCAAATTCTTTCAAATAATAATAAATCTTTATTAAATTGAACTTAAAAATTAGAATATATTGTTAAATTCATGCTTATAATTGCAATGTCTGAAAAAATATTAAAAGAAAAATCCATTTAAAAGATAAAATGTCGTAATTAACTCATTGCGACATGTGGCGTACATCACTGATAAATAATTCAAACTACATTCGCAATAGATATTTGTGAATTTATTTTAAATTTGAAAGTTCTGCTTTGTATATTATGATTAGTTTGAAGTTATTATTTAATTTGTGAAATTGTTTTGGCCTTCCTTCTCTTTGAATGTACATACGATATCATTAATTTATAAATGATCCTCATATCAAGGTCCTAATAATAATTATTTTTTCGTTCCAAACAACTTTAGTTGCCAAAAATACAATCCTCAATCAATTTAAATGATCTTTTTTTTTTATAATTTCATCGATGTTTAAAGGTGTTATAATATATTATAATTTAATATCTTTGTTACTTCAAAAATAAAATAAAAATATCTTTGTTCAAATTACAAATAATTATAACATTTAAATTAAAAGTATTAAAAGTGAATTGATGCAGAATTACTTATAACATTTAAATTACCAATACGTGCAATGCTAGGAAAATTACTTATAACTGCAATGCTAGAGTTGTATTTGATGATTATACATGCAATTAATTGTAAAATAGCAAAGGAATTTTTCATTTATAAGATGATTTTTTTAATCAATAAATTAAAATTTTATTGTTTAAGCATAAATTAGATAGTATTAAACTTATATTATGTATTAGAAAATACTATTAAAATAATGCTTATAATTGCAATCCTTGACACGTAAGGTAAAAGAAATATCCATTCAAAAGATAAAATATCTTAATTAACTAATTGCGACATGTTGCGTACATCACTGATAAATAATTAAAACTACATGCGCCATAGATACTTTGCTGGAGGAAAATTAAATTCGACATTCAAAGCATCCCTCCACGGTCATGACTTCCTACCAGGTCCCCGAAACAGACCGCCATGTGTGGCAAAAAAAACTTGACCCCTTGCTTGAAAACATACCTTCTGAAAGTTCCAACCTTCCAACAATAGACACAATTTGACAACTCATTCAAGTCAGTATGTGGAAGAGTACATTGACTAGTTGGCCTGGAACAAATCTTCTCTAGTTGGTTCCAGTTGATATCCACGTTCTTGTTGATTCTGGTCGAAATAATCGACATACACTCCTTGTTCACCAACAGCATGTGCAACAGATCGAGTATTCCATTGCACTTTGGAAGTATATGACAAATGACAATATCTTCTAACTCAGTATAGTTTGAATTAGAGTTTGGAATTTTACTGGCCATTTATCCATTTCTAATTTACTTGTGTAATGGTGAAAATAGAATGGCAAAGCTATTATATTAGGACCTATTTATAGGCAATTTGAACATTTTTCCCAACAAAATGTATGGGTATATTTTATTTTAGCATTGGTAAATGATGGTTTGGGTAGTATGTAATTAATTTTCTTTTTTTTTTGTAAATTATTATTAAATACTGGCTGTAATAATGAGGAGTAAGCATGCCTGCATTGATAAAATAAACTGGTGGCAAAAGCAACTGTCATTTTAGATTCCCTATATTCATTGGCGGCAAAAGCAACCGTCGTTTAGTTTCCTATATCAACATTTATTACCATAATGAAACAATTATCCTAACAATTTACTTTTGATCCTTTGAGATATAATATGAATGGAAACATAAGTTTATGGTATTATTATGTGATATTGAAAGCATGTTCATAATCCAAAAAAAAAATTACTTAGAAAGAAAGAAAGTAAGAATGTCAAGTCCAATATAACTATTTTACCAGAAAATCTGAATATATTAAACTATAATTAAAACAACAACGATTACAAAATTTTGATAACAAACTGAAGTTACGATTATGAACTTACTTACCATAAAAAAACTTAATAAAATAAAAACATAGCAAAGAGCAAGTAGGCATAGTAAGTACAGACACAAAATCATTTCATTCATGCAAGTCTAAACTAACGAAACATCTCAGCGTCGTTTGGTTCTCTACTATTCTTCATAGCGTATTCTAGCCTTAGTGAAAGTCTCCATGGCCATGTCTGATCATCATTAATGGTGTGGCCACCGTAAGTATCAATATAAAACTTGACACCCTCTTCGAATGTTGATTTACGATCTTCAGCTCTCCATCCACATCAATCACAAGCACTTCAATGAGCCAAGTTCTTGTGATTGATATCACAAGCAAGAGTTGGCGCACAACAAACCCATTCAAGGCCGCTCCAGTCTATGCCCTTATTTTTGTTTATCCTTTCTCCAATAACAGCCAAACACTCTTTGTTTAAGGTTTGCAACTTTAACAACTCAAATATACTTTCCACTCTGGGTAGTACTTCACAAATAAAGATATCTTTAATCATTCCATCTTCCCTTAAGCTGTGCTCTGACTGAGATTTCTTAGGTGGTGGGTTTGAAATAATTCTTTTGTTTTTTGGCAAGCTGGTGTTAAATGCTTTTCTTTTTTTTCAAGTATCTTTCCATGGTTATTTTTGTATTGTGGAAGTGTTTTGATGTAGGAAAGGGGATTATTTTATATTAAGTCTAAAACTAGAGTCTTATTTATAGTGGCAAATCATTCCCACCAAAAAATTACTTGGCAGGTAAAATGTGATTTGAAGTATTTTATATTTAAAACGATTCACCCCATGTTCATCCTAATTTTAAAAGAATGATATTAAACATTTGCTTTAAAACCTAACAAGTTTGCTTTTATTTATTAGTTGTTATTAATTCTGATTCTTAATATTAAATATAATACAATTAACAAAGTCGATTAATAACTTGGAGTTTTTATAATAATCATCATATTCCATTTTTTCAATTTTCTTGTGTCAAAATTTTTTGCAATTAGATTCTAGTGAAATAGTTAACAATCACAAAAATCTATATAGGTAGGTAATTATTATATGCATGGTTTTTAATATTAACACAGTGATTTGTTATAGAAAATTAGGTTCCAAAACATTTGCTTCAAACCAAAATCATTCATATTTTTTTGAAGGAATAGAACAACTAAGATCCTGAACATTAAAAAATACAATACATAGGTCACGAAAAATCTAAGTGTGCCAATACTAGTTACATACACACACAATCAGTATCCATAGATATTTGAGAGTGAAGTTGTTTTGATTACAAATCAATAAAAACTACTTCAACTTATCCACCTCTTTAAGCACTTCATTGTCACTATTGTTGATCAACATGTCCAATAGACGGGATCTTATTTGTATTTCACGTTTATGAAATTCCTGTAAAAAAAAAAGGTGTATACATATATTTAAGACATATAAAAATAAAAAGGGAATAAATATGGTATTTTATATAAATTTCGAAGTGAAGCGGATTACCTTGAACCAACCCCATGTATCGTGGACGATGTGTGCAATATGTATGAGGCATAGCAATCTGGTGTCTGCGTTGACTTTCCCTATAGCAAGTTCCTTTGCAGGTTTTAATAGATAGTCTTCAAACTTAATATTGAGTGGAGTTTCTATCTGGCCAAGAAGGTCTTGCATACATTTGGTCTACATAAATTAGAAAAATAGTATTAGATTTTACCTTGTAGGATCAAAATAAAACAATGTTGATATAATCAATAAGACTGGAAAGCAGAAAGATACGAACCAAGATACTAGCAATCTTCTTATGTGTTGAATATTCTGTGCCAGCCTTGTAATTCAAAACGTACAATATTCCCCGCTCAATATGGAAGACGAATGTAATCCATTTACCACCATATAGCAAAGGAAGGTAAAATTGTGTCACAAACAAACACGTTAAGCAACTCTTTCAACGTTAAACTAGTAATTAATATAAGATACTTCAATCCGCCAACAATAGCTTCCTCATATTTTTCATATCTATACCAAAACTTATATCTTGATCCAACACGTATGACTCGTCTGACACCATTTCGTCTACGTTTTCACCTACTAGCGCATTAGCATATCATATAATTCCAAATCACTAGCCACATCACTAACCACGAACGACGACAGTATGACGTATATATCATCTCCCTGCACACGGTTACCAACAATACTCATTCCATCCATCACCTGGTTGAACAAGAAAATTCATAAATAAGTGCAACATGACTGTTTAGTATAATAGAGAATCAAATAATGTCCTAGAAAATATTTAAAAGTTACTAAATCTTACTTCGTAATATAAAAATTATGATTACCTCAACCTGAATTGCTGATTTTTTAGAATAAACAAAGGATAACTGCCCCCGAGTTATCTGAAAATCATTATTGTTGAAGAAAACCGTCTTCAACAGTATCTTTTTATCGCATACCTTACGAAATCTTTCTTTCAATGTTGGTGTTAAAACTGGTAAACCCTCAGTCCATTCAACCTCGTTGTTTGATAAACAGATATCAGCCTCCTGCATAGCCCTCTTTTTGCCCCTATTTACATTACTTTTTTTGGTTTCCTCTTCATCTTCTTGAGAATCATCATTTTTTTCTTGACCCTCATCCTCTTCCTCTTCCTCCTCCTTTTCCTCATCCTCATCCTCTTCCTCTTCCTCCTCCTTTTCCTCATCCTCTTCCTCTACCTCTTCCTCCTCATATTCATCTTCTTGAGAATCATCAGTCTGCGAGTGGAAATATTAATTTTAGTATATGAATTTTTCAAAAATGATTCATCCTTGATAATAATCAAATGAATTATGGAAACTAATAATTAATACGTGAAAATTCATTCAAACCTCATCACGTTTGGACTTTGTTGCAAACTTGTACAACACCCGTCGACGTACAGGCACTTTACCTTCAATTTCCTGTGTTTCAAGTGTCAAAATAATACCATTATAAATTAAAAAAGAGAAATGTTTTAGTCGTAACTATGGTAATTAAGATAACCTGTTTGCCTTTGTATGTAGGCAATTTTCTTGTTTTAAGTTCTGTTGCTGCAGGCTTCTTAAACAAATGTTTTATCTCTCCTTTGTGTGTGTAGTCGGCACAATCTGCAGAGGATAGGGAAGATAACCAAGATGGGTCCTTGTAAGGAGAACCTATGGGGTACTCCTTACCATAGCTTACTTCTCTAACAACCTATAAATCATAAACAATGCAAAATGATCCTACGTAAGTAATAATGCAATATATTCAACAAAATTTTTAAAATTCAAACCAAAATCACCTCCGCAGCCCCGTAGGTGCCATCTGCTGCAATGTCAGCCTTGATAGCACTGTCAATGTCCTTCTGTGTCCACATTCCAAGTCTCGGACAATCGGTTCTCCATCTATGTCCTTTTCCTTTAACGTTCAGCCGATCCAAGTACACAATCTGAAAAAAAAAAACAAAAAGTAAAACATTTACACTATTCATCGGTTGATAATTATGTAAACAATGTACATGGAAATACCAGAAGGACCAACGGGGATCCCTTCACACCACAACCTTCTTTGTCCTTGTCCTTCCCATGCTTTACCATCCAGTCAAGGACAAAACTTGTCCAATTCCGTGAATTACATTCTTTAACAAACTCTTTTTTAACTAACCAACACAAATCCGGACTAATCCAATTGTTTAAAACCGTACAAATAAATTACCAAAAACATAAAGAATGAAATATTGAAGGAATTTAATCCTATCATCTGAATAGTCACAACAATGCTTATAAACAATTTCTGAGCCAATTCCTCCCTTGTTCTTGTACAAGCACTTCAACCTCTTGTACTCTTGATCAGTTGCTCTGTGCTTTGGAAATTCAAGCTTGTATTCGCCATAAGGAAGCCCTAATACCCATCCAACCATCTCTTCATCAATGGTTATTTCATAGTCTTCTCTTATCCTTAAAACTCTGCTATCAGGATTCCACCTATCACAAAGCCATGTTAAAAAATATCGATCAAGACTTTCTATTCTAAGTTTCAACAATTCTAGTAATCCTGCGTCAGCGACCCATTTTATCTGCACATCCCCCAGTTGATCAACCAGAGCACGTACTCTGTCTGGGTAGACTCTCATTGTTGGTTTCTGTTTGTCAAATGTAATTCGAATCACAACATTGCAAAATAAATAAAAAGTACTCACATTATCCAATACACATGTTACATATCACATAATATCCACTACACATACAACAAATAACATAATTGTTAAATTCAGCACTGAAACGCAAAAGCTTACAATTGTCTTTTTCAACGATTCGAGTATTGGTTTCCTGCCACGCTTCTTGCGTTCAGAATCTTCTACAGTTTCCTGTAACATCATTTATATTAAAACAACCCTATCAAAATACTAGACATCATAACTTAATTTTATCAATACTCTCATACTACAGAAAAACTTACCCGTGCAGAATCTTTTGTTTTTGGACCATCATGCTTGTCCCCTACTCCCTGGTGTCCTTTGTTACCTGAAAGATCATAAGTCATATTAACTCCTCTTTACCTCAACATTATTACCGACTACAATTATCCTACTAATATGTAAATGATCCTGTGAAAATACTTGTCGTCATAACTAAGAACATTGCAATACTCTAATAGCAGAAAAAAAACTTACTCGTGTAGAACCTCTGGTTCTTGGACCTGTTGCGTTCCCTGTTTTTTGTATTTCACCACCATCTTTGTACGATCCTCCCTTGGAGGAGTCTTTTGTAACCTGATAAACCAAATTCAAAATGACCCTAATCCAATTCAATAAGAGATTTCATTTGAATACAACGAACACAGAATCATACCAAATTATAAATTACTCCATTAAAATTCAATTAGAGAATTCATGTGACAAAACAGGATAAATTTTCCTACCAAATTCAAAATGACCCCAATCCAATTGAGTAAGAGATTTCATTTGACTACAACGAACATAGAATCATACTAAATTAAAAATCACTCCATTAAAATTCAATCAGAGAATTCATGTGACAACACAGAACAAATTTTCCTACCAAATAAATTAATCACCCCAACAAAATGACACCAATAAAATTAAATCACAAAATTCATGGATAATATAGAACATTTTATCCTACCAATTTAAAACTGACCCCAAGAAAATTCAAGGAAACTTATGGAAGCCAAAAATCACTTACAGGAGTAACCTCTTGCAACTTTTCATCGGGTTTTTTGGAATGACCCTTAGTTTGATCATCATTGGTGGCATTTTGGGGCTTGGTGGTAGTTGTGGTCGCCTATATTAAAACAAATTACAAAGTAGTTACCGACAACCATTTATTTGGTAATTTTTTTCCAAATTATTCTATTTAGTTCAAAATGACACTATGAAGCACTTAGACATGAAAATTTGAATAATTCAATATAGGTGAATTAGTTTTCAACATACCTCAGTACTATCTTTTACATTCCCAACTGGCTCTGGATTCTTTCTCACAGGTTGAATTTTCCACTGAATATGATTCAATTTCTATTAGAATCAAATTATACCAATAATGAATGAAAACCTAAAAAATAGAACTATTAATTAAACAATTATGTAAATTTGCTTACCTTGGGAGCAAATTTCCTTGGTCTTTTTGTTGTTGTTGGTTCATCCTCAACATCCATTTCTTCTCTTTCATGCTTTTTTCCTAAGGTTTCCCTTATTTTGTACCCTCCAGAACCTTGTTCTTCATCAGGCGGACTGTTATTCAACAAAGGTTGGGAATCCGTTAAAGGCACTTTAATTGGCGGTTGTTGGAAGGATGTTTTGGGAGTTGTTGATTTTCGTTTAGTCGTGGATGAAGATTGTTTTTTTAAAGTAGGTTTTTTTAATAATGGTGGTTTTTCTGGGGAATTTGTTAGTTGTTTAGGTGGTTTTTCTTCAATAGAACATGAAGATGTAACACCTGGAGTTGGAATTTCTGCTGCTGGTTTTGATGTTGGTTTTTCTGGGGAATGTGTTGGTTGTTGAGGTGGTTTTTCTTTCATTGGAGATGAAGATGTTACAGTTGGAGTTGGAATTTCTGGTGCTGTTGATGACGGTGGTTTTTGTGGGGATTGTTGCGGTTGTTGTGGTTGTCCCTCTTTTGTTAAGGATGAAGATGTTTCAGTTGGAGTTGTATTTTGTTCTAATGTTGATGATGGTGGTTCTCCTGGTGAAGGTTTAGATAGTTGTTCTTTATTTGTGGATAAAGGTGTTCCCTGAGTTTCATCTGAACCCTATTTCTCGAGTCCATCTGCTTCCATTTCTGCTTCCTTTGCAATTGAATTGATGTCAAACATCGTCCTTTCCCACGATTCAGGCTGATTTTGTTCAGACACCATTACCACTTTGAGTTTGGAGGTTTTTAGAAAGTGACAGGAATAATTATTTTTTTATTGTAAATTGTAACTGCTTTAATGTTTAAAGGAATACAAAATTAATCTTTATTTAAAATAAAAAAATTAAATTGGATTTCAGTTTTTTTTATTAAAGATAAACCACAAACAATTATCAATAGGTAGTTTTTTCAAAACTGTTCTAAAATTTTAAATTTAAAATAGATATTGTATCATTTACCACTTTCAAGTATGTCCACATAAAAAAAATGTTTGAACAATAATATATCTAATGATGTTTTTATAAAAATTATAATCAAATTTCACATAATCAAGTTAGTATCCTAATTAAACATAAATGATCTTTTTGAATTGAACAAGCTCACATTATTACTCCAAAACTACAACATATTAGCTTGTTTTAATACTTCATTCAAGTCAGACTTAATCTACTGTGTTGTTGAGTTGATTAAGAATTTCCCTAAAACATCAAATTGAACTTAATTCTTTTTCATAATTTATGGGAGAAAAGAATAACCTTGATTTAAACTTTTGTACTAATATTACAATGATTCTTCAGGAAATTGATATAAAATGGTAATTCTGTAATTTTGTCTTAAATAAATTACCAAAACACCCGCTATTTAATTGTTGCTATCAGTATCCTTAAAGTTTGTCAGAATTACTTGAAAATGTCATTTTTAAATACAAGTTAAATTTGTATCTCAATTTGATAAAAATGATATCCCTCATTTTTTTCTGATCCAAATACAACTCAAATTCAAATGTAATCAATATTTATTGAAAATTAAAATTAAAAATTGCCAATGTTGGACCACTTATCCTAGTCGAACGTTTAATTTGAAAATCTTGACTATAAGTAGTTGGGATTTCCCTCTAAACTTCTAGTTTTTCCAGCATAGTTGGCGCTATTTACAAGTACGTGCAAGACAAATACCAAAATCAAACAACATAATCAATTAACACAACATAAATTCACTCTGTTACTTTGCTTACCCCTGTGCTTGAATTTCTTTCCTTTTCATCTTGAAAATCATCCAAAATCGGCTCTTCCATTACAGTCGCAATGGACGGTTGAGGCGGTGTTTCGATTGAGCTTCTATCTCCATTAGTTGAGCTGATTCCTTAATCACAAAGTCCTCCCAAAATGTCGGGGAAAGGCTATCTTCTCCTTTGTGTCTGAAAATTCATTCATAATTTATGAACGCATAAATTAGAATGCTATAAATTATAACTAAAAATTCAATTTTTAAAAAAAAAAAAAAAAGGTTACACTTACTCTGTTGACGCCATTGCATGTAGGGAAGGATTTTGAAGTATTTTCTAACTTTACAAGAACTTCTTTATTAAAATTATGGATTACTAGTTGAAGTGTTTTGATGGTTTTTGTTTTGAGGATAAGAAATTTGAAAATTTATGAACTTTTTTTTAGAAGTGAATAAGTGTAAAACATTTTGGGAGGGTTTGTGATGTTTTAAATTTTGGTAATTATTAAACTATATGATCTAAAATGATTTTCTATTTACCAAATGAATTTTGTCAACAAATTTTACAATCTCCAGTTTTTTGGTTAATGTCTATGTAAATACGTTACGTCAACAGAAACATCCTAAATGACATAAACTTATCCTAATATTTTAATAATTATTCTCAACAAACTAATTCACAACAATTATTTTTGGTTCATTCAAATTTTTTTAAGACTAAAAACATTCATTTTGTAGCATAGGACCCCTAAAAAAAAGCCAATGTCAATTTTTTTTTATTTTAAAAAATCTATACAATATTGTTCCAGTGCACTTACTGTTAGTTTATTATCTAACAATAAATTTAATAAATTTAACGATCCATTATTTTTAAGGCGCAAACAAAAGGAACAATATTACTAATAATAAGGCAAAAGCTGGGCGTTGGATAAGATTTAATAATAATACTTACATGATAACTAATTTATACAAAAAGGTTTAATTTAGATCACTAATCCATATTTTTTAATTTTCTATCATCTGTTCTTCAAATTCAATATCCTGATTCATGTCATTCTATTAATTGATGCCTTGCAAGAGGGATAATATATAAATAAAAATAATTTTTATTTTTATTTTTTTGAATAAACAAATATCCGTGCATAGTATAAAAACAACTACTTCCTTCATAACATAATTCTGGCAACAAGTTTTTTTTCACGCATTTCAGGGAAGCGATTTAAGGGTGTAAACGAATAAATTGATCAAAAATCAATTTAAGATTAGTAAATTATGATCTCAATCTTACTTGTATTAAAACCATTTTAATTAATTTGTTCGTTTACACCCTTAAAATGCTTCCTTGAAATGCGTGAAAAATAACTTGTTGCCAGAATTATGTTACAGAGGGAGTATTTCAATCTTATATGTTTGATATAGAAAAAACAATTAAAAATAACAGAAGTTCATTTTAGTATCATTTTGTTTTAAATGGTATTTCAAACATTATTAGAAAATGGAGAGGAAAAGCTGCAATCTGTTCAATTTACCATGCGACAAAGTAATTAATGCAACTGTTAGTCATTAATCTGTTTTATTAATTACGTTTATTCGTATTCTAGACACTAAAGACAATTACATTAATTACTTCACCCTTTTACCTACCTTTATGTCGTCATGAAAACTTACTTCTAGTATGTTTTTTTATCCCATTAAATTTGTTTTGTTCTCGTAATTATAGAATATACAGATCAAATTTTTTTTTTCTAACTATAATTTTTCAGGAAATTATATTATGTTACAGACCGAATAATTTTTTTTGTCGTAAATATTCATCCAAAAAATAATTAAACATTTCATCTTTTTAATCATAAAGCTTATACAAAACAGAGACTGTTTTCATAATTGGAAAAAATAAAATAAAATAAAGAGCAAACAATACATGAAAAAAAAAATCTAATCTAATATAATTACACCATTCTTCCTTATATTAATACAAATGTGCAATCAAGCTCTTCATGCTTCACTTGACCGCCGTAAGTTTTGATCAAATATTCCTTAGCTTCCAAGAACATTGCTTGACGAATATGAACACTCCACCCACAATGACGACATTCTACAAACTCAATAAAATTATTATGCATCACATTGCATAATTCAAGAATAGGCTGTGAGAAAACCTACTCAAGCGCAATTCAATCGACATTTATGTTTTTTTTAATCCTCTCACCAACCAATCGAGCACACTCTATACTTAAGGTTTGACATTTGAGCAAATCAAAGATTCCATTAACCTTTAGAAGTATCTCACCTAAAAAAATATCATCCCATGCCCCAAAATTTGATCTTTGACTGGATACATATTGCTCAACATCAAATATACTAACACCTATATTTTTTAATAAGGATTCACACTTTTTTGTTTTTCCCTCCATTGTTTCTTTAATTTGCAATTGACTGGTTTTGGTGTGCAAGGTGGAAAAAATTATATCTGTATTTATAGTAATGCTTATTGAATAAGTCAATAAAAAGGATAAAAAAAAACCAACCATCCCACTAAATGGATATTTAAAATAGAGAAAATAAAGTTTTTGGTTGCAAAACATCCTCATCAATTGTAATTGATCCTAAATAAATTATCCTAAATCAATAGTGGACAAAGAAATTAAAATAAATAAACCTTCACGTCTGATGCTACATAAAACTACATTAATCTTCAGATAAATGACCCTAAATAAATACCCACAAGTTTCATATAGCGTGAAACACATATACTTAATAATTCACTGAACAACATACCCATAAAAGATCATATATTAACGTTAAGGATCATTAATTCAAATTTTCAATAAGCCTAAACCCTCTTTCCTAAACCCTCTTTCTTAAACCCTCTCTCCTAAACACTAAACCCTATTTCCTAAACCCTCTTTCCTAAACCCTCTTTCCTAAACCATAATATTAAATACAAACGGTCAATCACTAACAAACTATTCATCATAGTCATTGATCATTACAAACAATGTATCAGTACTTCATCATAAACAATAGTTACAATACTACACGATCATCATTCTTCATCATCATCCATCATCATCATCATCATCATAGTTAATCATCCATTATCTTTCTCCTAATCATCAACCACATCATAGTCAATCATCAATATCCTACAAATTATCATAGTCATCGGTCATTATAATCAAGGTATCAGTATTTTATCAAAAACAACAGTACGTACATGATCATCATTTATCATCATCATCATCCGGAATCATCATCATTATATTCCATTCCCTTCCTCCTCATCCTATTTAAACATCGTAGTCAGTCGTAACTAACATCCTATTCATCATAGTCATCACAATCAGTGTATCAGTACTTAAAATGGAACTATACTACAATTTACATTAGTCATCATCATCCATCATCAGCATCATTAGTCAACATCCTCCTCCTAATCACCAACAACACTATAGTCAATCATCAATAACAACCTATTCATCGTAGTCATCGGTCATCATAATCAAAGTGTCAGTAGTTCATCAGAAACAATATTACACAATTATCATTCGTCATCATGAATCATTATCAGCAACATCATCATCATTAACATCCATTATCATCATTGTTATCATCATCTCCTAGTCGTCATCGTAATTTTTGGGTATTATTTTTGTGTTTTAATATTGGTAAAAATTTTAACTGTGTTTGTAAATTTTTTTTAATTGGTCGTTAAACTTGACTTTTGAATACGTGTTTTTTTTTTCTTATGTTTTTTTCATGACTTAGTCCTTTTTTTTGGTTTTTCAAGATATAAGGATTAAGAATAACAAGGACCTTCATGCTTAGACCAAATACAGAAGTTTTTGCAAAATTTGTATTTTTGTATAGTTCATACAATGTAATTAATATTTGCAGTAGTACATTTTATAGAAAAAATTTGTTTGTAATATATTTTATAACATTAATACCAAAAATTATTCTACAAATACTCAATTTGGATTTGTACTAATGTTAATTTGTTAGATCAAAAAACCAAATATAGGATCACAAATAATTATGTTTAAAAATTAATATGTCAACTTGTTATCCAAATAAAGCATAAATGATCCTCATATTATGATGTACCACGATCAATTGTCCATTTTGTTATCCAAAATGTGAGTTACATTTAAAATTTTATTTAAAATGCAATTGGAATTGATTTAAAGATATAATAGACACAAATTGAAACAAAAAATAAATTCATTTCACTTCATCAATTACACATAAAGAACATCAAAATTCAAGTTGTAAAATAGTGTTCTTCATAATTCAACCAACACTTAAAAATTACATACTAATAATTTTAAGTAAATAACTTCATAATAATAACTGAGATTATGACAGAAACAATCACATGAAACCAAATCCCATAGTGCTGGGAATTTTTTCAATCTGTATGTTTTCCTTCTTCTTCTTATTCGTCATCTTTGTCAGCTCATCCATTAGTACTTGGTTTTCAATTGCTAAACATGAAAATTAAACTTGTCCTTCCAAGAATTAACCTCATTTTGCAACTCTGTTTTCACACTCAAAAGTGTGTTAATCTGATCAGTTTGCCACTGATTGTTTCCTTCATCTATCCATCTCCAGTAATTGCATCCATTTCTTCCACTAGAACTATTTCTTTGAGCAGTCGGAATGTAGTATTTGCACCGTACTAACCTCCTACCAAGATTCATGGATGTCCAAGACACAAGCTCTACAGGAGGAATTCAACAACGGCACAAACCTCTTGGTTCACTTCCTACTGAACCGTCACTTCTTACAGACATTTTAATGCTAAATATATTATGATTCTGAGATTTTGAAATTTGAAGAAGAAGAGAAGCAAAGAATAGATTTTATCTAATTAAAACAAAGAACTAGAGTATGTGAGAGGATAATTAGGTATATAAGAAAAGGGGGAAATATTTAATTTTGAATTTCAAAACTAAAATTGAAATTAATTATCAAACTGGACCCCAATCTTCATACATACGAATTCATATATGTAGTAAAAAAAACTTTTATCTTATAAATTCCAATATGATCCTCAAATAACATGAATCATCATAAACGTAATTATCCACCACATTCAGTTGTACGTTCTTATAATGTTCAATTTTATAGAGGTGGTAAACGTGTCGTGTCGTGACGAGTTCATTTCGTGTCATTTAATTTAACGGGTTCAAACCCCTCAACCCGTAGCTTAACTTCCCACTTCTCCAGTACCCCCATTTACACATACCTTTATGAAGTCATGCAAACTTTTTTCTTATATGTTTGTTTATCCTACAAAATTGTTTTTGATCTCGTAATTGTTGAATATACAGATCAATTTTTTTTTCTAGCTTACATTTTTCATAAAATTATATTATATTACAGAGCAAATAAATATTTCTTTCATAATCTCCAGCAACAAAAAATAAAAAATAAACATTTCATATTTTAAGTCATAAAGCTTCTACAAAAGAGATAAAACATCATATATTAAAGTTAAGGATCATTAATTCAAATTTTCAATAAACCTAA
Source organism: Salicornia ramosissima (assembly GCA_951394345.1). Lineage (NCBI taxonomy): Eukaryota > Viridiplantae > Streptophyta > Magnoliopsida > Caryophyllales > Amaranthaceae > Salicornia > Salicornia ramosissima. Next base: position 33,898,399 of record OX596237.1, read on the forward strand.
ACCCTCTTTCTTAAGCCCTCTTTCCTAAACCCTAAACCCTCTATCCTAAACCCTCATTCCTAATTCCTCCTTCCTAAACCATAATAGACCAATACAAATGGGCAATCACTAACAAACTATTCATCATAGTCATTGATCATTACAAACAATGTATCAGTATTTCTTCATAAACTATATTTACAATACTATACGATCATCATTTGTCATCATCATCCATTATCATCATCATATTCAATCATCAATAACAACCTATTCATCATAGTCACCGGTCATCATAATCAAAGTATCAGTAGTTCATCAGAAACAATATTACACGATTATCATACGCATCATGAATCATTGTCAGCATCATCACCATCATTAACATCCATTATCTTTCTCCTCGTCATCATCAAAATCATAGTATATAATAACAAACAACCTTTTCACCATAGTCATCGATCGTCACAATCAATGGATCGGTAGTTCATTTGAAACAATAATAGACGATTATCATTCGTCATCAACAATCATCGTAATCATCATCCATCATCCTTCTCGTCATTGTTTTCATCATCATAGTATATCATCACAAACAACCTATTTATCATAGTAATCGTTTATCACAATCAATGTATCAATTGTTCATTAATTCATCTTCATCAACAACAAGCAGAATGAAATTATCAAGTATTAATTTTTTTTCATGATAATTAAATACATTATTGTCATTATACTTGTACATATTTTAAAAAAACAAATGGATTACTCATTTATAGCCCTCCAAATTTTTATTACTCAAATCTCATCCATAGGATCAAAAGCACATGGATCACTAATCCTAACCTTTAGATTAATATGAATTCCAATATCAGCCCTATGATTAAAAGCACATGGATCACTAATCCTAACCTTTGGATTAATATGAATTCCAATATCACCCCTTGGATCAAAAGCACATGGATTACTAATCCTAACCTTAGATTAATATGCATTCCAATATGACCCCTTGGATCAAAAGCACATGGATCACTAATCCTAACCTTTAGATCTATGATTGATTAATTTGAGCCATTCACTTTGTTTTGATATAACAACACAAAGAACTAAACTAATTTCTTTAAAAAAAAAAAAGTGCAGTTGTTCATCCCTTTCAAAAAAAATAAATAAATAAATAATGCAGCTATTCATCCTCTGACTCCTCTCTCTCTCTCTCTCTAATGTCTACAAGAAGCTTCAGTTTTTAAGTTTGATATTCAATTGTTTGAAGGTTAGATTTCATTTTAGCTTAATTATGTTTTGGTTTTTTGTTTATATTATTTTCAGTACTAAATTCGTCTGACTTTTCTTTGTCAGGCACTTCAAGAGTCCTCAGATACTTGGACAAGAATCCAGAAGTAAGAGAAGCTGAAGAATGTATAATTCAAGCTTCTATTTTTCATTATTTTTTAAGTACTGGGTTTGATTTATTTTTTGTTTATTATGTTGGAGTTTTTCTGTTATTGGGTTTTTTTTTTTTAAGTTTTATTGGAGGACTTTGTTTTTTTAAGGAAGAATTTCTTGATTTGGTATATTTAGGATTTCAATCCATAATTTCTGGGTATTATTTTTTTTTTTAATTTTGGTAAAAATTATAACTGTGTTTGCAATTTTTTTTATTTTAATTGCGGTTTAAACTTGTCTTTTGAATATGTCTATTTTTTCTTATTTTGTTTCATGACTCAGTCCTTTTTTTTTTGGGTTTTTCAGGATATAAGGATGAAGAATAACAAGGAGTTTCATGCTTAGACAAAATATGGTGCTTTTAATTTTTTTTTATTTTTGTATAGTTCATACTCCAATGTAATTACGTATTTGCAGTTGTACAATGTCAATTTTGTATCCAAATAATGCATAAATGATCCTCATATTATGATGTACCACGATCAATTGTCCATTTTGTTATCCAAACTGTGAGTTACATTTAAAATTTTACGTAAAATGAAATAGGAATTGCTTTGAAGATATAAAAACAACTTCAAACAAAATCTAATTAAAACAAAGAACTAGAATATGTGAGAGGATAATTAAGTATATACAAATAGGGGGGAAATTTTTAATTTTGATTTTGAAAACTAAAATTGAAATTAATTATCAAACTGGACCCCAATCTTGATACATAAGGAATAATCCTCACACTATACGAAGCCAAATGACCATATGAATTCTTATATGTAGTTAAAAATAATTTCATCTTATAAATAGGAATATGATCCTCAAATAGCATGGATCATCATAATCGTACTTAAATTATCCACCACAATCAATTGTACGTTCTTATGATGTTCAATTTTATAGAGGTGGTAAACGTGTCGTGTCGTGAAACATTCGTTTCATGTCATTTAATTAAACGGGTTAACACCACTCAACCCTAATATAACCCCACCCATTTAATAAACAGGTTGTATCGTGTCAAACCATTTATATTAAAAGTGTCGAAATCATTGACCCAAATTCGTTTATTTCGTGTCGACTTTGGGTCGTGTTGGCGGGTTATATTATTGTCATATTTTGTCATAGTTATTTATTAGTTTAATTTTAATTAGTAAATATGAAATGTTATATATTAATTTTATATCTACTAGTAAATATAAAAGTCTTAACGTCATATGTACAAGTTCGCTTTATAAAATTTTGATCTATTATGTTAGAACGTAAGATTTATAGGGTGCAAATTAAAATACAAAATGTAGACAATATATGATCATAATAAAACATTTATACTCCATAACCCAATATGATCCTAATAAAACATAGGATGCAAATTAAAATTTTGATCCATTATATTAGAACGTAAGATTGAAATAACACATAACTTCCCACAGCTTAACTTCCCACTTCCCACTTCTCCACTTCCCCCACTTCCCCCACTTACTCCTCTGTAACTTCTTTTTATTGCTTTACTTCTACATATTGCTAACAATTTTAGTGGCTACATATATATATATATATATATATATATATATATATGTATATATATATATATATATGTATATATATATATATATATATATATATATATATATCAACCACTATACAAAAAGACACTTTCTCTACCATTATTTTAGTCTCTTCAATAACTAAATCTCTGTTCTTTAAGTAAAAAGTTGAAATTAAACCATGGAGAAGGACGATAATAACAACCATGAACGTGACAATTCAAGTGAAAAGGTATACTATTTCAATTTTGAAGATTTCCATGTAAATTTTTAAATTTTAATGCTTTGTTCGATCTATTCTTGAATTTTGTAAAGTTGTTGATTATCTTTTGTGAAATGGAATTTTGCATGCATTTCATTATTGATGATTTTTCATAAGTTGCTAATGGTTATTGTGAAATGTAATTTTGGTTCAATCAATCTTTTGATGATTTTTTATAAGTAATTAATTTACTTTTGGTGTAATGGATTGTGAATTACTGATCAATTTTATTATGTTGATAATGGTGGTTTGTCAAATACTCCGTAAAACATTCATGTTGATATTGAAAGGTAGAAGATGAACTCTGTTGTACTACGTGACCCTTCACATTTCTCTTTTACTTTTAACAATTTCAATGAACATGCAACATTAATACTATTGTTTTGCTTTTTCAATAAATTTGATCCTTTTAAATTAATACAATATGACCCTTCACATACAAATTTTTTTAAAAAGTAATTATCCTAAAAATAGTATTCAACATGACCAGAAAAATTAAATGATCCTAAATATAATATTCACCATTCATGTCCCCCTGATGGCATTGTAAGTAAATGCTTGTTAATGATCTTAAAAATTACTTCTTACATTTCATGTAAAATAATTCATTTGAGGATTAGGTTACCATTTTTTGGGACAGATTTTTTAGTCTTGTTTGTTTAACAATTACACAAGTACACTAACAACGTAACCAATACTGTGCATAAAATTTTAATGTAATATTGTATCTCCATTTTGGCAGACAAAAGACAAGGGAAAGGCTATTATGATTCCTGAGGACGACTATGAAGTCGTAGAAGTCGTTAAATAAAACAAAAAAAAGGTCAGGGATCAAAATAGATGAATCGATGGAAGGATCAACAAAAAAGAAGTACAAACAAAAAAAAGGTAAAACTTTTTATTTCTTACGTATAATTGATTCATGAATTTTTTTTCTTTAAATTAAACAAACTTAAAATACGTGTACATAGTAGGAGCATTTTATTAATAAATATAGGAGCATTTAGGGAATGTTAAGATTGTAGTTAGACATGTTGAACAACCCTATTGAATTTTAAACTTGCATTTTTTTGTTGTCATATTACATAGGATTATATTACTTAATATAGGATCATATATGTATAGTTAGAAAAGTTTTTATGTTCATTAGTCATAAGATAAATATATGTGGATTGTTGGAAACTTTTGATAGCTAGTTGAAGTAAATTCATTTGAATTAGTATACGTCCATATCTGAATTATTAAAATCACATGTATGTAATACTTATTCCTTAATATTGAAGGAGCTTGAAGATGACACTTTGGTCTGTGATTGTTTCAAAGGGTTCAAGCTGAAAAAAAGAAGTTGTGCGGCTGGGAGAAGAGATTGAAGAAAAATAGCTACTACTGTCTTTGTAGGAGGCATCATGTGTTAACTGAAAATGTGGTGGCGTATAACGAGAGTATAATGGCGCACATCTGGAAATTCTTGAGCGACCAGGAGCTTATGCGTTGCATGGCTGCTTGCAGGGAATGGGCAAGGGTTATTCCTCATTTCAATTCCATGATGAGATGGAAGCTGCAACCCAAACCAGAGTGGCCTCGTGCGTCTAGAATTCCAAGTCCTCCCCCACCCTTTACCGCTACCGAACACCTTGATGATAACTCTACCACTGATGATTCTGACTCTAGCTAGTGGTTCTAAACATTTCTTATTTTAGTTATAAATTGGATATATTTTGTGTTTTTGTTTTATATAACAAATTACTATTAGTGTTTTTGTTTTTGTTTATGATAGATTTTGTGTATTTGTTTTTTTTTTTTAGATTTTGTGATAAAATACTATTTATGTTTTATGGTAGTGTTTATACAACAAATTACTTGTTTTTTTTTTAAAAAAAATTAGATTAATATTACTTTTTTAACTGCATTGCATATTTCTCTAACATGTTGCATTTCATTTAACATAACTTCATTCTCCCTATTTTGCCAAAAAAATTATTAATCTCCCCTATTACTTTACATCATTTCAATTTATTCTAAATCATCTATAGTTACATTACATAATATCATTTAATATTATAAAGGATCAATATGTGAATTGCAGAATATTAAAGTGGGACGATCTTAAATCGCATATAATTGAAGTTGGTTTTGGGTCCAACACCATCAGCCCATGTACAGATAATGTTGTTGGGCCTAATAAAGTACTCAATTATGTTTGTATTTTTATTAAAGTTGGTTTGGTTCAAACACATTTAGGCCCAAATAGTGTATTTTAGTTTTTTTTTTTATTTAATGATCACTCTTTGTTTTAAAACAAATACAAGCTTATACAAGTTAACTCAATATTTATAAGGCTCCTTATAATAAGCAAAATATTAAAAGTACAAATTTAAACCATATACAATTGGTGTTCGGTTTGGGTCCAATAACATCAGGCCACAAGAAAAATATTGTTCTTGGCCCAAATAAACTGCCCAGGTATCAAATATACTACTTGCCCATTAAATCGATAATTAATTGATAGCGAATATAATCGAATAATAGAGTTGTTTGCAACATAAATCGGGATTGGTCAGATTAATACATGCATTACCTCTTATTCAAACAATCAAATTAGATCGAGTAACTTCATTTAGTAATAAGTAAAGTTATGTATTTATGTCACATAATTCCTATTTATCCTTCCTATTTACAATCGAAAAATAACTAAAAAAAGTAAGGTAATTAAGAATAAGCAAAACGTGTCAACTGTATGAGCTTAGACTATATCAAATAAATGAATAATATTACAATTGTGAAAACATTTTAAATAAAGACAAGATAAATTATGAATAAAAAATAAAATAAACAAGATCACAAAATGATATATTTCATCTACATTATTGTTTCAAACGCAGGTTTTATTTAATACTAATTATTATATTTATGCTATATTTGTCTTTAAGAATAAATTTCATTTTGTACTGTTATAAGAGCATAAATAATTATATTGTATCAAAAACGTATTAAAGGTATGTAATTGGGCTTTTTCTCCATTATATTAGAATTGTGATTATTTACTTGTTTAAAGGTATCAAAAACTTAATTTTCGTTTTAAAGGTATAAAATAAAATATCTTTAGGATCATTTTTGTTTTTTTAATAAAGTAATATGAAGGGTCATGTTGAATACACTTAATTTTTTTTCAATTACAGCATATTAAACGTCCAATTCCTCGTCAGAAGGAATGTTGCTGGCCTCACCGGAATAAAGGAAACCATTTTATTCATCGACTTGTCAGATGGAAGGATAGTTGGAGACGACGGTGGTCGGAATTTCTCGCCGGCAGGAATCAGTGGACTGACCGGAATAATGAAGGAAAGCATTTTATTCATCGACTTGTCAGATCTCAGATGGGAGGACAGTTGGAGACGCCGGTGGTCAGAATTTCTCGCCGGCAGGAATCATTGGGCTGACCGGAATAATGAAGGATTCTTAGTCATCGGAATAAGTAGTGCTTTGGTTGACCGGAAAAGGTTTTCGTTGCCAAGAATTCCGGCGAGCGGCGGCCAAAGTGGCAGAATCCAGCTGGAGAGTACTGAAACTACCAATCAGCAAAAAGAAAAAAAAATTAATTTGAATTTTGAATTCAAAATTTTCATTTCAAATTCAAATGAAAAGTGCAATTAAATGCTGAAATTTTCAACTTTCTAACAACCAATAGTATTGTACCAACACATAGTGTATGTTGGGTCCACATACACCTAGTGTATGTGTAGACGTATCCACAAAGCCCTAAATAAATAAGTCCAAAATAAAACTAATAAATGCGTACCATTAATATTTGGCTTCAACAGCTATTTAATAGGGTTATTTGCTTTTTGATAATAGGGTTATTTGCTTTAACATAATAGGGTTATTTGCTATTAATTAATACAGATAGTAATTTCTGATCTTCTAATAGCAAAGAAAGCTTCAAGGTAACAAGCTAGTAATCACTTAGTATTCCAGACGTGCAATCATCTGCATCATTTTTTTTTTTTTTAATTTTAAAGTAAGGAGTACTAGTATGGAAGTATGGATATGTCTAGATAATACCCGAGCAATTGCTCGATTTATTTAATTAAAGCAAGTATTTATATCTAAATTAAATTTTATTTACAAAAATTAGTAAAAAATTATTGTAGATGGAAATATTTTTTAACTGTTTTATATTATTTTAGTTATATATATTAGACAATAGAGAATAAGTAATACACGAAATATACATAATTTTTAAATTAATTTATGCAATAATTAAAATTAGGTCACTAGAGAAAAAGAGGTTTGACCAACTAAAAAACTATTTTAGATGGTTTGCGGTTAGTGTTTTCGAAGAGAGTTTTTGGATAAAAAAACTCTTTCATAAAGCTCATATGAGGAGTTTTTGGATCATTTAAACTAATTATTATGTAGCTTTATGGGATTTATTTTTCTTATTTGAAGCAAAATGTATGATTTCTATTTTGATCATTTAAATTAAATATGAAGATATACTCGGTGCATTAGCACTGGTTCACTCTAGTTGATAATAATACAGCAATGATAATAATAATAACAATAACAACAACACTAATAATAATAATAAAAATAATAATAATGAGTACTCATACATTAGCGTGTACTCATATCAACTAGCAAGTAGGCAATGAGTGATCCCTATTATAGGCGAAGGCTAGAGCAAGAAATAGGGCAAAAGCAAATGTTTAGGGTTAGGGTATGTCAGTCATGCGTGGCCCATATATGCTAGGTTTTAATTTTTTTTTTAAATGTATCATATGAATACATTTATTGATAGCTATATATGGCTTTTTAGGGTGATATTCTACACATTTTTGAGGATATTCTACACAACTTATCCGATTAGATAATTATGCGTGGGGCCCATAGACTATATAAGGAAATGTACCATGTAATTTTGGACAGTTAACCCATAGACTCTATATAAGGAAATGTACCATGTATTTTTGGATAAGGAAATTGTAGCATATAATTTGTAACATAGGGAATAATTTGATACGGAGTAGTCCGTAATATTCTACACTATTCTACACATGACATGATATTCTACACTATTCTACACATGACATGATATTCTACACAAGTTGACCAATATAATAGCATAATGTTAATATGTGATATATATAGCAGAGAAATGTGATAATCTACACATGACATGATATTGTACACAACATATGAAACCACACAAAGTTTTCAAACACCACATTACAAACTAAACTTGGACAGTTATATATAAACTTACAATAGCTAATCCACAACATATATAGTTAGAAGAATAACAGTTTAATACGGTTGAAAACGTTAGTACCCATCGTATAGTGATCAGATCATCATCAGTCGGTTGTCTTCTTACGTTTACTCCCGGACGTATAGTGATCTACTATGATACGGCTTTTACCAGTGCGAACTCCCGTTGTTGTTTCATTGTCGTCTGTAGTAGGATCGTTGTCTTCTTTATCCTTTCTACAGTCTTCATGCAACGTATCAATGTTCCTTTCTAATTCAACGATTCCTTTACAACCACGACATGCACATTGATTCCCAGAAGATACGTCTAGTTCAATGCCAACAACTGACCACTTAAGTTCACGATATATTTCAAGCAATTTGGGGACTGGACGTATGTTAACGAGAATCCAAGTGTTTCGATACTTTTTAAGATCCCTTTCAATTTCCAGCGTATTCTCCTGTATATTGTTTATCATGAAATTTATTTTAGTTATTTTAATTTATTCAGGGTTTAAATTTCATGAGAGAGGAAATATGATGGTATTTAATTATCGAATTTGCATCAATACAAAGTATATTACGTATTAGTTATTTAAAAAAAAAAAAAATTCTTTTTATAAATAACTAACATTTGTTCTATTTTATTATTAAATTTATTATTTTTAAAAAAATATTCACCACAATGCGAATAAAAATAGTTTGTTGTGACATTTCATAAAAACTTAACATTGTTTTATTGTTTTATTATTTTGAAATTTTTAACAAAACATTATTTAGTACAATGCAAATGAAAATACTTCGGGGTGTGAAATTAAACAATATTATGTACTAATACAATCATAGATAGTAGATACTTACATTAACAATTGCGACTTTAATTTTACTTCATTTCTTACCAAGCATTTGCTCGACACACTTTTCTTTGAAGGTTAGAGTGATCGATGAATTCAGGTCCTCAACCAAAGTCTCCAGATATGCTCTGCATTCAAATTAATTTATGCATATTAAATTATGTTTTTGTATTTAGAACATATCAAAATCTTAAAACTCTGTCAATACCTATATGAAACAATAAGAAGTGAATTGTTTATTTATTTATTAAGGGTAAGTGGTCACATCTTTTAATACAATTAAATTTATTTATTTATTTAGCTTAAAATAATATACACACTATTCGTTGAAGGTTAGATTCATCAAATTCTCCGAAATATTATATTAAACTTTTGTAAAACAGGTACGTAAATTTAATAAATGCAATATGATATCATTGATAAATTCATTTTATTTATAAATGGTAATATTGTGAACTTAACTTGAAAGAAGTTCGAATTCTCTCGTAATTGATGTATTTGCAATTGAAGCAAATGTGGTTGTCCGGGAGCGGTTTCTCCAAGTCTCTCCGACACACTGAACAACCAAAATAAACGTTTAATTGTTGGAGTGTTACTTCAGGCAATGTAACGCGTAATGTGTGTATTTCATTTGGACTTGTATTCCGAGCCTAATACAAAATTTGTATAATAATCATTATATTTCTTAGCCATACAATAATTGAAAGGTATACAATATTTACAATAATTATAAAATATTTGCATTACCCTTTTTTGTAGGACGCCGTTGCAAGTTGACATGCTTTTATGTCTGTATCTGCTAAGATGTCAATTTTAAAAATTATAATTAAAGTTTAGGATTAGTTGCTTTTAATAATCCAACCTTTCGAGTTTTAGCAACTAATAATCCAACCTTTAGATTATTAGGAAATAATCTAACCAATGAACCCAAACCTCTCATTTTTTAGTTTCAGCAGTTGTATAGGTAAGTAAATGTTAGTCTTTAATGTGTAATTGATTAAAAAACCCAAGAAAATAATATATCAACATATAATTGACCTTTTAATTTCAAGTTTATTAGTTCATTGGTTGCTAGAAATCGAAAGTTTAGATTATTGTATGTATTTAGAGTGCAAAGGTTGGATTATTCCCTAATAATCCAAAGATTGGATTATTGGTTACCAAAACTCGAAAGATTGGATTATTAAAAGCAAATTTTCCTAAATAGAAATAGGATTTTTAACTTTTAAGGTCCCAAAACTCCTGGGTTTCTTATCACTGTTTATTAAAAAAATAAAATTATGAAGCAGATACACTAAAACATCCATCAACTTATGTACGAGTAAATTTAATAATAAAAAAACTTATAAACACAATTGCTTAAATTTAAAAATAAAACACAACAAACAAAATAGTAAGAAAACTATTCAAATTACGTAAATACTACGGAGTATAAACCATTATAATCTTTCCATCTACTCCAAACTATGAATTAACCTTTTACGTTAAAATATACTATGTATACTACTATGAATATGAACAATTTGCCAAAAAAAAAAAATACAGTTATTTAACCATTATAAAATACATTTTACCAAAATATAAAAAACACTAAACTATATGTTAAAATTTGAAAACCTTTAAAAATATCCTCAAAACTTATCAATGAAATTTTAAAACGAATATGCCTTCATTAATTATGCCCAATAATTCCAACAAATAAAAAACACTAATCCATATGTTAAAATTTTAAATCCTTTATAAACATCCTCAGAACTTTTCAATACAAATTTTAATTAAACATTCGTTTATTATGTTAAAGAAAAAAAAAACCCATAATTTAAACAATTTGCCAAAAAAATAAAATACAAAAATTTATCCACTATTTCATTTGATTCATTTGATAATATATTTCATCTTTGCATGCAATAAGATCTTAAATGCCCAAAAGCTACATTTGATTTGCTTCAAAAATAAAATGATGATGCCCTATAATAACTAGCAAATCACCCAAACCTTTTGAATTTGTGAAGAAAATGGTAAAGGCTTCACGAATTCTAAAACTTGAGAAGAAATATTATTAACATTTGCAAAATTAATTTTAAATCACCCAAAGCTTTTGGTTTTGTGAAGAAAATGGTAAAGGATTCACGTTCCTAAAACTATTACCATTTACCAAAATGGTAAAGGTTTTGTGAACAAATATTAACATTTACCAAAATTACTAGTAAATCACCCAAAGCTTTTGGGTTTGTGAAGAAAATGGCAAGGGCTTCATGATTCTTTAAACTTGAGAAAAACTATTAACATTTGCCAAAACAACATTTACCAAAAATATAAATTGTGAAGAATTATTGCCTAAAACATGACAAGAAATATTCAGGAAAAAAATATATTAAAGAAAAAAATTACCTTTTGAAGCTCAACAAGAATCTCAAATGTGCTTCTTGAGAAGAACAAAATTAGTCCAAGAAACAAAATTCAAGTTATATGTATTTGGCAACGGTTATGTGAGTAGAGAAAGTAGTTGTTTAATTGAAATGAGATATAAATTATAAAATTAAAGCAACGTACTACTATTTACTAACTTACTTCTTGACAAAAAGTTAGTATAGTAACTTTTCGTATTTATTAAATTATTATTTGTAATTCTTACTAAAATTTTATTTTTAATCCTTACTAAAATGTTACTTGTAATTCTTACTACAAAAATAAATAAATTATAATCACTTGAAAACAAATATGTTAAAAGTGTATATATAGATAGATACATTGTGTTAAAATACCATGATTTTTTCCCATATACAGTATATACTATATTCAATCAAACATTATAGGAAGATTTATTTCTAAGATTCAATTTAATAACCCGAAATTTTGGGCTATTTTAAATTTTTATTTATTATTTAATTACTTAATTTGATGGACAAAAGATTCTAACCCGAACTAAAAACCGAGCCCAAACTCTTTACCTTGATTTGGCAATGTAGGACCAAAGCCCAAATTAGCCCTTAACCCCTTAGCCCCACACGGCCCAAATCCTTTTTATTTAACCCTTTTAATTAATTTGTTTATTTCTATTAATCTAAAAACATATCTAAGAAAAGATCCTACTTTTATATTTTTCTCTCCTAAATTTTAGGAGTTCATCCAACCATCCAAGGATCTATTAAAACCCTCCCTTGCAATTCAAAACTCACGGCACCATCAAACACCAAACATCAATATTTTTCTATTCCTTCTTTTCTCTTCTACAAATAAAAACTTCAGATTAAATCTTGAAGCTCACAACAAACCATCCAAAAAAGATTGACCCATCAATTGAGGTAATTAGATGTTTTACCTAATCTGTGAACTAATCAAATATATAATTGTTAGAACATGTTTAGAATTGCTAAAAATTATATTTTTGATGTTTGAATTATTATTATTGATATTAAACAATTGAATGATTATAAGTGTGTTGTTGAGTGTATGAATTTATTTCTTGATCAAATCTTGTTATTTCTTGATGAATTTTTCGTGGGAGTTTCTTTACTGGTTTATTATGAATCAAGATTTATTTCGTGGCAAAATTCGTCCTTTTCTTGCTTATAATAATTTAATATGTCAAACCAGTAAAACTGTCAAGATTTAGTTTACGAATTTATTAAAATATTTATTTAATTCAGATGGCTACGAAAATTTAGGCGCATGTTTGAATTATTGTTCTATAGCTTTTGTTAAGTTTTCGTAATTTTTAAAGTTCGTTTTCTATGGTAGACAATTCATAAACTGATTATAGTCTAATCTGATCGGTTAGTTATAAAATCCCTTTAAATTAGTAAATGATATTATTTTTGGACGAAACTTATGCACATTAAACGTTGAATCTAGATTTAACTTTCATCAAAATTTCAAGAATGTTATACACCGTTAAATGGATGTTCTTTAATTTAAATGGGTAAAATCAGATTTTGTAAAGTAGTGTGATTAACTTACTAAAATACTTTTAAAGTATATCTTATTGAATCTCTTGTTCAAATTATGATTCTTTATGACTTTCTTGATTTAATTTTATTAATTGATAAGTTCTTGAATTAAAGATGGCTAATCTTGATTTTCTTAAAGAGGGATGTCGAATGAAGAGTGCTTTATAGTGTAATATTCAAAAATCTTGAATTATTATTAAAGCATGGATTTTTATGAAGATGGTCTAATATAATTATTGTTATTTTTTAGAATTAATTAATTAAATTCTTGAATTATATTGTTTATTATTTATTTATGAAATTGTCGTATGTATTGAGGATTGTGAATTAATATGATTGTCTAAGTTGCTATTAAGTCTAGAAGTCAAAGTTAGAATGTTTGACCTAGGGTTGACTAAGTAATAAGTTAGTTTAATTTAGAGTCAAAGTTATGAGTTTAAAAAAAATATTAATAATGTAACAATGAAGGAAAGGAAACAGAGTAAGAGGATATTATCTTGTTTCGATCTCTGGCTAGGAAAAAATTGGTATTTAAGATGGTCGATATACGTGTTGCACCTCTCTTTCCTGGGATTTCGAACATCTCAGTTCCAATTACGGTCACCTAGTACTTCCGATTATGGTATACTCTACTGGGTATAAGGAATTGACGGCTGGCATACACTGATAATTGGAATTGACGGACAATTATGCCATAATTAAGGAATTGACGGCCGGTATGAGCACCATATAAAATACAGAATAAATATTGAGGAAATATGATGATGAATTTGAGCTAATGAAAGATAATGTTAATAATAATGGAACAATGGAGTGCTATAGTTGTATGTTGAAGTCGGACTAGTGGAACAATGAAGTACATTTGTCGTACGTTGAAGTTGGACCATTGGAATGGTGAAGTACAACTGTTGTAATTTAAAGGATAAATGGAACAATGGAGTGCAATAGCCATATGGTGAACAATGGAGTGTAATTTAAAGGATAAATGGAACAATGGAGTGCAATAGCCATATGTTGAAGTTTAACAAATGGAACGATGAAGCACATTTGTCGTGCATTGAAGTTGAACCATTGGAACGATGGAGTGCGATTGCTGTATGTTGAAGTTGGACCGATGAAAGATAATGAGTTAATTAATGAAAGATGAGTTGTCACAGTCTATGGAGTCTAAAGTCTTCAGGTGACACTAGCTTGAGAGTATGGTTTGGTTATGTTATGTGTTCCGCTGCGTATCTGATTGGGTTACGTTTTCTATTGACTTGTGAATGTGAATGTGTTAACCACGCTGACATTATGAATTGATTGTGCTATGTTCTGTTTATTATATACTTGGCTGCGTTCTACGATTCTGTAGAACATTCTAATTACTCACCACTGACTATGGACCCCCATTCTTTTTCAGGTAACAAAGTTGAGTAATCTGGGTTACAACGTTGGTTGGGTCTCATGAGTGAGCAAGCGTAGCAGTATTAGCTACCCATATTAGTAGACTTAGCCTTGTTAATGAATTTTAGTAGCTTGTGTTAGAACTTTAGTATTTTAAGTCACTTTTTTGGACATATTCTAATTTTGGTTTAATTAATTTGGATTAATAAAAGTATTAAGTTTAGAGCTTCCGCTGTTTACTTATAAGATTTGTGATATAAGTTTCAACCTTTAATGATTCGTATTGTTGTTTTCTTCGAAAACAATGTTGGTAAAATACGGGTCGTTACATTCAATAATGATGGAAGTCAAATGCATTGGCAGTTTTGGGCCCTCATGAATATCATGCTACAGAGATTTTAAAGCAATATGCATTCTAAAGTGATTCGATCCCATGACATGAACTTCATAGTATTAGGGTTTTGCTAGTACTGTTAAAAGAAGTCAGATGTGCTATTTGGTATTGTTAAAATTTATTAATATAAAAAACAAACATGCTCATGTACCATGAGTACCACGGAAACCAATAACAAGGTATTCCCCTGTATTGGGCACGCATCATGAATGGGAATGTAATAATTTATATCAAATTTCAAATGAAAATTGTTGTTCTTTTTTAGTGACAAAACAAACTTAGTCGTTCTTATAAAAAACCATTGATAATATTCATGACATGGTTTTTTTAAAGAAATAAATCAAGAAAACAACATTGTTCTACGGATATTATGTTATTGTACGGTTAAGTATAAGCTTGAAATGCAAACTAAAACATAATCTGCGGGACATTTTGTTGAAAAGAAAATTAATCAAAAAACAATATTGTTGTAAGGATATTATATTATTATAATACATACGAATATGAAACATTTTGACTAATTTGTCCATTTCTACTGTTCACCAGACAATTTTGAGTATAATTGGGGATACCGGGAGTATTAAATATTTTTTAAAAGAAGGATATAAAAAAAGCAATGTTGGAATTATATTAATGTGACACAAATAAAATAAGCATCAAATGTTAGCTACTCTGTATAATTTAATTTGCATGACATTATCATATGCAACAAGGAACATGATCAGATGGAGGGTGATTGAATGTGATAAAAAATGAAATCAAACCTGAGTAATGGAAGAAATTCATGGCAGTGAAGTCAGCAGAATCCTTCCACTGTCAGATGAATAGATTATGGCAGTTGGAGTTGTACTTTTTTTTTGGAAAGTTGTCAGATGTACTCGTACATTTATATGATAAATGTTAATGACAGTTAATGGCAGTTAATAGATAACCCCTCCATAAACCTCTCCAAAATTTATTTTATATTTTTCTGTTTTTTATTCAAATTTAGTCTACACGTTTTTAGAGGGTATGATTCTATCCATTTATTATCATTCAATGCTTTTAACTTTAATTTTTAAAAATAAGAATAAAACAAGTAACTATAATTTCTAATATGGTAACTACCAAAAGCAAGAAACTAATACTCCGTAACATCTTCTTCAAAAAAATTAATAATACTAATATTATTAATAATTTTAACGATAATAATAAAAATAATAATAATTGTGTTAGTAATTCATCCAATATTAATATTTTTACTTATTCAAGATATCCATTTAAGATTTTTAAACATAGACAATTTTGACGAAAAATGGACAACAACATGCCCCATTTATATAATAATAATAATTATTGTTAGCAGTTATTTTTTTTAAACCAAGGTAACACTTAAAAATGTACAATCTTGTCAAAATAACTCACTCCGTCCCAATTTACTTGCTACATTCTCTATTTCACATCCCACTAGACACATTTTAAATTGAAACAAAAATTATTCACCATACCAATAAAAATAATAATGGAGAGAGTTTTTAAAAATTAAAGGTTAATATATTGAATTTAATACACAACACACATACCAATAAAAACCATCATCATTATTCACCATCCGTCCTCCCATTCATCGTCATTTCACTACAACTTTTACTAGTAAAAAGAGGTGAGAGAAGAGGAAGAGCAAAAAAATTGTTTACATGGTCATTCAATTTCAACACTACAGCAAACTCTTATGGCTACTTTTCAATTCAATTACACTGTCAATGCAGGAGAACAAGTTGTAAGCAAATCTTCATCTATAACTAATGTAGTTGTGATTTTTTTAATACTACTCCCTATTTCGAGTCAAGATTCTCTTCATTTCTTAATCAATGGAAAAAATGTATGAAAATGGAGAGGATCTTAAATTCCATATTTCTTACTAGTTTCAAAAGCTTTATAGTCATTTTATTTTGGTTAATTTTTTTATTCATGACTAAATTCTGCGATGGAGTATGTTATCCATGTCAATATTTTGATATAGGTTGTTATTGATGTTTAAGAACTAATTAAGACAAATTTATTTCATGTTATTAATTCGTCGTTCCCTTCCAAATTTTTTGTTTTTAAGTGACGAAATTATGCCATGGTTTTTTTTTTAATTTTTTTTTTTTTTTTATATATGGCAAACCTGTGACAAAATTTCTGTGTATTACTTATTTATTTAATTCATTTTATATAATGTAAAATGTTGTTATATCACTGTATTGAGACAACATTCTGACAAAATATCTGTGTATTTCTTGTTTTTTAAATACAATTTAATTAATGTAAAAATAAAATTAATTATTACACTTTTATCCATGGTTGTTTATGAATTGTCATACAAAATGGTTGTTTATGAATATAATTTTTCACTATTCATGGCATAAATAACATTTTTTTAAATACGTAGTGTAAAAAATCAATTATAAAATTAACACTTTCATTTCTGGCTATTGAAGTTTTATTAATGCTTTTTAAATCGGTAAATACTTTGACTCTATTTTTAATGCTTGTAAAATATCGTGATACTTTTTTCTTCTATTATTAATTCCTTACATATGCTATATACCATGTGGTGGACGTTCTTAACTTTGTCAAATATGTTAATGACTTGACTATTATTTACTACATGTTTTATAGTTGTGTAACTTTATCTTAACAATGTTATGTACGTAGGTCATACCAGAAAGTGTGAAGCATAATGCTTTGTACTTAACAGATAAGAATCGGGCTTTCCTCACGAGGAAAAACAACCATAATTACTGGGACCTTACTATTATAATTGAAAGGTCAAGGAAAGTGTACTTTGATCCTGAAAGTTGGGCTGACTTTGTCGAGGATAATCAAATTAAGGCTTGTGATTTTTTAAAGATTCGACACAGTGGCTCATTCTTTAATGTTTCGGTTTATGCGAATGGAAGGAGGAAGAAAATGCCACCTAACGCTCAAGTTAGACATGCAATTGGATTTTCCCCTAATCCTGAATTTCGTGCTCACAATATCCTTGCACGAAGATGGAGGAATATTGACACAATTGCCACATTGAAGATAACACCTTACTACCACCGAACTAACTTTGTTGTATGGAAATTTAATAAATTTTAACTTAGTAATTCTAGTAGTGAATTTGCTATATGATTGACAATAATATCCTATAATAAATCATTTGTTTTGTTAATTGCAGAATATCTCGAAGTCTTTTGGTGATGTTGTATTCGAGGCGGTGCAACCGAAAGCAAATGTAGATGTTACATTAATTGTGGGAGTTCTCAGTTGGGACATTGTCGTCAAAAAGTACTGCCCGGGAAAAGTTACGCAGTACAAAATAGGGATGGCAAGAATTTGTCATGGGAACCAACATTCAAGTTGGTGACATTATTTGTTTACGCAATTGGATGTTGGATCATTACCTCGTCAAGGTCACTTTATTGTTCGACCGAGCTTGATTGCATGTTAATCTGTTTTGCTTATTAGTGAAACTATAGTTTTGATTATCGTTGTTGTAAGGATATTATATTATTCTAAGGTTAACTTGTTGTTTAATTTTAGTGACAAAAAGAAACTTGGTTGTTGATATTATTTTAATGTACGAATGAATTAAGTAAAAGAAAGAATTTAAAAAAACAAATTATGAATTATATTAATGTATGAATTATATTAATGTCACACAAATAAAATAACCATCAATTGCAAACTACATTTTAAATTTCATGACGTGGAAAATAACTTTAATCACAACTAAATATTTAAGGAAAGATTAATTGTGACGACCCGACTCGCTTAAACCGGCGCGAAAGAAACCGACGAGTCGAATAGTCAGAACTAACAAACTAAAATACTTAAAATTAAAAACAAACCTCAAAATGATTATATTACTAAACCCAAAAAGTACAAATACCCACAAGTTTGTATGACTAATCCCAAAAGTCAAACTACTATTACTAACATACGTAACTCCAAATACATGTCAGAGTTATAGTAAAGTATACAAGTACCACTACTATAGTTCAAAACTAACCAAAATCATAAAATAACAATAATAAAGCTATATAACAACATCGGTACTCGCCCAACCCAAAGCTAAGCAAGAACCTCATCATCAGAATTACCTGAAAACTAAACAACAGTCCACCGTCAGTGGCGAGTAACATAAATGTCTCACCCTAACGGGAATACACATGAACATAGCATAAATCAAAAAACCCAAATCAAAACATGTGAATCATACAAATATACACGCTTGACTCGACTAACTTAACCAATCTTAACTTTGGCGCAATCATTCGCATACTAGACCGGACTATGCACGTACGAACGCATCTTACGCGAACGAACTTTCCAACTATGCCAGGATTGAGAATCTTACTCCCAACCATATGAAACCAATCTTACTGGAAATCCATGTCAAAGACGACATAGTGGTAATCACTATCCCAATACCGCGGTTTGGATAGGGGCAACATCTTAACCCAAAAACATAAAATCTTACTCTAAGTTTTAGGCGTCTAGCTACGAAATCAAGCTAATCATTAAATCTTTACTTTCTTTAATCCGATGTTTACATTCTTAGTTACTTCTTAAGTTGCATCTTACGCCTTGACTTAAGAAAATAGCATGTAAACCAAACATCTTACAACATCTTATCACTTTCTATAACCTTTTCTTTTACTTTCTTTAACTTTAAAGACTCAAACAAGAACTCATAAAGAACCTTAAAGAACTCATCAAGAACATAAAGAACTCATCAAGAACTCATCCAAGATTCAAGATCTTCAATCAAGAACTCAATCAAGATTCAAGAACTTCAACCAAGAACTCATCCAAGAATCAAGAACTCATTCCAACATCATCAACATACACGCATACTTCCAACAATTCAACACATGAAATCATCAACTTTCTAGCATCCAAAATTCATCAAACTTGAACATGATTAACATAAACTTCATACTAACATAAACAATCATAGAATCATAATAATAAACCTTAAAATCATCATAAAACCACTTAAAAATCAGATTTACATTGCATACACATAAACATGTCAAAACCTCAACATAAACTAATCTATGCATTTAATCTATACTATGGATCATAGTATACCAATCAAGTTGAGAAAGTATGTTACCTTGATGAAGATCAATAAGATAAACACTAAAAACTCGCTGCCCGGAAACTAAACCACACGGCCCAAAGTCACACGGACCACCACGGCACACACGGCTTCACCACGGTTCTTGCACACGAACCCACGAACCGCACGGCTGCCAAGCACGGCCACCCTACGGCTGCACCAACACGAACCACCACCGTGCACCACTCTTGAACCACGAACAACCCACACAAGTCCCAACCCCAAAACCGAACCAAATACCCAAGTCTTAATAGATGGCAATGAAGGTTAATTTGTGTTTGATTACTTAAAGATCAATGGAGTTTGACTCTTTAGGTTTAAGTTTAGAATTGATGATGAACAAAATTGGTTGGATTGAGGAGCCAAAAATGGCGTGTGGAATGATGCAAATGGAGGGAGTTTTGTGTTTGAACTTTTTGATGGCAAGTGTTGATTAAAGGTGTTTAAGATAGCAAATAAGCAAAAGGATCCTCAAGCCTTGCTAACCCTCCTATATATAGAGGTTAGTTAAGGTGTGAACATGAGGCAAGTGGCAAATCCTTGCCATGCACACAAGGGGGCCGGTTTTGGCCTTGCAAAATGGGCCAAAATGGGCTCTCGTGATCAATTGGGCCAATTTACAAAAATTGCATGACTAATCATGCTTAATTCGATTTAGCCCAAAAATATTAAATAATAAATTAGAAAAATTATATAATAAAAATTCTAATTAATTAAATAATAATTAAAATAAATAATAACTGATCAAAATAAAATAATTCGATTTAAATCGAAATTATTCACATAAAATTAAATAAATAGTTCAAGAATAAATTTGAACCATACATAGCAACACATAAATACACATAAACATCCGGCAGAAATACCTATAAAATCAGGGTCGTTACAACCTCCCCTCCTCAAAGAAATTTCGTCCCGAAATTTAAGGCAAAGTAGATCGCTCACCGTCAAACATCTCCGGGTACTTCTGCCTCATGGACGCCTCTGTCTCCCAAGTCGCCTCCTCATGGTGTTGATTTCTCCACAACACCTTGACGAGCTGGACTTGCTTACGCCGAAGGGTCCTCACTTCCCGATCGAAGATCTGGACGGGTCGTTCCTCAAAAGTCAGATTCGGCTCAAATGTGGCCGATTCTACTGGAATAATGTGGGTAGGATCATGTAAATATTTCCTTAGTTGGGAAACATGAAATACGTCATGCACATTAGACAAACTAGGAGGTAATGCCAATAGATATGCCACCTCCCCAACTCGTTCCAGTATCTCGTAAGGTCCCACATATTTTGGTCGGAGTTTCCCCTTCTGACCAAAGCGTGCCACTCCTTTGAATGGTGAAACCTTAAGCAAGACTCTGTCACCTACCTCGAAAGCCAGCGGTCTACGTCCATTATCGGCGTAGGATTTCTGACGACTCTGAGCGGCCTGCATCTTAGACCGGATGACTCGGACCTTCTCGATAGTATCACGTACCATCTCAGGTCCTAAAGCCACAGAATCACCAATATGATCCCAACATATCGGACTCCGACATTTCCAGCCATACAGGGCCTCGTACGGAGCCATCCCGATGCTGGAGTGATAGCTATTTTTATAGGAGAACTCTATCAAACAGAGCATACGTACCCAAGACTGATGGTACTCCAGAGTACATGCTCGAAGCATATCCTCTAAAGTATGGACGGTCCTCTCAGTCTGACCATCGGTCGCCGCATGAAAAGCGGTGCTCAACTTCAGCTTCGTCCCAAAGGCTTCCTGAACTGATTTCAAGAAACGAGACAGAAATCTCGGATCTCGATCAGAAACGATCTCCCTCGGAACTCCGTGAAGTCGGATAATATCCTGAGTATACGCCTCCACTAGACGCTCCATAGACCATGTCATCTTCATCGGAATGAATCTAGCGATCTTAGTCAACCTATCCACTATTACCCAAATGGCATTCAAACCATTACAGGTAGCTAGGCTAACCACGAAGTCCATAGATACCGACTCAAATTTCCAGGTCGGAATCGGTAGTGGCTGCAACAGACCTCCTGGTCTCTGGTGCTTGATTTTAACCTTCTGACAGACTAAATATCGAGCTACGAACTCTGCTACATCCCTCTTCATCTTAGGCCACCAAAATTGGCCCTTGAGGTCTTGGTATAACTTGTTACCCCTAGGATGAACAGAGTAGGGCGATTTATGTGCCTCAGACATAATTCTGTTCCTAAGATCAGAACAGTCCGGTACACACCACCTCCCTCGGAATCGCAGACTACCATCGGAAGGGATCTTGAAACCTACGGCTATACCTTGCCGTAGAGCCTCTCGTATCCTAGCTAACTGTGGGTCGTTCTGTTGACCCTCGCGCAATTCCTGAATCAGATCAGGCTCAGCACTCACAGATGTCAGACAAAGTCTGACGGAACTACGACTTCTACTGAAGCTCAAGCGATGCTTACGACTTAGTGCATCAGCGACTAAGTTCGCCTTGCCCTCGCAATAGTTAAGCATCAGGTCGTAGTCCTTAATAAGTTCGAGCCATCGTCTCTGCCTCATATTGAGGTCTTTCTGAGTAAAGATGTACTTGAGACTCTTGTGTTCCGTGAATACTCTACACGAACCACCATAGAGGTAGTGCCTCCAGATTTTGAGCGCGAACACTACAGCTGCTAACTCCAAGTCATGCGTAGGATAGTTACGCTCGTGCACCTTTTCAATTGTCTCGATGCGTAAGCGATGACTTTCCCGCCTTGCATGAGCACACATCCTAGGCCACTCTTCGAAGCATCACTTTAGACCTCGAAGTCCTCCTCATCGTTTGGAAGGGTAAGAATAGGAGCAGAGACTAATCTCTGTTTCAATTGTTGGAATGCTAGCTCGCAAGCCTCCGTCCAAACGAAGCGGACCTCCTTCTGTAGTAGACTAGACATCGGCCTAGCAATCTTGGAGAAGTCCTGGACGAATCGTCGATAGTATCCGGCCAATCCCAGAAAACTACGAACTTCCGCCACATTTCTCGGGCTACTCCAATCAACTACAGCCTTAATCTTAGCCGGGTCTACCTTAATGTCGTCCTTACTAATCACGTGACCCAAAAATGCTACTTCGCGAAGCCAGAACTCACACTTGGAGAGTTTCGCGAACCACTTATGACTACATAATATCTCAAGTACCATCCGGAGATGTTCCGCATGCTCAGACTCATCTCTCGAATAGACTAAGATATCGTCTATAAATATTACGACGCACTTATCGAGTAAGTGGTGAAATGTCCGGTTCATCTGGTCCATGAACACGGCTGGCGCATTAGTGAGGCCAAAGGGCATCACCTCAAACTCGTAGTGGCCGTATCTAGTACAAAAAGCAATTTTCGGAATGTCTTCTTTCTTGACTATCTTTGAAAACACTCCTGCTCCTCGCAACTGATCGAACAGGTCCTCAATCTTAGGCAACGGGTACTTATTCTTGATAGTTACCCGATTCAACTCTCGGTAGTCTATGCACAGGCGCATACTACCATCTTTCTTCTTCACGAAGAGCACAGGTGCTCCCCATGGAGAAACACTCGGCCTAATGAAGCCCTTATCAATCAAATCCTGGAGTTGCGTTTTTAACTCTTGCAACTCCGATGGCGCCATCCGGTAAGGGGCCTTCGAAATCGGCGCTGTGCCAGGTGCTATGTAACGCCCCAGATTTTGGGCTAGTCTCGTAATTACTTTATTGTAATTGTGGTTGTTGCGGTGCATGGTCTAAAATTTATTTTAGACTATTTTTAATGCTTGAGTGTAACCATTATTTTAATGGTTTATTATTTCTTTATTTTATTTTATTTTAATTAATTAGAATTTTATTATTTAATTTTCTAATTAATTAATTAGTTTTGGGCCAAGTGTAAAATTAATCATGATTAGTCATGAATTAGTGCAAATGGCCCAAGTGATCATTTTAGCCCATTTGAGCCTAAGCCCAACCGGTTTTTCCCCCCTCTTGTTTGATGGCAAGTTTTGCCACTTGCTTCATGTTCACACCTACACTAACCTCTATAAATAGAGGAGTTAGTAAGGCTTTGGAAACTTTTGTTCATTTGCTCATTTTATCTCTTACCATCATCTTTATAAGGCAAGCACCCTCTCCTTGCCCATCATTTCCCACGCCATTTTTGATGGCATTAAACCCAACTTGTTCATCCATCTTTCTAATCCTAAACTTAAAGATTCAACCCCTAGTAATCTTTAAGTATTAAGACATGTTCTAAACCCCAACAATTTCATTCAAGACCACTAGTTGGGTGGGTGTTTTGGGTGTTGGTGTGTGGCTGGTTTCTGGGCAGAAACGTGGCAGCATGGTGGGCAGAAACGTGGCAGCATGGTGGTGCAGTAGGGCCGTGGTGCAGTAGGGACGTGGTGCAGTAGGGTCGTGCAGCAGTAGGGCCGTGCAAGAAGTGGTGCAAACAGCCGTGCTTTGGCCGTGAACATGTGCCGTGTTGTGCGTATGCTGCTGGCAAGAAATGGTTCGTTCCGGGCAGCATGTTCTTGGTACGTTCTTGGGGTTATTCGTGATTAAGGTAACATACTAACTCAACTTAATTGGTAATACTAGGTTTATAGTATTGATTAAATGCATGTTTGGGTTGATTGTCGATGAATGTTCATGGTTTTTGAATGTATTTTTATAATCTGATTTTGAAGTATTATAATGATGTTTTAATGGTGGTTTTTTCATGTTTTAAGATTGTTTTTATGATATTTTGAAATCATGGTGATTGGGATTAAGTTTGATGAATTTTGATAAAATGTTGTTGAATTTTCGTGTATGATGATGATGAATATGCGTGTGATGTTGAGTTTGTTTGAGTTCTTGGTTGGAGTTCTTGAATCTTGATTGAGTTCTTGATTGAAGATCTTGAATCTTGAATGGTTTCTTTATGAGTTCTTTAAGAGTTAGATGAGTTCTTTAAGGTCCTTGATGAGGTTTGATTAAGTTCTTTAAGGTTCTTGTTGAAGTTGGTTTGAGTTCTTTAGGTTTCTTGATTAAGTCTGGAGAGTTAAAGAAAAGTGTTATGTAAGTCTTGAAAGTTAAAGATTTGGGATGTATTGATTAAAGAATGAATTAAGAATAATGAAATGATGTTTGGTTAGTCTCAAGAGTATGGCTATAGGCAATTCTTGGGTTAACTTCGATGATTTAGTTGAGTGAATTCAAGAGTATGGCTTATTCTTGTCTTTAATTTAACTACGATGAAAGGATGATAATGATATGATGATTAGCTTGATTTCTTTTCTAGACGCCCTTGACTTTGTGTATGGCTTATGCTTAGTTTTTGGGTTAAGACGTTGCCCCTATTCCGTCCGCGGTATCGGGATAGTTTGGAGTCTCACTATGTTATTCCTAGTACGCTCAGAAAGATTTTTGGGGATTAGGGACACGGATTTCCAGTAAGGATTGGGTCCGTGGGATTTGGGCGTATGGCTTCTACCCGGTCCTGACATAGTAGAAGTTCGGTTGCGTAAGATGCTTCCGTACGAGCGTAGTCCGGTCTAGAATTAGAATGATTGCGCCAAAGTTAGATTTTGGGATGAAGATGTCGTGTAATAATGTCGAGTGATTTGTCGAGTTTGGATTACGAGTTTGAGGATGTCTCGTGTCTTTGAGGATTTTCGTGTGATGTTGTTTGATTGATGCTATGTACTTGTGTATCCCCGTTAGGGTGAGTCAGTTATGTTACTCGCCACTGATGGTGGACTATGTTGTATTTTTCAGGTACATCTGACGATGATGCTCTTGCTTAGCTTTGGGGTTGGGCGAGCGGCGCTTTGCGTGTTATATTCTTTGTATTTACAGTTGTTTCTTAGTAATAGAATTGTTAGATGTCGTTTGGACTTATGGTTTTACATTTGTTGTATAAGACTCTAGCATGTGGTTAGAGTTGCATTTTACTTTTCGTTAGTTACATTTGACTTTTGGATCTAGTTTGTACAAGATTGTGGGTTATTGTACATTTATGGTTTAATAATAATAATTCGAGGTATTAGTTTATTTTCTAAGTGTTGAGTTGTAGATTTATAACTACTTGACTCGTCGGTTTCTTCCGCGCCGATTTAAGCGAGTCGGGTCGTTACATGCTAAGTCGATATGAAACTCGACGTCGCGCACGGGTGGAACCCCCGGTAGCTCATCAGGAAATACGTCTCTGAAATCCCTCGCTACAGGTATATCGTCCAACGGACGCTCCTCAGTCAAGTCCCTTACCTGACATAGGTACACCATATCGTCTTTCTGACGATATTTTCTCATTTTCAAGGCAGAGATTACCTTTACTCCTTTCTTAAGGACGAACCCAGAGTAGGTAACTCGGTTGCCCTGAAGTCCTCGGAATGTCACTGACTGATCTCGGCAACAAATGATTGCTCGATACCTCGACAGCTAGTCCATACCAAGTATCACGTCGAACTCCATCAGTGGGAACTCCTTCAGATCAGCCGTCGCTTGCTCCCCAGCTATCACGATAGGCACTCCCCGGAACTCGCGTTGACAAATAAAATACTCTCCGGAAGGGAGAGTTATAACTGAACTAACAGGAAAGCTACCATGAAGATTAGACATCGAGGCAAAACTACTAGCCACAAAAGAGACAGTAGCACCAGAATCAAACAATACTAAAGCTAACACACCAGAAACAAGAAATCTACCTGATACGACGTCAGGCTGAACCTCGGCCTCTGCCTCGGTCATACTGTAGACTCGGTTCTTCACCGGAGTCTTAGTCGGTGCCGGAAGCTGCTTAACCTCAGTCTCTGGCTTCTTATCGGGGCATACTGACGCCTTATGGCCTTCCTTCCTGCAGATATAACATGCTATGGGCGAACCGTCACACCGCTTCCCTGGATGGAAGTCTCGGCCGCATCCTCTGCACTTCGAGCCATCGGAACCCTTATGCGAACTCGTGGTCAGAGGGGTACTGCTAGGAGCATTAAATCGGGGCTTCTTAAAAGAAGCTGTCGTCGTCGGAACCTGAGCTCTCTTCCTGCTCGCATCCTCCTCAGCCGTCGATGCCTGAATCTCGAGTGCTACCTCGTAGGCCTGCTGGAATGTCGTCGCTCCACTACTGATCACGTGAACGCGAATCCTCGGATCTAGCTTTTTGATGTAGCGCTTGACCCGATCCTTCTCTGACGGAACCACAGACGTAGCGAACCTCGATAATTTCGTAAACTTATCGGTATAGGCCTGGACGGTCATCTTACCCTGTGTAAGAGTAAGAAAATCCTCCTGTTTCTGCCACCGCAACTCATCGGGGTAGAAACGCTCCTAGATCTTATCGACGAACTCAATCCACGATATCGAATGTAACGGCAAGCACGCGTCCTTAGCTAACGTTCACCAGTTATCGGCCTCTCCACGTAGATAATAAGCGGCGATCTGCACCTTCTCGTGCTCGGGGCAAAACGTCGTGTCAAAGAGCTTCCCCATCTCGCGGATCCAGCTCTCCAGAATAGTGGGGTCGGCAACCCCGTCGTAAGTCGGAGGTCGATGACGTGCGATACGGTCGAACGTCGACTGCGTACTCGGCGTATGACGACTATGATGCGCCAACGTAAGGATCTCCTCCTCGAGTGCCCGCAACCTCTGTCGTCCAGTACTCAACCGGCGAGGTGTAGACATGCTGCAACGCATCACAACAAAAAGACATACCAAAATAATAATGTCAGTCATACATCCCCACCACAGTCAAGCACACAAAAATAAAGAGAGAAAAAGAAAATAGAAAAGATCTTATCCCACTCTTTCTACCCAACTCTTCTCCCTTTACTTAATCCTAAATTTGGTTTTATCACTCGGGAATAGTAAAGCTCTCAACTCCCGAGTTTAACTCAAATCCTAAAACTTCACTTAAAACCTATTCGGCTTTGATACCAACTGTGACGACCCGACTCGCTTAAACCGGCGTGGAAGAAACCGACGAGTCGAATAGTCAGAACTAACAAACTAAAATACTTAAAATTAAAAACAAACCTCAAAATGATTATATTACTAAACCCAAAAAGTACAAATACCCACAAGTTTGTACGACTAATCTCAAAAGTCAAACTACTATTACTAACATACGTAACTCCAAATACATGTTAGAGTTATAGTAAAGTATATAAGTACCACTACTATAGTTCAAAACTAACCAAAATCATAAAATAACAGTAATAAAGCTATATAACAACATCGGCACTCGCCCAACCCAAAGCTAAGCAAGAACCTCATCATCAGAATTACCTGAAAAGTAAACAACAGTCCACCGTCAGTGGCGAGTAACATAACTGTGTCACCCTAACGGGAATACACATGAACATAGCATAAATCAAACAACCCAAATCAAAACATGCGAATCATACAAATATACACGCTTGACTCGACTAACTTAACCAATCTTAACTTTGGCGCAATCATTCGCATACTAGACCGCACTACGCACATACGAACGCATCTTATGCGAACGAATTTTCCAACTATGCCAGGATTGAGAATCTTACTCCCAACCCTATGAAACCAATCTTACTGGAAATCCATGTCAAAGACGACATAGTGGTAATCACTATCCCAATACCGCGGTTAGGATAGGGGCAACGTCTTAACCCAAAAACATAGAATCTTACTCTAAGTTTTAGGCGTCTAGCTACGAAATCAAGCTAATCATTAAATCTTTACTTTCTTTAATCCGAATTTTACATTCTTAGTTACTTCTTAAGTTTCATCTTACGCCTTGACTTAAGAAAATAACATGTAAACCAAACATCTTACAACATCTTATCACTTTCTTTGACCTTTTCTTTAACTTTCTTTAACTTTAAAGATTCAAACAAGAACTCATAAAAAACCTTAAAGAACTCATCAAGAACTTAAAGAACTCATCAAGAACTCATCCAAGATTCAAGATCTTCAATCAAGAACTCAATTAAGATTCAAGAACTTCAACCAAGAACTCATCCAAGAATCAAGAACTCATTCCAACATCAACATACATGCATACTTCCAACAATTCAACAGATGAAATCATCAACTTTCTAGCATCCAAAATTCATCAAACTTGAACATGATTAACATAAACTTCATACTAACATAATCAATCATAGAATCATAATAATAAACCTTAAAATCATCATAAAACCACTTAAAAATCAGATTTACATTTGATACGCATAAACATGTCAAAACCTCAACATAAACTAGTCTATGCATTTAATCTATACTGTGGATCATAGTATACCAATCAAGTTGAGAACGTATGTTACCTTGATGAAGATCAACAAGATAAACACTAAAAACTCGCTGCCCGGAAACTAAACCACACGGCCCAAAGTCACACGGACCACCACGGCACACACGGCTTCATCACGGTTCTTGCACACGAACCCACGAACCGCACGGCTGCCCAGCACGGCCACCCTACGACTGCACCAACACGAACCACCACCGTGCACCACTCTCGAACCACGAATAAACCCACACAAGTCCCAACCCCAAAACCGAACCAAATACCCAAGTCTTGATAGATGGCAATGAAGGTTAATTTGTGTTTGATTACTTAAAGATCAATGGAGTTTGAATCTTTAAGTTTAAGTTTAGAATTGATGATGAACAAAATTGGTTGGACTGAGGAGCCAAAAATGGCGTGTAGAATGATGCAAATGGAGGGAGTTTTGTGTTTGAACTTTTTGATGGAAAGTGTTGATTAAAGGTGTTTAAGATAGCAAGTAAGCAAAACGATCCTCAAGCCTTGCTAACCCTCCTATATATAGAGGTTAGTTAAGGTGTGAACATGAGGCAAGTGGCAAATCCTTGCCATGCACACAAGGGGGTCGGTTTTGGCCTTATAAAATGGGCCAAAATGGGCTCTCGTGATCAATTGGGCCAATTTACAAAAATTGCATGAGTAATCATGCTTAATTCGATTTAGCCCAAAAATATTAAATAATTAATTAGAAAAATTAAATAATAAAAATTCTAATTAGTTAAATAATTATTAAAATAAATAATAACTAATCAAAATAAAATAATTCGAATTAAATCGAAATTATTCACATAAAATAAAATAAATAGTTCAAGAATAAATTTGAACCATACATAGCAACACATAAATACACATAAACATCCGGCAGAAATACCTATAAAATCAGGGTCGTTACATTAATACTTAATTAATGTAAAGATATATAGCAACAACACAAGCATATGATAATGTAACTCCTACTAAAATTGATTTATGACCATTATAAACCCAATACATATTTTAATGGTCATAAAATAATGTTACAAAATATAGCTAAATAATAAGTTTTAGATACTTAATCTAATACCATTGACTTGTGACCCTTATTGTTAATATGATTACACAAAACGACAAAGGTCAACTACCAATGTTACTAACAATACATGATATATGTTCATCCTAACCCATGCCCATGGCATGTATTATAAGAACCTAAAAAATTGTTATTTGTGTTGTCGCTGGAAGGTTGCTGGAAGGGCATTCAGTGCTTGATAATCGTGTACTCAACATCCTCATTGTGCAACCCCGACTCGCCTATCAAACTTGCTCCGAAACTAAGTTCATAATCATGACATGCCAAATAGAAATCATTCACACCCCGCCCAATCTGGTGCGACCAAGCAACGTACAAGTCTTCAATAGTGAAAGCTGCAAACATAGTAAACCTGATATCGATTGGGACATTTCGCACCGGACGCATATTTAAAATCATAAACGGATTACCAAGGTTCATCATTGGTTTCTGTAAATTGTTGGATGCAAATGTAACAAATAGTGTAAGGATTTTATTATTAGAATCATTCAATTTTAAAATAAAAAAGGGAAAAAGGAATGGTATTAAACAAACCAAAATACTAAACTCACATTTTCCAAGCAAAAAAATAATATAATTACAAAATGTTACCTAAACAAATGCAACAAATAAATTCAACAAATAACCATTGTTAATAAATAAAATGTACATTTAACAAATAATTTAAACTACAATAATGTAAATTCTAAAAATTCAACCAAAATTATAAAGTAAATAAATTATATTTCACAAAATATTCAAAAATGCAAATTAAGTTATGAATAACTAAATTTTAAAAGAAGTAACAACACAGGAGCGGTTTCATACATAAAAAATGGGGAATAAATAACAAAACTACATTTACCAAATAAGAAAAAATAAATATGCAAAACATATTATAATTTTAACTCAATACAAAATATAATTTATATTAAATAAATGTTCAACATAATATTATAACTCATTCGAAATATAATTGATATTAAATAAAATCAACAAATAAACAATGTTAAAAATAATAATGTAAAATCAACCATGAATCAATATGAACCAAAAATTAATAGTTAATAATCAAAAAAGTAAAATTTAGTTAATACCAAAGAAGAACTAATTATACTTTACGGCAAAAAATAATTTAAACATAACTAAAATTAAACATACTTACCACACCATGAGCATAAATCACAGCCCCATCCTCCATGTCGACATCATCACAAGTCCATATGAGAAGAAACTTTCTATAATTGAAATGCAAGCAAATATCTAAATGCAAATAGTTAAAACGAGTTGCAACGAACTCATAGAAAACCTTGAAAAGGGTCCCCCCTGTAGCAAAATATTTGAACCCATCATCTCCTGCGTTGGTAGAACGAATGTAGCATCTTATGAGCTTTATTCCCCGTTTCTTTGATATCGCGGGGAAATGTTAGGAGCCAATGGCCTAAAACAATTGCCATTAACCACAGGAACAACCTGATCATAAGTTGGTTCAATGTTGTTGATTAGGTCCCTAGCATACATTTGGAACAATTCATCCGTCAGTTCTTCATTTTGCCTTCCATACAGCGTCTCATGAACAATATCATCTTGTTCTGAGTCGGAGCTCAGAATCACAATGCCTGTACCTATTTGTTGAGGAATATGAGTTTCAACCTCTTCTACAGGCTCATTAAGATCTAACTCAATTACCTCTTTCCCCTTTCCTTGATTAACCACAACGGATAGTTCTTCAAATGGCTCGTGTTTCATTTTTTCCCCTTTTGTACGAACACTCTGCGAAGTCAAATTTGTTTTTTGTTGTTGAAGATTCATGGTTGTTACTTTTTGGTGTGGAATTGATGTGTTCTTCCACATCTTTGAGTGGGGAGTTGTTGGTTTTGAGTGAGTCACTCATTTTTTATTTTTTTTTTGGTTGAAGAAAGAGAATGAAAATGTAAAAATTTTGAATTTTTGTAATGATGTTTTCCCAAAAAATGGATGTATTTAAAATGTCAATCATATGTACTATGGTGAGGGCCATGAGAGACATGAGAGGACATAATATTTGGCTCCAATTTTTGCCTCCAAAAACGTCTAGACATATGTGTATTTTATTTGTATATATATATATATATTTTTTTTTTTTTAAAATGCATACAATTATGTATCTAAAATATTTTTATGGAATAATTAAATAGTTTAATACTCGTATATGTATGTAATGGGATGAATACATTTGCATTTCTAAGGGTAATATATATATGTTTAGGGTAATATATATCTATGTTTGAACTTCGTTATTAAAAATTGAGTAAATTTTATTTGCATATTTTGAATTTATATAAAATTTATTTATTTTATTTTATTTTATATTTGTTCGTACAAATAATGTTCAAAATATAAAATATATACTGAATCTTTCACATGTATATCGATTCTAAAACCAGTCACCAATGTAGCATGGAGTCCATCAACATATCATCATTCTAAAATATGGTTAGCATGCCTATATCGAATGTAACATATCGTTAACATGCATCCATCAAATGCATAGTTAACATGTCGCATGCATACATGAATGCATACACTTGTAAATTATATCAACCATATATACTTAATGTTTCAACGAAGCAATGTACATGAATCTTAACATCCACATCATCAATGAAGCATGGAGTCCATCAACATCATCATCATTTTAAATGTTCGAAATATAAAATATATACTGAATCTTTCACATGTATATCGATTCTAAAACTACGTCACGAATGTAGCTTGGAGTCCATCAACATATCATCATTCTAAAATATGGTTAGCATGCCTATGTCGAATGTAACATATCGTTAACATGCATCCATCAAATACATAGTTAACATGTATAGTTAACATGTCGCATACATACATGAATGCATACACTTGTAAATTATATCATCCATATATACTTAATGTTTCAACGAAGCAATGAACATAAATCTTAACATCCACATCATCAATGAAGCATGGAGTCCATCAACATCATCTATCATCATTTTAAAATATATTTAACATGTCTATATCGAATGTAACATGTCGTTAACATGAATGAATACAACTTGTTAATTATGTCATCCATATATACTTAGGCTCTGTTCTTTTGGACTAATCTGATCTGATATGATATGATTTGATTTGATTACTATAGCTTTTAAGTCCAAAAGAACAGGGCCTTAATCTTTCAACGAATCAATGAACATAAATATTAACATGTATATCGAATCTAAAACCCTAAAGCATGGATTCCATCAACAGCATCATCATTCTAAATTAAAATATGTTTAGCATGCTTATATCGAATGTAACATGTCGTTAACATGCATCCATCAAATGCATAGTTAACATGCATAGTTAACATGTCGCATGCATACATGAATGCATACACCTTGTTATATCATCCATATATACTTCATCTTTCACCTAAGCAATGAACATAAATCTTAACATGTACATTGATTCTAAAACCACATCATCAATGAAGCATGGATTCCATCAACATCATTATCATTTTAAAATATAGTTAACTTGCCTATATCGAAGTTAACACGTCGTTAACATGCATCCATCAAATGCATACTTACATCACCAATGTAGCATGGAGTCCATGAACATCATCATCATTCTAAAATATAATTAACATGCCTATATTGAATGTAACATGTCGTTAACATGCATCCATGGAATCCAACAACATTATCATCATTCACCAAATCACCAATGCAACATGTCCTTGTTAACATACACCTTGTTATATGATGCATACATTGAATCTTTTGCTTAACCAATGAATATTCAATTAACAATGCAACATGCTGTTACACATGCACCAATGGAAACTATTAACATCATCATCATTGTACCATATGGTTAACATGACTATATCCAATCTAAAACCACATCACAAATGTAGCTTGTCCTTGTTAACATAGACCTTGTTGTATGTATTATCCATAAATTGAATCTTACATCCAACCAATGAACATAAATCACTAATGAAACATGTCGTTATAATGCATCCTTGGTGTCCATGAACATCATCATCAACAACTGGGAATTTACCGCCGGTGCCTATATCGAATGTATAAAATGGAGATACAAATTTTTATATGAAAATAGGGTCTTCAAGTCTTTTTGACAATCTTTATAAAAAATATTTTTAAATTAGAGTTAAGTATCGGGTATGTATGCAATATCGGTATCGTATATTATCTGAAACGGCTACCTAAATTAACTAGGAATAATTAAATTAATAGGTACCAACTATTACACTTTTTATTTTATAGGTACCAACTTTTGATTATTCACCAGCAGCATGAACTATTACATAAAGTTGCAACGATAGGTATGGATGACCTATAAGTTGCAACAATATTTAGGTCATATACCTATCATTGCAACTTTATGTAATAGTTCGTGCTGCTGGTGAATAATCAAAAGTTGGTACCTATAAAATTAAAAGTGTAATAGTTGGTACCTATTAATATAATTATTCCAATTAACTATCCATACATCCTACATTACTTTACCACCTACATAATTAAGTATCCATATAATTTAAGCATAAGCATTAAATATTCATATAATTTATTAGAGAAATATTAATAAGGATATTAAATAATTTATTTTCTGCAATAATTTATTAGAGAAATAAATTATTTTCTGAATTGGAATATAGGAAAAACGTAACCACGAAAAGATATTAATACGGATATTTTTACTCAAAAGTTAGTTAATATCATTTGGAACATTGTTGTGAAACCATAAAACCATGAAATCGTACGCATTACACGCTTTAAAAAAAGTTCTACTAAATAAAATTTTGGAAATAACATGCGAGTGAAAATATATTGTACCAATTATTAATAAATAACTTAATTAATAGTCTCCATGTATAAAACATGGTTGTCATGATGTAAATAATGTAATAATGTTGTCTAAGATAGTAACATTGGTTAATACAAATGATAATATTTAGTAGCAAAGTGAAAAATTGTATCATAACAAACAAACTATCATAAAAATAATCGAGAATCACGTATAAAAAGTGGCGCATTTCCCAAATATTTTCGATGAACCGCAAAATGCATTCGTGGTTGGAATTTCGCTCCTTATCTCTTGCACTCAACATAACACCTGCATTTATAATTACCAGAATTAGTTATTTTTATGTGTTTTTTTTATTTAAACAATTAATTACCTAAAATTACACTAATTACTGCTATATGCATAAAAAATATGCCTGCATTTATAATTACCAGAATTAGTTATTTGTGTGGAATATAATATTTAAACAGTTAATTACCTAAAAATACACTAATTAGTGCTTTATGCATAAAAAATACGTACTAATCCGTAATACATTAACAATCACACCCCAATAGCAAATGTTGTATATGAAAATGGTGTATGTCAAAAGCTTTCAAGAGAAGCTTTCTCCAATTAAGAAAAAAATAAAAAGTATGTGGTGTGATAAAACACACATACGTGGACATGGTAACTATTGCAAGTAAAGAGTGGATGCCATTTGGTATTGTCATCTTGATGTGACAAGCATCAATCCCCTACACCCCCTAAACCCTAATACCCTAATTTTAATTTTTTTAATTAATTAACTTTGAGTGCATAGTTTCACTATGCAAAAACCGTAAGTATTGCTCCCTTTAGTTGTTGTTAAATGTATATTACATTTGTAAATTACAACTTTCTAATTCATATTTTTAGGTACTCTAGATCAAAATAAAGGAATAAGTAATTTATTTTAAATTCAGCACATATTGTCTAATTTTTTATACAATTAATTTGATATAAGTACAAAAATTTACATATTATCAACACTAACTACACATATTCTAATGTTTTTTTAAAGGTATAAAATAAAATCAAATTTCCCAACACAAAATATACAGTAAAAAATTCCCTCCAAAGTACTAATGGGTTGACCAACTTTATTTGCATATTGATTATAAATATAACGTACTACCCAATCTTTTTCATCTAAATTATCAAATTCAAATTCTTTATCTTTGTGAAATAGTCAAATTCCTTCACATGACAGCTCTGAATTCATGGCTTAATCACCTTCAAAGATTGTAATTTTCAACCCCATGTGTGAATGTAGGGTACCCAAACGTGCCAAATTAAAGATTTCTCACACTCAACGTAACATGAGGAAGGGTTTTTCAATTGTGATGATTGTGCTTTCTTCAAATGGTTTGATGAATCGAACATGAGGGGTATTGAAGATGATGAGATCAAGGTTGACGTTGCAGTTGTGAAGGAACAAGTACTTTAATTAGGGGCTAATGTGAGGGACATTGTTAAGTTTGGTTTAATATTGTATTTTGTTTTAGTTATTGTTGTGGTGATTAATTAGCTTTGTAATTTGAGGTTAAAGTTGAATTAGCGGCAATATGCTACGGAGTATTAAGTGTTGAATGTAAGGACTTGATTGTAATTTTAAATATGAAGTTATGATTTGTTGCAGGTCTTAATACTTCATCAATTCATCTTATACTTCAAGATATTTGAGTGTAAAATATGAAAATGCATTCATTGATAAAACAAAAATGTAAATTAAAAACTGAAAAATGAAAAATAGGTGGTCAAAAGTTATAAATTATAAATATTAAATAAAAAATAGGTGGTAATTTATTGTAATTTCAGTTGGACAAATCCTAATTTTGGTAAAATTTCAATCTTTTTAATACGAAGAAAACATCAAAGAAACTAAAGTTTTAAATTTATTGTAACCAGTGTATAATTTTGGTTGTAATATAAATAACAAATTTGTATTTTTCAATGCAATTATAAAAGTAGTACTTATTTTTATTCTATAATGTATGGTTTTGGTTGAACCGTTAATCACAAGTTTAAATTCCACATATTTGACTCTATTTATTCTTTATTAAATTTAAGATTGACGAAAATGCATTCATCGATAAAAGAAAAATGAAAAATGAAAAATTAAATAAAGTAAACAATACGTGGTGAAAAGTGAAAAAGGAAAAATAGGTGGTAACTTATTGTAATTTCAGATGGGGAAATCCTAATTTTGGTATAATTTGAGTTTATTTAATAGGAAAAAACATCAGAGAAACTAAAGTTTTAAATTTATTGTAACTACTGTAGTGTATAATTTTGGTTGTACTGGAAATCACAAGTTTGTATTTCATAGAAAGAAGGGAAATGGCCTGGCTAGTAAAAGGGCTTACAGTTTTGGGGCAATAAATATATAGGGTTTAGGGTTTTGGGTTTAGGGTGAATGCTTTAGGGTTTAGGGTTTAGGGTAACGGAATTAGGGTTTAAGGTATAATGTTAGGGTTTAAGATATAGTGTTAGGGTTCATTGGGGGTAGGGTTTAGCAACATTATATGTTAAAAAAAGTAGGGAGCAAATATCATGATAAAAAAGGTACTCCGTAAATACTTTGGAACATATATGGCCAGAGGAAAAAGAAATGAGGTTAAAAAAAGGGATTGATTTTGAACAAAAAATATTGTGTGCTGTGTGACCCTTAATCTTAATAAGGGATTGATTTTGTACAAGTATGTATTATCGAATTTAGACATATTTCTTTATTGCTATTATTTGTATTTCATTTTATACATATGAGGATACAAAATATAAACATTTCATTGTAAACAATTATGTATTTCAATTTTATTTTATATGAGGATACAAAAAATTAACACTTCATTGTAAACCATTATTTATTTCAATGTTTTATTTAATTTTATAACAAATTTACAAAAGCATTTCATTATTGTAACCATTATTGTAAAATGAAATTGAAATAATGGGCCACTAGACAATGTGTTTGAAAAAATGGGCCACTATTATGGGACACTAAATATGGCCCACACAAATATAGCCAACCCATAAAAATATATCCACAAATTGATTATATGGCCTCCTAATTGAAATTATGGGCCATAAAATTGATTTTTACCTTACAATTTGATCTCTTTGTAATCATGTCATGGGCCACACAAAAAATGAGCCACTTATTAAGGGCCACAACACACAAAAAATAATGACTTTGAAGATAAAGATTATTTGCAAATTATAAAGGATAGGACATACATATATACAACCAAAAATTTAAGAATACTATATACAAGAGGGGAAATTTCGTGAACGATTAGGTTTACCTATTTCACGTTAACGTTGACAACCTCGAAAACTTTGATATTCGGCGTGACCTCTCGATCATGGTTGGAGCTGTCATAGCCTTACAATTAACGATCCATAAATGAAGTCACCTAAAAAAATAAACAAACTAGTAACATTTCATATTGTTACATTAATATAACCACGCATATAAAACTTTTTCTTAATAACCCTAGACATTTGAAATACTTACATGAATATCACCTTCACATCCTTGTCCCAAGCATCCCTTGGATGTTCATCTCCATATGCAACGTTAACCATCTATATAGATAGTAACAAAGAAAAAACCCAAGGAACTCATTATGTACCCCCAAACCCATATCCAAACAAATATTTTTTAATAACAAAATACAACAAACTTAACTTACCCCCAAAACTCTAAAGTCACCATCTCTCCCATTTCGATCATCATTAGAGACTTTCCGGATATCCTCATTACACCAAATCTATTCGAGGCCAAACACCCCAATTAATATGATTTCTTTTGAGTCGATCGAGATAAAAAACCTAGATTACAGTAGATTAAAGCTTAGCCTTTCTTGTCAAATGTCCTAGAAAAATCATGATAATGAATATTAAAACTTAGAAGTAAGTTCTAGATTACATGAAAATGAAAATATTACCGCGACGAAGATGGTGCAACCACCATAACCCATAATGTAGCCTTTCTTGTCAAATGTCCTAGCAAATTGTCTCACACTAACCAGTAGTTTGTGAAGCACCAAGGTACACCAACCATATTTGTGTGTGGTAGTAGAAATCGAAACACAACCTAATAGATCACCTGCCAGCCTAGGACATTGGGTTGGACACAACACCATTTGCAAAGCAACCATCAAAAACAACGTCTTAAACTCATCTTTTTCTTCTTCTTTCAATTTCCCCTCAACTCTCGCCATGAATTCAGGGGTTATTAAAATACCTTTCCTTAAACTCCCACACGTCAACTTCTGTAAAGCCTTATTTTCATTACGATGTTGTTCATTCTTTTTGATTGGCAAAGGAAAGGGTCCTTTAGGTAGTCCTAGTACCCATCGTACTTGATTGGCACATAATCGGAACACTTCCCCGTTCAAACCGACAAACGTCTCTGTTTTGGGGTCTATCCTACTCATCAACCAGTAACATAAGGTCCTTGGCAATTTTTTCCCAGAAAAATGCAACAAACTACCAAACCCCATATCTATTACCCACTTCTTCCTGAGCTCGTCAAACTTACTTCACATCCTCCCAAAACTCTCTGCTCGACACGTCATGTTGGGTTGCTGGAAAGAAAGCTAAGTGAACTTCGTGAACATTTTTTATGCATGACAAATTAAGGGTTCACATTTATCTACCAAATTAACATAAGTAACTTACCCGTTTACAATTGTGATTTCTGAACTTAATAACACTATGCTTTTGTTTAATTATTTCACCAACAGAATTTGAAGACTGCGATACATAATGAAGAAACACATTAAAATAAGTTTCATAAAAAGTTGTAACATAAAAAAATAGAATTGAACCCAAAAATTTCCATCAACTAAATTCCAAACTCACCTTTACGTCATCTTCTAATCCTGAAACCAACTGTCTTCCGTTACGGTTAGAATCTAACAGATCATTATTAAACAGTCTTCCACTAGGATCCATGAGCTCATTATTCACCCTCTGCCCATTACATTTGAATAGTTCACTAGGCTCTGTGGTTGAATCCAATGCTTTAGTATCCATGTTACCTAAACCCTAAACCCTAGCCTCAGTACCGGTTTAGGATTCTTGCATTTTAAACAATGACTTCTTAAATTATTTGTATTTTAAAGTTTACAATACATAAAACTTTAGGCAAGTGAAATGTACTAAATACCTTGGTTGAATTCAAATTCATCAATTCGAGCTCTAACATCACATAATTACAAATAAATTCATCAATATGAATATAAGAGTTTGACATTATAAATATATTACTTGTCATAAATGCAATTGCACTTGTAAAATTCAAAGGCATGCATTATGAGAAGACATAGAGGTTAAATTATTCTATTGGGCCATCCATTCACTTCATTACTTTTTGATGCAGTTAAAAACAAGACATTTCCTCTTGAAGAACTGAATATCTCATCCAATAACTATAATGTCCCTCCTTCTCAATCAAAAATGAAGAACTAAATAAGCCTTCCATCACACACCTAAATTATGAATACCTAAGCGAAACCTATTAAGGCCAATAAAAACTTGACAACTCTATTTTCCACTATCTTCCTCAATCACCACACAGATTGATTGTGATACCATCCATTAAAACAAATCATTACTGATAACTTGCTAAGAAATTGCTATATTTGTACATGAATTACCGGATCACATTTTTTTCAAAACTATAAAGAAACTGAATTTTACCCAATACTATATTGGGTTTGCTAATACCTTTATAGTCTTGCATTTCCAGATATAGATACTTCTCCAATGAAACTCAAAATTAGGGTTTCTTTCACTCAATTAAACTCAAATGTATTCCTCCAGATTTCACATATACATACTTATCCAATCAAACTCAAAATTAGGGTTTCTTTCAATCAATTAAAATCAAATGTATTCCTCCTTTGATACTAAATTATCAAAATCAAGCTTATGGTCTGTTACAGTCAATTAAACTCCAACAAATTCCAACATATGTTATTTGTCCAATCAAACACGAAATTAGGGTTTCTTTCACTTAGTTGTAAAAAAATCTATTCATGCTATGTTACTAAATAATTTCACATAACATCAAAGCTTTCACATAAACATACTCCTCCAATCAAACTTAAAGTTATGGTTACTTACAGTCAAATGAACTCAAATAAATTCAAGTATATATGTTATTTGTCCAATCAAAGATGAAATTTGTGATGTTGATTCTCCACTCAAAGTCGAAACACAAAATTTCGGTAAATGAGGGTAATTGATTAGTATAACTTACCTGAAGACGTCGCCGTGCTGCACTGCATATCGAACAGCGCTTGAGAAGGAAGATGAAGATGAAGATGGAGTGTTGAAAAAAACAATGTGAAATTTCAATGATGAATGAGGGAAAAGTAGTTGAGGTGATATAAGTTAATAACTGCCAGTCATTAACTCCAACAAGCGTCGTCAATACACTCCGTAGACTACATTAGGACTGTTAGTAAACAACAAATTTCTGCCACAAGCGAAATGACGGTAAAACAATCACATTGATTTACTAGGCATTTCCTGAGTTGTAAGGGGGGAAGAACATGAATAACACCAACGTGACTTGCACGTGGCGAGTTACTGTCCATAGATGAACAGTAACCGCTTATTGGCTTTTATTTATGTTGTAGATATAGATTGTAGATCATAGATATAGAAGATATAGATATAGATAATTTGATAAAGATATAGATATGTTATAAGTATAGATAAACTATTTTTATTGTAAAGAAAATAATATCCCATGTTACCCATTATCCCACTAACATTGAAATTATTTTAGTGTCTAATGCAAAACAAGTCCATAATCTCTACAATCAATCCTATACCAATGACCCTTTGACTCCTATAATTTATGATATTAACAATATTAAATTTCAGAATTATTTCCAAAATTAATTCAGAAAATAGCAATAATAACTCACCTCCTAAATTTCCGGCAACCGATTTGACCTCCACTTAACAAGTTTTAACTTCACCCTAAATTTAAGGACCCAATAACTCATTTGTTTTACTGACTCTAATAACACTTTATATAGTAATTAAGGTGAATTCATCAACTATATAATTCATGGGCTTTATATAGACTTAGACTGACACAAGTTCCTTTAGGAACTAGACTCCAATTTCACTGACAAACACGACTCAGTTTCTGTCAGATTGAATGCATTGATATACTTATATGAATCCTAAACATTACCATAGTAATATCCTTGGAATCTTTTCTTCTCTACATCAAGTTGATTCGTTGGAATGCTTAATCTTGTTCTCTTGCTAAATTCTCCATAGGAACTTCTCTGTAGAAACTTGACAAAGCTTCGTTTGATTCTTTGAGTCTTCTCTTGAATTATCATCTTGCTTCTTTAAATAATTGAATCTTCATTCTCGAATATCCAAATACTTTATTTAATTTTTAAGACCTAAATTCTTCAAGGCTAAAAATGTTTATTATTACGATTAAGTTTGTGGTTTATGTCATCATCAAAACTAAATAGAATATGTCAAAAATTTCCCCTTTTTTATGATGACAAATCCTAGAAAACTTAATTAAAAAAAAAACTAAAAATAAAGGACCTCGTTGAAAAAGGAATATATGTTTTTGTTTAGTTTTTCGGAAAAAACAAAAATAAATTAAACTAATTAAAATAAATAAATGAGAATGAAATAAAGCAACAATTAAATTAAACTAACTAAAAACTAACTAAATTATACTATAAACTTATATACATATTAACTCCACATGGAATCAAGAGAGTTAGTAAATTAGTTATAGATTAGGAACTTTAAAACCATTATTTATGCCATTAGAAAATTTTTTGTTAACTCACATGAGAATAATATGTTGATAGAGGAACAAATTTTGTTTTACCAATTTTCTTCCCCTTTTAGCATCATTAAAAACAACATCATCATTCCATAAAAAGTTTTCATCGCAACACCACTAAACCAGTAATGGTAGATACCTGATCTCTAGAATAAGAAAAATAACTCAAGTAGCACAAC
Source organism: Salicornia ramosissima (assembly GCA_951394345.1). Classification (NCBI taxonomy): domain Eukaryota; kingdom Viridiplantae; phylum Streptophyta; class Magnoliopsida; order Caryophyllales; family Amaranthaceae; genus Salicornia; species Salicornia ramosissima. The sequence continues at coordinate 33,941,788 of OX596237.1, forward strand.
CAATAAAAACCGATGCACATCAACCAAGAAATCAAGCATAGCATTGGCGCACCTAACCCGCCACCTCAAAAATCCATATTTCAATGACATCGAGACCAATAGAGTTCTTCCAATGCAAGAATATGTCAAAGAAAGTGAGACATCAACACGAATACCCTTATCAATTCTAGACCAACCACAACCTCCATGAGCATAAGATAGATCAAACATAGAGTCAAGGAGTAAATAATTCCGTTCAAACCTTAGTCTTGATTCACTAGTGCCAATGTCAAAATATGTTAAGCAAGAATTAAGCCCAAGAGAATCATCATGCACCAAACTTGAAATTTTGAATTCATCATTAACCCAAGAAGTCTCATCACCATCACCATGATCAACAATAGAAAAATTTCCATACACACCATCCATTTTCACATCTTCACTCAATTCATGCTCTTTAAATTGATCATCACAATCCTTTACAACATGGATATCAAAAACCTCATCACAAGGTAAGAAGAGAGAAGTGGATTCTTTTACCTCGTTTTGAAGATCACCATGAACCATAGGCAATGAACTCTCATCTCGTGCTTTGGACACTTCTTCATTACAAATGGGAGTCTCATGCTTGACCAAGACCTCTTGCACTTCAATCGGAGGCAAAGGATTTAGGACAATCTTCACTCGATTCCACTTGAAGGAATATGAGTTCTCACAAGAATCATGGATGACATTTCTTCTCATCAACCAAGGTTGTCCAAAAACAATATGTCAATCATCCATTTGACTCACCACACATGTAAGCTCATCAAAATATGATTTCCCAATTGAAAAAGGAAAGGTCACTTGTTTAGGGAAACCCAAGGCAAGTAGTTCAAGTTTATCAACCATGTATTGGGATACTAAGTTCTCTCTAGCATTTGGGTCAATTTTGAAATTACAAATCCTACCCAAAACCGTACATCTAGATTGAAACTCTTGAGGTCTAAACTCCTTAGACAATCTGTTTTTTTGTCTCAACCATTTGGTCAATTGAGTTAATCATTTGCTTGCACACATCCTTCATATACTCAATCTCCCTCATAGAAAAATTGTGTTTAGACAAATCCATATTCAAAAGATGACAATAGGCTAGAAATTTATGGTGCTAGGTAAAGGATGAAAACTTTTTTGTGGTGTTAAAGTCTTTATTTCAATATCCTTTGAAGATAGGATAAAGAAATATGGGGTTTGAAGAATAAAAATTTACTTAGGCATTTTAGCAAACACTTAGAGTGCAATCAATAATCACAACTTCAAACAAGAATTTTTTGGTGCTAGGTGAAAGTGGATACTACTTTTTGTGGAGTTAAGGCTTACTTCAATATCCCATAAAGATTGGACAAGGAAGTATGGGGTTTAAAGAAGAAAAAATCCACTCAAGCATTTCATCAAACACCTTCTATGCAATGTTCAACAACAACAAAAATCTGAATTTTTTTACAATAAATCACCAAGATCTTTGGAGGTATTGAAACCTAGGCTCTTGATACCAATTGATGTAGGATGTGGTCTCAAAAGCAATCAAAAACTCATAAAATTTTGAAAGAGAAGAAGAAATTCGTAGGTCTAACTCAAGCCCCAAACATCAACATGAAAAAATCATTAAAACATGGATATGGACATGAAAATAAGCTCACTAAGGACCTATAATCATGAAATAAACATAATCTAATCTAAATCACAAAGGTAAAGAATAGAAAATGACTTACAATAACAAAGTTTGCAAGATTTTCCAACCACCAAGGATGGATGAGTTCACTAAGCACTCCAACAAGAGAAAACTCTCAATTTTCATTTCAACCAAATCTGATTTTTTACATGAGGCAAAGAGACTATCTATAGACTAAATACACCCTAATAAGACTATTAATCTAGGCCATTAATCCCATAATAATCAAGGGTCAAGATTAGAAAGACACTAAACAAAACAAAAGAGAAAGCCCAAAACGTCAAATCGCGTACAACACCCGTTCTGCATCATTTGTAATCTTTTGTGTTTAATTTTTATTAAGGTAACATGCTTTTCTACCTTAGTTTGAATACTATAGTTATAGGATAGATTAAGTGATCATTTTGGATGAATTGTTGATGATTATTTGCTATGTTATTCGTGATTTTAAGGGCTGATTTGGGTATTGATTTTACGATAATTTGTTGAGTTTTCTTGCATGTTTGATGAGATTTTCGTGTGGCATATGTATGAAGTTGAGTTCTTGATGAGTTCTTGATGAGTTCTTTGAGTTCTTTATGAGTTCTTGGTTGAATCTTGAAATCTTGAAGTGAGTCGTGTAATCTTTAAAGTACAAAGTTTATTGAAGTTTTATTTAAAGATAAGTAAAGTTTAGTAAAGTTTTCTAAAGAAAGGTTTAAGGAAAGTTAAAGAATCGATAAAGATTGATTAAAGAAGTAGTAATTGTTTATGGTTATACTCAAGAAAAGGCATAAGAAGCGATCTTGAGAATAACAAAGTTGTAAAGATGTAAAGATTAGGTTAAGTTTACTTTTAGACGCCTAACCTTAGAGTAAGATTCTAAGACTTGGGTTAAGACGTTGCCCCTATCCTAACCGCGGTATTGGGATAGTGTATACTTGCTATGCTGTCTTTTGATATGAATTTCCGTAAGATGGGGTTCATGGGTTTGGGGAGAAAGGTTCTCACTCCTGGCATAGTAGGAAAGTTTATTCGCGTAAGATGCGTTCGTATGTGCATAGTCCGGTCTAAAATGTAAATGGTAGCGACAAAGATTTATTAATGATATAAGTTGAGTAATTAAAGTTGGTCAAGTTTATGTTGTTGTTATTATGGTGATTTTATCGCATGTTGGATGTTTAGTCTGATGTGTTTGTTTGGTTTATTCTATGATTATGTGTATCCATGTTAGGGTGGGACTGTTATGTTACTCGCCACTGACAGTGGATTGTTGTTAAATTTTTTCAGGTGACTCTGATGATGACGGTGTTGCTTAGCTTTGGGTTGGGCGAGTGCCGTTGTTTTCCTATCTTTGACTGTATTATGTTTCTAGTTTGGACGTTTAGTTTATGTATTCCGTATATTCTAACTCTGATAGTATTTGGAGTTACTTTTTAGTATTGATTAAATTGGGTTTAGTATTGTACAAACTTGTGGGTGTTGTACTTTTGGGTTATAGTAATAATAATTTTGAAGTTTTATTTTCAATTTTAAGTAAGTATGTTTGTTAGGTCAACAATTCGACTCGTCGGTTTCTTCCGCGACGGTTTGAGCGAGTCGGGTCGTCACACTTGGTGTAATGACCCAGATTTTATTGGTATTTTTGGCCAATAATTATGTGTATTTATGTGTTAGTTCAAATTTATTTTGAACTATTTATTTTATTTTATGTGAATAATTTCGATTTAATTCGAAATATTTGTTTTTTTTTTTCAGTTTTTATTATTTATGTTATTTATTATTTAATTATTTAGAATTTTTATTATTTAATTTTCTAATTAATTATTTAATATTTTGGGCTAAAACGATTATTGCGTGATTAATCATGTAAATTGTGTAAATTAGTCCAATGGATCACGAGAGCCCATTTGTACCCCCTTGGCCGGTTTTAGCAAGCATGGCAAGGCTTGCCACTTGCTTTGTTTTCACACTAAACCAACTTCTATAAATAGGAGTGGTTAGTGATGCCTTAAGGTTTTGTTCATTTGCCATCCTAAAGCACTTGCCATCAAGTTTGATCACCAAAATTTTCCCTCCACTTCCTCCCTTGCCTCACGCCATTTTGGAGCAATTGAACCCATCAACTGTTCATCATTTTTCCTAGCCCAAAACTTAAAGATTCAAAGTTCATTGATCTTTAGGTGTTCAAACACAATCTAAACCTCAACAATTTCTTCCAAGATCACTAGTACGGGTTTGTTTTGGGGTTGCTCGTTGGGGTTCATGCGTGAAAACCGTGAGGTCGTGCGGTTGCTTGTGTGGGTGTTCGTGTGTGAAGCCGTGCAAGTGGTGGTGCTCGTGTTCGTGGGCCGTGTGTGCGTGGTGCAGCAGTCGTGTCGTGGCCGTGACTAAGTGGTGCAGCCGTGCAGTAGCCGTGTGTGTGTACCGTGCTCGTGTGGTTCGAAGCCAAGCAGGCCGTGTGTGTGTGTCCGTGTGTGACGTGTTCCGGGCTGCATTCTTGTGTTGAATTTGTGTGTAATCTTCAATAAGGTAACATGCTTTCTCAACCTTTTTGGTATACTATGTTTATAGTATAGATTAAATGCATGTATGGGTTATTCGGTGATGAATATTCATGATTTTATGTATGGTTTATATTCTGAATTTTTATGTGTTTATTTTGATGATGGATTCGATGATTTTATGATAGAATTTATGTTGTTTTATGATCATGATAATTATGTTAAAGTTTGATGAATTTTGGATAAGTTAAAGTTGAATTTTCGAATGATTGAGGATGATGATAGGCGTGTGATGTTTGGTGTTTGGATGAGTTCTTGATTGAAGTTCTTGAATCTTGATTGAATTCTTGATTGGAGATCTTGAATCTTGAATGAGTTCTTTATGAGTTCTTTATGAGTTCTTTATGAGTTCTTTGAGTTCTTTATGGGATCTTGATAAGTCTTGTTGAGTTCTTGGTCGAATCTTGAAAATTAAAGAAAGGGTTAAAGAATTAAAGAAAGTTAAAGAATGTGTCTAAGTTGTTTAAAGGCTGGGTTTAAATGATTGACTATGGTTGGTTAGACTCAAGATCAAGGCTTAGAGGCAATCTTGAGAATAACTTCGATGTTTTAACTTATTATTTTCGAGAATCAAGGCATAAGAGGCAATTCTTAAATTTAATTTAGTTATGTTGGAATAAAAAGATGATTAAATATTTAGTTAATAATTAGCTTGATTTCATTTCTAGACGCCTGATACTTTGAGTAAGATTCATTGTATTTGGGTTAAGACGTTGCCCCTATTCCATCCGCGGTATTGGGATAGTTGGAGTCATACTATGTGATCTTTTGTGAATTTCCAGTAAGATTGGTTTCACGGGACATGGATTTCCAGTAAGATTGGTTTCATGGGGTTTGGGAGTAAGATTCTCAAATCCGAGCATAGTAGAAAGTTCGAATGCGTAAGATGCGTTCGTACGAGCACAGTCCGGTCTAGAATATGAATGATTGCGCCAAAGATAGTTGGTTAAGTCGGTTTGAGTAGAGTTCATGTTTGGGTTGATCTTGTACTCTGGATTATTGATTTGATGTCATTTATTTGATTTATGCTATGTGCATGTGTATTCCCATTAGGGTGAGTCAGATATGTTACTCGCCACTGAAGGTGGACTGTTGTATGTTTTTCAGGTATTTCTGATGACGATACTCTTGCTTAGCTTTGGGTTGGGCGAGCGACGTTTACTGTTGTTTTTATTGTATTTTCTATTTCAGTTGTTTTTAGATAGTTTTTGACTATTGTATGGACTTCTGTACGTTATGTTTGGACTCTGACGTGTGGTTGGAGTTATTCGTATTTTAGTATTTTTAGTTTGACTTTTGGACTAGTTATGTACAAACTTGTGGGTATTTGTACTTTGTGGTTTAATAATAATATTTCGAGGAATTAGTTTTAATTTCTTAAGTATTTGAGTTGTAGTTTCTAACTATTCGACTCGTCGGTTTCTTCCGTGCCGACTTAAGCGAGTCGGGTCGTTACACTGGGAGTGCCCTACCTTCTTCTTCAAGACTTTATCACACTTTTTCCAAGTCCCGAACAAGTCTCGTTCATCCCATTTATATACAAAATATGGAAAGAAACACGAGCCTGTAACAATAAAAATAAACTAAGTCCTAAAAAGCAATTAAATTATGAAATGCAATATTAAATTAAGTTTCGAGACATAAAATTTCGTTTAAGTTTAAAGTTAATTAATATCACAAAACACGTTCTAAACTATTACAAACTATACATCAAAATGTGCTAATTGATTAATACAAACTAAACACATCAAATACCCCTACACTTAGTCTTTACTCGACTTCGATTAAATCAAAAGAGACTAATAACGAGTTATAAGCCAAAAGTTCACAAAAATAACTAAACTCCAACAAAAATCCCTAATGAACTTGTTCTAAACCAAAACACAATAAAATTATGATTTTAGCTAAAATAATTCATGAGAAGGAAAACCAAACCAAATGTGAACTAATGATTTCAAAAATTCAAGCATGGTTCACACTACTTACAAAAATCGAAATGGGGAAAGAAAGAACAAAAGAAGGTGTTCTTACCAAAGCACTCCGGAAGATGAGATTATCCGGTCTTGAATCAAAAAGAAAACGAACTCCTCTCTTTTCTTTTTCTTTCATTTTGCCTAGGAGCACTTTCGGGTTTTCATCATAGCTTTCTCACTCCCTTTTTTTATTTTTAACTCTTTAGCTCTTGTTTTGCATAGGTTGCCCTTTCGGGTTTTCAACCTATCGAGCTTTCTTTTTCTTCTTTTTTTTATTTTTTTATTTATACAAAGTAAAAGAACCCAAAATTATATACAAGTGAACGTACCCCCACACTTGAGCGACACAATGTCCTCATTGTGGGTTAAACATTCACCATCTTTTCAAGCATTGGAGGACCGGCCGGGAAAAGTGGGTCCCAGAGGCCTCCTCCTCCTCTCCTCCCTTTGCTGCCTTTCCCGCTCAATATTTGCGGTCGGGTCAACATAAGGGGTACCGGAAAGATGCATGGTGTGCATCGCTGTAATCATGGAAGACATAGGGTATATCTCGTCCTCCATCCTGCGTACCTCGTGCCGAAGGGAACCTACCTCGACTTGCAAAGAGTCGAACCGCTGATTGAGGAGATTAATCCCCGACTGATCAGAAGAAGCAGGGTCCGGCTCTTGCATACGTATCCCACCTCGTACCCGAGGTCTTCGGTTCCCCATTTTTACATCACCATCTTCATCATCATCACCATCATCATCATTTTCATTTTCATCATCATTATCATCCTCATCATACTCCTCCTCACTGTCACTCTCCTGCCACTCCGGGTTAGAACGTGGAGGATCCTGAAATTCAAGCCCAAACAAGTTTTTCAAGTTTTACTTGTAGTCTAGATCAGGGGGGTAAAAAAAAAATTAGCCACCCGAGTACATCCCCTGATGGAAGTACGCTGCGGTTGAGGCAAATTCATGTAGGCCTCGTTTCCCCGGTCCAAAACGCTAGACGAACGATCGAGGAGTATCACGCTGATCGGAGGTGTAAATGAAACACCGAGTTTGCAGAACCCAATAGGTAAGCAAATCTTCGGGGTCACTCCCGACCCATCCATCAGGGTATTCGATTTCCTTCTTACTCTTCCCCTTCTTCTTCTCCAAATACTCATATATCAGAGGCACCATACCTCCCATAGCTATTGTTCCCTTCTTGCTCTCGTCGACCAAATCTAGGCAAGCATCAACCCACAATGCTTCCCATTGCGGGTGATCATTTCCCTAGGGAGTCATGGCCCAAAGGGCCTTAAGGGGGATTAAAGGGAGCTTGTTGGCCTTCGCCCGACAAAATATGGGTATTGCTATAGAGAACGCGACGTAGCGGAGAGCCGGATGAGGTATGGAGCTGATGAGGGAATTTCGATCAAACTTAAAGAAATAAGTGATCCCTCTATAGAACTGTTGAGCATTGAAACCCGTAGGGCTTGAAGAGTTACCGATAGGAGAGGACTCCCACCGAAAAACCTCCTCAAGTTCATCATAGAACATTGTATGAGTTTCATCATTGAGGTTGAAGGTTATGTAGCGGGACTCCTCGCCCCTGGGCTTGCTGGGGTCATTACCCTTTTACAGGGTGGCGAGGAATTTAAAAGGTAAGGAGTAGTATGTGTGGGATGGTTTGTAATAACCTGAAAATCTGGGCCAGAAAATTTCGTGGTTAACTATTATTATTTCAATATTCTAAGTCCAAAAGGCCTAATTATTGGGACTTTTTAATCTTATTTCTTTTCCTTGTCTTAAGTTGGGCCCAAAGACCCAATTATTCCCCTCACTTGGCCGACCCTCTTTATTAATTGGTCAAGGATGATTTTTTATTTTAATTAATTATTAATTAGATAATTCTAATTCTGAATATCTATTTATTAATTTAATTATCTCATTAATTCTAAAAACCCTATTTTTAACTAACTTGTTACTGAGTCTCCTAAGTTGACTCTTTTCCCCTAATATCCCTCAAAACTCACGAACCCCTCTTCCTTTTATTTAGTTATTTGTTTCTTTTGTTCTTTATAATTATATAGGGAACAAAACTCATATTATTGTAACCTAACTTCAGAAACTCTAAACTCTCAAAATAAACCACAAAATACTCTTGAAGGGCCGTGTATAGTTCGAACCCCCAAGCAAGAATTTTTCTTTATTTCTTCCTAATTCAAGGTAATTAGACTATCCTTCTTGAATTTAATATTAGTTTATCATATAGTTAATTAGGATTAAACTAGGAAATTAATTAGTATCATGATAGAGCTATGATTGTTCGAACCTTTTTGATGATGTTCTTGATTATTTCTTGATATGTTTCATGATCTTTTTGAATCTTTATTATATTAATTAATTATATGCATATTTAATTATCTTAAATTATATGTTTTAATTAGAATAATTGCATGATAAAATCTTGAATTGTTTCTTGTGTTGTGCATGTTTATGTCGAGTGGTAACAAGAGTTTTATGATGATTTTAGGATGTTTTCTTGATCTAAAAGTATGTTCATAATTTATCTAATTGTATAATTAAAGTCTTGAATTAAAATTATAATCTTGTTATAATCCTTTATAAATTTTCGAATGGCACAAGATCAATAAAAGAATTAAAGATTCAATTTATCTTGTTCAAATATATTCCTAACCTTAGTTTATTAATTAATCTTTATTTTGAAATTAAAGTAATTTAATTATGAAATATTATGTTCTTGAAATTAATCTTGATCTTGTTGTTCTTCTATGATGGCCGAATAATATGATGGTATAAAGGCTTGATTTTTGATCCATGATTATTTGTAATTTCATGATTAATGTTTAGATTACAATTTTATAATTCATATAACTGAATTAATAACTAAAACATGATAATAAAATATGGAAATAAATTATAATTTTCGAGTGATGACATGTTTATAATAGCCGAGTATTAATATGATAAAAAGGGTAAATTTTGATCCTGTTATGACTACTGTTTTGGTAATTTAAAGTTAATCCATGACTTTATCATTTATCTAATAAGTTTAAATGATTTATCCTTGATATTGTGACTGATATGTTAAAGTGTATACTTTTATTATTTAACTTGAGTTATTCGAATGGTGCAGGGATGGAAAAAGGGTATTTTCATCATGTATTATGATAATTGTTGATTATTATATTGATATGATGATTTATTGATTTATTGAATTATTTGTGTGATTATTTAAAAAGAATTGATTTTATTATTCATTATGTTTATTCTAAAAAATGTCGTGTGATATGAGTAGTATTATGATCAATCTAATTTAATTTTTGGCTTGTAAAAATTTTGTTTTATGAATAAAGGATTTAATAATATTAAAGGAATAAGAAGGAATTAAGAAGATAACTTGTAATGATACGGAAAAGGAATTGACTTTGATAAGATGAAAAGATGATAAGATGTTATTGGTCTCACGATGGCCATGTCGAAAAGATAAGATAAGAAGTGGACACCTGTTTGGTGATACACGGGTCACCAGATTAGGTTAAGTCGAAGCCACTGCCCTACTGCGGTCTCTGGGCAGTTCTGGATCCTAGAATATGTTGTCGTCCAGGTTTGTAGTACACGGGCGGCTAATCTAGGAGTGAGGGCCCCACTTAGACATAACCCTTGCAAAGGAGGGTTACGGGTAAGATACACGGGTCCTACCTGGCATGTTCTGGGAAAGTTCGGATGTACACGGGCATCCTTACGAGCTATAATGACCGGTCCATGAACTTAAGAAGATGGTTAAAATATGGGATTCGAGAAATAATATGATAAGATATGTATTCCACGGGTTGGTATATTATTTGTATTCTATTATGTTATTTAAGTATGTATTTACGTATTTATCCATGTATTATTACAAGTATGATATGTTAAGTCTTCCGCTGCATATGTCTGACATGTATGTATTTATGTAAGTATATGTATGTATTTCTATATGTCTATGTATGCATTTTTATACGTCTATGTATGTATTTTTAAACGTCTATGTATGTATTTTTATACGTTTATGTATGTATTTTTATACGTATTTGTATGTATTTTTATACGTTTATGCATGTATTTTTATACGTTTATACGGGTATCTTTGTACGTTTATACATGTAATTTTGTTCGTTATCCTAGTTGATTCTATGACATTATATGGTTTACAGTTCCACATTTAAGTGGGACAGCCTAGTTACTCGCCACTGACAGTGGACCCCCCCATTTCAGGTGAAGATGCTGAAGTATGAGTGGGCTTTCGTATGGATTGAGTTGAGTGTTTTGGCAAGAATTATAGAGGAAACCCGAAGTCTACTTTACAATCTAGTTTATTATTTCTTTGAATTCACCCAGCCTGTTGGGAAAGGACAGTTTTAGTTGTAGTTTATTGAATAATATGGATTTATGGACCTCATATCCTTTCATTAGTTAATTAATTAATAAAGAGTTATCTTAATTTAAGTTTAAAGGTTTCAATTTAATAATAATCTAGTATGTTTTGTTGAGTAATGATCCATTTGTCGATTTTCTTCGTAAATCGACAGCTTCTAAAAAGTCGGGTCATTACAATGTTCATTTAGGAAGCCGTGTAACGACCCGACTTTTTTAAGCTGTCGTTTGACGAAGGAAAACGACTTGCGGATCATTACTTAAGCATTAAATTAAACATTAATTATATATTTAAAATAGAAGCATCTTTTATTAACTTAAAAGTCTGAAATTAATCCCAAAAGTCAATAAAGGTAAAATACTTAAAGAATTACATAAACTGAAATAATGTCTTCCCAACATGCTGGGATAATAAATGAAATAATGTGATATTGTCTTATTGAATTCTAGAAAAGAAATACTAAGGTGGAACTAAAACTCTGCCTCAACAAAGCCCAACCAGCGGAAGCCCGACTACGCAGCTGCATCGTCACCTGAAACTGAGGGGGGGTCCACCGTCAGTGGCGAGTAACTAGGCTGTCCCGTTTAAGTAAGGGACTGCTAAACACATAATAGCATAGGATAACACACGAAAACACATGTATACAAATAACATTTCATACATAAGTACATACGGGGTACGTATACAAATACGTACAAAAATACGTATAAAAATACGTATACAATACGTATAATAATACCTGCAAAGTACGGTTAGAAATACATACACAATACGTATAAAAGTACGTATACAATACGTATAACAATACCTGCAAAATACGGTTAGAGGTACGTACAAAATACGTATACAATACAAGCATACATACGAAATACATTTATACATACATACATTTCAGAGTTATACATATACAAACATACACAGCGGAAGACTTATACAAATCACAATACATTACGTCTAATACTTAACTTATACTTTATACAATCTTATACTTTAATTATCATATTGAGCCTTATATTATCTTAACTTCGTAATCATATCATATCGTCCATCTTAACTTTGTAATCGTATCATATCATATCATTCATCTTTATTTCTTAACGGACCGGTCATTATAGCTCGTTGTGGATCCCGTGTGCACCACAACTTTCCTAAAACATGCCGGGGTGAACTCGTGTATTCAGCCCGTAGTGGATCCCGTGTGCACCACTAAGCCTAAGCTATGGCCATAACTCCTAAATAGCAGCTCGTGTACTACTACTTAGACGACTACATATTTTAAGACCCAGAACTGCCCGGGTGAACTTGTGTATTCATCCCATGGGGCAGTGGCATCGACTTAACCCGATCTGATGACTCGTGTATCATCAAAAAGGGCGTCGTATCTTATTAACCCGATTGATGACCTTTGCGTCATCGTAGGGGCGATCTTAACTTATTATCTTTCTTATAACTAGAAGTACTAGGTGACCGTAATCGGGAATAAATGTTCGAAGTCCCAGGAAAGAGAGGTGCGGCACGTATATTGGCCACCTTAAATACCAAGTCTTTCCTAGCCAGAGATCGAAACAAATAATTACCCTTTTACTCTGTTTCCTTTCCTTCCCTAATAATATCTTATTATCCTTATTGTAACTTATCCCTACTGACTTCCTTAACTATAATATAATAATAAATAATAATAGCTAAGTCCTTTAATCGTATTATTATTACCCTTTCATATTATAACTTATCACTAATTATAAATATTAATAATTATAATAATAATACTAATTCCCAAAATTGTTCCAATATTATTATAAGCCAAAATAATTAAACTAAAATTGGTCAACAATAACTAACCTACTCGACATTTTAGGGTTAGTTTACTAATTAGATAAATTCATCAACATAATAATTACCAAAATCAGTTCAATTAACAATAATTCGAATAATTAATAATTATCACCAAAAATTGCATAAAACATGATAAAAATTCTACCTTTCATATTTTATACCACTCGAAAATCATGAACAACAATACCAAAAATTACGTCTTTAGTTAATTAAATTCAATAACCAATAAATCATAGCGAACTTTATAATAAACATTAAAATTATCCTTAAAACACCATATTTTACACAATCTGATTTTAATGTATTAAATTAAGAACCACCATTAAAAGGTCTCGAATAATCTGGAAATTTTGATGGGAGCTAGATGTAGGTTCATGGTTTAACGTTCATAAATTTCGTCCAAAAATAACATCTTTTACTATTTATAAGGAATTTTATAACTAACAAATCAGATTAGGCTGAATTCAGTTTCAGATTTTTCTGCCACATCAAACGAACTTTAAAAATTACGAAAATTTAACAAAAGCTGTAAAAAATTATTACTAACTTCCACCTAAAATTTATTAGCAATCCGAATTGATTAAGTATCTTAATAAATTCGTAAACCAAATCTGGACAGTTTTACCGGTTTGAAAGATTAAATTATTATAAGCAATAAAAGGACGAATTTTGCCACGAAATAAATCATGATTCATAATCAAACAGTAAAGAAACTTCCACGAAAAATTGATCAAGAAATAACAAGATTTGATTAATAAATAAATTCATACAAGTAATTATTCAACAATTAAAGATTTCAAGAAACTACACAAAATAATCAAGAAAATTTCATAATAATTCATAAAGATTACATATTATCATCAAGAAAAATTACATAATATCCTATCATATGATTCGAAATTTTCTAGGTGATCATGACACTAATTCCTAACAATTTTCATGTTTTAATCCTAATTAACTATGTGATTAACTTGTACCGAAATTAAACGAAATAGCATAGTTACCTTTAAACGCTTAAATTATCCAAGGTAAAAATATTCACACTTTGGTGAATTTAGTCGGCTATTTGAGAGGAAAGGAGGAGAATATAATTTTTTTGGAGTTCAAAGCTTTAGCAAAAATTAGGAACAAAAGGTTACTAAGCATGTATATATAGAGGAAGGCACAAAAACAAACCCTAGAAAAACCCTAGGGCAGCCGTGTATTAGGAGGGATTGGAGGGGATTAATGGACCTAGCTAATAACAAAATTGGGCTAGGTTTGAATCAGTATAAAATATTATTAATTTAATTAATTGAATTAATTAATCAAATTAAAAGGAAGGAAAAACAATACTTGGCCCATTTGAACAAGGAGGACCGGCCAAGCTTAAAATAAGAGGAAAAGATTGGGTCATTGGCCCAACAGAGTTAAAAGAGAGGGAAATAAAACAAAACAGTCCAATTTAAGTGCGCCTTTTTGACTTAGAATGCAAAAATAGAGTTAATAACCGCGAAATTTTCTGGCCCTAAATTTCGGGGTATTACAAGCCGTCCAAACCAACTCTTCCTAGCAACCTTGTCACAGGTCGGAAAATCCCGAGCCTTTTGAGAGTTTTGTGACAATCGAAAGCGGTGGCTTGGACGCTGCGTTTTTTTAGCCGGGTAAAAATGGTTTTCTGTGGGGGCGTGAGTCTTTTTAGGTTAAAGCCATTTCGAGTTAAATTTTTGTGGTGGATAAGGTGGTTTGTTGTTGAGAAAAGTGGTTTTGTCTTAGAGAGTGGTTGGGGAGAGCTTGCTTGGGCTAAGCCAAAGCACTGCCGAAATACCTAAACACAATCATAACACAAAACCGTTAGTGTGAGTGAAAAAATGCATTGATGAAAATGTGATTTGAGTGACAACATAAGAAGTAAACTTCAAATGTTATCATACTGCACAACAACACTAATACAATTCATTCAAGAAAAATTGTTCAAAAACAAATTCTTACACTAAATTAATTTAGGGAACAACATTACCACTCTTGAAAACAACTTTTATTGAATCAAACCACTAAAATATACACTAGCTTGGCAAAGAGTTACTTCAACCATGGCAAGCACAAGATCAAAAATTCAACCATTGAAGAGGTATGACAACCATGGTAAGCACAAGAGAAAATTCAACCATGGCAAGCGCAAATCAAAAATTTCAACCTCAAACTCAATAAAACATTCATATTTAATCATAGTATTGCTGAACTCAAGAACAAGAACACACTTCATAAGAAAAACCAAGTATCAACTTGCAAAGGTGTGTGTTCAAAGCACTCAAACTCAATACTCAATTAAAGAGATTTCAACTTCAAAATAAACCTCAAATCATCCCAAATTCATGAACAAGTACAAAACAAGATTCAAAAATTTCAAGCAACAAAAATGAAGTAAAAAGAATTAAGAAACATACCCTAGTCGCTCCCTAACACAGCCAAAAGAAGAGTAAACGAAACCCTAAAATGCACACCACAGGGACAAAGGAGAGAGAAAACTTGAAAGAGATGTGAGAGATTTTCGAATTTGGGTGAAAATGGAGGAGATATGAGAGGAGAAATGAGTAAAAATGGAGATTTTTGTTGAGGTTAGGGTTGTTTAGAGGGAGAGAGAGTATCGCGCTTTTGTGAACAAAAGAAAAGAAATGAATTCTGAAATGGGAATTACCCCATCAAACACGTATTGAGGGTAGGGCGCGCCCTACCCGAACCCTAATCTCTTTTTTTTTTACTTCCCAAGGCACGGGGCGCGCTATATTGGTGCTGGGAGCGCCCCATAGTTAGTAGCATTCACACAAAAGGCGCGGGTAGCGCCTTCAAGGGCGCTGTGAGCGCCATATGCATAGAGGCCACTGATCTGTAGGCGCTGGCAACACCCAAGAAGGCGCGAGGTGCGCCATACCAGATACCTTGGAAGTTCAGTAAAAACCCTTCATTCACAAGACACTCACTAAGCCGCTTGTTCTTGTTCAACTCCTTTAGGAACGTAACACAAGCTCAACAAAGGGTTAACAAGAACAATCAAAATACTTTGGTATCGAGGAAAAGAACTCATTAGATTGAATCGTTCCCCTAAACGAAAGGAAAACTACTCTAATTAATTAATTAATAAATTATAATATTATTATAAATATAAATAAATATATACACAACTTTTTTTATAAACAGAAATAAAAGGCAATAAAGTTGGGGTGTCTCCCGAAAGCTCCATTTATTTAACGTCGTTGGCAAGACCAAAGTCGGGGTGTCTCCCGAAAGCTCCATTTATTTAACATTGTTGGCACGACCAAATTCAGGGTGTGTCCCGAAAGCTCCATTTATTTAACGTCGTTGGCATTACCCGGCAACCAGCTCATTCATACACCGGCTCATCCAAATCAACCTCTCCCCCTTTTTAGGGCAAAGGCTTCAAAGTAAGGTTTGAGCCTTTCGCCATTAACTTTGAATATTTTGGAGGTGTCGGTAGATTGGATCTGCACAGCCCCATGGGGAAAAACCTTCATAACAATGAAAGGTCCAACCCAACAGGAACAAAGCTTTCACGGAAACAACTTGAGTCGAGATTGGTAAAGAAGCACCTTCTGACCTGATTGAAATTCCTTCCGGGAAATGGACTTATCATGCCAAGCTTTAGTTTTAGCTTTCTAAATCATGGCATCCTCGTAGGAATCCTTCTGGATTTCATCGAGTTCATTTAATTAGAGTTTATGGTGCGATCCCGATTCATCTAAGTTCATATTGAAGCTCTTGACAACCCACTATGCCTTATGCTCTACTTCAACCAGTAAATGGCATGCCTTACCATAAACCAAACGGAAAGGAGACATGCCAATTGGTGTATTGTAGGTCGTATGATATTCCCATAAGGCATCGCCCAACCTTAGACTCTAATCTTTCTGATTGGGGTTCACCGTTTTCTCCATAATGGATTTTATTTCACGATTGGAAACCTCGGCCTGCCCATTTATTTGAGGGTGATAAGTAGTCGAGGTCCGATGAGTAACACCATACTTTTTCAAAAGTGGCCCAATCGTGCGATTACAAAAGTGGGTTCCTTTGTCACTTAACAAGGCCCAGGGAACGCCGAACCTTGAAAAGATGTTCGATTTTAGGAAATCGGAAACCACTTTTGAATCATCGGTTCGAGTGGGGTTTGCCTCAACCTACTTCGACACGTAATTTACCGTAACCAGAATGTACAAGCTAGTAACCAAATGAGATGGGAAATGGTCCCATGAAATCGATACCCCAAACATCGAAAAGTTCACAAAACCTGGTCGGATGTTGAAGCATTTCATTCCGTTGGGACATATTACCAACTCGTTGGCACTTGTCACATGAATGCACGAAATGGTATGCATCCCGATTTATACTTCGCTAATATAAACCAGAGTCCAAAACCTTTCGTGTGGTACTTTTTGGACCAAAGTGTCCACCAAAGGGTGAAGAATGACATAATTGTAAAATTGGAATAACCTCATTTTCCGGAATACTCCTTCGGATTAACAAATCCGCATAATGTTTCCATAAGTAGGGATTATCATAAACATAGTGTTTGGCGTCATTCCTCAACCTGTTTTGTTGAGCCTTGGTGAACTACGGAGGAAACTTGTCAGTAACCAAAGAATTCACTATATAAGCATACCAAGGCAAGAATTCCTTGAGGGCATACAAACACTCATCAGGAAATTCCCCCCGAATAGCCTCAACCAGTGATCTCTCCGTAGAACACTCACTCTCTATTGGTGGGACTATTCGACTTAGATGGTCAGCTACCACATTTTCGGTCCCCTTTTCATCCCAGACCTCTAACTTAAACTCACATAGCAACAAAATCCACCTTATTAACCTCAGTTTGGCCTCCTTCTTTGCCATTAAGTGACGAAGAGCCGCATGATCGGTATAAAGAATGACTTTAGTACCGAGTAAATAAGATCTGAATTTTTCTACAGGGAACACAACGACTAAAAGTTCTTTTTCAGTGGTGCTATAGTTCCGTTGTGCCTTATTAAGGGTCATGGACGCGTAGTAAATAGCATGAGGTACTCGTCCTACCCTTTGACCTAAAACTGCCCCAACGGAATAGTCGTTGGCATCACACATGATCTCAAAGGGTAGAGACCAGTCAGGGGGTCGAATAATGGGAGCCGAAACAAGTTTCTCCTTCAAGGTGTTGCATGCCCTTTCACATTCATTATCAAAGTCAAAATCCACATCTTTTTGAAGAAGTTTACAAAGTGGGGATGTGATTTTTGAAAAATCTTTGATGAACCTTCTATAGAATTCGGCACAATCCAGGAAAGACCAGATGTCTCGAATGTTGGTTGGAAAGGGTAAGGATTAAATGATATCAATCTTTGCCTTATCAAATTTCAAACCGTCATTCGAAACAACGTGGCGTAACACTATGCCTTGTTGGACCATGAAATGACACTTTTCAGAGTTTAACACCAAATTCTTATCAATGCAACGTTTTAAAACCAGAATAAGATGTGCCAAACAAGTGTCAAAAGAGTCCCCATTGATTGTGAAATCATCCATGAAAACCTCTACAAACTTTTCAACATATTCATAAAAGATGCTCATCATGCATCTTTGGAATGTGGCTGGGGCATTGCAAAGCCCGAATGGCATGTGCTTATAAGCAAACGTACTGAAAGGGCACGTAAAAGTGGTCTTATCCTGATACTCAGGCACTATAGCCACCTGGAAGTATCCCGAGTAATTAATGCAAGCCTTTCTAAGAAACAGTAGTAAGAGTGGCTTGCAAGCCTTTCTAACATTTGGTCCAAGAAGGGTAACGGGAAGTAATCCTTCCTAGTTATAGCATTCAACTTGCGGTAATTAATGCAAACACGCCACCCATTTTACATGCGTGTAGGAACTAAGTCACCATCGCTATTCTCAACCAGAGTCACTCCAGATTTCTTTGGAACAACTTGAGTCGGACTTACCCATTTATTGTCAGATACGGGGTAAATCATACCTGCCTTGAGTAGTTTCAGAATCTCTTCCTTAACTACGTCCATCATTGGTGGGTTAAGTCATCGTTGTGGTTGATGAACAGGTTTTCCTTCTTCTTCGAGCAAAATCCGGTGCATGCAAGTTGTTGGACTTATGCCCTTGATGTCGGCAATGGTCCAGCCAATGGCTTCCTTGTGCTCAACTAGCACTTGGAAAAGCCTTTTCTCCTCATCCTCGGTGAGCTTGCTCGAGATGATCACCGGTAATGTTTCCTTAGAACCAAGAATAACATACTTGAGATCATCTGGCAATGTCTTATGCTCAACTGCAGGTGCTTACAAAACAGATGATACAAGCTTGTCCAAAGGACTAAGTGAGGTAATCGAATCATCAGCAGTTATAGAAAGTGGGAAACTATCACACTGTGCCAAATCGCACAAGGTGTCTTGCACACTAGCACTTAACACATATTCACTATCATTTTCACCCAATGCATTTTCTACCGAAACTAACAGATCATCTTCTCCAT
The DNA here is from genome assembly GCA_951394345.1 of Salicornia ramosissima. NCBI lineage: Eukaryota > Viridiplantae > Streptophyta > Magnoliopsida > Caryophyllales > Amaranthaceae > Salicornia > Salicornia ramosissima. The sequence goes on from OX596237.1 coordinate 33,960,740, forward strand.
CTATGCCAAAGATACCCTGTGTCATTGTATCAATGACATCGATGGAAAAATAGGAATGACCCTCAGGATGGAATTTCATGGATTTATAGATATTAAATTCAAGACACTCTCCATCAAACTCCATAGTTAATGACCCGGTATGAACATCGATTTTAGCCCGTGTAGTTTTCAAAAAGGGACATCCTAGCAAGATTGGAGTGGCACTGCCATCATGGTCCATATCTAGGACATAAAAATCAGCGGGAAAAATCATTTGCCCAACCTTGACCAATAAATCCTCCAGTATACCCTTTGGATAAGCGTTGGACCTATCGGCCAATTAGATCACGACACTCGTTGGCTTTAGATCGCCAAGCTTTAAAGCTTTAAACAATGAAAAGGGAATCACAAATTGATGCGCCTAAATCTAGCATGGTGTTACTAAAAATGATATCACCAATAATGCAAGGTATAGTGAACATGCCCGGGTCACCACAATTGGTAGGTAACTTTTTTTGGAAAATGACCGAGATATGTTCACTCACCTTCACTTTTTGGTGCCCTTTAAGCTTATTTTTCCTTCTACTAGTGTAAAGTTCTTTTAAAAACTTTGCATAGCGGGGGATTTGTTTAATTGCATAGAAAAGGGGGATATTTACTTCACATTTACAAAAAGTCTCATAAATATCCTTATCACACTCCTTGGTGCGAGTGTCTATCATTGCGTTCGGGAATGGGGGTTCAGGTAAGTACTGAGATGAAGACGGACAAGGTGTCTCCACTTGAGGTGGTGGTGGTGTAAGAGAAGGCAAATTGCTTTGTTATTCGTTTACTACCACCTCATCCTCAAGCTCTCTCGCGCTCACTTGGAGCTCATTCCCACTCCTTAGAGTGATAGCATTAGCATTAGACTTGGGGTTAAGCTCTGTTTGGGATGGAAGCTTCCCCGAATCTAACTTACCCTCTAACCTAGACACAACACCCGACACTCGGCCCATTTTTCTTTCCAAGTTCTTAATACTCGATCTAGTTTCATCTTGGGATTGGACCATGTTACCTTGCATCCACGTCATATTTTTGGTCAACATATTTAACATCTCCTCCGTAGAGGAGTTGTTCGAATTAGAACTTTGACCTTGTGACCATTGGTTTTGGGGCCTTTGGTAATTTTGTTAGATTGGTCTACTATATTTGTTATTTTGGCTATTTGGATGTTGTTAGGGTTGGTTATTTCGATTTTGATAGGTTTGTTGTTGAGGTGCTTGTGGGTTGCCATATTTAAAGTTGGGGTGATCTTTCCAACCCGTGTTATACATAGAAGAGTTTGGATCATATCTTCTAGGAAAATTTGTTAGAAAAGACCTTATAAAACATTCTTTTTGTAAGAAAAGACCTTATAAAAAATTTGTTGTGAACAGGGACCTAAAACAAAAAAAAAAGTTGCAAGGAGGGACCTTACCTCTATTTTCCGGCGTTGACTGTAAATTTCTGGCGTTGACTCGCTATTTCCCTCCAATTTTCGACAAATCCTTTCTTCTCTATTTAACCTTTCCTTTTATTTTCACTATAAATTCATTTTTCCTCCACTCCCCCTCCATTTCCACTCCTAAATTCATCTACATAAACCCTACATTAACACTTCCTTCTAGCATCTAAAATTCACTTCTTCTGAATTTGGGTTTCCTCATCTCTTACCCCCTTAAATACCCCACGAAAGGATTTGTGCAAAATTGAAGGGAAATAATGAGTCAACGCCGGAGATTCACAGTCAACGTCGGAAAATAGAGGTAAGGTCCCTTTTTGCAACTTTTTTTTTGTTATCCCTGCTCACAACAAATTTTTTATAAGGTCTTTTCTCACAAAATGAATGTTTTAAAAGGTTTTTTCTCACAAAATTTCCTACCTTCTATCATTAACATGGTTGGGAAATCCCATGGCCTTAGCCTCCTCACCTTGCTTCTCATTGGATTGAGGGAAAAACTCGATGGGGTGGTCACTGGCACGAATCCCACAAGATTTTACTTCATGTGATCTATTATATTTCACCATGAATTCTCTAATCATTGAGGTGAGATCCTCGAGTTTGCCATCAGTTATAGAAGATCCGGCACTCGAATTCTCAAAATTGGACATTCGAGCACTAGCCCTTCTACTGAACTGACGAGTACCCTCTGCAGATTCTTCGATAAGCGCTCTTGCGGCTGAGGGGGTTTTATTGAACATAGAACCACCACTAGCCGCATTGATCACGCGGTTATCGTCATCTTGCATACCATTATATATGTAGATTATTAAGTCTTGCTCCGAATATCCATGGTAGGGACATCAGGCGCAAAGGTTCTCATCTAGGCCCTGTTCAATTGTAGAAATTTCCTTCTTCATAGTACTAGACTTTGAAGCCGGAAAATACTTTTCCAAGAACCGCCTTTTTAATTCATTCCATGATGTAATACAACCTGGAGGCAAATAGTATAACCTGTAACGACCCGGATTTTTAGGCCGTAAAATTTCGTATAAAATTAAGCCTCTAAGTCCGAATCATCCGATTTGGGCCCAAAGTGTAATACCCCGAAATTTAGGGCCAGAAAATTTCGCGGTTATTAATTTTATTTATTTAATTCTAAGTCCAAAAGGCCCATTAAATTTGGACTGTTTTAATTTAATCTGTTCTCTTTTTCTCAAATTGGGCCAGTGACCCAATTTTTCCTTTTCTTTGGACTTGGCCGGTTCTCCCACCTCTTTTGGGCCAAGTATATGTTTTGTTTCTATTTAATTAATTTGATTAATTAAATTAAATTAATTAAATTATTTATTTTTAAAATTCCTAAAACTTAGTCTAAGATTAACTAAGTCTTTCCCTATTTGTTAGCTCTCATTCACGGTCCCCTTACTAATCATTAGGGTTTGTTGTTTTTTTTCTTTCTTTTTCTATAAATAAGGCTTACTTCATTCATTTGGTTCCTAATTGCTAAATACTCTTAAACCCTAAAAAAATTTATAATCTCCTCCTTTCCTCTCCAAATAGCCGAACAAAAATTCACCAAAGTGTGAATTATTTTCCTTGGATAATTTTAGCGTATCGAGGTAACTACGCTACCTTGTTTAATTTTGGTACAAGTTTTACACATAGTAAATTAGGATTAAAAACATGAAAATTGTAAAAGAATTAGTATCATGATTAGGTTTAGATTATTTCGAACCTTATGAATTTTATGAATATGATATTTCTTGATTTTATTTTAAGGTATTCTATGCATAAATTAATTTATTTATTTATGTATTTTGTATGAATAATTGCATGAATATTTTTATTCTTGTTGTTCTAATTTTTCGAGTGACTTAGAATAATTTTAGGAGCTTCTTTACTGTTTGATCTTTAATCAAGATTTATTTCATGGCGAAATTCGTCCTTCTCTTGCTTGAAATAATTTAATCTTTCAAACCGGTAAAACTGTCCAGATTTGGTTTACGAATTTATTAATATACTTAATAAATTCGTATCGCTACGAAATTTTAGGTGGAAGTCAGTAATAGTGTTTTAAAACTTTTGTTAAATTTTCGTAATTTTTAAAGATCGTTTTCTATGGAAGAAAAATCTGAAACTGATTTCAGCCTAATCTGATTTGTTAGTTATAAAATCCCTTAAAAATAGTAAATGGCCTTATTTTTGGACGAAAATTATGCACGTTAAACCTTGAACCTATATTTAACTTTTATTAAAATTTCCAGATTAATCGAGACCTTTAAAGGGTCTTTCTTAATTTAATTCTTTAAAAATCAGATTGTGTAAAATAGTGTAATTAAATTATTAAAACATGTTATTTTGAACTCTTGAATTCAATCTTGATCTTGTTTGAACCCTATTATAGCCTTGTGGTGTGATGTAAATAAAGGAATGATTTTGATCTTGTTTTAATCAATGTTTTATGATTTAATGTTTAAATTAAATTAAATTGTTTATTATTAAGTTTATTTGATCAATTGTTGTTAATTGTATTCAATTTGTTATTTTGGATGAAATACTACAAGAGGGGGGGTGAATTGTAGTATGAAACATGATAGTCAATTTTTGCGGAAATTAAAGAACATGAAAGGAAAATAAAGAGAAACGATGCAAGAGAGGTTTAGCGAGGAAACTTTCCAGGGCCCAACTGGAAATAAAACCTCGACCCACTAGGGATTTCTCTAAAACACTTCACTATAGGGCAATAAATCAATTACAACCTATAATATTCTACTGGACCCGTAAGTTCCTCTGGGAACTTACTTCTCTATTCTCCATATTCTAGTGTTATTTTCCCTTTTCTTTTTCTCTCTTTTTCTCTTTCTCTTTCTTTTTCTATTCTCTGTTCTTTTTCTCATTTTCTTTCTCTTCTCTTCTCTGTTCTCACACTTTTCTCAAATTCTCACCCCAATTACAAGAATTCTCTCAAACCCTTTACAAATTCCCCATTACAAGCTTTCACTCAAACTCTCTTCTCTATTCTTAAAATTACAGACTCTTGATAGAATAAAACTCTAATATATTGAACATAAAATCTGACTGGAACTTGGAACATAATCTGGAACATAATCTGGAACATACGATAGGAACTTTGAGTGGAACCGACTCAATATGTGGGTATAAGATGGTACGTTTTAGCTCTCCACATTATTGAAGTTTGGCTCACCTTAGAAATGGTGATTCAAACAATATTTATAAGCAAAATAGGTCGTGCTCTCCAAGAAACCACTAAATACACCACTAAACCCACTCAATGTTCTGTCAGGAACTTGTAACTGCCCACTACATTAGCAGCCCATGTTCCAATTAACTACAGCCACGTCCCACTACTTGTTGACTCAATAAAAGCTCTAATTGTGTGTCTCAAAAATGTCAGAATTATATATGTGTATATATGGGTGATTGGTTATTACAATTTCTTGGAGAAAAAGCCTAATTAACCACCCACAATACCACTTACACGTCCACCACTCTCACTCACACCACTAACTTTGACTCACTAATTTAAACAACCCACTAACCTAATTTTTGACTCAAAAAATCAGAAAAGAAAACTTAATAAACTACTCCTAAAAATTAGCTCAATTAACCCTAATAAAAAATAAAGATCGGTTTTTTTCTTTTTAATTTTTCCGATTTTTTCCTTTTTTTTTTTAAACTTTAAATCAATTTTAAAAACAAAAATAAACTAATAAAACAAAAAGAAATCAGAATTAAAAAGTAACCAACCTAGTCCTAAAATTAAGGAGACTAACTTGACTACTAACTAATTCAAAAACACTTACCAACTACTCCTAAAATTAGGGTGCACTAATTCAGTCAGTTTTTGAACATTTTAAACAAGTTAAAACAGTCAAGGAGTTGTTTAAACCGTCCCTAAAAAGTAGCAACAGTCGTGGACCAAAATAACTAACTGACTCGACACAAGTTCCTCTAGGAACATGACCCAAAGTTCCTCTGACAGACATGACTAAGTTCCAATCAGACTTAAATGCATTAATATACTTACATTTACCCTAGAACATTACATTATAACATTCATGGATGCTTCTCTTCTCTTCATCAAGTGATTCGTTGGAATACTTGAAGTTCTTCTCATGTTCCTTGCTGAATTCTCTTCAGGAACTTCTCTGATTTCTCTGTAGAAACTTGACAGCAACATCTTTGATTCATAATTCGAACCTTCACTTGAATCACCATCTTGTTTCTTCAAATGATTGAATCTTCATGTTTGAATCTTCAATGCTTATTTATTTGCTTCAACTCAGAAGCTTCTCTTGATTTGTTCCAACTCAGGAACTTATATTGCATACATCATCAAAGATGATAGGAATCTTCTTCCTTAAGACCTATGAACTTGTTTAAGCACATCTTAACACACATGTTAGTTAGATAATCATCATTTGTTCATTATCATCAAAACCATACATGGCTCAACAATTTTCCCCTTTTTGATGATGACAAACAAATGATGCTTATCACAAATTAAATAATAAATCGATGCACATTTATTCCCCCTCAGTTAGCAAGGTAAGAACAATTAAACAAGTCATGCATGTACAACAATAAGAACATACTAGAAGTTCCTTTACCACCAGGAACTCATTATCAATGAACACACTAGGAACTTGTTACTATTAGGAACATTAGATCATTAAGTCTTAGACTTGACTATTTAAACAATAAGCATCTTGCATATTCTTCCCCCTTTTGTCATTATCTAAAAGGGTATATTTCCATATAGTTTCCTGTAATAAATTATGCATACTTTAAATCTTATATATCACTCTCACCACCATTAAGGTAAAACACTTGTTTATCCTTTAAAGCCTCAAGGTCTCAGATTTTAACTAGAATGCCACTACTCCACAAATTTCCAACTCACAATCCAAAGGGCAACTTCAAAACCAGTGAAGGAACTTGACAAATAAGTAAATAAAAGTCAAGAAAAAAATAGGTTTTAAAGTTAGCTTGAAGATTTGTGAACAAAAATATTAGGCTCAAAAGATATATGAAAGAAATTATTTGAAACATTTGAGTAGAGGGAACTATGATAATAAGGTGGGTATTGTGCTCTTAGTTTAGCCTTTTAATCGAGGTTCTCAACAATCATTAGAGTTTTTTTTTTTTTTAATTTTTTTTTTTTATCCACGTACACCTTGCAATTTGCAGCCAAACGTAACACATATTCGCCTAGACATGTATCCACCAGGTTCCCGTCACATCAACAACCAACTTTAATAAAGATCGAACAGATTCATCAATGGAACTTGAAAAATCTTCACCTTCATACATAAGTTCCTTTGATGTTTTGTTGTTGTTCCATCCACGTTTATAAGTAATAATCTTCAAAACCATCAACCACTTTCTAGGAAAATAAAATTTTGACTACCCTTCATCTTTTTCATTTTTTTTTATTTATTTTATTTTTATTTTTTTACTTTTTACTATTATTTTTTTTTTCAACTTTTTTATTTTGAAGGGTGTCGTTACATGTAGATATAGATTCCTAGAAATTCAAAAACAAATAGAAGATTAAACTTACTTCTCCACTTTTAATAACTCCATCACCAAATATATAAATTATCTTGTTTGTTCCTTCCTTATTCCCCCTGAATTCCTTATCATTCTTCCTTTTGGAACTTAGAAGAATAGTCTCAATAAATAACTTTTTTCCAGAAGCATACATAGAAATGCAATAATATATATATGCTTCTTATTTCCTCCACTCTTCAATTGACACCACACCACAAACAACATATAACATGAATTTTTGTAAAGATATTAACTAGCTCAAACATCAATCTAGTAATATTAGCCATCCTCATGCATACATCGATCTAGTTATAGAAGCTAAAACATGTGAATTTGGCTTCCACTTATTTTCGATCAACAATTAGCAGTATGGACAATAAGGGTAATATTACAAAGACATCAGTGAGTCATCAATAACTTTTTAACTCATGACTATGTATTAAACACAAAACTTATTGTGGTGACACATGTTCTTATATTATGCAAGATTATGCATAAAACCTTTCGTACTTCCCCCTCAATTTGTATTCACCTTTTAATTAAAACTCTTTATGCATCATCGAACCATAAAAGGACAGAATTTATTAATTGAGCACACGGGAAATTGAAAAGTAAAATGGGATGATATGAATGAAATAAGGAATTATGAGGATAAGGATAATTAAGTGATGTAAAGTGGGTTAATAAAGTTGGCTCAAGTATAGGTTTGTTCCCTCTAAGATATTAAGAAGGGTTAAATTTATGTGGGAACTTACCTATCTTGTTCCATCAAAGTTTCTTCCATTGTTCCTTTGGCAACTTAGGATTTTCATGTTTCATAGCATCCATTGTTTTATTAAGAAACCTCTAATACTCTAAGGCAAGTGAGTATGTCATCTTATGACACAAAAATTTAGTGTGACATATTGATTTTAAATGTACATAAAATACTTTAATATAAAAATTTTTCTATAACCCGATTAGACAAATATTTTGGGGAAAGAATTCTTTAATGCTCAAGTCATATTTCATCAAGTCTAATCTTATTCCTTTTAACAGTCCATATGCATGAATAGGTAAAAATTAGAAAGGCAAATTGATTCATGGAATTCACATAAAATATCATAAGATTCACAATAATAATGCTCATTACTTATGAAATTATCAAAGATACTAAATTGTGAACATGAACCACATACCTTACTGATATTTCACCACATATATTAAATTACATGACTGTTGTAATTTCGAGTTCCTGAAGTGCTTGTTCCATCCTTTTGATGCCTTCAAATCTGATGCAAACTTCCACTTCTAATTCGATTCTCATCATGAGTTCCTTGATATTGTTCCTTTCTTTGGAGGTTCATATCATGCATCATCGTTGGTCTTTCAACTTTCTCTTAATCATTGACATATATATAAACCAAGAAAGTTGTGTTCCTCCTTTATGCTCATGTATGCAACACTAAACATAAGGTTGATGAACCTTACATTGAAATGTATTAGTTGAACTAAATAAAATATTATCAATACTAATATGCACAACTAACAAATCAGTTCCTTCTAAGTAAAATGTTAGATTTGAAAGTATTTTCGAGAAGGAACTTAGAAAATTTCCTATAACATACCCGAGGAACTTGTGCTCATGGATATGAAAAGGAAATGTAGGTTTTTTAAATCCTAGATAGGTTGTTCCTTATAAGCGTCCTTAATCAAGATATCATTTTTAAAAACTTTGACGTCTATTTAGTACAACCTATATCCCATACAAGCAACAAAAATAATAATACAATTACCTTTAGGACGGAGCAAAACTTTTCTTAATTCAATACATTTCATATTGTATATATCTTTTGAAGCTTACCAAATTCCTTACCATTGTGCCGTGCTCAATGAACTTGTTCCTGAATACCCATCTTAGTTCATGACTTTTGGTATTCTAGAAGAGGTCCAAGGTTTCACACCTTGTTCCATTCGAGCTTATTGAGTTCCTTCTGCATAAAACTTGTTAATCACAATTATAAACATATATATGCAAAGAATGCACAAAATTTCTTTAGTTGAGATCCAAATTTGAAAAATATGAACTTCCTCAACTATGAGAACTTAACAGGAACTTGGTTGTGGATATTGATTGATTTTAAATTTTGCTTCATGTATTGGAACTTGATCATCATCCTCAAGTTCCTCACTATCAAATATTGTAATTTATTCTGTTACCTTTCATAAGTGACATATTTTCATTAAAATTAAAGCATTGATGATTCCTTAGGAACTTGGCCCATAGGAACTTGCAACTTTACAATTATTCCAGCATGTTTGTTGGGTACAAACATTAGACTAAAAATATGTTCACTGTTTGCGAAGCACATTATCATCAAATTTTAACTTTGAAAGACTTTGATCAATACCTTGTACCTGTAAAAACATAAAACTTCTGTGGAACTAGGTCCAAGGTTAGAATTCAAAATTTAAAATATTTAAAATCAAAATGTGCTTGAATCACTCAACAAAATATATGGTGAATAGAACCTAACTTACCAAACTTGCATGGAATGATTTAATCTTTTGTGTTGCTGTAAAAAGTTAAAGTTCCTCCACCATCACCCTCTAGTGAGATTAATTTTATTTGACTTTCAACTCGTTGTTGTGATATTTCGAGATGTTCCCCCTCACTGGGTGCTGCTAGTTCCTTTCATACTTTCTGGAATCTGTCCGAGTTCCTTTAGATTTTTAGAGCTTCATTTTCTGTTGGAACTTGTTCCTAATGTTATTGTTCCTTTTCAGTAGGCACTCTGTCATGCATTTTTTCTTTTCCTCACATATAATCATCATTCTGATCTAGATTAGTTCCTATGGAATATGTCGAACCAATCTTACCTTCATTATTAGCCATGTCACGAATATATGAGGCGTTGTTCCTTCAGTCGTTATTTCCATTTTGGGTTGTATATAAATGTTTTCTGAAATTCAAAACCCAAAGAAAACTTTTGTGCAATCTCAAGATTAGTAGGTTAGTAGAAAGTGATAATATACTAAAGCATAAAGAAGAATAAACATAAATTTCAAAAAATACTCCCTTAGAATGTAGTTCCACCTGTATAGTTCTAACATTCTTTAAGGAAAATACGGAATGAAGTTTATGTTTTGTTCATCAAAACTAGGTTCAATCAGAGTAAGAACAAGAACTTTTATAAGTCTTGATTTGTTCATGTGCCATAATCCAATATATTCTTAGTTTCATCATCAGTTCCATTGGGAACAGGTTGAGTTCCTTTTATCCATGGAACTAGTCTTTATGCAATTAGCACAAAATAATCGCACACGCTTAACCTACAAAACATTTAACTTTGATATGCAAGATTTGCACAAACTTGAAGAGATATTAATTTTATCATGAATTAAAAGTAAACAACATAACTTAAAATTAAGAGAAAAATAATCTACATTATATCATAATTAATTAAGTTTCTATGAAAAAATCATAGAGACTATTACTCAACTAGAAGTATATGATATAATACGTTGGCTTTTATTCTGACTCAAAGGAACTAACCTGTCAGTGGAACTTGTCTTAATTTACGCATCTCAGCCTGTCAAGTTCCTTCAGGATCTGCTGAGTTCCTCAACCTTGTTCAAACGGGTACTCCAGATTCTTTTATTCTCTTTTCTTGCATGATTCTAACGTTGTCTTTTAAATAAATATATTTCAATCATGATTCAAACCCTAAAAAAAACTTCTATCCTTGGACATTGGTACCCAAAATTTTGGGTCCTTTCTTGTTAGTAACATTAATGAATTTTTATTTCTCAACCAATTTCGACGCACAAAATAAATGCTACTAGTAAGGAACAACATATATTTACAAAAAAATATTATTTAAGATTCTCATAAGGCATGAACAACTTATTCTTTGGCAAGATTGTAATTTAAGTCCATTATATTGCCAAAGAATCATGTTCCAAGCTGTTGGAAATTTGAGTTCCAAGTCTGTAAATAAGCATTATTCAAAAAAAAATTTCCATGTAAAATCTCTTATAAACTGATTATTTTCTAAAAAAAATTCAAATCATTTTGAAAATAATATGTTTGATATTCAAACATACAAAAAATCATATTTGACAACATCCAAAATCGATTTGAAAAAAATAAAAAATAAAGTTTATAGAAATAATACATGGAGTATGATAAATTCAATGCAAATATATAAATAATATATGAAAGATAAAATACTGACCTTATAAGAATTTGTCTCTGAATTACATTTACCTTTCAAGAAAACATGTATTCTCGTGAGTTCCTCTGAGTAATGCAGTTTGAGTTCCTTAATAGTGCAGGGTCGAGTTCCTGTATGTATTCATCCTTCCAGGAACTTCCTCCTCAGGGTTTCCTGAATCCTGGAGGAACTTGCTCTGATACCAATTGTTATTTTGGATGAACTACTACAAGAGGGGGGGTGAATTGTAGTATGGAACATGATAGTCAATTTTTGCGGAAATTAAAGAACATGAAAGGAAAATAAAGAGAAACGATGCAAGAGAGGTTTAGCGAGGAAACTTTCCAGGGCCCAACTGGAAATAAAACCTCGACCCACTAGGGATTTCTCTAAAACACTTCACTATAGGGCAATAAATCAATTACAACCTATAATATTCTACTGGACCCGTAAGTTCCTCTGGGAACTTACTTCTCTATTCTCCATATTCTAGTGTTATTTTCCCTTTTCTTTTTCTCTCTTTTTCTCTTTCTCTTTCTTTTTCTATTCTCTGTTCTTTTTCTCATTTTCTTTCTCTTCTCTTCTCTGTTCTCACACTTTTCTCAAATTCTCACCCCAATTACAAGAATTCTCTCAAACCCTTTACAAATTCCCCATTACAAGCTTTCACTCAAACTCTCTTCTCTATTCTTAAAATTACAGACTCTTGATAGAATAAAACTCTAATATATTGAACATAAAATCTGACTGGAACTTGGAACATAATCTGGAACATAATCTGGAACATACGATAGGAACTTTGAGTGGAACCGACTCAATATGTGGGTATAAGATGGTACGTTTTAGCTCTCCACATTATTGAAGTTTGGCTCACCTTAGAAATGGTGATTCAAACAATATTTATAAGCAAAATAGGTCGTGCTCTCCAAGAAACCACTAAATACACCACTAAACCCACTTAATGTTCTGTCAGGAACTTGTAACTGCCCACTACATTAGCAGCCCATGTTCCAATTAACTACAGCCACGTCCCACTACTTGTTGACTCAATAAAAGCTCTAATTGTGTGTCTCAAAAATGTCAGAATTATATATGTGTATATATGGGTGATTGGTTATTACAATTTCTTGGAGAAAAAGCCTAATTAACCACCCACAATACCACTTACACGTCCACCACTCTCACTCACACCACTAACTTTGACTCACTAATTTAAACAACCCACTAACCTAATTTTTGACTCAAAAAATCAGAAAAGAAAACTTAATAAACTACTCCTAAAAATTAGCTCAATTAACCCTAATAAAAAATAAAGATCGGTTTTTTTCTTTTTAATTTTTCCGATTTTTTCCTTTTTTTTTTTAAACTTTAAATCAATTTTAAAAACAAAAATAAACTAATAAAACAAAAAGAAATCAGAATTAAAAAGTAACCAACCTAGTCCTAAAATTAAGGAGACTAACTTGACTACTAACTAATTCAAAAACACTTACCAACTACTCCTAAAATTAGGGTGCACTAATTCAGTCAGTTTTTGAACATTTTAAACAAGTTAAAACAGTCAAGGAGTTGTTTAAACCGTCCCTAAAAAGTAGCAACAGTCGTGGACCAAAATAACTAACTGACTCGACACAAGTTCCTCTAAGAACATGACCCAAAGTTCCTCTGACAGACATGACTAAGTTCCAATCAGACTTAAATGCATTAATATACTTACATTTACCCTAGAACATTACATTATAACATTCATGGATGCTTCTCTTCTCTTCATCAAGTAATTCGTTGGAATACTTGAAGTTCTTCTCATGTTCCTTGCTGAATTCTCTTCAGGAACTTCTCTGATTTCTCTGTAGAAACTTGACAGCAACATCTTTGATTCATAATTCGAACCTTCACTTGAATCACCATCTTGTTTCTTCAAATGATTGAATCTTCATGTTTGAATCTTCAATGCTTATTTATTTGCTTCAACTCAGAAGCTTCTCTTGATTTGTTCCAACTCAGGAACTTATATTGTATACATCATCAAAGATGATAGGAATCTTCTTCCTTAAGACCTATGAACTTGTTTAAGCACATCTTAACACACATGTTAGTTAGATAATCATCATTTGTTCATTATCATCAAAACCATACATGGCTCAACACAATTGATTAAAAGTATAATTTTGGTATTTTTATTCAAGAGTGTCGAATGGCTTGTTGTGATAAAAATAGGATTTTTATCATATTTTGAGTAATATATGTTGTTAATTGTTAAATTGTTTATATGATTGTTAATGAGCTGATCTGATTATTATGTTATAATTAAAGAAATGTCGAGTGGCCTTTTTATTTTGATCAACTTTAGTTTATTTTGGGACTTATAATAATATTGGGATAATTTTAGGAATTATTGTTATTATTATTATTTATTACTTATTATTATTATTAATATAAGTAAGGAAGTCAGTAGGGATAAGTTACAATAAGGAATTGAGGATGATAAGACATTAAAAGGGAAAGAAAGGAAACAGAGTAAAAGGAATTTGAATTGTTTCGATCTCTGGCTAGGAAAGACTTGGTATTTAAGGTGGCCAATACACGTGCCGCACCTCTCTTTCCTGGGACTTCGAACATTTCATTTCCGATTATGGCCACCTAGTATTTCCCGACATAAGAAAGATATAAGATATGAAAGATATAAGATAAGATAAGGACGCCCATTCGATGATACACGAGTCGTCGGATTGGGTTAAGTCGAAGCCACTGCTCAATGGGACGAACACACGAGTTCCCCCGCGCAGTTCTTGGTTCTAGAATATGTAGTCGTCTAAGTAGTAGTACACGAGCTGCTATTTAGGGGTTATGGCCATAGCTTAGGCTTAGTGGTGCACACGAGATCCACTACGGGTTGAATACACGAGTTCACCCCGGCATGTTTTAGGAAAGTTGTGGTGCACACGGGATCCACAACGAGTTATAGTGACCGGTCCATTAAGAAGTAAAGATGAATGATATGATATGATACGATAAGATGTTAAGATGATTTATATGATATAAGATAAGATATTTTCTTTAAGGTTTTATGAAGTGGTCACCCCACCGACGATGCACGCTTCGTTATCGGGGTTAAGTCTTTGCCACCGACCTGCCGAGGCTTTCTGGTCGGTTTACTGATTCTAGTTTGTGTTGTCGTCCGAATTAGTGGCACATGAGTCGTTAATTCGGGAGTGAGGGTCCCACTTAGACTTTGGGAAAGACACATGAGTCTGACCCGACATATTCTAGGAAAGTTGGGGTGCACACGAGATCCCCTACTAGCATGTTGACTCGACCATGGATTAAGCAAAGATAAGATAAGATGTTTATGTTATGTTTATGTTATGTTATGATATGACAAGATAAGATATTTATGTTATTATACGAAGATAAGATATGATACGATATGAAGTTAAGATAAGATGATATGATTATGATAAGATGATGAGATGTTACGTATGATATAAGATAGGATATGTTTCAATAAGAATAATGATAAATAAGCATATGTACAAGTTAAGCTAGGTATGAAATGTACACGTATAATGAATTTTATAAGTCTTCCGCTGTGTATTACTGTATTCGTATGACCTGAGTAGTTCGTATAAGAGTATGTATAAGTATGTGTATACCTGTACAAGAATCCGTATGTATGCGTATTTCATGATGAAGTATACGTGTCTTTTTGTACGTATTCCTAACCGTATCTTGCAGGTGTTATTATACGTATGGTATACGTACTTTATACGTATTTTTGTACGTATTTCTAACAGTATTTCTGCAGGTATTTTTATACGTATTCCGTATGAATTTTCGTATAAGATGTAATAAGTTTATGTGCGATTTTCATGTATAATTCTATGATACTATGTGTTTAGCGGTCCCTCAATTAAGCGGGACAGCCTAGTTACTCGCCACTGACGGTGGACCCCCCCTCAGTTTCAGGTGACGATGCAGCAGCTTAGAACGGGCTTCCGATGGTTGGGCTTAAGCGTGGCAGAGTTTAGTTTTACCTTAGTTTTTACTAGAGTGATTTAAGACAACATTACTTTATTTTATATATGATCCCAGCATGTTGGGAAGACAATATTTTCAGTTTATGTAATACTTTAGGTATTTTTACCTTTAATGACTTTTGGGATTATTTTCAGACTTTTAAGATAATAAAAGATGTTTCTATTTTTAAATATATAATTAATGTTTAATTCAATGCTTAGGTAATGATCCGCAAGTCGTTTTCCTTCGTCAAACGACAGCTTAAAAAGTCGGGTCGTTACACAAAGACTTAATTTTTATTTAATTGATCAGGCCCAAAACCCATGCTCGACCCCTCCTAGCCGGCCTTTCTTTTTTTTTTTTTTATTTAATTTGATTTGTTTACCTTTAATATCTAATTAGATCTATTTTATTAAAAACCTAAAAACTCTATTTTTATCTTCTAAACTAACTCCTAAAAACTAGTAAACCTTAACCTATTTTCTAATAAGCCTTATCCTATTTAATTCCTTAAAATCCCACCCTTTATTCATTATGTATTATATGATAAAAAACAAAGAAAATTCTCTTTTCTTTCCCCTCTTGTTCCACACGGCTCTCATAGCCAAATACCCCAAAAAAATCATACTTTCTCTTCCAATTTGTTCCAACCTTCAAAGATAAACCAATCTTCAACCTTTCAAAAGATTGAAGCAAGACTCGTGTATGTGAAACGTGGTTGCTTGCTCTTGGTCGTGCACTAGGTGACGAGTGGCTCGAGTTTTGGGCGAGTGTTCGTACGTGTTTTCTTGCTTGATCAATCTAGGTAACTAGATCTATTCAACGTAGGATTAGGATTAGATTATATGGAATAATAGGATTAGATGGTGTAGTTTCTTTACCCATGTTTGTCAAGTATTATTTGTATGGTTTACTTGAGTTTCCTTCTTGATTATCTTGATAATCTTGATTTCAATCTTAGTCTCCTTGTTTTCTTGATGTCATGCGTGTATTTTTGTGGATTAAGGTTTGATAATCCTTTATTATGTGTTTTGTCTTGCGTAAAACGGGTTTACTTTTATTTGATTTTCATGAATAATTTGATGGCTATTTCGTCCATGGAATTATATATATATTCTTGCTTTGACTATTTTTCTCTTAGAACTTACCGTGGAGTTTGAGTAATTTTGCATTGATAATGAATTGGTGCTATGCGTGTATTTTTGTACCCAAAAGCATGATGTTTAATTTTCTTGATTTGCATTAGTGATTTGATCAAGCCTTAAGTGATGATGATGATAACGCATGTTATGGTTGTTTAACACTTAAGCATTGACCTTATGATCTATTTTGGTATTGTTTTTTATGCGTGTATTTGTCTTGTTTGATGATTTGTTTGGCGTCTTTTGAGTCTTGTCGAGTCGTGTCGTGTTGAGCGGTTAAAGACCGTTCGTCGAGAGGTTGAAGACCGTGCGCTTATCGGTTCATCTGTGATGAATTGTGTCGGGGACTTTATTTGTGTTATCGGCCTTGCGCCGTGTCGGGGACTTGTTTGTTGTTATCGGCCTTGCGCCGTGTCGGGGATTTGTTTGTTGTTATCGGCCTTGAGCCGTGTCGGGGACTTGTTTATTGTTATCGGCCTTGCGCCGTGTTGGGGACTTGTTTGTTGTGATCGGCCTTGCGCCGTGTCGGGGACTAGTTTGTTGTTATTGGCCTTGCGCCGTGTCGGGGACTTGTTTGTTGTTATCGGCCTTGCACCGTGTCGGGGACTTTTTTTTGTATCGACTTCGGTCGTGTCGGAAATATCCTTGGTGTCTAATACTGTTGATAATCATATTGATGAGTAAGCGTGGTAATCTTTGAATATGTTATTTGGTGATTATTATGTTTCTGCTGCTAACTTTGATGTTGATTATTTTGTATCTTGTGAACGTGATGTTTCTTGTGTTTCTAACCTTGTTATTTTATGTAATGTGGTCCTACTTCTAAGTAGGACAGTCTAGTTACTCGCCACTGATGGTGGACCCCCAATCCAATTCTATTTTGTAGGTAAGCAAGATAGAGGCTAGAAGCGGGATGAGTTGATGAGCGTCTAGGCCCCCGTTTTCCTTTCCTGCTTTAAGAGATAGTTTTATTTCTTGTTTTAGGACCCTGAGTTTGGATTAGTTTATTATTTTGTATTTGGGATTTCATTATTAATTATATTAAATATTATTTCCATGAGTTTTAGTTATATTTTTACATTATAAATCGATTGGTAACTACCTGTTTACGATGTTATTACCATTAACGTCGTTGTTAAAATGCGGGGTGTTACATAACCAATCACTTGCGGCATCCTTCAAAGAGAAATGGAATGCACGCAATTTTATTTGTTCTTCCGTAACTCCATTTGGCTTCATGCTTGCACACACGACATGGAATTCCGAAAGATGCCGGTTAGGGTCTTCACCCCGTAAACCGTGAAAACTTGGTAGTGCATGGATTAGACAATATTTCAACTCAAAGTTTGTACCTTGAGGCGATTCGGGCAAATCGATGCATTATGGTTTTTGGTCCATGTCTAGAGTGGTTAGCTCCTTCAAGGTCTTTTGAGTAACTGCTGGCATAATGTCTACATCAAAATCAAAATCAAAAGGTAGAAGACGGAACTGGTCACGTATGTCCCTTCTGGATCTAAATAAAGTTAGTTCTAACTCGGGATTGTATTGTAGGGGTTCGCTGTTCGTGGAGCAAGTTGCTACCATAAACAACCAACCAAAACAATAAAATTCCTTAGGTAGAGTTCATTTACGAACTTAAACACTGTTCCCCGGCAACGGCACCAAAACTTGGTAGGCCTTTTATGTCGTTAAAAATAAAAGACTTATCAAAAGTAAATTTCTCCTACTCTCCAATTACAACTAGTGCAAAGGGAAAGTAAGATTCTTATCCACAGAGAACGGATTTATGTCGATTTAATTGTGTTAAAATGTATTTGGATTAATAGAAGGGAAATCACTAAATCCTTAGTGATATTGGTAACAAAGGGGGGGGGGGTGGGATTGGAGATTTTAATGAGAAAAAGAAACTAACGATTAAGTGATTACGGGAATATTCTAGTTTTAAAGAATCTTAGGATTCGGTTACAACTACTCTTACACAGCTAATTGAATTAGACTCTCAATTACCAAACCACTTCAATACTCAATTAATTATTGATAAGAGTAAACTCTTGTAGTCCCCTTAATTAGCTAGACAAGATAAATCGTAAATTGCCTAAAACCCTTAATGTTCAAAGAACACGTAGTGAACAAAAGCGTTAAGAATGGAGACACAATTAGAACACAATTGTTTAGAGAATAAGCAATAACAATTAAAATTTAAACAAGCTCTACTAAATTGTTCACAATAAGAATACGCTTAAGCATGAACAAGATAGTTGCTACTCGAGGTTGAACACAATAATCGATTGTGTTCAAACCCTAGTAATGATTTTGTAAAATATAATAACAAGACAAATATCAAGCTAAAACATTCAACAAAACCAATAACAATTCATATAAGAGAAAGTAAATAATTGAAGTAATGAAATAGTCTAGAGTTAGAGAATCCTCATAAGGAGCTTTTTAGAATCATTGAAACCAATCTTAAGAACAAGTTTAAGTTACCATTTCCATTGATGAACAAAGATTCTTCATTGATTCCATTAAAAATAAATTAAATTACAAACTAAACTAATTGAGTTCTTGAGGAATAAAAGAGAGAAATAAAGATAAGAAACTAATTGAACATGAAAACCTAGATAGAAATACAATTAGAATAACCTTTTATATTTATACTAAACTAAATTATAACCTAGAAATAGAGTGGATGAAGCCTGTACAAAACAGAGCAGAGGGGGCGCTGGCAGCGCCCTCATAGGCGCGGGGCGCGACCCCCTTCTTGGATTTCTACTGTGATATGGGCGTTGGCAGCGCCCCATAGGCGCGGGGCACGCCATTCTTTGCAATGCCACTTTCTCAAGAGCGCAGGGCGCGCCTTTTTCCCTGGCCACTTGCTCCATAATCTTCGTTGATCAGATAGGCACTTGGAGCTCCCTACCTTCTTCTTCAAGATTTTATCACACTTTTTCCAAGTATCGTTCATCCCATTTATATATAAAATATGGAAAGAAACACGAGCCTGTAACAACAAAAATAAACTAAGTCCTAAAAAGCAATTAAATTATGAAATGCAATATTAAATTAAGTTTCAAGACATAAACTTTCGTTTAAGCTTAAAGTTAATTAATATCACAATACACGTTCTAAATTATTATAAACTGAACACATCACTTGCTTTATAGGAGTTCCTTCTTTCAAAGTGCTTGAAGTTCCTGCAACTTCATGTTCCATTGGTTCCTAGCTCCCTTTCAGAAATGTAAGGATCTCAGTGATACGAGTGTCATGTATATGACCCATTCTTGTTAGAGCTTGTCGGAGCATGAATACTTGGCCCTCAATATCCCCTTGTTTCTCCCTTACAAACTGAAGTTCCTTAAGAATCTGAAGTAGAATGTCTTCACCCTCAATCTCAGTAGCAGTTCCTTCATGAACTTCACCCCTATTTTGCTCGTCATCCTCATCCTTCTACTTTTCCTAGTGGACAACACCAGCTTCACATTCTTTTCTACCACCAGTTTCTTCCTTTTTGTATCAGCGACCCTCTTCTTTTTTCTTTCACTATCCACCCTCATAACCTCGGAGTAGGCCTCGATTTTTCCATCTAATACACCCAGGTGGATACTACGCAAAGTAGAACCTTATACAAAGTGGTACTTTTTCAAACCGATGTTTTTGTAACCATCCAAGGGTACATTAAAGTGTTTACAAATCTTGGTTAATAGAGTGTTATACCCAACTTTGTTGCCTTGCATAACCGAATGAATGAGATGGGACATCATCAAAACTCGGAAAATTCACTTGAATGTTGTTGGTTAAGAAATATATAATAGCACAATCAAGAAGATTAACGTCGTTCCTCTTTTGAGTTCGAGGAACAACCGTTTTCTAAGTCAGGTTAAATAAAAGCTTATTTAACAGACTTAAAGACCCAAGTTCGGCATGATTTCTCCCTGTATTCCCATTCAAACTCATGATGATTTGATCCTTTGACACCCCATTAATCTTCAGATTATATTTTTCTTTAGAACATTTGTCATACCCATCACCTGGCACATCAAACAATTTGGACAAAAACGCAGAATCGAATTCTATGTCTACTTCATTTACTTTACTTTTGATTACATTCTTGTGAGAATCAAAGTTTTCACTAAATTCTAGCATTGCATGTGGGTAAACATAATCAATAGCATAATCTCCTAACATTTTAGTCCAATACTGATTTTCCAAACTGTTGAGAAATTGAGTAAACTTACTCTCCCGACACCACGCGACATTCACCACCAACCTCGGAGCAAACCGTGCTGCCTCCTTCTCAAGTTCCTTAGCCTCTTGATTTTCGTCCTCCCCTTGTTCCAGATCTTCTATCTTGAGAACGCCACCATCCTTATGCTTCCTCTTTTTCTAATCCCCTTTTGAGATGGTTAAGGTTTCGGTTTTTAGAGTTTGGCTTGGGGATTTTGGGTTGTCTTGAGTAGGTGAGGTTTTTTGTGAGTCATGATCAGAGTTGATCGATGGAGGTGGAAATTTTGGATGCTATTAATGATGGTGAAGGTTTTTGAAGTTTTAGGATTTTTTGTGTTTTCTTGGAGGTTGATGATGAAGTGAAGTGAGTGAGAGTGCAAAGAAGGAGGGGTCTAATGTTTTTTAAGGGATACGGTTAGAGGAGAGAGAGAGAGAGAGAGAGAGAGTGAGTGAGGAAGTGATGAGTTGTTAGTGGGCATTTAATTTTGTCACTTATGTTTAAATTTTGAAATGGCTGTTACTACAAAACATGATGACTTAACTAATTGACTCTACTAATGGGTAGTTTCAAAAAATTAATTTGTGGAAAAATAAATTAATTTATGTAACGATATTGTGGGAAATGGAAAAAATAAAATTAAAATTAGAATTAAAGGGAGAAATAAAAATAATAGGAACATATTTATGCATATATCCGATTTCATCATCCAAACATCAAATATGAAAATAAGAGTAATATTGATAGACATTTACAAACACAAATTTCAAATTCCATCAGGAAGATGCTTTCGCACCATAATTGCAATGAAAATTATACTAGGAACTTTGATAATTTAAACAGACTTACCTGGAGGAACTTCTTGGAAAATTACTTGAATTTTATCATTCAAAGTTCCATCTGCAACTTCTCATATCTTTTTATGTTTAATGGCGTAGTTAATATGTCAGCAATTTGTCTTCAGGTTGGCAAAATTCAAGTTTTATCAAACCTTTGTCTACATTATCCTTTAGAAAGTGGTGATGTATGTGTATGTGTTTCACACGTGAATGGTGAACTGGATCCTTTGAAATACATATGTCACTAGTATTATCACAATAAACAAGAATACAATTATAATTAATACCGAAGTCCCTTAGTTGTTTTATCCAAAGCAGTTGGGAACAACATGTAGCTGCTACTACATATTCGGCTTTTGTAGTTGATAAAGAAACTGTGTTTTGTTTCTTGGAACTCCAAGCAACTAAACACGTTCCAAGGAACTGAACCATAGTTGAAGTGCTTTTCCTATTCACCAAATCACCGGCATAATCCGCATAAGCAAATCCCTTGAGTTCAAATATGTCATTCTGAGAATAGAATAGTGTTAGATTGTCAGTTCCTTTCAGATATCTTAATATCCTCTTGAGTGCAGTAAGATGTGATTCCTTCGGATTTGCTTGAAACCTAACACACACACCAACACTAAAAGAAATATTTGGTTTACTAGCAATTAAATACAGTAAGGAACATATCATGCCTCTATATTTGTTTTCACTCACACTAGTTCCTTTGGGATCTTCATCCAATCTAGTGTTAGTTCTCATAGGAGTGTGATTTATTTTGGATGTTTCCATCCTATATTTCTTTAGTTGTTCCTTTATGTATTTTTTGTTGATGAATATAAATTCCCTTTTTCAGTTTGCTTTATTTGTAAACAAAGAAAGAAATTTAGCTTACCCATCATACTCATCTCAAATTCCTTGCTCATTAGATTTTTAAATTCTTGACACAAAGATTCATTAGTAGCACCAAATATTATATCATCTACATAGATTTTGACAATAAGAAAATCAATTCCTTTGGATTTTATAAATAAAGTTTTATCAACTTTTCCTCTTTTAAAACCATTTTCCAAAAGGAACTTGGACAACCTCTCATACTATGCTCTAGAAGCTTGCTTCAAATCATAAAGAGCTTTGTCAATCTTATAGATATGGTTAGGGAATTTAGAGTTTTCAGTACCAGGAGGTTGTTCCACATAAACTTCCTCATTTAAAAAGGCACATTTAACATCCATTTGATATAATTTAAATCCCATGAAAGAAGCAATAACAATTAAAATTCTAATAGCTTCTAACCTTGCTACTAGAGAAAATGTTTCTTCATAATATATACCCTCTTGTTGATTGTATCCTTTTAGAACCAACCTGGCCTTGTTCCTGATGATTGTGCCATGTTCATCCAGCTTGTTCCTGAATAGTGAATACCCACTTTAATCCAATTATCTTTTGGTGTTCCGGCTTTGGTTCAAGGTGACATACCTTGTTCCTTTCAAACTAATTGAGCTCATACTGCATGGCTTGTGTCCAATCTACATCCTCAAGTGCTTCTATGTGGTTTCGAGGCTCGATGATGGATAGGAACACACTATGGGCACAGAAGTTCCTGAGCTGAGATCTGGTTTGAATTCATTTCCCTATATCACTTATGATAAGGTCAAGAGGGTGAGGCTTCTGATGTTTCCAAGGTTCTGGTTGGAAGTCTCTGATTGGAACTAGTCACTTTAGTTTCTTCAGGAACTCTGATTTCTTCCTCTAATTTCCTCTCAATTTATGGAACTTCCCCCTGTGTTCCTTCAAGAACTGGTTCATCTTGTATTTCAACATGAGGTCGTTCTTCTGGAATATTTTCTCTTTCCTTTTTGGATGTTTTCTCTTCTTCATCTGGATCTTTTCTAACCAAGCCTATGTCAAAGTCCTCAAGTTCCTACAAAATGTTAGCATTACTATTTACATTGGGTTAGATTAATCAAATAAAATATGTACACTTTCCTCGACACTTAATGTCCTCTTGTTATAAACTCTTTATGCTTTAGTATCGGTAGCATATCTTAGGAACAAGGCTTCATCACTTCTCTCATCAAACTTCCCTAAGTTTCTTTTACCATTTTTGTGCACGAAGCACTTACAACCAAAAGATCTCAAATGTGAAATGTTAGGTTTTCTTCCTTTCATTAGTTCATAGGCAGTTTTGTTTGTGATGGGTCTTAACATGATTCTAATAATTATATAACATGCTGTATTGACGGCCTCGGCCCAGAAGTTCATAGGTAATTATAACGCTCCGGATTTGTGTTATATTTGCTTTGATAGTTTTGCTTCAATTTATATTTAATTTTGTGCATGGTCTAAATTTAATTGGGCTATTTTTTTGATTGAGTGTGATTATTTTATTTTATATTATTTTATTTTATGTTATTTTAAATATTTGGAATTATTAAGTTTCTAATTAATTAATTTTGGGTCAAGTCAAAAATTAAATCATGCTTAACCATGCTTAAGTGCAAGTGGCCCATTAGCAATATTTAGCCCATTTCCTTGAGCTCCCAACCCCCCTGGATTGGCTTAATTGCCACTTGTTTTATGTTCACACGCATCTAACTTCTATAAATAGAGGTGTTAGTAAGGCATTAGGATCATTTGCTCACAATCAAACTTAAACACACCCATTTTCTTACACCCTTCCACACGCCTATTTTGGCTTAAATTCTCCATCAATTGATCATCAACCTTTTTAACCCAAAAAACTTAAGGATTCGTCCTCCATTGATCTTTGAGTATCAAAATTCAAATTAATCCTCATTAATTTCATTCAAGATCACTTGTTTTGGTTTGGTTCTGGGTTGGTTCGAGTTGGGTATCGTGTTGTGGGATGCTCGTGTGGGTCGTGCGTGGTGTTTGAGTAGTGTTGCACGATGATCGAGTGGTGCTATACGGTGGTTCGAGTATTGGTCTCGTGGTGGCCGTGTGTTGTTCGTACTGTGTCCGTGAGGTTGTGTTCGTGTGGTGGCTGTGTGGTGCACGTTTTTGGGCAGCGAGTTTTAGTGTTGTTTGCAATCAAGTTTTGTTAAGGTAACATGTTTTTTCATCCTAGATTGAATCATAGGATAGATTTGGTGATCAAATTAGACTAAATAGTGTGATGAATTTAAGTAAATAACCCATTTTGTGCGTGTGATTAGTTGCTGATTTTTGATATTATAATATGATCTTTATCCAATTTACCTCAAGAATTATGTATTGTGGCATGATTATGTATCTATGTATGGAATTTCATGTTAAAATATGAAGTTGGAATCAAGATTTGGGTCATGATTATGTGTGTACATTTGTGTTGTTTATAATGGAGTTCTTGATAATCTAGATGGGTTTCTTGTGAATCTTGAATTGATGATTGACGAATTAAGTTAAAGAATGCGCGTGCGATGAATAATTTGTTGATTACTAATGTTTCTTGAAGTTTCTTGATTAATTTATAATGAATTTTGATTATCTTGATTTTTGTTTATTTAGTCGATAAGTATATATCATGTGGTTTAAGTAAGATGTAGGCTTGAGGATAACCAAGATGTAATGAATTTTAAAGGATTAGCTTGAATTTGCATATGAGACGCCTAACCTTAGAGTAAGATTCTAAGACCTGGGTTAACACGCTGCCACTATCCTAACTGCAGTATTAGGTAGTTTATACTTGTTATGTAGTAAGATTCTAAGACCTGTGATATGGGTCCTTAAGATGGGTTCATGGGTATGGAAGTAAGATTCTCATTCCCGGCATAATAAGAAGTTCGATCACGTAAGATGTAGTTTTATAAGTTGGCAGTTGTATTTCTTGGCACTGTTATTTAAGTTTTGCTTGTCTATTCATGTGATTGTCTGTTTTGTTTATCTGATCTATTGTATGTTCATATGTATCCACTTTAGGGTGGAGCTGTTATGTTACTCGCCACTGATGGTGGATTTATATTTTCAGGTAACTCTGATGGTGATGGTGATGCTTAGCTTTGGGATTGGGTGAGCGTCGTTGTACTTATTCCTTTATAGTTTTTATTTCGTTATTAGGATTTGGACTATTAGTAGTTTGTATTCTCTAAGTTTGACTACAGTTTTTGGAGTTAAATCTTTAGTAGTGACTTTTTGAGGTTTAGTTATGTACAAATTTGTGGTAATTGTTCATTTGATATTTCTAGAAGTATAATTTGAAGTAAAGTTTTTAATTTTAAGTATGTTTGTTGTTAGTATGACAATTCGACTCGTCGGTTCTTTCCGCGGCCGATTTATAAGAGTCGGGTCGTCACAGTTGGTATCAGAACCGAAAGGTTAAACATTAAGTGAAGTATTAGGAATTCGAGTAAATCCGGGAGTTGTGAGCTATAACTTTCTCAAGCGATAAACCCAATTAAGAATAAGTATAAGGGACAAGAGTGTCGGGTAGAAAACCGGGATAGGACTTTTTTCTCTTATTTTGTTTTTTTGTGCTTGACTAGAGTAGTGGACTTTTCACTAACAATTCTTGTTGTCTTGCTATTTTCAGCATGTCCACGCCTCGCCGGTCAAATTCGGGACGACACCGGTTACGAGCACTCGAGGAGGCTATTCTTACGCTAGAGCACTATAGTCGTCAACCGCCTAGCTCGCAGTCGACGTTTGATCGTATCGCTTGTCATCGACCACCGACTTACGATGGGACGACCGATCCTACGGTTTTGGAGAGCTGGATCCGCGAGATAGGGAAGCTCTTCGATGCTACGTTTTGTCCGGAGCACGAGAAGGTCCAGATCGCCGCCTACTACTTGAGAGGAGAGGCTGACAATTGGTGGAGTGTGGCCAGAGATGAGCACATGCCTTTGCACTCGATGACTTGGGACGAGTTTGTGACTAGGGTTCAGGAGATTTTCCACCCCGACGAGTTACAGTGGTAGAAGCAGGAGGAGTTTCTTACTCTCACTCAGGGAAAGATTACGGTTCAGGCCTACACCGATAAGTTCACCGAGCTATCGAGGTTCGCTAAGTCTGTTGTTCCATCCGAGGATGAGCGGGTCAAGCGCTACATCAAGAACCTAGATTCGAGGATTCGTGTTCACGTGATCAGCAGTGGAGCGAAGTCATTTCAGCGAGCTTACGAGGTAGCACTCGAGATCCAGGCGTGTGTTATCGAGGGAGAGGAGAGCAAGAAGAAGACCCCGACCCCGGTGACATCGCCACCTTTCAAGAAGCGCCGGTTCAGTGCTCCTAGCAGTACCCCTCAGACCGCCAGTGCGTTTAAGGGTTTCGAGAGTTCGAAGTGCAGAG
The DNA here is from genome assembly GCA_951394345.1 of Salicornia ramosissima. Lineage (NCBI taxonomy): Eukaryota > Viridiplantae > Streptophyta > Magnoliopsida > Caryophyllales > Amaranthaceae > Salicornia > Salicornia ramosissima. Next base: position 33,987,448 of record OX596237.1, read on the forward strand.
GTTGCAGTATGGACTTTTTTCCAGGGAAACGATGCGACGGCACGCCTATTGTATGTTTCATCTGCAGGAAGGAGGGCCATAAGGCATCAGTCTGCCCCGAGAAGAAGCCGAGCACCGAAGTCAAGCAACTACCGGCACCGACCAAGACTCCTGTGAAGAACCGAGTCTACTGTATGACTGAGGCAGAGGCAGAGGTCGAGCCAGACATAGTCTCAGGTAAGTTTCTTGTTTTTGGTGTCTTAGCTTACGTTTTGTTCGATTCTGGTGCAACAGTTTCTTTCGTGGCTAGTAGTTTTGTCTTGAGGTCTAACCTACATGGTAGTACTCTTGTTAATTCTGTTATAACTCTCCCTTCTGGAGAGCATTTTGTTTGTTAGCGCGAGTTCAGAGGAGTACCCATCGTTATTGATGGAGAACAAGCGACGGCCGACCTTAAGGAGTTCCCGCTGATGGAGTTTGACGTCATTCTTGGCATGGATTGGCTGTCGAGGTATCGAGCAACCATACGATGCCGAGACCAGTTAGTGGCATTCCAAGGACCGAAGGGCAACCGAGTTACCTACTCTGGTATTATTTTGAAGAAAGGAGTGGTGGTAATTTCGGCTTTAAAGATGAGGAAGCTTCGCCAGAAGGGCGAAACGATTTTCTTGTGTCATGTAAGGGATGTGACTGAGGATAGCCTGTTGGACAATATACCTGTAGCGAGGGATTTCAGAGACTCTTTTCCTGTTGAGCTGTCAAGGGTTCCACTCGAGCGCGATGTCGAGTTTAACATCGATTTAGCACCCGGGACAACGCCGATCTCAAAGGCACCATACCGGATGGCACCTTCGGAGTTGCAAGAGTTGAAGACGCAACTTCAGGATTTGATTGATAAGGGCTTCATTAGGCCGAGTGTTTCTCCATGGGGAGCACCAGTGCTCTTCGTGAAGAAGAAAGACGGTAGCATGCGCTTATGCATAGATTACCGAGAGTTGAATCGGGTAACAATCAAGAACAAGTACCCGTTGCCTAGATTTGAGGGCCTATTTGATTAGCTAAGAGGAACGGGAGTTTTCTCGAAGATAGATCTTCGATCTTGATATCATCAGATTCCAGTTAAGAAAGAAGACATCCCGAAGACATCATTTCGCACGAGATACGACCACTACGAGTTTGAGGTGATGCCGTTTGGACTCACTAATGCTCCAGCAGTGTTCATGGATCAGATGAACCAGACATTTCATCACTTACTCGACAAGTGTGTCGTAGTTTTCATCGACGATATCCTAGTATATTCGAGAGACGAGTCTGAGCATGCGGAGCATCTCCGGATAGTACTAGAGATATCGAGGAAGCAAAAGTTGTTCGCGAAACTCTCTAAGTGTGAGTTTTGGCTACGCGAAGTAGCATTTCTAGGTCATGTTATTAGCAAGGAAGACGTTAAGGTAGACTTAGCAAAAGTTAAGGCAGTAGTAGAGTGGAGTAGCCCGAGAAATATGGCGGAGGTTCGTAGTTTTCTTGGTTTTTCCGGATACTATCGACGATTCGTCAAGGACTTCTCCAAGATTGCTAGGCCGATGGCTAGTCTCCTATAGAAGGAGATCCAATTCGTTTGGACGGAGGCCTGCGAGCAAGCGTTTCAGTAGCTGAAACAGAAGTTAGTTTCTGCTCCTATTCTTACCCTTTCGAACGATGAGGAGGATTTTAAGGTCTACAGTGATGCATCTAAGAGTGGCCTAGGATGTGTGCTGATGCAGGGTGGGAAGGTTATCGCTTATATATCAAGACAGCTAAAGGTCCACAAGCGTAACTACCCCACGCACGATTTGGAGCTAGTAGCTGTGGTTTTCGCGCTCAAGATCTAGAGGCACTATCTCTATGGTGGATCGTGCAAGGTATTCATGGATCATAATAGTCTCAAGTACATCTTCACACAGAAGGACCTCAACATGAGGCAGTGACGATGTCTTGAGCTGATTAAGGACTATGACCTGACGCTTAATTACTGTGAAGGCAAAGCGAACTTAGTTGCTGACGCACTGAGTCGCAAGAATCGATTGAGCTTCAGTAGAAGTTGTGGTTCCGTCAGAGTTCGTCTGACTTCTATGAGTGCCGAGCCCGAGTTTTTCCAGGAATTACGCGAAGGACAGAAGGACAAACCATAGTTGACTAGGATTCAAGAGGCTTTGCTTCAAGGAAAAGCCGTTGGCTTTGAGGTATCGTCCGACGGTAGTCTGCGTTTTCATGGGAGATGGTGCGTACCGGACAGTTCTGATTTTCGGAACACGATCATGTCTGAGGGACATAACTCGCCCTACTTTGTTCATCCTGGAGGTAATAAGTTGTACAAGGACCTTAAGGGCCAATTCTGGTGGCCTAAGATGAAGCAGGATGTGGCTCGATGTTTGGTCTGTCAAAAGGTTAAGATCGAGCATCAGCGACCAGGAGGTCTTCTGCAGCCAATACCGATTCTGACCTGGAAATTTGAGTCGATATCTATGGATTTTGTGGTTAGCCTGCCTACCTGTAATGGGATGAATACCATTTCGGTAATTGTGGACAGGTTGACTAAAGTCGCTAGATTCATACCAATGAAGATGAGTTGGTCGATGGAGCGCCTAGCAGAGGCTTACACCCATGACATCATACGACTTCATGCGGCAACGGATGGCTAGACTGAGAGGAACACCTAGACTCTGGAGGATATGTTGCGAGCGTGTACTCTAGAGTATCATCAGTTATGGTTTAGGATGCTTTGCTTGGTCGAGTTTTCTTATAATAACAGTTATCACTCCAGCATTGATATGGCTCCATACGAGACTCTCTATGGAAGGAAATGTCGGAGTCCGATTTGTTGGAATGATATCATGGATTCTGTGGCATTAGGACCCGAGCTTGTACGAGACATTGTGGAGAAGGTCAGAGTCATTCGATCGAAGATGCAAGCCGCTTAGAGCCGCCAGAAGTCCTACGCCGATCACCGATGTAGACAACTGACATTTGAGGTAGGTGACAGATCTTGCTTAAGGTTTCACCATTCAAAGGAGTTTCTCATTTTGGCCAGAAGGGAAAGCTCCGACCGAAGTTCATGGGACCTTACGAGATACTTGAACGAGTTGGCGAAGTGGCATATGGTTTAGCTTTACCGCCTTGTTTATGTAATGTTCACGATGTGTTTCATGTTTCTCAGCTAAGGAAATATGTATACGATCCTACCCACATCATTCCAGTGGAGTCGGCCAGCATTGAGCTGAACCCGACTTTCGAGGATCGACCAGTCCAGATCTTGGATCGTGAAGAGAGGACCCTCCGACACAAGTAAGTCAGACTAGTCAAAGTGTTGTGGAGAAGCCAACATCATGAAGAGGCAACATGGGAGACTGAGGTGTCAATGAAGCAGAAGTACCCAGAGTTATTCGCAGGTGAGCTTTCTCTCTTGCTTTTAATTTCGGAACGAAATTCTTTTTAAGGAGGGGAGGTTGTAACGCCCCGGATTTGTGTTATATTTACTTTGATAGTTTTGCTTGAATTTATATTTAATTTTGTGCATGGTCTAAATTTATTTGAGCTATTTTGTTGATTGAGTGTGATTATTTTTGTGACGACCCGACTCGCTTAAACCGGCGCGGAAAAAACCGACGAGTCGAATTGTCGATCTAACAAACAAACATACTAAAAATTAAAAACAAAACCTCAAAATGATTAATATTATAACCCAAAAACGTACAATACCCACAAGTTGTACAATACTAAACCCAAATGTATCAATACTAGAAAATAACTCCAAATACTGTCAGAGTCAAAATATACTAAAAATAAATCTATACGTCCAAACTAAAAACGTAATGCAGTCTAGAACAAGAATACTATAACGGCACTCGCCCAACCAAAAGCTAAGCAGCACAATCCTCATCAGAGTTACCTGAAAAATTAACAACAATCCAGTGTTAGTGGCGAGTAACATAATAGTCCCACCCTATCATGGAAACACATAATCATAGAAAAAATCAAACAACATATCAGATTAACAACCAACATATGATAAAAACATCATAATACCAATAATCGTAAAACTAACCAACTTTAATCATTCAAACTCAAAATCGTTAATCATCTTTGTCGCTATCATTTACATTTTAGACCGGACTATGCACGTACAAACGCATCCTACGCGAACGAACTTTCCTACTATGCCAGGAATGAGAATCTTACTTCCAAACCCATGAACCCCATCTTACGGAAATTCATATCAAACAAACATTATAGCAAGTATACACTATCCCAATACCGCGGTCAAGATAGGGGCAACGTCTTAACCCAAGTCTTAGAATCTTACTCTAAGGTCAGGCGTCTAAAAGTAAACTTAAGCTAATTCGTTACTTACAACATCGAAGTTATTCTCAAGATCGCTTCTTTCGCCTTTTCTTGAGTTTAACCATAAACAATACTACTTCTTAAACCATTCTTTAACAATTCTTTAACTTTCTTTAAACCTTTCTTTAACTTCTTTAAAACTTCTTTTCTAAAACTACATAAAACTTTGCTTATCTTTGAACAATACTTTGAAAAACATCAATAAACTTGTACTTTAAAGAACATATGACCAACTTTCAAGATTTCAAGATTCAACCAAGAACTCATAAAGAACTCAAAGAACTCATCAAGAACTCAACAAGAACTCGAACAAGAACTCGACTTCAAATTCAAAAACCACACGAAAATCCCCATCAAACTTGCATGAAAACTTAAGCAAATCATCATAAAATCAACACCCAAATCATACTTAAAAATCACGCATGTAATGATGAACAATCATCAAAAACTCATCCAACATGATCACTTAATCTATCCTATAATCATAGTACACATATTAAGGTAAGATAGTATGTTACCTTTTTGATGAACAAGCAATACAATCACACAAACTTGCAGCACGGAAAAACCCCAAAGTACACGGCCTTTGACACGCCCAACACAGTTCACACACATGGTCCTTGCACGAACACGACACGGCTTGGCTCGAACCACCACCATGATCCACCGTCTTCAACAGGGCACCACCACACGAACCACCATCTTCACACGGTACCACCACATGAACCACACGGCCCTATCACACGAACATGACCCAATCGAACAACCCCAATCCAAACCCAAACTAGAAGTCTTGATTGAAAACAAAAGGAATTATTGTGTTTAGAGTTACCTAAAGATCAATAGAACTTTAATATTTAAGTTTTGGAAGAGATTGGATGATGAACAATGGTTGGGTGTTCATACACCAAAATGGCGTGTGGAATCTGATAAGCAGTATTTTGTTCCCTTTTTTCCTAGCCTATTTACTTAGTTTATGAGTAGTTTTCTTTGGTTTTTCCCTTTTTCTCTCATTTTTCTTTGTTTTGGTGCTTAGGGCTCCTTTCTTGGTTTTTATGTGTTTTCCCTCGATTTTGCTCTATTCTTGTGTTTTCTTCCATTTTGTAGGTCCGGAGTTCATTTCGGAGCGCCAGGAAGTAAGCCGGGAAGCCCAGAGGAAAACTATAGCCATTTCTCCCAACAAACACCCCCTTGGCCATTGGAGATCAAGGCAAGAAGCAAAGCACAAAATTTGCAACAGAACAAAAGGAGCGGTCGCTCCTATGTTTTGCACGGCCGCTCCTTTTGACCGCTCCTATTTTTGGCTACAACTGCACCCTCGCTCCCCTCTACATATGGTGTTGGCAGTGGTTGAGAAAAACAAAAGGAGCGGTCGCTCCTTCCACTTGCACGGTCGCTCCTTTTTGAAGGATATTTTCCCAGTAGAAAAGGAGCGGTCGCTCCTATTGCTTGCAAGGCCGCTCCTTTTGAAGGATATTTTCCCAGTAGAAAAGGAGCGGTCGCTCCTGGTGCTTGCAAGGCCGCTCCTTTTGAAGGATATTTTCCCAGTAGAAAAGGAGCGGTCGCTCCTAATTCTTGCAAGGCCGCTCCTTTTGACAGCTCTGTTTTTTTAATACGTGTGAAGCTGTTTTGCTCGACTTTTTTGGGGCTTGTATATATACCCCTCTTCCCCCATTTTTCACTCTTAGCTGAGGTTAGAGGCTCATAGTTAGGGTTAGGTTAGATTTTATTGCTTTCTTCTTCAATCTTCCTGTAATTTACATTCTTGTTCTTTGATTTATGCAAGTAGATAGTTCTTGTTCTTGTTCTTCTTCTTGTTCTCCATTTTAAGGTAATTTTATAGCTTTCTCTTACTTGCTTTTTATTGCTTTATGTACTTATTCCTTATAGTTTTAGTTTGTTATTGTAGTTTAATTAGTTAGTTTTATTGTTATTTTCATGTTTGTCTAGTTGTTCATTTTGATTTCATTGTTGTTCTTAGTAGTTTAGTTTCTAGTTTTCTAGGTTTTAGTTTGTTGTTTTTGTTGTTCTTAGTTTTAGGTTTAATTTATGTATTTAATTATGTTTTTAGTTATGTTTTGTTTATTTATGTTTGAGTAGTTAATTTCTAGGGTTTGAGTGAAACTTCTCAAATCCTCCATGATTGTAGTTTAGTTGTTTTTAGGCTTGGTTGTGATTTTGTCGGTACCTTAGGATTCGGTAATGTTGAGTCTTGTGTTTAGCTAGCATAGGATTCATTGAAGAATCCCCACCGAAGGACCGAAAGGTGAACGTGGGTGATGACTTCCTTTGCCCGATTGATGGAAGCACCACGAAAGTTGGGCCTTCGATCAAGGGAAAGTTACCGGTCTTCGTGATTTTGTGCTTAGGACTTGTTAGATGTGTCGCTGCACGAAAGTGAGTTGTTTATGTCTTTCCGGTCATCGTACTAGCTTGAAAGAGTGGTACGATCATAGAACGACCTCCCCTTATCCACGACCTAAGTCTAAGTTCGATTGATTCACAATTCATGGTGGCATGAGTTGTGATCTCTTAGCCCTAGTCCCCTTTTATCCTAGCTTTCTTAGTTTAGTTTTAGTTGTTTTCGTAGTTTCTTCCTCCGCCTCTCGCGACCATCCTTTGACCTAGCTTGTTCGACGCGCTCACGCCTAGGCTATTGCGAAGTACCTTCCCTGTGTTCAACACCCCCACTCATACTACGACGGGGGTTTTTATTTGGTAAGAAAACCCTTCCTATCAAATTGGCGCCGTTGCCGGGGAAGGCAATGCCATTAGTTTAGGTTGAGTAGAATGGTTCTAGGTCTTTCTTTTTCTTTATTTTTATTTTTGTGAATATTTAGGCCTTATGGCCACTCCTTTGATTGATCCCCAATATGAGCATGAATTGTTTTGGTTGTATTATGATAGGATCGGAAGCTCTCTTCCGCTTAATCATAATTTTGGTAAGTGGGATATATGCAATATGTTGTATGAGTGTTTGAACTATGAGACGAGGAATTGGATAGAATATCTATCTCATGGCGATTTCTTAGCTCTCGACTTGGATAGAGCTTGGCTCTTATTCGAGTGTCTCGCTAAGGACACCTATGAGTGGGATATGACTAGACAAGGAATACATGATTATAGTCATGAGTTGAGTGCAATTGAGGAATATGGTTTTAATCAACCATCACCTCATGCCACTCCCTTTGATTTTTCTCATCATTTTTCACATGGTTCGAGTTCGCTTAATCATGTTTTTGATAAGTATTTACAAGGTCTTGGCATGAACATAGTTGATTCACCTCATATTCCCCTAGGTGAACCCTTCGATGATGACCTTAGTCATGAATTCGATCCCTCATCCCTCATAGTTGAGCACACCATCCCGACTCGCATAGACGATGACATTTATTGGCAATGTTGTGATGAGAATCATGACACTTTCTTATCGTCATGCGATGTTGTAGAGGATGAGGCCCTCATAGCAGAGTCGAGTGAAACCGACGAGGTAATTAATGTGGAGGATGTGGTTATACCACATTCTCTTATTCCCTTTTTAGGAGGATTTAACCTCGTCTATTCACATCCCACCCCACTTCCATCCATGCTCATATCACCTCCATCCGAGGGCATCATCTCTTGTCTTGACTCCCATGTTTCTCTCCCAGAAACCAAGGCAAGTGAGATGTATGGAGGTGTTCCCCCTATTTTATTTCATTTTTCTTTTTGTAGTTTTTATTTTAATTTACCTCCCTGTGGGCACTCACTCCCACATAAGCATAGGATGTCGGTTTTCAAACCGTCCCCTTTGCTTTATTTGATCATTGCTTATGTGGTATTCAGTGAGTTGAGTGCCAGTGCATTTGACAAGCTCTTACGAGCTTTGCGGGGCTATTTACTAAGCCCCGACGGTTGTTCCCGCTGGATAACTTTGACATAGTTTTTCTTTTATGTCTTAGTCCCTGTGTCCAGCTCCTTTGTCAAGATTAAGACGTTAAACAAGCGCTTCTCGGGAGGCAACCCGAGTCTTTTTCTTTTTCTTTTTTTTCTTTTGTTTGTAATTATTTTGTTTTTTGGAGTTGGTTTCTTTTCTTTCTTTTTTGCAGGTTAAATGAATAAGCAACTCTCATAGACATGTACGGTACTAAAGCGCAAAACGGAGGTTGTATGCTTACTTATTAGCCTGTTTTGGTGAGATCATTCCAAGCTCCCTTTCTTTTATTTTCCTTGTTTGCTTAGTTGTAGGATTAGTTTCAGGAGGAGATGATTGTTCGAGGATGTTTGGCTTTCAATTTTTGGCTTTTAAGCCCTTGAGGACATTTGGATATCGATGGCGTTGGGCCTCGATTTATTTATTTGTTTGATGCTTGGTTGCTTGATTTAGAGTCATTCATGCTTGATTTTATTTTCCTTCCTTTTTTTTAGTTTTTATTTCTATTTTTCCTTTTTCCTCTTCTTTTTCTTTTGTTTTCTTTTCAAGGCAAAGTGTGTTTTTGTTTTGTTTGTAGTTTGGACTTGGTTTTTAATTTCTTGGACTTTGAATGCATACTTTCCTAAGTGTTAGCGGTCCACATGGTTTGAGATGTTGGGGTTGATTTTCAAATACTACATGCTAGGTTTCAGAACTTTAGAGTTCATGAAACCTAATGTCTTGGCTTGTGGTACGATTGGCAAAGCTTTGCTAGCTAGTTGAAGCCCTTAAGGTAGAATTTGCAATTCACTACCCTTCATATGTGAGAAAATTGTCAAATCTTTCTAGCCTTCATCATTTTGTTTGAGTGGCAATAGGATCCTTGTCATAGCTTAACTTGATCGAGAATTTGATTCATGACTTTTCGATATCGCGACCGAGCTACTCTAGGGGAGGACAGAGGCATTCATTTCTTAGTTATTTTCCTTTTTCCTTTTGCATTTTCCTTTTTGTTTTATCATCTTGCTTCTTTTCAATTTCTCAGGTTCTTGCTTCCCATTCACCATTTGGAACCCCTTGAACTTGGCCTTTTCTTTCATCTAAGCCACATTACCAGCCTTGCATCCCCTTTGTTTTGTTTTATACCTTTTAGGTGTAGTGAAGCAATTGGAGATTTTCGGTTTGTTTTTATTTTGTATCGAAAACTTGTGGAAGTAAGGAGTTCGCCAAGCAAAAGTGTGTCGATTTGTTTGAATTGCAGCAAAAGCCAACCTAAGTTGAAAAAGGCAAGGTCATAAAAAAAACATATATATAAAAAAGTAATTATTCCTTCCCTCTCACAATGAGGACATTGTGTCATTCAAGCTTGGGGGGAGGAGTAGTTGAAGAAAAAAAAAATTTGTTGTATAATTTTTCTTTTTTTTTCATTTAGTTTTTTGAATAAGCCTGGGGTTTTTAGTGTATGTGTGCAAATTTAAGGAGTTCGTTTGCTATTTGATACTCATTTGCACTTATTGCTTCACTATTTAGTTTTGAGCAACACAAGCCAAATTGATTCCTACCCTATCCTTAGCCTTACATTACAACCCTAAAGCCCTCTCGATCCTAGATAGTTGAGTCCTTTTCGGCTGAGGAAGTCATGTTTCAAGCATATTGAGCGGTTTGCTATGATGAGATGTCGGGTAGCCTAAATTGTTTCTCCTTTTTGTTTTTTCGACTCCTTCGTGGAGTTATGGGAAGCTACCTTTATGGGTGGAGACGACACTAGCTTAGCATGTGGATGCTTGGTTGTTGAGCGAAAGGGGAATGTTCCTCTCTAGTTCTCCAATCTAGCATGTTTTATTTGACTATCCACCCTTGACATCTTTGAGCATGTTTTCCGTTAGTGCTTAGAAAGTTTCGCATTTATCGATCCTCGGCCCTTTAACAAGTCCAACTAGTTGCTTTTGTTTTTGTTTTGTTTTATTTTGTTTTGTTTTCTTTTTCCTTTCTTTTTCTTTTTGTTTTTCTTTTCTTTTGTTTCCTTCGAACCTTTGCCTTGGTTTGTTTTTGATAGAGTTATGGGTTAAACTCTTTGGAAACTCCTACGAGAGCACACTCGTCCTCCTTGGCAACTTTGAGGTTTAAATGGGTTGTTGTTTTTGCTAAAAACAACCGTGATTCCTACGAAAGTGAGTTAGTGTATTTATTCGTGTTTTGTTCTTCTTTCTTTTAGGTTTACCTCTTATCGGGTTCTTCCATTCTTTTAGTTTAGGTTTTGCTCGGGACGAGCAAAAGCTAAGCTTGGGGGAGTTTGATAAGCAGTATTTTGTTCCCTTTTTTCCTAGCCTATTTACTTAGTTTATGAGTAGTTTTCTTTGTTTTTTCCCTTTTTCTCTCATTTTTCTTTGTTTTGGTGCTTAGGGCTCCTTTCTTGGTTTTTATGTGTTTTCCCTCGATTTTGCTCTATTCTTGTGTTTTCTTCCATTTTGTAGGTCCGAAGTTCATTTCGGAGCGCCAGAAAGTAAGCCGGGAAGCCCAGAGGAAAACTATAGTCATTTCTCCCAACAAACACCCCCTTGGCCATTGGAGATCAAGGCAAGAAGCAAAGCACAAAATTTGCAACAGAACAAAAGGAGCGGTCGCTCCTATGTTTTGCATGGCCGCTCCTTTTGACCGCTCCTATTTTTGGCTACAACTGCACCCTCGCTCCCCTCTACATATGGTGTTGGCAGTGGTTGAGAAAAACAAAAGGAGCGGTCGCTCCTTCCACTTGCACGGTCGCTCCTTTTTGAAGGATATTTTCCCAGTAGAAAAGGAGCGGTCGCTCCTATTGCTTGCAAGGCCGCTCCTTTTGAAGGATATTTTCCCAGTAGAAAAGGAGCGGTCGCTCCTGGTGCTTGCAAGGCCGCTCCTTTTGAAGGATATTTTCCCAGTAGAAAAGGAGCGGTCACTCCTAATTCTTGCAAGGCCGCTCCTTTTGACAGCTCTGTTTTTTTAATACGTGTGAAGCTGTTTTGCTCGACTTTTTTGGGGCTTGTATATATACCCCTCTTCCCCCATTTTTCACTCTTAGCTGAGGTTAGAGGCTCATAGTTAGGGTTAGGTTAGATTTTATTGCTTTCTTCTTCAATCTTCCTGTAATTTACATTCTTGTTCTTTGATTTATGCAAGTAGATAGTTCTTGTTCTTGTTCTTCTTCTTGTTCTCCATTTTAAGGTAATTTTATAGCTTTCTCTTACTTGCTTTTTATTGCTTTATGTACTTATTCCTTATAGTTTTAGTTTGTTATTGTAGTTTAATTAGTTAGTTTTATTGTTATTTTCATGTTTGTCTAGTTGTTCATTTTGATTTCATTGTTGTTCTTAGTAGTTTAGTTTCTAGTTTTCTAGGTTTTAGTTTGTTGTTTTTGTTGTTCTTAGTTTTAGGTTTAATTTATGTATTTAATTATGTTTTTAGTTATGTTTTGTTTATTTATGTTTGAGTAGTTAATTTCTAGGGTTTGAGTGAAACTTCTCAAATCCTCCATGATTGTAGTTTAGTTGTTTTTAGGCTTGGTTGTGATTTTGTCGGTACCTTAGGATTCGGTAATGTTGAGTCTTGTGTTTAGCTAGCATAGGATTCATTGAAGAATCCCCACCGAAGGACCGAAAGGTGAACGTGGGTGATGACTTCCTTTGCCCGATTGATGGAAGCACCACGAAAGTTGGGCCTTCGATCAAGGGAAAGTTACCGGTCTTCGTGATTTTGTGCTTAGGACTTGTTAGATGTGTCGCTGCACGAAAGTGAGTTGTTTATGTCTTTCCGGTCATCGTACTAGCTTGAAAGAGTGGTACGATCATAGAACGACCTCCCCTTATCCACGACCTAAGTCTAAGTTCGATTGATTCACAATTCATGGTGGCATGAGTTGTGATCTCTTAGCCCTAGTCCCCTTTTATCCTAGCTTTCTTAGTTTAGTTTTAGTTGTTTTCGTAGTTTCTTCCTCCGCCTCTCGCGACCATCCTTTGACCTAGCTTGTTCGACGCGCTCACGCCTAGGCTATTGCGAAGTACCTTCCCTGTGTTCAACACCCCCACTCATACTACGACGGGGGTTTTTATTTGGTAAGAAAACCCTTCCTATCAGAATCTAAGCAAAGGGAGAGTGTTTGGCTATTTTTAATTGTGGCAAATGATGATCAAGGTGCAAATGATGGTAAATGAGTTCATTAGCCTTGCTAACCCTTCAACTTATAGAAGTGGTTTAAGGTGTGAACATGAAGCAAGTGGCAATTAGTCCACTAAACATGAGGGGGCCGACTATAATAAGGCTCAATTGGGCTAATTTGCACTCATGCATGACTAATCATGCTTAACTAGTATTTGGCCCAAAAAATAATTAACTAATTAGAAAATTAAATGAAAAAATTCTAATTAATTAAATAATAATAATAAAATAAATAATAAAAAACCAAAAATAAAAATAATCGAAATTAATCGAAATTATTCACATAAAAAAAATAGTCCAAATAAATTTTGGACCGTACATAAAATAACATAAATAACAAATAAATCAATGAAAGAAATACCGACAAATCTGGGTCGTTACAACTTTGTTTTATATTATTTTATTTTATGTTATTTTAATTATTTGGAATTATTAATTTTCTAATTAATTAATTTTGGGTCAAGTCCAAAATTAAATCATGCTTAACCATGCTTAAGTGCAAGTGGCCCATTAGCAATATTTAGCCCATTTCCTTGAGCTCCCAACCGCCCACCCCCCTTTGGATTGGCTTCATTGCCACTTGTTTATGTTCACACCCATCTAACTTCTATAAATAGAGGTGTTAGTAAGGCATTAGGATCATTTTCTCACTTAAACACCATTTGCTCACTATCAAACTTAAACACACACCCCTTTTCTTACTCCCTTCCACACGCCTATTTTGGCTTCAATTCTCCATCAATTGAACATCAAACTTTTCAACCTAAAAAACTTAAAGATTCATCCTCCATTGATCTTTGAGTATCATAATTCAAATTAATCCTCATTAATTTCATTCAAGATCACTTGTTTGGGTTTGGTTCCGGGTTGGTTCGAGTTGGGTATCGTGTTGTGGGGTGGTCGTGTGGGTCGTGCGTGGTGTTCAAGTGGTGTTGCACGGTGTTCGAGTGGTGCTGCATCATGGTGGTTCGAGTGGTGGTCTCGTGGTGGCCGTGTGTTATTCGTACCGTGTCCGTGCGGTTTTGTTCGTGTGGTGGCCGTGTGGTGCAAGTTTTCGGGCAGCGAGTTTTAGTGTTGTTTACAATCAAGTTTTGTTAAGGTAACATGCTTTTTCATCCTAGATTGAGTACCATGATCATATGATAGATTTGGTGATCAAATTAGACTAAATAGTGTGATGAATTTGAGTAAACAACCCATTTTGTGCGTGTGATTAGTTGCTGATTTGTGATATTATAATATGATCTTTATCCAATTTAAGTCATGAATTATGTATCGTGGCATGATTATGTATCTATGTATGGAATTTGGTGTTAAAAGATGAAGTTGGAATCAAGATTTGGGTCATGATTATGCATGTACATTTGTGTTGTTTATAATGGGGTTCTTGATAATCTTGATGGGTTTCTTGTGAATATTTAATTGATGATTGACGAATTAAGTTAAAGAATGCGCGTGCGATGAATAATTTTTTGATGACTAATGTTTCTTGAAGTTTCTTGATTATTTTATAATGAATTTTGATTATCTTGATTGTTGTTTATTTAGTCAATAAATATACATCATGTGGTTTAAGTCAAAGAAAGTTAAAGAAAGTCTAAAGAACGATTAAAGAAGTTCAAAGACAGTGATGTACATAGTTAAACTCAAGTAAAGACGTAAGATGTAGGCTTGAGGATAACCAAGATGTAATGAATTTTAAAGGATTAGCTTGAATTTGCATATGAGACGCCTAACCTTAGAGTAACATTCTAAGACTTGGGTTAAGACGCTAGCACTATCCTAACCGCGGTATTGGGGTAGTTTATACTTGTTATGTCGTCTTTGTGATATGAGTCCGTAAGATTGGTTCATAGGTATGGAAGTAAGGTTCTCATTCCCGGCATAATAAGAAGTTCGATCACGTAAGATGTGTTCGTACGAGCATAGTCCAGTCTGATATGTAAGTGATAGCGACAAAGATGTGGTAAAGTTTAAGTATAGTTTTATAAGTTGGTAGTTGTATTTCTTGGCACTATTATTTAAGATTTTCTTGTCTATTCATGTGATTGTATGTTTTGTTTATCTGATCTGTTGTATGTTCATATGTATCCACTTTAGGGTGGAACTGTTATGTTACTCGCCACTGATGGTGGATTTATATTTTCAGGTAACTCTCATGGTGACGGTGATGCTTAGCTTTGGGATTGAGCGAGCGTCTTTGTACTTATTCCTTTATAGTTTTTATTTCGTTATTAGGATTTGGACTATTAGTAGTTTGCATTCTATAAGTCTGACTACAGTTTTTGGAGTTAAATCTTTAGTAGTGACTTTTTGAGGTTTAGTTATCTACAAACATGTGGTAATTGTCATTTGAGATTTCTAGAAGTATAATTTGAAGTAAAGTTTTTGATTTTAAGTATGTTTGTTGTTAGTATGACAATTCGACTCGTCGGGTCTTTCTGCGGCCGATTTATAAGAGTCGGGTCGTCACAATAATCCACTTGCAATGAGCATTGTTCTTACCATGTCTTCTAGGGTCCTGTTTTTTCTCTTCACGACACTATTTTGCTGTGGTGTTCTAGGAGTGGAAAAGTTATGATCCACGCCATTTCCCCTGCAAAACTTATCAAACTTTTGATTTCAAATTCGGTTCCATGGTCTGATCGAAAGTGAATAGTTGATTACCACTTCATTTTTGTACCTTCTTAGCAAAGCAAATAAATTCTTCAAAAGTCTCATCTTTGCTATGAAGGAACATTGTCCAAGTAAATCTTAAGTAATCATCAACTATGACCAAGACATACAATTTTTCACTTCTACTTTGGACTCTCATGGGCCTGCACAAATCCATGTGAATATGTTCCAAGTAATTTATGGTGCTCACAAACTTTTTACTTTTAAAGGAAATTCTAACATGCTTGCCTTTAGAACATGCATGACATAATTTATCACATTGGAACTTGATGTTTAGTAAACCAACAACTAGTTCTTTTGTTCTCAACTTATCCAGTAGTGAAAGGTTAGCATGTCCCATTCATTTATGCCAAAGCAGTGGATCATCCTCAATGACACTTAGGCAAGTGTAGTTTTTGGAATTGCTTCAAGGTCTACAATATATGTGTTCCCTTTACGTTTTCCTTCAAGAATAATTTTATTAGTGTCGATGTTAATGATTCTACAACACTTATTAGTAAAATGCACAGAGTTTTCTTTATCACAGAATTGCGGAATACTAAATAAGTTATACTTTAAACCATCTACAAGAAAGACATTATCTATGCTATGGGAACCTGACTTACTTACCTTACCTACGCAAATTATATTACCTTTTTTATTATCACCGAAAGTCACAGTTCCCCTGAGTAGGCTGCTAGTGAGAGAAAATTATATTTGTCTCCTGTCATATGCTTGGAACATCCACTGTTGAGGTAGCATGTGGTGTTTTCCTCACTAGTTCCTGCAAGAATAATTAGTGGTTAGGTTGAGGAACCCAGGTTATTAGTATTTTAGTGTAGAGTTAGATTATTTAGTGGTTTCATTTATTAATGTTATGTTTTAGTTGTTTTCTTGAATAATTGGGCTAAAATTGGAAGCATTTCAAGTGCTCTTGCACAATGGTATGATGCAAAGACTCATATATTTTCATCTACAAACCTTTTTTAGGCTATTACATTTGGAGAAGATTCTTTATTCCAAGAGCTTCATTTGATATACCATATGCCCAATTTCGTTGAGAAACGAAGGAGATATGAGCATTTGAAGACCAAGTGCGCAGATTAGAAGAACGGCATGATCGTGCAGGTCATTACTACACAGTCGTGAAGTAATTTCATGCACGATCGTGCCAATCTTTCAACCATTTCCAGTAGCTCAAGTTGAGAAGTGGCATGATCGTACAAGTTACTATTGTAGGATCGTGTTGGTATTCCTCACCCATTTCGTTCGTTTCAAGCCAATTGTGCAAACAGTGGCACAATCGTGCATCTTATTATTGCATGATCGTGCAGGAAGTCCAGCAGCATTTCGCAGTTTCTTCTTTTATTTTATTCGTACAATTAATATTAAGGATTATCTATTATTTAGTCGTTTAGGCACACATTAGAAAAATAATCATAGTTCCTATATCTAGTTAGATCTCTCATTTTCTCTCTCTCAGTTTGCGAGAAACCCATTTTTACTTCTTTAATTCAAGATTTATCACTCAGATTTTGCCTTAATCTCTTCATATCTTTGATACCTTTTAATCTCAAGTTTATATTGTTGTACTTTGGTCTCATTTTCAAATATTTTTGTAGTGTTAATTGTTCATTTTAGTTGAATTTCGTTCTTAATTCTTGATCGATCTTTAGAATAGATTTAGATTTTAATTATGCAATGTCTAATGTATAATTGTTTCCGTGATCATGATTGATGATTTTATATGATTTTCATTAGTGAGCAGTGCCCTTTTCTATGAATGAGATGACTTAATATTATGTATTTTGGAGGTTAATCATTGAATGTTATGAATGCGTTGCTTTAGTAATTTGATTGTGTTTTCTCCTAGATTTCTTGTTGCTTTACGTGATGACTTGGTGAAGATACTATGTCTGATATTAGTGATTTTTGATTAATTTTCATGATTGATTTCGAGATTTCTATGGAGAATTTTCCTAATTGGAATTGTTAACTTTTAAGAAAGTTGATGAATTCGGTTTTGAAATGTATTAAATGAGCTATTCGAGAAAGATTAATTTAGCTTATTCCGAAATGTCCTAAGTCTATTTGATAGCATTTTTACGATTGAATTTGTTGGCAATTTTAATGGTTTACTTGGCAATTGAATACCTCAAGCTTGATTGACTTTCAATGATTGCAAATCCTCCGATTGAAGTAATATTAGGAAGTCTAATTCCTAGAGTTTTATCATCACAGTGGTGTTGGAGTTGGAGGCGGTAGCAGCACATCGGTGGAGTTGGAGGCTATAGCAACACCGCACGATGATAACATCGAAGTTGGAGGAGGATGTCCAGAAAATTGAGCACAACATATGCAAAAGAAAAATCGTACAGTTGAATGGTGGTAGTATCACAACGGTGGTGGTGGAGTTGGTGGAAGTAGCAACACAATGGCGGTGGTGGATTTGGAGGCGATAACATCACCATGATGCCTGGTAAAGTTGGAGGAAGTTAGAGGAAGAAGATGAAGGTGGAAATGAGGGTAGTGGAACCCAAAGATGAGAATTACACATGAAAATGTAACAAGGTCAGTTCTTCTGACAGTAATATTGGGTCAGACGGTCTGACCCCATACTTTCATAATTAATTTATGGCTCCTTACAAATTTAATGTGAATATGAGTACACTCTTTCTATATAATAGTGTATAATATTTTCTTATAAGAACAAAGTAAACAAATCTTGCATCGCACAAGATTAACCTAATTTATTACAAACCAAAATTCATAAAAATCAAATAAAAAAAAAGTAATGTAAGAACCATGAATGGGTCGTGGGTGTCGGGGCCTCCATAGCTCATGCTGGTGGATATGACCTGAGGATGATCATTCCCTAAATCAACAATCCCACATCACGAAATGAGAATGGTGCATTTTAGAGAGGTGCATAAGAAATGTGGAATTATTAGTGTATTATTCAGAGTTGGGATAATTATTATTTACGGATAGTCTAAAGGTGAATTTATTAATACCAAAATTTCCAAATGTTAATACAAAGTAGTTTCTACCCAAAAAAAAAAGCAATTTTTTGATTTGAATGTGCTGGTGATGTATTTCGCAAATTATTTAGTGATCCCGGAACCACCTTCCTTTTTGTGGTCCCGGTCACTGGTCGGATCTAAGTCTACCGCAAGTATACGAGTCAATTACTATAGAAATAGGGTGAACAAGATATCGTTTCCACAAGGAGTTATAATAAAGTACCAATTTAAGAAACTATAATATTATTTAGACGATCGAAAATATATGTAACTCCTAATGATATAGATAAATTCAAAATATACATGCATATATTTTATTGTTATTGAATTGTTGTGTAACGACCCGACTTTTTAGCTTGTCGATTTACGAAGGGAAATCGACATTCGGATCATTACCTAATCATATTTAACAATAAATCAACGAAATAAATGGAAGAATTATCTTTTATTAATTTAGCTGCTGAAAACCATAATAATCCACTAATTGTTATTACATCAAATGTCTGAAGATACTGTCCCAACATGCTGGGATCATATAATAACTAAATAAATGTTAAATTGTTCTGGAAAGTACTAGAAACTCTAAAATAAAGGCCTAAACTCTCAAGCCCATCCGGCGAAGCTCGCTCTAATCTGCTGCAACATCACCTGAAACTGAGGGGGGGGTCCACCGTCAGTGGCGAGTAACTAGGCTGTCCCATTTAATCGAGGGACCACCAAACACATAATATCATAGAAAATATCATAAAAACTGTAAAAGATTTAATACATGCTTTACACAAAGATACACAAATTCCATATAAACGTACGTATAATAATACGTATAAATGTACGTATAAAATACGTATACAAGTACGTATAAAAATACGTATAAATACCCCTGCAGAAATACGGTTAGAATACGTATAATTACGTATAAAAATACGTACATTCAACCCTGCAAATACGGTTAGAATACATACCAAATACATTCCACATCCGTATAATTATACATACACGTACATGCTCATAAATACAGAAATACACAGCGGAAGACTTACAATATGCTAAACTTATACTTTATACTATACATCTTAAATTATCCCAATCATTAACTTATACTTAACCCTTCTTAAATTATATCATTAACAAATCTTAATCATAATTTCATCACATTCCCTTCATCATAAATCTTATCTTAATCATATCATATCATGTCTTTCTTATCATATTAGATCATATCATATCTTATCATCTTTTGAAATCATCTTATACTTCGTCTTATGATTTCATCTTAACATATCAATCGTATGATCATAATATAACATCTTTGTTGGACCGGTCACTATAACTCGTTATGGATCTCGTGTTTCACCATAACTTCCTAGAACATGCCGGGAGGAGCTCGTGTACTCAACCCGTAGCGGATCCCGTGTTTCACCACTAAGCCTAAGCTATGGCCATAACTCCTAGTAGCGGCTCGTGTACCACTACCAGACGACTACATATCCTAAGACTCAAAACTACTCGGGGGAACTCGTGTGTTCGTCCCGTTGAGCAGTGGCTTTGACTTAACCCACTAACGACTCGTGTATCATCAGGTGGGCGTCCATATTGTATCTTATATCTTCATTTAATTTAACCATATCATATATTAGGATAATACTAGGTGACCGTAATAGGAAATGAAATGTTCGGAGTCCCAGGAAAGAGAGGTGCGGCACGTGTATTGGCCACCTTAAATACCAAGTCTTTCCTAGCCAGAGACCGAAACATGACATGTATAGCTATTACTCTGTTTCCTTTCTTATCCCTAATAATATCTTATGCATCTTAAATTCTTATAATATATATTATTCCTTAAATATACATAACATATCCTTATAATCCTATCCCTTCGGATACTAACCTTAACATTATATATTAAATTGTAACATTATCCAGAAAATAGTTATATTATTATTTATTAACACCCATTCGGCCCTATTACTACTAATAGTAATATTACTCCTTTTTATCCCTACACTTTACAACTTATTCCTAATAATTATTTTGTCCGTAAACTTTATTATTAAATTATCCCTAAATTAATAATAAGTCAAAATTAATTAAATAAGACTTTTTCAATCCCTCTTTACACGGCATTTCAAGACTTAATCAATAATTAACTATTTTCTTAAATTAATTTTAATCATCAACTTAATTACTAAAAATACCCTAATTATGAATAAAATTCTATTTCCCCCTTTTTTATCTCACTCGACATTTATACTAATTTTACCAAAGATTATGCAATTAAATTATATAAATTCAATTGACAACAAATAATTAATTTAAATAGACAATATTCTATCAAGATTTAAATCAAGAATCAAGATCAAATTTACATGCTCTAACTCATACCATCTTCACGGCATTCATTAAGGAAACAAGAACACTTATACAATTTCAAGAATTACAATAAAGATTCATGTAACTAATTTATTAGGATCAAGATTACATAGGAACAATACTTTTAGAATTTTCTTTAATCTTTAGCTCACTCGGGAAAATCCCGAGAGTAAGTAGATTTAAAAATACACATGATATAAATTTAATTAATTAAAATACATCATAATCATGCTTAAAATAATCAAGGAACATTTCGAAAATTCATCTAAAATTTATCATGCCACTCGACAAATATAGGTGAAACCAAGAATCAAAAATCTGAAATTATTCATGCATTAATTCGAGTACTATAATAATTAAATCAGATTTATATAGGCAAATTAGACTAATTAAACAATCAAGATTGACATATAAAATTCAAGAATATTACAAGAAATAATTCCTAATAGCATATTGTTCACTCGAAAATTATCAAACTAAAATCAGAATTTATCATGCCAAAATTCGAATACATGCTTAGATTTCATGATTCAAATTACAATAATTCTAATAATTAAATCATGCATAAACATACAATTAAATCAAGAAAATCATGAAAAATACATCCAAATATCATCATCATATCACTCGAAAATCTAGGTAAAACAAGACTAAAATCCTACAATTTTCATGATCTTATTTCCTAATTAACTATGTGATTAGCTACCCAAAAATTAAATAAGAAAGCTAGTTACCTTAGAACGCAAAATTATCCAAGGTACCAAAATGCACGGCTATATGAGAGAAGGAAAAAGATGGAGAAAATCTTTAGGGTTTGGAGCAAAATAACAAATAGGACCCAAAAGAAGTGAAGGGGTCCTATATATAAAGAAAATTAAAAAAAAAAATAATAAAAAAAAAAAAACAACCCTAAACTAAAGCTACTACCGTGGAGAAGCAACAAAAGGAGGAAAAATAGTTTAGGTCAACAACAACATTTGACAAAGTAAAGTGGGTTTAATTTAATTTAATATTAATTAATTTAATTAATTAAATATTAACTAATATCCAACTAATTAAACAAGGTCAAAATTTGGCCCAAGCAACCTAGACCAAACCGGCCATGAGGATAATGAAAGGAAGATTGGGTCTTTGGCCCAATTTGAGAAAAAGATTAGGCCCAAAAATAAAAACAGTCCAAATTACATGGCCTTTTGGACTTAGAGTTTAATAAATAACATTAACAACCGCGAAATTTTCTGGCCCAAAATTCCGGGTCGTTACATGTTGTGCATATGTTTTTCTAAACTTATTATCATTGAAAGATTATGATTTATTTTAAGACTACATGGCATTAAGATTATCCGGCCAATTAGTCTTCCCAGTTGGTTAATCTATTTATGGTGAAATTAATATTATATGTTTGGATATTCTTAATTAGCGTCAAATGGCAGTTAAGTTTTCTATCATTACTTATAATTGGATTGACTAACAAAAAGAAGAAATACATAAAGAGAGAATTTGATTGAATAACATGTGTAACGACCCGACTTTTCGTACGTTGTCGATCTCGTATTTATCGACAAACCGATTCGTTACCAATTGCATAAAAGTTAATAACTAATAGTTAAACCACTAATTTGAGTTCCAAGTCTAACTTTTATTAATGGAAAAGAAATAAATGGAATCCACTAAACAACTAATAAGGGAAAACGGTCTAAACCTAACATAAAAAGGAAATCCTAGCCCCAACAAGCTGGGCGGAAAACAAAGAATACTGAAATAAAAGACTAAAAGGTTGACGAGCTAAAGCTAATCTCGCCACTGCGCTCAACCCAAACCACGCCTCCATTGCGCACTCAAACTTCAACTTCATCACTTGAAATGGGGTCCACAATCAGTGGGGGTAACTAGGTTGTTCCACTTAGAAGTAGAACCATAAAATACATAATAAGAGAGAACGGAGCAATCATAGCATAACAATCATGATGGCAGGGGACTCCAACAATCATAACAATCCAACTCATATATCAAAATCACGCAGCGGAAGACAACAATTAGTCATGCTTCAATCAAAACATCAAACGCACAACGGAAGACTTTACAAAAAAAGACATAAAAATCATTCATAATGTCGATTCCAAAACATGCTTAACAATTCTTGACTGAAAATAATAATCATACGATAACTCAATCAAATTCTAAACAATCAATCGACTCAACTGAATTTTAATCATGCAATCAACTCAATTGTAAATCTAAACAAGCAATCGCCACGACCGAAGTCGATAACACATAATCGCCACGAACGAAGTCGATAACACATAATCGCCATGACCGAAGTCGATAACACATAATCGCCACGACCGAAGTCGATAACACATAATCACCACGACCGAAGTCGATAACACATGATCCCCACGACCGAAGTCGATAACACATAATAGACTCTTGCTTCAATCTAATCACGTAAATTGTTCACATAAAATATACTGCTTCAGGGACACGTGATAAGTATTCGTGAAACTTATCATTCGAACCCATGCAAGGCACGTAATTGACTCAACCACGCCAATAGTCCTGATAATACTCAAATCCACGTAATAAATCATCTAGTAATCATGTAATCAAGTAATCATCAAGTAAACATGCTTAGCAACACAAATAAGAAACAGAGATTCAACCTTTCGTCATGGCAAAATACACGACCATGCACGAATAAGAAAATAAAACAAAGATCTTGCAAGTTCATCAAGAAATCATCATGCAGATATCAATCAAAGCTTCAAACGATCATATAATTAAACTGTTAAAATAAAGGTTTGATTTTTATACTTAAAACAAAAATAAAAATAGAAACTTTAATTCATCAAAATCCTCAACAACTCGGCAATTCAAGATCAATCAAGAAACCAAATTAAGATTCAAGATTTGCATTCAATCATCAATCAAACTAAATATCCATGCCTTAAAACTAAAGAAATAAATCAAGAACTAAATAAAAATTCATGCTTTCACACTTCATAGGTTCGAAAATTCAAGAACAAGAAGGAATCCAAATTCTATAATCAAGAATCAATGAAACATGCAAATTCAAATCATAAGTCATGAAATAAATTAAATTAACATCAAAGAATTACATAGAATCATGTGAAAATATCAGGAATCATCAAGAACATAATAAAAATTCACACTTGCAACGTGCTCGAAAATGTAAAGTGGAACAAAGGCAAGAACAATAGTTTTTATGCAATTTTTTAAATCAAAAACATGCAATATACATCATAAATCATGAATTAAATCATAAACAATTAAATAAATCATATCATAACATGTAAATAATTCAAGAAAATATCAAGAACTAGTTTATATCATCACACGCATGGTTCGAAATAAGGGCAAGCAATTTCATGCTCAAGATTCTACAATAAACATCCTATTCTATCAAATTATGCAAATTAATCATCCTAAATCTAAGTGGTTAGTCTAGTTACCTAATTAAGAAGTAAAAAGTTCGAAAACTTGGCCCTTG
Organism: Salicornia ramosissima; assembly: GCA_951394345.1. NCBI lineage: Eukaryota > Viridiplantae > Streptophyta > Magnoliopsida > Caryophyllales > Amaranthaceae > Salicornia > Salicornia ramosissima. Next base: position 34,011,443 of record OX596237.1, read on the forward strand.
CTACACGGCACACACACGACTTCCTATAAGCAAGAACCTACAAGAATAAGATTGATTTGATTAGGATAAAGAAAGATAAAGGAAACATGATTAAAGATTTCGATGAGATCAATCTTTAATCACCTTTCAATTTAAGAGAAAGAGAATGAAAAGTTTTTAAGAGAGAGAGAGAGAGAGAGAGATTGACGTGACAAAGGGAGTGAGGATGAGGGTTTGATCAATGATTGAGTTAGATGAAATATAAATAGGGGTAGCTTAAAGAGATAATAAAAATATTTAGGCTTTTTCGCTTTAAACTTAATTAAGGTTAGTAGCCCATAAGAGAAGGAATAGCCATAGGATGGTCGTCCATCATAGTCCCTTAATGGGGCTTTGGGCCGAAGTTGGAACATAATCAAAGATAAGATAAGAGAAAACAGCCTAATAACCTAAGTTTAGGCTTAGATTGGAATAAATAAGGCGGATTGATCATGAAATTTTCTAACCCAAATTTTCGAGTTATTACAATATGTGTGCTGGAATTGAACAATGAGTTTGTTGGAGGTACGTTAGTAATTAAGTTTAAATTTTTATCCTTATAAAAATTTGAATGAAGGTGTATCAGAAATGAGCAGTAGGTATACTAGAAATTGACAATGAGTTTGTTCTATGTACATTAGTGTAGGAGTGGTTTCCGGCCGCCTACGTCACGAGTTGTTTTGAGTGCTCATTAACACCACACATGAATGTGCTCTAGTAGGAGTCACCATCGCACAATCGCCCTCATATAGGTTGTGCTCCAGAGTATGGGTTCGGGGACAACTTACGAGCCAATCGTGCAGTGAGATCGCCCGCTTGTCAGCAGTCTCTACTAGGTCTCTTTTTATGGTCATATCAGTATTAATCCCGAATACACATATATCATATATTATATCCTAAAAGCGCATATTACTAGGTGGGTTTCAATTATTTGTAGATTAGGACTAATTATTGTGTCCACTTAGAATTAAGTCCATCTTAAAATCCTAAATATAATTAATCAAATAAATCGTGATTAAAACATATAATGAAGAAATAAATCTATGATTACAAAACACATAATAAAAGAGATACAAAATAATATATACAAAATCAAAACAATAAGCATGTGAATTGATTATGAAATTAAACTTTTACGTGCGATCTATTATAATGCGATATATTACTAGGTGGGTTTGAATTATTTGCAGATTAGGACTAATTATTGTGTCCACTTAGAATTAAGTCCATATTAAAATCTTAAAAATAATAAATTAAATAAATCATGAATAAAACACAAAATGAAGAGATAACTCTATGATTGCAAAAACACATAATAAAAGAGATACAAAATAATAATAAAAGAGATCGTGTTAAAACTAATTAAATATTTAAAAATCAACTATAAATGGTGATTAAAAGGAAGATCAAGTTGTTATAAAAGTTGTTAAAGAAAAATTGATTAAAGCGATGAACATTCATATGTATGTACAACTAGAATTTTCATTATTCGTATGAATTTATCCATTATCATCGCTAATCTCCATTTTAATCATCATTTAATTAGTCAAACAATGAAAATATAATGATGTAATGAAAGTTTAAGAGAGTAGAGACTTCAGAATAGCATACCTTGTAATGCCTTGGTCAAGAACAACCAGGGAAGAATCAACGGCGATGAATGCAAGTGCTTGTTTAAAGTTGATTGAGTTGATGATTTGTAATGTGTTTAATGATGTTTTGAGAGTTGTTTGATAAGATATAAAGGTTTAGTGTAACGACCTGACTTTTAAAGGCTGTCGATTTATGAAGGAAAACGACAAATGGATCATTACCAAACAAAACGTGCTAAAACATTATTAAATTTAAACCTTTAAACTTAAATTGAGAGATCTCTTTATTAATTAATTAACTAATGAAAGTATAAAATATGTTCATATATCCATATTATTCAACAAACTACTACATAAAGAGTTTATTCCCATTAAGCTGGGTGAAATCTAAAAAGAAATAGACTAAAAAGTAAAGTAGAGTTCGGGTTTTTTCTATAAATCTTGCAAAAACACTCAACCCGATCCACACGAAAGACCACTTATTCTTCTGCATCATCACCTGAAATGGGGGGGGGTCCACTGTCAGTGGCTAGAAACTAGGTTGTCCCACTTAAATGTGGAACAATAAATCATATAATAAGACAGAATCAACATGGAACGCACGAAAAACATGAATAATCATCAAATATTACATAACAAATCAGACATAAGTAGCGGAAGACTTAACAAATCATACATATAAATAACATAATCCAATCATATAAAACATACCATCCCAATGATTGCTTATCCTTTCATGTTATTACCCAAAACCCATCCTTTATTCATCTTTCCTAAAATGCGCCGGGAAGAACCCGTGTATTCTACCCGTTGCTCTCCTTTGCAAGAACTAAGCCTAAGCTATGGCCATAAGTCCTAAATAGTAGCCCGTGTACTACTTAGACGACTACACATCCTAGAATCAAGAACTACCTAGAGACCGCAGTAGGGCAGTGGCTTCGACTTAACCTAATCTGGTGACCCTTGTATCACCAAACAAGCGTCCACTTCTTATAACTTATCTTACCTTATGTTATCGACATGATCATCGTGACATCAATAAATATCTTATCTTCTTATCGTCTTATGCATTATTCAAGTCAATCGTTATTCTTATTATTTCAACTTAACTTTTTAATTCCTTTTTAATCCATTAATCATATTAAATCCTTAAATCATAATTGAAATTATTATAAGCTAAAATTCAATTAAACTGATCATAAAATTAACTTGAGCCACTCGACAATTTCGAATAAAAATCAATTCTTTTGAATAAATACATAAAAAAATCAATTAACCATTTAATTCACAAAAATAATATGAAAACTATCAATCATCAATTAAATTGCACAAAAAAAGATAAAAATTTCTCCTTTTTATTCCAGTATGGTTCGGCCATTTTGAAGAAACAATGACAAAATTCTCACTTTAATTTATTAATCACAATCATCATAATTTAATCATTAAAACCATTAAATAAATACTAAGATCATAAAATTTTCATTATTTGAACAATCATAACTTAATATAGATCAAATTACTCCTTTTTACTACTCGAAATATACGACCAACAAGATTACAATCAAGATCAAGATTAATTTCAAGATTTTACCAAGATTAATCATTTAGATCACAATTTTATTTTAAACCGTAAATAAATTTATAAATCATCATTCAAGATTATAATATGACATAAAATTAGTAAGTAAGTTCGAAAATCACCACTTCTTGGAATCCATACCACTCGACTATTTTCAAGAATTAGAGCCAAGATTATGAATTAATTCTAAACTTAAACTAGACAATCAATTAAATCATGGATCATATTTTAATCATGAAATCAACATAAAATACAATAAAAATTCATACTTTGATCATGCATATGGTTCAAAATTTTCGAACAAAGAACAAAAATAAACAAGCAAGATTACTAGTTGATTACATGCAATTAACTAATCATATTCATATTTTAAATTATAATTCTACATTAAAATACGTAAAATCATTCAAAAACATCAAGATTCAACCAAGAATATACTCAAACATCACACGAAAATCCTAGCATTTAGGGATTAAATTATAATTCTACATTAAAAAATTACAAATTACCTTCATCGACTTCCATTTAGGGATTGAATCTCTTCGAAGAGCAGCACCAGAAAGTTTCATTAAAACACTGCATTAATCCAATGGTTTAAAAATTTAAAAAAAACAAATACATAATAGTTGACAACCAAATAGATCAAGAATGCAAACTAATTCGCATGCGTTAATCATAACACAAAATTAATTGTTGAAGCAAGACTTCAATAACAACATCCACGGGGTTTCAACACGGGCAGAATCGAATTGATACACTGTGTTTGTTATTGTTGATATCACAACCAGCATCCAATGTGTACTGAAACCAATCAATCATATATTTAAAAGTAAAAATAAGAACTAATTTAATGTAACACAATTAAAAGGGTTAACTAATCTAGTTTTAAAAAATGATAAATATGATAAATATTAGGATTTGCATATTAGAAGGATAGTATATACTTATTAAACTGGACATCCTTAACACATACAATAGCATCAGCTACATTCTTTGTCTCAGGATCGACAATCACCCAATTGTCGTGTTCATCCTTCTCATGTAATGAGCACCACCTATCGCAGGCAAGATCATCATTTGTAGAACTTGGGTAAAGACCATCTTCCTTCCATTGTCTTCTCTTTTCGTCGAAGGTTTTTGGTCCCAAATGTTGGTAAAACTTTCTCTTTTTCGTATTCTCGGACGCTTAGATATTTCCTACAAAATACAAAATATAAACAAATAATATTTGAATTGAATTGTATTTGAATTGTAAACTAAGAAGCTTACAAGTTGTTTATCAGCTTCTCTCCTTGACTTAAACGCATCCCAAGCTTCTTTGGTTACGTGATGCCAAATTTCATATGCCATCTTTTTGGGTGGATCGACAGAATCTTCTATTATATTCCCCTCTCTTTCACCCCGCTTCTTTTTAGCAGTTTTTGGTCTTGATAAAGTGATCCACTCGCTCACCAACTTACCCTTAAAATCTCGAAATCTTTGAGCAACACCGGAGAGGAAGACTGTAACACCCCAATAATTCTCATCAAGTTATAAAAGCTAATTTCAAGGAATACTTAGAATTATTAAAGTATTATCGCCACGTGTGGAAACGTATTGGCTTACTCAGAATTTTGCAGCGGAAATAAAAATAGTACTAAGTTAAAAATAAAACTAAATCCTATTACAACTTGGAACCATTAAGGCCCTGAAATTTATTGAATCAAATCAAACGAAATAAATCCAACTTAATAAATAAAAATGTCAAAAAATCTCTCAAACTAAAACGTCAAGTCGAATTTGGAAAAATAATTCATTAAGTAAACAAATGTTTCAGAAACCACTCATCACTCAAGCCCATAAGCATCCCTGAATTCCTGCACAAACTTACCTTGACCCTGAACGACTGCTCACCAATAATTGGGTCATCACAGGGTCAAGATAACAACAAGACCAAATTTGTACGGCGTCAGCAAAGCTGAGTACGGCAATTAAACAAGCATACAGATCTATTGCATATAAAGTCATGTCAAAGCTTAAGTACTATGGTGAGTAATTAGTTATTATTCCTTGTTTAGCACATTGATTATTAAGTGGCCCTCTAGAGCCGAAGCCAGTGTAAGCACCGGGCGAGTTGTCTATGCCTAGAAGGTGACAATGGGAGCTACCCACGTCACAAATAAAGGAATGAGCTCAATCCGCTAATGGAACACGTGGATCCTACGGTTCCCTTAAAGTCACGAGACCTGCCGTGACCCTAACCCACATCCATGCCAATACTCCAGACGTGCACTGTAATGACCCAGATTTTATTGGTATTTTTGCCGATAATTATGTGTATTTATGTATGTTGTTGTGTTAGTTCAAATTTATTTTGAACTATTTATTTAATTTTATGTGAATGATTTCGATTTAATTCGAAATATTTATTTTCAGTCTTTATTGTTTATGTTATTTATTATTTAATTAATTAGAATTTCATTATTTAATTTTCTAATTAATTATCTAATATTTTGGGCCAAATCGATTATCGCATGATTGGTCATGCGGTTTTTGCAAATTAGCCCAATTGATCACGAGAGCCCATTTTAGGCCCATTTTTCCCTTGTTGGCCGGTTTTCTAGTGGCACGGCAAGGCTTGCCACTTGCCTCATGTTCACACCTTAACTAACTCTATAAATAGGAGAGTTAGTAAGGCCCCTTGCCCATTTTTCCATCCTTGCCATTTTATGCATTTGCCATCAAAAGTTTAAACACAAAAAAAAAACTCCCTCCACTACTCCCTTGCTTCACGCCATTTTTGGGTGATTGAAGCCATCAAATTGTTCATCCATCTTTCTAATCCTAATTTTAAAGATTCAACTTCTATTGATCTTTAAGTGCCTAAACACAATCCTAAACACGTGCATTTCATTCAAGATCACTAGTTCGGGTTGGTTTTGGGTCTTGTTCGTGTTCGTGATCAAGTGGGTTGGACCGTGTGGGTGACCGTGTGTGGGGCCGTGCAGTGGCAGCCGTGCAGTGGTGGTGCCGTGACCGTGCGGTGGTGTTCGTGCTTGGACAGCAGGCCGTGTGCAGCAGCCGTGCAAAGGGGTTCGTGGTGTTCGTGGTGCCGTGTGGACAGCCGTGTGTGGGCTGTTTGTGTGCCGTGTTTTGTGCTATTTTCCGGGCTGCTTTTGTGTGTTGAATTGTGTGTAATCTTCAATAAGGTAACATACTTACTCAACCTTTTTGGTATACTATGTTTATAGTATGAATTAAATGCATGTATGGATCATTGATGGTTGATTGTTCATGATTTTATCAATGTTTTATATTCTGATTTTTAAGTGGTTTTAATGAGATTTTGATAAAGGTTTTTAATGGTTTTATGATTGATTATATGTTGTAATATGATCATGATTATTGTGTCAAAGTTTGATGAATTTTGGATAAGTTTATGATGATTTTCGTATGGTTTTATGCGTGTATTTGGATTAGTTTGGATGAGTTCTTGATTGAGTTCTTGAATCTTGATTGAGTTCTTGATTGAAGATCTTGAATCTTGAATGAGTTCTTTATGAGTTCTTTATGAGTTTTTGATGAGTCTTTACGAGTTCTTGGTTGAATCTTGAAAGTTAAAGAAAATGGTCTAAATGATAAAGAAAGTTAAAGAAAGTGTCCAATATGATTAAAAGATGATTATTGAATGTTGGATTATGATTGGTTAGACTCAAGATTAAGGCTAGAGGCAGTTCTTGAGAATAACTTCGATGATTTAACTAGTTAATTTCGAGAATCAAGGCTAGAGGCAATTCTTGAACTTAATTTAGTTATGTTGGGATATAAAATGAATAAGATGATTAAAATGATTAAAGGATTTAATTAATTAATTAGCTTGATTTCATTTTTAGACGCCTGATACTTTGAGTAAGATTCATTGTATTTGGGTTAAGACGTTGCCCCTATTCCATCCGCGGTATTGGGATAGTTGGAGTCATACTATGCGATCTTTGTGAATTTCCAGTAAGATTGGTTTCACGGGACATGGATTTCCAGTAAGATTGGTTTCATGGGGTTTGGGAGTAAGATTCTCAAATCCAAGCATAGTAGAAAGTTCGATCGCGTAAGATGCGTTCGTACGAGCACAGTCTGGTCTAGAATATGAATGATTGCGCCAAAGATAGTTGATTAGGATGGTTTGAGTCGAGTTCACGTTGGGTTGATCTTGCACTTGATTTATTGACCTGATATTGATTATTTGATTTGTGCTATGTACATGTGTATTCCCATTAGGGTGAGTCAGTTATGTTACTCGCCACTGATGGTGGACTGTTGTATATTTTTCAGGTATTTCTGATGACGATACTCTTGCTTAGCTTTGGGTTGGGCGAGCGACGTTGTTATTTCTGCTATCTGTTGTATTTACTATTACTGTTGTTTTTAGATAGTATTGGAGTATTGTATGGACTCTTTTACGTTGTTTATAACTCTGACATGTAGTTGGAGTTTACTCGTATGCTTAGTATTTTTAGTTTGACTTTTGGGACTAGTCATGTACAAACTTGTGGGTATTTGTACTCTTATGGTTTAATACTAATAATTAAGGAATTAGTTTTTAATTCTTAGGTAATTTGAGTTGTAGTTTATAACAATTCGACTCGTCGGTTTCTTCCGCGGCGATTTAAGCGAGTCGGGTCGTTACATGCACTGGTCTAGAGTTTTAATGCTTACCCGAATCTTTCACTTTAAGTGATTAGTGTCTTGAGAGTTGTTACACACAACAAGCACACACAAACAATTCACATAACACTTGTTTTAATTTATTGTTCAGATAAAACATACTGAACTCTTGTCTATTAACGAGATTCCCATTAAAACGTATGTCTTAAGTGGTATCCCAAAGCTATTAAAGGGCATGAAATATTCGGAGAATCTATTCATGCATTACCAACAAACTTGAAAGGGACAACCTGTCCATATGCAAAATAAATTTGCAACTATTAAACTTGAAAGGGACAACCTGTCCATATGCAAAATAAATTGCTACTAACGAAGCATGAAATATTCAAAGAACCTATTCATGCAATATTCTCTTGCATAATCGGGAACATGAAATAATCCTTTCTATTCTTTTCTTAACAGGTTTGCAAACACAAGTTATACAAACAACCAAAAACACCACAACCAATCATGTTCCACAGAATCACAACAATCATGAAAGAAATATGCAAAGTCCTAACATGATACTACGTCTGAACACTTATCAATCACGCGTACCTTGAATAAACCTGGTGGTACTCCACCTTTTCCTTTCAGAAATCGCCTAAGTAATATTCCTCACCTATAATATAAAAGACAACAGTATTAACTCGAGTCCTAAAATATCCAGCAGCTCTAACCTATCCTAAGACTTTCCACAAATTACCCGAAGATAATATTAACTACTTATTCAATTGTATAAATACATTCTTTAATCCAAGATTTTAAAAGAAAATAAATTATTAAAATAAATATTTAATTTAATTTTTTTTTTTTTTACATATACGTGTATGTATATATATATATATATATATATATACACAACAACCCCTTCGAGGAAGAGCCAAGCAAGGAGGACAGCGGGTAGGAGAAATGGAGGTTTGGGCATTAGAAGGATTTGGTATACGCATACATATACACATCCACACATATACACATATGCACGAACTCACGCGGCCCCATCTTCAGAGGACAACGGCAACGGCAGCAAGGCTGGAGGCGGCAGCGTCGGACTCCGGCAAGGTAGCGGCACAGCGCGGCAGAGACAGTGGCCTCGGTGGTGGTGGCAGTTTCCGCGGTTTAGGTGGCTCGGTGTGGGTTTTTGTTTTCTTTTTTTTTTAAAAAAACAACCACCACGCACAGCAAGAGGTGGTGGTGGCTTGGCTCCGGTGAGCCTGCGAGGCAGAGGCGGAGGCACGGTGGTGGTGGTGCGGTGGTCGAGCGTGAGGAGGTGGTGGTTATGGAGGTTTTGGTTTAAATTTGAATTTTTTTTATTTTTTCCTTTTTTCCTTCTTGGTTCACGGTGAGAGAGAGAGAAAGAGAGAGATTTCTTTTTTTTTTTCACTTTTTGCTTTTTGACCTAGTTTGGTTCATCTTGGGGTATTTATACTGTTATGTGTTTAGGGTTTCTCAATGGGTTGGGCCTGTGGAAAACCCTTTTTAAGCCCTTATTAATTTAAACACTGAATTTATTTATTATTTCATTCTTTTTATTTATTTATTTATCTGTTTAAACGATTCCTGGCTGACAATTAAAACCTTTATTAAATATTACCCACAATTTTCGTAAAAACGATTTCAAACATATAAATCATTTACATTTGCATAAAATAAAAATATTTAATTTATTTTATCACTTCCAAACCCGAAAATATTCGTTATGAGCGTAAAATCGCATATTTATGTATAATTAACTCTTATACCAGGGTATAAAAATACGGGGGATTACAAAGACCTTCTTCTTTGCCTCATTTTCTTCGATGTGAAACAGATTCTATAACATAAAGGGAAAAAATAGAATATTAGAAAGTAAATTAAATTGTAATTGATTCAAAGCATATTTTATTTTTACTTACCATTGTATCTCCCACATACTTCTCTTCAATCCATCGGGAACCTCATCCCATGTCATCGCAATGTTCAATTTGCGCATGGAAAGACCAACATGTTTCCCATACATTCTCCACCACCAACCACACGGCTGACCACGCTTATCATACTCAAGGTACATGGGTTCTTTGACATTAAGACCCTTTTTCGGACCCCTTCCTTTCGGATTCTTCGGGCCCCTCTTCTTGTGTGGCCTACTAATTTGTTTGGCTTTATCACCAACCTCTTCTGTAACATCATTTTGAATTGGGGGAGCTTCATTGGATATCTTTTCTAATTCGTCCGACTTACAATAAAATTGTTCCATAGCAATTTCTTCGGGCTCCCCTTGATCATGCTCCTTTCCAGCGTCAAACAAAGGATCATCAGAGTTGGATGAATAGCTGCCGCTTCCACTACTAGTAGAAGGCATATCCTCGTTATCACCCATGGCGTAATAGTGCCTGAGAATTTATAAAACAAACCAAAAAACATGAATAATTAAATGACCTCGAACTAAACACATATTAAAGTTGTATCAATCAGTAGAAAATATACATAGACACATCACACAAAAAACCTAAATATGGATGTAGTCCAAGGGTCCTTATCACTCCAACCTAATCCATCCTTGGACATCTAATCCCACTAGTGAATGTATTTATCTTTTTATGCACAAACTTCTTATTTACACAATTATTTTCTAATATAGCAAAAAACCGATACATTAATCTAAAACCAAATTATAACCAAAGATTTTTGCTACTACTTATTTCGTATGATTTTTTTTTAAAAAATTATTCAACAACTATATTACAGAAACTCTTACTTTAAAAACTAAATTTTACTACTCAAATCTATACAATTAATGGTGGCATCATACTAAACACATTATTTCAACAAAAAAAAATTGCTTGCATATAACTACATCCAATGAGATCTTCAAACATATTAACAAAACTATCCTACTTTGTGCATCAAATTGAAACCTAAAAAAATAGGGCATAATTTACAACAATAACAGGTCTAAAATGCTAAACAATCATATTATAAAAACTCATCAAAACAGAATTTAAAAAAAAATTAGGACAAACAGATTAAAAAAATCGAACAGAGAGAGAGAGCAAGTTTGCAGCAATTATAGCTTAAAGATTGAAATTATACCTTAATTCCAATGGGGGAGAGAAGCAGCAACGACTTGAAAAGGACGAGCAGCAAATTCGCAGGGAGCAGCTCGTCAGAATTGAAGTAGAGAGCAACGCGACAGAGGGAGAGAGCAGCGAGAAAGAAGCGAGAGAGCAGAGATGGAGCAGCGAGCAACAAACAGAGCAGCGAGAGTAGAGAGATGAGAGATGAGATGGAGCACTAAGCAACGAACGGCGGAAAAGTAGAGATGGAGACGGAGCAAAGGCCGGTGGAATTGGTGGTAGAGATGGAGAAGATCAAAGCTGGCCGATGGAGAAGATCCAAGAGATGATGGAAAGTCCGGTTCATCTGATCCATAAAAACTGCTGGAGCATTAGTCAAATCAAACGGCATTACCTCAAATTCATAGTGCCCGTATCTGGTGTGAAAAGCGGTCTTAGGTATATCCTCCGGCTTCACTGGAATTTGATGATACCCTGACCTGAGATCAATCTTGGAGAACACGCTGGCTCCCTTCAACTGATCAAACAAATCCTCGATCCTGGGCAACGGATACTTGTTCTTGATCGTCACCTTATTAAGTTCCTGGTAATCTATACATAAGCGCATACTGCCATCTTCTTCTTGACAAACAATACCGGAGCACCCCAAGGAGACACACTAGGCCTTACAAAACCCTTGTCGATCAATTCTTGTAATTGGGTCTTCAACTCCTTAAGTTCTGCAGGGGCCATACGATATGGAGCTTTCGAGATTGGCGCGGGTCCGCGCACCAAATCTATGTTGAACTCCACTTCACGTTCTGGAGGTATTCCTGGCAACTCCCCTAGAAAAACGTCTGCATAGTCCCGAACAACCAGAATCGCTTCCAGCTGTTCTTCTTTGGTTACATCCTTGACCTGACATAGAAACACGACTTCACCCTTGCACTGCATACTGCGCATCTTCATTGCAGACTCCACCTTAACACCTTTACTTATGGGCTTCCCGACATGGGTTACCCTTTTTGCGTTGGATCCACGCAAGGTAATGGCTTGATCACGACATCGAAACACTGCTTGATACTTCGCTAACCAATCCATCCCAAGGATAACATCGAACTCTATCATAGGGAACTCCTTCAAGTCAGCTTCAAACTGCTCGCCCGAGATGAGAATGGGAACATTCTTGTATTCCCGATGACAGAAAAAATCCTCCAGAGTCATGCAAAAGATTATGTTCTTCACCGGTGCCAGATTGTTTGTTGCAGCTGGCCGCTTCTTAGGACAGAACACCGACTTGTGACCTTCTTGAACGCATTCAAAACACACAATCGGTGACCCATCACAGCTCTTGCCCGGGTGATATTCTTTCTTGCAGCCTTGATATATCTTTGGGCCTTGACTAAGAGCTGGTCGAACACTCTGATGAGGCTTCTAAAAAGATTCAAACTGAGGCTTCTTTGTTGGTATTAATGCAGGAACTGTAGATACCCTCTTCTTTGTTGCTTCCTCCTCGGCGATCGATGCATGAATCTCCAGAGCTACTTCATACGCCCTCTGGAAAGATGTTGCTCCATTACTAATCACATGAACCCGAATGCGAGGGTCCATCTTCTTTATGTACCTCTTAACTCTCTCGGCCTCATAAGGAATGACCGCAGTGGCGAACCGAGATAGCTCTGTGAACTTGTCCGTGTAAGCCTGAACGGACATGCTGCCTTGAGTGAGCTTAAGAAATTCTTCCTGTTTCTGCCACCTTAACTCAGTCGGGTAGAACCGATCTCGGATCTTTCTGGTGAAGTCTTCCCAGTCTATCACTAACTCTGTCTTGGGATTGGCCCTCAAAGTAGTAGGATGTTATCGGGACTCTTTCACGTTCGGAACAGGATAAGGCATCAAATAACTTCTGCATTTCTCGAACCCAGTTCTCGAGAACAGTCGGTTCTGCTACCTCATCATAAACTGGTGGTCGAAGACGTGCAACTCTATCAAATGATGACTGACTGCTCGATGGTTGAACACTCTTCTGAGCTAGGGTGAGGATGACATCCTCTAATGCTCGGCGTCTGAAGCGAGAGTTGCGTTCCGGAGTCGACATGCTACACAATAACAACTTGTTTAGTTAATAAATACGCGCACATAACGTCGGAGAAGCTCGGAAAAAGATAAAACATCCTATCCCCGGTTTCTACCCATGGCTTGACTCGCTTAGGTTATCCAATTTAGGCTAAGTTGCACTCATGATTCATAAAGCACTCATCTTACAAGCTACTTATGAAGAAGTAACTTTAGGGTCTTAACCTATGCTCTAGTACCAACTGTAATGACCCGACTTTTATAGGCTGTCGATTTACGAAGGAAATCAACAAATGGATCGTTACCAAACAAAACGTGCTAAAACATTATTAAATTTAAACCTTTAAACTTAAATTGAGAGATATCTTTATTAATTAATTAACTAATGATAGGATAAAAAATGTTCATAAATCCATATTATTCAACAAACTACTACATAAAGAGTTTATTCCCATCAAGCTGGGTGAAATCTAAAAAGAAATAGACTAAAAAGTAAAGTAGAGTTCGGGTTTCTTCTATAAATCTTGCAAAAACACTCAACCCGATCCACACGAAAGCCCACTTATTCTTCTGCATCATCACTTGAAATGGGGGGTCCACTGTCAGTGGCGAGTAACTAGGTTGTCCTAATTAAATGTGGAACCATAAATCATATAATAAGACAGAATCAACATGGAAAGCACGACAAACATGAATAATCATCAAATATTACATAACAAATCAGACATACGCAGCGGAAGACTTAACATATCATACATATAAATAACATAATCCAATCATATAAAACATACCATCCCAATGATTGCTTATATTTTCATGTTATTACCCAAAACCCATCTTTTATTCATCTTTCTTAATCCATGGACCGGTCATTATAGCTCGTAAGGATGCCCGTGTACATCCTAACTTTCCTAAAATGCGCCCGGAAGAACCCGTGTATTAATTGGGTCGAACCTCGAGAAGAGGCTTCCTATGTATCCTTATAGAATCAGACCATCGTAGTATTTGATGATTAGGGACAAGAAGGGATGTGAGAATTTGGTAGCCTACCATCTTTCTCGGTTGCCAAGCGATCATATTATGGATGTTGAGGGGATCTACCATTCTTGGATGAGGTCCTTGGCAAAACTTTGATGGCTATCGCGACCAATTCCATCCCTTGGTTTGCGGATATAGCCAATTATTTGGCTAGTAGCGAGATGCCTTAGGGTTATTGTTTCCATTCTTAGGAAACATAGATACAAAGAGGTGAAATAGGATGAGTTGGGGAGTGCCTCAGTGTATGCTGACTAGATCTATGGATGATAACTTGGTTGAGTTGTAGATGAGCTGATGCTTGGTGCTGACCGAACTCCCTCGAACAGGCTCGGGCCTGGCTGAGTGAGTCCCGAGAATTCCCCTCCGATGCTTAAGTCAGCAAAGTATTTAATGAGGAAATGTAAAGATAGAGAGAGAGAGTTTCCCTTTTTGGAAAGGTTGTTATATTGGGAATTGTGTGTTTGCCCAAAAAGCTCTCTATGGAAAGTTGTTGGAAAAGGAAGGGATCCCCTCACCTGATATAAATGAGGGTATTTATAGGTGAGTTTTTTGGGGGCTGATTGACAAGTATTTGGGGGCTGTCAATCAGCTGAGATGGGGGGAATTGTGACATGTGACTTCGGATGTCCAGATGGCGACACCTGTCCGAAGGGTGTTTTAGGAGATAATGGGAATTCCGGGGGTATTTTGGTCATTGTGACTTTTATTGGTCTGAGGGCCCAAACAGGTACTCATCTAGAGAGAGAAAAAGATTTTCAAGATGGTTAGGCATTAATTTTGTGATGAACCCTATTTGTTTAAGAAATGTGCCGATGGTCTCTTCCGGCGTTGTATAGGGGAACATGAGGTCCATGAGATTTTTGAGAAATGCCACACCCATGTGTGCGGGGGTCATTGTGGACCTAGGAAGACTATCGCACGCATCCTTCATGCCGAATTTTGGTGGCCAATCATGAACAAGGAAATATCTAATTTGATGAGGGGTTGTGATAGATGCCAAAGTGTAAGTTCAATGTATACTCAAGAAGGGGGGGGTTGAATTGAGTATGTGTGTTTTTTCAATCGTTTCCAAAGTTTGTTTATTTATTTGTGAGAACAACGACTGAACAGTAAATATATAGTAGGGACACAAGGATTTAACGAGGTTCGGCTTCTCAACAAGCCTACATCCTCCACTCTCTCACCAATATTATTAATCAACTCTGAATAATAACAAGGGTTACACACTCAATGAAATGGTACAACTCTATAACATTCAATTGCCCAACTGTTAACTCTAACTTTCACTCAGTGTTCACAGAACACTCCCCAACCACTTCCCTTTAAGTGGCTCAAAATACATATTAAATTCTCCATAAATTTTCTCTTAAGGATGGATATGGAGATAATTTTGCTCTATCAATGAACTCCAGAAAATATGGCTTGGTTTTCTACGGAGAGCAAGAGGGTTTTTAGGTTTTTCAAAAGATAGACAATTTTACAAATGAAACCGTGAACCCAAAGCATGCATGGAGACTTACCAAAATAATACGAACAATTTCAGCAGACACAAGTACAATGGTACTTGTTTCAGACTTTGTCTTCTTCCACTACATGTAGTGGGAAAGTACAATAAAGTCCAAACCAAGTACATTATTGCATTTAATGAGCTGATTTAGTGTATCATTTTGGGCAGCTTTTCCAAATCCTAAGTGATCAATATTTTTTAATTAAATTTAAAAACATTTTGAACTTAAAAATCGATACTAATCACTTAAGTGCACGTACGTAATACTGAGGTTTGTTTCCACAATGATCTCAGTACTACTAAGTTTATGTCTGATAAAGAGAACTGTCCTTTGCTTGTTATTTGCCTGTTCTTTGCTTGTTATTTGCCTGTTCTTTGCTTGTTCTCTTTACTGGACATAAACTTTAACCCTTTTTTCTCTTTTACTTATTAACACAAGTCTTATTTTCCTATGTTCATTTTACAAGAAAATCCTAGAAATATAAAATAATAAATAGCTCCAAGCTCTTGGCATTTGATCTTCAAGTATCTCAAGGCCTTCAAATGTTGCCTTAATGAGTCCTCACTTGATTCAACATGTTTATACACAATCATACATAACAATCAAGTATAGAGAACTGGTTTTTCATCATTCAAATCAAACATGGTTCAAACACAAAGGAGCGGTGGAATTTCCAAAAGGAATGAGATGCCTTAACAAGGGATTCTAGAAGTTGAGCCGTTCGATGTTTGGGGGGTTGATTTTGTGTGCCATTTGTGAATTCATGTGGCAATCTTTATCTCCTAGTAGCGGTCGACTATGTTACCAAATGGATTGAGGCGATCCCTTCTACAAATGATCATACGATTGTGGTTAAACTTTTATAGAAGGTGATTTTTCGTAGATTCGAGGTTCTGAGGGTGCTCATCAGTGATGGAGGGTCTCACTTCACAAAGAAGAAATTTGAGAATTTGCTAGTTAAATATGGAGTACATCACAAAGTGGGTCTTTTGTATCATCCCCGATCTCAAGGGCAATTTGAAGTTTTAAACAGGGAGATAAAAAATATTTTCACACCGGTAGTCAATAAGAACGGGAAGGATTGGTCACTCAAGCTAGATGACACTCTATAGGCTCTCCGGACAGCTTACAAAACTCCTATTGGAACCACCCTATTTCGGTTGGTTTACAGGAAGGAGTGCCATTTACCGGTAGAGCTTGAGCATAGATGTAACACCTCGTAATTTCGAGGTTTGAATTTTAAGTAATTAGGGTGTCTTACTTGTCATCTCAAAAATTTATTTCGAAAACTATTAATAAATTCTCTGTTTTATAAATGGAAAATCTTTTAAAAGTTATTTTCCGAGAATTTATGTTATTAATATTTTATAATGTGTCAAACTAATTTTCTTTATGATGGCTATCTTATATTCTTTCATTTGGCCTCAAGCCGTTAGGTTCCAAAATCTTCACCTTAAAGCAATTCAAGGTTGTGGACCGACTCAAATTTAATGTTGAATTAGTGACGAGTTGGCTAAGTAGGGGTTGGAAGTAATTTTAGTCCCTTCTTGGTAACCGGACTTGAATAGTCTTTTTATATGATATCTGGCCCAAGTTAAACGTTAGCTTTGGGAATAATAATCCAATTCAGGAATTCATTTCAAGCCTAAAAACTATTTTAGTGTTTGGACCATATTTCTTATCTTGGCCCAAAATAATTCAAGCCCACTTCTTTTCCCTCTTTCCATTTGATCAGTTTCCTATCTCTTTGATTATCTTATTTTTCTATTTCATTATATTATATCTTTTAATGGATGTAACCCCATATTTTCCTAAACGTGGTTACACATTTATCCTATTTATTTCTTTTATTTGTTAACTCAATAATATCCTTTAATCATATCATTCCCTATTTTTCTCTGAGTTGTTACCCTTTTTCCTCCTTATAATTAATTTGACTAGGATATTTTTATTTCTCCATCACTTTCCCTCTACCTTTTCTTTCATTTTCCTTTAATTCTTTTATCATGTTTTATTTTATTGATGTTATTTATTCTAACTATTCCTTTTAATTTCTTTTAATTTCTTTTAATTATATATGTCCTTATTGTTTTCCCCTTTCTTTTATTTATTTAATCTTATGAGCTTTCCTTACTTTAGCCAATCATTAAAGCAAGAGCCCATCTTTTTATTCTATTCCTATTATCCACTCTTAATTAAGGACTCCTCTTTTAACCATATTTATTTTACTTTATTTATTAATACTATTATCCACCTAATTAATCTCCTATTATCCATCCTAAACCAAAAACCCATCCTTTTATTTCTAATAGCTTTATAAATATACCAAAGCTTGTTATCACCCTTATCATCACAAACTACACGGCACCCCCTTCTAATTGTTCTCTAATTAATTAATTCCTAATTAATTAAAGACTTGATAACATCCTTGAACCAAGAAAAATCCTATTTTTCTTTTTCCTTGACAACTATTATTTAGGAACCCTTCCATAAAAAACTAGGAACAACAATATCATACCCCTTTTCTTTTACTCCTCACGGCCCCCTCATAACAATTCAACAATTATTATTTTTACTTTCTGAAAATCATTTGATCACAAAAACTTGAAAGGATCCTCTAAAAAATTCTTCATTGAAAACAACTCAAAGATTAAAGCAAGAACCCAAGAAAACCAAGTCTTTTTATTCAAAATCACACGGCCAAAGGGAGTCCTTAATTTTTGTCCTTTAATCTTAGGTAATTAGATGTTGTACTTAGTTATAGAATAGATCAAGTTTATGATTGTGTAGAACATGTCTAGAATTGTTTAGAATTATTTCTGATTTGATAAAATTACATGCTTGTTGTTTTACGTGTGATGGCCGAATATGAGCATGATGTTATGGTGATTTTATTTTATGTTCTAGTATAATTTTATGTTCAATCCATGATCCTTGCCATGAATCTTGGTAATTAATTTGATGAATTGTTTAATAGCATGAAAACCGAATTGCTCTCTTTTGTTCTTGGAATTTTCGAGTGTTTAGAATGAAAAATCACAACTATCGGGTATATTTTAAGTGTAATTACGTTCAATTTATGATCCTTATGAGCATATGATTGTGTCATGGATTAGAACTAATGACTTGATTAAGAAAGTTGAATAGTCAAAGTCTAAGGATTCTAAAGTCTTGAGGTGACCTAGTAAGAGAGTATGAATTGGTTATGATATGTCATTCCGCTGCGTTGTCTGATCGATTTATGTACTTGATTGATAATGTTGATTTTACTATGATTGACTTGTTAGCTTGCCTTGATATTGTTGATCTATGTTCTGGCTATTATATGTTTGATTGCGTTCTACAATTAAGTAGAACATTCTAATTACTCCCCACTGATTATGGACCCCTCATTCCCTTGTACATGTAATGATGAAGATTAATTAGGTTATTGCGAAGGTTGGAATTCGTGAGCTTTCAAGTATAGCACCCTTTTAGCGATCTGATCATTTTAGTAGTCCTAGCCTTATTTTTTTTTCCATTAGACTTGTAGTAGGGATTAGTTGTTTTAAAGAACTTTGAATTATTTTTATGCTTTTGGATTATTAGAGTTCAAGTAATGAAAGCCAGTTTACTAGAGTTTTTCAATAATTTCTTTAACCTGTTTATTAAGTTTTTCGAACGATAACGATTCGATTTGTTGATTTCTCCGAAATCAACGTTGCTAAAATACGGTTCGTTACAATAGAGCTTGGTGGGCAATGCAAGAGCTCAACATGGATTTAACCAATTCAGGTGAAAAGAGGTTGTTGCGGTTAAATGAGCTCGATGAGCTCCGGTTTGATGCCTACAAGAACATGAAGCTTTACAAGGAGCAAACGAAGAAGAGGCATGACTGGATGATTCTTTCCCGGGAGTTTAAAATAGGAGATAAGGTACTTCTTTTCAATTCGAGGCTCAAGTTATTTCCCGCGAAATTGAAATCGAAATGGTCGGGACCATTTGAAATTGTGTACACCCGGCCATATGGCTCATACGAGATTAGGGGTTTGGATTCAACATTTTGGGTTAATGGGCAAAGATTGAAGCTATACATCTATAATAATTACCCAAAGTTCATTGGGAGGTTGATTCTAGAGTTGGCCTCGGTTTTGGAAACGTGAGCTCAAATTGATTAAGTCGAGCTAGCGACTATAAAATTAGCGATCCTTGTATGTATTTTGTTTTTACTTAGAAAAATGAAAAAAAAAAGAGAAAAAGAGAAAAAGAGAAAAATCAAAAAATAAAAATAAATAAAAGGAGGAAATGATTGAAGAATGGTCTACACGACCGTGCAGGCTAATAGTAAGTAACAATTGTGGGGCACGGCCGCTCGGGACCACCAAGCAATGGTGGAGTCGGGTTTTGGGTCACGTCCCTTATCTAGCCTTGGCTAAGCTAACTTCATTGAGTTTTGTGTGCTATTTTTTGTGTGTGTGATTGCAGGTGAGAGTTGATTTAAGTAGCTGAATTAAGGCCTCAGAGCAAACGCTCTAAAATTTAGAGCGAACGCTCTGGCCTGATGGTGAAAAAGGATAAATTTACTGAGGAATGTTGAGTGTTTAGAGCGTCCACTCTAAATATTAGAGCGTCCACTCTAACTTGGTCAAAAATAGCTGCATAATGTAGAAATCAAGAGTAAAATACCCTAGGCTAGACTCACTAACTTGGAAAGAGAGCACATGGTAAGTAGGGGTCGAAATCCACGGAGAAGCAAGGTTTTTAAACTTAATTTAATCGTTAGTCAATTGACGGGGTATAAAAATGGAGTTCAAATTGATTAACCTAAAATACTAATGCTAGAAATTACTAAAAATAAAGTAGGAAGAACGGAAGATAACTTGAGAAAATAAACACTAGGGTAGGGGGAATCATGAAACACATATGAATCCAAAATTCTAATCATGGCAACAAGGTTGAATCATAAAGGGGGTGATTCGCTCGACATTAGGAGTTCACTCTCGCACACCTTCTAATCTCGTTCGAATCGCCAACACCAAAGAGTCGTTCTCACGCACTCAAGGGCACCGACAACCCAACTACGCCAATGAGGTCATAGCCATGCTTAATCTAGTTTTCCACCTTTTATGTGTTCACTGCCGTACAACACATAAATGATTGGGGTTTTAAGTCATGGAAATGGCAAAAATCCAAACTCAATAAATTAAATCCCTAGATTAACCAACCAATTTTCATCAACACATTGAAACCAAAAATCAGAAATTTCTCATCAATAATACTTCATTATCCCCCTTCCCTAGCTAAAAAAATCTAGCCTAGAAAAGAAGTAGACATGAATGAACAAAGGAAAATGGCAATGAAAATAGTAAATCAAGAGCTAGAAGTAAACATGGAGAAGATGAGGAAAAACAAAGAGTAATGAAGATGAAACTAACTAAACTACTCAACCAAGCAAGAACAACAACTAAAAACAAGATAACTGCAATAACAAGTAAATAGATGGCAAAAAAGAAAACAACGAAAGAGTTCAGAAATTACCAACTAAGAGAAACTCAATCCAATTACAAGTGAGAAAAATGAAGTTATTATGCTATCTCTCTCCAACAAAACCCTCTAAAGAGGATAAACCCTAAGCTAATAATATGCCAATGAATCTGAAAAATGTCTCTAAAGTGTGCTTAGTACATCAAGGCAAAAAGATTGGATATTTATACCCCAAAGAAATTAACCCTAAGTGAAGTTAAAATCCCATAAAAAAAATTTGTCCTGATAACTCAGAGCGTCCGCTCTAATACCTTGACAAAAAAAAAAAATGAAGTCCACTGGAGGATCGGAGCGGGTGCTCTAAAATTTAAAGCATCCGCTCTGAAGTCTCGGAAAAAATAAGCCAGAAGCAGGAGGAATTAGAACGTCCGCTCAGAAGCAGAGAGCGTCCGCTCTAAGAAGTTTGCGCAGATAGCTGATCTTGTAGGGCTCATAACTTCTGACGTAGACCTCTGATTGGAGCGTGTAATTTACCGATGGAAAGCCCTTGAACTATAGTTTCCAACGCAATTGGCCCCGAATCCAAAAGATGTCTATAAAATAAGTTGTACCCAAGATAGCGGAGGGCGACCAATATTCGGCTTCGATTTATCTCACTCCTCTTTCGATTCCCATCGCTCTCCTCCTTGACTTGCCTCCCACGTATAGCCCGAATGAGGAACCTGAAATATGTAATCCGCAAGTCATAAGAAGGTATAAGTGCCAAAGACTTAGGTGGGTTTAAATAAGGGGGTAAAATACCGCCAAGATGACTTAAAATGCACTTAGACAACTAAAAATCCTAAAAAGAGAAAAACTAAGTTGAAAGGAAATAAAATGGACCAACAAAGGCCTTAATTGGGGAGAAAATGGGGTATGAAATAGTTCTTAAAGGCCGCTTATCAAACTCCCCCCAAGGTCCCCAACTAAGCCCTTTGCTCGTCCTCGAGTAAGAGAGACCAAGCAAAAACAAAGTATATACATTAACTCACTTTCGTAGGAATCACAGTTGTTTTAACATAAACAACAAGCCATTTAAACCTCAAAGTCGCTAGTGAGGACGAGTGATGCTCTCGTAATGGTTTCATAGGAGTTGTACCCATAACTCTCGGAACAAAAGATAAAAAGGATTCAAGACGCAAAACACAATGAAGAGAAAGGATGGACCATCAAGTTGGCTCAAAACAATGTACAAAGTGGATCCAAAAGCTTTCTAACCTTATCAGACCAGGCATGCAAAAGACCTAGGAAATCGACAAAAGTAAGAACTAAGTAAGTGATCCCTATAACTATGTACAACTAAGAGGTCCCTAGCTAATCCTGCCATTCAACCACAACCATTACTAAATGGACCAAATCCGCCAACTAAAGGCATCTCGTGACTCCGCGAAGGAGCTGGAAAGAAAGAGGGGAAGCATTTTGATGTGTTATGTGAGGCTAAAATCTAGACTTCTCCTCTCCTTTTCCCTCTCAATATATTTGGCCTAGGATTCCCGCTACTAAGAAGAACTCAACCCCCTAGGATCGAAAGGACTTTTGGGTTGTAATGTAAGGCTAAGGGTGTGGATAACTGGAAATGTTTGGCTATGTGGTGCTCAAGGTGAGTAGTGAAGCGTCGCAAGCTACTGCAAAACTCAACTTCCAACATAAACCAATGTGGACATTAAGACAATTTCCCAAATTCCTCTAAACCACAATGCTACCTTTTATTTAAGAGAATAAACGGAAATCTTTTTTTTTTATTTTTTAAATGATGAATAGACCCCCCCCCAACTAGCAATTGTGCACTTCCAAAAATGTGTGTGAAGGGAGTGTTGTTGACCAAGACTCTTTTAGTTAGGGCTCTTGCACACAAGCAAAACTATGATATATAGACAATGCAGATTTCCAATATGAGCCAAAGCTCCCTTGTTCTTCCCAATGAATAAAAAGTTCAAATCGATACAAGCAAACAAGTCCTCTATCGCTTCACTATACCGTCAAGGTAAAAATAAAAACAAAAGGGATCATGGCTTATAACGCGGCTACACAAGAAAAGGTTAAGCTCAAACAGGCTCCAAGTGAAAATATAGTAAGAGATCGTAGCAGCATAAATGTGGAAAAGTAAGAAATAAAGGGAAGAACAAAGAAAAAAATTATCCTAATGAACTGAATGCCTTCGTCTTCCCCTAAGGTGGCTCGGTCGCCTAATTTTGGGAATCCATGGACAAACTCTCGATCTGGGCTCCAGAGATGGAGGATCCCGCTGCTCAAACCTCAAGGTAGATAGAAGGCTAGAACAAGCAAATTCCTCACCAAAGGGATCTAGTACCTAGAGTTGGCTTCAAATCCCCAAATGGTATAACAAAAACATACCACAACCACTTAGCAAGAAACTCATAGAAGTTGCAAAAGGTTCTAGGATACTCTCGTAATTCCCAAGAGGTCGAGAAAGGAGGTCGTAAGCATGCCTTATCTGTTCAAGGAAAGAAATCAAAAGTTTCGACAATGTACACTCTAAAATTTCTATCATAGCCAAGCATTATGATGGTCCAAAACAAAGGCAAAACTAGAAAATGAAAATAAAATAAAATAAAAAAGGAATAATAAAAAGAAGATATAATAAAGTGAAAATAAAATAAAACAAAATAAACTGAACTAAAAATAATAGACAAGGACTAGAACTGAACATCAAAGGCAATTACCCACAAAAATCCCAAGATATTCAATCAAATCAATGGAACGTGGCACAACGCTAACGTTCCTCCAGTGGCCTCTGGTCGGGAACCTCAAGTCCCTTAATCATCGCATACAACCTCGAATATCAACTTAGTCCTAAACTAACCTAACAACTATACACACAGAGAAAATAAGAGGGGAGTTTGGAATGGTATCACCGGAGTTGCGCTAAATAAGAAAAACACAAGTTAAACCATTGCGGCACTTTTAGTCCACGGCTCCTTCAAAATCATACATCCTGCAAAAGAAATGAGATAATGCCAAACTCCAAGCCAAAGATAAGTAGCAAGAGAAATAAAAAGAAAAGAAAACTAGCCCTAAAAATGAAAGCAGAAGAATACACAACACACCAAGCTCAAGAAAAGAACAGAGCAAGGTCACATTCCCAAGTATTGTTTTCTTTTTGCCCTCAAGAGTGGAAATCTAAAGGCACCCCCAACTAAAATCACTCTGTCTCAGAGGATGGAAAAGTAGGCAACACGGGTGGGGGGGGGGGGATGGGGCAAAAAGAAAAGGAGCTAATCATCTTCCATGTCCTCCTCCTCCGCCTCGGGGTACCATCGATAATGAACAGCGCAAGGAGGACCATAGGGCTCCCATCCGCCATTGTAGCCCGGGGGAAATCCCCAGTTGCAGAATAGGTCGTCTTGCCAGTCAGGGAGTGGGTCCTGGTGCTGATGGTTAGGAGTGGGGGCGAGTGGACGGGATCGGGGTTCGGCCAAGGGTAGGTTCGCCACGAAAATCGCTCCCACCCGAGAGGGTGTAGTTGTAGGGGGGAAGGCTTCTAGGTTGGTCGTGCAAGGTACTGGGCCCTTGCGAGTAGGGGTATGTGCAACCAACTCGCGGCAGGGGTGAACCGCTGGAATCTACCGAAGGTTCTTCCATATTCGGGACGGGTCCCGATTGGGGTGGGTAGTTGGGGTAGTTCAGGTATGGTGTGATGTGCCCCTGGTACACATGATACTCATAAATTTGACTCTGGAATAAAGAGTATGTATCCTGAGTCAGGATGTGGCGCCGAGGGCACTTGTTGTGCCTTCGCGAGTTGGTTGATTTGCAAACTTAAATTTGCAAAAGCTCGCTCAATATTAAAGTTACCTGGTTGTTGTTGTGGTTGCTACACTGGAGGTGGGAGTGGTAGATGTTGATGTTGTTGCTGCTGTTGCGGTTGTCCACCGCCCCTTATTCTGTTACTTCTCTCCTCTTTGGTTGTGCTCAACTCCGCCTAAAACAGCCCTGATTTTATAGGTATTTTTGTTGTGTATTTATGAATGTTTATGTGATTTTATGTATGGTTCAAATTTATTTTGAACTATTTATTTTATTTTATGTGAATAATTTCGATTAAATTCGAATTATTTTATTTTAATCAATTATTATTTATTTTATTATTATTTAATTAATTAGAATTTTATTATTTAATTTTCTAATTAGTTATTTAATATTTTGGGCTAAATCGATTTAAGCATGATTAATCATGCAATTTTTGTAAATTAGCCTAATTGATCACGAGAGCCCAACTTTGGCCCATTTTGCCTCAAGAGAACCGGCCCCCTTTGATTAAGTTGTTTGATTTGCCACTTGCCATGCATTCACACCTCAAACCACTTCTATAAATAGAAGGGGTAGCAAGGCTTGAGGATCCTTTTGCTCATTTGCCATCGTAACACACTTGCTCATCAATTCATTAGCCAAACACCTCTCAATTGCTCTCACCTCCACACGCCATTTTTTGCACTTCAATTCCATCAAATTTTTCATCATCTTCTCAAACCCCAAACTTAAAGATTCAACTTCCATTGGTCTTTAAGTATCAAAACACAAACTAAACCTCGTATTTTGCATTCAAGATCTATAGTTCGGGTTTGGTTTAAGGTCGTGTTCGTGTGGGTGTTCGAGTGGTGACCGTGGTGGTGTCGTGCAAGGATCGTGTGGGCCGTCCAAGGGATGGTGGTGCTCATGTGGTTCGTGCTAGGCAGCCGTGCTGGGCATCCGTGTTGCTCGTGTGGTTCGTGGTGGTGTTCGTGCAAGACCGTGTCGTGCGTGGTGGTCCGTGTGGCTTGGGGCCGTGTGGTTTAGTTTTCCGGGCAGCAAGTTCTTGAGTGTTTGCCCTGTTAATCTTCAATAAGGTAACATTCTTTCTCAACTTGATTGGTATACTATGATCCATAGTATAGATAAAATGCATAAGATTAGTTTATGTTGAAGTTTTGACATGTTCATGTGTATGAAATGTAAATATGATTTTTAAGTGGTTTCATGATGATTTTAAGTTTTAAAATGATGATTCTATGATTGATTATGTTAGTATTAAGTTTGTGTTTATCATGTTCAAGTTT
Source organism: Salicornia ramosissima (assembly GCA_951394345.1). Taxonomy (NCBI): domain Eukaryota; kingdom Viridiplantae; phylum Streptophyta; class Magnoliopsida; order Caryophyllales; family Amaranthaceae; genus Salicornia; species Salicornia ramosissima. The sequence continues at coordinate 34,037,528 of OX596237.1, forward strand.
GGTGAATTTTGGATACTAGAAAGTTGATGATTTCATGTGTTGAATTGATTAAAGTATGCGTGTAATTTGTGTATGTATGGATGAGTTCTTGAATGTTGATTGAGTTCTTGATTGAAGATCTTGAATCTTGGATGAGTTTTTGATGAGTTCTTTGAGTTCTTGATGAGTTCTTTAAGGTTCTTTATGAGTTCTTGATTGAGTCTTTAAAGTTAAAGGAAGTTAAAGAAAAGGTTAAAGAAAGTTAGAAGATGTTGTAAGTTGTTTGGTTTACATGTTATTTCTTAAGTCAAGGCGTAAGATGCAACTTAAGAAGTAACTAAGAATGTAAACTTCGGATTAAAGGATTAAACATTTAAAGATTAGCTTGATTTCGCTATTAGACGCCTAAATCGTAGAGTAAGATTCTATGTTTTTGGGTTAAGACGTTGCCCCTATCCTATCCGCGGTATTGGGATAGTTGGTGGTCTTACTATGTTGTCTTCGGATGTGGATTTCCAGTAAGATTGGTTTCACGGGATTTGGGAGTAAGATTCTCAGTCCTAACATAGTAGAAAGTTTGAATGCGTAAGATACGTTCGTACGTGCATAGTCCGGTCTAGTATGCGAATGATTGCGCCAAAGTAAAGATTGGTTAAGTTGTCGAGTCAAGTATGATTATTTGCTATTGTTCGTATGATTTGATATTATGTTTTGGGTTATTTGATTTATGCTATGCTCATGTGTATTCCCGTTAGGGTGAGACAGTTATGTTACTCGCCACTAACGGTGGACTATTGTTGTTTTTCAGGTAATTCTGATGATGAGGTCCTTGCTTAGCATTGGGTTGGGTGAGTGCCGTTATTGCCTAGATTTTATATTGTTATGTTTCGATGTTTTCTAGTTATATACTCTAGTAGTAGTACTCATATACTTCACTACAACTCTGACATGTATTTAGAGTTATGTATGTTAGTAGTAGCAGTTTAACTTTTGGGATTAGTTGTGTACAATCTTGTGGGTAATTGTACTTTTGGTTTAGTAAATGTAATCATTTTGAGGTTTGCTTTCAAATTTTAAGTGTTTTAGTTTGTTAGTTCTGACTATTCGACTCATCGGTTTCTTCCGCGCCGGTTTAAGTGAGTCGGGTCGTCACAGTTGGTATCAGAGCCGAATAGGTTTTAAGTGAAGTTTTAGGATTTCGAATTAAACCCGGGAGTTGAGAGCTTTACTATTCCCGAGTGATAAAACCAAATTTAGGTTTCGTAAAGGGAGAAGAGTTGGGTAGAAAGACCGGGATAAGATCTTTCCTATTTTCTTTTTCTCTCTTTATTTTGTGTACTAGAATGTGGTAGGGATGTATGACTGACATTGGCTATTTTGGTATGTCTTTTTTTGTTGTGATGCGTTGCAGCATGTCTACAACTCTCCGGTTGAGTACTGGACGACAGAGGTTGCGGGCACTCGAGGAGGCGATTCTTACGTTGGCGCACCATAGTCGTCATACGCCGAGTACGCAGTTGACGTTCGACCGTATCGCACGTCATCGACCTCTGACTTACGATGGGGTTGCCGACGCCACTATCCTGGAGAGCTGGAACTGCGAGATGGGGAAGCTCTTCGACGCGACGTTTTTCCCCGAGCATGAGAAGGTGCAGATCGCCGCTTATTATCTACTTGGAGAGGCCGATAACTGGTGGACGTTAGCTAAGGACGCGTGCTTGGCGTTGCATTCGATGTCGTGGATCGAGTTCGTCGATAAGATCCAGGAGCGTTTCTACCCCGACGAGTTACGGTGGCAGAAGCAAGAGGAGTTTCTTACGCTTACATAGGGTAAGATGACCGTCCAGGCCTATACCGATATGTTTACGGAGTTATCGAGGTTCGCTACGTCTGTGGTTCCGTCAGAGAAGGATCGAGTCAAGCGCTTCATCAAAAAGCTAGATCCGAGAATTCGCGTTCACGTGATCAGTAGTGCAGCGATGACATTTCAGCGGGCTTACGAGGTAGCACTCGAGATTCAGGCATCGACGGCTGAGGAGGATGCGAGCAGGAAGAGAGCTCAAGTTCCGGCGACGACAGCTTCTTTTAAGAAGCCCCGATTTAGTGCTCCTAGCAGTACCCCTCGGACCACGAGTTCGCATAAGAGTTCCGATGGCTCGAAGTGCAGAGGATGCGGCCGAGACTTCCATCCAGGGAAGCGGTGTGACGGTTCGCCCATAGCGTGTTTTATCTGCAGGAAGGAAGGCCATAAGGCGTCAGTATGGCCCGAGAAGAAGCCAGAGACTGAGGTTAAGCAGCTTCCGGCACCAACGAAGACTCCGGTGAAGAAATGAGTCTACTGTATGGCCGAGGCGGAGGCCGAGGTTCAGCCTGACGTCGTATCAGGTAGATTTCTTGTTTCTGGTGTGTTAGCTTTAGTATTGTTTGATTCTGGTGCTACTGTCTCTTTTGTGGCTAGTAGTTTTGCCTCGAGGTCTAATCTTCGTGGCAGCTTTCCCGTTAGTTCAGTTATAACTCTCCCTTCCGGAGAGGATTTTATTTGTCAGCGCGAGTTCCGAGGAGTGCCTATCGTGATAGCTGGGGAGCAAGCGACGGCTGATCTGAAGGAGTTCCCGCTGATAGAGTTCGACGTGATACTTGGTATGGACTGGCTGTCGAGGTATCGAGCGATCATTCATTATCGAGATCAGTCAGTGACATTCCGAGGACTCCAGGGCAACCGAGTTACCTACTCTGGGTTCGTCCTTAAGGAAGGAGTTAAGGTAATCTCAGCCTTGAAAATGAGAAAGCATCGCCAGAAGGGCTATATGGTGTACTTATGTCAGGTAAGGGACTTAACTGAGGAGCATCCGTTGGACGATATACCTGTAGCGACGGATTTCAGAGACGTATTTCCTAATGAGCTACCGGGGGTTCCACCCGAGCGCGACGTCGAGTTTCATATCGACTTAGCACCCGGGACAGCGCCGATTTCGAAGGCCCCTTACCGGATGGCACCATCGGATTTGCAAGAGTTAAAAACGCAACTCCAGGATTTGATCGATAAGGGCTTCATTAGGCCGAGCGTTTCTCCATGGGGAGCACCTGTGCTCTTCGTGAAGAAGAGAGATGGTAGTATGCGCCTGTGCATAGACTACCGAGAGTTGAATCGGGTAACTATCAAGAAGAAGTACCCGTTGCCTAAGATTGAGGACCTATTCGATCAGTTACGAGGAGCAGGAGTGTTTCCGAAGATAGATCTTCGATCTGGATATCATTAGATTCCAGTCAAGAAAGAAGACATTCCGAAAACTGCTTTTGGTTCTAGATACAGCCACTACGAGTTCGAGGTGATACCCTTTAGCCTCACTAATGCGCCAGCCGTGTTCATGGACCAGATGAACCGGACATTTCACCACTTACTCGATAAGTGTGTCGTAGTATTTATAGACGATATCTTAGTCTATTCGAGAGATGAGTCTGAGCATGCGGAACATCTCCGAATGGTACTTGAGATATTACGTAGTAATAAGTGGTTCGCGAAACTCTCCAAGTGTGAGTTCTGGCTTCGCGAAGTAGCATTTCTGGGTCACGTGATTAGTAAGGACGGCATTAAGGTAGACCCGGCTAAGATTAAGGCTGTAGTTGATTGGAGTAGCTTGAGAAATGTGGCGAAAGTTCGTAGTTTTCTGGGATTGGCCGGATACTATCGACGATTCGTCCAGGACTTCTCCAAGATTGCTAGGCCGATGTCTAGTCTCCTACAGAAGGAGGTCCGCTTCGTTTGGACGGAGGCTTGCGAGTAAGCATTCCATCAATTGAAACAGAGATTAGTCTCTTCTCCTATACTTACCCTTCCAAACGATGAGGAGGACTTCGAGGTCTATAGTGATGCTTCGAAGAGTGGCCTAGGATGTGTGCTCATGCAAGGCAGGAAAGTCATCGCTTACGCATCGAGAAAATTGAAGGTGCACGAGCGCAACTATCCTATGCATGACTTGGAGTTAGCGGTTGTAGTGTTCGGATTAAAGGATTAAACATTTAAAGATTAGCTTGATTTCGCTATTAGACGCCTAAATCGTAGAGTAAGATTCTATGTTTTTGGGTTCAGACGTTGCCCCTATCCTATCCGCGGTATTGGGATAGTTGGTGGTCTTACTATGTTGTCTTCGGATGTGGATTTCCAGTAAGATTGGTTTCAAGGGATTTGGGAGTAAGATTCTCAATCCTAACATAGTAGAAAGTTCGAATGCGTAAGATGCGTTCGTACGTGCATAGTCCGGCCTAGTATGCGAATGATTGCGCCAAAGTAAAGATTGGTTAAGTTGTCGAGTCAAGTATGATTATTTGCTATTGTTCGTATGATTTGATATTATGTTTTGGGTTATTTGATTTATGCTATGCTCATAAGTATTCCCGTTAGGGTGAGACAGTTATGTTACTCGCCACTAACGGTGGACTATTGTTGTTTTTCAGGTAATTCTGATGATGAGGTCCTTGCTTAGCATTGGGTTGGGCGAGTGTCGTTATGGCCTAGATTCTATATTGTTATGTTTCGATGTTTTCTAGTTATATACTCTAGTAGTATTACTCATATACTTTACTACAACTCTGACATGGATTTTGAGTTACGTATGTTAGTAGTAGCAGTTTGACTTTTGGAATTAGTTGTGTACAATCTTGTGGGTAATTGTACTTTTGGTTTAGTAAATCTAATCATTTTGAGGTTTGCTTTTAAATTTTAAGTGTTTTAGTTTGTTAGTTCTGATTATTCGACTCGTCGGTTTCTTCCGCGCCGGTTTAAGCGAGTCGGGTCGTCACACCGCCGGGTCAATGTCCTCCATGGGAATCCGCCATGGGTTTTCAACGCCAGCGGGGGGTCGACTGATGAAGTCGCAAGGCATGTAACACCATGGTAGCTCTATGAACTTCCAAATGTATGCCTTGCCTCTTGACCCGGAGGCGGGTGAGATGAACTTCATCACCTTGATTCGCTCCTCATTCAGGTAGGCTGAGTAGCTCTCGGGTTCCATTGGTACTACCTTATCCTTATAGTCAAACTGGTAGGCCAACCAAGTTACCAAGCCTCCTAAATAGATCGGTCCAGTTGACCGTGGGTCATCGTGAATGGTCAAGATCCTCTGCGCCAAAAGGTAGCCGAGGTTAACCTTGTTTTCGGGTAGAGAGGGGTTGTAGAGGTTCTCTCCCTCGGTTACCGTCCACAAGAGAAACAGCTCGACATTGCTCAATTTGCCCAACTCTTGCCTGGAGAACAAACAGAACACTAACATCCGATGGAAATACCTCAAACCCGCATGCTGTATTTCTGAAGCTTTGGAGGAGTTGCAGAGAAAGCTCTGGGTCCCATCGGTGATCCAGTTCCACTAGGTTTGCTCATTTTATTCATCCACCTCATCTCCCGAGAGGCCTAAGAACGAGCTTCCGGATCCCAACCGAAAAGGTCGTTGAACTCCCTCCAGGATTTGTTGTGGGTCACATTGAACATCCTAAACCTAAAGGAAATGGCATCTATTCCCTCCTTACTATCATCCTTAATCACTTCAAAACTGGCTAAGAATTCCAGGGTGAGGTGTCTGTAAGTTAGTGGGGGTTTGCTTGGAACATTGTTAAGTTGGATCTGATGTCACCTAGTCATTCAGCATTCTGCAATCAAGGAACCCTTCGAACCCCCACTTCCTGACAGGTGAATTGGCAGTAGAAGAGAGATGGTTTAACCGTCCGCTGATGTGTCCAGTTTGTACGAGTTATTTAACTTCTTTTTAGTTCCTTTATGTAATTATTTTAGCATAAGATTGCACATTTTGTTACTTTTGAGTTTAAACGAGAGTTTGGCTTGAAATGTAAAGTTGTAGTGTAATTTACAGTTTTTGATGCTTTTTAGGATAAGTGTAGTTTGTAGTTGCGGTTTGGTTTTATGTGTTCTTGTAGTCTTGAGCTACGAAACATCATTAGGAGCATTTTTGGAGTCATTGATCATGCGCCAAGCACACTTAAAGAAATCATTAAGCATTAGAGGGAAAGAAAAGCCTTATTGTGAACCTCCAAATGCAGTAAGTCCAACTTCAAATAGAAATATCTCCCAATCTACTCATTGGATTTATGGGATTCAAATTGGAGGTTGTAGCTCTCTTCAAGAGCTTTCCAACGGTAGGTCATAATCCTTATTTCGTTAAGGAACAAGAGAGTTATGGCTATTTTAGTCCGAGCTGCGCAGACAGTCTACAGGGGCGCGCCCCGCGCCTCAAAGGGCGCTGCCAGCGCCCCCATTGCAGTGAGCATCAAGAAGAAAGCGCGCCCAGCGCCCCCATCACAGTATCCCTCCAAGGAATGCCGCGCCCCGCGCCTATGGGGCGCTGCCAGCGCCCATGTTACAGTAGTACTTCCAAGGAGGGGCGCGCCCCGCGCCTTTGAGGGCGCTGCCAGCGCCCATCTGCTCTGTTCTGCACGCGGCTTCATCCACTTGATTTCTAGGTTATAATTTAGTTTAGTATAAATAGAAAAGTGGTTTTTCATTGTAAAAAAATCTAGTTTTTCATGTTCAAATAGTTCCTTAGCTTAAATTCTCTCTAGTTTCTCCTTAGATTACATAAAAACTATTAAATCTTTAGTTTGTAATTTTGATATTTAATCATGGAATCAATGAAGAATCTTTGTTCATCAATGGAAATGGTAGCTTAAACTTGTTCTTGGGATTGGTTTCAATGATTCCAAAAGGCTCCTTGTGAGGATTCTCTAACTCTAAACTATTTCTTTACTTCAATTATTTACTTGCTCTTATATGAATTGTTATTGGTTTTGTTGAATGTTTTAGCTTGATCTTTGTCTTGTTATTATATTTTACAAAATCATTACTAGGGTTTGAACACAATCGATTATTGTGTTCAACCTCGAGTAGCAACTATCTTGTTCATGCTTAAGCGTATTCTTATTGTGAACAATTTAGTACAGCTTGTTTAAACGTTAATTGTTTATTGCGTATTCTCTAAACAATTGCATTCTTATTGTGTCTCCGTTCTTAAAGCTTTTGTTCACTGCGTGTTCTTTGAACATTAAGGGTTTTAGGCAATTTACGATTTATCTTGTCTAGCTAATTAAGGGGGACTACAAGAGTTTACTCTTGTCAATAATTAATTGAGTATTGAAATGGTTTGGTAATTGAGAGTCTAATTCAATTAGCCGAGTCAGAGTCGTTGTAACCGAATCCTAAGATTCTTTAAAACTAGAATTTTACCGCAATCAATTAGTTGTTAGTTTATTTTATCACTAAAATCTCCAATTTCCCCCCCTTGTTACCAATATCACTAAGGAATTAGTGATTCTCCCCTTTAATAATCCAAATACATATTAACACAATTAAATCAACATAAATCCGTTCTCTGTGGATACGAACCTTACTTGCCCTTTACACTAGTTGTAATTGGAGAGTAGGAGAAATTTACTTTTGATAAGTCTTTTATTTTTAACGACATAAAAGGCATACCAAATTTTGGCGCCGTTGCCGGGGAACGGTGTTGTTTGATTGTGTTTAGGTAATATGTTTTTATTCCTGTTTATATATATGTATATATATATATATATATATATATATATTTTATTGTTACTTTATTCTCATTGCTAAGCTGTGATCTTTCATAAGAGGAGTGTCTTCGAATGGCTAGTTTCTCTGTACCCCAATTTGAGGATGAGGCCTTTTGGAAGTATTTCATTCGTTTGCAGGATCCACTTCTAGTCCATTATGATTGTGAGTTGTGGGAGATATGTGAGGTGATTTATGAAGGGTTAAACCATTCCACAAGGATTGTAGTTGAGGATACGTTTAATGGGGCATTCCGATCTTTAACTTATGTAGATGCTTGGGATTACTATCATTGGCTATCACAAGACACATATGAATGGGATAGAGCTTTAGGGTTCCAAAACCAAGGGTGCTCAACAAAATGTTACCCTAACTCTATCACCCTCAATCCGAGTTGGGAGGATCATATGTGCTTCAATCATGAAAACCAACAAAATGACCAACCACCCCATTACCCACAAAATGACCAAACATCACAATACAATGAGCCAGCCCAATTACCTCACCAAGGACCTTTTCCGGAGCAAGGTTCACATACGAGCTCCTCAACTGAGGAAATGCTCCATATGCTAACCAAAAATGTAATGATTATGGAAGGGAATATGGTCCAAATCCAAGATGAAACAAGAACAAATATCAACAACTTGGAAAGGCAATTGAGCCAACTTTCGGGGCTTTTGGCAAGTTTTGAAAGAAATTTGGAATCGGGTGAGCTCCAAATTCAAAAGGAGTCAAACCCAAAACCCCACTTTTCTTGCTTTGAGGATGAGGATACCATCCTTGAAAATGAGGAAATAACTCCATTTTGTGTGAATGTGTATGTGATAGAAGAGAACACTTTGAACGATGAAGTGTTGGCTGAGCCAAGTGGAATTTTAATGCCTAGGGTGATAGGTGAGATCTCTTACGGGGAAAATGCTCCCATTTTAGTCCCTCATGTGTCGTTCTCCACAAAACTTGACCTCATACCTTCCTTCCCCTTGTTTCTACCTCATCACATTCATTCCCCACCTCTTGAGGAGACCTTCCTTTCTTTTGATCATCCTCATTCCATTGTCCATGCCACCAAGGAAGTGGAAGCTTATGGCAATGACATCTTTCATTCCTTTTCTTCTTTTCATTTTGATTTTTCCGTTTCGTTTTCTTCTTTTCTTACTTTTTCTTTTCATTCTTCCCATTCCTTCCCTAACTGCCCTCCCTTTTCTTATATCATGGCTTTAACAATTTTTTTGGCATTGTTATTCTTGTTTACCAACTTGGTAAACTCTGATTTTTGGGCGGTTGCACATGACAAGCTTTTGCGGTCATTGAGGTGTTATTTACTAAATAACACTTGAGCTTGGAGATTTCTCCCCTTTCTTAACCCCTAAACATTGAGAACAATGTCAATTTTAAGTGTGGGGGTAGGAAATCCATCCTTGTACATATTTCTTTTTGCTTAAAAAAAAACAAAAAAAGAGAAAAAAAATCCTGCTGAGTTGAAAACCCGCAAGAGCGGGCAACTCGGGCAAAAATGGGGGCCTTTGATAGGTTGAAAACCCGAAAGGGCGACCTATGCAAAATTTAAGGCTAATTGATCGAGTGGGTGAGTTGTGAGTTTTATTTATAAAAAAAAAAATTTGAAAAAAAAAATTAAGAGAAAAAGAAAAGAGAGTAGTTCCTATGCAGATTTGGTCCAAGTTTGAATGTCAATCTTCGATCATTGGATCTTGTTTTTGGTAAGAACCCTTGTTCTTGTCTCTTTTCACTCATTTTTAGGTTAGTGAACCTTGTTTGAGTTGTTTCATATATTGTGGTTCACTAGCTTATGTTTTTGTTTCCTTTCACTTTGTTTTGATACAAAACCATGAATTTCATGCCTAATTATGTATTTTGGTTTGGTATGAAAACAAGTAATTGATGGCTTTTTGTTAGAAGTCGTAACTTTGCAAGCTTTTGGTCTATGGCACTCTTATACTCATTTGATTTACTCGAGGACGAGTAAAGGCTAAGTGTGGGGGTATTTGATGTGTCCAGTTTGTACGAGTTATTTAACTTCTTTTTAGTTCCTTTATGTAATTATTTTAGCATAAGATTGCACATTTTGTTACTTTTGAGTTTAAACGAGAGTTTGGCTTGAAATGTAAAGTTGTAGTGTAATTTACAGTTTTTAATGCTTTTTAGGATAAGTGTAGTTTGTAGTTGCGGTTTGGTTTTATGTGTTCTTGTAGTCTTGAGCTACGAAACATCATTAGGAGCATTTTTGGAGTCATTGATCATGCGCCAAGCACACTTAAAGAAATCATTAAGCATTAGAGGGAAAGAAAAGCCTTATTGTGAACCTCCAAATGCAGTAAGTCCAACTTCAAATAGAAATATCTCCCAATATACTCATTGGATTTATGTGATTCAAATTGGAGGTTGTATCTCTCTTCAAGATCTTTCCAACGGTAGGTCATAATCCTTATTTCGTTAAGGAACAAGAGAGTTATGGCTATTTTAGTCCGAGCTGCGCAGAGAGTCTACAGGGGCGCGCCCCGCGCCTCAGAGGGCGCTGCCAGCGCCCCCATTGCAGTGAGCATCAAGAAGAAAGCGCGCCCAGCGCCCCCATCACAGTATCCCTCCAAGGAATGCCGCGCCCCGCGCCTATGGGGCGCTGCCAGCGCCCATGTTACAGTAGTACTTCCAAGGAGGGGCGCGCCCCGCGCCTTTGAGGGCGCTGCCAGCGCCCATCTGCTCTGTTCTGCACGCGGCTTCATCCACTTGATTTCTAGGTTATAATTTAGTTTAGTATAAATAGAAAAGTGGTTTTTCATTGTAAAAAAATCTAGTTTTTCATGTTCAAATAGTTCCTTAGCTTAAATTCTCTCTAGTTTCTCCTTAGATTACATAAAAACTATTAAATCTTTAGTTTGTAATTTTGATATTTAATCATGGAATCAATGAAGAATCTTTGTTCATCAATGGAAATGGTAGCTTAAAATTGTTCTTGGGATTGGTTTCAATGATTCCAAAAGGCTCCTTGTGAGGATTCTCTAACTCTAAACTATTTCTTTACTTCAATTATTTACTTGCTCTTATATGAATTGTTATTGGTTTTGTTGAATGTTTTAGCTTGATCTTTGTCTTGTTATTATATTTTACAAAATCATTACTAGGGTTTGAACACAATCGATTATTGTGTTCAACCTCGAGTAGCAACTATCTTGTTCATGCTTAAGCGTATTCTTATTGTGAACAATTTAGTAGAGCTTGTTTAAACGTTAATTGTTTATTGCGTATTCTCTAAACAATTGCGTTCTTATTGTGTCTCCGTTCTTAAAGCTTTTGTTCATTGCGTGTTCTTTGAACATTAAGGGTTTTAGGCAATTTACGATTTATCTTGTCTAGCTAATTAAGGGGACTACAAGAGTTTACTCTTGTCAATAATCAATTGAGTATTGAAATGGTTTGGTAATTGAGAGTCTAATTCAATTAGCCGAGTCAGAGTCGTTGTAACCGAATCCTAAGATTCTTTAAAACTAGAATTTTACCGCAATCAATTAGTTGTTAGTTTATTTTATCACTAAAATCTCCAATTTCCCCCCCCCTTGTTACCAATATCACTAAGGAATTAGTGATTCTCCCCTTTAATAATCCAAATACATATTAACACAATTAAATCAACATAAATCCGTTCTCTGTGGATACGAACCTTACTTGCCCTTTACACTAGTTGTAATTGGAGAGTAGGAGAAATTTACTTTTGATAAGTCTTTTATTTTTAACGACATAAAAGGCATACCATCCGCCTATACAAACTGGCTAACTTAGTCCTCTGCCAACCATGGGGGAGGTTAATTCGATAGGGTGGTTGTTGGGGTCGTACAATCTCTTCCCCTCTACCACTTCCCGAACTCTCGCCACGCACTGTTTTTGGTGACATTTCACCTGTAATCACCTTGACCAACAGCAAACAAAAAAGATTTGACAATAAAATTTTCCTACCACCACTTGCCGGGATTTTTTTTTTCTTTTTCTCTTTTCTCTCTCTTCCTTTATACATATATATATATATATATATATATAAATTCGGCAGCAATCCGGCACAAAATCCCCCAAAAAGGATTGACAAAAACCCTTCAAAAACTCCAACAAAATCACAAATAACTACCAAAAATTCAATAACAAGTTTTTACAAATAAAACTCAGAAATTAACACCCAAAATTCACAAAAATTCAACCCAAAACTTTACAAATAAAGAAATACACTCAACCTAAACAAATCTAGCACCCCAAAAACTCAAACTACACTCAAAAGTGATAAACCCTAACTTTCAAACAAGAGAATTGAACTTAGAAAGGTAAGATTATACCAAGTGAGTGTTAGGACCGAGGTTGGAAGTGAGAAATCCAAATTCGTCCCTTTCGAACCCTTCTTCTCCAAAGAAACAAAAAATTCTGACCTTGATGCAACAATGGAGGTTGGGATGTTTTTTTTTTTTAAGTTTTTAGGCTAGTGGAGTGTTAGAATTGAAGGTTAGGGTTAATTTGTGAAGTTTTTGGGAGGATTTATGGAGGTTAGGATGAGATTGAGATGGAGGTTAGGGTGAGAGAGTGGTTGAGGGAGATAAGGTTTTAGTGAGAGAGAATTGAAATAAAATGAAAGGAGAGAATTGAATTTGGGGTAAAAAGAAGCAGCAGATCCGGAATATGAGGTCGGAGCAAACACTCTGGGTTTTTAGAGCTGACGCTCTGATCCCACGGCATTATCCATATTTTTTACGAAGCTTAGAGCGGACGCTATAAGGTTTAGAGAGAACGCTCTAAACTTTCGACATTATGCAGCAATATTTTACCAATTTTAGAGCGGACGCTCTAATCTTTCGGCATTTTCCACCTGATTGCCCAAATGTTTAGAGCGGACGCTCTAATGTTTAGAGTGGACGCTCTAAACTCTCGACATACCTCAGCAAATTTATCCTTTTTCACCATCAAGCCAGAGCATCCGCTCCAAATTTTAGAGCGTCCGCTCTGAGGCCTTAATTCAGCTACTTAAATCAGCTCTCACCTGCAATCACACACACAAAAAATAGCACACAAACCTCAATGAAGTTAGCTTAGCTGAGACTAGATATGGGGCGTGACCCAAAACCCGACTCAACCATTGCTTGGTGGTCCCGAGCGGCCGTGCCCCACAATTGTTACTTACTACTCACCTCTCCCCATGGGGAAAAATCCTCCGGATTTTTGCAAAGTACTAATACAACCAAGTAAAAAAAATAGAAAAAAATGAAAAAAAAAAGTTGTTCAACATAAAAACTAAAATTATATTACAAAAGAGTGCTTATTTATGGTCATAAGCTTGACCGTCCATCCAAATTGAGTGAGTTAAGTGGTTCAGGCGGCTTGAGCCGACTCGAGCATCAGACATCCAACACTTTTACTATCGACATTGCCATGGTACTTCTGGATCCTTTGGCCGTTCACCATGAATTTTCCGCCATCATTTACTTCCAACTTAAATTAACCATAGGGGTGACCTTGGTGATGAGGAATGGGCCAGACCACTTTGACTTGAGCTTTCCAGGAAGAAGACAGAGTCTTGAGTTGAAGAGGAGGACTTTATCATCCACCATGAAGTTCTGGTCCTTAAGTCTCTTGTCATGCCACTTCATGGTTTGTTCCTTGTAGATCCTAGAACTTTCATAGGCATCCCATCTCAAATCTTCCAACTCATTTAACTTGAGCAATCGCTTCTTTCCCGCTAATTGAAAATCCATGTTTAGCTCCTTAATTGCCCACCAAAACTTGTACTCAAGTTCCACCGGGAGGGGACACCCCTTTCCATAAACAAGAAGATAAGGAGTGGTACCAATTGGGGTTTTGTATGCCGTTCTCAAGCCCCATAAGACATCTTCCAAGTGAAGAGACCAATCTTTCCTTGATTTTTTCACCATCCTTTCAAGCAAGCTTTTAATTTCTCGGTTCGACACTTCTACTTGTCCTTGAGTTTGCGGATGGTATGGGAGTCCTACCTTGTGGTGCACACCGTATTTCTTCAAGAGGTTCTCGATTGCTTCTTAGCAAAGTGAGAACCACCATCGCTTATCAAGCATCACGGTACTCTAAAACGTGGAAAGATGATCTTCTTTAGCAACTTTAAAACATTCTTATGATCATTTGTTGGTGACGCAATCGCTTCCACCCACTTAGTCACGTAGTCAACGGCCACAAGGATATACATGTTTCCATAAGATGAGACAAAGGGACCCATGAAATCTACACCCCAAACGTCGAAAGGCTCAACCTCAAGCATGGATCGTTGGGGCATTTCATTTATCTTGGTGATCCCCACCCCCATCCTTTGGCAACGATCACATTGTTGGATGAACTTGTGAGTGTCCTTATGCATTGTGGGCCACCAAAGCTTGCACTCAAGAATCTTCCCACCGTTTTATCAACCCATCGTGTCCACCATAGGCCATGGTGTGACAATGCTCAAGAATTCCTTCGATCTCATGAGTAGGCACGCACTTTCGGAATAGACCGTCACCATATTTCTTGTACAAGAAAGTATCATCCCAAAAGTACCATTTTGCTTCCTTGAAGATCCTTTTCTTTTGTTGAGCATTATAGTCATGGGGCACCACTCCTCTTGCTAGGAAGTTAGCAATATCCGCATACCAAGGAAGTCATCACATAGCTCATCATCGATTGGGACCTTCTCCTTTTCATCGGCATAGGATGGGTGGTCAAGCGGTAACCGAGAGAGGTGGTCTGCCACTTGATTCTCACATCCATTTTTGTCTCAAATCTCCACATCAAATTCTTGGAGAAGTAGGAACCATCGAATTAGCCGGGGTTTCGCATGGTCGGTGTACACAATGGTCTTGTTACAGACAAGGTAAGGTCGGAACTTGTCGAATGTAAAACCATGGCTAGCATCTCCTTTTCGGTGGTGGTATATTTCTTTTGTGCGTCATCCAAGGTGCGGCTTTCATAGGATATCACATTCAGCTTTTTCTCCTTTCTTTGCCCAAGCACTATTCCCACTACAAAATCACTAGCATCGCACATTAGTTCAAATAGGAGCTCCTAATCCGGAGCTTACGCAATTGGCGCATTCACCAAAGCATTTTTCAATGTCTCAAAAGCCTTAGTGCAAGACTCATCGAATTGGAACTCCGCTTCCTTTTGAAGTAGGCTCGTCAAAGTTCTTGCGATGAGCGAAAAGTCTTTAATGAATCGGCGGTAAAAGCTGGCATGCCCCAAGAAAGCACGCACCTAGGTCACCGTAGTGGGCGGGGGTAACTTTTCGATCACCGACACCTTTTCCGTGTCTACTTCGATAACATTTCTAGAAATTTTATGGCCGAGGACAATGCCCTCCTCGACCATAAAGTGACATTTCTCCCAATTCAAAACCAGGTTCATTTCTTGACATCTTTTCAACACACGTTCAAGATTTTTCAAGCATATGTCAAAAGACGAACCACACACACTAAAATCATCCATAAATATCTCTATCGGATCCTCAATCATGTCAGAAAAGATAGCGGTCATACACCTTTGAAAGGTGGACGGGGCATTGCATAAACCGAAGGGCATTCTTCGGTATGCAAAGGTCCTATAGTCAGAAGTGAAAGTTGTTTTCTGTTGGTCATCAGGATGGATGGGAATTTGGAAGAATCCGGAATACACATCAAGAAAATAATAATGTGAATAACCGACTAGCCTTTCTAGCATCTGATCAATAAATGGTAAGGGGAAATGATCTTTTCTTATGGCCTTGTTGAGCTTTCGATAATCAATGCACATTCTCCAACCTATTATAGTTCGAGTGGAGATATTATTCCCCTTATCCTTGACGATAGTCATGCCACCCTTTTTGGGCACTATGTGAACCGAGCTCACCTACTTGGTATCCGAGATAGCATAGATGATGCCTGCTTCACGTAGCTTGAAAACCTCTTTCTTGATTACTTCCTACAAAGTCGGGTTAACCCGCCTTTGAGATTCAATGGAGGTGGCATGATCATCCTCAAGATGGATGCGATGCATACACAAACTTGGGCTTATGCTCTTGAGATCATCAATGCTATATCCAATGACGCCCTTATAGTCTTTCAATAAATCAACCTATTTTTTCAAAGAAGGGTCATCTAGATTAGCATTATCATCATCCAAATAGACATATTTCAAAGAAGGGGGGAGGGTTTTTAACTCTACCTTGTGAGGAGGCATTGGACTCTACTCTTTGCTTTCTTGTTGGATCGATGGGAGCTCATGGAGGAATTCTTCGGGTTCCGGAAGAGCGGAATCTAGCATGGCTTCAACCGCCATGGCTTCCATCGATTTCTCTACCCCTTCTTCGACTTGGAGAGCCTCATAGAGTGTGTCTCCCCTTTTCATTTGCACCCTTTCACATTTATCAAGCTCAGATTCTACCAAGTCAACCCTCCACACTTTTTCCACCATAGGTTTCTTTAGAGTCCGTGAGAACTCAAACACGACCTTCTCATCTGCGACCTCACATGTGATTATCTTTTTCTTGCAATTGATCACAGCGCTCATAGTCTTGAGAGCCTCCCTTCCAAGGATAAGAGGAGCATGAGGATGCTCCTCCATATCCATCACATTAAAGTCACATGGTACAAATATGTTCCCAGTTCGGATTTGAACATCTTCTAGTTCTCCACATGGTTGCTTGATAGAGCAGTCGGCCAATTGAATGGTCTTTCTCGGTGGAAACATCTCACACTTGAGCAATATAACAATCGAGAGAGGCATCTAGATCACAATTGCCCCCAAATCGGCCAATGTCCCCTTTGTCTCTAGATCCCCCAACTTGACCGGAAGAGTGAAGCTACCCGGATCACATTGTTTTAGTGGAAGCTAGCCTTACACAAGGGCACTTACTTGATGAGGAAGTGTGATGCGCTCTTCATTAAGTCTCTTCTTATTTGAGAGGAAATCCTAGGCATTTGAGACATTTCTTCAAGGAATAGAATGTTGATTTGGAGACCCTTCATCATCTCGATGAACTTAAGGTATTTCTCATTAAGTTTTTTCTCCACAACACTTTCCGGATATGGCCTGGGAGGGTCGAATCTCAAAGGTTGGTTGCTTTGAGATGAATGTTAGTACCTTATACCCTCAACTTGCATCCCCTTAGACACCTCCTCTTGAGATTTCCCCTCATTGAAAACCGGTTCCTCTCCTTTATCCTCGCCCTCCTCGTGATTCTCTCTTGATGTTTCCTCATCACTTCTCTTCGGACCATCATAAGACTTCTCGGTCCTAAGATAGATGGTCTTTGTATGGTGATGGGAAATGTTCGGATTTTGTGTGGGTTGACCAGGGAGTTTCTCATTAGAAATTTGAGATACCTTCTCGGTAAGTTGGGCAACTTGGTTGTCAAGGATCTTTTGGTGGGAGTTAGCCTTATGGAATTTTTGTTCCACCTTTCGGTCAATGTTTCCTAACTTTTGCTCAAATTGTTGAGTTAAATTCTTGAGTTAATCTAAAATGAGGAGTGTGTCTTGAGATGGGTTGCCTTGTGGGTTGGATGTGTTTGGAAGGTTGTTTGTGTTTGGGGATGGGAAGCATGTGTTTTGAAAGTTGGTGTTTGGTAGTGGGAATTGGTGTTGGTATTGTGGGTGGGGTTTGTTTTGGAAGTTGCCTCTAGCATTTGGATGGATACAGGGAGCTCCTTGATTGTTGAAGTTGCTTAGACCACCTTGATCACCAAACCATGAGTTGAAATTGGGGTTGGGACCCATCCAATTGCTTCTTTGGTCCCGTTGGTTGTCAAGGTAACCCATAGCGGCAATGTGCTCGGGAGTCAAACCACTACAGTAGGATGTGTCATGGTTAGTGCCTCCACAAATGTCACAAGAGAATGAATAGACTTGTTGAGTGGAGGATGATGATGCTTGCTTCTTGCTCAACTTTTTATCGATCACATTCTCCATGAGAGTTCTTAGGGAATCCTGGTCAAGTTCCAATTTCCCTGTTGATTTCTCTTCACCTCTTCTTCCGCCGCTCCTTAAGTAGTTCCTCACCACTTCTTCTATGGTGTCCTCCAATCGAGCTTGTGGAACCTTGCTCAAATGTCCACCACATCAGGAATCTAAGGTCGCCTTTGGTACATCATTGAGCCCATTATAGAAGAACCGGATGAGAAGTGGCTTACTATATTCATGGTGTGGGCAAGCGCAAACATACTCCTTGAAATGGTCCCAAGCTTCCCCCAAAGACTTGTACTTCGCTTGCTCAAAAGTAGAAACCTTTCTTCTTAACTCTGTCGTCTTGTCTTCAGAAATGAACTTGGTGAGAAAAGTTGCGGTGACCTCCCCCCAAGTTCTAAGAGAGTTGGGCTTGAGGTTCTTGAGCCACCAATATGCTTTTCCAGTGAGAGAGTGTCGAAAAAGGTGCATCCGGATATAGTCCCTGGAGACTTGATTTGTATGGACCATCTCACAAATCTCCAAAAACTTATCCAAATGCTCATAGGGGTCCTCATGAGTGGCTCTAGAGAATTGCTCCCGTTGAACCATTTGAGTGTAATTAGGATGGATTGTAAAGTTTGTATCCGTAGTTGGGAGCGAAATTCCACCGGTGATCTCATAAGAACCGGGATTGCCAAAATCCTTAAAGAGAATATCATTCCCATCACTCGCCATGGCCTCACCAAATTCACTAGAAGAAACCGAGCTTAACTCTTCCTCCTCCTCTTGATTATAGTCTCGAAATACCCTCAAAATCTGGCGTAATGTTCGGGTAATCTCAGGATCAATGGATGAGTTTAGAGTGCCCTGGGATCTCCTTAGCATTCTAATAGGCTAATGAGAGCGTTAGCAATGACAATCACTAGGCAAATACAGAAGTAAAATAAATGAAAGCAATAAAACTAATCAAAAAGCAAATGAACTAAGAGAAAGAACTCGTTGCTTCCCCGGCAACAGCGCCAAAACTTAATCCGTCCCTTAGGTGTCGTTAATTCCCAAGGCCTCGGAATCAAGAGTAAAATACCCTAGCCTAGACTCACTAACTTGGAAAGATAGCATGTAGTAAGTAGGGGTCAAAATCCACGAAGAAGCAAGGTTTTTAAACTTAGTTTGATCGTTAGTCAATTGACGGGGTATAAAAATGGAGTTTAAATTTATTAACCTAAAATACTAATGCTAGAAATTGCTAAAAATAAAGTAGGAAGAACGGAAGGTAACTTGAGAAAATAAACACTATGGGTAGGGGAATCATGCAACAAATATGAATCCAAAATTCTAATCATCGCAATTAAGGTTGAATCACAAAGGGAGTGATTCGCCCGACATTAGGAGATCACTCTCGCACACCTTCTAATCCCATTCGAATCGCCAACACCAAAGAGTCGTTCTCACGCACTCAAGGGCACCGGTAACCCAACTACGCCAAGGAGGTCATAGTCATGCTTAATCTAGTTTTCCACCTTTTATGTGTTCACTCTCGTACAACACATAAATGATTGGGGTTTTAAGTCATGGAAATGACCAAAATCCAAACTCAATAAAATAAATCTCTAGATTAAGCAACCAATTTTCATCAACACATTGAAACCAAAAATCAGAAATTTCTCATCAATAATACTTCATTATCCCCCTTCCCTAGCTAAAAGAATCTAGCCTAGAAAAGAAGTAGACATGAATGAACAAAGGAAAATGGAAATGAAAATAGTAAATAAAGAGCTAGAAGTAAACATGGAGAAGATGAGCAAAAATAAAGAGTAATGAAGATTAAACTAACTAAACTACTCAACCAAGGAAGAAAAACAACTAAAAACAAGATAAATGCAATAACAAGTAAATAGATGGCAAAACAAAAGAAAGAGTTCAGAAGTTACCAGCTAAAAGAAGCTTAATACAATTACAAGTGAGAAAAATGAAATTATTATGCTATCTCTCTCCTACAAAACCCTCTAAAGATGATAAACCCTAAGCTAATAATACGCCAATGAATCTGAAAATGTCTCTAAAGTGTGCTTAGTACATCAAGGGGAAAAGATTCGGTATTTATACCCTAAAGAAATTAACCCTAAGTGAAGTTAAAAGCCCGTAAAAATAAGATGTCCTGATAACTCAGAGTGGGCGCTCTAAAATTTAGAGCGTTCGCTCTAAGACCTTGACAAAAAAAATGAAGTCCACTGGAGAATCGGAGCGAGCGCTCTAAAATTTAGAGCGTCCGCTCTGAACTCTCGGCAAAAATAGGCCAGAAGCAGGAGGAATTAGAGTGTCCGCTCTAATACAGAGAGCGTCCGCTCTGAAGCAGAGAGCGTCCACTCTAATACAGACAGCGCCCGCTCTAAGAAGTCTACGCAGATAGCTGATCTTGTAGGGCTCATAACTTCTGATGTACACCTCTGATTGGAGCGTGTAATATACCGATGGAAAGCCATTGAACTCTTTTTTCCAACACAATCAGCCCTGAATCCAAAAAATGTCTATAACACAAGTTGTACCCAAGATAGCGGAGGGCGACCAATAGTCAGCTTCGATTTATCTCGCTCCTCTTTCGATTCCCATCGCTTTGCTCCTTGACTTGCCTCCCACGTATAGCCCGGATGAGGGACCTGAAATATGTAATCCGCAAGTCATAAGAAGGTATAAGTGCCAAAGACTTAGGCGGGTTTAAATAAGGGGGTAAAATACCCCCAAAATGACTCAAAATGCACCAAGACAACTAAAAAGCCTAAAAAAGAGAAAAACTAAGTTGAAAGGAAATAAAATGGACCAAAAAAGGCCTTAATTGGGGAGAAAATGGGGTATAAAAGAGGTCATAAAGGCCGCTTATCAGCTAACCGTGCACGCTCGTGTAGAGATCAGAGAGCTCGGTTTTGGTGTACACTACCGTGCAGGCAAGCTCTATATGGTCGTGCAAGCAATAACAGGTAGTGTAAAAAGAAGATGCACGATCGTGCAAGCTAACTCTGCACGGTCGTGCAGAGATCATAAAGGTTCCTTTTGGACTACACGATCGTGCATGCAAACTCTACACGGTCATGAAATTTTTGGGTTGGATGAGTTTTGGAGTTCTACAGTCGTGCAGCTCGAATTTTTTGAAATTTTTTGAAAAAAAAAATTTCTCTGATTTTTATGTTACCCCCACCCCCTTATTTCTTTACACTATCTCACCTCACCCTCACTTTGCACGAGCTCTCAGCAGAAGCATGAATAGCATGATCATTTTTCTTCTTCTTCCTCCTTCACTTTCACTCTCAATCTCACTTCATTTATGCTCAAAAGTGTTCACTTTTCTCTCTCTTTTCTTCCTTTATTCTTCACTTTCGTGTTTTTGTCCCTCAATTCTCCTTTGAAGGTATTTTTCTCCATCTCCATTTTTTAGGGTTTGTTTAAGCTTTTGTTTTTCTTTGATTTTAGGCTTGTTTTTGTGTTTTAGAGTAGATTTAGTTGTTTTTCTTTCTTAATTTAAGTTTATCTTGCATTTTTGTTCATTTTTAGTGTAATGGCTTGTTAGGGTTTGTTTTTTATGCTTTTTGGTCTTTTTTTCCAATTTTTAGGGTTTTTGCTAGGTTTTCTTTGAGTTTTGGTAGATTAATTGCTTGATAGAGTTCCTAGTACTAGATTTGTAGTATAATTGTTCTAGGGTTCTTTTTTTTCGTTTTTTTGTTCATTGCTTTTCTTTTCATTTGAGTTTTTCTTTTTTTTTTTTTGTTTATATTCTGATTTTATTTTTTAGATTTTGTTTTTTTAGGGTTTAGGTTTCGAAATTATTTATTCTTTTCATTTTCTTTGTGTTTAATTTATTTTCGTTTAGATCATGACTATAGTTTAGGTTTTAATTTAATTTTCTTTGAATTGGAATTTGTTTTTGTTTTTTAGAATTTAATAAAAGCATGAACTAGAGTGATTATTTTAATTTATTTTTTTAGGTTTTAGTAGTTTGTTTCTTTTTCTTTTCTCTTATTTAAATTCTTTGGCAAATTTATTTTCATGCTCAATTATGCTCCTTCATTCATAGTTATAACCCCTAAAATGGTTTGATTCACCCCCTATTTCAAATGCTATGATTGTTGCAATCTCAACCTAGGTTGGTTTGTATTGTGAATGGTTTGAATCGCTCTATTTTAGAGTTTATATTTGTTTGTGTAGCATTCTTGAGCATGGTTTTTAATTTAATAATTTTTAATATTTTAATTAATTAAATTAAGATTAATAAAGTAAAGAAGATTCTTAACTTAGGTTAGTTTGTATTTGTTTGCTAAGTTGGAACTTAGTTTCGATTTGACTGTTGGATGAGATTATCTTTTAGTTGGGTTCTAACTTGATGCCTATTTAATTTGCACATGTCTATTTAATGCACTTCTTTTTTGCAGATATGGCAAGCAAACGACAACGGAAGTGTAAGGAGGTAGCATCATCCTCTGGGGGTGCCTCCAAGCCTCCTTCCAATACCATGGAGATAGTGTTCACCAAGGAGCAACACTTGGCGAACTTTCAAAGGTTGTCGGACAAGAAGGTGCGACCCACATTGTTCAACGATTGGGTCGCAATGGATCCTTTGGGCATCCGTGAGGAGGTCCAATTTATTGGACACACTTTAGGATAGGAGGAATACCTCCTAAAGTGTGAGAACACCTACAAACGTCCAACGTTGGAGTTCCTCTCCACGTTGGAATTCTCAACCAACGCAGGTAACCAATGAGGCATCCCTGGCAGGCCTCGAATTCAGGTAAGATTCCAAATTTTTAATAAACAACATACTATGTCTATTGAGGACTTCAATAGATTATTTTCTTGGCCTACGGACGGTGTCCTAGAGCCACTTGGATTTAATCCTATTGAAGGAGACCCTCAACCTTTTGGGGAATCTATAATAGGAGCTAGATATAAGTTTAGTGGTCGGGATTGTAAGGCATCACAGATCCTTCAGATCGTGTTGCATTACTTTCACTGCATCACGGCTTTTACATTATTTTTTAAGTCTGAGCCTGGTCAACATCCAAAATTTGACCTTTTATTTTTGCGAAACACCCTTGACCCAAATTCTCCACGAGCTAACTGTGGGGCTTATCTTCTCGATCGCTTAATATCGATTCGAGATAAGCCCCCGAGTGCCATCACATGTGGTGGGTTGGTTACCTTACAAGCTCGTTGGCTAAGGTACGATAACCAGCTCACCAATGATGGGACTATTCTGGTTAGGGGTGTTAATAAGCTACCCATGCCCATCTTGTGGGACATAGGATTTTTTTAATTCTGATAACCCCCTTTAATTCCCTCCCGTTCATGATTTTGGTTCTTTGAGAAGCTAGGAGATTCAAATGGATGAATTTGACATCCAAGACTAGTCGGATGGCTCATCCGAACTTCTTAGCTCCCCCAAGAACCATCTTTGAGAATGGGGAAAACGAGGGGAATTTTGTTAATAATTTTAATAATGTTAATTTAAATATCAATAATGTCGGTGCCGATGAGTCCCAACCTCAACGTGAAGACGTTGAGATGGGAGAGGCAGAGGGGTCCCGTCCTCCTCTAACCGACACACAGTTGATCCTAGATCAACTTGCTGAGATGCGTTTGTCTCAGCAACGTTTTCATGAATCGACCCGGGAGAGTATCCAGGGGTTGCGGCGTGATTTGGATCACGTGGCGAGGGTGAGTTGGCATAACCATTTGGCTAAAGTCAACTAATCCTTGGTGCCACCATTTCCAAATCACCCCGACTACCCTCCTACTTATGACTATGCCCCAGGTCCATTTCAGGAGCCTCCAGCATACTACATGTATCCCCATGGTTTCCCTTATTACCCTCCTAGGGATGATGAGGGAGGACCATCGGGAACTTCGTTGGCGCGCTCACGTTGCTAGCCAAACGCATTTCTTTATTTATTTGTTTCTTTATTATCTTTTAATTTTGAATTAAAATAAAAAGTTTCCCTTTGTTTTTTTAAGATTTTGGTTTATTTATTTCGTTCCTATATTATGATTTTCTTTTTGTCGATTTTTTTTTCTTTTTCTTGGAGCTTATGTGGGTATTGCGCCTCCTTGGAATTCCGGTGAGATCTCTCCACTTCTATTTATTTCTTTGTTTGCATAGTTATAAGATTGGTTTTAGGAGGAGTAGATAATCGAGGATGTTTAGCTTTAAATTTTCGGCTTTCGAGCCCATTTGAGGATTACTTGTGACGACCCGACTCGCTTAAACCGGCGCGGAAGAAATCGACGAGTCGAATTGTCGATCTAACAAATAAACTTACTAAAAACTAAAACAAAACCTCGAAATATTATATACTAAATCCAAAAGTACAACATCCACAAGATTGTATGAAAACTAACCCAAATATCAATACTACTAAAACAGTATTAACTCCAAAACAATGTCAGAGTTAGAAAATACGAACTACAACTACGATAGTCCAAACTAGAATCGTAAAACATCCTAAACAAGTACAAATAACTTCGGCACTCGCCCAACCCAAAGCTAAGCAAGAACCTCATCATCAGAATTACCTGGAAAAAAAATAAACAACAGTCCACCGTTAGTGGCGAGTAACATAACTGTCCCACCCTAACGGGGATACACACGATCATAGCATAAATCAAACAATCAAATCACAACATCAATCATACCATCATGTAACATACATAACATAACCATAACGTTAATGACACTATACCAATGAACAACAATATCAACTTGATTGACTTCAGTTATTATGTTAACATTACTTAATCTTTGGCGCAATCATTTACATATTAGACCGGACTATGCACGTACGAACGCATCTTACGCGAACGAACTTTCTACTATGCCAGGATTGAGAATCTTACTCCCAACCCCATGAAACCCATCTTACGGGAAATCCATATCAAGAGACGACATAGTAGGATCTCCAACTATCCCAATACCGCGGATAGGATAGGGGCAGCGTCTTAAACCAAGCCTTAGAATCTTACTCTAAGGTTAGGCGTCTAATAGTAAAATCAAGCTAATCTTCAACTTTAATTTACATTCTTAGTTAATCTTAAGTTGCATCTTATGCCTTGACTCAAGACTAACATGTAAATCATCATTCTTGGAACCTCATAGATCATTTTTTACACTTTCTTTAACTTCTTTAAACATTCCTTTAAACTTCTTTAAACATTTCTTTAAACTTCTTTAAACTTTACTTACATTCTTTAATCAAGACTCGACCAAGAACTCATAAAGAACTATCAAGACTCATAAAGAACTCAACCAAGATTCATAAAGAACTCAACAAGATTCATAAAGAACTCAACAAGATTCATAAAGAACTGAACAAGATTCATAAAGAACTCATCCTCATAATCATCATCAAATCACGCATAAACTATCAACATTCAACAACGATTTACATCAACTTGTATACATCAAAACTTCATGAAACTTGAGTATAAACAAAAACCAAACATGAAACTAATCATAATCAATCACAAAACACATAGAATCAATGAAAAACTATCATGAAACAACTATCCAAATCAACCCCATAATTCACGCATAATATGGGTACAAAACATCAATTTCGGCCTAATCTAATCATCTAATCTACCCTATGAATCATAGTATACCAACTAGGATTTGGATAGTATGTTACCTTATGAAATATAAACACGAAAATAACCAAAAACTTGCTGCCCGGAAAAGTAATCACACGGCCCAAACTCACGCACAACACGGTGCACCACCAACACGAACATCGGGCAACACCACGAACCACACGGCTACACCTACTCGAACACGGCTCCAATGCACGGCCACCAACATGGACCACCCGGCTGCACCCTCACGAACTCAACCCAAAAACCAAACCCAACACCCAAGTCTTGATCAAGGCAAAGAAGGCTACTTGTGTTTTTAGTCACTTAAAGATCAATGGATGATGAATCTTTAAATTTGGATTTACAAATATTAATGAAAAAAGTTTGGTGTTTGGAAGTCAAAATAGGCGTGTGGAGCAAGGCGAAAGAGGAGGGAGTGTTTGTGTTTAAAAGTGGGCAAAGGATGATTGAAATGACAAAAGATCCTCAAGCCTTACTACTACTTCTATTTATAGAAGTTAGTTAAGGTATGAATGCAAGGCAAGTGGCAAAACCAAGCCACTTAACATAAGGGGGGGCCGGCTATGGGCTTGATCAAATGGGCTTCTAAGTTCATTTGGGCTAATTGCACTTAAGCATGACTAATCATGTTTAAATTCGTACTTGGCCCAGACTTAATTAATTAATTAGAAAATTAAGAAATAAAATTCTAATTAATTAAAATAAAATAAAATAAAAGAAATAATAAACCATAAAATAAGAAAATCACATTCACGTAATAAAAATAGTCCAAATAAATTTAGACCATGCACAGAAACACAATAATTACAAACAAGAAAATAGCCCAAAATCTGGGGCGTTACATTACTGGTTATCGATGGCGTTGGGCCTCGATTTTATTTTGATTGGTTGCTTTATCGCTTGATTGCTTCATTTGATTTAAGCATGCTTGTATTGTGTCTCCTCTAGTTTATTTTTCTTTTATATTTATTTAATTTTAGTTTCTTTTCCCTTATTTTTCTTTTATTTTTCTTTGTTTTCTTTTCTTCTATTTATCTTCCTTTTTTCCTTTTCTTTCCTTTTTCTTTTCTTTTCCGTTCTCAATTAGCCGATTTTGATGAGTGTTAGTTTGTGCATATTTGAACCTTTTTTTTCTTTTTTCTAGTGAATAAGGCATGCTTATTAGGAGCTTTTCTTTTGGCCTTTTAGGAGTTAGTGAGGTTTTGAAAACTTGTACAAACTTTTGTGTTCTAGGTTAGAGCTAGTGTTAAGATTGGTTGAACCTTTTGGGACTTTGAAGCCTACTAGAAGTATTTGCTCCTTTTTGAGGATTTTAGGTAGCCTTCAACATTCATTGTTAGATTTTGAGCACTTATTTCATCTACCTTTGAGCCTTGATCGAGAGTTTGGCTAGGACTTTCCCGAGTTTCAAGTGACCGAGCCGCCCTTGGGGACGATAAAGGCATTCACTTCTTAGTTCATTTTCCTTTTTATCCCTTTTCATTTACTTTTTTTTCCACATTTTGTAATTAGGTCTTTCTTTGCCGTGTTAATTTTTGTTTTTCATTTTTCCTATTCACCTTTGGAGCCCTTTTGAGCTTGAGCCTTTCTTTCTTTTAGCTACATTACAAGCCATTTCCTTAGCTCTTCTTTCACCCTTTTAGGTATAAGTGAAGTTAGGGGATCTTGGTGTTGCTTAGTATGGTTAATGAGCTTTGGAAATGTAAAGTCCAAGCATCTTTAGATCTCTTATTTGTGAATTTTCATGAGAAATAAAAGTCAACCTAGTGTGAAAAAGGAAAGGTCTTCAATAAGTTTTAAACAAAGCAATTCAAAACACACAAAAAAAAATCCAAAAATTCCAAAAAAAAAAAAAATACAGAAAATTCAAAAGTTTCCTCTTTCCATTTCTCACAATGAGGACATTGTGTCCTTCAAGGTTGGGGGTGGGGGGGGGAGGAACCCACAAAAGTGTGTTCATTTTTATTTTATTTTTTTTTTAAGTTTTTGGTCCATTTTGTGTAGGTTGTTCCTTGAATAAACTTGAGGGAGGTTTTTTCCCCGAATTTTGGTTTTAATGTGATCCCTTGTGTTTTGTACTTCACTTTAGAGTACCACCACATAGCCAAATTTTTCCACACCCTTACCCAAGCCTTACATTACATCCATAAGAAGTCCTTCCGACCCATGTGGGGTTGAGTCCTCCTTGTCATTTGGGAAACTGGCCAAGTATATTGAGCGGGCGAAGAAGGATAGTGATCGGGATAACTCCAAAAATAAATGATTCATTCACAACGGATTCGTTTTCCTTGTTTCCTTCCGGTTCCTTCGCGGAATCATGTGGCACTCCTAGCTAGGTGGATTTGAACTATTTGGTTGGTTTGTGTTATGATTGGTAGAACTAGCTTAGGACTATTAGGTTGTGCATAGTTTTCTTAGTTTTCTTTCTTCCTTTTGGGTCAATTTCTTAGGTCTTTTGCATGCCAAGTTTGGTAGAATTAGGAAACTTTGTGTTCTTTTATGCACATTCTCCTATTTTGGCTAGAGAGCTTATTTATTTTCCTTCTTTTCTTTTTAGCCTTAGCTTAATTTTTAGTTGGTAAGAGTTATGGGTTAAACTCTTTGGAAACCCTTACGAGAGCATACTCATCCTCTTTGGCGACTTAGGGGTTTAAAGGGCTTGTTACTTGCGCTAAAAGTGACCGTGATTCCTACGAAAGTGAGTTAGGGTTTTGTTTTTGTTTGTTTTGATTTTTTTTGTTTGAGGACAAGCAAAAGGCAAGCTGGGGGATTTTGATCGGTCAATTTAGGACATATTTCCTAGCTTCTTTTAGCTTTTTTTTTTTAGCATATTCATCCTTATTTTACGTATTTTAGGGTGTTTTAGCTTAGTTTCGGATTTTCTTAGGTTTTATGTGTTTTACTGTTAGTTTTGTTCTATTTCTTAATAATTCGGCCAAAATATATCTGTTTGAGTTGTCTCGTGTTTTGTGCAAGTAATTTTGGGTTTGGTACGGATCGTGAGAAGTCTCAAATGGATCCCGAGGAGCCCGTAAATAACACTGTGACCAACTCCAGGTTTGGAAGCACTTAGGAAGCAAGGAGAGTCAAGAATTGAAGCAACACGACCGTGCAGGCTGACCATGCACGGTCATGCAAAGATCAAAGGTTGCCAAGATGAGCACACGATCGTGTAGGCAAACTCTGCACGGTTGTGCAGCTCCCCTTCCTTTGACCATGATCGTGCAAGGTTCACGTGCACGGTCGTGCAGCATACTCGTGCAGAGGTTAGAGTGCCTCTTTTGGAGTACACAACTGTGCAGGCAAACGTTGCACGGTCGTGCAACTCCTTCCTTCGTTTTTCCACGACCGTGCAAGGTTCAATTGCACGGTCGTGCACAACCTGAAGACTCACTACAATAAATATGGGTTTTACCAATAAAAATTTAGCAACAGAAAAATTATTCGTTGGTAAAAATTGGTGATACCAACAGATATTTGGTCTGTTGGTATCTAAAAAAATGATTAAAAAAATATGTAAAAGAGTACCAACAGAACTAAAAATTTGTTGGTAAAAGATGAATAGTACCAACAGATAGTTTTACCAACACATTTGTTTATTGCTATATTAGTGATATATTTTTTTTCCTCTTTTTTAAAAAAATAATATATTTCAAAATTAAAATCTGTAATTTTAAAAACAAGCTTTCTTGATCTAAAGTATAAACCACACAACACCCTTGCTCACACTCACTAACTCTCTCTCTCATCAGCCCACACCGTCGGACCTCGCCAGTCAACTGAGCACGGTCGCAACACGGCTGGTCGATCCTCGCAGCACTCACAATCACTCTCATTGCGCGACACACTCACAATCTCTCAAACCCTCACAATATCTCAAACCCTCACCCACGCTGAAGCTCCCACGCTGCTACAGCTTCTCGCCGGTCAACTAAGCTTCATCGTCGGTCACCACAACTCGAGGACTTCGACGACCACTGACTCACTGAGGCTACCAGCTCTTTAATCTTTTCCGCCGTTCAACTCCAATGGAACTTCCACTTCCTCCGTCTCTCTTTCTCCCAAAGACATCTCAGGTCTCTTGTTCTTCTTTTTCTTTAAATTTTTGACTTATTCATTTTAATTTATTAATATTTTGAGAAATTAAATGGAAGTTAAACAAATAAACAAGAAGACTAGGGGTTCGAATTGGGTATATTGGGCTTCGAATTCTCTGATTTTTTTTTGCTTTGAACTTTTTTAGGTTTCAAATTAGAGAAAAGTTAGGGTTTCGCTTTGGGGAAAATTTTCCTGTTCTTTCTACTTTAGTTCCTGATTTCATTTTTTTTATTTCTTTTCAGTATCGTGAATGATAAAGGATTTCGAAATGTTGTATCCAATTTGTTGTTGCAAGTTTAAGTATAATGTTTGAATTAGTGGTATATTTGATTGATAGAGAAAATTTATACTATATCTAGGGATTTTATATGCACTAGAGATTGCTCGGTGTTGTTGTGGAGATAATGAAGGAGAGATAAAGGGTGATGAATGGCATTTTTGGTACTCTTTGCATTACAATTTGAACAAATTCTTGGCTTTTTCAGGCACCTTTTCTCTTTAAGCACACTTAAAGACAGAACTTTGCGGTATCTAAGTTGTTTTTAGCTCGTTAATTTGGTCAATTGGACTAAAAGATTCTTGCTGGTGATTTATAGCAATTGTTCTGCTTGTTTCATTGTTTAATGGATACGATTGATTCATGAAAAATGGTTGTCTGATTGGGGAATATTCCATGAAGTTTTAAGGATGCAATACTTGTCATGAGAAAGTAAAATTTAGTTCAATTGTAGTCGAGATAGAGTTTAAGATGCTGGAACTATTTTTTCCACAATATACACTCATGTATTTTCCTTAAGACTTGGTTATTAGTCACTAAGCTGCTATTGTCATAGTCACTAAGTTGTCATCGTCATAGTCATAGTCACGGTATAGTCATTGTATTTAATCTCGCATAAGAAAGGAAAAAACGAGTAAATGTTTGCACTCTTAAATAGTTCCAAGTTGATGCCTTATTAAATGAAACTCATTACATGTGAAAGGAACATATGGTCTCCTTTGCTCATTATTAATCATAGTGCTGAATCTACTATATTTGAAGCAACTATGAAGGGTTTGGCCTTTTCGAGGTAGCTCGATGTTTATTAAGGTAGCTCGTTGATAATGTTGTAGCTCGTTATTGTTGTAGCTCCATGTGGTTGTTGTTGTTCTTCTTTCTTTTTTGTTTCTGAAACAACTTATTACCCTATCCCTTAACTTCTAAAGACATTGATAAAGATTGATGTACCTTCATTAAATGCTTTTGAACTTTGCTTTGTACAGTATAGGTTATACAGTATTGTACAATATAACCCCAAATCTCAGTACCTAATTTTTATAACAAGAAATAAGTACTTCAAAAGGAGATTTTGTAGGATATAAGAGGAAACAATTATAAGTATGAAAGCAGAGAAAAGACAAGAACAAAAACGGAAGAAGAAGTGTATACACAGAGTGAATGAAGTAAGAATGAAGGAAGCAAAAAATGTGTTAATTAAGATAGTCTTCAAGTAAATTTAGCTTATTTTGATAATTTTTTGGGGTTCATCTTTCTTTTTGTTAATTTATGTGATGTGAAATGGGTTTTGATTATAATGGTGTTTTATTAGATCTACATGTGTGTCATTGTCTGAAAAGGAAATCAGTTTATTGGTTGTTGTTTTTTATTCTTGAAATATTGCTGCTTATGTCAATAGAGCCTTTCTTTGGTATTTCAGTAGTTTTTTTTGTTGTTATTGAGCTGAAGATTAAACATTTTTTAAGATTTTACTTGGGCTTAGCTGGTTTCAGTTTTGGTTCTGTTTTGGGTTAGTTGATTGGGTTCTGTTTTGGTGGGGTTCTGTTTGGGTTCTGTTTGGGTTATGTATTGGGTTAGTTGGGTTCTGTTTTGGGTTTTTTTGGTTAGCTGGTTCTGTTTTGGTTTCATGGTTCTCTTGCTGTAAGACTTTGGTTGGTCTAATGTGATGTGCGCCTCTTTCTTTAAAAAAAAAAAAACTTGAATGTTTTGTTTCTCTTTGTATAGGGTATGTCATCAGATGATTTATCTCTTCTTGATGATGAAAATGGTGATACAGTTGCTGCCTATATCGAGGAAAATGACGAGGAGAACTTAGAAGCTGAAGATAGCATGTGTAATGAAAGCGAGGAAAGTGGATCTTTTTTAGTTGATTACAAAGGCCTTAATTGCCATGAAGATGAATAAATGATGCATTATTGTAGCTTGTTGATGTTTGGAAGTCTTTTGATTTTGATGAAAAGCTTATGTAGGTACTTTAATTAACTTGTAACTTTTTACTTGTGTCACATTATTGTTTTAGATTGGTGATTGTACAATTTTCTACATAAGTAATATGAAGGCTACAATATTGATTTGGCTAATCATTTGCTCATTAATCGATAGAATTCGATTTTTGAAAAAAGCATATATGTTTGTGTAGCAGGTTTTTTTTTCCCAATATAAGATATTATATCCATTGGTGAAAGCATTATCAATAGCTTAAATTTGTTGGTAAAACATATAGTACCAACATATAATGATCTGTTGGTATAACAATTACCAACGAATCATTTGTACCAACAGATTTTCCATCGGATATTACTTGATGGTATTAATGAAGAGTACCAACGGAACAATTTTATCTGTTAGTAATTGTTGACATATTCCTTTTATGTTTTGATGATGACATAAACCTCAAACTTAAGTACTAATAAGTATCTTTAAGTTCTTGGAGAATTTTAGATCTTGAAGATAAATAAGCATTGAAGATTCAAGCATGAAGATTCAATCATTTGAAGAAACAACTTGGTGATTCAAGTGAAGGTTCGAATCATGAATCAAAGATGTTGCTGTCAAGTTTCTACAGAGAAATCAGAGAAGTTCCTGAAGAGAATTCAGCAAGGAACATGGGAAGAACGTCAAGTATTCCAACGAATTACTTGTTGAAGAGAAGAGAATCATCCATGAATGTTATAATGTAATGTTCTAGGGTAAATGTAAGTATATTAATGCATTTAAGTCTGGTTGGAACTTAGTTGTGTCTGTCAGAGGAACTCTGGGTCATGTTCCCAGAGGAACTTGTGTCGAATCTGTTAGTTACTTTAGTCCACGACAGTTGCTATTTTTTAGGGACTGTTTAAATCACTCCTTGACTGTTTTAATCTGTTTAAAATGGTCAAAGACTGACTGGATTAGTGCAGCCCATTTTTAGGAATAGTGGGTAGGTGTTTTTGAATTAGTTAGTAGTCAAATTAGTGTCCTTAATTTTAGGATTAGGTTAGTTGTTTTTTAATTCTGATTTCTTTTATTTTATTAGTTTATTTTTAGTTTTAAAAATTAATTTAAAGTTTTAGAATTTAAAAAAAAAAAAGAAATTTTCGGAAAAAAATAAAAAAAAGAAAAAAACCGGTTTTTAGTTTTTATTTTTTAATTAATTAATTAATCTATTTTTAGGTAATTTATTTAATTTATTATTTCTGATTTTTAGGTTATTAATTAAGTTAGTGGGTTGTTTAAGTTAGTCAAAGTTAGTGGTGTGTGAGTGAGAGTGGTGGACGTGTATATGGGGTTATGGGTGGTTATTTAGGCTTCTTCTCCAAGCAATTTTATAACCATTCATTTATATATATACACACATATAATTCTGATTTAGAACACACACAACAAGAGAGCACACTTTCAGATTTATATTACTTAGAGTTTGTGTCAAAAGTTCCTAAGTTCCAATCCAGTTTTACATGCATTTCAATATACTAGAGTTATTATTTGAGTTGTAATTGAGAGAAAAGAGAAGAGAAGTGTGTGAGAACTTAGAGAGAACAGAGAAGAAAGAGTCGTGAGAAAGAGAAAGAAAAAGAAAGAGAGAAAGAGAATAGAATCGTAAGTTCCTACAGGAACTCACGAGGTCCAGAGAGAAATTAGGGTTGTAATAGTTTACAAGGCCTTTATATAAAAGTGGAGTTTTTCTTCCGTGGGCCAGGAAGTTTTTCTCGTTGAAATTTGACTCTTTACATTTCGTTTTTCTCAAAGTTCCTTTAGGTTTTCAATTCTGACAAAAATCTGTGCTATAAGTTCCACACAGCAATTCACCCCCCCTCTTGCAGTGTTCCTACGGGAATAACAATTGGTATCAGAGCAGGAACTCAGACCGTTCAAGACACCTTGACGAGAGATCCGGGCAGTATGAACACTTGCGAAAAATTGGAAGAAGGGTACTCATCTCAGAGACCTCCCATGTTTAATGGGAAATTCTATGCATACTGGAAAAATCGGATGGAGATCTACATCAAAGCCGAAAATTATCAGGTATGGAGAGTCGTAGAAGTCGGTGACTATCAGGTAACCAAAACTAATGCTAATAATGAGATAGTCCCTAAGGAAATTTCTGAATATGAACGTGAAGACTTTGAAAAAATGGAAATTAATGCAAAAGCCATAAAATTGCTTCATTGTGGTCTTAGACCCCATGAACATAATCGTATTATGGGGTGCAAGAGTGCAAAACAAATTTGGGATTTACTACAGATAACTCACGAAGGTACTAATGAAGTTAAAAGGTCTAAAATTGATTTATTGATCTCTAAATATGAAAGGTTCGAGATGATGCCTAAGGAATCTATTCAAGATATGCTTACTCGTTTCACTAACATCATAAATGAGCTTGTTTCCCTTGGAAGAGAAATACCTATTGATGAACAGGTTAGAAAGATCTTAAGGAGTCTACCACAAGACGATAGATGGAGATCTAAAGTAACAGCACTTATGGAATCAAAGGACATGACGAAGTTCAACATCGAACAATTAGCGGGCTCTTTGCTAACCCATGAACTACATCTGGGAACCAGCGGAGAGGGTTCCAAGAACAAGGGGTTAGCATTGAAGGCAGAAGAGAGTGATACCGAAGAAGATGACGAGACTGCTATGCTCGTTAGAAGATTCAAAAGAGCCTTCAACAGAAACCGAAGTTCCTTCAGGAACTCTGGAAAGAAACTGACGAGTTCCAAAAAGGACTTTGGATGTCACAAGTGCGGCTCCACTGATCACTTCATCAAGGAATGTCCACAATGGGAAAATGAGAAAACAAAGTCCAAAGGGAAGGAATCATTTAAGGAAAAGAAGGATTACAACAAAGAAAAATACTACAAGCCTTCGTTTTCCAAAAATGATGTTCGAAAAGCGATGATAGCAGCATGGGGTGATTCTGAATCAGAAGAAGAGGTGGAGGAACAGCCTGAAGAGGAAACGGCCCAATTGTGTTTAATGGCAAGATCTGATGTGCCAGAGTTCCCACAGGAACTCAACGAGAAGGTAAGCCTAAATCCTTATTATTTAAATTCTCTGCCTAAACAAAAACTTGTTGATTTAGTTATTGAATTTCATAAAAACTGGATGAATGTTAAGAAAGAAAAGAATGAATGTGAAAACGCACTTAAAGTAAGTAGGGAACATAGTGATTGGTTTAAGGGTAATAAAGTTGAAACTGAAAATAGATTCTTTGACCTATTTGATAAAAACAATGTTTTAATGACTAAGGTTAAAAATCTTGAAAAGGAATTAAGCCAAACAACAATGGAACTTAACTGCTATAAGTTGATTAATCTTAGTTTGAAATCTGAAAATTCGAATGAAAGTTCCTCTAGGGTTTCTGATCTGAAGGAACTCAAGACTGATCTGGAAAAAGTAAAATCTGATAATAAGAAATTGACAGAGGAACTTACTGAAATAAAAAGGGATAAAGATAATCAACGAGAAGTTCCACAATGGATTTTGAATGCCCAAGCAAAGAGGACCGAAGGTCTAGGTTTTAATTATAAACAAAAAGGGAGTAATCAGAAAAAGTATGTGGAACTTCCAAGCAGCAAAGTCTGTCTGTTCTGCGGGAACTCAGGTCATCTGAAAGACCAGTGTTCCAAGAGGAACAACAGCTTGAATCAGAATCATAGACATGTTAAATGGATTGAAAAAACTTATGATGATATGTCTACAAAGGAACCCAAGGAAACCTGGGTTCCTCAACCTAACCATTAATCATTCTTGCAGGAACTAGTGAGGGGGAACACCACATGGTACCTCGACAGTGGATGTTCCAAGCACATGACCGGAGACAAATCAAACTTTCTCTCACTAGTAGCCTACTCAGGGGGAACTGTGACATTCGGTGACAATCAGAAAGGTAATATTATTGCCGTAGGTAAGGTAGGTAAGTCAAGTTCCCATAGCATAGATAATGTCTTTCTTGTAGATGGTTTGAAGCATAACTTGTTTAGTATTTCACAATTTTGTGATAAAGGAAACTCTGTACATTTTACTAATGAGTGTTGTAGAATCATCAACAATGACACTAATAAAATTATTCTTGAAGGGAAACGCAATGGGAACACATACACTGTGAACCTCGAAGCAATTCCTAAAACTACTCTTACTTGTCTTAGTGTCATTGAGGATGATCCATTACTTTGGCATAAACGAATGGGACATGCTAGCCTTTCTCTACTGGATAAATTAAGAACAAAGGAACTAGTTGTTGGTTTACCAAACATCAAGTTCCAATGCGATAAATTGTGTGATGCATGTGCTAAAGGCAAGCATGTTAGAAGTTCCTTTAAAAGTAAAAAGCTCGTGAGCACCACAAAACCATTGGAACTTATTCACATGGATTTGTGTGGGCCCATGAGAGTCCAAAGTAGAAGTGGAAAATTGTATGTCTTAGTCATAGTTGATGATTACTCAAGATTTACTTGGACAATGTTCCTTCATAGCAAAGATGAGACTTTTGAAGAATTTATTTGCTTTGCTAAGAAGATACAAAAGTCGAGTGGTTATCAATTAATTCACTTACGATCTGACCATGGTACTGAATTTGAAAATCAAAAGTTTGATGAGTTTTGCAGGGAACATGGCATGGATCATAACTTTTCCGCTCCTAGAACACCACAGCAAAATGGTGTTGTGGAGAGGAAAAACAGGACTTTAGAAGACATGGCAAGAACAATGCTCATTACAAGTGGATTACCTAGGAACTTCAGGGCTGAAGCCGTTAATACGGCATGTTATACAATCAATAGAATCATGTTAAGACCCATCACAAACAAAACTCCCTATGAACTAATGAAAGGAAGAAAACCTAACATTTCTCACTTGAGATCTTTTGGTTGTAAGTTCTTTGTGCACAATAATGGTAAAAGGAACTTAGGGAAGTTTGATGAGAGAAGTGATGAAGCCGTGTTCCTAGGATATGCCACTGATAGTAAAGTATATAGAGTTTATAACAAGAGGACATTAAGTGTCGAGGAAAGTGTACATATTTTATTTGATGAAACTAACCCTTATGTAAATAGTGATACTAACATTTTGCAGGAACTTGAGGATTTAGAGATAGGCTTGGTTAGAAAGGATCCAGATGAAGAAGAGTTAACATCCAATAATAAAGAAAGAGCAAATATCCCAGAAGAACGACCTCATGTTGAAAGACAAGAAGAGCCAGTTCCTAAAAGAACTCAGGGGGAAGTTCCAGAGACTGAGGGGAACTTAGAAGAAGAGATCAGAGTTCCTGAAGAGACTGTAGAAAGACCAGTTCCAATCAGAGACTTTGAACCAAAACCTTGGAAATATCAGAAGTCCCACCCTCTTGATCTTATCATAAGTGATATAGGGAAAGGAACTCAGACCAGAACTCAGATCAGGAACTTCTGTGCCCATAGTGTGTTCCTATCCATCATTGAGCCTCGAAATCACATAGAAGCACTTGAGGATGCAGATTGGATACTAGCCATGCAGGATGAACTCAATCAGTTTGAAAGGAACAAGGTATGGCACCTTGAACCAAAGCCGGAACACCAAAAGGTAATTGGATTGAAGTGGGTGTTCAGGAACAAGCTAGATGAACATGGCACGATCGTCAGGAACAAGGCCAGGTTAGTTGTAAAAGGATACAATCAACAAGAGGGGATAGATTATGAAGAAACATTTGCTCCGGTAGCAAGATTAGAAGCTATTAGAATTTTAATTGCTATTGCCTCGTTCATGGGTTTTAAATTATATCAAATGGATGTTAAATGTGCTTTTTTAAATGGATTTTTAAGTGAGGAAGTTTATGTGGAACAACCTCCTGGTTTTGAAAACTCTAAATTTCCTAACCATATCTATAAGCTTGACAAGGCTCTCTATGGGTTGAAGCAAGCTCCTAGAGCATGGTATGAGAGGTTGTCCAAGTTCCTTTTGGAAAATGAATTTAAAAGAGGAAAAGTTGATAAAACTTTATTTCTAAAATCTAAAGGAACTGATCTTCTCATTGTCCAAATCTATGTAGATGATATAATATTTGGTGCTACTAACGAATCTTTGTGTCAGGAATTTGCAAATTTAATGAGCAAGGAATTCAAGATGAGCATGATGGGTGAGTTAAATTTCTTTCTTGGTTTGCAAATAAAGCAAACTGAAAAGGGAATTTATATTCATCAACAAAAATACATAAAGGAACTTCTAAAGAAATTTGGGATGGAAACATCCAAAATAAATCACACTCCTATGGGAACTAACACCAGATTGGATGAAGATCCCAAAGGAACTAGTGTGAGTGAAAAGCAATATAGAGGCATGATAGGTTCCTTATTGTATCTAACTGCTAGTAGACCAGATATTTCTTTTAGTGTTGGTGTATGTGCTAGGTTCCAAGCAAATCCAAAGGAGTCACATCTCACTGCAGTCAAGAGGATATTGAGATATTTGAAAGGAACTGATGATCTAACTTTGTTCTATCCTCACAATGACACGTTTGAACTCAAGGGATTTGCTGATGCAGATTATGCCGGTGATTTGGTGAATAGGAAAAGCACTTCAGGTATGGTTCAGTTCCTTGGAACGTGTTTAGTTTCTTGGAGTTCCAAGAAGCAAAACACAGTTGCTCTATCCACTGCAGAAGCCGAATATGTAGCAGCTGCTGCATGTTGTTCACAACTGCTTTGGATAAAACAACAACTAAGGGACTTTGGTATTAATTATAATTGTATTCCTATATATTGTGATAATACTAGTGCCATTTGTATATCAAAAGATCCAGTTCACCATTCACGTGTGAAACACATTCACATACGTCATCATTTTCTAAAGGACAATGTAGAAAAAGGTCTGATAAAACTTGAATTTTGTCAAACTGAAGATCAAATTGCTGACATATTAACTAAGCCATTGAATAGAGAACGATATGAGAAATTGGGGATGGAACTTGGGATGATCAAATTAAAGTAATTTGCTAAGAAGTTCCTCCAGGTACGTCAACTCAATGATTAAAGTTCCTAGAATAATTTTCATTGCAATTATGGTGCGAAAGCATGTTCCTGATGGAATTTGAGATTTATACTCGTAAATGTCTATCAATATTACTCTTATTTTCATGACTGCTATTTGGATGATAAATTAAATGTGTGCATTAATATGTTCCAATAATTCTTATTTTCTTTCTTTCTTCTTTTTTATATAAATTAATTTATTCCTCAAATTAATTTATTTTCATTTTATTTTCCACAAATTAATTTATTTTTTCCACAAATTAATTTTATTTTCCACAAATTATTTTTCTTTTGTAGCTAAAGAAATCTACCCATTAGGAGAGTCAATTTAGAAGAGTCATCATGTTCAAAATTTTATAACTGATTAATTCAACCTTGTTTAAACCTCTACCTAAAAATAAGGAGAGTAAATGGGAGAATGTTTTACTAGCTAAACAAATTACTCTTATTCTCCTCAAGCCATCCACCTATTCCTCTCTCTCTCACTCACGTCATTTTCTATCTATCTCCAAAACCACATTCATTTTATCCATTTTTTAAATTAAAAAAAAAAAAAAAACTTCATGAACCTTCAATTATTTTTCCTCTACTACCAACTCTTCCAATCAAACCCAAAGAACCTACACAACAAGATCAAAACCCTAGCATCATCTAAGGGGGAATCCAAGCAAAGAAAAGAAGTAGATGATTCAACTATTAAGCTTTAATGTTCTACTCGAGATGTACGGGAATTGAAATTAGGGATGAAAAAAAAACAAGGAACAATGTATTTAAAGATCAACCCTTGATGAATTGAAGTTGGGTTTGTTGGACAAAAAAAAAAAAAAAAAAAAAAAGGAGAGGTCCATACTGTGAATTTAGATGTTGATGATGATAGGAGTGTAGTAAAATTACTTGTTCTTAGTGCTGAAAATTCTGAAGGAACAAGTAGAGGAGGAAGTCCTTCTGAAAATTCTGAAGGAACTTGAGATGTTAAAGGACTATTAAGAAGATATTGAGGGGAAAACATTCATGTTAAGATAGCCTTTGAGTGGCATGGTTACTACTTCGTAGAAAGGGAATGAATGAAATCATGGGGTGCCTCCAAGAGCTAAAGTTGCTGCTGGAACTTCACCTGATGATACTACAGGAACTTCTGGAGCATCTGCTAATGTTCCCCCCACGAAAGTTCCTGATGATGCTTAACCTGCCACCTAGCCTCTTCTTACCTCATTTACATTAATTCTTTTGCACTCACTTCGTTTTGGTTATAATTTATGAACATGGTTTAGGTTTTATTTTATTTTCTTCTTTGACATTTTCTTTCTTTCTTTTGCGTCTTAGTAGTCGGGTAGTAGCTACTTTCTATTTTTCTTTTGTCCTTGGAACATATATATATATGCTATATTTTGCTAATTTCATCCTTGATGCTATTATGATGACTAATATTGCTAGATTGCTACTTGAGTTGTTTTCGTATTCTAGAGATCAGGTATCTGCCATTACTGGTTTAATGGTGCTGTGATGAAAAATGTTTGAGGCATGATGATTTTGATTTTGATGATGCCAAAAGGGGGAAGAATAATTGGCAAACTAACTTTATTCTTTTTCGTCTTATTTTTCATCTTATTCTCATATAAAATGGAGTTCCTAACATGTGCATAGTTTACTAACTTGTGAATAGTTAATTAACTTTCTTGATTCCATGTAGAGTTAAGATGTATATACCTTTGGTAGTTTAATTTAGTTCTTAATTATTTTCCATTAAGTTTGCCTTGGTTTGTCATCATCAAAAAGGGGGAAATTGTTGACATATTCCTTTTATGTTTTGATGATGACATAAACCTCAAACTTAAGTACTAATAAGTATCTTTAAGTTCTTGGAGAATTTTAGATCTTGAAGATAAATAAGCATTGAAGATTCAAGCATGAAGATTCAATCATTTG
Source organism: Salicornia ramosissima (assembly GCA_951394345.1). Lineage (NCBI taxonomy): Eukaryota > Viridiplantae > Streptophyta > Magnoliopsida > Caryophyllales > Amaranthaceae > Salicornia > Salicornia ramosissima. The sequence goes on from OX596237.1 coordinate 34,077,914, forward strand.
AAGAAACAACTTGGTGATTCAAGTGAAGGTTCGAATCATGAATCAAAGATGTTGCTGTCAAGTTTCTACAGAGAAATCAGAGAAGTTCCTGAAGAGAATTCAGCAAGGAACATGGGAAGAACGTCAAGTATTCCAACGAATTACTTGTTGAAGAGAAGAGAATCATCCATGAATGTTATAATGTAATGTTCTAGGGTAAATGTAAGTATATTAATGCATTTAAGTCTGGTTGGAACTTAGTTGTGTCTGTCAGAGGAACTCTGGGTCATGTTCCCAGAGGAACTTGTGTCGAATCTGTTAGTTACTTTAGTCCACGACAGTTGCTATTTTTTAGGGACTGTTTAAATCACTCCTTGACTGTTTTAATCTGTTTAAAATGGTCAAAGACTGACTGGATTAGTGCAGCCCATTTTTAGGAATAGTGGGTAGGTGTTTTTGAATTAGTTAGTAGTCAAATTAGTGTCCTTAATTTTAGGATTAGGTTAGTTGTTTTTTAATTCTGATTTCTTTTATTTTATTAGTTTATTTTTAGTTTTAAAAATTAATTTAAAGTTTTAGAATTTAAAAAAAAAAAAGAAATTTTCGGAAAAAAATAAAAAAAAGAAAAAAACCGGTTTTTAGTTTTTATTTTTTAATTAATTAATTAATCTATTTTTAGGTAATTTATTTAATTTATTATTTCTGATTTTTAGGTTATTAATTAAGTTAGTGGGTTGTTTAAGTTAGTCAAAGTTAGTGGTGTGTGAGTGAGAGTGGTGGACGTGTATATGGGGTTATGGGTGGTTATTTAGGCTTCTTCTCCAAGCAATTTTATAACCATTCATTTATATATATACACACATATAATTCTGATTTAGAACACACACAACAAGAGAGCACACTTTCAGATTTATATTACTTAGAGTTTGTGTCAAAAGTTCCTAAGTTCCAATCCAGTTTTACATGCATTTCAATATACTAGAGTTATTATTTGAGTTGTAATTGAGAGAAAAGAGAAGAGAAGTGTGTGAGAACTTAGAGAGAACAGAGAAGAAAGAGTCGTGAGAAAGAGAAAGAAAAAGAAAGAGAGAAAGAGAATAGAATCGTAAGTTCCTACAGGAACTCACGAGGTCCAGAGAGAAATTAGGGTTGTAATAGTTTACAAGGCCTTTATATAAAAGTGGAGTTTTTCTTCCGTGGGCCAGGAAGTTTTTCTCGTTGAAATTTGACTCTTTACATTTCGTTTTTCTCAAAGTTCCTTTAGGTTTTCAATTCTGACAAAAATCTGTGCTATAAGTTCCACACAGCAATTCACCCCCCCTCTTGCAGTGTTCCTACGGGAATAACAGTAATACTAATACCAACGGAGCTTTTACCAACGGCTTTCCAACAGACCAATATCCGCTGGTAAAGCCTTTTACCAACAGATAAGGCCCTGTTGGTAAAGGCAAGATTTTTTGTAGTGACTCGTGAAAACTCTGTTTTGGTCGTGTAATTTACTTAGCGTTTAGGGATTAATTTTGGGGATTAAGCTTTAGTTAGAAAGTAATTTTCAGACGTTCTCTCTCCTAGTTTTTAGTCTTAGCTCTCAAGAAGTGTAAAAAACCCACAAAATACTTTAGAATTTTGATAATCAAGAGTTAGAATTTGCATTTGTTCTTCAAATCTTTAGTCTCCATTGAATCTCAAGTTTCTTTTGGTTTGATTTTATTTCCAATCCAGGTATTAGTAGATTTTAATTGAAGTTTTAGATTATAATCTCTTTAATTCATGTTGTTATATATTTTAGATTTTGATTGAGTTTGGTTTTGCTTCTTTAGAATATAATTAATTGTAGTTCATGAGATTTGCTTTAATGGCTTCCATGAGTGAGTAATTCCTTTTCTAAGGATTAGATGACTTGATGTTATTGATTTTGGAGGTTAATCATTGGATTGGTTTAGTGTTTGAATTATCTTGATTGTATTTTCTCTAATTTCTTGAACCTTACATGATATCTTGGTGAAGAGTTCATGTTGAGTTTTGGTGATTGTTGATAGTGTTGATGATTGCTTTGAAGATTTCAATGAGAATTTCTTAATTGCTAGAAATAGTAATTAGGATTGTGAATTGATAAAAGTATTTGATGAACTCGATTTTAGGGTTTGCTACCTTGGCTATTCGAGAGAGGTTAATTTAGCATCTCCTAGAATTTCCTTTTGTCTAATCGAGAGAGGGTTTGGGATTGAGTTCATTAGTTCTTTTTGAATATTTATTTTGCAATTGAGATAATCGAACATGGATTTATTCAATGATTGTAATTCCTCCGATTAAAGTAACATTAGGGAGTCTAATCCTTGGAATTTTAGTCTTTTGGTAATCAATTTGATTTTAGATTTTAATTTGATTTCACATACTCTCAATAAAACAACATAGATCCTTGGATCAATTTGATTACAACTAATTCCGTATTAGTTCCTTGTGGATCGACCCTAACCCCACTAATACTAGGTATTAGTTCGTTAGGCTTTAATAAATTGTATATTTGTTAGGCAACTAGGGCCACGACACCCTAGGAGCCGATCAATGATTATTTGGACAATGCCTCATGTGAGAGGGCTTTTGTGGTTGTAATGTTTGGCTAGGGTTGAGGGTTAAGAAGGAAAAGGGAAAGAAGGCTCAAAGTTCCCAACATGTTGTCCCCTGGTGGTGCGTAGATGTGCCTGGACTTTTGCTTGTCTCTTTTTTTTCTTTAACTACTGATTTTTGCACTTGGACTTTAACTTTGAAGCTTTGACTCGACTTTTAGAACTATGTTTGTTGCATGTCGAGTATGAATTTATTTATTTCTCTCTTCTTCTTTTTTTTTCCTTGTTGGTTTTTTTTGGCATATTTCTTTTCCTTCGCACCACTTGATTCCATGGGTGAGGTAGATGTGGGTAAGGAACAAAAGTAGGCTTGTTTGTGTTTGAGGCTCAAAGGGTTGCAAGGTATTGAATGAATACAGATGATGGGAAAGGATTGATGATTTTTATGGAGTTCAAGAAAACAAGGCCTCTCGGCAATAATGTCCATTTATTAAGTTCAATATTATTTATTATGAAAATTTGAGGTCATGATTTATGTTAGAGTTAAAAGCACAAATTGAAATGGAGGCTAATAATGTAAAAAAAAATGGAATTTTATTAATGTGAATGAGATTACAAGGCTAAAAGTTGAAAGAAAATCCTAATGACATAGGCTCGAAAAAGAAAAAAGGAAATGAAATTGTCTAGGTGGAGGGACTCTCTGACTCAACCTAAAGAAACGACCCTGACTGACTCTTGACTTTGAGTGGGGCGTGCTGACACTGATGCTACTCTTGATGTTCCACCCCTTATCAAATCATCCTCTATGTCTACTTCAATGTGATGGGCCTTTTCGAAGGTGGTGAGCGAGTTATTTGAGTTGGTCCACTTGAAAAGCCATTTGTGGTGTTCCGGTTGCAGTAGGATAGGGATATGGGCTTGAGTGATGTAGGCTTGGGATATGGGCTTAAGTGATGGGGTTGAGTGGTATAGGCTGGGTATTTTAAGGCTTTCGAGTTTGGATGAGTGATATGTTTGAGTGAGGCTGGGGTGGTGTTTAAGTCAAGTGAAGTAAGCTTGAACTGGGCTTAAGGCTTGCTCAGACCTCAGTATGCTTTGGGCTGAATTAGAACTGTTTAGACAACTCCGATTTGTTTTCGAAAAGAACCAGAACCCTTAGTAAACCCCCTTGGTCATTGTACATGAATGCAGATACATGTCCTAATTTCATGGTCATCTTTCCTAAAATACATGAATGCAAGGTGCCCTTTCAATCCCCCCCCCCCCTTTTCCTTAACATTTTGTTTTTGATTTTTGATTTTTTTTTTTTGAACTTTTTTTTAAAGGACACAAAAAAAAGAAATATGAAATGTGTGTGAATGGAAGTGCCTAAGTTCAATCAAGGTCAGGCCTATACGGACTTAAGCTTAAGGATACTAAGGCCCAAAACTGTGAACTAAAGACTAGATTATATGAACTAGAAGATGACCATGACTATATAAAATGTGAGTGAATGGTTAAAAAAAATTTAAAAAAAATAACATTGCTAGAGCCCATAAAAATGCACACATGGTCACACTAACATGATACAACATGAGTAGTCTTGTATAAGGTCAGTCCTAGGTGGTCACAGGGTACTATGGCTAAAAACAAACTGAACCGGTCTAGCCGTTATTCATGTTGAATGACACACTATTAATAATGTGACGACCCAACTCGTATAGAACGGCGCGGAAGAGACCGACGAGTTGAATTGTCAAACTAACATACAAACATACCTAAAACCTAAAACAAAACCTCAAATTTTATTATTATAAAACCAAAACGTACAAAACCACAAGTTGTACATAACTAAGTCCCAAATAGCCAACACTAAAGAATTAATTCCAAAACAGATGTCAGAGTTAGAGTATACAACATACTAACAGCCTAAAGTCTAATAACAGAAAATCACAAATACAACTATAGATAGAAATTCGACACTCGCCCGAACCCAAGCTAAGCATCAACATCACCATCAAAGTTACCTGAAAGTGAACATATATCCACCATCAGTGGCGAGTAACATAACAGTCCTACCCTAAAGTGGATACACATGAACATAGAATAAATCAAACAAACAAATCAGGCACTCGTACATATAAGCATACAACGTAAAAGTGACAATAAGAATAACAATAATAACAACTCGCTAGACTTTAATTATCCAATCTTATCATAATCTTTGTCGTTGTTATTTACTTATTAGATCGGACTATGCTCGTACGAACGCATCTTACGCGAACGAACTTTCCTACTATGCCAGGATTAAGAATCTTACTCCCAAACCCATGAAGCCCATCTTACGGAAATCCATATCATAAAGACGACATAGTAAGTATTCACTATCCCAATACCACGGTTAGGATAGGGGCAGTGTCTTAACCCAAGTCTTAGAATCTTACTCTAAGGTTAGGCGTCTAAAAGTAAATTCAAGCTATCATTACATTCTTTACATTCTTGGTTAATCTTAAGCTAGATCTTACGCCTTTACTTAAGACTAACTATAAAAACCATAATCTTGGAACCTCATTAATCAATCTTTATACCTTTCTTTAACTTTCTTTCATAATCTTTAATTACTTTTAACCTTTCTTTAATCAGGACTACAAGATCTATACTTAAAGACTACGTAATCATAATAAAGAAAATCAAGATTCACCATAGCATAATCAAGAAACCTCAAGAACTCAAGAATCAATATCAAGATTACAATCTTTAACTTTTTTCATAAATTCAAGATTCAAGAACCATATAAAACACATCAAGATTGTCAAGAATCATCATCATCAATACAACCCAAAACACACGCATGACATGGCTAACTTTCAACAACATAATCATCAATTCTATGCATCAATACTCCGTGAAAATCGAACATGAACATGATAAAACATAAAATTATCATAACCAATCATAACATACATAGAATCAAGTCTAGAACATTACAAAACAACTACCTAAATCAGCCCATAAATCACGCATGGCATAAGGTCATATCATCAAACTTTCGGTCTAATTTAATCATCTAATCTACCCTACGAATCATGGTATACAAACTAGGATAGGATAGCATGTTACCTTATTGAAGTATAACACAACAATACACGAAAACTTGCTGCACGGAACGTAATCACACGGCCCAAACACGCTACAACTCACAGCCTCCAATACACGAGCACGGCCACCACAGCACGGACCACACCACACGACCAGCCACGAAACACCAACTCGAACACGACCTTCAACACGGCACCACCACACGGCCACCCAACGAACCACACGAACACCCAAAAACCGGAACCAACTTTGAAGTCTTGATCAAGGCAATGAAGGCTAACTTATGTTTTAATTACTTAAAGATCAATGGAGATTGAATCTTTACGTTTGGGTTTGAAAAGATTGATGAACAAATTGATTGGTGTTTAGGAGCCAAATAGGCGTATGGAATGAGAGCAAAGATGGAGAGAGTGTTTGAATTTTACTTGTGGGAACAGGTGATTATGATGGAAAATGGTCATTAAGCCTTACTACTACTTCTATTTATAAAAGTTAGTTATGGTGTGAACACAAGGCAAGTTGTAATACCCCGAAATTTAGGGCCAGAAAATTTCGCGGATTATTTATATTATTTTATTTATTCTAAGTCCAAAGGGCCCAATTAATTTGGACTGTTTTATTTTATTTTCCCCTCTTTTTTCTCAAATTGGGCCAATGACCCAATTTTTCCCTCTCCTTTAATAACATGGCCGGCCCCCTTCTTCCTTTTGGGCCAATGTCACTTCTTTTGTTTAATTTAATTAGTTAAATGATTTGATTAATTAAATTAAATAATTAATTTAAAAACCCTAAAACCTAGTCTTCTAGGCCTAATTGCTAGGTCCAATCTTCCCCTATTTCCCCTCTTTCTCACGGTAACCCTAGTATGTTATTAGGGTTTGTTTTTGTTTTTTTCTCCTTCTATAAATAATAGCTTAGCAATTTCATTTAGTTCCTAATTGCAAAAGCTTTGAACTCCAAAAATATTCTTTCCTCTTTCCCTCACAAAAACCGTGCTTAAGGTCACCAAAGTGGTGATTTTACCTTGGAAAAATTTAGCGTAATGAGGTAACTATGCTATTTCGTTTAATTTCGGTACAAGTTAATCAAATAGTTAATTAGGATTAAAACATGAAAATTGTTAGGAATTAGTGTCATGATCACCTAGAAAATTTCGAATCATATGATAGGATATTATGTAATTTTTCTTGATGATAATATGTAATCTTTATGAATTATTATGAAATTTTCTTGATTATTTTATGTAGTTTCTTGAAATCTTTAATTGTTGAATAATTACTTGAATGAATTTATTTGTTAATCAAATCTTGTTATTTCTTGATGAATTTTTCGTGGCAGTTTCTTTACTGTTTTATTATGAATAATGATTTATTTCGTGGCAAAATTCGTCCTTTTATTACTTATAATAATTTAATCTTTCAAACCGGTAAAACTGTCCCGATTTGGTTTACGAATTTATTAAGATACTTAATCAATTCGGATGGTTACGAAATTTTAGGTGGAAGTCAGTAATAATGTTTTACATCTTGTGTTAAATTTTGGTAATTTTTAGAGTTCGTTTGCTATGGCAGAAAAATCGGAAACTGATTACAGCCTAATCTGATTTGTTAGTTATAAAATTCCTTAAAAATAGTAAAAGATGTTATTTTTGGACGAAATTTATGCACGTTAAACCATGAACCTACATATAGCTCCTATAAAAATTTCCAGATTATTCGAGACCTTTTAATGGTGGTTCTTAATTTAATACTTTAAAATCAGATTGTGTAAAATATGGTGTTTTAAGGATAATTTTAATGTTTATTATAAAGTTCGCTATGATTTATTGGTTATTGAATTTAATTAACTAAAGACGTAATTTTTGATATTGTTGTTCATGATTTTCGAGTGGTATAAAATATGAAAGGTAGAATTTTTATCATGTTTTATGCAATTTTTGGTGATAATTATTAATTATTCGAATTATTGTTAATTGAACTGATTTTGTTAATTATTATGTTGATGAATTTATCTAATTAGTAAACTAACCCTAAAATGTCGAGTAGGTTAGTTATTGTTGACCAATTTTAGTTTAATTATTTTGGCTTATAATAATATTGGAACAATTTTGGGAATTAGTATTATTATTATAATTATTAATATTTATAATTAGGGATAAGTTATAATATGAAAGGGTAATAATAATACGATTAAAGGACTTAGCTATTATTATTTATTATTATATTATAGTTAAGGAAGTCGGTAGGGATAAGTTACAATAAGGATAATAAGATATTATTAGGGAAGGAAAGGAAACAGAGTAAAAGGGTAATTATTTGTTTCGATCTCTGGCTAGGAAAGACTTGGTATTTAAGGTGGCTAATAAACGTGTCGCACCTCTTTTTCCTGGGACTTCGAACATTTATTCCCGATTACGGTCACCTAGTACTTCTAGTTATAAGAAAGATAATAAGTTAAGATCGCCCCTACGATGACGCAAAGGTCATCAATCGGGTTAATAAGAGAGGACGCCCTTTTTGATGATACACGAGTCATCAGATCGGGTTAAGTCGATGCCACTGCCCCATGGGATGAATACACGAGTTCACCCGGGCAGTTCTGGGTCTTAAAATATGTAGTTGTCTAAGTAGTAGTACACGAGCTGCTATTTAGGAGTTATGGCCATAGCTTAGGCTTAGTGGTGCACACGGGATCCACTACGGGCTGAATACACGAGTTCACCCCGACATGTTTTAGGAAAGTTGTGGTGCACACGGGATCCACAACGAGCTATAATGACCGGTCCGTTAAGAAATAAAGATGAATGATATGATATGATACGATTACAAAGTTAAGATGGACGATATGATATGATTACGAAGTTAAGATAATATAAGGTTCAATATGATAATTAAAGTATAAGATTGTATAAAGTATAAGTTCAGTATTAGACGTAATGTATTATGATTGGTATAAGTCTTCCGCTGTGTATGTCTGTATATGTATAACTCTGGAATGTATGTATGTATAAATGTATTTCGTATGTATGCTTGTATTGTTTACGTATTTTGTACGTATCTCTAACCGTATTTTGCAGGTATTGTTATACGTATTGTATACGTACTTTTATACGTATTGGGTATGTATTTCTAACCGTATTTTGCAGGTATTATTATACGTATTCTTATACGTATTTTTGTATGTATTTGTATACGTACCCCGTATGTACTTGTGTATGAAATGCTATTTGTTTACATGTATCTTCGTGTGTTATCCTATGCTATTATGTGTTTAGCGGTCCCTTACGTAAACGGGACAGCCTAGTTACTCGCCACTGACGGTGGACCCCCCCCCCCAGTTTCAGGTGACGATGCAGCTGCGTAGTCGGGCTTCCGCTGGTTGGGCTTTGTTGAGGCAGAGTTCTAGTTTCACCTTAGTATTTCTTTTCTAGAGTTTCAATAAGACAATATTACATTATTTCTTTTATTATCCCAGCATGTTGGGAAAACATTATTTTAGTTTATGTAATTCTTCAAGTATTCTACCTTTATCGACTTTTGGGATTAATTTCAGACTTTTAAGTTAATAAAAGATGTTTCTATTCTAATTCTATAATTAATGTTTAATTTAATGCTTAAGTAATGATCCGCAAGTCGTTTTCCTTCGTCAAACGACAGATTAAAAAGTCGGGTCGTTACACAAGTTGCAAACCAAGCCACATAACATAAGGGGGGGCCGGTTGGGCTTGCTCAAAATGGGCTAACAAGTTCATTTGGGCTAATTACACTTAACCATGACTAATCATGTCTAAATTGCACTAGGCCCAAAATTAATTAATTAACTAAAAAATTAAAATAAAATTCTAATTAATTAAAATAAAATAAAATAAATAATAAACAATTATTATAATATAAAATTGTCACATTCAAGCAATAAAATTAACAAAAATAAATAGTCCAAATAAATTTGGACCATACATAAAATAAACATAAATACAAGCAAATAAACATAGCAGAAAATATTGAAAAATTGGGGCGTTACAACCTCCCCTCCTTAAAGAAATTTTGTCCCGAAATTTAAGGCAAAGGATATTGCTCACCTTCGAATAACTCTGAGTACTTCTGCTTCATGGACGCCTCTGTCTCCCAAGTCGCTTCTTCTCGATGTTGATTTCTCCACAACACCTTGACTAGTCAGACTTGCTTGTGTCGGAGGGTCCTCTCTTCGCGATCCAAGATCTGAATCGGCCGCTCCTTGAACGTCAGGTTCAGCTCAAACGTGGCCGATTCCATTGGAATGACATGGGTAGGATCATATAAATATTTCCTTAGCTGAGAAACGTGAAACACATCGTGAACATTAGATAAACAGGGCGGTAATGCTAAACGATATGTCACTTCCCCAACTCGTTCTAGTATCTCGTAAGGTCCCACGAACTTCCGTCGGAGTTTCCACTTTTGGCCAAAGCGAGCAACTCCCTTGAATGGTGAAACCTTAAGCAAGACTCTGTCACCTACCTCGAATGTCAGTGGTCTACGTCGGTTATCGGCGTAGGACTTCTGACAACTCTGTGCGGCCTGCATCTTCAATCAAATGACTCGGACCTTCTCTACGATATCTCGTACCATCTCAGGTCCCAAAGCCAAAGTATCACTAATATCATTCCAACAAATCGGACTCCGACATTTCCTGCTATAAAGGGCCTCGTACGGAGCCATATCAATGCTGGAGTGATAACTGTTATTATATGAAAACTCTACCAAGCAAAGCAACTTCACCCATGACTGATGATACTCTAGAGTACATGCTCACAACATATCCTCCAAAGTCTGGATAGTCCTCTCTGTCTGGCCATCCGTTGCCGCGTGAAATGCGGTGCTTAGCTTTAACTTCATCCCAAAGGGTTCCTGAACCGATTTCCAGAAACGAGACAAGAATCTCGGATCACAATTAGAAACTATCTCCCTCGGAACTACGTGAAGTCGAATGATGTCCTAGGTATAAGCCTCTGCTGGGCGCTCCATCGACCAAGTCATCTTCATCGGTATGAATCTAGCGACTTTAGTCAACCTATCCACAATTACCCAAGTGGCGTTCATACAATTACAGGTAGGTAGGCTAACCACAAAATCCATATATACCGACTCAAATTTCCAGGTCAGAATCGGTAGTGGTTGCAAAAGACCTCCAGGTCTCTGGTGCTCAATCTTAACCTTCTGACAGACTAAACATCGAGCTATGAACCCTGCAACATCCTGCTTCATCTTAGGCCACCAGAATTGGCCCTTAAGGTCCTTATACAACTTATTACCTCCAGGATGAACAGAGTAGGGCGAGTTATGTGCCTCAGATATGATCCTGTTCCGAAGATCAGAACTGTCCGGTACACACCACCTCCCTCGATAACGCAGACTATCGTCGGCAGAAATCTCAAAGCCAACGGCTTTTCCTTGCCGCAAAGCCTCTCGATTCCTAGTCAACTGCGGGTCATCCTTCTGACCTTCGCGCAATTCCTGGAATAACTCGGGCTCTGCACTCATAGATGTCAGATGAACTCTGACGGAACTACGACTTCTACTGAAGCTCAATCGATTCTTGCGACTCAGTGCGTCAGCAACTAAGTTCGCCTTGCCTTCACAGTAATTAAGCGTCACGTCATAGTCCTTAATCAGCTCAAGCCATCGTCGCTGCCTCATATTGAGGTCCTTCTGAGTGAAGATGTACTTGAGACTCCTATGATCCGTGAATACCTTACACAAACCACCATAGAGGTAGTGCCTCCAGATCTTAAGCGCGAAAACCACAGCTGCTAGCTCCAAGTCATGCGTGGGGTAGCTACGCTCGTGCACCTTCAGCTGCCTCGATGCATAAGTGATGACCTTCCCACTCTGCATTAGCACGCATCCTAGGCCACTCTTAGACGCGTCACTATAGACCTCGAAATCCTCTTCATCGTTCAGAATGGTAAGAATAGGAGTAGAAACTAATCTCTGTTTCAACTGCTGAAATGCTTGCTCGCAAGCCTCCGTCCAAACGAATCGGATCTCCTTCTTTAGGAGACTAGTCATCGGCCTAGCAATCTTGGAGAACTCCTGGACGAATCGTCGATAGTATCCGGCCAAACCCAGAAAACTACGAACCTCCGCCACATTTCTCGGGCTACTCCATTCTACTACAGCCTTAACTTTTCCCGGGTCTACCTTAATGCCTTCCTTACTAATAACATGACCCAGAAATGCTACCTTGCGAAGCCAGAACACACACTTAGAGAGCTTCGCGAACCATCTATGCTTCCTCAATATCTCTAGCACTATCCGAAGATGCTCTTCATGCTCAGACTCATCTCTCAAATACACTAGGATATCATCGATAAAGACTACGACACACTTATCGAGTAAGTGATGAAAGGTCCGGTTCATCTGATCCATGAACACGGCTGGAGCATTAGTGAGACCAAAGGGCATCACCTCAAACTCGTAGTGGTCGTATCTCGTACGGAATGTTGTCTTCGGGATGTCATCTCTCTTGACTGGAATCTGATGATATCCAGATGGAAGATCTATCTTCGAGAAAACTCCCGCTCCTCTCAACTGATCAAATAGGTCCTCAATCCTAGGCAACGGGTACATGTTCTTGATGGTTACCCGATTCAATTTTCGGTAGTCTATGCACAGGCGCATGCTACCGTCCTTCTTCTTTACAAAGAGCACAGGTGCTCCCCATGGAGAAACACTCGGCCTAATGAAGCCCTTATCGATCAAATCTTGAAGTTGCGTCTTCAACTCTTGCAACTCCGATGGTGCCATCCGGTAAGGTGCCTTTGAAATCGGCGCTGTCCCGTGTGCTAAATCGATATTAAACTCGACATCGCGCTCGGGTGGAACTCCTGGTAGCTCATCAGGAAATACGTCTCTAAAATCCCTCGCTACAGGTATATCGTCCAACAGACTCTCCTCAGTCAAGTCCCTTACCTGACATAAGAAGACCAAATCGCCTTTCTGGCGAAGTTTCCTCATCTTCAAGGCCGAAATTACCTTTACTCCTTTCTTAAGAACAATCCCAGAGTAGGTAACTCAATTGCCCTTTGATCCTCGGAATGTCACTGACTGATCTCGGCAATGAATGATCGCTCGATACCTCGACAGCCAGTACATGCCAAGAATAACATCAAACTCCATCAGCGGGAACTCCTTCAGATCGACCGTCGCTTGCTCCCCAGCTATAACGATGGGCACTCCCCGGAACTCACGCTGACAAACAAAATCCTCTCCAGAAGGGAGAGTTATAATCGAACTAACAGGAGAACTGCCACGAAGATTAGACCTCGAGGCAAAACTACTAGCCACAAAAGAAACAGTGGCACCAGAATCAAACAATACATAAGCTAAAATACCAGAGACAAGAAATCTACCTGAGACTACATTTGGCTCGACCTCTGCCTATGCCTTAGTCATACAGTAGACTCGGTTCTTCACAGGAGTCTTGGTCGGTGCCGATAGTTGCTTGATCTCAGTGCCTGGCTTTTTCTCGGGGCAGACTGATGCCTTATGGCCTTCCTTCCCATAAATAAAACACGAAATGGGCGTCCCGTCGCAACGCTTCCCTTGATGGAAGTCCTTGCCATAGCCTCTGCACCTCGAACTCCCTGATCCCTTAGACGAACTAGCGGTCGGAGGGGTACTGCTAGGAGCACTAAATCGGGGCTTCTTGAAAGATGGCGACGTCACCAAGGTCGGGGTCCTCTTCCTGCTCGCATCCTCCTCGATAACAGATGCCAGAATCTCGAGTGCTACCTCGTAAGCTCGCTGAAATGACTCCGCTCCACTGCTGATCACGTGAACGCGAATCCTCGGATCTAGCTTTTTGATGTAGCACTTGACCCGCTCCTCCTCGGATGGAACCACAGACATAGCGAACCTCGATAACTTAGCAAACTTATCGGTGTAGGCCTGAACCGTCATCTTACCCTGAGTGAGAATAAGAAACTCCTCCTGTTTCTGCCACTGTAACTCGTCGGGGTAGAACCTCTCCTGGACCTTAGCTACGAACTCGGCCCAAGACATCGAGTGCAAGGGCATGCATGCGTTCCTAGCCACGCTCCACTAATTATTGGCCTCTCCTCTCAAGTAGTAGGCGGCGATCTGGACCTTCTCGTGCTCGGGGCAAAACGTAGCGTCGAAGAGCTTCCCCATCTCGCGGATCCAGCTCTCCAAAATCGTAGGGTCGACAATCCCATCGTAAGTCGGTGGTCAATGACGAGCGATACAATCAAACGTCGACTGCGAACCTGATGGCTGACGACTATGGTGCGCTAACATAAGAATCGCTTCCTCGAGCGCTCGTAACCTCTGTCATCCTGAACTTGACCGGCGAGGTGTGGACATGCTAAAAACATCGCAAGAAAATAACGACAAAAAGAAAGTGTCAGTCAACAATCCACAACTACAGTCAAGCACTCAAAAGAAATAAAAATAAGAGAAAAGAGTCCTATCCCGGTCTTCTACCCGACGCTCTTCTCCCTTATACTTATTCTTATTCGGGTTTATCACTCGGGAATGGTAAAGCTCACAACTCCCGGGTTTTACTCAAATCCTAAAACTTCACTTAAAGTTTTGACTATTCGGCTCTGATACCAACTGTGACGACCCAACTCGTATAGAACGGCGCGGAAGAGACCGACGAGTCGAATTGTCAAACTAACATACAAACATACCTAAAACCTAAAACAAAACCTCAAATTTTATTATTATAAAACAAAAACATACAAAACCACAAGTTGTACATAACTAAGTCCCAAATAGCCAACACTAAAGAATTAACTCCAAAATAGATGTCAGAGTTAGAGTATACAACATACTAACAGTCTAAAGTCTAATAACAGAAAATCACAACTACAACTATAGATAGAAATTCGACACTCGCCCGAACCCAAGCTAAACATCAACATCACCATCAGAGTTACCTGAAAATGAACATATATCCACCATCAGTGGCGAGTAACATAACAGTCCCACACTAAACTGGATACACATAAACATAGAATAAATCAAACAAACAAATCAGGCACTCGTACATATAAGCATACAACGTAAAAGTGACAATAAGAATAGCAATAATAACAACTCGCTAGACTTTAATTATTCAATCTTATCATAATCTTTGTCTCTATCATTTACATATTAGACCGGACTATGCTCGTACGAACGCATCTTACGCGAACGAACTTTCCTACTATGCCATGAATGAGGATCTTACTCACAAACCCATGAAGCCCATCTTACGGAAATCCATATCATAAAGAAGACATAGTAAGTATTCACTATCCCAATACCGCGGTTAGGATAGGGGCAGTGTCTTAACTCAAGTCTTAGAATCTTACTCTAAGGTTAGGCGTCTAAAAGTAAATTCAAGCTATCATTACATTCTTTACATTCTTGGTTAATCTTAAGTTGTATCTTACGCCTTTACTTAAGACTAACTATTAAAACCATAATCTTGGAACCTCGTTAATCAATCTTTATACCTTTCTTTAACTTTCTTTAATAATCCTTAATTACTTTTAACCTTTCTTTAATCAGACTACAAGATCTATACTTAAAGACTACGTAATCATAATAAAGAAAATCAAGATTCACCATAGCATAATCAAGAAACCTCAAGAACTCAAGAACTCAAGAATCAATATCAAGATTACAATCTTTAACTTAGTTCATAAATTCAAGATTCAAGAACCATATAAAACACATCAAAATCGTCAAGAATCATCATCATCAATACAACCCAAAACACACGCATGACATGGCTAACTTTCAACAACATAATCATCAATTCTATGCATCAATACTCCATGAAAATCGAACAAGAACATGATGAAACATAAAATTATCATAACCAATCATAACATACATAGAATCAAGGCTAGAACATTACAAAACAACTACCTAAATCAGCCCAAAAATCACACATGGCATAAGGTCATATCATCAAACTTTCGGTCTAATTTAATCATCTAATCTACCCTATGAATCATGGTATACAAACTAGGATAGGATAGCATGTTACCTTATTGAAGTATAACACAATAATACACGAAAACTTGCTGCCCGGAACATAATCACACGGCCCAAACACGACTGCAACTCACGGCCTCCAATACACGAGCACGGCCACCACTGCACGGACCACACCACACGGCCAGCCACGAACCACCAACTCGAACACGGCCTTCAACACAACACCACCACACGGCCACCCAACGAACCACACGAACACCCAAAAACCGGAACCAACTTTGAAGTCTTGATCAAGGCAATGAAGGCTAACTTGTGTTTTGATTACTTAAAGATCAATGGAGATTGAATCTTTAAGTTTGGGTTTGAAAAGATTGATGAACAAATTGATTGGTGTTAGGAGCCAAATAGGAGTGTGGAATGAGAGCAAAGATGGAGAGAGTGTTTGAATTTTACTTGTGGCAAAAGGTGATTATGATGGCAAATGGTCATTAAGCCATACTACTACTTCTATTTATATAAGTTAGTTAAGGTGTGAACATAAGGCAAGTGACAAACCAAGCCACATAACATAAGGGGGGGGGGGGGGGGGCGGTTGGGCTTGCTCAAAATGGGCTAACAAGTTCATTTGGGCTAATTACACTTAAGCATGACTAATCATGTCTAAATTGCACTAGGCCCAAAATTAATTATTTAACTAGAAAATTAAAATAAAATTCTAATTAATTAAAATAATATAAAATAAATAATAAACAATTATGATTAAATAAAATAGTCACATTCAAGCAATAAAACAAAAATAAATAGTCCAAATAAATTTGGACCATACATAAAATAAACATAAATACAAGCAAATAAACATAGCAGAAAATACCGAAAAACTGGGGCGTTACAAATAATCCCTTATTATGATCTCATCGGGTATGAGGATCACGCGCCATGGTTGGGATGGGCCGGTTATGATTATTGAGGTCGGTCACCACAAGTAACCATAATCAAAGCCCCACGGGGTCGGTCTCGAGCATAGAACAAGCTCACATGAGACAAGGTCCTATGGTGTGGCACCTATTCGTAGGGCCACATGTAATATGCCTAAAGACAATTCGGGAATGATAATAATAAGACCACGAGACTTTTAATGTTTGTCCACACCACTATGGAGTGATATTCCCAAAGCAGAGTCGCCAAACTGTAGGGGTCGTTTCCGGCCAACTTCGTCACGAGTTGTTTTGAATGCTCGTTAAAGCCACACATGAATGTGGTCTAGTATGAGTCGCCACCATGCGTTTATACGGCCCACGGACACCGAAGAAGTACCAATGCCAAGAGCAATTGGCCCCTTATAGGTCGTGCACTAGAGTATGGGTTCAGGGACAGGTTACGAGCCAATCGTGCAATGGGATCGCCCGCCTGTAAGCGATCTCTACTATGTCTCTTTTTGTGGTCATATAATTATTAATCGCGAATACACAAATATCTCATATTATATCCTAAAAGCGCATATTACTAGGTGGGTTTGAATTATTTGCAGAATAGGATTAATTATTGTGTCCACTTAGAATTAAGTCCATATTAAAATCCTAAAAATAATAAATCAAATAAATCATGAATAAAACACATAATGAAGAAATAAATCTATGATTGTAAAAACACATAATAAAAGAAATACAAAATAATATATACAAAATCAGAACAATAAGAATGTGAATTGATTGTGAAATCAAACTTTTATGTACGATCTATTATAAAGCGAAAGTAAATTGTTAATCACAATGCATGTACTTAAATCATTTTAAAACTAATGAAATAATTATAAATCAATTATAAATGGTGATTAAAAGGAAAATCAAGTTGTTATGAAAGATGTTAAAGAACTACAGACAAAAATTAATTAAAGCGATGAACATTCATATAAATGTACAACTAGATTTTTCATTATTCGTATGAATCTATGCATTATCATCGTTAATATCCATTTTAATCACCATTTAATTAATCAAAAAAATGAAAATATAATGATGTAATGAAAGTTTAAGAGAGTAGAGACTTCGGAATAGCGTACCTTGTAATGCCTTTGTCAAGAACAACCAAGGAAGAATCAACGATGATGAATGCAAGTGCTTGTTTAAAGTTGATGATTTGTAATGTGTTTAGTGATGTTTTGAGAGTTGTCTGATGAGGTATAAAGGTTTAGGGTTGAAGTATGCAATGCAGGGGAAGGATCGGTGGTATTGGCGTCCATTAAAACTGCTTGGAAGGTTTGTATTTATGGGCCAGAAGCTGCAACAAAGGCCCGGGAAAGAGCTGACTTGCGCCTAGGCGCAGGTCTGGTTCGTGTAGACGCAGGTTCTTCCGGGTTTTCTGTTTGACAATTTCCGTGATTCTCGCGTGATTTTCAGGATTTTGATTTGATTATGATGTGATTATGCAAATCAATGATTGATTACCATAATCTTTGACATTCTGGGAGGTTCTGGGATGTTCCGGGATGCTCCGGGATGTCCCGAAATGTTCTAGAATGTTCCAGAATATTCCAGAATGTCCCGGAATGTTATGGAATGTTCTAGAATGTTATGGAATGTTCTAGAAACCTCCAGAAGCTCTAAAAATCACAAAATAATTATGAAAAATATGAAAAACACTAGGAAAAATTGCTAAAAATATTCTCAAGTTTCGGCCATCTTCTATCATTATTCCAAACTTTAATTAATTAAGGAATATTTCCAAGTTTGGGGGTGTTCTTCCACCATTGGTCTCACTTCATGAGTAACCTGTTGAGCACGTTAAAATTCAGTGGGCCCCACATATTTCAATATTAATAAACTAATTAAACAACTATTATTGCTTATTAATAAACTAAATTAAATCATTATTCATTCATCATCCATCATCCATCATCGTTCATTCATCTATATCAACCCACCACGGCACCACCCGCTCAACCCTACACCAAACCTCCATCCACACCGCCCAGGCGCCCACCTCCAGCGCCCAATCAGTCACCACAAGGGGCGGTTGAGGAAATTTAAGTATTGTTTTTATATTTTTTAAAGGAAAAAAAGAAAAGGGGAAAATGGATCTTCTTCCACCACCATCATCATCATCGCCAACATGGGCAGCGGGAAGCAACGACGGGCAGGGCAAGCAGCAGTTAACTAGGTCGAGGGGAGCGGAGTTGAGGTCGAAGGCGTGAACTAGGGATTGGACGCTGTTCTGTAGGTTGAGGCGAGGGTCGGTAGGGAGGAGGTGGTGTCGGGGAGGCGGGGGATGACGGTGGTAAGCGAAGGGATGAGGAGGGGTTGTTGCGGAGGGTGTGGAGTAGGGGTTCAATTCGGAGGCGACGTTTGCGATGGCAGCGTTCAGCTACGGCTTTTGATGAGTGGGGCCGGGGTTCCGGTGGTGGTGGTTGTTCGGTTGGTGGCGCGTATGATGATGATTGATGAATGATTGAAGTTTGGTGAATGAATGATGATTGATGATAAGGATGCTCAAGAGATAGAGAGAAAAAAGTAAAGTAAATAAAAAAAATTAAGGAAATTGTTTGAATTAAAATTGGGGGGTACATGATGAATCTCGGTAATAAATGGACTTTGATAGATGCTATATCACCTTGGAACTTTGTTTTTCATTTTAAAAAAAATATATTAAATGATTTTTAAAAAATTAAATGTAAAAAGGTGGGCCCCACGCTTTTTTTTACCGGTTCAATAAGTTACCTTTGACTTCGGATCAATAGTGGAAGATCACCCCTAAACTTTGGAATATTACTAATTAAAGATTAGAATAATGAGAGAAGATGATCCAAACTTCGCAATATTTTTAGCAATTTTTCCAAAACACTAATAGGCTTTGCGGAACAATTTTCAACATTCGAAAATGATGAAAATGCCCCTAAGCGTGCAAAACTCCTAAAAAATCTAGAAAAATCCTTAAAAATATGATAAAAAAATATGGAAAAATATGAATGAATTATAAAATTATTTTTATGATTTAAAAAAAAGGTTTTATGATGCAAAAAGATAATATTTTAGTAACTAAAACATGGAAAAATGAATGAAAAATGCATGGAAAAAAATGAAAAATACCTAAAAATGATGAAAAATTATAAATAAATCCCGTAATCACTGCGAAACCTAATAATTGCTTCTAAGTCAGTTCAAACACGGTTTAGGCAATTGTTTGAGGTATATTGTTGATGTGTAATTAGTATATACAATTAACTAAGGTAACTATCTACAACCGCATCAATTGTGCATTTTAATCGTCAATTTTCCTTAGTTGGATCTCATGGTACTTTGGTCATTAGTCTCTATTTGGGGAGACACATTTAGGTGTCTACAATTAGTGATTCTGTTTAAATTTTTATCCTTTTAAAAATTTGAATGAACAATAATTGTATTAGAAATGAAAAATAGGTATATTGGAAATGAACAATGAGTTTGTGATTTTGTTTAAATTTTTATCCTTTTAAAAATTTGAATGAACAATAGGTGTATCGGAAAATGAATAATAGGTTTATTGGAAATGAACAATGAGTTTGTTCTATGTACATTAGTGATTCCGTTTAAAATTTTTATCCTTTTAAAAATTTGAATGAACAATAGGTATATCGGTAATGAACAATAGGTCTATTGGAGATGAACAATATGTGTATTTGAAATGAACAAAGAGTTTGTTGGATGTTCATTAGTGATTTTGAGTAAATTTTGAACTTTTTAAAATTTGAATGAATAGTTGGTGCATCGGAAATGTACAATAGGTGTAGTGGAATTAAACAATGTGTTTGTTGGATGTCCATTAGTGATTTTGTTTAAATATTTATCCTTTTATAAAGTTGAATGAACAAATCCAAGGGGATTTGTTAGTAACTCGTACTACGTAAAACCTTTGTTTTTTTTTTAATTTAAATTAACTAAGGTTCTAGTTTTTACTTTATATAGTTAAGAACTTTGATTATGGATCTAATATTTCTTTTCATGATTAATATTTTACCCTTTTTTTTAATATTGTTATAGCCTATTTTCCTAGTTTTTGTAGTATAATATGGATGATTTGGTTGAAGGAACCATGAATCTAGAGGCTTATTCGACGGAAGTTAATGGAAATATGCCTGAAGAAGAGAAAGATTGTGTAAATTTAACTCCTAAGGATATAGATAAATTCAAAATATACATGTATATATTTTATTATCATTGAATTGTTGTGAAAAAAATTTTGAAAAATTATTTTATATATATATTATGGGGAGATATCAATGTTATGATTATGTACAACATTAATGATGTGATCCAAATTAAATTTAGATGGTCAAATGCACAAATAAGTGTAGTAGGAATGAACATTTTTTTAATGCTATCCAATGTCTTTGAATAATTTTGGTTAAATGAACAATTAAAAATAATTGGGATTAAGATTATGACTTTTTTTTTGTTGCCAAGATTATGACTTTTTAAATGAAAAATAAGGCCCGGTTCTTTAGGAATTCTATTAAGTTAATTTCAGTTAATTTCATTTCAATTCACTTCATTTCATTTCAGTTCAGATCATTTCATTTAAGTTCAGATCATCATCATCATTATTATTATTATTATTATTATTATTATTATTATTATTATTATTATTATTATTATTATTATTATTAATTTCGGGCATCATTTTTCCGCTCGGCATTTTCCGACAAAATTTTTCGATATGATTTTTTCGGTGGTGATTATTCGGCCGACTTTTCGGCAATGGTTTTCGGAATGACTTTTCCGGCGACGATTTTTGGGCCAACTTTCCCAGCGACTATTTCCCAGCCAACTTTTCCGACAATGTTTTTCCGCTCGACTTTTCTGTTGATTTTTCCTTGCCTACTTTTCTGGCGACGGTTTTTCGACCGACTCCCGGACCAACTTTCTGACCAACTTTTCCAACCGAATTATTTATTATCATTATTATTATTATTATTTTCTGACATCTTTTTCCACAAGACATTTTCCGACATCGTTTTTATTTTCGAGGTTTTTTGTGTCGAATTTTTCGACGACAATTTTTGGGTTGATTTCCCCAGTGGTGGTTGTTTGGTTGATTTTTCCGGTGACGGTTTGGTCGAATTTTCCGGCGGAACTTTTCCGACGATATTTTCGGGCCGATTTTTACTACTTTGACATGAGATAAAGGGTTTTACTACTTTGACATAAATAATAATAAATATAAATACAAATATAAAAAAATATAAAAATAAAAATAGATATAAAAAATTAAAGTATAAAAAAAAATTAAAAAATAAAAATAAAAATAAAAATAAATATAAATATAAAAATAAAAATAAATATAAATATAAATATAAATATAAATATAAATATAAATAAGTGTAGTAGGAATGAACATTTTTTTAATGCTATCCAATGTCTTTGAATAATTTTAGTTAAATGAACAAATTAAAAATAATTGGGATTAAGATTATGACTTTTTTTTTTGTTGCCAAGATTATGACTTTTTAAATGAACAATAAGGCCCCGTTCTTTAGGAATTCTATTAAGTTAATTTCAGTTAATTTCATTTCAATTCACTTCAGTTCATTTCAGTTCAGATCATTTCATTTAAGTTCAGATCATTATTATTATTATTATTATTATTATTATTATTATTATTATTATTATTATTATTATTATTATTATTATTATTATTATTAATAATAATAATAATTTCGGGCATCATTTTTCCGCTCGGCATTTTCCGACGACATTTTTCGATATGATTTTTTCGGTGGTGATTATTCGGCCGACTTTTCGGCAATGGTTTTCGGAATGACTTTTCCGGCGACGATTTTTGGGCCAACTTTCCCAGCGACTATTTCCCAGCCAACTTTTCCGACA
Organism: Salicornia ramosissima; assembly: GCA_951394345.1. NCBI lineage: Eukaryota > Viridiplantae > Streptophyta > Magnoliopsida > Caryophyllales > Amaranthaceae > Salicornia > Salicornia ramosissima. The sequence goes on from OX596237.1 coordinate 34,100,387, forward strand.
ATGTTTTTCCGCTCGACTTTTCCGTTGATTTTTCCTTGCCTACTTTTCTGGCGACGGTTTTTCGACCGACTCCCGGACCAACTTTCTGACCAACTTTTCCAACCGAATTATTTATTATCATTATTATTATTATTTTCTAACATCTTTTTCCACAAGACATTTTCCGACATCGCTTTTATTTTCGAGGTTTTTTGGGCCGAATTTTTCGACGACAATTTTTGGGTTGATTTCCCCAGCGGTGGTTGTTTGGTTGATTTTTCCAGTGACGGTTTGGTCGAATTTTCCGGCGGAACTTTTCCGACGATATTTTGCGGGCCGATTTTACTACTTTGACATGAGATAAAGGGTTTTACTACTTTGACATAAATAATAATAAATATAAATATAAATATAAAAAAAATAAAAATAAAAATAGATATAAAAAATTAAAGTATAAAAAAAATTAAAAAATATAAATATAAATATAAATAAAAATAAATATAAATATAAATATAAATATAAATATAAATATAAATATAAATATAAATATAAATATAAATATAAATATAAATATAAATATAAATATAAATATAAATATAAATATAAATATAAATATAAATATAAATATAAATATAAATATAAATATAAATATAAATATAAATATAAATATAAATATAAATATAAATATAAATATAAATATAAATATAAATATAAATATAAATATAAATATAAATATAAATATAAATATAAATATAAATATAAATATAAATATAAATATAAATATAAATATAAATATAAATATAAATATAAATATAAATATAAATATAAGTATAAGTATAAATATAAATATAAGTATAAGTATAAATATAAGTATAAATATAAATATAAATATAAATATAAGTATAAATATAACTATAAGTATAAATATAAATATAAATATAAATATTTTTTTCTCAGTTAATTTAAGTTCAGTTCATTTCATTTCATTTTAGTTCATTTCATTTAAGTTCAGTTCAGTTCAGTTCATTTCATTTCAGTTCAATTCTTTTCATTTAAGTTCATGTTTTCTCAGTCCTATACAACGGGGGCCTAGGTGTTTTGGAATTGTACAATAAGTGTATTGGAAATGAACAATGAGTTTGTTGGATGTTCATTAGTAATTTTGATTAAAAATTACTCCTTTTATAAATTTGAATGAACAATATTTATATAGGAAATGAACAATAGGTATATTTGAAATGAATAATGTGTTTGTTAGATTTACATTATTGATTCTGATTAAATTTAGTGCATTAAATTTTGTTCATTAAATTTTGGGAAAAATTCATATGAATAATTCCAACTATTGGAGGTCTTCCAATATTAATCCCAACTATCGATTATTACAGTATAATCCAAACTTTGGGGGTTAATTTATGATATTAGTCCATTATATTGATTTAATTAATCTATTGTAATCGGTCACCAATTCAAAAACTAATCGCTACCCCCCCTCCCCTAGTTATTGTACTTCACTATATCTTTACCCATTTCTATAAAGCTAATCAGATCCAATCATTAGTTAGTTTGGACTAATATTATAGTTTTGATTATACAATAATAATCGATAGTTGGGATTAATATTAGAAGACCTTAAATTGTTGGAATTATTCGTATGAATTTGTCCTAAATTTTGTGCATGTTAAAAACTAACTTGAGCATACATGAGTAAGTTGCACTTAATTTACAAATTGCTTAATTTGTACCTAAAATATGAAACACATGACATACCATCATCAATCACCAATCCAGTATGCATGTAAATCAAAATTAGTACCGAAGCAAATTGATGGGATAATCATTGATATTGTATATATAATATATCAATGAACAAATTGAATTTATAAGACGAACATCAAACACTTGAAACATGAAAAAATTTGATATTGTAGGAGCACATTGAATATAAATTTTTTTTCCTTGTACTTTGTCTTGTAGTAAACATGTAACAATGGCACATCACCATTCATAAATCTAAAAACATTAAAACAATAACAAAAGTAAACCTTCAAAACACTAAAGAATCTCATATCAGCCCAAAAAACAGCATAATCAACACATTCAAAACTCATCAACATATTTCAAAAAAAAAAAAAAAAACTAGAATAAAAAAATTGCACCAAATAATAGATTAAAAAAAGTGAAATTTATTGACCAATTTGGAACAAAAACAGAGAAATAATATCACACTCAACAACAATTGTAATATCGATTTAAGAAAAAAAATCCGAAAATTTACAAATACTTCGAATACACTAAATTAATATATATATATATATATATATATATATATATATATAGCAATAATTGGTATTAAAAATTTGGAATTTACTCTAAAAAGAAGAAAAAATTTGTAAGTTATAGTCCATAAATCGGTAAATATGTATACCATGAAAAAAAAGGGTTATTCCCACTGGTACACCTGAAAATTTAACAAATCCCACTGGTACACCTGAGTTTTTTAAATTCCCAATAATAAACCTGAGTTTTTTACAATTCCCAAATGTGACATTTATTAACCAAAACCGTTAACTACTTGTCTCGATTTATGTGCAATCGGGTTGTGTGACAAATAAATTACACAATCAAAGGTTTTTGGGGTCATTTTAGCCCTTAATGGATCAGATTTGAGGTCAAAATTTGCAAAAAACAATAATATTCATCTTCAAATGCATGCTAAAAACTAAGATGAATAGTAATTTAACGGAATATTATGTTTTTAAACGGAATATTCCTTAAATGAATAGTAATTTAACGGAATATTATGTTTTTAAACGGAATATTCCTTTTAAATGTCAAATTTGAGAATTGTCAAAAACTCAGGTTTATTATTGGGAATTTAAAAAACTTAGGTGTACGTACCAGTGGGATTTGTTAAATTTTCAAGTGTACCAGTGGGAATAACCCAAAAAAAAAAGTAAGGCAACTACAAATCTGAATTTCAAATTTTGCATACCTAGTCCCAACTTGATTCTCCATTTTTTTAGGTTTTTGCTGAAATTTTCTCCCATATTGTTGGGTAAAAAAAAAGAAATTTTAGTGAGAAATTTTTTTTAAAAAAAAAAAAGATGAACAGAGAATTCATTGATTGAGGAGAGAGAAGTTGGGTAAAAATAGGGATTTGAGATAAAATGTTGAGAAGAAATAGGGACCTTTGAAGTTTTGACCCACTTCTGTACTGCCAGTGCTGCGTTGGTTTTTGTTTTTTTTTTTTTTTACTATGCAAAATTGTGCGTTTTGAGGAACGTGTACCTTCCTCATGGTACAACCGAGTGTATGTACGAATTTATATATACTAATTGGGTGTCTTTTGTATCAACCTTATCTAGGTTACACGTACACTTCTAATAAGTGACTTGTCCCGTATCCGACAAGTATTGGACACGCCTAAGTATGTGCCAGACACACCAACTCTCACATGTACAACATTTTTAGGGCTTGTTTGGTTGGACTAAATTTCCATGGGAAATCAAAATTCCTAGGAAATACAATAACACATTGTTGTTTGGTTAACCAAAAAAGTGTAAAATGGAGGAATTTGAAATTCCTAGGAATTTCTAATTCCCACATAATGTAGGAAATAGCTAACCTAACCCCTCCTAGGTAAATCAAAATTCCTAAGAAATTTAATTTCCCAAATCTCAACCAAACACAATTTGGAAATTCCTAGGAATTAGATATGGGAAGTTAATTCCCATGAAATCTAAATTACCAAAGGAATTTAATTTTCATTGCAACCAAACAATACCTTAGTTATATGTTACAAGACACATATTTGACACTTAGGGTGTGTTCTCATCACCTTAAAAAAATAAGTTTTAGGTTCAATAAGTTCAGATAAGTTCCAATAAGTTATATCAGGTCTAATAAGTTGAATAAGGTCTAATAAGTTGCAATAAGTTGCAATAAGTTCCAATAAGTTCTAATAAGTTCCAATAAGGTCTAATAAGTTGCAATAAGGTTTAATAAGTTCCAATCAGGTCTAATAAGTTCAAATCAGGTCTAGATTATTATTTTTAATTATTGATCAAATAAAATTAATTAAATTAATAATTAACTTAAAGCACTCTTACACAACATAAACCAATTTTATTTTATCATTCTCGTTTTATAATTTTTTTAGAGAAATCAATCAGAGTTAGATTGAATTAAACTATTTTTTTTATATTATAAAATAAAACTTATTTTTTATTTTGGGTTTGACTTAATTTTGGTCCAAATTAAACTTTACCCATCCTCCATATTATTATTATCATTATTAATTTTGGTCCAAATTAAACTTTACCCATCCTCCATATTATTATTATTCAATCCGTTCTACTTTGTTAATTTTACTACAAGTGAATTAAGAAAAATTAAATATGTAGATAAGTTGTTATTGGAATTGATAATATTAATTAATAATGGGTTTGAAAAAAGATATACTAATTATTATTAACTTCTTGAACGTAATTCAACAATAAAAAAAACATAGGTTCAAATGTATAGAATATCATCATCATCATCATTATTATTATTAATTTATTTTATTCAATCATATAAAATACGTTCCAATAAGTTTCAATCTGGTTTAATAAGTTCTAATAAGTTCCAATAAAGTCTAATAAGTTCTAATAAGGCCTAATAAGTTCCAATAAGGTCCAATAAGGTCTAATAAGGTCCAATAAGGCCTAATAAGTTCCAATAAGGTCTAATAAGTTCCAATAAGGTCTAATAAGTTCCAATAAGGTCTAATAAGTTAAATAAGGTCTCATAAGTTAAATCAGGTCTGATAAGTTCAGATAAGTTAAGATAAGTTCAGGTCTAATAAGTTGAAGAGAACACACCTACACATTCTATTTTAAACCTCATATATTTAGATTGAATGAGATTTTTATATTATAACGTGTGAACTGTGAAGTGACTTCAAATAAGTGAAATATAAATCACGAACATTGTTGAATATTCATTAAAATTGACATTATAATGATAATCAATTTTAAAGATAATTCTCTTCATTAAATTATTTTTCTATTAATTTACTAATTAGATATATATATATATTTAATATTATCTTCCCGTGTTCTCGTATTTTAACTTTTGAGTTAGCGCTTTTTATACCCATATCAATACAGTATCCGTTTTCATTCAACCTAGTCTTATGCCACTATGCCAGCCGGCGTCCCGGCCCGACCGAAATCAGATTTGGTGATTTGTGAAAAAGGAGAGGAGACGAAATGGACAAATCTGGCCTCCGTCTTAGTGACACCAGGCAATCTGCGGGGAGCTTCTGTTAGTCCGAGTTCTCAGAAAACTCCACCATGTGGAGAACTTCTCTTTCCCTCTCTTCAAAGAGACTCAATTATCTCACATCAAACGTTAACCCTACCCCTAATTACACTGCTTCACTTCACAAACGTTTTCCCTTTTTTGATACTCATGGCCGTTTGAACTCTTTTTCACACCTATACTCTTCTACGATCCCTAAATCATATGAATCCACCAAGCTTGGATTAGGGTTTCATCGTTTTTCTCAATACGGAATTGCTTCTGCTGCTCTCGATGCTTCGTCTTCTCTTTCTCGTGATCTTGTTGGTTCCGTGTCACACTATGGTCGCTGTTATTGGGAGCTCTCCAAAGCCAGATTAAGGTATTACCGTAACTTATTTTATGCTTCTTTTTTTCCCGGGTGTTGGGGGTTGGCCGGGGGGGGGGGGGTTTGTGGTTGTTAGAATTGTTTGTATACGCGGTGATGATTGAATTTCTGATGTTCTTTTGTTTAATCAATTTTGAAGAATTCAGTTTATGCTATTCTTTTGGTTAATAAAGGTTGAAGTTGTAGATTATTGATTATCAATAGGTTATTGGGTTTATGTGTTGCAATGTGTAAAGGTCAAATCTTGGGCTTGTTTGTATTATATTGAACAAATATTTGATTATTACAGCTACAAGTTGACTGCTTAGTTTGGTATTGAAGTGGGGTATGGGAACTGTTATTCCGATGAGAACGGGAAGTCACATACTCTATGGCGTAGGATTAGAATTGGGAACAAAGACTGGTATGATTTTAATCAGATAGTTACTTAGTGATAGATATTGCATGCTTGCAATTTCCCATTGTGTCAAAATTTGATTGAACTCGCAGATATGAAGCTCTGTTAATGGAGATAAATGAATGCTCTTTCTTCTTGAAAATTACTTTAACAGAAATGAATGGCATACTGGCATGTACGTCCTATTTTAGATACTGCAATCCCTATTTTTGGTATTAAAGTAGAGAGAGGACTTCACTCATTGCCTAAAGTATGGCTCAATGTTGAGCAAATGTAAAATTAGAAGGATGACTCATTCTTGTACTTGAAGTTTAAACAAAGGCATGTATTGAGATTCTTTAGCTTGCTTTTAAAATTCCTTTGTGCAGGCTATGTTACTCGGACTCTACTAGAAGTATCGAATAAGGATATATGTCCAAGTGTCAGACACGTCAATTTTATTAAAAATATGAATGTTTTTGGTTCAGAATGAAGTGTCCAAGTATCATACCAATGTCCAAGGTTCGAGTGTCCGACACAGGTACTTGGGGTGAAATAAAGAGTCCGAGTAACATAGGGTGTAGGTTAATAGAGGCTAATTTGATAAGCAAATAACTCGGGGCGAGTATCTTTTAGCTTAAAGTTTAAGAGGAGTAGGAGTACCCTAGAGGCCTAGATTCCCCATTCATGGCCTTGCGTAGCTACCTGCTATTGTGTCTAAATGGCTATTGTTTTAAATGTCGGTGACTTATTGAGATAATGTGGATCCTTTTTAGTGTTTTTTTTTTTTTTTTTTTACCTTGGTTGGAACATATCATAAGAATATACTCCCTCCGTCCCTTTTTGTTTGCCCTATTTACCTTTTCATCTTCTGAGATACAACTTTGAATAAAAAGTAAAAAAATCTTGAGATATGTATAATAAAAATTAGGAAAAATTGTTTTTCATTTTTCTGATGTTATGACCCACCAATTTTGATTTTTCTCTAATTTTTTCCCTAAAACTACTTGATTTTCCTTCACTGCTAAGCATACTCAAGCTTCAATGGAAAATAATAGGATTAAAGAAAGTTGGATTGAAGAAAAAAAGGGGAATTTTGATTCATTTCATAGGTTAAAAGTTTGATATATATTAAAAGAAAAGAGGAAGTTAGAGAAAGAGGGAAATCGAGTATTTTTGGGAAAAAAATAGAGGGAAATTAATAGTTATAGGCCATAACATCAGAAAAATGAAAAAAACACGACAAGTGGTAGTGCTACAAGGTCGAAATTGATTTATTAGGTAGCTTCATAACAATTGTTTTTTTATTTGGTAGTAGTTTTCAAAAGTCGCATTTATTTGGTAGCTGTAGACAATTTTTCAAAAAAATTATAAAAATTGTATATGAAAAAAGTACACATTGAGCTGAATCAATCTAGATCCCATTTTGACTATAATTTTCCTTCGATATACAACACTAGAGAGAGTCAAAGTGGTCAAGTGAATGGTTGTAAGTTGTAACTTTCATTATGGGGCAAAAGTAAATGGACGGAGGGAGTATTTCTTAAGGTAGTTGATTCGAAAGTTGTGTGGAGTGCCACTGTCATGTGCTGGCTCAGACAATTATAAGTCGTCCTATATATGGTGCATATGAGATGTAACTCAGACCCGAATATGGTTATGTTAATTGTCGGAATTGGGCTATTGTATGTATGCATTCCATGGCTTTGTTCCTATATTATGTAGTAAGTGCTCTTACCCATGTTGGAGCGTTAATAATCTAGAATGGAGGGTTAAGAATCTTAGAAAGACACTAAAAGGATGTCGGCTATATACAAAAGACCATAAGAAAAAAACATTTTTGGGTATGGAGAAGAATTACCTTGAAGGCTTGAACATTCACATAGAACATGGCTTGCATAGTTGCATTTGGCAGTGTCTGGGATCTATTTAGGATGGAAGTTAAAGTATATTTCAAGGAAGCTTTTATACAAGTAAACTGGTGGTTATGTAGTGGAGTATTGGTGTGGGGCCTAATATTGGATTACTTTCTCGGAAGTAGGTGTTCACTTGTTGTATTAAGCTTCCTATTCTTCTTTAATACTCAATGAAGTTAGAAAAACAAATCTGATATATAGTTACATGAAGTGATAGCAAGTTTCACTTTAGATAGTGGTTATTGCGTGATATTGACATGGTGAACTGGAAACCTATTGCAGGATTTGAGGCTTATAGGAACCTTTGGAAGTGGTTTTAGTTTTTTCGCTCTGGATCCATCGTGTTTATGCTTAGTTTGATGACGTTTGATCATTTTACATTTAATGAAGGTAGAAAATTCATTATATTGTGTCTTGATTGAGCTGAAAGTGGAGAACAAGGAATGAAAAACATAGCATCTAAAATTGATTATACGAGGATGTGTCCCATGCTTCTCATTCATTTCATTTGTTTTTTCTGCATTTCCTACTTTTTTTTTGGTTTTTTTTTTTTGGTTTGTGTCTCATAATCAACTTGTAGCTCAAAAATTAAAGATGCTGGTTTGATTCCTTTTTCCATTCTGGTTTTGTGCTTCCTTGTAAATCTCAGCATGCTGGTAGTTGCTACTTCTGGAACTGGGTATGTTCTTGGCAGTGGCCAGATGATTGATCTTGCTGGCCTATGTTGGACTTGTGCTGGTACAATGATGGTTGCAGCATCTGCAAACTCACTAAATCAGGTTAGCTGTTTGATTTTCTATGTAGACTGATGTCTATTTGCCTTGTTTCCAAAATCCAAATCTTTAAAGTACAACTTTCTTATTAGGAACATCTATGTTCAATATCTAGTTTTGCTTCCATGTTTGATACCTTCAGTATATCCACATGTTTATTTCTTCAAACGGTTAATCCGATGTTTGAACTTCATTAGTTGTTGAATATGCTTATTTTGAGGTGATATGCAGTGCACATAAATAAATGATTTCTACAATGTTTTTAATACTCATTGGCATCCCCTTCACAGCTTTGTCACAAAGGAATGAAACTTCTACAATTTCTTGAAGATAATATCTTCGGTTTCTAGGAAGCTAAACTTATTAGTTTGAACTTTCATAAGCCTTAATTACTTTAGATGAGAAGCTGACAAGTTTCTTAATTGTCCCCTTGAAATAAGCGAGGCTAATTGCTAAAAAGCTTTAGTATAATTCAGGGAAGATAGTCCAAGAGGGTTTGGAGGCACTTCTTGTGATTAGGTTGTAAACTTGTAACTAGAGGAACTAGGATAATCAGCTTGGATCTCAGCATCAGAATGCTTGTGTAGGACATAGGAAGTCCAAAGTGTTGTCTTCTATCAAATCATGTTAGGGAGCTTAGGTAATACTAGGGTTTTTTCATAGCCTTTTCCATTGATATGATGCTCTGGTATGGTTTTTATCTGTTTTTTTTTTTTAAAAAAAAATAAAAATAAATTATACACATGGCTACCTGTTTAAATCTTTAAAAAATTATGCTGTTGATCAGGCAACCAGCAAAACTTTATACTTTCTGTGATGATGATTTTGAGCTGATGGTAGAATTAATTTTTTAATTTTTCTTTAGGTTTTTGAAATAAAAAATGATGCCAAAATGAAGAGAACAATGCAAAGACCACTACCATCTGGGCGTTTGAGTGCATTGCATGCTGTTGCTTGGGCATCTACAGTTGGTATAGCAGGAACTGGCTTATTAGCGTGCAAGGTGGAGAAATGATGTTCCTTACTTCCATTTCTGTATGTTTTCTGCATAAATTTCTTGCTTACTGCTGTGCAAGTGAAGACTAATGTAGCTGATCCTGCAACAAGGTTTTTGCAGGCTAATGCCTTGGCAGCAGGACTAGCAGCCTCTAATCTTGTTCTGTATGCATTTATCTATACTCCAATGAAGCAATTACACCCAGTAAATACATGGGTTGGAGCAGTGGTTGGTGCTATTCCACCACTTCTTGGGTAAGTTTTTTTTTTGGCTGTGGTAGTGTGGTGCATCGTCTAGTTGGCTCTAATGTATTCCTTCTTTAGCCTTTATGTAACTCAGCGACTTATGTTATGCATTAGTTTAGCGAATTTTGGTTAGGATCTTCATCACATTGATAATATTTTGTGAAATTTACAAGTTGTTTGTATTCACTAGGCCTTCTCTCTTTATGATTTGTTTTAGAGATGAAAAGATTCAAAATATCAATATGGTTGCAACCTATTTAGCTTGGGTACTTTACTAGGCCGCATTGATTCGGGAACGGGTTTAGAAAGGAATACGGATATTGAAAACGGCAAATCTAAAAAAACTATAAATTGGTACGGCCAATCACAACTTGAGGAATCAGAAGCGTCCCCAGTACGATGACAAATCGGGTTCGGGGACGGCTACTCATATAAAGTACATGCAACTTGATAGTTGATGGTGGAAAAGTAGAGGAGATCTGTGTTGATGAATGATGATATTTTGAGCTCTTTAATGGTATATCAGGAAGATTTCTTATTGTTTTCTCAATGATAAGTGTCCGTTGTGCTTTGAATGTTGTACTTCATAATTTTATTAAACAAAAGCACGGGAAGATGTAGAACTCTTTAAAGATTGATTTTAGAAAGTGTAGCCTTTATTGTAGAGTGAATATATTATGCAATGTTAATATTTTGGAATGTTCCACCAATCCATGACCTCAATTACCAAGACTTGCTCAAGGCACGATTGAAAGGATAGGATGATGTGTGATTTTGTTAAATGAAGATGTTTGGTGTGGGTGTATCTCACCTTTCAATGATTATCCTCTTTGGAGCTTGTTATTGCATTAATGATGTAAAAAAAAGATGGAAAGAGAGGGATAATAGTATGCATATGTGAGAAGAATTTAAGAAGGCATCCAGAAAATATTTCACAAAATGGTTTTCCTGGGTGTGAGTATGGCCACTGAAAAGCCTTACATACTAAGTTTTTCCTATTGCATTTTCTTTTCTGCAAATCGCTACTGCCCAGTTTTTCCATCACAGTTACCTGATAAGAAGGCATGTCTGGATAGAAATTGATGAGAAGGCTCAAGTTATGTATCGTATGATACGCGTATGGGTATGTTGATTCATTATCTCCTATGGTCTTCCCTTTAGTTCTTTCTGACTCTGTTAATTCTCGAAGAGGATAGCAAAATTCGGTGGGAGGTTTAGATTTGATACAAAGATTTTTTTCCCCCTTCACGAATTCAGGAAAGAAAATGGTGTCATTAGGTGCATTACTTTTGAGAAACTAAACTTCTAAGTATATGTTGTTCTTTGGAGCAGTGCAATTGTGTTTTGTTTCAAGACATAGTAGTCTACAGTGTCATACTGTATGTGGATGAGTGGATCCCTGTAGTTTGCTTGGATGATGGAAACATTTAGATTATCTATTCTAAGATTGCTGGTTTGTGTTTCAGGTGGGCTGCTGCTTCCGGTGAGATTTCTCTTAACGGGATGATTTTACCTGCTGCTCTGTATTTTTGGCAAATTCCCCATTTTATGGCTCTTGCATACTTGTGCCGTGACGACTATGCTGCAGGAGGGTATGTAAAATAGGAAACGTACGGTCTTAATGACTTAAAATAGTAACTTTTTTGTTTTATATAAAGCAGCGTAAGTAATAGGACCTCATCTGAAATAGATATAAAGTGATGAGAAGAATGAAATTACGGCCCGTTTATTTACTGGTTGTATATGACGGTCATGAGATTCAATATATACTTGAATTACGAAGGAACATCAATATTTATTTCCATGTTGGTGCTAGCTTACCTTTAATTCATTTAGTTTTCTTCACAAGTATTCATTCCTATTCAATACAATAGTAATGGATAGTAGTGGAAACTATGAAGAAAATTCAAGCCTGTGAATGAATGTATGTTTCCTTGGAGATTATAAGGTTTCTTCTCTTGCTAAATCATGCTTTACGTTCATTCCCATTGCCACAATTTATTACTAATAATCAAACAGATTGTAAGTGTAGAAGTGGGTATTGGCATCAGCATTTGAATATGATTATGATAAAAATTTAGTTATTCTATCGTATGTTTTAAAAAGCACGCACCAAGGCTCTTGGCGAGCTTACATGCACATGAGGAGTGCATCAAAGTACCTCCGCGCACCAGACTCCAAAAGGCACAGGAAAGGTGCACCTAGGCGTGTGCCTCTGCTGTCTTTGGCTGTTTGCCTTGTGTCTTCTTTTTTTCTCCCTCCAACTCTTCTACTCTACAACTTAATGGCTGCTTTCTTACTCTATTTGTTTCATATACATTTTTTCTTTCTTTTTGTGTGGCTATATCTTCTACTAATTTCCAAAGTCTGCCTCATATTCACAAGGCGTGCTCCTCGTATTCACAAGGTGTGCGCCTCATATTCAAAAGGCGCGTGCCTTCGCCTTGTGCCTATGCTCCAGGGCCATTTGAGCCTTAGTGCGCCTCTGGCCTTTTAAAACTAAGATTCTATCTTTTCTGCATAATTGCCTTTTCTTATTGATCCAATAGCTCTCACAGACTTCTCATGTTACAAGGATGGGAAATTGGGAACTTTAATATCGAGAAATGAATCTCAATTACCCTTAAAGAATGATACTAGAGAGAAAGTAGCATTAACGGATTTGATCCTGATATAAAGATTTTGAATCTGTATTCTGTGAGATCTGTGAAGTAAAAGGTTATGCAATTGCTTTCCATGATTTTTTTATTTTGTTTTATTATATTCTTCCTAAGAATGCTTGGAACTTGAAGAGTGCTTTCATGTCATTGCTGCTATTGTGATCAAAATCTTTTATATGGCGTTGTTGGCATCTGCCAATGAAGGGTGTTTACACAATTTATAAAGGTGTATGTAAAAAATGTCACCAAATTTTAAAATGACCGGAATTTTAATTCTCAAAACTGTTTTTAACAATTGACATAGTCACTGGACCTTATGCCCTTACTGATTCAACTTTTGAAGTCTTAGTATGCATAGGCGTGAAGCACATGCTTTACTGTGGAAAAGGTTTATGTTCCTTGTAAATTTTGACTCGAACTTTAGGGAAGTATATCAAATGTTATGCAGGGCTTGTATTAGGTGTGATTCTATTTGCTTATTTATTTATATAGTTTTTGTCTTTTTAATACGCAGCTATAAGATGATTTCTCTTGCTGATATCTCTGGTAAAAAGACTGCTTTAGTTGCACTGAGGAACTGTCTATATCTGATTCCTGTGGGGTACTTGGCATATCAATGTGAGTGTCTTCTTCAAGAAAAGAGTATAATATACTAATAGCAACATTACTCAGCAAAAGGAAATTTTCTTAAGACTTTGTATTCAAATTTTCTTTCGGTTCTTTGGTCTGCTTTACTGACCTTTGTCATGTCCCTTGTATTGTAGGGGGTTTAACCTCTGGATGGTTTTGTCTTGAGTCATCATTGCTTACTTTGGCAATCGGTGGCACAGCAATGTCTTTCTACTTTAACAGAACAACAAAGAACGCCAAGAGAATGTTCCTTGCCAGCCTTGTATATCTTCCAGTATTTATGTCAGGCCTTATGTTTCACCGTCTATATGATAAATGGCAAAGCTATGTAGATGATGATGAATCGGCCACATTGTCTGTTGTTCCATCAAAGCTTCTTCCAGAGAGCAATTATACTGACAATGACGAGCAGTTAAAAACTTCAACTACAGGTAAACAAGTGCGGCCACCTGTTGCGTATGCCTCTGTTGCACCATTTCCGTTTTTGCCTGCTCCATCTTATTCACATTACTAGAAGCTGGGGTTCGTAAATTGTATTATTATTTTCCCCCTTCCGTATAGATCTTTCTTGGTTATTTTTCTGCTTTATGTTTTTTACTCGATTCAGTTGAGCTGATAGAGACGATTCTGTTGCTTACCACTCCTGCAAATGTTGCAGGAGAATTTTGTTCATTTTGATGTAGCTCAACATTGGCTTGTGTAATTGTAATAAATGGGCTGGTTTTCGATTTTTTACTGTAATTGAATGCTCTCAAATACAGTTAATTTTGAATTTATATCTTCCTCAATACAGTAGACTGAATATCAGACTATCAGTACAAGCCTAGGAGTAGGGGTGCAGGGTGTTTATGTAACGAGACATCTCGTGAGCTACTCAGGATCGACTAATACAATACTCGGTCAAAGCTCAGCTCGAGTAAAACTCGACTCGAAATCGTTGCTCAGCTCGAGATATTAACGAGTCGAGAAACTTAATACTCAATGTGAAAAGCTTGTGAGAAGTTTGATTTATATAATTTTCAAAATGTCATATTCAGATGAGTTTTATTAAATCATTTTTAAATTTATCAAAAGCATTTTACTCAAAAATATTATAACTTTGACCATTTTTAAACTGAAATAACATGAAACTAAATTAAAAAATGCTACAAAGAAATGGCCATTCCAATATTAGAAGCTTGGTAAAAACTCGATCAAAGTTTAGATTGGGAAAACTTGATTAAAGTTGGATTCTGTCAAACTTGGTCATCACTCAAATCAATTGAGGTTGAAAGTATTCATGCTCGATTCGAGCTGGACTTGTGTTGTTAACGAGTCGAGTCGAGCAACCCTATATTTGAACTCAACTCGTATCATAAGCACCCTTATTTTAGAGTTTCACTTATTTATTTATTTATTTTGTTACTTGTCAGTTTCTTTGGTGATATCCTCACTTTACTTTGAGGTGGTCGCTCTAAAAATTTACACCAATTAACAATAATCTTAAACAATGAATGATTTTGTGATTCAAACACAAAAGGAGAGCAATTATTGACCGTTTAAGAAAGAAAAAATAGGATTATGCTTATTAGAAAGTTTTTTTTTTTTTTTTTTTTCTTGTTTTACTTAGTTGCTACATTCACTTTTTCATATAATTCAAAAAACAACTTTAAACATTAATATCTCAATTTATATATTCAACATAATTATAGGGATTAAAATTTATATATTTATGAAGTATGCATCATAACTATATCATACAATTTTTAAGGTTGATGCTTAAACAAAGAAATTTTGATAGCAAGTTTATATAATTTTTAAACTTTATAAATTTTATCAATGGGAACAAAAAATTGCATTTTTAAATTTACTAATTTATTCTACCAGCATCTTATAACAAAATAAGATCAAGTTTTCCAAAAAAAAGACATGCAAAAGACGCTCATTGAAAAAAAAGTATTTACATTTGATTTTTTAAAATAGTTTTTTCATATAAATCAAAGAATTGCACACAAATAAATTAGTATCAAATATAGAGAAAACTTATAATACGTTCGTCTTTTTTACTTGCTACATTTTTTTTATTTTTTGGAATGTGGGGCTCACTTAATTTCTATCTATTCTATACTTATTTTTGTCATTTAGCCTCTTTGTTAAATCAATTTTACCCCATTGTTGTATCTTCTTCATAAATAGGTCAATTTTTTAATGGTACCTACCACTTCACATGTTTCTTCTAAAAAATTGTTCTAGAAGGATTTTAGCAAGTAATTAAGGACCGATGGAGTATGAGCTAAGGAAATACTTTATCCATCTTACTAAAATTATGATGAGTTAAACCCTATTCTTTTGGACTTAATTTCTTAAATTTTAGTTGCCTTTAGTCATGTCCTATTGAGTCTAGAAATAAGTTTATTTTAGTTAAACTTAATTCAAATTAATTCAATCCAAAACAAGGCTTTACTCTTAGAAAAACCAATGTCGTAGCTGGCAAGAATAGTTAACCGCATAAGAAAACCAATCACTCAAAATGGATAATTTCAATAACTCAAACCTATCCAAAATTTGGTCATACAAACTAGGAATTACCAGCACTTCCATCCCAAAAAGAATTTTGCACTCTTTTAAACAAGCAAAAAAAAAAAAAAAAAAAAATGCAAATGAATTTGTACATTTCATCTTCACCTAATGGCTTTACATCAAAATCGCAATGTACAATCATTTTAAGTACAGTAATTTGCGCTGTTTAGCAATTTCCCTTGTCAAGGGCAATCTCTACAATGATTTTTACAAACAGGTGAAAAAAGAAATGCTTCCTATGGAAAAAGCAATCCAGATTTTCATACATGATTTCAGTTACTGGAGCTTGATAGTTTCATTCCGTAGTATAACATTTGGATTTCGGATATGTGGATTTAGAGCAGCTAAGTGTTTCCATTTGACCCCACTGCCATGAAACCGAGCAGAAATACTCCACAAGGTATCACCTGGCTGAGATGTAACTACAGAAGGCAATGAAGAAGATTTGGTGGCAATCCTAGGTTTTATAGCTGGATTTTTGTTTCCTTTGCCCATCCCATTAGCAAGCAACCAACGAGATCCAGATTGTTGTTGTGCAGCGCTACCCCACAGCTTCTTCTTACCAGGCTCATTCTTTAAGCCTGAAACATGCACCTCGCTAATTTTGTATTGAGGAACCATGTCCTGTTCTTGGAGTTTCTCTTCTTTGTTCTCTTCCTCCTCAATTGGTTCGACATCGTTTTCATCACCACCATTGTTGTCTCTTGCCTCAGAAACCCTGCAGTATATCTTTGGTTTTGGAGGAATAAAAACCCTTTCCACTTGAATCAGAGCAAGCATTGGCGTCCCAACTGGTTCATAGTTCCTTAATGGGTCACGAAGTTGAACCAACAGGGCAACTGTGAAATTATTGCCTAACAAACCACCCTTCCTTCCAGAACCTTTCCCCTTTTTACTCTCACCTTTCTTCCCCAGAATGTTGGAATCTGTACTTTTAGCATGGTGGGCAGCTAGAAGCTTACAAGTCCTCTCACTTTGTCGCTCCTCTTCATCGATATCACCAGAATCCAGCTTCATCCATTCATTCAATGTTAAAGATAAATCCATTAATCCATCATCGACATCACCACCACCATCACCATCACCATCACTATCTATAAGGCTCAATAACTGCAACCCTGCAGCTCCTTCCAAATCCCTAAATCCAGCAGGAGTTTTCCTTTTCCCTTTCCCTTCCAAAGCTGAGATTTGACTAATAGACTTTGCTTTGATGTTTGAAGGTGCCTCCTCATCAGACATATCAGACTGTATTCTCAAACCCTCAACCGAAAGTGCTTCAATTTTATCCATGGCCAATGGTGCCAAATCTTCTAATGATACAAATTCTGACTCAACGTCATCAGATGACAACTTTGAACTGATTTTCTTTGATTTACGTCCAGAAGAGCCTTCTTTAATTTTCTTTCCAGCAGAAATGGCTCGGCCACCTTCAGGTTCATTTTGAAGCAGATTATGACTGAAAACATGGGGAGTCAGAGAAACTAGACAATTAACAGTCAAAAACTAAATGACCTATGAACAGCTATAGTCAAATGGAAGAGCACAAGACTAACCTTTCAAAAGCTTCCACATGAGGTGCAGCTTCCCAAGCTATTTGTTGCATTGTTCTTCCAGTAATATCCTCCAAAGGCATCAACTTATTGGCTTGCATAGATAGCTTTTCAAGCCCCATTGAAGCCAAATGCTGTAATACATCCATTACCCCAGACCCTAATTCAGCAGGAACCACAACTGGGCTAGAAACCTGCATGATTAGGCTCCCACCACTTTTGGCGTTCGTAAAGAGGTCAGAGTTCATGGACCGCACAAATCCTCCAGTTTTGGTTTGGATAAATGGTCCTAAGCCATCACCAAGAGACGGTAACTGTAGCTCTTCTTTGGAATGGGGATCAATAGGACTGCCAAAGCCACCCTTTGGTGGAGAGCTTTGGAAAGCCATCTCATCCAGGCCCCATTCATGCATAAGTTCTTGTGTTTCCAAGTCTTCCATCACCTTGGCCTTAATCTTTGGATATTCATTTTGATCAACTTCAGTATACTCCTCCCATCCAGAAATAGAAGGAGCATAATAATCATAATCTTCCATATCTTCTTCGTCAATATCAAAACCAAATAATGGACAACCATTAACCTCTGCGTCCTTCTCGAATTCTCTTAAAAGACGCTCCCTAGGGGACTCGGGCTCTTCTTCAGAATAAGGGGCAAAGGAAGAATCTTCTATTTCAAGAATACTTAGAAACTCATCAGCAACTGTGTCTGTGAGGTCATCCAAGCTAAGGGAAGGCATCAGCGTGGTTGGTTTATCCTCACACTGCTTTTCCTGATCACTTGATTCACTTTTGTCCTCTGGGGTGTCCAATCCTTCTTTCTCAAGCTCAGCAACATTGCTCAAGACTGACTCTAGATCTTCTAAAAGTGATTCTTTTGTGCATACATTCTTTTCAGCAGAGTTGCAATCATGTATTGTAACCTCATCTATTTTAAAGTCTATTTCCTCTTGACAAGAAACTACAGCATCATAGTGAGCTACAGGATGATCAGAGCTCACTACATCTTGATCAACAACAACCTTGTCCACATCCTCAACAAATAATGACTTCTCCTGAACATATTCCATCCTCTTCTCAACAACAGACATTTTAGAATTTTCATTATTCACCATATTTTCTTGACTTGGATCTGATGGAGAGCAGTAAGATGATTTCAGGAGATTACCATCATCTCTAGGAAATGTATCTGATGGAGAGAAATGAGATGATTCTGACAGCTTCTCGTTATCTGCAGGTACTTCAGTTTCACACTTATTTTCTTCAAATGTACCTGATGAAGAGCAATGAGATGATTGTACAGGATTCCCATCATCTATAGGAACTTCAATTTCACACTTATTTTCCTGAAATGAATCTGATGAAGGGCAGTGAGATGACTTATCAGGCTTACCATTATTTGTAGGCACTTCAATTTCACATTTATCCTCAACCGAGTCTGAGTTTTCCTGGTCAAACTTTTGATACAGAGTGGTCACAGCACTTGATAATTCAGACACTTGTATAGGGGGAATCTCATGGAGATCTTTTACATTATTCATAGAATTAAATGCTGTAGACGACTTTAGGTTTGAAGGAAGGCTTCCAGCTCGTCGCATCAAGGCCTTCCCATCACCCTGATTAGGTTTGACATACTGCCTTGATGTTGATTTTGAGTCCAAAAGTTGAGGCACATTCTTGTTGTTAGGAGCAATACCATCTCGTAAAACCAAATATCCAAAACTAACATTCATGATAGCACCTTTTGCCTCACCCAATAGCTTAAAGCTTGTTGTCCATGTCCCAGAACTCTTGTCATCCTCTAACTCCTCCAACGTGAGTGGAAGCAGCCTTGCGAGATCAACACGATGCTTTCCTAAATCGAGCTTTGGGTTCCCATGCACTTCTGCATAAAGACAAAAATGTTTTGCATCATACTTGGCAGAATGGTATGAGCCATTTCCACTGCCATGAACTGAACAAGTATGAGTTAGTTTCTCCCCAAATTCAGCGACTCCTTCTATCACCTTGATTGGGCGAGTGACTTCTTCTCCATCCCTCTTCTTCCAATGAACACAAAAGCTAGTATCATTGAATTTAGAGGACAACCCTTCTATTGAATGTACTTCAAGAGTGAAACAACAATTAAACCTTCGGTTTTTAACATTGGAAAGAGCCTTAAAAGGTTTCCAATTCCAAAATGACTTCTTCTCCTTAGTTGAAGGACCATCACTGCCATGCTTCGACATCAGATAGGTTGTATTAGTCTTATCAACTGATTTGGGCATACTTTTACCTGCTGAAGAGGAGCCTTTTGATGGGCCTTTGTCCAAATTTAGGGACTTGCTAATACTTTCAATATCATTCAGTAATTTCCCTTTACCCAAATCATCGGTTCTTTTAGATCTAGCAACGTCTTTGGACATCGTTACACTAAAGATCAACTGGAAGCATGAAAAATATGATCAAATTAGATTCAAGCTAAAACACAATTAAAAATTAAGGTGTTATTTGGTAAAACAAAAAATTTGAGGGTATTGAAAATTCATGGGAATTTAGTGAGAGGTTTGTTTGGTTGACAATAAAAAATAAAAATGCAGGAATTGCAAATTTATTGGAATTTCTAATTCCCAATAAACATGGGAATTAAATTACCACGTCCACCCTTGGTAACTCAAAATTCCCTTGATTTTTAAATGTGTTTATGAAAACCTAACAAGTTTGATTAATTCATAGGAAATTTGATATGCATGGGATTTTAATTCCAATGAAAATGTAAGTAACTATAGAAACTTAGTTCCTATATCAACCAAACAATACCTCAATTGCTAAGACATTCTTGGCATGACACAGATAATACGCAACTGCTAAGATAAACTCTATTATATACCCTCCATTTCCATGTGACATTAGTCTTAAGCAACTTATTTTGTTCCTGGCTTAGACTAATCACTCTGGTGGTGGCTTTGTGTCACGTTCCTAGGGTAGGGATGTATCATTCTTTTCCTTTGGTATATAATTCTTTTACTTACCACAAAAAAAATTATTTTGTTCCACACTAGTTATTGCTTCATAAGTTCATAGTATCAAAGTGGTCATTAAAGTAGGGTTTAAACAATCTTACAGTATCAATATAGTGTAACTGTCAATTTAGGATACCAAATCAACTTTATTCGACAAAAATGAACTTATTATGTGTAAATTCTGCAAACCTTCAGTCTTGTTTGAGACTTGACATTCATAGCACTCCTCTTAAATTTGTAAGTTTTTATCAGATCTAATCATATTTTCAGCATCCACTAGATTTCCAGCAGTGTTCTGCATTTCATTCTAAAGTGATCACAGAAGGACAAGTTGGAAGTGCCATAAAAAAGTTTATAAATTATAAATCTCACGCAGACAATCAAAAATCTTGAAGCAGGGCATTTTGATTCAAACCAATAATCCCGTGTCATGTAAATGAAGCCGTAAAAAGAGTAAATGTGATGCTTTTCTTCTTAATCATATGCAGACAATAATGACAGGCATATAAGTATTTGGAAGATAAAGATGAAGACATTCGAGACAGTACTCTAATCTTCCGCAATAATACCAGCAATCTTGCACGCCAACAAGTCTAGGATAAACAACATAATGAAGTTGGATTGAATAACTAAGCTGTTCAAGTTCTATTAATAATTGACCAAGTCCAATGCAATGCTATATATTCCTCATTCTTTGCGATTAAGAAAAAGGCAATGGACTATTCAAACAAAAAACACTTTGCACTAATAAGCACAAACACTCCACAAAACCCTAACCTAGACGATGGCATTATGCACACCACTATGGTAGCACTTAGTGTTCACATGAAAGCACAATGATATCAGTTTTCCTTGATAAAAGCCTAGGTTGCACTGATTCGGGAATGGGGTTGGAAAGGAATACTACGGGGACCGAAAACCGCAAATCTATTAAAATAAATTATAACATGATGAATTGAAACTGTCCCCAATATAGGGACAAATCGGGTTCTGGGACGGCTTCTCATATGAAGTAAACATGCTACATAGATATAAGCTAAAACTATCAGGAAATTGTCAACTTTAAGGCCTTTTCAATACCAAGGGACAGCTTAATGTTTCAAAATAGACTTGTTCAAATTAAACAACCAGCAGAAGCAGCATATGGTGATTGAAAATAGTGATCTCTTAAACAAGCTGAAGCCTTTGCATTTAATTTTGAACCCATCAACCAAGTAACTCTAATTAACAGTTTAAACAATTGCATATTGATGTTCATTCCTTCTTGTCAAATAGTAACTTTTTAAAAAAAAAAAAATTATTTTTGTTTCTAGCTTCCTGTGAGCTAAACTTTGCTAACAAATGGATCACTTATCAAACAATCCATGGTTTGGTGGGCACAGGATTTTTCTTTCCCCCCTTCCATATTCATACATTCAGTCCCAAAAGGCCAAAAATTAAAAATTAAAATAATACGATTATGCTCTAATAATATATCCTGTAATTAGCAACTAAATAGGAGTCAAACCACGCAATTAAAATCATCAAATTCAGAATCAACGTTTAATACCCCCAAATGACCCAATAATTTCTAACTTCAACATAATAGATAACCAATAAAAAAAATGAAAACATATACATAATGAAGAAGAAGATCAATATATATATATATATATATATAAGTTAAAAAAAAAAACAAATATAAAAAAGGGAATCAATAGAACAAGGAGAAAAGGGGGGAAACCTGAAGCTCAGAAACGATATTGCAGGGTTAAGGTTTGTTGAAAAGACATTGAAGCGTGGTAAGAAGAATTTGGAAGAAAGTATAAAATTCGAAAGAGTGTCTTTTTGGTGGGTGAGGTTGAAGGGAATGTTGGGTTTGCTTAATATTTGGGGATTTCAGACAGAGAGAAGCTTAGGGAATGTAATTGGTAATGATGAAATAAGTAATCTAGTGTATGCATCATGCGACCATAAATGCCAAAAAGAGGAGCTTCATGCCTTTATTTTGGGTTTGAAAATTGAAACAAAAAAATGAATGCTTATGATGTAAATGGACCCTACTTAAACAGAATCTAAAACATATTTTAAAAAAAACAAAAACAAAAAACAAAAACAAAAAGGAGTATTTCTTTGGTTTCTTCCATTTGTAACTGTTTCTCTCTTTTTTTTTTATTATTATTATTTATTCTCGTTTGTAATCTTCAATCAACAAGTCTAATGTTAGATCCTCGGACGGTGTAAATTTTTGCTCTAAAAATGTAACTTTTAGGGGATGTTTGATATACTATATCCTTTTCGAAATAAACGCAACAAATTAGATGACACAGATTATTAGTCCATTTTTTGTTGTGAGAATAAAAGGGATAGAGAAAAAAAGTGGTGTATATGATGATGTGAAAGATACGAAAAAAAGACTTACAAAAATTGAAAGATTAAAATTGTTCCATTGATTTAGAAACTTCCTAAAATAAAAATTGTTGCATTTATTTCGAAACGGAGGAAGTATACATTTTTAATGTAAAAAATGTATTCAAATAGCCGTTTAACAGCATGGAAAGACTTTTTGTTAAACAATTATTTCCTTAACAGAAACAAACAAATAAACAAAAAATAAAAACGAAAACGTTAATTTCTTTGGTTGCTTCCATTTGTAATCATTTATTTTTTTTATTCTCATTTGTAATTTTTTGCCCTAAAATTGTAATTTTATGTATCAAATTATAATTTTTTTATACAAACCATAACAAAATATGAAAAAAATTATAGATTTATACTAAAACGTTACAAATTTTGAATTAAAAGTTTTGTCCGACCATGACATGAAATTTTGTATTCTTCAATTATTATCTTATTTCCAAACATGATCTTATGAACCAAAAGTTATTTTTTGTGGTTAATAATTTGTTAAAATTAAAGGAGCATTTTGTGTGACCAAAGACTTGGCTCGATTAGTTAAGAAAAATTACTCGATTAGTCTTTTTTTTTTTTGGCAAAGGGGCAATAGGGGTTATTTAGGTCCTTAACGATTAAATTTACGGTTAAAATTAGTAAACAAAATTGACCAAAAACAACTAGATTCGAGAACCTTGATTTACAGATCTCGGATTTTGTAATGAGAAAATTAACAGACGTTCTAGATTTGGTTGGTTATTTTTGCGCTTAAGAGGCAAATTAGCAATTAATTCTAATGAAATTAATGTTTCTATTTTTAATTTGAAAGTACATTAAGAATAAATAATAAAAAAGCAGATACCATAAATAATTTCCCAATAAAAAATTATTAGAGTGTTATCTCTATGATATAAGCCAAGGGTGGAGTCATGGTGTCCCCCCTCAAAAAATCCATTTTATCCTCCAAAAAATTCCAAAAATTCAACTAGCATCGCTCCTCACCATTAAGAAAAATTATTACAATTTTTTTCACTTTTTAAAATGAAAATATTACAAGATATAAAATTCGTAAAAATAAAATAAAAACACCAAAATTTATATTTTTGAATTATCTATAAATAGACACCCATATTAATATAGTTTGTCACATGAAAGTTTGATCTTTTAATTATCGTAAAAATTTGATAACTGAGAGATTGTAGTAAATAAACTTTTTTTTTGCTCATTGTTTTGGGGTGGCCAAATAAAAGGAAAAAAAAAAGTTTGTTTATAGTTATGTGAATGAATGTAAATTCGAAAAATACTTCAATTTTTCGAACACACCACATTTGATTTTTTTTGTTTGTTTAAAAAATTAAAAGATACATTTAAAGTATCATCACACGCACAGCGTGCATACAAGGCTATTACGTACTAATACAAGCATAGCTATAATCATCAATATATATACTATAAGAGAAGACACTAAAACAACATCTTGCCACGTGTCAATCTTTCATTAAAAAATTTTCCGCCCTTTTTCATTGAATCTAAAAAAGACAATTTTTAATTTATATTCTATCTTAAAATATTTTTTTACTTTTAAAACTATTATGTGATTTAATTTCAATAAATAATACTTTTATTTTAATTGTAATTTAGTTTATTTTGATCATATATTCATTTCAACATATTCTTATTATCAAAATTTATTTGATTGTATGCCAAATTTATAAAATAGAATCTATATTCTTATTATATGTGTATTTAGAAAAATTGTATGACCTAATTAATCTATATATAAAAATATACTAAAGAGAAGCATTTGTTAGAAACAAAATACAACCTAAAACTTATTGTTTATTATTTTTAAGCCATGATGTGACGATCCGACTCGCTTAAACCGGCGCGGAAGAAACCGATGAGTCGAATAGTCGATCTATCATACAAACACACTTAAAAATTTAACAAAACCTCAAAAGAAATATTATTACTAAATCCCAGAAGTACAAAAACCATAAGATTGTACGATACTAAACCCAAAAATAGTCAACACTAAATTAACTCAAACATTATCAGAGTTAGAATATACGAATTACAACTACTAAACGTCCGAACTAAAAACGAAATATCAACTAAAATAGAAATGCAACGGCACTCGCCCAACCCAAAGCTAAGCAACACCGTCATCATCAGAGTTACCTGAAAATGAACCACAATCCACTTTCAGTGGCGAGTAACATAATAGTCCCACCCTAACATGGATACACATGATCATAGAATAAATCAAACAAGCACATCAGGCACTTAAACATACCAACCATGCGACATAATGAACATCATGATAACAATACCGAAACGATAATGATAACAAATAATGACAATATCAAAACTTGACTAACTTTAATTATTCATCCTTATCATTACTTAATCTTTGTCGCTATCATTTACATATTAGACCGGATTATGCTCGTACGAACGCATCTTACGCGAATGAACTTTCCTACTATGCCAGGAATGAGAATCTTACTCCCAAACCCATGAACCCCATCTTACGGAAATTCATATCACAAAGACGACATAGCAAGTATACACTATCCTAATATCGCGATTAGGATAGGGGCAACGTCTTAACCCAAGTCTTAGAATCTTACTCTAAGGTTAGGCGTCTAAGAGTAAATTCAAGCTAATCTTTATAAATCCATTACATCTTGGTTATCCTCAAGATCGTATCTTACGCCTTTTCTTGAGTCTAACTATGCACATTACCATAATCTTGGAACCTCTTTAATCAATCTTTACCATTTCTTTATCTTTCTTTAAACTTTCCTTAACTCTCTTTAATAAACTTCATTAATCTTTAATAATCTTTAAATATTTTTAACACTTAAGAATATGTGAACTAATTCAAGAATTTCAAAATTCATCAAAGAACTCATCAAGATCATAAAGAACTCATCAAGAACTCAAGAACTCATCCATAACACACGCATACTACACGATATTCCCATCATTAACATGCACCAAAAACTTCATGGAAATTGATCATAAACTTGAGAAAACATAATATTATCATAAGGAATTATAACACGCGTGAAAACTCATCAAAAACATCACAAAATAATCACCCAAATCAGCCTAGAAATCACGCATGAACATAGCTAACATTCATCAACAATCTAGCCTAATTTGATCATCTAATCTACCCTATAACCATAGTATTCAAATTAAGGTAGAAAATTATGTTACCTTAATAAACTTGAGCGCAAAAACAATAAAAAACTTGCTGCCCGGAAACCAAACAACACGGCCCAATCAACACGAACCACACGACTAACCACACGGTCACCACGCACCACCGTGTTGCACCACTTGAACACGCACGGCCACCACGACCACCACTCGAACACCGTGCAACACCCACATGAGCACCACGCACGTCCCACACGAGCACCACGCACGAACCACACGAACCAACCCGGAATCAAACCCCAAACTAGTGATCTTGATTGGAATTAATGAGGTTTAATTTGTGTTTTGATTACTAAAGATCAATGGAGGATTAATCTTTAAGTTTTGTAGAAGATGATGAACAAAGGTTGGTGAAGATGCCAAAAATGGCGTGGAACAAGGAGGACAATGGAGAGTGTTTTGTGCTTAATTTGTGGCAAAGGATGATTAAGAATGGCAAATGAACCTTAAGCCTTACTACCACTTCTATTTATAGAAGTTGGTTAAGGTGTGAACATGAGGCAAGTGGCAAAATCATGCCACATCACAAGGGGGCCGGTTTTAGCAAGGCTAAATGGGCTTTGATGATCACTTGGGCTAATTCCACTCATGCATGACTAATCATGCCTAAAATGCATTTGGCCCAAAATTAATTAACTAATTAGAAAATTAAAATTAAAATTGAAATTCTCATTAATTAAATTAAAATGAAATAAATAATAAAACAATCAATAATAAAATAAAATAATCATAATTATTCAAATAAAATAAAAATAAATAGTCCAAATAAATTTGGACCATACATAAAAATAACATAAATATAACAAATAATCTTAGCAAAAAATACCGAAAAACTAGGGCCTTGCAACCTCCCCTCCTTAAAAAAATTTCGTCTCGAAATTTAAGGCAAAGGAGATTGCTCACCATCAAACAACTCCGGGTACTTCTGCTTCATGGACGCCTTTGTCTCCTAAGTCGCTTCTTCATGATGCTGATTTCTCCACAACACCTTGACTAGCTTGCGTCGGAGGGTCCTCACTTCGCGATCCAAGATCTGAACTGGTCGCTCTTGGAATGTTAGATTCGGTTCAAACGTGGCCGATTCCACTGGAATGATGTGGGTAGGATCATATACGTTCTTCCTTAGCTGGGAAACATGGAACACATTGTGAACATTAGACAAACAAGGTGGTAATGCCAACCGATATGCCACCTCCCCAACTCGTTCTAGTATCTCGTAAGGTCCCACGAATTTCGGTCGGAGTTTCCCCTTCTGGCCAAAGCGAGCAACTCCCTTGAATGGTGAAACCTTAAGCAAGACTCTGTCACTTACCTCGAATGTCAATGGTCTACGTCGGTTATCGGCGTAGGACTTCTGACGACTCTGCGCGGCCTGCATCTTAGACCGAATGACTCAGACCTTCTCTACGATATCTCGTACCATCTCAGGTCCCAAAGCCACTGTATCACTGATATCATTCCAACAAATCGGACTCCGACATTTCCTGCCATAGAGGGCCTCGTACGGAGCCATATCAATGCTGGATTGATAATTGTTATTATATGAAAACTCTACCAAGCAAAGCATCTTCACCCAAGACTGATGATACTCCAGAGTACATGCTCGAAACATATCCTCTAGAGTCTGGATGGTCCTCTCAGTCTGGCCATCCGTCGCCGCGTGAAATGCGGTGCTTAGCTTCAACTTCTCCCTAAAGGCTTCCTGAACTGATTTCTAGAAATGAGACAAGAATCTTGGATCACGATCAGAAACTATCTCCCTCGGAACTCCGTGTAGTCGAATAATGTCCTGGGTATAAGCCTCTGCTAGGCGCTCCATCGATCAAGTCATCTTCGTCGGTATAAATCTAGCGACTTTGGTCAACCTATCCACAATTACCCAAATGGCGTTCATACCATTACAGGTAGGTAGGCTAACCACAAAATCCATAGATACTGACTCAAATTTCCAGGTCGGAATCGGTAGTGGCTGTAAAAGACCTCCAGGTCTCTGATGCTCGATTTTAACCTTCTAACAGACTAAACATCGAGCTACGAACTCTGCTACATCCTGCTTCATCTTAGGCCACCAGAACTAGCCCTTAAGGTCCTTATACAACTTGTTACCTCCAGGATGAACAGGGTAGGGTGAGTTATGTGCTTCAGACATGATCCTGCTCCGAAGATCCGAACTTTCTGGTACACACCACCTCCCTCGAAAGCGCAGACTACCGTCGGAAGAAATCTCGAAGCCAACAACTTTTCCTTGCCGTAAGGCCTCTCGAATCCTAGTCAACTGCGGGTCGTCCTTCTGACCCTTGCACAATTCATGAAATAACTCAGGTTCGGTAGTCATAGATGTCAGATGAAATCTGACAGAACTACGGCTTCTACTGAAGCTCAATCGATTCTTGCGACTCAGTGCATCCGCTACTAAGTTCTCCTTGCCTTCACAATAATTAAGCGTCAGGTCGTAGTCCTTAATAAGCTCAAGCCATCGTCGCTGCCTCATATTGAGGTCCTTCTGAGTAAATATGTACTTGAGACTCGTATGATCCGTGAATACCTTACACGAACCACCATAGAGATAGTGCCTCCAGATCTTAAGCACGAAAACCACAGCTGCTAGCTCCAAGTCATGCGTGGGGTAGTTACGCTCGTGCACTTTTAGCTGCCTCGATGCATAAGCGATGGCCTTACTACCCTGCGTCAAAACGCATCCTAGGCCACTCTTAGACGCGTCACTGTAGACCTCGAAATCCTCCTCATCGTTCGGAAGGGTAAGAATAGGAGCAAAAACTAATCTCTGTTTCAACTGCTGAAATGCTTGCTCGCAAGCCTCTGTCCAAACGAATCAAATCTCCTTCTGTAGGAGACTAGTCATCGGCCTAGCAATCTTGGAGAAGTCCTGGACGAATCGTCGATAGTATCCGGCCAAACCCAAAAAACTATGAACCTCTGCCACATTTTTCGGGCTACTCCATTCAACTACAGCCTTAAATTTTGTCGGGTCTACCTTAATGCCTTCCTTGCTAATAACGTGACCAAGAAGTGCTACTTCGTGAAGGCAGAACTCACACTTAGAGAGCTTCGCGAACCACTTATGCTTCCTTAATATCTCTAGCACTATCAGAAGATGCTCTGCATGCTCAAACTCGTCTCTTGAATAGACTAGGATATCATCGATAAAGACTATGACACACTTATCGAGTAAGTGATGAAAGGTCCGGTTCATTTGATCCATGAACACGGCTGGTGCATTAGTGAGACCAAAGGGCATCACCTCAAACTCGTAGTGGTCGTATCTCGTACGGAAAGCTGTCTTTGGGATGCCTTCTTTCTTGACTGGAATCTGATGATATCCAGATCGAAGACCTATCTTCGAGAAAACTCCCGCTCCTCTCAACTGATCGAATAGGTCCTCAATCCTAGGCAACGGGTACTTATTCTTGATTGTTACCCGATTTAATTCTCGGTATTCTATGCACAGGCGCATGCTACTGTCTTTCTTCTTCACAAAGAGAACAGGTGCTCCCCATGGAGAAACACTCGGCCTAATGAAGCCCTTATCGATCAAATCTTGAAGTTGCGTCTTCAACTCTTGCAACTCCGATGGTGCCATCCGGTCAGGTGCTTTTAAAATCGGCGTTGTCCCGGGTGCTAAGTCGATATTAAACTCGACATCACACTCGGGTGGAAGCTCATCAGGAAATACGTCTCTGAAATCCCTCGCTACAGGTATATTGTCCAACAGACTCTCCTCAGTCAAGTCCCTTACCTGACATAAGAACACCATATCTCCCTTCTGACGAAGTTTTCTCATCTTTAAGGCTGAGATTACCTTTACTCCCTTCTTCAGAACGATCCCAGAGTAGGTAATTCGATTGCCTTGCGATCCTCGAAATGTCACTGACTGGTCTCGGCAACGAATGATCGCTCGATACCTCGACAGCCATTCCATGCCAAGAATGACAT
Organism: Salicornia ramosissima; assembly: GCA_951394345.1. Classification (NCBI taxonomy): domain Eukaryota; kingdom Viridiplantae; phylum Streptophyta; class Magnoliopsida; order Caryophyllales; family Amaranthaceae; genus Salicornia; species Salicornia ramosissima. The sequence continues at coordinate 34,130,303 of OX596237.1, forward strand.
CGAACTCCATCAGCAGAAACTCCTTCAAATCGGCCGTCGCCTGCTCTCCAGCTATAACGATGGGCACTCCTCGGAACTCACGTTGACAAACAAAATCCTCTCTAGAAGGGAGAGTTATGATCGAACTAACAGGGGAATTACCATGAAGATTAGACCTCGAGGCAAAACTACTAGCCACAAAAGAGACAATAGCACCAGAATCAAACAATACATAAGCTAACATACCAGAGACAAGAAATCTACCTGAGACTACATCTGGCTGGACCTCTGCCTTTGCCTCAGTCATACAGTAGACTCGGTTCTTCACTGGAGTCTTAGTCGGTGCCGGTAGTTGCTTGATCTCGCTGCCTGGCTTCTTCTCGGGGCAAACTGACGCCTTGTGGCCTTCCTTCCCATAGATGAAACACGAAATGGGCATCTCGTCGCAACGTTTCCCTGGATGGAAGTCCTTGCCACAACCTCTGCATCTCGAAGTCCCTGATCCCTGAGACGAACTATCGGTCGGAGGGGTACTGCTAGGAGCACTGAATCGGGGCTTCTTAAAAGATGGCGGCGTCACCGGGGTCGGGGTCCTTTTCCTTCTCACATCCTCCTCGATAAGAGTTGCCTAGATCTCGAGTGCTACCTCGTAAGCTCGCTGTAATGTCTTCGCTCCACTGCTGATCACGTGAACGCGAATCATCGGATGTAGCTTCTTGATGTAGCGCTTGACCCGCTCCTCCTCAAATGGTACTACCGATGTAGCGAACCTCGATAACTCGGCGAACTTATCGGTGTAGGCCTGAACTATCATCTTACCCTAATTGAGAGTAAGAAAGTCCTCCTGTTTCTGCCAGTGTAACTCGTCGGGTAGAACTGTAAGTTCAATGTATACTCAAGAAGGGGGGGTTGAATTGAGTATGTATGTTTTTTCAATCGTTTTCAAAGTTTGTTTATCTTTTTGTGAGAACAACGATAGAACAGTAAATAAAGAGTAGGGACACAAGGATTTAATGAGGTTCGGCTTCTAAACAAGCCTACGTCCTCCACTCTCTCACCAATATTATTAATCAACTCTGAATAATAACAAGGTTACACACTCAATTAAATGCTAACTCTGTAACACTTAATTCCCCAACTATTAACTCTAACAGTTCACTCAGTGTTCACAGAACACTCCCCAACCACTTCCCTCTAACTGGTTTAAATATTACAAACTTAAATCTTCGTAAGTTTTTCCCTTAAAGATGGATATGGAGATAGTTTTGCTCTAAGGATAGACTCTCAGAAAATATGACTTGGTTTTCTTTGGAGAGAAAAAGTCTTACTAGGGTTTTTCAAAAGATTGTATTTATAGGCAAAGAAAAACCGTCCCCTAGAAGTGTGCTTGGAGACTTGCCTAAATTGTTCAAACAAACTCAGCTGACACAAGTGCAAAGGTACCTATTTCAGACCTTTGTCTCCTTCCACTACATGTAGTGGGAAAGTACACTAGAGTCCAAACAAGTACATTGCAAAGTTGATTTTGTGAATCAATTTGGCAGATTTCCAAAACATAAGTGATCAATATTTTTCAAATAAATTTTCAAAAATAATTTTGAACACGAAAATTGATACGGATCACTTAAGTGCACGTGCGTAATACTGAGGTTTGTTCCCACAGTGGTCTCAGTACTACAAAGTCTACATCTGGCAAAGAGAACTGTTCCAAGCTTGTTCTTTGTCTGTTCTTAGCTTGTTCTTGGCTTGTTCTCTTTACTGGACATAAAATTTAATTCTTTTTGCTCTTTACTTAGAACCACAAGGTATATCTTCCTAAGTCTAGTTTACAAGAAGATCCTAGAAGTACAAAAAATTAAAAGACTTCAAGCTCTTGACTTCTGATTCTTCAAGTATCTCAAGGTCTTCAGATTTGCCTTGAAAAGTTCTCACTTGAATTAACCTGCTCAATTACAAACATGCATAACAATCAAGTATAGAGAACTGGTTTGTCATCCATCAAATCAAACATGGTTCAACAATTTCCCCCTATTTGATGATGACAAACCATGAAGTTCCCCCTGAGAACAGTAACCAATTGTTTTAGGATAAAACAACTGTTCAGAGGAACTGGTCTTGCACTGATCCTGTAGTCAGATTCATAATCTCAGATAATTGAAACTACACAGCAGATTAAAGCACAATTTGACTGATTACAAGAGTCAGTCACTCATCACATTACTCAATAAATTATTGAGTTTTAGCATTAGACCTGTAACCTGCAAGACTTATCAATGTCAAATGTAGCAAGAGAATTCTAGATTCACTTGGAAGAGTTTCTTCCAGTTGGGATGGATAGGAGCATTTGATCTGAATTTAAAATACTCCTAGGCATGAAGCTGGGCCATCTCTAACAAGGTCTGAACCTTATTCAAGTTGCTACACCTGTCACTAGGAACTTCACCTGTCCTATTCCCCCTTTTGGCATCATCAAATGACAAAATTATCACAGCATAATAATTAGGAGAAGGCAACAAGTAAAGTCAAACACAAGCATAATATAAACACAACATTCTAGAGATGTTGTCCCAAAAGTGAGTACCTGCAACTCACAATCCCAAATGTCAAAGTTGCACACAAGTTAATTAATTATACAGACCAGGAGACCATTCTGCAGAGAAATTGTTTGGCAGAAATGGTCAAAAACTAAGAATAGTTAATTGTTCAAAGAAACTGGAGATAAAATGGTTTGAGAAATAGGTTAGTAGGATAGGGGTAAGCTAAGAAGAGTCAGAGTTAGCATCATCATCAGAATCCTCAGTAGAATCCTCATCTTCCTTTTCTGCACTCTCCTCTTGTTGCTTCATCTTGACTTGGGCAATGACGGGAACTGGTCTCTGAGTGGTCTTGGGCTTGATGCTGGAAGAGGAGGCAGGATTTTCTTTATGGGAGTCCAACCGTGCTGATATGTTCTTGATTGATCCATCCAGAGAAGTGCACAGGGCATTCACACTAGCCATCATCTGTTACAGTAGTTCTCCATGTGTTTGCACCTGTTTGGACAGTGACCCAGTGGCTTCCTCAGACCTTGAGCTGCTTGTTCTCCTGACCCCAGTGGTCCTCTCTTTATCCCTCATTTTTAGTATACCACCTTCAAAGGTCATTCCCTTCTGACCTAGGATCTGGTTGGTGAGGACAGACATTTTCTTGACCTCACCACTCAGATGTACCTTCCTACTTTGGAAAACCAGAGTGAGCCAAACACCATAGGGTAGAGAGTGGTTTGACCTTTCTAGAATGCTAACCATGTGGGCTAGCATGAGACCAGGGAGACTCAGCTTGATCTTCTTATACAGGCAGTAGATAATCACAGCATCCATTTTTCTTACATCCATTCTGCATTGAGCCCTAGGGAGTACTATCTTAGAGGCCACTGTATGGAACAACCTCATCACTGGTTCCCTTAGTTGGCCAATTACATAGCCAGAACCATCATTGGGAGAACCAGTAAAGAGAGTGGTCTGTATGTGTTCTGTACTGACCTCAGGAATAGTAGGCCAGTTGTCCTTTGTGATGAGTTATTATGTATGGTTTTGATGATTGTAAACAAATGATGATTATCTAACTAACATGTGTTAAGATGTGCATATTATATTCCATTGAACAAGTTATATGCCGTTGATCCAAGCACGAGAAGTTGTATACAACATGAAGGAATAAATGAAGTTCTTGAGTGAGAACTTCAAAGAGAAAAAGTCTAAATTATATTAGGCTTGTGAGAAGCTTCGGAGTAGAAGCAAATGGAGAAGATGTTTCATAGTCGGAACACAAATATATTGAGGAGAAAAATAAGAATTTATTTTTCTACAAGTTAATATATTAGAACAAATAAAGGAATACTTAAATAAGGAGAAAGGACACATAAGTATGACAACATTGATAAAATTAATATTTGTCTAAATAGAGTTGATGGAAAAACATATTTCATCTTATAAATATTTATGTAAATAAAAATATATTTTATGTGATAAAATGAAGTCTTTTTCACTTATGGATTTGAATGATTTTTATTTCATAAAATAATATCTTTTTACTAAGTTAAGATGAAAAGGTTTGATATTTAAAAATAACTTGTGGAGAAATTGTTGAAGGAGTATTCAACCTAAACAAGTTAATTTTATAGAAAAATAATTCCATTACTTTTATAACTTAATATGGGTGAATAAAATAGATTTACGGAGAATCGACTAAAAGTAATTTTAGTTGAAATTAAATTTATTTTATATTTAGTATCTTTATGTTATATATTTAAGGAGAACAAATTAGATGAGTGTCTAATTTATATTAAATATATTTCATTTAGCGTATACTCGCTATTTTATAGAATATATCTATTGGGAATAAAATTAGAGGAGTATCTAATTTTAAGGTAAATATATTTTATTAAATGTAATCTTAACCCTTTCTACATATTAATTTTATATGTGTTGAAATACTAATCTTGGTGTTTGGTGCAGGTGTTTTGGTTAGTCCACTAATATAAGACTAGACTACTAATATAGTATATTATACTTAAACTAATATTGGTTTTTATTTAGTTTTGGCATAATATGTAAGTAACTTATTATTAGTAGTAATTAATTTATTTTATTTTAATTTAATCAAAACCGTGTCTTTATTAGAGTCAAATTAGTTTTAGGTGTTTGTAAGTAGGTTTCATTTTTGAAAATTAAAGCTTCCTATTATTACTCCTTTTATGCGTGTAGTTATAGAATTAGGAGAATAAGTTGTTAGTAGAATATTTATTTTAATTTAAATATTCTAGTTTTTTATGCGTGTAAGTGTCCTAATTTGTAGGAGCTTGTTGTTAGTAAAGTCTTTTCTTAACTTTATTATAGTCAAATTGCATTATAGTAGGAAGTGGTTTGAAGATTACTTCTTCCTTAGTGTACGTGTGTTTAGAGGAATTAGGAATTAGTTTTTGAAAATTAAATTTTTTAATTTTCCTTTCTTCTTGGTCAATCCCACTAAATAGGTATAGGTAGTGGGTTCTAAATGAGGAATTAGTTTTTGCCATATGATACACGTATGCCTTAATAATTTTAGGAATTAGTTTTTAAAAGTTTGTTTTTGTTTATTTTGAGTCAACCCACTATTCTAGGAATTGTTAGTGGGTGGTTAAGTTATGCTTAGTCATGCATAAATTTATGAGCTTGTCAATTAGGTTGTTTACTAGGTTGGTAAGTGGGTATGCAAGTTAGTTTTAAGAAAATAAAATTCTGTTTTTCTTTTTTTTTAAAGCACACGCATACTGCTAGTAGGCTTTAGTTTTTAGTTTTTAGATTTAGTTTTAGAATTTAAAATTAAAATTTTAATTCTTTGTTTTAATACCTACATGAGTCCTAGAATTAGTAGGTTTGATTTAGTCTGTTAATGTATGTAGTCTTATATTAGGGATTATTCCTTTGTTAGTTTTGCAATTGCTTGGTCAAACTATTTTGTAGGTGGTGGATGACGTGGCACTACTTCATGGCACTACTCCATGCACGTATTTCTTCTTCAAGGCAAAGCAATTCGAGACTCTATAAATAAAGAGAGCAACCAGAATTCAAAAAAAAAAAAAACTACACACAACAACAACTCTCAGACTATACGAAAAGAAAGAAGAAAAGGAGAGAGTTTCAATGTAGTCCTTCCAAATGGAGTATGATTTTTAAGAGGCTAAGCATCCATTGTTAAAACTACATCCTCTTGAAAATCATCTCCTTCTCCTATTCCTTTATGGTTTTCTAGTATTAACTTCAATGTATTTAGAGTTTCGATTTTTCAAACGTTTGTATTATGTACTTCTAGTGGAGTAGGCAAGAATTTGAGTGAATTCTTGTATGAGGGAATTGTAAGGGTTTGAGTGAATTCTTGTAATATGGGGAAGGGAAAATTCGAGTGAATTTTCTGTATTAGAACTTAGAGTTAAGTTCTTAGAGAAGAGAGAAGATTTCGAGTGAAATCAAAGAGAGAGAAAATTCGACTTTAAGTGAAGTCGTGTCACGGGTTCAAGGGGAACAAGTGACAAGGGGAACAAGTCCGGGGAACAAGTTCCTAGTGGAACTGGGAAAAAGAGAAGGTCCGTTTATAGGTTGTAAAACAGAGTCGTTTTGGCCTATAATTAATAAGAGAAGTCCAAGAGTCAAAATCCCCAAGGGTCGAGGTTTTTCTTCCTATTTGGGCCTAGGAAGTTTTCCTCGTATGTTAACTTGTTTGTGTATCCTGTTCCTTGTTGCTTTATCTTTTCTCTATTTTATCTTACTTGCTTTTATATTCGTCAAATTCCGCAAAAATCGAAAAGCGAGTCCCATACTACAATTCACCCCCCCTCTTGTAGTATACCATCCGAAATAACACTTTGAGTAGTCACAGAACCCACCTCTTGGTACACCAAGTACCTCCCCTAGACTCTTTCTTGACAGAGTGATATCTACCCCTTCGACCTCACTCCAGACCTTCCCTTTGTCTAATTTCCTCAATTTTGAGTAGAATTCCTCAACGCAATTCTCAAAAACATCCAACTTTTTGTCAAACAACCCCTCCCAACCCTGGAATTCTATAGCCTCCTTAAAATCCTCTAGAAAAGATTGACTCATCCAAGACTTAGGGCATGCAAAACCAAATAAAACACCCCTACCACTTAATTGAAATAGTGGTTCAGAAATGGTCTTACCTTTCTTCTTGGCTGAGGCCTTTTCAGCAGCAGAGTCAGCCTTCCTCTTCTTTTCAGTTGGTAGCTTGGTTGCAGGTTTGCGGCTCTCAGAAGCTTTTCCCTTCTTTGCTACACTTTTCACTCGTTTCTTCTTTTCCTCCTTCTTTCCCACTGGAGCCTCCTCAACAGGCTCCTTCTTGATTTCATCCTTACAAATCCTAGACCTTAAAGGCCTTGTTCTCTTCTCAGTTTCCTTTTCCCCCTTGACTACCCCAGTAATTTCAACATCCATGTCCTCTGCATGAGTGTCTTCAGCCTTCTCTTCTATTTCGTCCTTCTCTACCTCTTTGTCCTCAGTGCTTCGCACTGCTTTCTCTGTGATCTGAGGGGTTGGTGAAGGTGTCTTTTGTGATTGTGGAGAAGGTGATGGGGTTTTTTCTTTTTGTGGTGAAGAGGGTGATGGAGTTTTGGACTTTGGTGGTGAGGGTGGAGGAGGAGTTTCGGCTTTTGAGGGTGATGGTGATTTCTGTGGAGGTGAAGAAATAGTAGGCTGTGGAGAGGGTTGTTTAGGTGATGGAGAAGGTGATTTCTTTGCTGTGGAGGGTGATGGCCTAGATGGGGATGGAGTTTTCTGAGGTTGAGGTGGTGGAAATTTTGGTGAAGATGGTGGTGGTGATTCAGGGCGTGGTGGTGGAGTATTTTTCTCTTTAGGCTTACATGCATCCTTAGATTCCACAATTGTTTCTACAGTGGCTTGGTCCTTGACCTCTTTCTGCTTCTCTTCCGCTTTGTGGTGTTCAGTAACCACAGCAGTACTTGATTCCTTCTCGATCTTAGAAGGTGTGAAACTAGGTGATTGACTCAGTCCCCTGCTTTTCTTCTTTGATGCTTTGTTCTTCTTTCTTCCCATTTTCGATTGATTCAGTAGATTGATGAGATAGAGAGAAAGTGATTGAGAATTCTTGTAGAGAGATTCTTTTGATGATGCTTAGGGTTTGAGAGAGAAAAGCAATTAGAGAGAGATAGAGACGGTTAGAGAGAGATATCAATGTGAAAATGTGAGTTAAAATGAAGAAAATTGGCAGTTATTACAAGAGATAAGAGGGAAGTTACTTTACACTGTTCATCCGTCCCACAACGGTCATATGTCAGAACAATTAATTTCTTAATTTCAAAGGTTTAGTAATAAACTGATATAACCGTTGTAAGGGACTGGTCTGACGATGATCTGACGCTGATCTGTATTTATTAAAAACTTGAGGCATCTTTTAGTTAGGCAGCTTAGAGATACCACACATTGGAACAACATCAACATAAGAAGTTTGAGACCACTTGCATATATGACATTTAAAAGTTAACCAACCCTGCTTATGAACACTAAGGATCAAAAATGTTAAACATAACCAAAAAAGGAAAGATAATTCCTAAGGAACTAGGATCTAATCCTTACCATACCAAGTAATGTGCGGAGTTTGACAAATACTTCCCTGATTAGGGGTTTAGTGAAAATATCAGCCAATTGTTCTTTAGATCTGCAAAATTCAAGATTCACATTTCCTTTTTCAACATTGTCCCTGAGAAAATGATGTCTGATTTCAATATGTTTGGTTTTAGAATGTTGGACAGGATTTTTAGAAATGTTTATGGCACTGGTGTTATCACACAATATGGGAATACTTCCGGAACAGACATCAAAATCCTTTAGTTGTGTCTTTATCCAAAGCAATTGAGCACAGCACAAAGCAGCAGCTATGTACTCTGACTCAGCTGTGGATAAGGCCACTGAATTTTGTTTCTTAGATCCCCATGATATGAGACAAGAACCTCAAAAGTGAGCCATTCCTGAAGTGCTCTTCCTGTCAACACTAAAACCAGCATAGTCAGCATCAGTGTATCCTAAAAGATCAAAATTACTTCCCTTTGGATACCATAAGCACATGTCCTCTGTACCACTCAAGTACCTAAAAATTCTCTTAACAGCTTTTAGATGAGACTCTTTTGGGTTGCTTTGAAATCTAGCACACAACCCAACTGAGAACACTATGTCTGGTCTACTAGCTGTTACGTAGAGAAGTGAGCCAATCATACCTCTGTATATCTTATCCTCAACATCCTTTCCTTTCTCATCTAGGCTCAGTTTAGAAGAGGTAGGAATAGGTGTGTCATAGGACTTGCTATCTTGTAGACCATATCTCTTGAGCAACTCCTTGAGATACTTTTGTTGGTGGATCATGATTCCATCATCCACTTGCTTGATTTGGAGCCCTAGGAAGAAGCCAAGTTCTCCCATCATACTCATCTCAAATTCACTCTTCATTAGGTCTGCAAACTCATCACATCAAACAGAATTAGTAGCCCCAAATAAAATATCATCAACATATACCTGGACCATTAACAGATCTGTTCCCCTTTTCTTCAAGAATAGAGTTTTGTCCACTGAACCGCTCTCATAATGATTTTCAATTAGAAAACTAGAGAGTCTCTCATACCAAGCACGAGGAGCTTGTTTGAGGCCATAAAGAGCTTTGTCTAACTTGTAGACATGATCAGGACAATCTCTATCCTCAAAGCCAGGGGGCTATTCCACATACACATCTTCTTTCAAATAGCCATTTAGAAAAGCAATTTTAACATCCATTTGAAAGAGTTTAATGTTCATGTGGGCAGCAAAGGCAATTAAGATTCTTATTGCCTCAAGCCTGGCTACTGGAGCAAAGGTTTCATCATAATCTATTCCCTCTTGTTGGTTAAACCCTTGAACCACTAGCCTGGCCTTGTTTCTTACTATAGTACCTGAGTCATCCATTTTGTTTCTGAAGACCCATTTGGTTCCAATAACTGACATCTCATTGGTTCTTGGTTCAAGATGCCAAACCTGATTTCTCTCAAACTGGTTCAACTCATCTTGCATGGCCAAGATCCAATCAGGATCAGTTAGTGCAATCTTATAGTCAGTTGGTTCTATGTGAGATAAGAAAGAGAAGTAAGCACATAAATTCTTCCAGACAGAATTTCTAGTTTGGACTCCTTTTGATAAATCACTAATGATTTGATCAGAAGGATGAGAGTTTCTTTGCTTAAACATACTCTTTCTTACAACATTTGAGTCACCTAAGTTAGAACCAATGTCTGTACTAGTTCCCCCTATTTCATTTTCATTTTGAGAGGGTGGACCAGTTTCTTCAGTGTTCTCTCCCATTTCATCTTCAGTTGGATGGGCAGGAGAGTCACTGAGTTCAACAACCTGTTTAGCATTTGCCTCTGCTGCACCAGACCCATTGTTGTTTTCAGGAGGAGTTGGGGGGTCTGGTTCAACAGTGTTCTCTGGTTCAGCTCCAGTGAAATTTGTCATCCCAATATCAAAACCTTCATCATCATCTACCTGCACAGGCTTGTTGAACATGTTAGTTTCATCAAATAGCACATGGATACTCTCTTCAACACACAAGGTTCTTTTGTTGAAAACTTTATATGCCTTGTTATGAGGAGAATACCCAATAAAAACAACTTCATCACTTCTGGGGTTGAACTTGTCCAAATTGGTCTTACTATTGTTGTGTACAAAACACTTGCAACCAAATATTTTTAAATGTTCAATGTTTGGTTTTCGATCCCTTAGAAGTTCATAAGGTGTTTTTCTCAGTATTGGTCTTAGCATAACTCTATTGAGTATGTAGCATGATGTACTCACAGCATCAACTTAAAATTTCTTTGACAGACCACTCTCTAGAAGCATGGTTCTAGCCATTTCTTCTAGAGTGCGATTCTTTCTTTCAACTACTCCATTTTGTTGTGGAGTTCTGGGGGCTGAAAAATTGTGAGAAACACCATGCTCCATACAATAAGTTATGAAGCTAGCATTATCAAACTCTGATCCATGATCAGATCTGATAGAAGCCAACTGATGATGATTAATCTTGTTCTGGACCTGTTTCACTAAGATTTCAAATTCATCAAAAGTTTTATCTTTGTATTTCAAAAATATTGTCCAAGTGAAACGAGAGTAATCATCAACTAAGACAAATACATAACTAAAGCCATTTCTACTTTGTACACGCATAGGTCCACATAAATCCATGTGTACAAGTTTAAATGGCGTAGAGGAACTAACCACTTTCTTTGGTTTAAGAGATGATCTCACATGTTTGCACTTTGCACACTCTTGACAGAGCTGGTCTGCCATATATTTGATGTTAGGTAAACCTATCACCAAATCTTGTGTTCTCAACTTGTTGAGCAAAGTGAAACTAACATGTCCTAATCTTTTATGCCAAAGCCATTGGTCATCCTCTACAACACTAAGGCAGAGGGCACTGTTCTGTGGAATTTGACTTAAATATGTAATATACATATTGTTATGTCTTGATCCTTCACATACCAGTTCCCCTGTCTTAGGGTTCACTATGTGACAAGTGTTTGATTCAAAATTCACTTTATTTCCCTTGACACATAGTTGAGATATGCTCAAAAGGTTATGTTTCAAACCTTCTACATAGTAAACATTGTCAATTGCTTGGGAGAGTGACTTACCAACCTTACCTACTCCTTTGATAAGTCCTTTGCTATTGTCACCAAATGTCACGTGCCCTCCCTCGAATGTAGTGAGTGAAAGGAATTGTTCTTTATCCCCGGACATGTGTCTTGAGCAACCACTATCCAAATACCAATATGTCTTTCCTTTCACTCGTACATGCACAAGCAAATTAAAGGTTAGTTTTAGGAACCCAGACCAGCTTGGGTTCCTTGTTCTTTGAAACATTCTCAATCTTGACCTTCCTAACCCACACTTGTTGGGTGTAAGTTTTGTTCTTCTTGTCATGCTTCTTTTTGGTGAAACATTTGTTAGTAACATGACCACTTTTACCACAGTAGGTACAAACATGCATATCTTTGGCAAATATATACTTACCTTTCTTGATGGAATTCATCCAACCATGTGTTGTCTCTGCCTAGAACAGTTGTAGAACTAGATCCAGAATACCCTAAACCGAACCTTTGAGAATTTCCAGGTTGGGATGTGAGGATGTTTAGGGTTTTCTGAGCATCTAACATTTTGTTTAATTGGTTCATACAAACTGTTAGCTCATTCTCCTTATTTTCAAGCCTCTTGAGTTGAACTTTATTTTGTTTTTCAAATGATTTCAGATCAAGTCTAGTTTTCTGAAGTTCATCTTGTAGTCTTGAAACCAGGGAGAAATCTGGTTCATCACTGGTCTTCTTGATGTTTTCTTGTTTTAACAGGATGAGTTCAGCCTTAAGATCACAGATCTTAGCTATGCACTCATCATGTAAAACATCCAAAACCTCATCAAAGGCAGTGGGAGAACCAATTTCTTTAGAAAACTTAAGATCACCATGTTCTTTGTGTAAATCTTCAAGATTTTCAATTAGGTGGTCATAAGCAGGTATGACATCAGATTTACCAAAGGTACATGTGTCTTTTAACAGTTCAAAATTTGAATTATGTGTGAGCAGTTTCTTGAGCTCATTAAACCCCATTTCAATTTTTTCAAAAAACTCATCCTCTTTGGGAATTGATTTGAGGTTTAATGTCTCAAGCTCTATTTTCTGCTGATCTGCTGTTATCTCAAGCTCAGAAATTTTTTCTTTGAGCTCCTCACATATGAGCTCAAGCTCAGCAGATCTAGCTCCACATATTTCATAATCTCGAACTGTTTCTTTAATTTTCTTTTTGTTGTTCTGGTAAGCAGACCCAGCACTAATGCATTGATCAATAGTGAATTCAAGATAGTCAAGTAATTCATCTCTATCTAGATTATACATATTTGCCTTTATATCATTAAAACATACCTGGCTGTCATCTGAAGTGCTTCCACCAGCCATGAGACAGAGAACCTCTTCTTCTTCTGAACAGACCTCAGACGGGTCTGTGCATGTGAAAGCAGTAAGACAGAGATTTGCTTCTTCTTCATCTTCCTCATTCTCTGATTCTGAATCTCCCCAAACTGCAGTCAGCATAGCTCTTTTGAAAACCTTCTTCTCAGCCTGGACTCCAGGATGTTGGACACTCCTTGATTCTGTGCCCCACTTCACCACATTTAAAGCAACCAACATTGGAACAAGTTTTCCTGAACTTTCCAGAACCCTTTCTTCCTTTTGCAAACTTACCCTTGGAGTTTGTCCTAAGGTGTTTTTCAAACCTTCTGGCCATAAGACTGATATCATCTTCATCTTCCTCTGCTTTGAGAACCATCTCCATGTTTTTTGAACTATATTCTGCCTTTGAATCTACCAACATCTCATGAGTCATCAAAGAACCAAAGTTGTTCTAGAGATAGTGTGGTCAGATCCTTTGCTTCTTGTATGGCTGTAACCTTGGGCATCCACTTCCCTGACAGGCTTCTCAACATTTTCCTCACCAAATCTTCACTTGAGAAGGTCTTCCCTAATGACTTAAGTTCATTTACAATGGTCATGAACCTTGTAAACAAGTCCTTTATGTTTTCTTCCCTAGTCATCTCAAAGACCTCATACTTTGACATGAACATGTCAATTTTTGACCTTCTCACTTCAGAGTTTCCTTCATATGCAAGTTCTAGTGTATCCCATATTTCCTTTGCAGAAGAACAAGCTAGAATTCAATTTACCTCACATTCTGCAATTCCTTGTTGAACAAGTGACATTGCCTTTGCATTCTTCTCTAGCTTCTTGTAATTTTCCCTTGTATACTCTTCTTCTGACTTTGGAACAATGAGCCCTTCCTGATTCTTCTTATGGATGAACATAGGTCCATTTTTAACAATTATACAGCATTCATAATCTATCCCAATGATAAGATTTTTCATGCAGTTCTTCCACCATGAGTAGTTAGTGCCATTGAACTTGGGGAGTCTGGAACTGTTTGATTCTTGAGTAGACATCTTCTTGCTCCTCTAGGTAGTTAACCTTTTGAGAAGTTAGGCTCTGATACCAATTGTAAGTTCAATGTATACTCAAGAAGGGGGGGGGGGTTGAATTGAGTATGTATGTTTTTTCAATCGTTTTCAAAGTTTGTTTATCTTTTTGTGAGAACAACGATAGAACAGTAAATAAAGAGTAGGGACACAAGGATTTAACGAGGTTCGGTTTCTAAACAAGCCTACATCCTCCACTCTCTCACCAATATTATTAATCAACTCTGAATAATAACAAGGTTACACACTCAATTAAATGCTACAACTCTGTAACACTTAATTCCCCAACTGTTAACTCTAACAGTTCACTCAGTGTTCACAGAACACTCCCCAACCACTTCCCTCTAAGTGGTTCAAATATTACAAACTTAAATCTCCGTAAGCTTTTCTCTTAAAGATGGATATGGAGATAGTTTTTCTCTAAGGATAGACTCTTAGAAAATATGACTTGGTTTTCTTTGGAGAGAAAAAGTCTTACTAGGGTTTTTCAAAAGATTGTATTTATAGGCAAAGAAAAACCGTCCCCTAGAAGTGTGCTTGGAGACTTGCCTAAATTGTGCAAACAAACTCAGATGACACAAGTGCAAAGGTACCTATTTCAGACCTTTGTCTCCTTCCACTACATGTAGTGGGAAAGTACACTAGAGTCCAAACAAGTACATTGCAAAGCTGATTTTGTGAATCAATTTGACAGATTTCCAAAACATAAGTGATCAATATTTTTCAAATAAATTTTCAAAAATAATTTTGAACACGAAAATTGGTATTGATCACTTAAGTGCACGTGCGTAATACTGAGGTCTGTTCCCACAGTGATCTCAGTACTACAAAGTCTACATCTGGCAAAGAGAACTGTTCTAAGCTTGTTCTTTGTCTGTTCTTAGCTTGTTCTTGGTTGGTTCTCTTTACTAGACATAAACTTTAATTCTTTTTGCTCTTTACTTAGAACCACAAGGTATATCTTCCTAAGTCTATTTTACAAGAAGATCCTAGAAGTACAAAAACTTAAAAGACTTCAAGCTCTTGACTTCTGATTCTTCAAGTATCTCAAGGTCTTCAAATTTGCCTTGAAGAGTTCTCACTTGAATTAACCTGCTCAATTACAAATACACATAACAATCAAGTATAGAGAACGGGTTTGTCATCCATTAAATCAAACATGGTTCAACAAGAACCTCTCCTGGACCTTAGCTACGAACTCGGCCCAAGACATCGAGTGCAAGGGCATACACGCGTTCCTAGTCACGCTCCACCAGTTATTGGCCTCTCCTCGCAAGTAGTAGGCGGCGATCTGGACCTTCTCGTGCTCGGGGCAAAATGTAGTGTCGAAGAGCTTCCCCATCTCGCGGATCCAGCTCTCCAAATTCGTAGGGTCGGCAACCCCATCGTAAGTCGGTGGTCGATGACGCGCGATACAATCGAACGTCGACTGCGATCCCGATGGCTGATGACTATGGTGCACTAACGTAAGAATCGCTTCCTCGAGCGCTCGTAACTGATCGGGGCTTAGGGGTCGTTAGTTCCTAATCCGGTCAAAAATAATTACCCTAGGCTAACCTAACAAATAGTATAGGAAAGTAAGGGGTCGAACCACAAGAAACTAGCGGATTACTTAGTCAAGTTATTGAGTGAAAAGGGGGTTTTTAATAAAGAGGAAAGGTGACTAAACTACTTTAACAAACTAAATCTAATGCAAATAAATTAAATTAAAATGAAATAAAATCAACGATTAAAGACACTAGGGAAAAGGGGAAAACATGATATTCCAAAAATCAAGCATGGAGCAACCATATAGCAAGCATAAAAATCAATTGTTTCAAGCAAGGAGATTAGTTTATGCAAGAGGGCTTAGATTTCTCAGCCGACCCACTCACACAACATCTCAACCTAGACCAAACCAAACACCATGGATTGAATCGCTCGGTAGATTAGATCTGTAACGACCCGACTTTTTAACTTGTCGATTTACGAAGGGAAATCGACATTCGGATCATTAATAACTCAAATAACAATAAATCAACTTAATTGAATGAATAAATTATCTTTTATTAAGTAAACTACTAACTATCCATAATAATCCAACAATCATTACTACAAAATAAGTCTGAAAATACTGTCCCAACATGCTGGGATCATAGAATAACTAGTAAAAGTCTCAAACTGTTCTGGGAAAACTAAGTACTCAAAATAAAAATACTAATCTACTCAAGCCCATCCAGCGAAGCCCGCTCTACTCCGCAGCATCGTCACCTGAAACTGAGGGGGGGGTCCACCGTCAGTGGCGAGTAACTAGGCTGTCCCATTTAATCGAGGGACCACCAAACACATAATAGCATAGAAAAACACATAAAAACTGTAAAGAAATTTAATACATGCTTTTACACTCACATACAAAAATTACGTATAAAAGTACGTATAAACATACGTATAACTGTACGTATAAAATACGTATAAAGGTACGTATAGAAATACGTATACACGTACGTATAAAAATACGTATAAATACACCTGCAGAGATATGGTTAGAATACGTACAAAAATACACTCAACATCCGTATACATACACACGCATACATACTTATATAAATACAGTATTATACACAGCGGAAGTCTTAGAATATACAATACTCATACTTTATATTATACAACTTAAATTAACTCAGAACCTTAGCTTATATTATACTCATCTTATATTATACTTATCATTTCATATTCGTACTTGTCATAATCCTTCTTAACTTATATAACATATCTTATCATATATAATCATACCTTATCTTATATCATCGCATAAATCTTATAATAAGAACATAATATCTTCTTAGCTTTACATATGTACTTATTATATCATCTTAACTTAACATCTTTGCGGACTGTCTTCTTCAGCTCGTAGCGAACCTTTGCGTTCGCAACTTTCCTAAAACATGTCGGGGTGAACCTTTGCGTCTCACCCGTAGCCCTCCTTTGCGAGAACTAAGCCTAAGCTATGGCCATAACTCCTAAATAGTCCTCCTTTGCGAGAACTACCTAGACGACTCCATATTCTAGAACCAAGAACTGCGCGGGGGAACCTTTGCGTTCGTCCCATGTGAGCAGTGGCATCGACTAAACCCAATTGATAACCTTTGCGTTATCGCAAGGGCGTCCTATCTTATTAACCCGATTGATGACCTTTGCGTCATCGCAGGGGCGATCTTAACTTATTAACCCGATTGATGACCTTTGCGTCATCGCAGGGGCGATCTTAACTTATTATCTTTCAATTCTTTATATTATATCTTATACCTTTATCATATCATATCATATATTGGGAAATACTAGGTGACCGTAATAGGAAATGAAATGTTCGGAGTCCCAGGAAAGAGAGGTGCGGCACGTATATTGGCCACCTTAAATACCAAGTCTTTCCTAGCCAGAGACCGAAACATAACATGTATAGCTATTACTCTGTTTCCTTTCCTATCCCTAGTAGTATCTTATGCAACTTCAAATCTTATAATATACTATCCTTAAAATATATATATATACGTATAATCCTATCCTTTCGGATACTAACCTTAATATTACGTCATATACCAATTTGTAACTTTATCCAAAAATATGATTATATTAATAATACTATTAGTATTTCGGTCCTCTTAATTATATTACTAATAATATCCTTTTTTTATCCCTTCACTTTACAACTTATCCCTAATAATTATTTTATCCGTAACCTTTACTAATAATTATTCCCTAAAATAATAATAAACAAAATTAACTAAATTTGACTATTTCTACTAATTTCACACGGCATTTCCAATTAACAACAAACAATTATTTTAATTCCTTAAATTAATTTAATTAAACAACTAATTACTAAAAATTAGCAAAATAGGATAAAAATCATATCTTTTCCCATATTATTCCACTCGACAATTTACCAACTTCTAATCAAAATTATTTAATTAATTCATACATTTTAATCTACAACAAACAACAACAATTAACTAAAATCATGGTCAAAAATCCTTTCTAACTAACTCTTACTCGAAATTTTAGGCAATTAACAACCAGAATTTATATTTTAATTCCATTAATTAATTTAATTATAATTATTCATCTAAAATACATAAAAAACAAGATAAAAATTCTATGCATCAAATCTAAAGGCACTCGACATTTATATAATTTAGCAAAATTTCATACTTTAAATCAATTAAACACAATCATCAAACATTAAATGAATCAAATTAAATAATCATGTAAAATAACAACTAACAACAATAATTAACTAAAACATGATAAAAATCCTATTTTTATTTATTCAATCTACTCGAAATATATATATATATATTACCCAAAATTCATGCTTTAATTTAATCAAGTACAATAATCATCTATTAATCATATAAACTTATATAAACAATTTAAATTACACTATTTTACGCAATCTGATCTTAAAGGATTAAATTAATATCAACCATATAAAGGTCTCGAATAGTCTGGAAATTTTAATGGATGTTAAATATAGGTTAAAGGTTTAACGTGCATAAATTTCGTTTAAAAATAACATCTTTTACTATTTTTAAGTGATTTTATACTAACCAGTCAGATTAGGCTGAATTCGGTTTCAGAATTTTATGCCATAGAAAACGATCTTTAAAAATTACGAAAAAATTACAGAAGATTTAAAACAGTATTAATGACTTCCACCTAAAATTTCGTAGCCATTAGATTTGATTAAGTACACTAATAAATTCGTAAACCTATTCTGGACAGTTTTACCGGTTTGAAAGATTAAATTTTTATAAATAATAAACGGACGAATTTTGCCACGAAATAAATCATGGTTAATAATCAAACAGTAAAAAAGATACCATGAAAAATTCATCAAGAAATAACAAGATTTGATTGGTAAATAAATTCATACAAGATCATACATAAAATCAAGAAAATACATAAAAATCAATCAAGAAATTCATGCTTCATGCTCGACATATCCAAGTAAAACAATATTAAATTTCCTACAATTTTCATGATATGATTCCTAATTAACTATGTGTTTTTCTACCCATAGATTAAAGAGGAGAGCATAGTTACCTGGATTCGCTTTTAAATTCCAAAAACACGAAAAAAATTTCACCTTTTTGGTGAAGGAGTCCCACGGCCAAAGAGAAAGAAAGGGGGGAAAGAATGTATTTTTTTTTTAGGGTTTTTTTTTTTGGTGAGCAAAATGCAAAATAGGAACAATGATAGCAATGGGTTATATTTATAGAAATACAAAAGAAAACAAACCCTAATAATTGGCTAGGGTTGCCGTGGGGTATGGGAATAGGGGGAGAGTTTGTTGGGTTGGTTCAACAACTTTGAATGGGTATAAATTAAATTAATTAAATTATTTTAATTGTTTAAAATAATATAATTAATATTTAACTAATTAAATCAAAATTAAAATTGACCCAATTAAAGACTTAAGGGGCCGGCCAAAGTAATAAGAGGAAGGAAAAGAGAGTTGGGTCTTTGGCCCAATTTCAAGAAAAGATTGGACTAAAAGATATAAACAGTCCAATTTATGTGGCCTAATTGGACTTAGAATTAATTAAAATATTTAGGAGAAAAGAAAATGAATAAAAGGATGGACTGCGCAAAACAAATTAAAGAAAATAATTGGGCTCGGTTTTGGCCAAAACAAAATAAAAAGATGAGGGCTAGGCTCAAAAAGTATTAAAAATAACAATTAATTAAATAATAATCGATTAAATAGTCAATTGATTATACATTTAATCAATAATTAAAAATTTAAAATATCCCAAATTTTCGGGGTATTACAAGATCTCTCATTCTCTACCTCGCTCACAACCCGGTTCGAATTACTCTAGACCCTTCCTAACATGTTGTCTCTAACCTCATGCTTAGATTTCTCTACCACACTCGGTTAGTCCAAGATTCTATCCTAGAAGTTGGCCAAACTCCTAATCTAGCATTTCAATCCATGTTAGAAAACAAGCATCAACAAGTTATTTCATACCAAACTAACAATTATTCCATGTTCAACAATAAAAAATCCATCATTTTCCCCCTCCCCTAGCTAGAAATCTAGCCTAGGAGAGGGATGCTCATACTAACAAAAGCCATAAATAGACCAAAAATGATAGAAGAAGTAGAGAAACTAATAAACATGGAAAATAACAACTAGACTTGCAAATACTACTTCAAAGATTTAAACTTAGAATCACAAACACAATGAACAAGAGATTATAGCTAATGACAAGTAATAACTCAACAAAAAATAACATACAAATGATGAACAAATATCAAAGAAAGAATGATAAGAAATGTTGCCAAACTAGAAGATTGAATAAATGGATTGATTGAAAATGAAGAAGAAATTGTTGATGATTACAAGCTAGAACTATTATAACTCTTGTGTTTCTCTCTCTAAAAATACTGAAAATAAATGCTAAGTTCTTGATATTTTTCGTGCTTCTCAAACCTAGAAAAGTTGGGGTATTTATATATTACATGAGAGAGAAGGGGAATATTCGGAATAAATGAGCCGCTTCAGGTGGGAGCGGACGCTCTGAGGGTTGAGAGCGGACGCTCCACTAATACGACAAATGGACGTGCTGAGGCTGGGCAAGGGGAGCGGACGCTCCAAGGGTTGGAGCGGACGCTCCATGCATGGGCGAGCGGATGCTCCATAGGTTGGAGCGGACGCTCTGGCACCTCCCAACAGCTAATGCCTTCTGATCATGGGCCGAGCGTCCGCTCTAAATGAGAGAGCGCCCGCTCTGACATGTCAGAGCGGCCGCTCTCATATTTAGAGCGTCCGCTCTGAGAAGACTGCGCAAAGGGCTGATCTTGTAAGGCTCATAACTTTTGATGTAGATCTCTAATTGGAGCGTGTAATATACCGTTGGAAAGCTCTTGAACTCTAGTTTCCAACAAAATAGGCCCCGCATCGAAAAGATTTCTAGAAAAGAATTTATGCCCAAAATAGTGGAGGGTGGTCAAAACCGGGTTCGACCCATCTTTCTCCTCTTCTTTTACACCCAATGCTTCCATACTTGATTTTTCCTTCCATGACTCACCCGGATTTAGAGTCGTTTCCTTGCTTTAGCTTGGATCATGGGTCCTTGGATGCTCTTGTTTCTTTCCTTGGCTTCCTAGGCCATCATAGAATGTTCATGTCCTTCGAGGGTACTTAAGCATTGTTTTGAGGTCTTAGCTTTGTGTCATGCTTCTCGAAGCTTCCCAGGACCTCTCACAATCCTTGTCGGCTATCGAGAATCATTCGGTAACACGCAAAACACCTGCATGAAAGAACGCATGGCATAAGCAACACAAAATGCTCAATTATTATAAAAAAAAACAAGAAAACACATTATTCGACAAAAACACAACATAAACATAAACTAAGCTAAAAAAGCCTAATAACTAAGACTAAAAAGCATTGAAAACGAACTAAAAGACCCGGGAAAGTCGGTCCAAAAAGGGCCTGATCAGTAACCTCTGTCGTCCTGAACTTGACCGGCGAGGTGTGGACATGCTGAAATCATCGCAAGAAAAAGACACACAAAGAGAAGCTGTGTCAGTAAAAAATCCACACTATAGTCAAGTACACAAATCAAAAGAAAATAGGAAAAAGAGTCTTATCCCGGATTCTTCTACCCGACGCTCTTCTCCCTTATACTTATTCTAAATTGGGTTTATCACTCGGGAATGGTAAAACTCACAACTCACGGGTTTTACTCAAATCCTAAAACTTCACTTAAAGTTTTAACCTAACCTGGCTCTGATACCAACTGTGACGACCCGACTCGCTTAAACCGGCGCGGAAGAAACCGACGAGTCGAATAGTCGATCTATCATACAAACACACTTAAAAATTTAACAAAACCTCAAAAGAAATATTATTATTATTAAATCCCACAAGTACAAAAACCATAAGATTGTACGATACTAAACCCAAAAATAGTCAACACTAGGAATTAACTCCAAACATTATCAGAGTTAGAATATACGAATTACAACTACTAAACGTCCGAACTAAAAACGAAATATCAACTAAAATAGAAATGCAATGGCACTCGCCCAACCCAAAGCTAAGCAACACCGTCATCATCAAAGTTACCTGAAAATGAACCACAATCCACTATCAGTGGCGAGTAACATAACCATCCCACCCTAACATGGATACACATGATCAAAGAATAAATCAAACAAGCACATCAGACACTCAACTATACCAACCATGCGACATAACATCATGATAACAATACCGAAACGATAATGATAACAAATAATGACAATATCAAAACTTGACTAACTTTAATTATTCAACCTTATCATTACTTAATCTTTGTCGCTATAATTTACATATTAGACCGGACTATACTCGTACGAACGCATCTTACGTGAACGAACTTTCCTACTATGCCAGGAATGAGAATCTTACTCCCAAACCCATGAACCCCATCTTACGGAAATTCATATCACAAAGACGACATAGCAAGTATACACTATCCCAATACCGCGGTTAGGATAGGGGCAACGTCTTAACCCGAGTCTTAGAATCTTACTCTAAGGTTAGGCGTCTAAGAGTAAACTCAAGCTAATATTTATAAATCCATTACATCTTAGTTATCCTCAAGATCGCATCTTACGCCTTTTCTTGAGTCTAACTATATGCACATTACCATAATCTTGGAACCTCTTTAATCAATCTTTACCATTTCTTTATCTTTCTTTAATCTTTCCTTAACTCTCTTTAATAAACTTCAATAATCTTTAAATATCTTTAACACTTAAAGAATACATGAACTAATTCAAGAATTTCAAAATTCATCAAAGAACTCATTAAGATCATAAAGAACTCATCAAGAACTCAAGAACTCATCCACAACACACGCATACTACACGATATTCCCATCATTAACATGCACCAAAAACTTCATGGAAATTGATCATAAACTTGAGCAAACATAATATTATCATAAGGAATCATAACACGCATGAAAACTCATCAAAAACATCACAAAATAATCACCCAAATCAGCCTAGAAATCACGCATGAACATAGCTAACATTCATCAACAATCTAGCCTAATTTGATCATCTAACCTACCCTATAACCATAGTATTCAAATTAAGGTAGAAAAGTATGTTACCTTAATAAACTTGAGTGCAAAAACAATAAAAAACTTGCTGCCCGGAAACCAAACAACACGGCCCAATCAACACGAACCACACGGCTAACCGCACGGTCACCACGCACCACCATGTTGCACCACTTGAACACGCACGGCCACCACGACCACCACTCGAACAGCGTGCCAAACCCACATGAGCACCGCGCACGTCCCACATGAGCACCACGCACGAACCACACGAACTAACCCGTAATCAAACCCCAAACTAGTGATCTTGATTGGAATTAATGAGGTTTAATTTGTGTTTTGATTACTAAAGATCAATGGAGGATTAATCTTTAAGTTTTATTGAAGATGATGAACAAAGGTTGGTGAAGGTGCCAAAAATTGCGTGAAACAAGGAGGACAATGGAGAGTGTTTTGTGTTTAATTTGTGGCAAAGGATGATTAAGAATGGCAAATGAATCTTAAACCTTACTACCACTTCTATTTATAGAAGTTGGTTAATGTGTGAACATGAGGCAAGTGGAAAAATCATGCCACATCACAAGGAGGGCCGGTTTTAGCAAGGCTAAATGGGCTTTGATGATCACTTGGGCTAATTCCACTCATGCATGACTAATCATGCCTAAATTGCATTTGGCCCAAAATTAATTAACTAATTAGAAAATTAAAAATAAAATTCTAATTAATTAAATTAAAATGAAAAAAATAATAAAACAATCAATCATAAAATAAAATAATCATAATTATTCAAATAAAATAAAAATAAATAGTCCAAATAAATTTGGACCATACATAAAAATAACATAAATACAACAAATAATCATAGCAGAAAATACCGAAAAGCTGGGGCGTTACACATGAAATTTTCATATTTAGTGATAGATCTATTTCATTAAAATAACAATCATAATGTATATAAAATTAATTTTATTATTTTTATATCAAAAACTATCCTTTTAAAAATTACAACATATTCTTATTATCAAAATTTATTTGATTGTATGCTAAATTTATTAAATAGAATCTATATTCTTATTATATGTGTATTTAGAAAAAATGTATGAACTAATTCATCTATATATAAAAAGATACTAAAGAGAAGCATTTATTAGAAACAAAATACAACCTAAAACTTATTGTTTATTATTTTGGAAAAATTGTAAAAAATAAGTCAACCTTTATCCAGTATTCTCAAATTAAGTCAACCTTTAGATTAACTCAAAATAAGTCAACCTATCACACATATCCGCTCAAATTAAGTTTTTTCACTAATTTATTGGTGGAGAAAGTTAAACATTTCAACGCAAAATTAAAGCGGTGCATTGAGATGTTGTTGTTTATATGGTTTTCCATTGAAAATGTTAATTTAATCAACAAATAATTAGTGAAAAAACTTAATTTGAGAAAAAATGTATATTAGGTTGACTTATTTTGAGTTAATCAAAAGGTTGACTTAATTTTAGAAGATCGGCTAAAGGTTGACTTATTTTTTACAATTTTTCCTATTATTTTTTAAGCCATGAACCTTTCATGTTTAGTGATAGATCTATTTCATTAAAAAAACAATCATAATGTATATAAAATTAATTTTATAATTGTATATCAAAAACTATACTTTAAAAATTACAACATATTTTTATTATCAAAATTTATTTGATTGTATGCTAAATTTATAAAATAGAATCTATATTCTTATTATATGTGTATTTAGAAAAATTATATGACCTAATTAATCTATATATAAAAAGATACTAAAGAGAAGCATTTATTCGGAACAAAATACAACCTAAAACTTATTTTTTTTTTTATTTTTTAAGCCATGAATTATTTATGTTTAGTGATAGATCTATTATATTTCATTAAAAAAAAAATCATAATGTATATGAAAATAATTTTATTATTGTATATCAAAAACTATCCTTTAAAAATTAACGATTAACGTTTGATGACTACCATTGCAGGTAAAAGTTTTTTTTGAAATTATTTAAAAAAATTTGTTCATGTTACCATAAATTTGATCATGTTTATATTAAATTTAATGTACCTCATTACAGAAATTTTTTGTTGTTGATTTCGTTGACTTTCACACATTTGTTTTATTATTCTTATCCATATATTTCAATTATTTGAAGAAAAAAATAATAATATTTTATTTCTTATTTATTATTGATCTTTATTTTTTAAATTGTATTAAGCATAACTATTACTAAAAAATATCATTAATTTTTAAATTTTTTTTTACGATCATCGTTTTGTAAGAATTGTATGTTATATGTCATTGCATGAGCACTTATATTAAATCATAACCATGAATACCAAAAGTCATAAAAGTTTAATTATATGTGATTGAAAATGTGAGACAACAAGTTATGAGCTACCCACTTATAAAATGGGTGTCAGACTGTGTTTTCATGGGAGATTAGTAAAGATGAAGATTAAAAAGTTTGACACTTAAAAAAGTAGGTGAAATAAAAGAATATATTTGCCTTACAATTCAATCAACAGCTAGAACAACATCTTGACACGTGTCGCTCTCCCATTAAAAAAATCTCGCTCTTTTCCCTTAACCTAAAAACAGCAACTTTTTTTATTCTATCTTAATATATTTTCTACCTTATATTAATAAACATTGATATATAATATAACATATCTGTAGAAATATTATTTGATTTAATTCCTATAAATAATACTTGTACCTTAATTCTTTTATTATAAGTAATTTAGTTTCGATTATATATTAATTTCCTATATATTCTTATGATCAAAATTATTTTCCATTATACATTTATTGCATAAACATATTCTCATAATAAAAATTCTGCTACTTTTTAGTTTTATTCTTCCCTAAAAGTTGTGATAAAACTAATTTTAGCTTAATGTAGTTATTTTGTATATTTCAATTCTGAGAGTATTATAATTTTTTTTTTATTTGTATGTATGTATGACTATAATTTTCAGAGAAAATAAATGAGAATACAAATTTCTAAAATTGAATTTATATTATTGCTATATGTTTATTTAGAACAATTGTATGATATAATTGATATATATATAAAAATATATTAAAAGAGAAGCATTAGCAGAAACTTTATTATATTTTAAAACTTCATGTTTTAAATTTTGTAAGCCGTAAAATTTTCTTTTAATAAGAGATATGTTAAAAAAAAACTCATAATGTATAAAAGTAATTTTATTCTCTTTTATCAAAATTATCATCATTTAAAAATCAATAACTAACTAAAGTTTGATAACGACTATTGCTGGTTAAAGTTGATTAAAAAATTGTTTAAATTTAATCCAAAATTTGTTCGTGTTACCTTAAATTATCATATGTTTTCATCTATTGAGTGTAGGACTATAACCTAAGTGTACCTGGAAAAATCATCAACAATAACACACACAAACCTATGACCTCTTCGACTTTGTACTTTCATGGGGCCACACAAATCAATGTGTACAAGCTCGAAGGGTCTGTTAGTACTAATGACACTTTTGGGTTTAAAGGAAGACTTGACATGTTTCCCCTTGACACATTCTAAACAGATTGTATCAGCTTCATACTTAATGTTAGGTAAACCAACAACTAAGTCTTGTGACTTTAATTAGTTTGTTCAGAAGTGTCAAGCTAGCATGTTGATAGCCTGTATTTAGGTAGTATTTTTCGCAATTTTTATTAATTTATTCTCTATTTTTATTTAGTTTTTCTTAGCATTTTAAGCCTTTTTAGTTTAGTTTTGTTTCGGTCTTCCCCTTCCCCTTTTTCTATGTGATTTTCTCTATTTTGGTTTTTTTCTGCGTTTTCTTCCCCTTTTGCAGCCCGCGAGTCTATTTCAGAACCCGAGGAAGCGAGCCGGGAACCTCAAGGAAGCCACAAAGTACATTTGTCATTGCTAGTCTTAAAAAGACCTCAGCGGGCGCTGGGAATTCCTCAGCGTCTGCTGAGATGTATTTTGGTTGAGGCTTATTTTGGCTGAAAGAGTCAATAGGTTTTGAAGGCCATGGAGCGGCCGTTGATGGATTCCCAGCGACCGCTGATTTTGAAGCTGCCAGACTCACCATTCACAAAGTGAAGAACAGCGGCCACTGATCCCAACTCAGCACCTGCTGTCCCCTTCCCCTGTTTTGAGGCAATGAACTCCCAAAGACTCGCAGCGGCCGCTGACCCCAACTCAGCGCCTGCTGCCATAAGTCTTTAGTACCTGGAGGCCTAGTATAATAGGTGTCAGCGGGCGCTGTTATCGCCCCAGCGCCCGCTGTAGCGCATCTGTACGTATTTTTTAGTGATTTTTTGCTCTTTTGTTTTAGTTTTTGGAGGAGGTATAAATACCTTTTTCCTCCTTTTTTGTAATACACTTTAGTTTTCAGAGATAATATAACCTAGTTCTTAGTTTTCTCTCTTCTCTTTCTTAAGTGTTCATAGATTTTCATTTTCAAAGCTTAGTATAATTGTTGAAGTTCATACTTTTGGTTTGGAATCTACATTGATCAACTCATTGTTCTAATTATTGATATTGATGCTTCATTAGTAACACTTCTGTACTCTCTCCTTTATTTTTACACTTAGTTATTTAAATGCTATTTATGTTTTTGTGATTGAATATTGCTTAAATTCATAGATTGTATCTATTTTCATGCTTGGTGTTGTTTTTAATATGTTCATCATATTTTCCTTTATTTTTCTAGCTATGTGTAAGAAGTTCCATTGCTAAGGTTTGGGGTGAAACCTCTCAAAATCCTCCACGTTTAGGTTTTAGTAAATTCTTGGTAATGGTTGTGTTAATGTTGGTATCGAAGGTTCGATGATGTTGTGTAACGCCCCAGTTTTTCGGTATTTTCTGCTATGATTATTTGTTGTATTTATGTTATTTTTATGTATGGTCCAAATTTATTTGGACTATTTATTTTTATTTTATTTGAATAATTATGATTATTTTATTTTATTTTATGATTGATTGTTTTATTATTTATTTCATTTTAATTTAATTAATTAGAATTTTAATTTTAATTTTCTAATTAATTAATTAATTTTGGGCCAAATGCAATTTAGGCATGATTAGTCATGCATGAGTGGAATTAGCCCAAGTGATCATCAAAGCCCATTTAGCCTTGCTAAAACCGGCCCTCCCTTGTGATGTAGCATGATTTTGCCACTTGCCTCATGTTCACACCTTACCCAACTTCTGTAAATAGACGTGGTAGTAAGGCTTGAGGTTCATTTGCCATTCTTAATCATCCTTTGCCACAAATTAAACACAAAACACTCTCCATTGTCCTCCTTGTTCCACGCCATTTTTGGCACCTTCACCAACCTTTGTTCATCATCTTCTACAAAACTTAAAGATTAATCCTCCATTGATCTTTAGTAATCAAAGCACAAATTAAACCTCATTAATTCCAATCAAGATCACTAGTTTGGGGTTTGATTCCGGGTTGGTTCGTGTGGTTCGTGCGTGGTGCTCGTGTGGGACGTGCGTGGTGCTCATGTGGGTGTTGCACGGTGTTCGAGTGGTGGTCTCGTGGTGGCCGTGCGTGTTCAAGTGGTGCAACACGATGGTGCGTGGTGACCGTGCGGTTGAAGCCGTGTGGTTCGTGTTGATTGGGCCGTGTTGTTTGGTTTCCGGGCAGCAAGTTTTCTATTATTTTTGCACTCAAGTTTATTAAGGTAACATACTTTTCTAACTTAATTTGAATACTATGGTTATAGGGTAGGTTAGATGATCAAATTAGGCTAGATTGTTGATGAATGTTAGCTATGTTCATGCGTGATTTCTTGGCTGATTTGGGTGATTATTTTGTGATGGTTTTGATGAGTTTTCATGCGTGTTATGATTCCTTATGATAATATTATGTTTGCTCAAGTTTATGATCAATTACCATGAAGTTTTGATGCATGTTAATGATGGGAATATCATGTAGTATGCGTGTGTTATGGATGAGTTCTTGATGAGTTCTTTATGATCTTGATGAGTTCTTTGATGAATTTTGAAATTCTTGAATTAGTTCATGTATTCTTTAAGTGTTAAAGATATTTAAAGATTATTAAAGATTATTGAAGTTTATTAAAGAGAGTTAAGGAAAGTTTAAAGAAAGATAAAGAAATGGTAAAGATTGATTAAAGAGGTTCCAAGATTATGGTAATGTGCATAGTTAGACTCAAGAAAAGGCGTAAGATGCGATCTTGAGGATAACCAAGATGTAATGGATTTATAAAGATTAGCTTGAATTTACTCTTAGACGCCTAACCTTAGAGTAAGATTCTAAGACTTGGGTTAAGACGTTGCCCCTATCCTAACCGCGGTATTGGGATAGTGTATACTTGCTATGTCGTCTTTGTGATATGAATTTCCGTAAGATGGGGTTCATGGGTTTGGGAGTAAGATTCTCATTCCTGGCATAGTAGGAAAGCTCAGTCGCATAAGGTGCGTTCGTACGAGCATAGTCTGGTCTAATATGTAAATGATAGCAACAAAGATTAAGTATTGATAAGGTTGAATAATTAAAGTTAGTCAAGTTTTGATATTGTCATTATTTGTTATCATTATCGTTTCGGTATTGTTATCATGATGTTATGTCACCTGGTTGGTATGCTTGAGTGCCTGATGTGCTTGTTTGATTTATTCTATGATCATGTGTATCCATGTTAGGGTGGGACTGTCATGTTACTCGCCATTGACAGTGGATTGTGGTTCATTTTAGGTAACTCTGATGATGACAGTGTTGCTTAGCTTTGGATTGGGCGAGTGCCGTTGCATTTCAATTTTAGTTGATATTTCGTTTTTAGTTCGGACGTTTAGTAGTTGTAATTCGTATATTCTAACTCTGATAATGTTTGGAGTTAATTCCTAGTGTTGACTATTTTTTGGTTTAGTATCGTACAATCTTATGGTTTTGTACTTCTGAGATTTAGTAATAATATTTCTTTTGAGGTTTTGTTAAATTTTTAAGTGTGTTTGTATGATAGATCGATTATTCGACTCGTCGTTTTCTTCCGCGCCGGTTTCAGCGAGTCGGGTCGTCACATGTTGAGTGTCATGTTTAGCTAGCATTAGATTCATAGGAGAATCCCCACCTAAGGACTGAAAGGTGAACGTGGGTGATGACTCCCTTCGCCCGATTGATGAAAGCACCACGAAAGTTGGGCCTTCGATCAAGGGAAAGTTACCGGTCTTCGTGATTTGTGCTTATGACTTGTTAGGTGTGTCTATTACGAAAGTAAGTAGTATACGTCTTCCCGATCGTCACACTAGCTAGCTCGAAAGAGTAGTGTGATCATAGAATGACCTCCCTTTTTCCATGACCTAAGTCTAAGTTTTGACCGATCCATAATTCATGGTGGCATCGATTTGTTAATCCCCTAACCTTAGTATTTTATTCCTTGATTTAAACCCCTATATATTAGTGTTCTGTAGTTAATTGACTTCCAATCATTTAATCCAATATCGACTTAGCTTGTCTATGCTCATTGTGTTTGGTCAGCAACGTT
The DNA here is from genome assembly GCA_951394345.1 of Salicornia ramosissima. Lineage (NCBI taxonomy): Eukaryota > Viridiplantae > Streptophyta > Magnoliopsida > Caryophyllales > Amaranthaceae > Salicornia > Salicornia ramosissima. Next base: position 34,160,495 of record OX596237.1, read on the forward strand.
ATTCTCTTGGGTTCGACCCTTACTTTCCCTTACTAGCATTAGTAAGTCCGAGTTAGGTAATTTACTTTTGGTAGGCTCGACGACGGCCTATCAAATTTTGGCGCCGTTGCCGGGGAATAACGGAATTTGTTGTTATTGATTTACTTGAGTTGGACGGGACTGTCTTCCGTTAATTCATTTGCTACTTGATTGTGTGAATTGTTATTGCTAACGTGTTTGTTTAGCAGTTTATGACACGCAGGACTCGTAGCTTACCTGTCATTCCACTGATCCCAGAAATCGACCGTTATCTGAGGAATTTGAGAAAGGCTACTAGTGCGCATAACATCGAGCAACTCGAATCTGAGTAGCAATCAAAGTCACCGGGTAGTTCTTATTCTGTTTCTTCAGTTATGGCTGATACGCCATCACCTCCACAACAAACCATGAGGGATTTTCGACATCCGAAATCCTTCGAACTTCGTAGCGGGAATCTTTGCCCGCTACAGCTGGAAATCACCATGAATTTTCACCACATCTCATCAGGATGGTGAAAGATTCACAATTTGGGGGAAACTCGACCGAGTGTCCTTTTTCTCATCTTGATAACTTCTTGGAACTGTGCTCCATAGTTAAGCACAACAATGTTGTTCAACCAGAGTTCATACGGATGCACATGTTCCAATTCTCTTTAACTGATGAAGAAAAGCATTGGATTCGGTTGCTCCCCGAGGGATCTTTGACTGCTTGGGATGCCATCGCCAAAGCATTCCTTGAAAAAAAATGCCCTCCGGAGAAAACTTCGGAAATGAGGAGAAAAATCTCGGGCCTTTTCTCAAGAAGAGGATGAAACTCTCGGTGAGGCATGGGAGCGTTTTAAAGAACTCCTACGCTCATGCCCTCATCATGGTTACACTGATGGCATTGCTTACAGGACATTCTATGATGGCCTTAATCCTGTTTTTAGAGGTCATTTGGACTCCGTTGCTAGTGGTCGGTTGATGAAAGTTACTCTTTTTGAAGTTAGGCCTATGATCGAGGAGGTAGCTAAGCAATTTTCATGGGGAGGCTCGAGACGTGTTGTTCCTTAGACATCATCTCGATCCGATCAAAATCCTGATGATGTGAATGCTCGCATGGATTTCTTAACTCGGAGACTTGAGAAAGTGCACTTCACCGCCTTAAGTTCCGAATCTCAGCCGACTCTTTCTTGTGACATGTGTGGCGGCAACGACCACTTGTCTTCATATTGCAGCTCATCGATGGAGAAAGTTGCCATGATGGGAGCACGGAATGATCCGTACTCTCAAACCTACAATCCCGGTTGGAAGGATCACCCCAACTGCAGCTGGAAGAACAACAATCAACAAGAACCACCTTTTTAACAACAATACCACCAACAACAACCCTACCAACCGAGAGATCAACAAGCTCCGACACCTTACCATCCTCCAGGTTTCAATCAGGGTCCTTCTTCTCAAAGGCCACCATATAATCCTCCCGCTCCTCAAAAGTCTAACCTTGAAACCGTCATAGAGAACTTCATACAACACATGACCAAGTCAAATGCTGATAATGACCGAAAGATGAACGAAATGAGTAATTCGATTAACCAATTGCAAACGCACAATAAAATGATCGAAACTCAGCTTGCTCAAATAGCCCAACAAGTAGGGAATTCAACAAGGCTTCGGGTACTCAATTCCCGGGGCAACCTATCACTAACCCTAAAGGAACAAGCAAATGCTGTGATTCTGTTTTCTGATTCGGATCAAGTCAATTCAGTCATGGTGTTGGAAGAATCCATCGACAATATAAGGGTCGGGGAACCCTTCGATAATATGTTGATCGAGTTTGGGGAAGTAATAGCTGAAGACAAATCACAATGCACCCCTCCTCGACCTTCATCCAAGGTTTACTCACCTCCGCTTCCATTCCCTAATCGGGTCATCGAGCATAAACTTGGGAAAAATCTTTCAAAGTTCAGCGAAGTCATGGGAGGACTTCAATCAAAAACAGTGTTCCTTGAGGCTATGGTGAAAAGCCGGAGTATGGCAAGTTCCTTAGGGGACTTTTGTCTCACAAGCCATCGCCGGAAGAACATACACCCACACCTTCTCCATTACCGGTGAGTGCTGTCCTCCCAGGGAAAGGGAAAGAGCCCCCGGAAAAACATGGCGATCTTGGTAGTTTCACAATCCCGATTAAGATCGGTGATCTTGGACCCGACGATTCTCTCTGTAATCTTGGAGCTAGTGTGAGCCTAATGTCGCTTCATATGGAGCTCAAGCTCAAAGTAGGCGAACTAAAACCTACTTAACTCTCCATCATACTAGCCGATCGCTCAGTTAGAACACCTCTCGGGTTCCTTGAAGATGTCCCGGTTCTGATAGATCGAGCCTTCATTCCTTGTGACTTCCTTGTCATGGATACAAGTGGGGAATCGGATACAATGTTGATCTTAGGAAGGCCATTCCTGAAAACGGCGGGTGCCGTGATAGATATGAGGAATGGAAGTCTCGGTTTTGATATTGTGGGCGAGGAAATCACCTTCTCGTTTCCCAAGGAGTTGGAAGCACCAATGGTTAACGAGGTGCATTGTATTAATGTGGTCGACGCATCACCGGTGTTTGATGCATCCTTAGACGAGTTCGATGTTACTCCCATTGAGGAGTAGGGCCGACTCGGTCATTTCTTAAGGCTCAGGACGTTAAACAAGCGCTTGTGGGAGGCAACCCTCAATTTATTGCTTTTTAGGATAGTTTATTTCCTTGCATTGCAAATTAAAAAAATGATGAGAGAAAAGATTGAGTAGTGCCTTCACACATTTGTGCATATATGTGATCTTTACATGTAACCATGAATGTGTGTTAGAAAAAGGGAGCACTCGAAAAAATATCATGGGTGAGTTAAAAGAAAACGAGAGATTTCCATGATTGCAACTTCCAAATACATCAATGAGTGTACTTTTGGCCTTCTTAGGCTACTATACATGTTGATGTATCCCTTAGTTTGCAATCAAGAGAAGATGTTTTAAACCTGAAATTCTGGTGCAATTTTTGGGTTGAATTTGCTGCAAAAATTGGCTACAGGTCAGGTGCAGCGGCCGCTGAAATTCCATCAGTGCCCGCTTGCATAATGTGCAAATTCTTCTAGTAGCAAAACTTCCAAATTCCAAAAACTTCCAAATTCGGCGGCCTTTGATGAGGCAAGGCAAAACTTCCAGTAACCCAAAAAATTGGTTGCAGCGGGTGCTGGCCCATTTTCAGCGCCCGCTGATTGGTCTTCTTGAAAAAAGGCAGTAAGTTTTTGAATTGGGGCAGCGCCGGCTTGAAAATTTTCAGCGTCCGCTGAGCCTGATCCAGTGAACTAAAAATTTCTTGTAGAGGGCGCTGGCCCATTTTCAGAGCCCGCTGATGGGGTTCTTGATTATAGTCAGAAACATTATGAAAGGGGACAGCGGCCGCTTGGATTAAGTCAACAGTCGCTGAGGTCGATTTATATAACTAGTGAGAAGTCAGATTCCATCATTTTCATGAGCAAAAAGAACAAATTATGAATTCTCTGAGTTTTCTCTCTCAAACCCTAGCTCTCATTCTCACTCAAATCTTCATCATTCATCATCCTCTTCACTCCATTACTTCATTTCTTACATTCCATCACATCTCTCTTTGTTTTTCCCTCCACAAATTCGAACCCTAGGTTCGATTTTTTTGTTTTTTTAAAAAGAAAACACGAACAATGTAAGGTCTTGGGTTACTTTTGGGCTCTTTTCTTCAACAGTTACAACAAGGAGGCTTCATCTAGAGTATTTTCATACTCTAGTTGGGTATTTTCTGAAACCCTAAATTTCTTACTTTGTTATTTTTAACTTAATTCGAATCTTAGGTTTTCATTTTTATTTTGCAATTGTTTTGTTGATTTTTTAGTCATTATTTACAGTCTTGGATCGTGGTTTTGTTTTGTGTTGGTTGATTTTGTGACTTGGAATTGTGTGATTTTTCCGTTGTGATTTTGTGAACTTGATGCACTTGGGTTTAGGCCTCTTGTTCATTGGCTGGTTAGGGTAGTAATCTAGCTGAATTTTTTTTAGTTAGTTTTTGGACCTAATTTGCTCAATCATGTCTGAGCCTCGTAAAAAGAAGAAGAATGACCGACCCGATACCTTAGACCAAAACCAATAGGATGATGCACCACAACCACCACCCCCCACTAGGAATCCACTGGCCAATAGGGCCAAGTATGACAACCTCATGTGTGACGACTTGACTCGCTTAAACCGGCGCGAAAGAAACCGACAAGTCGAATTGTCGATCTAACAAACAAACTTACTTAAAATTGAAAATAAAACCTCAAAATTATTATTACTATATCCCAAAAGTACAACAGCCACAAGTTTGTACAATACTAAACCCAAAGTAATCATTACTAGAAAGTAACTCCAAATAATGTCAGAGTTAGAATATACGGAATACATAAACTAAACGTCCAAACTAGAAACATAATACAATCTAAGATAGGAAAACAACGACACTCGCCCAACCCAAAGCTAAGCAACACCGTCAACATCAGAGTTACCTGAAAAATTAACAACAATCCACTGTCAGTGGCGAGTAACATAACAGTCCCACCCTAACATGGATACATATAATCCTAGAATAAACCAAACAAACACATCAGACTAAACATCCAACATGCGATAAAATCACCATAATAACAAGAACATAAACTTGACCAACTTTAATTACCCAACTTATATCATTAATTAATCTTTGTCGCTACCATTTACATTTTAGATTGGAATATGCACGTACGTACGCATCTTACGCGAACGAACTTTCCTACTATGCCAGGAATGAGAATCTTACTCCCAAACCCATGAACCCCATCTTACGGAAATTCATATCACATAGACAACATAACAAGTATACACTATCACAATACCGCGGTTAGGATAGGGGCAACGTCTTAACCCAAGTCTTAGAATCTTACTCTAAGGTTAGACGTCTAAAAGTAAACTTAAGCTAATCTTTAAATCTTTACAACTTTGTTATTCTCAAGATCGCTTCTTACGCCTTTTCTTGAGTCTAACCATAAAAAATTACTACTTCTTTAATCAAATCTTTATCGATTCTTTAACTTTCTTTAAACCTTTCTTTAGAAAACCTTACTAAACTTTACTTATATTTAAATAAAACTTTAATAAACTTTAATAAACTTTGCACTTTAAAGATTACATGACTCACTTCAAGATTTCAAGATTCAACCAAGAACTCATCAAGAACTCATCAATCAAGAACTCAACAAGAACTCAACTTCATACATATGACTTACCAAAAAAAAAAAAAAAATTCATACATATGCCACACGAAAATCCCATCAAAACATGTAAGAAAACTCAACAAATTATCGTAAAATCAATACCCAAATCAGCCCTTAAAATCACGCATATCATGGCCAACATTCATCAACAATTCATCCAACATGATCACTTGATATATCCTATAACTATAGTATTCAAATTTAGGTAGAAAAGCATGTTACCTTAATTACATGAATGCAAAAATGTTAGCAAAACATGCTGCCCAGAAACCTAAAATACACGGCCCAACCACGGTTTACACGGCACGAACACGCACGACCCACGAACTTGCACGGCACCACCACTTGCACCACCGTCTTCAACACGGCACGACTTCAACATGGCACGGCTGCACCACGAACCACCACACGGCCACACACGAACCAACACGGTCCTCCATACGGCACACACGAACTACTTCACGAACACGAACCCAATCGAACAAACCCTGAGACCAAACCCGAACTAGAAGTCTTGATTGATAAGAATTGAGATTGTTGTGTTTAAAGTCACTTAAAGATCAATAGTAATTCAATCTTTAAGTTTTGGAATTGATTGGATGATGAACAAAAGGCGTTGGAACTCAAGCCAAAAATGGTGTGTGGAACTATGGTAAAGAGAGAGTTTGTGTTTGGCTTTTGATTGTGGCAAAAGATGAGCAAGTGTGTTTAAGATGGCAAATGAGCTCTTAAGCCTTACAAACCCTTCTATTTATAGAAGTGGTTAAGGTGTGAACATGAAGCAAGTGGCAAATTAAGCCACTAATCATAGGGGGGGAGGGTTCTTACAAGGCTTAAATGGGCTTTGGTGATCAGTTGGGCTAATTGCACTCATGCATGGCTAACCATGCCTAATTTGCATTTGGCCCAAAAATTAATTAAATTAATAATAAAATAAATAGTAAAACAACCAAAAATAGAAATAATCAAAATTATTCTAATAAAATAAAAATAAATAGTACAAATAAATTTAGACCATACATAAAAATAACATAACTACACAAATAAATCAAAACAGAAATACCAATAAAACTGGGTCGTTACATCATGAGGCGGACATTTCGCCCTACCCGATTCTATGATGCACGCCCTTGTCTGGCGCTATTGATCACCAGGGAAATACAAAACCTGTTCACAAACTTTGGGTGGGAAAATTTGACTAACCCCAATATGGCCGATTACACTTACCCACCTTTGGCATATGAGTTCCTTAGTACTTTGACCTACACCGAAATAGCGTCCACCGCTAGCATACCGGAATACCAACTGTCTTTCCGACTGTTCAATGACCGTCATACCATTACCATTTCCCAGCTGAATGTATTTCTAGGTTGTGACCCGGCCAACCCCATCATCGATTTTAGTGCTAAAAACTTTCCAGAATTTAACCCGTTTTCCTTTTGGCATGCGATTACGGGTGATGATTGTTTTGAGTCTACCTAGGCGCTCGCCAGCGCCATCCATCACCTTGCCCTACGGCTGTTCCATAGGATGTTGACCTAATCAATCTTCTCCGAAAAGGAGGTTGGGAAGATCAACAAGGACGAGTTGTTTTGTATTTACTTAGAAACAACTCCATCTCTGATGGGTAAGGTGAACACGGATCACTTGTTGGTCAAGCGTATGCTTGCCCAAACAAGAGACCCCAAGATGACCGCTGATATCACATTGGGCGGCTTTGTGACCATCATAGCTAGGAAACTGGGGTACTCGCGTTACATTGACCAATTGGAAAAAATTTAGAAAACCCGGTATTTTGACAAATATGACTTCCTCAACCAAGCTTTTATCAAGAACACCAGCTGGGATGACACACTAAGTGTCCTTGTCTGCGGGAGACACCACCACTACTTGCCTAATCCCGAGATAACCATGTTAGATCGGGAAAACCCATTTATAATCCCCGTGGAGCCCGTAGCCTAGCGTGACATAGACTTATTTCAGGGGCCCCCGATTGTTGTTCATGAGGAAGTCGAACAACCAGCACCACAACTACCACAAGCACAACCCATCCCACCCGAACCGCAATTTGACTTTGCGGCTGCCTTTAAGGCCCTGTCCCACCAGCAAAACGCTGCCTTTGCGTCCATTAATGCTAACATTACGGAGATGCGTTCTGACTTCAGCCGTCTCCATATACAGACTGACCAGATGTACAGCTATCATGTGTCAGACGGTCATTTCTTCCGACACCCTTCCCTCCCTCCCAGGATGACCAGGAGATCTAGACCTCTCCACCCACAGCCTCGGGACAATGCTTTCGTCCTACTTGGGGGGGGGGGGGTTTAGACCCTATGGGTCTAGTTAACTTGTTTGTTTAGTAGGACCCGTAGCTAGTGAGGGTGAAGCACTAGAGCCTCGATCGAGGCATGATTTCGGTAGCATTAAAGGCGCTCTAATAGTTTCAATGTTGCAACTGGACTACAGGTTTCCCGACAAACCGAATCATGTCCTCTACATGTAAGTTCTGGCTTGTCTTTAAGTGAACCTGGGGGTTTAAACGCTTATGCGTTCTTGTTGTCGTGGTCTTGGGATAGAAGAGCTAGCTTAGGGGAGCTGCTCTTGGGGTATGTTTGATTGTGCTTGCTTGTGGTTGTGTTTCATAGTGTGGTGTGATATTTTTTTTAGTGGTCATTGGGGCAATTTCCAGGTCCTGCTCCCGTTTTTGAAAATCCAAATGCATTTTATTGCTTTGCATATTAGTTTATTTTCGTAGTTTATTTTCCTTTTCTTATTTTCCTGAGTTTCTTTTTATTAGTTTTTGCATATTAGATTATTTTCGTAGTTTATTTTCTTTTATCCCTTTTCTTTTTCTAGGTTTAGTCGTCTCCCGATGACGAAACTAGGGGAGTCCTTATAGGGACTTTTCTTTCCTTTAGAGTCTAAGGTCCGCACAATTGTCAATGCTTTTTACTAACTCTTAGTATAGAATAATTTTCCCTTTTAGGAGAACCCTTTAGGACTAGATGTGTATCCATGTCGGTTTGTGGTACGAGGTTGTCCCTTGTTTAGTTGACGCTGAGTCGGTGGTATTCGAACCTAGGTGAGGTTTTGAGCCCCTACTTTAATCAGGCCCTTTTAGGGTTATTCATTTATGAGCGTCGCATTTTATACCTCGTCGGTTTTAGTTTATCTTTTTTTTTTGAGTTGTGAATTGCTACCGCCCTTTCGAGACTTGGAACATGAGTTAGGGATTTCAATTTTATTATTTTTCCCTGCATCTTACCTCTTGTTAATTTTCCACTCCCACACTTCCCCTATGCTGCTTGATACTCAACCCGTGGATTCGTTCCCACTTTTTTACGTCATAGCATCAAGTTTTGTTTTCGGTCCTTGTAATTATTCTAGTAGTATAATTATTCGAGTTTTGTAACTCCTTCTCTAGTAAATATATATATATATATATATATATATATATATGTTTATTATGTCATGAATTTAGTTCTAAACAAATGTAATCGTTTTTACACTTGTTTTCATTTCAAAAAAAAAATGTACATAAAAATAGAGAAGGAGATAGTAGTTTTCTTAGCCGAGCGGTGTTTTATTGTATATTATCCTAACGGTCAGTCAATAGTTATTTGTAGTTTCGGACCATGTATATAAGATGCTATGACCGTACCCCATCCACTTTTGCACTCCACTTTCCACATACCTTAAGCCCCATTGATTTCATGTTCTAAGGTCTCATCTTTCGTATGCGGCGTCACTTGTCAAATTTCGAAAGACACTAACTCCGACGAGACGTGAGTGCCCTTGCCTCCTTTTATTCTTCATGACTCCCTCAAGGAGTATTTTTCCTGCTACTAACTGATGTCAGAGATTATTCAAGAGTGTTTGACGGTTGTTGGGTTGTTTAGGCTTGGATACCTCGTAGTCCCTTAAGGTTCTCATGTGTGAAAGGTTTCAGTCCTTAGTTTAGTTAGTTCCTAGCATTCAGATTTGTGTGTCTTAAGACTGTAATAGGAGTCCTTAGTCCCTTGTAGAATTCTTCTCCTGAGGGATTTTTCAAACTCTTCGTGCGGTACGGCTAGCTTGGGTGAGTTTGATAGTCTGTATTTAGGTAGTATTTTTCGTAGTTTTTATCAATTTATTTTCTATTTTTATTTAGTTTTTGTTAGCATTTTTAGGCTTTTTAGTTTAGTTTTGTTTCGGTAGACCCCTTCCCCTCTATCTATGTGATTTCCTCTATTTTGCTTTGTTTATGCGTTTTCTTCCCCTTTTGCAGGTCCCTAGTCTATTTCGGAACCAGAGGAAGCGAGCCGGGAACCTCAAGGAAGCCACAAAGTTCATTTGTCATTCCTGGTCCTAAACAGAGCTCAGTGGGTTCTGGGAATTCCTCAGCGTCTGTTGAGATGTATTTTGGTTTTTGGCTGAAAGAGTCAATAGGTTTTGAAGGCCATGCATCGGCCGCTGATGGATTCCCAGTGACTGCTGATTTTGAAGCTGCCAGACTCACCATTCACAAAGTGAAGAACAGTGGTCGCTGATCCTAACTCAGCGCCCGCTGTCCCCCTCCCCTGTTTTGAGGCAGTGAACTCCCAAAGACTTGGAGCGGCCGCTGACCCCAACGCAGCGCCCGCTGCCATAAGTCTTCAGTACCTGCAAGTCTAGTATAATAGGTGTCAGCGGGCGCTGTCATCGCCTCAGCGCCCGCTGTAGTGCATCTGTGCGTATTTTTTTAGTGATTTTTAGCTCTTTTGTTTTTGTTTTTGGAGGAGGTATAAATACCTTTTTCCTCCTTTTTTGTAATACACGTTAGTTTTCAGAGATAATATAACCTATTTATTAGTTTTCTCTCTTCTCTCTCTTAAGTTTTCATAGATTTTCATTTTCAAAGCTTAGTATGATTGTTGAAGTTCATACTTTTGGTTTGGAATCTACATTGATCAACTCATTGTTCTACTTATTGATATTGAAGCTCATTAGTAATACTTCTCTACTCTCTCCTTTATTTTTACACTTAGTTATTTAATGCTATTTATGTTTTTGTGATTGAATATTGCTTAAATTCATAGATTGTACCTATTTTCATGCTTGGTGTTGTTTTTAATATGTTCATCATGTTTTCCTTTATTATTCTAGCTATGTGTGAGTAGTTCCATTGCTAGGGTTTGGGGTGAAAGCTCTCAAAATCCTCCATGTTTATGTTTTAGTCAATTCTTGGTAATGGTTGTGTTAATGTTGGTACCGAGATGATATTGAGTCTCATGTTTAGCTAGCATTAGATTCATAGGAGAATCCCCACCTAAGGACCGAAAGGTGAACGTGGGTGATGGCTCCCTTCACCCGATTGATGGAAGCACCACGAAAGTTGGGCCTTCGATCAAGGGAAAGTTACCGGTCTTCGTGATTTATGCTTATGACTTGTTAGGTGTGTCTATTACGAAAGTAAGTAGTATACGTCTTCCCGGTCGACACACTTGCTCGAAAGAGTAGTGTGATCATAGAATGACCTCCCCTTTAACCACGACCTAAGTCTAAGTTTTGCCCGATCCATAATTCATGGTGGTATCGAGCCGTTAATCCCCTAACCTTAGTATTTTATTCCTTGTTTTAGACCCCTATATTAGTTTTCTGTAGTTAATTGACTTCCAATAATTTAATCCAATATCGACTTAGCTTGTCTATGCTCATTGTCTTTAATTTGGTCAGCAACGTTATTCTCATGGGTTTGACCCTTACTTGCCCTTACTAGCATTAGTAAGTCAGAGTTAGGTAATTTACTTTTGGTAGGCTCGACGACGGCCTATCAAATTTTGGCGCCGTTGCCGGGGAATAACGGAATTTGTTGCTATTGATTTACTTGAGTTGGAAGGGACTTTGTCTTCCGTTAATTCATTTGCTACTTGATTGTGTGAATTGTTATTGCTAACGTGTTTGTTTAGCAGTTTATGACACGCAGGACTCGTAGCTTACCTTTCATTTCACTGATCCCAGGAATCGACCATTATCTAAGGGATTTGAGAAAGGCTACTAGTGCGCATAACATCGAGCTACTCGAATCTGAGTTGCAACCAAAGTCACCAGGTAGTTCTTATTCTGTTTCTTCAGTTATGGTTGATACGCCACCACCTCCACAACACATCATAAGGGATTTCCGCCATCCAGAATCCTTCGAACTTCGTAGCGGGATTGCTTTGCCCGCTACAGCTGCAAATCACCATGAATTTTCACCACATCTCATCAGGGTGGTGAAAGATTCACAATTTGGGGGAAACTCGACCGAGCGTCCTTTTTCTCATCTTGATAACTTCTGAGAACTTTTCTCCACAGTTAAGTACAACAATGTTCTACCAGAGTTCATACGAATGCACATGTTCCAATTCTCTTTAACTGATAAAGAAAAGCATTGCATTCGCTCGCTCCCCGAGGGATCTGTGACTAATTTGGATGCCATCACTAAAGCATTCCTTGAAAAAAAAATTCCTCCGGAGAAAACTTCGGAAATGAGGAGAAAATCTCGGGCTTTTAAGAAGAGGATGAAACTCTTGGTGAGTCATGGGAGCGTTTTAAAGAACTCTTACGCTCATGTCATGGATACGCTCACTGTCTAAATACCACTGGGAACGTCCTTTCACTCTAGCCTGGAAAACACAATCAATGGTTAGCTTTGGGAACCCAAACCTTTTTGGGTCCCCTTCCACAAACAGTTGGTCCAGACTGGTTCTTCTCAACCTAGACCAATTCAACATGTTTAGTGCTCTTTTCAACACTCGATCTTCTTCTTAGCTGGGAAATTGTGAATCTTGTGCCCATTCATGCCACAATGAAAGCACACATGCATGTCCTTTGCAAGAACATACTTACCTTTCTTGAATTCTTTGATCCAAGAATTTTCTCTAGGGTGCCAGTTAGCCTTAGTTCTTCTACTGGAATAACAAAGACCAGCTGTACCATTGTTTCTTGTTAAGGAGGTAAGATGGTTTCTAGGACATTTTAGCACTCAGTAATTTGTCCACATGCTTTTGACTATTTTGAAGCTCTGTGTGTAACGACCCGTATTTTAGAGCAACGACGTTAGCGGTGATAACGTCGTAAACAGGCAATTACCAATCGATTCAATAACGGAAATTAACTAAAACTCATGGTTAAAATGGTAATTATTATTATTAATGATGAAACCCAAACGTTATAAGAAATCATCTTAATAAACCAAACCAAAACTAGGTTCTACAACTTAAGGAAGAACTAAACTACTAAAAACAGGAAAAATAAACAGGAGCCTAGAACACTCGACCAACTCTCAACCCGACTCTAAACTTCATTCAGCTCACCTGCAAAATGAAAATGGGGGGGGGGGTCCACCGTCAGTGGCGAGTAACTAGAATGTCCTACTTAAAATTAGAACCACAGTACATTAAATAACAGATTAGAAACACAGGAAGCATGACGTACAACAACGTTCATAACAGTCAACCAAATCCAATATCAGAGTTAAGCAGCGGAACACAACTATCATCATAATTCAATAAATATAACAGAATCATAACATAAGCATCATAGATCAACAAACACGATTCTCAAGTTCAATTCATAAATCGACAACAAGACTCCGCTCGGTCTATAACCGATAACATGACCCACTCGAATCTACCACCGTAGATCGATAGACCCGCTCAAATCTACAACCGTAGACCGATAAACATGACCCGCTCGGTCATCAACCAATAGACACGACATGACCAATCAAACAAACATCATGCCCCGCTCAGTTCATCACCGCTGAACCAATAGACCCCCGACGAACTGATAAACCCTCTCAGTTTATCACAAATAAACCGATAGACACGACTCGCTCAGTCTTCAACCGATAGACACAACATGACCAATCAAAAAAAATAAATATGCCCCGCTCAGTTCATCACTGATGAACCGATGGACCCGCTCAGTTTATCACAGATAAACTGATAAACACGACTCGCTCGGTCTTCAACCGATAGACACAACATGAACATCAAACAAACAAACATGCCCCGCTTAGTTCATCACCGATGAACCGATAGATCCGCTCAGTTTATCATAGTTAAACTGATAGACATGACTCACTCGGTCTTCAACCAATAGACATGACAAGACTCTGACAAGACTCAACAGACGCCAAACAATAATCCAAACCACATCATTCACATTCGGCCATCAAGGACCAACGTTAAGTTCAAGATTAACTTCACCAATTTGCATAAAACAATTATGATAATTCATATATTAAACCAAGACTTCAAGAATAAGAAAGAGACAACATAAAGATTCAATCTTGAACATGTACCAAATATACGCATGGAATAAGAAGCCAAACAATTCAAGAAATCAACAACATGCTTCAAGATTTACTTGCAATCATCAAAACAAGATTCAACAATTACTTAAAAGATTAATCAAGATTCAAGATATCATGTATAAAATAAGATAAAAACTCATGCTTTAATACTATGAAACTCACGCATGAAATAACCATAACAACCATTCAATAATCATCAAATTCAACAAGATTCACGTGAAAATTAACAAGAAAAATACAACAAGATAGTTTGCAAAGATTCATCAAGATTAACTAGCAAAACAAGAAATGAAATCATGCTTTTAGACTGTCATCATCACACGAATAACAAGAAGGAAAGAATGGTTCAAGAACTTCATGAATTCAAGAGATTCAAACAAGATTCATAAACAAGGATCATAAGACATCATAACATGAAAATAATTAATCAAGATACAATAAATAACAAAAAAAAAAAAACAAAACCAATTACTCTATACTACTCAGCTACCTCACGAAAACATAATCAACAACAGCCTTTGCTTCACTCGTCACCACCACGACCAAGGTTCGTACCACCACGAGGTTCACTAGGATGGAAGTTTAAGGATAGAATTGGCTCAATAGCCGTGTGGTACCAAAGAAGGAGAGGGAGTTTAGACTTGCTTGAATGATTAATGAGTTTAAGGGTTTAAAGTTGGTGCTTTTAGGCGTAATTATAGATTAGGCTACTAGAAAATAGGAAAAGGTTACTGGTTTTTAGGAGATGGATAGAAGTGAAGTAAGGGAAAAAAATAAGAGGGAGGGCCGACCAAGGGGTCTTGTGGCAAGCATTGGGCTTGCTTCCCATTTACTAAATTAAGTCTTTCGGCCCAAAGTAGAATGTTTGGGCTTAAAGGCTTAATTTCACACGAAATTTTATGGCCCAAAAATTCGGGTCGTTACACTGTGTCCCTGGTTTCAAGAGTTTTAAGAAGAAATTCATTTTTCTCATTCATAAAGGTGAATTCCTTTTTCAAGTTTTCAAGATCAGAATTGAGCTTTGAAACCATGGACTCATTTGACATGTCAAAAATTATTGGTTGTTTTTCCCTTTTTAATTGAAAGATCTCAACAGTTAGATCACATATTTTACCTTCATATTCATCAATCATAGTTTGAGTATCCAAAGAAGAAAGAATATGTGGTGTATCTTTGAGTAAAACAAACTCTTTGTGAAGATCCTCTAAATCATTCAAAATCAAATCATAATCTTTTAAAAGGTCAGATCTATTCAAGGTTTTTACCTTACCCTTAATCTCTAACAAATCAGGAAGTTTACTCAAGGTAGATAAGTTGCAAGGGAACTAGGCAGATGTGTTCTCCTCACCATCACTATGACAATCCTTATCCTTGTCCGGTGTAGAGAACTTAACTGTTCCAGTTCCAACCTACATTTACTAGTGGAAAACCCCCCAATTTGTACCGGTTTAATAAGGATACAAATAGAGACGATACAAATTGCACTACTATTTGTACCGGTTATAATAACCGTAACAAATAGTACTCTATTTGTATTGGTTCAGTAAAAACCGGTACAAATAGCTCTTTTTTTATATTAAAAAAAACTTCTATTTGTACCGGTTTTCTATTAAAACCGTTACAGATAGGGTATTACTGGTTTCGGTTTCAGCTTAAAACCGGTACAAATAAATGTTTTTTAATAAAAAAAAATCCCCCTCCCCCTTTTAGCAAAGTTTTTTTTTTTTTTTTACATTGTTATATAAAAATCCCAAAAGACAATCAAGTACAGTAGCCTGCACCTCAGGCCTACCCCCAACATCAGCCCTACAACCTCATGTAACTCTCTTCTCGGTATCTCAACCCCTTGCCCTGTATTATTGTAAAAAATAAAAAAATGCAACAGACATATAGATCTCTATCAATTCAACTTCATTCACCAAATACAAAAATCTTAAAATACAAAATATTATTTCCTCTATCACATAATGGCAATATGTATCTTTTGCACTATTCATTAATTTAGATTTAGTTTACATAAACACATAAAAAGTTGTCATAAAAAAAACTACAAATTAAAAATTTAATGACGAATGCATTAAATTTATGACACTTAAAAAATTTAACCTAAAATATTCCGCCCATTGTTCTCGAACTTCATCGAATTCCTTTTGGATATACATGGAAGATCGTCTGGTAAACATGTTCTGCAAAAAAAAAGGTAATGTAAGTACATAACTATTAAAGTATAAAGACAAAAATAAAAACGAGCCAAAATTTTGGATTAGTTTTAGGTGTTATTGCTCCCATCTCCGCACCAATCAATGTAATTCATGTTTTTAAGGTTTTATCATGTCCTATACCATTTATGTAAGAATCTTATATGACTTATTCAAATGATTTTGGCCAAAGATACAGCGTTTTGGAACAAAAGCGAGCTAAATAGCACATTTTGGGTTTCTTTTGTGTGTTTTGCTCCTATTTCCGCACAACTCAATCTAATCAGAATTTTTAAGTTTTGAACATATCCTATACCATTCATGTAAGAATCTTATGACTTATTTGCATGGATTTAGGCAAAGATAGGGCGTTTTAGAACGAAAAGGAGCCAAATAGCTCATTTTGGGTGTTTTTGCTCCCATCTTCGCAACACTCAATCTAATTCAAGTTTTTAAGGTTTAAAAATGTCCTATACCATTCATATGAGCATACTAAACTTATTTGCATGATTTTAGGCATATATAGGGCGTTTTGGAACGAAAACGAGCCAAGTAGCTCATTTTGGGTTAATTTTTGGTGTTCTTTCTCCCATTTTTACACCACTCAATCTAAATCATATTATTAAGGTTTTTACATGTCCGATTCCATTAATGTAAGCATCCAATGACTTATTTGCATTATTTTAGGCATATATAGGACGTTTTGGAATGAAAACGAGCCAAATAGCTAATTTTGGGTTAATTTTGGATGTTCTTGCTCCCATTTTTCCACCACTTACTCTAAATCATATTTTTAAGGTTTTAACATGTCCTATACCATTCATGTAAGCATCCTATGACTTATTTGCATGATTTTAGGCAAACATAGGGCGTTTTGGAACGAAAACCAGCCAAATATCTCATTTTGGGCAAATAAATAATATTAATAATAATATAATAAAATAGAAAATCATCCTTACCTCAAGTTTTGTGTTTAAATCAACACTAGAGACGGCAGATTTTTTTAGAATCTCAAGCATGTATTTCATTACGTAGTATGCACACTATGTTCCTCCAGTTTTCGAGGCACACTAAAGAATTATTAATAAAAAATATTTTAACTCAATTTGTATCTTAGTTAAATTAGAAGAAAAAAGAAGCAAACACTATACCTCCATTTTCTAAAAATCCAGCTCCAAATTACCCTTATCTTTCACCCTCGCTCTATAAGCTGGATAAGCAATAAAAGAAGATTGGCAAAGTTAATATAACATGAACAAAAATAAATAATACTTTCAAAACATTGCTTGTAATTACTATACTTACAATTTGGCCGCATTCCAAAAGCATAATTTAATATTCTTTAGTTCTGTGTCAAAAGGGTCGAAGATGTAAATCATGCCCATTCGTAAATTAATCACTAACGCATTCTGCAGCGGAAATTCTTTGGGGACACAAAAAGGTTATGTGCTCCTTATCATATATACAGAAAGATATTCATCAATTAGATACCTAAAATTAGGCAAATGTAGGCTTAATTAGATACCTAAAGTTAGGCAAACATATTTAAAAAATGAAAACTGTGCAAGTAAATGGTTTACCGGATGTAGACATGTATCACGGAAACATTTAGACACGAGAACGTAAGCAATTCATAGACATCGCCTTGTGTAAACCAAATATCTTGTTCATTCTCAAAATAGAATAAAGGTGGCTTGATTGGAATACGTACGGTGTCGTGCTTCTCCTCAACCATTAGCTCATGCAACAAGCAACATTCCGGCGGGTACGTTGGTTCATCCACTTGGAGTATTTGCTAACCCATGCTATCCTCCGACACATGTGCTTTGAGGGGGTCACAACTATCGACACCTTCTTTACTATCTGTTACTATGTTTTTCTCGTTACCCTATTTATTTTTCAATTTGTATAATAAAAATATATCACACCAAAAAGCTTAATCAATACATCAAAGGGTAATTTTAACCACAATAGGAAAAATGAAATTAGAAACTAATTATATCCTCAAAAACCACCATAGACATAGGCCAACTCACAAAATACCCTGTTGCTTTTCCAAGCTCCGTCACACCATCGTCTGCCGGTACTGGCAAATTCATCGCTTTGTGGTCATCCTGCGGATTGTTGATGCTCACCTTGTAATGATTAGACAATTGTTGTCTATTGTGGACAACTCCAGTTGAAGTAGGGAGATAGGTACCATCGGCAGCAATGACCAAGTTCCCGCCGTCATCCTTCATAGCAAGATGACATTTACAAGGGCCCTACCACAGTAAAACAAGAAATGGTTCTACCACATACTATGTAATCAATAAAGGAACATATTTGAAAACAATTATTACTTTAGTAGGAGTTTTTTGATGAGGAAGTGTAGGGGAGTTGGCTACTTCCTTAGTAATCATCATGTTTTGCGAGGAACCACCGCATATCTAAGCTTCAAATTTCGATTCTAAACGAGTTATGGTAGCCTTTAAGGATTCTATCTCTTTGTTGTTGGAGCTGTTAGTAGCCCTTAGTAACTCTCTCTCATTATCTCTATAAATTTTGCTCTTCTAACCTACACGTACTTATCTAGTTCTTCCTCAAGTTTAGCCACTTGATCTGTTAGTTGACGACACACCATATCTAGGTGTTCACAACTAGCAATAGCAATTCTACACTCCTCGATCACTTTTATCCTTAAACTTTGATTTGTAAGTTGTGTAACTATCACCTAGTCTATAACATTCATCTAAAAAGGTATCAATACATTCAAGCATATTATTTCTATCATATTCATGCATATCTTCATGAAATTTAACAAGAATTACCTTATGTACGTGGGGAACTTCATCCTTTTCCATGAAGCAATTGTCTCCAGATCCGGTTCTCCCACTGGTTCCTGAAGATGTATTGTTTCCTCCTAGAATTGCCATAGCAGCCATGCATTTTTTTGAATCATGGGTTTCCTCTTCCTCATGATCAGAACCAGAGTCAGAGTTACCCCACATAGAAGCAAACATAGCATTCTTGAATGCCTTCTTGTCAATCCTCTTGGATTGCTTATCTTTCCATTTTGGACAATCACTGATGAAATGTCCCATGTCTCCACATTTGAAACAACCTACATTAGAAGAGTTAGTTTTCTTGAAATATTTAACTCTAAGATTCTTTCTCTAAACCCTGAAGTGTTTCAAACCTCTTAGCCATCATAGCTATATCATCATCTTCCTCTTCTTCTACTGTTCCCTTCAGTGCAATTCTCTTGACTGGTTCTTTATCAGACTTTGAATCAATCAACATCTCATGGGTTATTAGGGAACCAATAAGTTGTTTTAGACTCAGTGTGGAAAGATCTTTAGCTTCATACATAGCTTTTACCTTGGCTGTCCATTGATCTGTCAAACTACGTAAAAAAATTTTAACCCTCCTCATCAAAAAAACTTTTGCCAAGAGATTTCAAATCTTTCATAACTCTACTGAAAGACTCATTTATTACCTCATTTTTGTTCATAGCAAATAATTCGTACTTTGACATAATCAAATCTATTTTAGATCTTTTTACCTCACTAGTTCCCTCATAAGCAAGTTTGAGGGTATCCCAGATTTCCTTTGCACTAACAAAAGCAGAGATACGATTGGTCTCATTTTCTGTAATTGCTTGTTGTAAGATGGACATTGCCTTGGCATTCTTCTCCAATTTCTTGAAGTCAACAGAAGTGTAATAACATTCTTTCTTTTGCACAGTGTTTCCTTCAGCATCTTTCTCAGTCACGGTTACAGGACCATTCTTCACAAGCAAATAACATTCATAATCAATCCCAATGATTCATCAATCTATTCTTCCACCAGGCATAATTTTTACCATTGAACTTGGGGGTTCTGTTGTCGTACCCTATTGCCTTCATTTCTTGAGAATTCATGATCTACTCCTCTAGGTGTTACTCTTGCGAGAAGACGAGGCTCTGATACCAATTGAAAGGTTGAATATACTCAAGAGGGGGGTGAATTGAGTATTTGGTAAAAAATGATTACGAATTTAACATTTTCTTGTTTCTTGATTTAGAACCAGTTATGGTGGTTCCTGCAGCGGATATAAATTGGAAAGCAATAAAACAAGAACACCAAATTTAACAAGATTTAGCCAAACGCAAGGCCTACATCCTCCTACCCTATGCATCTTATTGATTCAACTCAGAACAACAAGATTATACACTCAACTCGTTCCAAAATCATGGAACCAAAAATCCTCACACTCAACTCTGAATGTGCTCTCACTCGTGTTTGAACTAAAAAACACCTCCCAATCTTCAACCTCTTTGTTGAAGACGAATTATAACAATAGCAGTCTAATGTTACTTTCTTACAAAGCTTGAAGAGAAAAGTTTAAGCGCTAAGATTGCGTTTGTATTTTATCAAATGTATTATTCCTTGTGTGTTTCTTATCTCTCAAATGTTTCTTGCTTAATATTTTTAGGAGAGACAATTATACTCTGTGTTTTTCACTGCTCCCTTATAAGAGGTAAATGCTTACTATTAGGAGTCGTTTTTACATGGCCGCCTACGTGTCACGAGTTGTTTGAATGCTCGTTAACGCCGTACGTGAATACGGACTATTAGGAGTCGCCACCGTGCATTTATACGGTCCACGAACACCGAATAAGTACTGAAAGCCAGGAGCAATCAACCCCATATGGTCGTGCACCAGAGTATGGGTTCGGGGACAGGTTACGGGCCAATCGTGCATTGGGCCCGCCCGCCTGTAAGCGGTCTCTACTAGGTCTCTTTTTGTGGTCATACTGTTATTATTCCCGAATTAACAAATATCCCATATTATACCCTAAAGAGTGCATAATACTAAGTGGGTTTAATTATTACATGTTAGGACTATTATTGTGACCACTTTGAATTAAGTCCGTATTAAATCCTAAGAAAATAAATCAAATAAAAAATGAATAAAATATATAATAAAAGAAATAAAAAAATACAAAAAATTAAATAAATAAAAATAAAAATATACAGATTCAAGAAAAACACAATTAAAATGATGATATTGACAAAAATATTCTTATGCGATTTAACACTTTAATCAATTGACCATCGTATAAAGATTAATAACTTTAATCATCATCTTTATTATTCAATTAAAACCGATTTTAATGCATGATTGTCATGAACAATTTATTTTTATAACATTTAATTACTTCACAATTTCAATACCATAGCAATTATTTTGTAATATGCGATATAATAAACAAATTCATTTTTTTTTTCTTGATCGCATTAAACGGAATTATTAAAATATTGATAAAAACATTGTTGGAAAAGAAAATGTAGCGATCGTTTCATGACACGAATTTCAATAAATCGAAACCGTGTGATATAAATTGCATATGAAAGAAACAGATTCAACAATTATTGTCATTAAACCTCTATTATTCAAATTGCGAAATGAGATCTGAAGAGTTATGTGAGAGTCGACATTAATATATGATTATGCAAGATACGTTGATGAATTGATAATCATTACGTATATAAATTGCAAAATGAAAACATTAAAGTTCATTAGATTGATGACGATTAAAAAATCATGGCAACATTGTTAAAGGATTGATTAAAGCATTAATTCACACACACACATATATATATATATAATCCGGATTAACCATTATCATAAATAATCATTTTAGTTGATTTATTAATATAAAAATAAACTTAGAATGAATGGATTTGAAGTAGAGACTTCAGGAATAGTATGTTATAATGCCTTTGATCAGAAACAACCAAAGAAAACCAACAACGATGAATGCAAGTGTTTGTTTTAAAGTTAACTGAGTTGATGATGATTTGTAGTGTGTTTGAAGATGTTTTGGGGAGTGTTTCATGAGATGTGAATGTTTAGGGTTGAAGTATGTAATGCAGAATAAGGCTTGGTGGTGTTGGCGTATGTTAGAATGCTTGGAAGGACGTGTATTTATAGGTCAGTAATATGTGACCTGCGTCTAGGCGCAGGTCCTGATAGGGGACTTGTGTCTAGGCGCAGGTCCTGGTCAGATCCTGGTCGACGATTTTCTTGATTTTGCGCGTGTTTTTTAGGATTACGATCCGATTTTATACGGTTACGGAAATATTCTATAATATTTTGATATTCCGGAATATTCTGGGACGTCCCGAGATGTTCCGGAATGTGCCGGAATGCCCATAACGTTCCGGAATGTTCTAGATTCCTCCAGAAGCTCCAAAAAATTACAGAAAAATTATTAAAAATTATGAAAAATATGAAAAGTATGAAAAACACTAATATTCTTTGTGGAACAATTTTCAACATTTGGAAATGACGAAAATGCCCCTAAGCATGCAAAAATCCTAAAAGATCTATAAAAAAAACTCTAAAAATATGATAAAGAATATAAAAAAATGAATAAATTATAAAATTATAAAATTATTTTTATGATTTTTAAAAATATTTTGTGATGCAAAAAGATAATTTTTTTTTTTTTTATGAATATAAAACATTGAAAAATGCATGCAAAAATATAAAAAAATCTAAAAATGAAGACACATTACGAATAAATCCCGTAATCATTGCAAAACCTAACATTTGCTTCCAAGGCACTTTAAACACGGTTTAGGTAATTGGTTGAGGTATATTGTGCATTTTCATCGTCAATTTCCCTTAGTTGTATCTTATGGCAATATGGTACGTTCATCATTAGTCTCTACATTGGGGAGACATATTTAGGTGTCTACATTTATAGACAGAGAAACTGATTAGAAAACCCATCACAAGGAAAGGGAAAATAAGTTTTCCAAAACCCTTTGAAAAGGCGAGAAACAATCTATCTTGTTCACAACAACCTTTCAAGAAAGTTTGTTAAGCTCAAAAAGATTTTCCAATCTTTTCACGTGGGTGTCATAATTAATTAGCATTTACTTAGCTTTCAATAAGGTGTTTAAAAACCTAAAAACCCTTTTTAAGAAAATTAAACAAAAATCCTATTTCTTTCGGAAACTGACAGCTTCTCATAGAGTATACTGGTCCTCAGACATGTTACCCTAACTCATAGTCTTATGAATATTATAACCTTTGGTTGTGATATCCATATTACTATTTTAACACACACACAAAGGCATTTATAGTGATTTATCAAACATTCAAACAACCATTACATGAAGACTAAAATATACTCAATTAAAACCTAGTCTATCTTCATGCTCATCCAACTCTTGAAAGTATTCTATAGAATATCTTAATCTGGACTTTAATACTTGGGAAAATTATACTTGCTACACATCCCACATGATTAGGACATAACAAGTAAAATATGTAACTGTTACAAACAGTTTAGGGAACACTACAACTGGTACTGTACCAATATACACAATAAATGTAACGCTCCAGTTTTTCGGTATTTTCTGCTATGTTTATTTTTCCATATTTATGTTTATTTTATGTATGGTCCGAATTTATTTGAACTATTTATTTTTGTTTTATTTCTTGAATACGATTATTTTATTTTATGATTAATTGTTTTATTATTTATTTTATTTTATTTTAATTAATTAGAATTTTATTTTAATTTTCTAGTTAATTAATTAATTTTTGGGCCAAGTGCAAATTTAGTCATGATTAGTCATGCTTAAGTGCAAATGGCCCAAGTGATTATTATTGGCCATTTCCCTTAGCCCAACAGGCCCCCTTATGTTATGTGGCTTGGTTTGTCACTTGCCTTGTGTTCACACCTTAACTAACTTCTATAAATAGAAGTAGTAGTAAGGCTTGATGTTCATTTTGCCATTATAATCATCCTTTGCTCACAACTAAACACAAAGCACTCTCTCCATTTTCTCTCCATTCCACACGCCATTTTTTGCTTATTAACCCCAACCATTGTTCATCATCTTTTCGAAACCCAAACTTAAAGATTCAACCTCCATTGATCTTTAAGTATCATAACACAAATTATTTCTCAATAATTTCATCCAAGACCCCTTGTTCGGGCTTATTTCCGGGTTGGTTCGTGTTTGGGTTTGGGTCCGTGTGGTGGTGCTGTGTTGAAGGCCGTGCGGTGGAGGCGTGCGACCAGGCCGTGAAGTGGTGGTGCAGCTGTGTGTGAGCCGTGTGGTGCACCGTGTGTATTGGTGGCCAGCCGTGGTGGTGGGCCGTGTGATTACGTTTCCGGGCAGCAAGTTTTTGTGTATTTTTGTGTTTATACTTCAATAAGGTAACAAGCTATCCTATCCTAGTTTGTATACCATGATTCATAGGGTAGATTTGATGACTAAATTAGACCGAAAGTTTGATGATTATGACCTTATGCCATGTGTGATTTATGGGCTCATTTAGGTAGTTGTTTCGTAATGTTCTTGCCTTGATTCTATGTATTTTATGATTGGTTATGATAGTTTTATGTTTGATCATGTTCATGTTCGATTTTCATGGAGTTTCGATGCATATAATTGATGATTATGTTGTTGAAAGTTAGCCATGTCATGCGTGTGTTTTGGGTTGTATTGATGATGATGATTCTTGAAGAGTTTTATATGGTTCTTGAGTCTTGAATTGATGAACTAAGTTAAAGATTGTAATCTTGATATTGATTCTTGAATTTTTGAGGTTTCTTGATTATGCTATAATGAATCTTGATTTTCTTTATTATGATTACATAGTCTTTAAGTATAGATTATGTAGTCTTAATTAAGGAAAGGTTAAAAAAAGTAATTAAAGATTAATGAAAGAAAGTGGAAGAAAATGCTAAAGGTTGACTAAAGAGGTTCTAAGATTATGGTTTACATAGTTATTCTTAGGTAAAGGCGTAAGATACAACTTAAGATTAACCAAGAATGTAAAGAACGTAAAGGTAGCTTGAAATTTACTCTTAGACGCCTAACATTAGAGTAAGATTGTAAGACTTGGGTTAAGACGCTGCCCCTATCCTAACCGCGGTATTGGGATAGTGATTACTTACTATGTCGTCCTGATGATATGAAATTCCGAAAGATGGGGTTCATGGGTTTGGGAGTAAGATTCTCATTCCTAGCATAGTAAGAAAGTTCGATCATATAAGATGTGTTCGTACGAGCACAGTCCGGTCTAATATGTAAATGATAGCGACAAAGATTATGATAAGATTAAGTCAAGTAAAGTTAAGCGAGTTATTATTATTGTTATTGTTATTGTTGTTTTACGTTTGCATGTTTATATGTATGAGTGCCTGATTTGTTGTTTGATTTATTCTATGATCATATGTATCCACGTTAGGTTGGGACTGTTATGTTACTCGCCACTGATGGTGGATATATGTTCATTTTCAGGTAACTCTGATGGTGATGTTGATGCTTAGCTTGGGTTCAGGTGAGTGTCGATTTACTATCTATTGTTTTAGTTGTAATTTCCTGTTATTAGACTTTAGACTGTTAGTACGTTGTATACTCTAACTTTGACATCTGTTTTGGAGTTAATTCTTTAGTATTGACTTTCGAGGTTTAGTTGTGTACAACTTGTGGTATTGTACATTTGGGAATTGTTAGTAATATAATTCGAAGTATTTTGGATTTTTAAGTATGTTTTGTTTGTTAGATCGAAAATTCGACTCGTCGGTTTCTTCCACGCCGGTTTAAACGAGTCGGGTCGTCACAGTTGGTATCAGAGCTGAATGGTTAAAGCTTTAAGTGAAGTTTTAGGATTTTTGTAAAACCCGGGTGTTGTGAGCTATACCATTCCCAAGTAATAAACCCGATTAAGAATAAGTATAAGGGAGAAGAGTGTCGGGTTGAAGAAAGGGATAGGACTCTTTTCTCTTATTTTTATTTCTTTTGAGTGCTTGACTGTAGTTGTGGATTATTGACTGACACTTTCTTTTTGCCGTTATTTTCTTGCAATTTTGTTAGCATGTCCACATCTCGCCGATTGAGTTCGGGACGACAGAGGTTACGAGCGCTCGAGGAAGCGATTCTTATGATAGAGCACCATAGTCGTCAGCCATCGGGTTCGCAGTCGGCGTTCAATCGTATCGCTCATCATCGACCACCGACTTACGATGGGGTTGTCGACCCTACGATTTTGGAGAGCTGGATCCGCGAGATGGGGAAGCTCTTCGACGCTACGTTTTGCCCCGACATCACGAAGGTCCAGATCGCCGCCTACTACTTAAGAGGAGAGGCTGATAATTGGTGGAGCGTGGATAGGAACGCATGCATGCCCTTGCACTCGATATCTTGGGCCGAGTTCGTAGCTAAGGTCCAAGAGAGATTCTACCCCGATGAGTTACAGTGGCAGAAACAGGAGGAGTTTCTTACTCTCACTCAGGGTAAGATGACGGTTCAGGCCTACACCGATAAGTTTGCCGAATTATTGAGGTTCGCTATGTCTATGGTTCCATCCGAGGAGGAGCGGGTCAACTGCTACATCAAGAAGCTAGATCCGAGGATTCGCGTTCACGTGATCAGCAGTGGAGCGAAGTCATTTCAGCGAGCTTACGATGTAGCACTTGAGATTCTGGCATCTGTTATCGAGGAGGATGCGAGCAGGAAGAGGACCCCGATCTCGGTGACGTCGCCATCTTTCAAGAAGCCCCAATTTAGTGCTCCTAGTAGTACCCCTCCGCCCATTAGTTCATATAAGGGTTCCGATGGTTCGAGGAGAAGAGGTTGTGGCAAGGACTTCCATCCATGGAAGCCATGTGACGGCACGCCCATAACATGTTTTATCTGTTGGAAGGAAGGCCATGAGGCATCAGTCTGCCCCGCGAAGAAACCAGGCACCGAGATCAAGCATCTACCGGTACCGACTAAGACTCCTGTGAAGAACCGAGTCTATTGTATGACTGAGGCTGTAATAACCCGAAATTTAAGGGCCCGAAAATTTCGCGGTTTATTTATATTATTTTAATATTCTAAGTCCAAAAGGCCCGAATATTTGGACTGTTTTATTTTATTTCGTTATCTTATTTCGAAATTGGGCCGATGACCCAATTCCTTTGACCCTCTTGGCCGGCCCCTTTGTTTATGGCCAAGGGATTTTGGTTCTTTTATTTTGTTTTGGGTCAATGATTTAAGTGAGCCCATAATTATTTACCTAATTACAAAAAAACCCTAACTTAAGTTAATTTTACTAAGTCTTTCAAATGAGCCCAAACACCCTATTTCTCATCCTAAATTCACGGCCCCCCTCCCTTTTTTTATTTTTTTTTATTTAATTTTCTTTGGTTCCTTATATTATAAATAAGGAACAAGCACCTAACCTAATTCTTTTTACAAATTTTCTTATACTACAAAACTCAAAGAAAAACCCTAAAGTTTTCTCCTAGCCTAGCCGTGTACTTTCAATTCCAAAAGGGGAAATTTTTCTTGGATTTTCTTGCTATTCAGGTAACTAGACTTTCTCCCTTAGATTAGGGTAGATTTCCATATAGTTAATTAGGATTAAAACTAGGAAAATTAAAAGAATTAGTATCATGTTTTAGGGCTAAAATTTCGAACCATATGATATTTATGTACATGTTATCTTCTTGATATAATATGTAATCTTTATGAATCTTTAATTATTTTAATTAATTCTATGCATGAAATAATTTATCTAATTATGTTTATATTGAATAATTGCATGATAATTACTAAATCTTGAATCTGGAAATTTTCGACTGTTATATATGAATTTAGATGATATTTTTTTATGATGTTTTCTTGAATTAAATTGATGAATATGATTAGTTAATTGATTAATTAAAGTCTTGGATTAAAATTATTATTTGTTCATTTTATTTAAAAAAAAAGTCGAGTGGCATGAAGTATAAAAGGGATATAAAAATCTAATTTTTATGATTAATCTTGATTAATCTTGAATTAATATGAAATCTTGAACTTAATCTTTAATTTAATCTTGGCTTAATCATATTATTATAAATTCTTGAAATTAATCTTGATATTATTATTCTCCCTAAAAGTCGTGTGGTTTATGTTGTAAAAAGGATTGATTTTGATCTTGTTTTGATTCATATTGTATGATTTAATGTTCAAAGCATGATTTATTTGTTTTAATTAAGTTTATATGATTAATTATTGATAATTATAATTGTTGAATTAATTGTGTAATTTTCGGTATTTCCACATGAAATTTTCGAGTGGAATAAAATATGGAAAGTAGGATTTTTATCATGTTTTATGTAATTTTGATGATAATTATTGATTTACATGATTTATTGTAATTTAAATGATTTTATTTAATTATTATATGATTATTTGATGAATTTATTTAATTGTTATATTATTATAAAATGTCGAGTGGTCCCATTATGTTTTTCAATCAATTTTAGTTTAATTTTTGACATATAATAATATTAGAAGGTAATTTTAGGAATTAATATGATTAAAGGAATTAAAATAACTGATAAGGATAAGTTGTAACATGAAGGAAAGTAACAATATGAATAAGAAGGAAGGGAATAAGATATGATATGAATTAGGGTTCTCAAGATGGCCTTTAGATATTGCTTGTTAAATAGTGGTCTCACGATGGCCTTTAGAAAAGACAAGATACGTAAGGTCGCCCATTTGATGATACACGAGTCATTAGGTCGGGTTAAGTCGAAGCCACTGCCCTACTGCGGTCTCTGGGCAGTTCTGGATCTTAAGATATGTAGTCGTCTAAGTAGTAGTACACGAGCTGCTATTTAGGGGTTATGGCCATACCTTAGGCTTAGTTCTTGCAAAGGAGGGCTACGGGTTGAATACACGAGTTCACCCCGGCATGTTTTAGGAAAGTTGTGGTGCACACGGGATCCACAACGAGCATTATGACCGATCCGATAAGAAGGTTAAAAGAGGGTTTAAGGGTAAAATATGATAAATAAGTAATTCACGGGAAGGGTTATGTGTATATGTGCAATGTCGTGTATATATGTATTATTTACGTAATATTAAGTCTTCCTCTGCATACGTCTGGTAAGTCTGTATTTTAATGGTGTGATTCTGAGTATATGTATGATGTACGTATTCGTATCTGTAGGATGTATGTATTTGTATTTGTATGTTGTACGTATTTGTACTCGTCTGTTGTACATATTGGTATCTGTATTGTATACGCATTTTGTATGTATTTCTAACCGTATTCTGCAGGTATTGTATACGTATTGTACACGTATTTTGTATGTATTTCTAAGCGTATTCTGCAGGTATTGTATACGTATTGTATACGTATTTCTATACGTATTTTTGAACGTACTTTGTACGTATTCCGTATGTATTTGTATCCGTATTTTTCTACGTATTTCCATGTGTTTTTGTATGATTTCCTCGTTTGATTCTATGCTATTATATGGTTAACGGTCCCTCATTTAAGCGGGACAACCTAGTTACTCGCCACTGACGGTGGACCCCCCCATTTCAGGTGAAGATGCTGAGGTTTAGAATGGGCTTACGTCGGCTCGGGTTGTGTGTTTTAGAGTTATTTAGTGCAACCGTAGTTTGTTTTGAGTATTTTCTTCAGTTTATTAGTTAGCTGTTCCTAGCCTGTTGGGAAAGACTTTATCTAATTATGTAATTTAAGTGTTGTTTATTTACTTTTGGGATTATTACTTCATTTTTTAGCTAATAAAAAGGATTTTAGACTTTAATTATAACATTAATGTTAGATGTTATGTTAATAATGATCCATTTGTCGATTTCCTTCGTAAATCGACAGCCTAGAAAAGTCGGGTCGTTACAGTTGGTATCAGAGCATAGGTTAAGACCCTAAAGTTACTTCCCCATAAGTAACTTGGAAAGATGAGCGCTTTATGAATCACGAGTGAAACTTAGCCTAAAATGGAAACCTAAGCGAGAGAAGCCATGGGTAGAAGCCCAGGATAAGATATTTTATTGCTTTTTGCGTTTTTGCGACTTTACGTGCTTGTGCTTGCTTTTATAACTTGATTGTTGCTTTCAAAATGTCGACTCCAAGACCCAATTTTCGTCTTCGACGCCGTAACCTGGAAGATGCTATCCTCACATTAGCACAGAATAGTGTTCCACCCCAGAACAACCAGTCGTCCTTTGATCGGGTTGCTCGCCTTCGTCTGCCGGTTTATGATGGGACAGCAGACCCGACCGTTCTCGACAATTGGATTCGAGTGATGCGGAAGATGTTTGATGCCTTATCATGTTCTGAGCGGGAAAGAGTTCCAATTGCGACCTTTTATCTAAAGGGCGAGGTTGACAATTGGTGGAGTACATTGCGGGCCGACCCTGAGACATACTTGAATCTGAGTTGGGAGGACTTCACTAAGAAAGTCCAAGACCGGTTCTATCCTGATGAACTGAAATGGCAGAAGCAAGAAGAGTTCCTCTCATTCACTTAAGGCAGCATGTCCGTTCAAGCCTACACGGACAAGTTCACAGAGCTCTCTCGATTTGCATCGGCAGTCATAACTTCTGAAGCCGAGCGGGTCAAGAGGTACATCAAAAAGATGGATTCCCACATCCGGGTTCATGTGATCAGTAGCAGGGTGAAAACTTTTCAGGAGGCTTACGAGGTAGCTCTAGAGGTCCAGTCCTCGGTTTCTGATGATGACACAGCCAAGAAGAGGGTTGCTTCAGTTCCTACTCTAGCACCAGCTAAGAAGACCCGGTTCGAGTCTACTCCGAAGCCTCAGCAGGGTGCTCGACCAGCTTCGAGTCAGGGCCCGGGAATCTGCCAAGGCTGCAAGAAAGAGTTTCACCCGGGTAAGAAGTGTGATGGGACTCCGATTGTGTGCTTCGATTGCCGTGAAGCAGGTCATAAGTCAATATTCTGTCTTAAGAAGCTTTCAGCAGCAACAGCTAGTCAAGCACCGATTCGAAACAGGATCTTCTGCATGACTCAGGAAGAGGCAGATGCTCAGCCAGATGTGGTCACGGGTACTTTTCTTGTTCATGATTTTGATGCCTATGTTCTATTTGATACTGGTGCTACTGTGTCTTTTGTTGCTAGTTCGTTTATTGTGAAAGATAACCTGATGGGAGAGTCTCCTGTCAAATCTGTAACAACTCTTCCTTCGGGAGAGGACTTTGCTTGTCTTCGGGAACACATAAGTGTTCCTATTGTGATCTCGGGGGTACAGTTCGAAGCCGACTTGAAGGAGTTTCCTATGATCGAGTTCGATGTGATCTTGGGTATGGATTGGTTAGCGAAGTATGAAGCGATTTTACGATGTCAAGAGCAGGCTGTCACGTTGCGTGGTCCTAACGCAAAGAGAGTGACTTATGTCGGGAAGCCCATGGGAAAGGGCGTGAAGATAGTCTACGTAATGAAGATGCGCAGTCTGCAACGCAAGGGTGAGACAGTGTACCTGTATCAGGTCAAGGATGTGACTAAGGAAGAACAGTTGGAAGCCATTCCGGTGGTCCGTGACTATCTCGATGTGTTCCCAAAAGAGTTGCTAGGGATACCACAGGAACGAGAAGTGGAGTTCATTATCGA
This sequence comes from Salicornia ramosissima, assembly GCA_951394345.1. Taxonomy (NCBI): domain Eukaryota; kingdom Viridiplantae; phylum Streptophyta; class Magnoliopsida; order Caryophyllales; family Amaranthaceae; genus Salicornia; species Salicornia ramosissima. The sequence continues at coordinate 34,191,729 of OX596237.1, forward strand.
TTTGGTGCCCGGAACAGCTCCGATCTCGAAGGCTCCATATCGTATGGCTCCTGCAGAGTTGAAGGAGTTGAAGGTTCAGTTGCAGGATCTGATCGACAAGGGTTTCATAAGACCCAGTGTGTCTCCTTGGGCTGCTCCGGTATTATTCGTCAAGAAGAAAGATGGCAGCATGTGATTATGCATAAATTACCGGGAACTTAACAAGGTGACCATCAAGAACAAGTATCCTTTGCCCAGGATTGAAGATTTGTTTGATCAGTTGAAGGGAGCCAGTGTATTTTCCAAGATTGATCTCAGGTCGGGATATCATCAGATTCCAGTGAAGCCGGAAGATATACCGAAGACCGCGTTTCGCACTAGATACGGGCACTATGAATTTGAGGTGATGCCGTTCGGTTTGACCAATGCTCCTTCTATTTTCATGGATCAGATGAACCGGACTTTTCATCATCTCTTGGATGTGTGTGTGGTGGTGTTCATCGATGATATTCTTATCTATTCGAAGAGTGAACAAGAGCACACTCAACATTTACGTCTGGTGCTAGATGTCTTACGGGCTCAGAAGTGGTTCGCAAAGCTATCTAAGTGCGAGTTTTGGCTCAAGGAAGTAGCCTTTCTAGGGCATGTGATTAATGCGGACGGTGTCAAGGTAGATCCAGCCAAGGTTAAGGCGGTTGTGGAATGGAACAGTCCTAAGAATGTGGGCGAAGTTCTTGGCCTAGCAGGTAACTTGAAGTATTTAATATAGCTATTATATTGACTATGCATGAATACTTACCTGTGAAATTTTCTGTATCAGGTTACTATCGGAGATTTCTGAAAGATTTCTCCAAGGTAGCAGCACCTATGACCAAATTGTTGCACAAGGATTGCAAGTATGTGTGGACCGATCAATGTGAAGGAGCTTTCCAAGCCCTCAAGCAGAGCCTCGTGTCTGCACCGGTTCTTGCATTGCCGAATGAAGGTATGGGTTATGAAGTCTACAGTGATGCGTCCAGGAAAGGTCTAGGTTGTGTTCTAATGCAAGAAGGCAGGGTGATTGCGTATGCTTCGAGGCAACTCAAGGTTCATGAGCAGAACTATCCTACTCACGACTTGAAGTTGGCTACTGTAGTGTTCGCTCTGAAGATTTGGCGACACTATCTCTATGGAGCTACTTGCAAGTTGTTCACCGATCATAAAAGCTTAAGGTACATCTTCACTCAGAAGGAGCTCAATATGAGACAGCGACGGTGGCTCGAGTTGATCAAGGACTACGACCTCTCAGTTGATTATTGTGAAGGGAAGGCCAACAAAGTAGCGATGCCCTTAGTCGTAAAGATCACGATTCACTTAACAGGGTGGCGATTTTACCTAAGGAGATCTGTGCCGATCTTCACAGGATGGAGATTGAGATGGTTATGCCAGGTAGCACACGAGTCTATCTTAGTGCTATGAGTGTTGAGCCCAGTTTGTACCAGGAGTTACGGGAAAGTCAGAGAGAAGACCCACAACTCGAGAAAATTCGTGAAACCAAACTTCAAGGCAAGGCAGAAGACTTCACGATTGATTCAGACGGCAGTATGAAGTTCCGTAACAGGTAATGGAGTTAAATGTTATAGTAAACCGTTTTCACCTAATGGAAACTAATTTTTGCTCCGTAACAGGTGGTTTGTGCCCCGCAATTCGAATCTGAGGAACCGGATCATGGAAGAAGCTCACAATACTCCTTATTCGGTGCATCCAGGTGGTGGGAAACTCTACAAGGACCTGAGGGAATATTTTTGGTGGCCAAGGATGAAGCAAGAAGTCGCAGACTTCGTTGCACGGTGTCTTACCTGCTAGAAAGTTAAGATCGAGCACCAAACACCAGGTGGACTGTTGAAGCCGTTACCGATACCCACATGGAAGTTTGATTCCATATCTATGGATTTCGTGGTAGGCTTACCTACAACATCTACGGGTTTGGATACTGTTTGGGTTATCGTGGATCGTTTGACTAAGGTCGCCCGATTCATTCCGATGAAGATAACTTGGTCGATGGAGAAGATGGCGGAAGCTTACTCGAGGGAGATCATTCGGTTACATGGTGTGCCTAAGGATATAGTGTCCGACCGAGATCCCCGATTTCTGTCACGGTTCTGCAAGTCGTTGTAAGAGGCTTTTGGAACTAAGCTTAATTTGAGTACAGCTTTTCATGCAGCTACGGATGGGCAGACAGAACGGACCATCCAGACGCTAGAAGATATGCTACGGGCTTGTGCGTTAGACTTCCAGCAGTCTTGGGTTAAATCTTTGAGTTTGGTGGAATTTTCGTACAACAACAGCTATCATGCTAGTATCAAGATGGCTCCTTATGAGGCGTTATATGGGCGCAAGTGTCGCAACCCTACTTGTTGGAGCGACATTAGTGATGCTTTGGTGATTGGTCCTGATCATATCAGAGACACAGTTGAGCAGGTGAAAATCATCAGGGCAAGATTGCAGGCAGCTCAGAGTCGGCAAAAGTCTTATGCTGATCGTTGTCGGAAGTCGTTGGAGTTCCAGGTTGGGGATAAGGTGTTGCTGAAGGTGTCTCCGATGAAGGGTGTGGTTCGTTTTGGCCAGAAGGGTAAGCTCAGGCCGAAGTATGTCGGCCCATATTAGATTCTGGAACGAGTTGGTGAGGTTGCTTATCGGTTGGCGTTTCCTCCGGATCTATCGAGGGTTCACGATGTATTCCATGTTTCTCAGCTCCGAAAATACGTGAATGATCCTTCTCATATTATTCCGGTAGAATCATCAGCGATCAAGCCGAACTTGACCTTTGAAGAAAGGCCAGTGCAGATTTTAGACCGCCAGGATCGGATGCTGCGTCGTAAGGTGGTGCCTTTGGTTAAGGTGCTTTGGCGTAGTCAGAAGTTCGAGGAGGCTACCTGGGAGACGGAAGCTTCGATGAGGGATAAGTATCCCGAGCTGTTCGAAGCAGGTACTAAGTTGTTTGTTTGTTTGTTGTTCTGTTTTGTTTGTTTGTTGTGTGCATTTATGTATGTATTGAGCTTCGTTAAGTAAATTTCGAGGTCGAAATTTATTTAAGGAGGGGTGACTATAATAACCCGAAATTTAGGGCCAGAAAATTTCGCGGTTTATTTATATTATTTTAATATTCTAAGTCCAAAAGGCCCGAATATTTGGACTGTTTTATTTTATTTCGTTATATTATCTCGAAATTGGGCCGATGACCCAATTCCTTTGACCCTCTTGGCCGGCCCCTTTGTTTATGGCCAAGGGATTTTGGTTCTTTTATTTTGTTTTGGGTCAATGATTTAAGTGAGCCCATAATTATTTACCTAATTAAAAAAAAACCCTAACTTAAATTAATTTTACTAAGTCTTTCAAATGAGCCCAAACACCCTATTTCTCACCCTAAATTCACGGCCCCCCTCCCTTTTTTATTTTTTTTTATTAATTTTCTTTGGTTCCTTATATTATAAATAAGGAACAAGCTCCTAACCTAATTCTTTTTACACATTTTCTTATACTACAAAACTCAAAGAAAAACCCTAAATTTTTCTCCTAGCCTAGCCGTGTACTTTCAATTCCAAAAGGGGTAATTTTTCTTGGATTTTCTTGCTATTCAGGTAACTAGACTTTCTCCCTTAGATTAGGGTAGATTTCCATATAGTTAATTAGGATTAAAACTAGGAAAATTAAAAGAATTAGTATCATGTTTTAGGGCTAAAATTTCGAACCATATGATATTTATGTACATGTTATCTTCTTGATATAATATGTTATCTTTATGAATCTTTAATTAATTCTATGCATGCAATAATTTATCTAATTATGTTTATATTGAATAATTGCATGATAATTACTAAATTTTGAATCTGGAAATTTTCGAGTGTTATATATGAATTTAGATGATATTTTTTTATGATGTTTTCTTGAATTAAATTGATGAATATGATTAGTTAATTGATTAATTAAAGTCTTGGATTAAAATTATTATTTGTTCATTTTATTTAAAAAAAAAGTCGAGTGGCATGAAGTATAAAAGGGATATAAAAATCTAATTTTTATGATTAATCTTGATTAATCTTGAATTAATATGAAATCTTGAACTTAATCTTTAATTTAATCTTGGCTTAATCATATTATTATAAATTCTTGAAATTAATCTTGATATTATTATTCTCCCTAAAAGCCGTGTGGTTTATGTTGTAAAAAGGATTGATTTTGATCTTGTTTTGATTCATGTTGTATGATTTAATGTTCAAAGCATGATTTATTTGTTTTAATTAAGTTTATATGATTAATTATTGATAATTATAATTTTTGAATTAATTCTATAATTTTCGGTATTTCCACATGAAATTTTCGAGTGGAATAAAATATGGAAAGTAGGATTTTTATCATATTTTATGTAATTTTGATGATAATTATTGATTTACATGATTTATTGTAATTTAAATGATTTTATTTAATTATTATATGATTATTTGATGAATTTATTTAATTGTTATATTATTATAAAATGTCGAGTGGTCCCATTATGTTTTTCAATCAATTTTAGTTTAATTTTAGACATATAATAATATTAGAAGGTAATTTTAGGAATTAATATGATTAAAGGAATTAAAATAACTGATAAGGATAAGTTGTAACATGAAGGAAAGTAACAATATGAATAAGAAGGAAGGGAATAAGATATGATATGAATTAGGGGTCTCAAGATGGCCTTTAGATATTGCTTGTTAAATAGTGGTCTCACGATGGCCTTTAGAAAAGACAAGATACGTAAGGACGCCCATTTGATGATACACGAGTCATCAGGTCGGGTTAAGTCGAAGCCACTGCCCTACTGTGGTCTCTGGGCAGTTCTGGATCTTAAGATATGTAGTCGTCTAAGTAGTAGTACATGAGCTGCTATTTAGGGGTTATGGCCATACCTTAGGCTTAGTTCTTGCAAAGGAGGGCTACGGGTTGAATACACGAGTTCACCCCGGCATGTTTTAGGAAAGTTGTGGTGCACACGAGATCCACAACGAGCATTATGACCGGTCCGATAAGAAGGTTAAAAGAGGGTTTAAGGGTAAAATATGATAAATAAGTAATTCACGGGAAGGGTTATGTGTATATGTGCAATGCCGTGTATATATGTATTATTTACGTGATATTAAGTCTTCCTCTGCATACGTCTGGTAAGTCTGTATTTTAATGGTGTGATTCTGAGTATATGTATGATGTACGTATTCGTATCCGTAGGATGTATGTATTTGTATTTGTATGTTGTACGTATTTGTACTCGTTTGTTGTACATATTGGTATCTGTATTGTATACGTATTTTGTATGTATTTCTAACCGTATTCTGCAGGTATTGTAGACGTATTGTATACGTATTTTGTATGTATTTCTAAGCGTATTCTGCAGGTATTGTATACGTATTGTATACGTATTTCTATACGTATTTTTGTACGTACTTTTTACGTATTCCGTATGTATTTGTATCCGTATTTTTCTACGTATTTTTATACGTATTTTTGTACGTATCTCGTATGTATTTTTGTACGTATTTCCATGTGTTTTTGTATGATTTCCTAGTTTGATTTTATGCTATTATATGGTTAACGGTCCCTCATTTAAGCGGGACAGCCTAGTTACTCGCCACTGACGGTGGACCCCCCCCCCATTTCAGGTGAAGATGCTGAGGTTTAGAATGGGCTTACGTCGGCTCGGGTTGTGTGTTTTAGAGTTATTTAGTGCAACCGTAGTTTGTTTTGAGTATTTTCTTTAGTTTATTAGTTAGCTGTTCCCAGCCTGTTGGGAAAGACTTTATCTAATTATGTAATTTAAGTATTGTTTATTTACTTTTGGGATTATTACTTCAGTTTTTAGCTAATAAAAAGGATTTTAGACTTTAATTATAACATTAATGTTAGATGTTATGTTAGTAATGATCCATTTGTCGATTTCCTTCGTAAATCGACAGCCTAGAAAAGTCGGGTCGTTACAGAGGCAGAGGCAAAGGCAGAGGTCCAGCAAGATGCAGTCTCAGGTAGATTTCTTGTCTCTGGTATGTTAGCTTATGTATTGTTTGATTCTGGTGCCACTGTTTCTTTTGTGGCTAGTATTTTTGCCTCGAGGTCTAATCTTCGTGGCAGTGTTCCTGTTAGTTCTATTATAACTCTCCCTTCTGGAGAGGATTTTGTTTGTCAGCGTGAGTTCAGAGGAGTGCCCATCGTTATAGCTGTGGAGCAAGCGACGGCCAATCTGAAGGTGTTCCCGCTGATGGAGTTTGATGTTATTCTTGGCATGAACTGGTTGTCGAAGTATCGAGCGATCGAAGGGCAATCGAGTTACCTACTCTGGGATCGTTCTGAAGAAAGGAGTAAAGGTAATTTTGGTCTTGAAGATGAGGAAACTTCGCTAGAAAGGCGATATGGTGTTCTTGTGTCAGGTAAGGGACTTGACTGAGGAGAGTCTGTTGGACGATATATCTGTAGCGAGGGATTTCAGAGATGTATTTCCTGATGAGCTACCAGGAGTTCCACCCGAGCACAATGTCAAGTTTAATATCGATTTAGCACCTGGGACAGCGCCGATTTCAAAGGCACCTTACCGGATGGCACCATCAGAGTTGCAAGAGTTGAAGACGCAACTTCAAGATTTGATCGATAAGGGCTTCATTAGGCCGAGTGTTTCTCCATGGGGAGCACCAGTGCTCTTTGTGAAGAAGAAGGACAGTAGCATGCACTTATGCATAGATTACCGAGAATTGAATTGGGTAACAATCAAGAACAAGTACCCGTTGCCTAGGATTGAGGACCTATTCGATCAGCTGAGAGGAGCGGGAGTTTTCTCGAAGATAGATCTTCGATCTGGATATCATCAGATTCCGGTCAAGAAAGAAGACATCCCGAAGACAGCTTTCTGCACGAGATACGGCTACTACGAGTTTGAGGTGATGCCATTTGGTCTCACTAATGCTCCAGCTGTGTTCATAGATCAGATGAACCGGACCTTTCATCACTTACTCGATAAGTGTGTCGTAGCCTTTATCGATGATATCCTAGTGTATTCAAGAGACGAGTGATAGAAGGGATTTTCACCAAATAAAAACCCCCGTCATAGTATGAGTGGGGGTGTCGAACATGGGGAAGGTACGTTGCACTACTCTAGGCATGAGCGTCGAACAAGCTAGGACAAATGATGGTCGTGAGAGGCGGTTAGAACTACGGGAATTAACTAAACCTACACTATGGAAACAAGAATAAAAAGAGACTAGGGTAAGAGATCACCACTCAGAACCCTAGAAACTAAACTACTCAAACATAATTAACAATAACATAATTAAAACTAAAACTAAAAACATAAATAATAACTAAAATTAAGAACAACTAAATTAACAAACTAAAACCTAAAACTAAGAACAACTAACCTAACAATCTAACAATTAAACAAAAAACTAAACTAACACCAAAACCTAAATAAACTACCAACTAAGACCAACAAGAAACAAACATAAATAACTAAAACAACAAACAAATAACAAACATAAACAGCTAAACTAACAATTAAACAACAAAAAGCAGGAAATCAAAGCAATAAAGTACCTTGAATATTGAAGAGCAAGCTAAGAAGACATTGAAGAACAAAACTAGAGATTCAATACATAAATCAAAGTGTTTGATACCAAAGAAATCTAAAGGGTTACAAAGCTAAGCTAAGGTGAGAGAAGAGACTCTCAAGAGCTCCAATCTAGGGTTATAAGACGAGCTTTCAAAGCATATATACATTAGTAATTTACAAAGAAAAAACACGGCCAAAAAACGCGAGAAAACAGAGCTGCCAAAAGGAGCGGCCCGTGCAAGCATGAGGAGCGACCGCTCCTTTAGAGGAGCGGCCGTGCAAAGAAGAGGAGTGGCCGCTCCTTTGGTCGGGTGCTTAATTCTTCATTTCAGAGCTTGGGCGCGACCGTGCTACTAGGGGAGCGACCCCTCCTTTTGCAAAAAGCCTCTAAATTTACCTTGGCTCAGATATCTGATGCTCGAACGACTTGTCGAATTCCGTGAAGTATCAGTTACCTACAAAAATGGGGAAAACGACCAAAAAGGAGTAGCACATAGCAAGAATACTGCAAAATAGCCGAAGGACGACTAAACTACAAAAAGGAAATAAAAATGACAAAATGAAATAAGAAAAGGGAAAACTAAGCTTTAAAACTAACCTAAAAGCTAAGAAAAACACTAACAAAAAGTAGGTTATCAAACTCCCCCAAACTAAAACGTTGCTTGTCCCCAAGCAACTATCGCGCGAAGAGTTCGACAAATCCCTCAGGAGAGGAATTCTACAAGGGACTAAGGACTCCTATTACAGTCTTAAGATGCACAAATCCCAATGCTAGGAACTAACTAAACTAAGGACTGAAACCTTTCACACATTAGAACCTTAAAGGACTACGAGGTATCCAAGCCTAAACAACCTAACAACCGTCAAACACCCTTGAATAATCTCAGACATAAGTCGGTGGCGGGAAAAATACTCCGTGAGGGAGTCATGAAGAACAAAGGAAAGGACACTCACGTCTCGCCGGAGTTAGCGTCTCTCGAAATTTGACAGGTGACGCCGCATACCAAAGATGAGACCTTTCGAGAACATGAAATCAATAGGGCTTAAGGTGATAGCATCTTACAAACAAGCTCCGAAACTACAAATAACTACCGACCGACCGTTAGGATAATTTACAATAGGACACTGGTCGGCTAAGAAAACTACTATCTCCTTCTCTAATTATGTACATTTTTTTCTTTTTCTTTTTCTTTTTTTTTGTTGTTTTTTTTTTGAAGAAAATAAAAAAGAAAAACAAGCGTATAAACAATTAGAACTAAAAACGCGACATAATAAACATAATTAGTTAATAATTTTTTTTTTTTTTTTTAATTTTTAGTTAGAGAAGGAGTTACAATACTCGAATAATTACACTATTACAAAATTTACAAGGACCGAAAATAAACTCGATGCTATGACGAAAGATGGTGCCTAAATCATGTTCCAAGTCTCGAAAGGGCGGTAGCAATGCACAAGTCAAAAATCAGAGCCAAAAGAAACAGATAAACTAAAACCGACGAGGGATACAATGCGACGCTCAGAAATGAATAACCCTAAAAGGGTCTAATTAAGGTAGGAGCTCGAAACCTCACCTAGGTTCAAAAACCACCGACTTAGCGTTAACTAAGCAAGGGACAACCTCGTACCACAAACCGACTTGAATACACATCTAGTCCTAAAGGGTTCTCCTAAAAGGGAAAAGCATTCTATCGTAAGAATTAGTAAAAAGCATTGAAAATTGTGCGGACTCGAGACTCTAAAGGAAAGAAAAGTCCCTATAAGGATTCCCCTAGTTTCGTCATCGAGAGACGACTAAATCTAGAAAAATAAAAGGGAAGAAAGAAAATAAACTACGAAAATAAGCTACACGCAAAAATGGAGAAAAATAAAAGAAAATAAACTACGAAAATAAACTAGTATGCAAAAACTAATAAAAAGAAACTAAGGAAAATAAGAAAAGAAAAATAAACTACAAAAATGAACTAATATGCAAAGCATTTGGATTATCAAAGGAGAAAAGAAACCACGGAGGCACACTACACCTAAAAGGAAACAACCAATCAAGAACAGCTGCACAGCATAAGAACACCTACTGGACTGACTAGATGAACACCAGAAAAATGAGCACTAGGCTACCCCCCCCCAAAACTCCCCCCAAACTAAGCATGAAAGCACCAAGTGACCTAAGGGAACACCCCCTCAAACTAATGTGGAGCACTGTCCCAGTGCTCCCGCATACGTCGGTCCAAATCCTTACGTACCCGGATATCCTCCTCGGAAGGATGGAAATTAAAGGTCAAATCCACACCGTCGGGCGTGTCAATGGGGTCACTAACGTGAGGTGGGAGAGTGTAATCAGGCCGGTTCAGATACATGCCTATCTCGAAAGGTCTCTCAGCAAAGGGCTCCCAACCGCCATGGTAATTAGGGAGCCAACCATCCTCAGGCACCGCAGAGTCCCCATTAGGGTTAAAAGCACCGGGGATGCGATAATCAAAGGATGGGTGGTCCCGCGGTGGGAAGTAAGGATAGGTCGGTTGTCTATCATTCCACCCTGGTGGGGGTCCTTGCTGAGGAGGTCTAAATGGGTAGTTAAGGTAAGGGGAAAAATCGCCACGGCTCACCTGAAAGTGATAGAGCTGGGCGTTCATCAAGTCATGTGTAGCTCGGTCGCTCTCGATCTGATCGAGGCGCGAGCTAATATGTCCAAACCCCTAAGCTAATCGGTTCGCGTAGCTTGCCTGCCCTCGATGTGATCAAGGCGCGAGTTAAGTTGCGGGAAAGCATGTGAAAGATGATGGTTGCACTACTCTAGGCATGAGCGTCGAACAAGCTAGGACAAATGATGGTTGCGAGAGGCGGTGAGAACTACAGGAATTAACTAAAGCTACACTATGGAAACAAGAATAAAAAGGGACTAGGGTAAGAGATCACAACTCAAAACCCTAGAAACTAAACTACTCAAACATAATTAACAATCACATAATTAAAACTAAAACTAAAAACATAAATAATAACTAAAATTAAGAACAACTAAATTAACAAACTAAAACCTAAAACTAAGAACAACTAACCTATCAAACTAACAATTAAACAAAAAACTAAACTAACACCAAAACCTAAATAAACTACCAACTAAAACCAACAAGAAACAAACATAAATAACTAAAACAACAAACAAATAACAAACATAAACAACTAAACTAACAATTAAACAACAAAAAGCAAGAAATCAAAGCAATAAAAGAAAGCAATAAAGTACCTTGAAGAGCAAGCTAAGAAGACATTGAAGAACAAAACTTGAGATTTAATACATAAATCAAAGTGTTTGATACCAAAGAAATCTAAAGGGTTACAAAGCTAAGCTAAGGTGAGAGAAGAGACTCTCACGAGCTCCAATCTAGGGTTACAAGACGAGCTTTCAAAGCATATATACACTAGTAATTTACAAAGAAAAAACACGACCAGAAAACGTGAGAAAACAGAGCTGCCAAAAGGAGTGGCCCGTGCAAGCATGAGGAGCGACCGCTCCTTTAGAGGAGCGGCCGTGCAAAGAAGAGGAGTTGTGACGACCCGACTCGCTTAAATCGGCGCGGAAGAAACCGACGAGTCGAATAGTCATAACTACAACTCAAAATACTTAAGAATTAAAAACTAATTCCTCAAATTATCATTATTAAACCTCAAAAGTACAAATACCCACAAGTTTGTAAAAATACTAAACCAAAAGTCAAACTAAAAGTCTAAAAATACGAGTAACTCCAACCACGCGTCAGAGTCCAAAACCAACGAATAAAAGTCCACACAATAGTCTAAAACTATCTAAAAACAACAACAATATAAAATACATCCAAAACAATAACAAACGCCGCTCGCCCAACCCAAAGCTAAGCAAGTACTTCATCATCAGAATTACCTGTAAAACAAACAACGGTCCACCATCAGTGGCGAGTAACATAACTGACTCACCCTAATGGGAATACACATGAACATAGCATAAATCAAATAATCAATCAACAATCCAAAACATGCGAGAACATCCCAAAACATGAACTCGACTCAACCATCCTATCCAAACTATCTTTGGCGCAATCATTCATATACTAGACCGGACTATGCTCGTACGAACGCATCTTACGCATTCGAACTTTCTACTATGTTAGGATTGAGAATCTTACTCCCAAACCCCATGAAACCAATCTTACTGGAAATCCATGTCCCGTGAAACCAATCTTACTGGAAATTCAAAGGATAACATAGTAAGACTCCAACTATCCCAATACCGCGGATGGAATAGGGGCAACGTCTTAACCCAAAAACAATGAATCTTACTCAATGTATTAGGAGTCTAGCAATGAAATCAAGCTATTCATTAATTAAATCTCTTATCATTTTAATCAACTTATTCATAACATAATTATATTCAAGAATTGCCTTTGCGCCTTGATTCTCGAAAATAACCAGTTAAACACGAAGTTATTCTCAAGATTGCCTTTGCGCCTTGATCTTGAGTCTAACCAACATTAATCCATTACTTTAAAATCCATTCTTTAACCAATTTCAACTCAATCTTTAACTTTCTTTATCGATTAAACCACTTTCTTTAATTATCAAGATTCAACCAAGAACTCATCAAGACTCATCAAGAATTCAAAGAACTCAACAAGAACTCATAAAGAACCCATTCAAGATTCAAGAACTTCAATCAAGAACTCAATCAAGATTCAAGAAATTCAATCAAGAACTCATCCAAACACCATACATCACACGCATATCATCTTCATCAAACCATTAGAAAATTCAACTTAAACTTATCCAAAATTCATCAAACTTTAACACATTAATCATGATCATAAAATAACATATTCAATCATAAAATCATCATATCCATCATCAAAATATCATTAAAACAACATAAAAATCAGATTAGAAACCATACACAAAATCATGATCAAACTTCACCAATTAACTCATACATGCATTTAATCTATACTATAATCATAGTATACCAACAAGGTTGAGAAAGTATGTTACCTTATTGAAGATAACACACAAAAATCAATACAAAAAGCTGCCCGGAAAGTAGACCCACATGATCACACAACACGGCCTCACCCCGGTATGCACACGGCACAAACACAGCACCACCAAGAGCCACCACAGACCCGCGGCTACTGCTGCCTCTAGCACGTCCTCACGCACACGGCTGCACCTGCACGACACCACCACGCTGCACACACGGCCTGCACGGCTTCACCACACGGCTGCCACCACACGAACCCCACACGTGCACACGATCTCCCACTCGAACACGTACCCGAACTAATGATCTTGGAATAAATAATTGGGTTTTAGATTGTGTTTTAGTACTTAAAGATCAATAGAGGTTGAATCTTTAAGTTTGGGGTTAAAAAGATGGATGAACAATTTGATGGTGAAATGTAGTCAAAAATGGCGTGTGAAACTAGAGCAAAGGAGAGGGAGTTGTGTTTGAATTTTGATGGCAAGTGTGATTAAAGGCAAATGAGCAAAATGGTCTCATGGCTCACTAACTACTTCTATTTATAGAAGTTAGTTAAGTGTGAAAGCAAAGCAAGTGGCAAGCCTTGCCACACTTGGGAAAACCGGCCAAAGGGAGAAAATGGCCAAAATTGGGCTCTCGTGATCAATTGGGCTAATTTACAAAAACCGCATGATTAATCATGCATAAATCGATTTAGCCCAAAATATTAAATAATTAATTAGAAAATTAAATAATAAAAATTCTAATTAATTAAATAATGATTAAAATAAATAAAAAAAACTGCAAATAAAAGATTTCGAATTAAATCGAAATTATTCACATAAAAATAAAATAAATAGTTCAAAAATAAATTTGAACTATACATAAATACACATAAATACACATAGATTATCGGCAAAAATACAAATAAAATCAGGGTCATTACAGGAGTGGCCGCTCCTTTGTTCGGGTGCTTAATTCTTCATTTCAAAGCTTGGGCGTGACCGTGCTACTAGGGGAGCGGCCCCTCCTTTCATAAAAAGCCTCTAAATTTTCCTTGGCTCAGATATCCGATGCTCGAACGACTTGTCGAATTCCGTGAAGTATGAGTTACCTACAAAAATGGGGAAAACGACCAAAAAGGAGTAGCACATAGCAAGAATACTGCAAAATAGCCGCAGCACAACTAAACTACAAAAAGGAAATAAAAATAACAAAATGAAATAAGAAAAGGGAAAACTAAGCTATAAAACTTACCTAAAAGCTAAGAAAAACACTAACAAAAAGTCGGTTATCAACGAGTCTGAGCATGCAGAGCATCTCCGCATAGTGCTAGAGATATTGAGGAAGCATAAGTGGTTCGCGAAGCTCTCTAAGTGTAAGTTCTGGCTTCGTGAGGTAGCATTTTTGGGTCATGTTATTAGTAAGGAAGGCATTAATGTAGACCTGGCAAAAGTTAAGGCTGTAGTAGAATGGAGTAGCTCGAGAATTGTGGCGGAGGTTCGTAGTTTTCTAGGTTTGGCCGGATACAATCGACAATTCCTCCAGGACTTCTCCAAGATTGCTAGGCCGATGACTACTCTCCTACAGAAGGAGATCCGATTCGTTTGGACAGGCTTGCGAGCAAGCATTTCAGCAGTTAAAACAGAAATTAGTTTCTACTCCTATTCTTACCCTTCCGAACGATGAGGAGGATTTCGAGGTCTACAGTGATGCGTCTAAGAGTGGCCTAGGATGTGTGCTGATGCAGGGTGAGAAGGTCATCACTTATGCATCGAGGAAACTGAAGGTGCACGAGCATAACTACTCCACGCATGACTTGGAGCTAGCAGCTATGGTTTTCGCGCTTAATATCTGGAGGCACTATCTCTATGGTGGTTCGTGTAAGGTATTCACGGATCATAAGAGTCTCAAGTACATCTTCACTCAGAAGGACCTCAATATGAGGCAACGACGATGGCTTGAGCTAATTAAGGACTATGACCTGATGCTTAATTATTGTGAAGGTAAAGCGAACTTAGTCGCTGACGCACTAAGTCGTAAGAATCAATTGAGCTTCAGTAGAAGTCGTAGTTCCGTCAGAGTTCATCTAACATCTATGAGTGTCGAGCCCGAGTTATTCTAGGAATTGCGCGAAGGTCAGAAGGACAACCCGTAGTTGACTAGGATTCGGGAGGCCTTACGGCAAGGAAAAGTCGTTGGCTTTAAGATTTCTACCGATGGTAGTCTGTGTTACTAGGCATAAACTTCAACCCTTCTTGCTTCTTCTCATTTATTCCTTAGCCTTACTTCTGTAAGTTCATTTTACAAGAAGATCCTAATTTACATAAAATTTAAAGGCTCCAAGCTCTTGGCTTCTGATCTTCAAGTATCTCAGGGCTTTGATGTTCTTCTCTCTAAATTTTGCCTTGATGTATCCTGACTTGATTCAACCTGTTTATACACAACCATACATAGCAATCAAGTATAGAGAACTAGTTTGTCATCATTCAAATCAAACATGGTTCAACAATTTCCCCCTATTTGATGATGACAAACCATGAAGTTCCCCCTGAGAACAGTAACCAATTGTTTCAGTTAAAACAATTGTTTAGAGGAACTGGTCTTGCCCTGTGCCTCCAGTCAGACTCGTAATCTCAGAGAATTAAGGCACAAAATAGACTAAAGAACAATTAGAATGATTACAAGGTCAGTCAACTCATCACATTACTCAATATTTATCGAGTTTCGAAATTAAGACCTGTAACCTGCAAGACTTATCAGAATTAAGTGTAGCAAGAGAAAAATCTAGGTTCACTTTGAAGATTTACTTCCAGTTGGGATAGATAGGAGCATTTGATCTGAATTTAAAACTCTCTTAAGCATAAAGCTGGGCCATTTCTAAAAAGCTCTTAACCTTGTTTATGTTGCTACACAAGATACTTGGAACTTCATCTGTTCCAATTCCCCCTTTTGGCATCATCAAATGACAAAACATAGACATACCATAGCAAATTAGGAAGAGGCAATACATTAAGTCTACACAAGCTTATATCAAAACAACATTTTAGAGATGTTGTACTAATCAGTGTGTACCTGCAAATCACAATCCCAACAATTTAAGACATACGCACAAATTTAGAGTTATACAGACCAGTGCCACTTTGCATGAAAAATGTTTTGCAAAGTGGTTAATACCAAAAACAATTAAATTGTTCAAAGAAAAAGAATTAAGAAGAGTTTAGTGAATAGGTTAGCAAGGTAGGGGGAAAATCAAGAAGAATTGGAGTTAGTGTCCTCATCTAAACTCTCTGTTGAGCTCTCATCATAATCTTCGTCACTCTTCTCCTTCTTCTTCTTCTTGGTAGCTGCAATGATAGGGACTGGTGCTGGAAGGGGAAGCAAGCTTGTCATCATTGATGTCCAACCTTGCAGACATATTCTTTAAAGATCCATCCAATGAAGAACATAGAGCATTTAAACAGGCCATCATCTGTTGTAACAGCTCTCCATGGGTTGTTTGGACAGTACCACTGTGGGTTCATCAGACTTTGAGCCGGTTCCCCTCCTAATACCACTTGTCCCCTCATCATCCTTCATCTTAAGAACCCCATTCTCAAAAGTCATACCCTTCTGTCCTAAAATTTGATTGGTGAGGATAGACATCTTCTTGACTTCACCACAAAGAGGAACACCTCTCTCCTTGAAAACCAAGGTGAGCCAAGCACCATAAGGTAGAGAATGGTTTGACCTTTCGAGAATGCTGACCATATGTGCAATCTTGAGCTCTAGGGAGTACTATCTTGGAGGCTACAGTATGGAACAATCTCATTATTGGCTCTCTCAGTTGACTAATTACATAGCCATAACTGTTAGAAGGAGGACCAGTAAAGAGAGTGGTCTGTATGTGTTCAGTATTGACCTCTGGAATGGTAGGCCAATTGTCTTTAGAGTACTCACATAATCCTCCCCTAGGTACCCCAAGTACTTCCCCCAGCCTCTTCTTGGACAAAGTAATGACTACTCCCTCAACTTCACTCCAGACCTTGCCTTTGTCCAGCTTTCCTAACTTAGAATAGAACTCCTCAAAACTAGACTAAAAAACCTCAAGTTTCTTAGCTAAAAGCCCCTCTCACCCCTGGAATTCTATGGCCTCCTTAAATTCAGCCAGAAATGATTGGTTCAGCCAAGAAGCAGGACATGCAAAACCATACAATACACCTTTACCACTTCATTCAAATAGTGGTTGGGTAATAGACTTACCTTTCTTCTTAGTTGATTCCTTCTCAGGGGTAGAGTCAGCCTTTCTTTTCTTCTATGTGGGCAGTTTTGATGGAGGTTTTGGGCTCTCTGGTTGTTTTCCCTTCTTGGCAACCATTTTCACTCTTTTCTTTTTCTCTGCCTTCTTCTCCTCAGCCTTTTCTTCTCTAGATTCCTGCTTCACATCTTCCTTGCATAGCCTAGACCTTAGGGGTCTTGTTCTCTTGTTATGGCCCTTTTCCCCCTGTTTCTCTGAAATAATCTGGATCTCTTGATCAGTTTCAGGAACAATAGTTTGGGAACCATCCCCGTCAGTCTGAAACCTTTCTTGGGGTTCACCCTTCTTTTCATCATTGTCTTTAGTGCTTGGCACTGGTTGATCAGCAGTCTGAGAAGGTAGAGATGGCGATTTTTGGGATTCTGGGGAAGGTGATTGAGATTTTCCTTTTGGTGGTGATGGTGGTACTGGAGTCTTTTCTTGTTGTGGTGATGGTGGTTTTTGTGGTGATGACTGAGTTTATGGAGGAGAAGGAATTGAGGGTTGTGGAGATGGTTGTTTGGTTCATGGTGATGGTGGTTTGTTGGGTGTAGAAGGTGTTGGTTTTGGTGGTGAGGGAGTTTTTTAGGTTTGAGTTAGTGGTGATTTTGGTGGAGATGGCTGTTTTGGAGATGATGGTGGAGTAGATTAATCCTTCTGCTTGCATGGCTTCTTCAACCCTTCTACAACTTTCTCAATTTCAGAGTCGACAACCTCCTTTATAGTTTTCTCCTTTTCTTAGTGGTGTTCAGAAACCACTGTAACCTCTAATTTCTTCTCAACCCTAGTGGGAATGGATTGAGGTGATTGATTAGTACTTCTGCCTTTCTTCTTTGATCCTCTGTTCTTCTTCTTCCCCATTGTGAATGTAAGTCATTTGAAGAGGAGAGAGTGAGAGAGAGATGAGAATTCCGATGATGAGAATTTCCTTTAAGAACACTTAGGGTTAGAGAGAGAAAGATAGAGACGGTTAGAAAATGAGAAAGAGAATGTGAAAATAAGAAATAGAAAGTGATTAAAAGAAAGTGATAATTAAAGAGGTTAAGAGAAGTTGAGGAAGTTACTTTAAAGTTGTCATAAATGCTACAACAATTTTCTACCAGAGGAAATAACTTCTCAATTTCGAATTTGAAAATTCAAGAATTAAAATGAGATAACTGTTATAAGGAGCTGGTCTAGCAGTGGTCTGACGCTGATCTGTATACTTTCAAAACATGAAGTACCTTAGCCGTTAGGCAACTTTGAGGCATAAATTATTAGACCAGCATCATCATAAGAACTTTGTGAGCACTTGCAAATATGAAAAATTAAATGTTAACCACCCCTGCTTATGTACACTAAGTTAGTGGTGGCCAATAGGCTGGGTCGGCCCGGCCCGAACCACAACTCGCCCGGATTTTAGCCCGCCCTGACCCGTAACCAGCCCGACCCGGCCCACGGGTCGTGGTTTCAAAACCCAACCCGTAGCCCAACTCGTTCGTAAACCAGCTCGGCCCATAACCCAGCATGACCCGTAACCCAGCCCACAACCCAACCTGACCCAGAGCAGCCCGTAACCCAGCCCAACCCAGCCCGGCTCGTAACTCGACCCGCCCGCCGAATTACTTGCCGTTACACACATACAACGGCTAGAAACCATTAGGACTATAACTAAGTGGCTTAGAGTTACCCATAGAGTTAAACGTAGGTATAAAGAGTTGTACGACCAAAAAGGACTAAGAAAAAAAGTGTGGAGTTGGGATACTCCTACCCGTTGGAATTCAACATATAAGATGTTGACAGACGCGATTAAGTATCGTGAAGTGTTAACAATATTATATAATAAAACTTGTACAAATGACAATGATTTGATTACGAACAATCATTGGACCATTGCCATTGTTATTTGTGAAGTTCTTAGCACTTTTAACAGTGCTACTAAAGTTTTTTCTCTTGTTTATGAGCCTAATTGTAACGACCCGACTTTTATAGGCTGTCGATTTACGAAGGAAATCGACAAATGGATCATTACCAAACAAAACATATTAAAATATTATAAGTTCAAGAGTTAGTGTTATTAATCATTAACTAATGGAAAGATGAAATGTCCAAAAAGTCCAAAAAACTACCAAAATCCGTTACATACGTAATCTAGACCCATTGGGCTGGGTAAACTCTAAATAAAAGAAAATAGAAAATAACATAATGTTCGGGTTTATTCTAATAAGCTTGCAGAAATACAAAGCCCGGCCCATGCATTAGCCCAATTATTCTTCTGCATCATCACCTGAAATGGGGGGGTCCACCGTCAGTGGTGAGTAACTAGGTTGTCCCACTTAAATGTGGAACCATTAACCATATAATATCATAGAATCAACTAAGAAAATGTTCTAAAAATACCCGTATAAACGTACAAAAATACATACAGATATGTATAAAAATACAACCAAATACGTATAAAAATACATACAAAATACGTATAAAAATGCATACAAATATGTATAAAAATACATACGAAATACATACAAAATACGTGTAAGAATACACACATATACATACATAATTACATACCTGTCAGACGTACGCAGCGGAAGACTTAACATATCATACTTATAATATTTCATAAATAAATCCATAAATACATACTTAAATATCATAATATCATATAGATAATATACCAACCCATGGGTTACATAACTAATCATATTATTTCCCGTATCCCATCTTAACCATCTTCTTATGTTCATGGACCGGTCATTATAGCTCGTAAGGATGCCCGTGTACATCCCAACTTTCCTAAAATGCGCCGGGAGAACCCGTGTATTCTACCCGTAGCTCTCCTTTGCAAGAACTAAGCCTAAGCTATGGCCATAACTCCTAAGTAGTAGCCCATGTACTACTACTTAGACGACTACACATCTTAAGATCCAGAACTGCCCAGAGACCGCAATAGGGCAGTGGCTTCGACTTAACCTAATCTGGTGACCCGTGTATCACCAAACAGGCATCCTCTTCTTATCTTATCTTATCGACATGGCCATCGTGAGACCAATACTTCTTATCATCTTATTCTTATCATCAAATTAATCCTTTTCCTTAATATGACAACTTATCTTCTTATTTTCTTTTTATTCCTTTAATTAAAATTAAATCCTTAAATCATAAACTAAATTATTATAAGTCAAAAATTAAATTGAATTGATCACCCCTTTAATAAAGCCACTCGACATTTAAATAAACAAATAATCAAAATCAATTTCCTTAAACAATTACATAAACAATTCAATCAATTAAATTATCAAATAAACATATAGACTAATAATCATCAATCAATATTGCATCAAACATGATAAAAATACCTTTTTCCACCTTCAACCATTCGGCCACCATAGGAGATAGTAGTAAAAATTGACACTTTAAATTGTTAAACACAACTATCATGAATTAATCATTTAAACTTAATATTAAATAATAAAATCATAATTTAAACATTGAGTTATCAAAAGATTAATCAAAACAAGATAAAAATTCATCCTTTTTTTGTAAGCAATACTCGGCCAACATACTAAAAATATCACTCGAAAATTCTTAGTCCAAGTTCTATTCTTAATTATTATAAATTAATTAATAAAAAAATAATATAAACTTTAAAATCATAATCTAATTAATAATCACGAAATTATACTAAACATGGTTCAAAATCTAGCCTTTATATTCCTAAAATATTCGGCCAACATAGAAATACATTAAGATCAAGATTAATTTCAAGAACTCCTAATATTATATTATTATCTTGTTAAATTATCTTTGAACTATCAATTAATTACTAAATCAAAAACTAAATTATTGTTAGACAAGAAAAATTGAATTTTTTAATCCTTTTTGTAATCCTGGACCACTCGAAAACTATGAACAATATGAACAAGATTTAATTCAAGATTTTAATTAGGCAATTATTTAATTCAAGAACATTCTTTTAAATCATAAATACATCTTAAAATCAATATAAAATCAAGCAAAACACTCGGCTATCACACGCATGGTTCAAGAAATTACTTCGATAATTAATATGTAATTATTCTAATCAGAACATATAATTTAAGATAATATATCATGCATAAAATTAATTAGAATTACCAAGATTCATTAAAGGTTACAAAGAAAATATCAAGAAATAACATGAACAATAATCAAGAAAAGTTCGAACCATATATCCGTATCATGATACTATTTCAATCAATTTTCCTAGTTTATTCCTAATTAACTATATGGAAAATTAATCCAAATTCAAGGGAGATAGTCTAGTTACCTTGAATCAGGAAGAACACAGAAAAATTTCTTGTTTGGGGGTTCGAAAATACACGGCACCTTTAGGGTGTTTGGGGTTCTTTTGAGAGTTTAAATTTTTGATATTAGGATAGTAGGATATGAGTAGTGTTCCTCATATATAATTATAAGAACCAAAGAATTAATTGAGGAAGAGTAAAATAGAGGGGGGGGGGGGGGGCGTGTAATATGAGGAAAAATAGGAGGAAGTTGAGTGGGAATAGGAGACTTGGTAAAGGTTAGATAAAAATAAGATTTTTAGATTGTTTAGGATTATCAAGATACAAACTAGATATTTAGAAATTAAATTATCTAAATAATAATTAAAATAATTAAAAGAGAATAATCCTTGGCCATATAATAGGAGGGCCGGCCAAGAGGAGGGAAAATTGGATCATTTGGCCCCATTTTAAGACAAGGAAAAGAAATAAAAATTAAACAATCCAAATAATTGGGCTTTTTGGACTTAGAATATTAAAATAATAATAATTAACCACGAAATTTTCTGGCCCAGAATTTCGGGTTATTATACTAATATTCATCAGGTCATTTTAGAATGCATTAAAATTGTAAACTCTATAAAATATGTCGGCGACATTCAGGACATTTCCGACATCCTGTCACGAATGATGGTAAAATAGTATACATATTTTGGTGAATTTCCTCACATTTATGGCGGTTTTGTTGCCATACTGGACCCCGATGTTAAACTTGATGGTTTGACAATTTTTTTAACTTTTTATTATGAATATTTAGTATTAGCATTTGATATTAATGCTTATCTATTACAATGTAAAAATATTTTAGAACAACTTTATGATTATTACGCATCTATTTACCACCACAATCGGTTGGAGTTCCTAGGCAATCTAAAAGCAGGAGGGACCCTTTCGTTTCTTCAATCTTGAAGAAGCAACGAACAGCATCACCATCCGCAGGTGCTTCAGGTAGTAATGTTGATTATTATTTATCTTATCAATTTGAAACTAACGATGATTTCCACATACTTAAATGGTGGAAAAATCATTCTACTGAATTTCCTATTTTAGCTGGAATTGCAAAGGATGTCCTTGCAATTCCAGCTTCAACCGTTACTTCCGAGTCTGCTTTTAGTGCAAGTAGAAGAGTTTTAGACGAAAAAAGATCCAGCCTTTCTCCCAATAGCATCGAAATGTGCGTTTGCAAGAAATATTGGTCTCTAGCGGAGAAGAGAACACAAGGAATGAAGGACGATGAAGACGATGATGAAGATGATCCGTGGATGGTGCTAGATACTTTAGACGAATCGCCCCCCAACCCCAACACGTAAAGACTAACGAATCACGAACCACAACATTGAAGTACGTTTATGAATTACGTGGGCTTTGATTTCTTAATATCATTAAGGACACGTAGGCATCTTATTTTGCAAAATTAAAATATACTTTTAAAAAATATATATATTTTAATTTCCAAAGTAAGTCCAAGCCCCCCCCCCCTAACCCCCTTCCCCCATTAAATTATTTACTTATTAAGGATATTTTATCATCTTAATTATTAATTAATTTACTTATTAGTTTTTACTTTTGTAATAATTCATAAAATGTAGTTATTTAGTTTTGAATAGGAATAATTAAATTAATAGGTACCAACTATTGCACTTTTTATTTTATAGGTACCAACTTTTGATTATTCACCAGCAGCACGAACTATTACATAAAGTTGCAATGATAGGTATATCACCTAAATATTGTTACAACTTATAGGTCACCCATACCTATTTATATGTCATCCATACCTATCATTGCAACTTTATGTAATAGTTCATGCTGCTGGTGAATAATCAAAAGTTGGTACCTATAAAATAAAAAGTGCAATAGTTGGTACCTATTAATTTTATTATTCCATTAATTTATGTATCATGTATGTAATAACTAATAAGTTGAAGTAAAATTCAGTGATAAATTATTTTAAATTTGTCATTTTTTGTTTTTCAAATAAAGTTATGTAATTTTGTATTATAGATAAATAGGTGTGTATTTTGTGTAAAGTTATTTAATTTACTTATGTAACAACTAATGAGTACAATAAAACATTGTTCGAATTTAAATTTATAAGGGTTTTTTTTTCATTAACAAGTTATTTTGCACCACCAACACGTCACCGGTAACCACCGCGACGCACCACAAACATCCAACCAACCAAAAACCACAACACTCAAAACAACCGATACCCACCCAAAAACTCATCCAAAACATCCCAAACAACCACAAACCCATCAAAAATAACCCCAAACAACCCAAATACTATCGGAAAAAACCAAACCATTCAAACAATCCACAAACCACCAACCCAAATACCCTAATTAACTTGTAACCCGCAACTCGGGCAACCCGAGAACAACCACCCCAAGCAACCAATCAACCCAAACCACCAAACCAATTGAAATTTCGAAAACAACCCAACCTTTGAGCTCCACTCGAAAAGAAGAAGAAGAAGGATGAGTTAAATTGGTGGAGTGATTGTTGTCGATTGTATAGTGGTGTGAGTGGTTGGCGGTGGAGAGAGAAAGATGAAGTTAGAGAAGAGTGGTGTTCGTGAGGGTTGGTTGTATGGTGGAGAAGACTGAGGGGAGTGCGGTGGTGGTGAGTTGAATTGTGGATTTTAGTGGGAAGAGGAGAGAGAAAGAATGTTTTATAATGTTTATTTTTTTTTATCTATTTCAGATTTTTTTTTTTTTCAAATATTAGTCTCTAAAACCTTAAAAAAAGTGTAATTTACCTATTTAACAAGTTAGAGGTAATCCAAACCTATTAATGCAAAGTTGTATCATAGTTCATGCTGATGGTGAATAATTAATAGTTGGTACCTATAAATTTGAAACACCAATAGTTGAAACCTATTAAAGTAATTATTTAATAATTAAACTTTTCACTACCTTTAATTTTGATACTAATTGTCCGAATGAACTAGGACATGTTCATCTAGTAAATAAGTAAGTCAACCGTTCTTTAAGTGATTCATTAATCTTAACAAGTCAATATACTCTGTATATATTTTTATTACTCTAAGTGACCTATTAACCTTACATAATTACATAACTATCAAAAATAAAATAAAAAACTGCAATTACATAATTAAAAAATAATGCAATTTCTTTAAGTGACACATGGTGATTGCGTGTCTGGTTGTTCATAATGAGATAGGTAGCGAAAAAGCACAACCAAGCGTCTTCGACGCAACATCTGAGATTGTTTTGGAGAATGAATTGTTTTTTTTTAACAAATTAATTTGGGATTGTTTGACGGATAAAATGGGTTTATCAAAGAGAATGAGAAGATATGTGGTGAGAAGAGAGAGGGAGAAATAAGTGACTCAAAATAAAAGGTTATTTACCCCTTATTAAAGAGCTTTACCGATTGTTGTAGGTAAACATTTAATCATGACCATTATTGTTAAAACGTGGTGAAAGGTTGAATTATTACATAATTACACAAAAGTGGTATTATATATTATTGTCAAGACATTAAAAGATTGGATTGTTTGTATCCAATTTTCCTATAAAAAATTATATATCTAGCTGGATCTAACAAAATCTTATTTGAATATTTTAAGTTTATAGCTCCTCATCCTTAATTCAAAAGTAAAAACATTGTGAAATTAATGCAATATGAAATTTTAAAATGGAGCTTTAAATTTAAATAAATTACAATTACAAATAGATTTCTATGCTAGAGATTAATGTGCAAATTACACATAATATTGGTAATCCCAAACATTGGTTTATCACTCCACAAAAGATAATACTTCATCCTTTACCAAAAAACTTACCTAAACACCTTTTTTTTATAGGATAATGTGTGGAATAATAGGCCTTGGAATCGGGCCCTACTGAGAATCCTCGCAAATGCGTGCGGTGAGAATCGAACCAGAATCTCGTGCTTGAAATTCTGAAACTCTAACCACTGGGCTATGCCTTCATTCTGAAAACTTAGGAACAGTTGGACATAGAAGAAGGAAAGAGCTTTTGGGGGCTATACTATACTAGGCTGTCTAGAATGGGCGCCATACAAGTGTGACTGCCCATAAGGCCATAACATGATACTCGTGAATATTTGCTCTTTTAAACCCCCTTTTTTCTAACTTTATTTGAATCATGTTTCATGTACTGTATTTGTTGCGAACCCTCTTTGAATCTTTGATCTTCTACACTTCTCCACATATTTTCCTTTATGCTTCTTTCTAGTTTTGCTTTTTTTTTTTTTTTAATACAAACATACTCTACTTTGCTCAAAATTTGGTGAAATTTATTAAGGTTGTAGTTGCAGTTGCTCAGAAAATTTATAACTATAATAATAACTATAATCAGAAAAATTTAGATCAGATTAGAAAACTATAGACCAGATCAGTACATAAATTTTCAGATAAATCAATTACACTCTAAGTGTAATTTTATAGTTTGTCCATAATATCAAAAGTAGTAAGTATGAATGTGTGAATTTATAGGTGAGTCATAATATCGAAAGTTGTTAAAAGTAGAATTAATTAATATTATATTAAGGATATAAGTGTAATTTTATAGATGATTCATAATATCAAAAGTAATAATGAAACACTTATTTTGGGACGGACAAAAATAAAAAGTAAAGCAATTATTTTGAGATGAATGGAGTACATTTTTAATTCCTGCGAGAGTGGGCGTTATATGTACTACGTGCTTTGAGGCTGGCTATGTTCAACCCATGGTCCATCCCCATAACTATGTGTCTTGTACTCTTGTAGTCTTGTTGTGAATGTTGAGTGACATTTTTTTTTATAAAAACGGTCCAAAACAGCTCAAACTTACAAGTCATGCTTGCATGCCATTCATTTTCATTTTTGTTTGAAAATGACCTATGGTTTCAGGGGGAGATATTTCAGGCCTTGTGCAACTTTTAATATAGGCCCTTCAGATTTCAACTATTGCACATTCCCTTCCCCCCCACGACCCCAAGTAATCAATAGACTGATTCAAATTAATGAAATTGTATATATATATATATAAATTTTGGCGCCCTTTTCATTTTAGGGTTATGTGCCGTCGCGATGAATGTACACCCTTAAAATCGGTTGTGATGGCCTAGCTAGCATACATACATCATGTATGTAGTCCTCATATTATGTCATATTGTATCTAGTCCCCATATTGTGTCATATTTTTCTCTGTTGTGCCTCAAGACGGCTCAGTTCAGTGTGACCTTTACTCTTTATCAATTGACAAAAAGAGTTAGGTCCGCTAGCTAAAATTAAATCCTGTTAAGACTTAAGAGTACTATGTGATAGAATTTTTGTATTCTTTTCTACATCTTTATTGCGTTAATTTGGTCGAAAAATACGAGACTAAGAAATTACAAGATTTGAGCGATATTTATTCAGTGCTAACTGCTAAGACAGTCTTATGTATTCTTTTTTCTTATATTATTGGACGAATATATGAACATGAAAAAGTGTAATACCATGGGATCATTATTGATTTTCCTCCCTAATTACATATAAATTTATTCTTGTTACCGTAATTTATATTCGGTTATCAAACATGCTGTTAGTGTTTAGTGTAGTTTTAGTGTTTTACCTAAAAAATTGTCATCATCAACTATTTCGGCCAATTTTGTGTATGCAAATTATATGATGACCTTGTACGAGTTTTCCGATGCAAATTAGAGTAATAAAGTGTGTCATTAAAAGAAATGGTTAAGGCCTCTTTTTTTGGACTTAAAAACTACAATAATCAGATCAGTTCAGATCAGTTTAGCTTTGTTTTAATATTATACTCTCACAAAATAATACCCCACCTAATCAGATCAGTTCAGATCAGATCAGATCAATCCTAAAGAACAGAGCCTAAGTATGAGTAGCTAGTTTTTTTGCAACTTGAAACATCAAACATATCCACGTTCAATTGGACATAAAATACAACTAAATGATAGCACTTGTTCGTTTCTGCTGTTTGTTACTAAAGACATCGGAAAGATAAATATAACAGACTCATATTTTTAATTATTCCACTTAATTCATTTGACGCCGGATTCGAATATATCCCTTCCTTCACGAAAAACCATTACAAATCTACTATCTATTCAATAGAGTCAAAACCTAATAATCATTGTCTCGGTAGTAAAAATATCTAATAGTAAAAATATAAATTTGAGGGGTGTTTGGCCATTACAAGTTTGAGTGAAAAGAGAGTTTTGACTAATAAAAAACTTTAATAATGATATATGGTAAATAAAGTTTTAAAAGAAAATTTTCGAATAAATCTTTCAAAATGAAAAAACTCATGGTCTATGAAAGAAAATGTGTGATTTTTTTTTATCTCTATAATGATAATATAAACATACAAATTAAAATGACCATAAGAGTCATTTTACTCAAACTAAGGGTAATAAGCTTTTAGCCATTAACTAAGTTACCAAACACGTAAATCTAAAAAGGTAGTCCAATCTGCAGTTGAATATGCTAAATAAAAATAATACTCTCAAATTTATTTGCCAAATCAGCTTGAGTTTTATTATCAATATACTCATACACTAGTAGGCTACCAATTAGAGCTGATCAAAAGTGGTCCGGCCTGACCCGCTTTTTTGCGGGCTTTGGACATGAAAATTAAGCCCGAATTTGGGCCCGGCCCAGCCCGATTTTTTATTTTTTCGTGTGGGCCTTGGACATTTAAAATTAAACGTTTTTGTTACTTTTTTAGGCCCGGCCCAAAAAAGCCCGAAAAGCTCGCACTAAATTTTTGAGCTTTGGCTAAGAAATTTGGGCCCGAACTAAGCCTGGCCCGAATCCGGTCCGCTTTATGGGCTTGATTTTTCTGCATCGGCCCGGCCCGACCCATGATCACCTCTACTACCAATGTTGTCTTAGTCTAGTGGTGCCAGGGGTTAGACTTGGTAGGGAGAACCACGGTTCGATCCCCCACAAGCACGTTGGGAGGAGTTTAAAACCTTAACCCCGGGACACGCTCCGAATCCGGATTAGCCCAAAAGGGTGGATACTCCAAAAAAAAAATTAAAAAAAATACACTAGTAGGCTAGTAGCTAGCCACGTGGAAAGGGAAAAAAGGGCTTACTACCCACCAAAAAGATTTGTGGCGTTACTAAATAAGATTTTTTTTATAAAAAACTAGAATTTCAGAGGAGGGAATGAGAGAGAGACAAGAGAAAAAGAGAGAATCTATTAATTTCAATTCACCATATTATAAAAGTGCTAAAAATATAAAATAATATGTTTTAAAAAGAGAATTTGTTCAAGGCGCCGAGAAAGTATTGAAATTTAATTTTTAAAGGGTTTTTAAAATTTTCAAACCACTTTGTATAAAACACTTAAAAAATTGAAAATTAATCACCTTAAAGAAAATTTGGAAGATATTTTTTTAAAAATATTTACAAAGCGCTTTTCCATGTAGTGCTTCTTGTTTTCAATGAAACAAGCAGTATTAGTAACATACATGTCACATTATCACAATCTTCAATTTGTACCCTAATTCTGAAAATTAATCATTTCATTGATAGTATTCAAAATATATAAAATAAATCTATATCCGACATGAAATATACAAAATTTTGGATACTTAGAGTAATTTCTCAATTCTAATTTTTTTAAGTATATGATTCGAGATGTAAAAAAAATAAATAAAAAATAATAGAACATCCAAATTTTCGAATCAGATGTATACAATCACATAAACTATGCAAGTATGATTCACCAAATGGTCCAAATCCAACCCAGTTGAACAAACTCACGTTTAACCACTTTGCAAAGCTTTGAATTGTTTGAAACTTGATTCTTGATTGAGAATTGAAAATTGAAGGTGGTAGAAAATCTTCGTAATTTGAGACAATTCCATGGAATAGTGCTTGAAAATAGGTTGATTTCTTGATTAGGGGTCCGTTTACTTTGGTGTAAAACGTTTTCGATGTAAAATGATTTTCCATGAAAAACCTTTTATATTGGAAAACTCATTTTCATAGAAGTTTTCCAATGTTTGCTTGCACGGAAAATACGTTTTACTCCCAAATTTGGGGGAAAATGTTTTCACTATGGTGTAAAATGAATTTTCACTCCAAATTTTACATTTTATTTTTTCACCCAAAGTAAACGGTGTAAAATAGGAAAACTATTTTCAAGGAAAACATTTTACGCTCTAGTAAACGGAGAGTAAGAGTTATGACTCGTTCGTAATTCGAGAAAACCAGCGGCGGTCCGCAGATGTATTGCTGCTTGAGTGCTTGGTAGGCAAGGTAAGGAGTTATAGCTGTCAGTTTGGTTAGGAATTGTTGGTTCAACTGTTAACTTAACTAAATTGAACTGAACTTAACTGAAATAAAATGAACCAAAAATCAAATGATTGGTAACTGAAATTCCAACTGAAGCAAAATTAACTGAACTTAACTGAAACTGAACTGATTGATGAACTGAAATCAACTTAACTAAAAAAGTTGGTTAATTATATAATTGATATGTTTACAAATTTAAAAACCCCAAATAAAAAAAAAACCAAACCCCATCAAAACCCCCCAAACCCCTCAAACCCCCTTAAACCCCCTAAAAAACCCCTTAAACCCCCTCAAAACCCCTAAATCCCCTAAACCCAACCCATGAACCCAGCCCATTACCCAATGGGCCCAACCCATGAAACCCAACCCGTGACCCACTCACCCCAACCCACGAAACCCAACCTGTCAACCCAACACAAAACACGCAACCCAGCCCAGCCCGGTTCCCAGCTGGTCCTGTAATACCCCGAAAATTTGGGACATTTTAAAGTTTTTATTTATTGATTAAATATATGATCAATTGACTATTTAATTGATTTTTATTTAATTAATTATTATTTGTGTAACAATTTAATACTTTTTGAGCCTGGCCCTAATCTTTTTATTTTGTTAGCCAAAACCCGAGCCCAATTATTTTCTTTGATTTTGTTTTGCACGGTCCCTTTTCGTGTCCCTAATTATTTTATTAGCCTATTTAGTTCAGTTCTAAGTCCAAAAGGCCCGTTATTTTGGACTGTTTTATTTTTAATCTAATTTTATTCTTCAAATTGGGCCAAATGACCCAATATCTCCTCTTCTTGTTGGTTGGCCGGTTTCCCCTATTTTATTTGGGCCAATTATTATTATTTTTTTAATTTAATTAGTTAAATAATGATTAATTAAATTAATTAAAATAAATAAATTTATCTATTTTAAAACCCATTCAAACTAAGCTAACAAACTAACTATTTTTTCCCTTTTCTCACGGCAAGCCCTAACCCCAATTAGGGTTTGTTTTGTTTTGTTTTGGTCCATCTCTTTTTCTATAAATAGGACCTAAACCTTTCATACACTTAAAACTCTAAAAATTTCATTTTTCTTTTCTCTCTTTTCTCTATGAGTGCCGTGAGGTTCTTTAAAAAAGGAGTGAATTATTTTTGGAATTTTTAGCGAATCCAGGTAACTTCGCTCTCTCCTTTAATCTATGGGTAGAAAAACACATAGTTAATTAGGATTATATCATGAAATTGTAGGAATTTAATATTGCTTTTATATATTATTGTCGAGTATGATACATGAATTTTTCTTGATTTATTTTCATGTATTTTCATGATTTGATGTATTTCTTGAAATCTCTGATTGTTGAATAATTACTTGTATGAATTTATCTATTAATCAAACCTTGTTATTTCTTGATGAATTTTTCGTGGCAGTTTGTTTACTGTTTTATTTTGAATCATAATTTATTTCGTGGCAAAATTCGATCTTTTCTTGCTTGAAATAATTTAATCTTTCAAACTGATAAAACTGTCCAGTTTTAGTTTACGAATTAATTAGTATACTTAATCGAATCTAATGGCTACTAAATTTTAGGTGGAAGTCAGTAATACTGTTTTAAAGATTTTGTAAATTTTTCGTAATTTTTAAAGATCTTTTGCTGTGGAAGAAAATTCTGAAACCGAATTCAGCCTAATCTGACTGGTTAGTTATAAAATCACTTAAAAATAGTAAAAGATGTTATTTTTAGACGAAATTTATGTACGTTAATCCTTGAACCCATATTTAGCTCCCATAAAAATTTCCAGATTTTTAGGGATCTTTAGATGGTCGTTTTTAATTTAATTCTTTAAAAATCAGATTGTATAAAATAGGGCAATTGAATTATTAAAATATGCTATTATTAATTCTTGAATTTTCGAGTGACCTAAGTATTAAAAGGGAACTAAAAATATGATTTTTATGATGAATCTTGATAGTATTGAATTATATTGATTAATCTTGAATTAAAAATTAAATCTTGTTATTATCTTCTAATTGTCGAGTGTACAGAAATTAAAAGAAGAGTTAAAAAAATATTATTTTTATGTTAATCTTGATGAATGTTGTTGAAAAATATGATTTTTATCTTATTTTGGTAATTTTTGTAATTATATTGATTAATTAAATTAATTCTAGAAAATAGTTAATTATTGTTATATTTTTAATAATGCCGTGTAGAATTGATGAATTAGTCAATTTTTGATTAAATTTGATTATTGTTAATTTAGGGAATAATTAATAATAAAAGTTACGGACAAAATAATTATTAGGGATAAGTTGTAAAGTGAAGGGATAAAAAGATATTATTAGTATTATTATTAAGAGGACCGAAATAATATTAGTACTATTAATATAAATATTTTTCGGATAATGTTACAAATTGGTATATGACGTAATATTAAGGTTAGTATCCGAAAGGATAGGATTATAAGTATATATATATTTTAAGAATAGTATATTATAAGATTTGAAGTTGCATAAGATACTACTAGGGATAAGAAAGGAAACAGAGTAATAGCTATACATGTTATGTTTCGGTCTCTGGCTAGGAAAGACTTGGTATTTAAGGTGGCCAATATACGTGCCGCACCTCTCTTTCCTGGGACTCCGAACATTTCATTTCCTATTACGGTCACCTAGTATTTCCCAATATATGATATGATATGATAAAGGTATAAGATATAATATAAAGAATTGAAAGATAATAAGTTAAGATCGCCCCTGCGATGACGCAAAGGTCATCAATCGGGTTAATAAGATAGGACGCCCTTGCGATAACGCAAAGGTTATCAATTGGGTTTAGTCGATGCCACTGCTCACATGGGACGAACGCAAAGGTTCCCCCGCGCAGTTCTTGGTTCTGGAATATGGAGTCGTCTAGGTAGTTCTCGCAAAGGAGGACTATTTAGGAGTTATGGCCATAGCTTAGGCTTAGTTCTCGCAAAGGAGGGCTACGGGTGGGACGCAAAGGTTCACCCCGACATGTTTTAGGAAAGTTGCGAACGCAAAGGTTCGCTACGAGCTGAAGAAGACAGTCCGCAAAGATTTATGATAAGTTATGATGTAATGATATAATAAGTGCATATGTTAAGATAAGAAGCTATTATGCCCTTATTATAAGATTGATGTTATGATATAAGATAAGATGTAATTATATGATAAGATATGTTATATAAGTTAGGAAGGATTATGACAAGTACGAATATGAAATGATAAGTATAATATAAGATGAGTATAATATAAGCTAAGGTTCTGAGTTAATTTAAGTTGTATAATATAAGTATAAGTATTGATATACTCTAAGACTTCCGCTGTGTATGATTTTGTATTTATGTAAATATATATGCGTATGTATGTACATGGAAGGATTGTGTATTTTTGTACGTATTCTAACCGTATTTGCAGGGTTGTTTGTACGTACATTATACGTAAATTATACGTATTCTAACCATATCTCTGCAGGTGTATTTATATGTATTTTTATACGTACGTGTATACGTATTTCTATACGTACCTTTATACGTATTTTATACTTACAGTTATACGTATGTTTATACGTACTTTTATACGTAATTTTTGTATGTGAGTGTAAAAGCATGTATTAAATTTCTTTACAGTTTTTATGTGTTTTTCTATGCTATTATGTGTTTGGTGGTCCCTCGATTAAATGGGACAGCCTAGTTACTCGCCACTGACGGTGGACCCCCCCTCAGTTTCAGGAGAAGATGCTGCAGATTAACGGGCTTCGATGGATGGGCTTTGAGTGGCTAAGGACTTGTCTTTAGTAAACCTTAGTTACTTGGATTATTAGGAAGTTTCTTAATGTTTCTAAAACAATTTATTTAGTTTATTTTTATGATCCCAGCTGTTGGGACAGTTTAAGATAATTTATGTATTAAAGGATATTGAGTTAGTTTTGGATATTATTTGGGTTACTTAATAAAAGTACTTATTTTCCGATGAATAATTTCATTGATAGTTGTTTTACATTGGTAATGATCCGTTTGTCGATTTCCCTTCGTCAATCGACATGTCTCAAAAGCCGGGTCGTTACAGGTCCCGGTACGCCGGTCGGGTTCGTGGGTCGACCCTGTTCTGACCCAGCCCCGCCCGGCCCGCCCATCCCCACCCACGGGCCAGTTCCAGTTAACCCATCCCCGACCCAGCCCGGCCCCAAAACCCGCCCAGCCCGCCTCGCCTGTTGGCTTGCTCTAGTGTACTCATACAATTAGTGAGTGTTTTTTTTATTTGAGATTTGAGAAGACCCGTGAATTTATATAAGGAAATGAGTTTAAATTCTTTTTTTTTTGAAAAAAATTTGTTGTGGTCATTAGGATAACCCCTAATAATCGCAGCAAATAAGATGCAGCAGAATGTGTTTTTTGTACTAGTGGAACCCTTGATAGATACTCCATACAAAGCACAAACAATAGAGGGGACAGAGGATCCTCCTGCCTCAAGCCTCCCTTAGACAAACCCCTCAGGAGAACCATTAATGATAAGGGAGAATTTAGGAGTGGAAATGCAATTAAGGATCCAAGTGATGAATTTCTCTGGGAAATTAAGGGCCCTCAATATCTGCTCCACAAACCCCCACTCAACAGTATCATAAGATTTCCTTAGATCCAATTTATTCATGCAACTAGGTTTAACATTCTTCCTACCATACAACCTCACCAAATCCTGGCATAGCATGATGTTATGAACAATATACCTCCCATGCAGAAAAGCCCCTTGATTCATATCTATAAGATCATGCAATACAGTTTTCATTCTACCACATATGACTTTAGTAATACATTTATAAATGGTGTTGCAACAAGAAATAGGCCTAAACTCACTCACATTTTGAGGGCAATCAATTTTTGGAACTAAAGAAATAAAAGTATTATTTATTTCCTTAAGAATGCAATCAGAAGCAAAGAAAGAAGAAATTCCTTCAATAACTTCATGCCCCACTATCTCCCAATTATCCTTGAAGAAAAAGGAACTAAAACCATCAGGCCCAGGAGCTTTAGTACCCTCAATATCAAACATAGCTTGCTTAATTTCCTTCCCAGAAATAGGAGCAATTAGAGCTTGCCCTTGTTAATCAGTAAGCAAAGGACCCCTATTAACAAACTCCTGTTGAACCTTCATCCTGTCTTATTTTTTAGAACCCAAAAGCTGCTGAAAGAAATTGAGGAAGGCTTGCTTGACCCCCCCTGATCATCCCTCACCACCCCTCACTATCTTAGATCACATAAACATTATTCCTCAGCTTTTTCCTCTTGATGCTGTTGTGAAACAGAGATGTATTCTCATCACCACTTTTTATCTACTCCTCCCTTGCTTTTTGCTGAATGAATTGTGAAAAAATTTTACTTTGTTTCCTAAACTCCGCAGCAGCAGCAATCTCAGCATTACATAACATAGCATCAGTAGGATCTTTATGGAGACACTGCTGTGCATAAGACAACCTCTGAAGAGCCTTGGTGTATTGAGCAGGAACATCAAGAAACTCATCCCTATTTAGCTGCTTGAGCATAACCTTCACATTATTCAGTTTAGAAGTCAACCTGAACATGGGAGACCGCTGCACACCCTTCTGCCAAGCCTTGACAATCAAGGCCTTGAAACCTAGAGCATTCATCCACATTCTAAAATATTTGAAAGGCTTTTCCCACCCCTAATATCATTACCCATCCTCACAATCCCAGAAGAATGATCAGACACCCGCTCATTATCAAAGAAACCAACAGCTTCAGCATACTTGTCAATCCAATCACCATTAGCCATAATCCTATCCAGTTTTGAAAACACCCTAGCATGAGCCTCCTGCTTATTACTCCATGTAAAGAAACATCCACAATACTTAACATCCTTCAATTCACAATCCTCCATACACCTCCTCCCTTCCTCCATTTGAGCCTGCCTTACAGCAGATCCCACCCTCTCCTCAACATTGAATACACAGTTCAAATCACCCATAAGAAACCAAGGGCCACAATACTTCCTTTTACAATCAACAAGGTCATGCCACAAATCAACTCTATTACACGCTTGGTTGAAAGCATAGATAAAAGAAATATAGAAAGCATCAAGACCACTTCTAGGATGAGCCACACAACACACAATCTGAGCAATACTTGAAATGACATTAATAGTGAAAGCAAGAGGATTCCAAGCCAACACTACCCTACCATTGTAGTGATTCTGAGAGTTAGAAGTGAAACACCAACCTGAAAACAATATATTATACAAACCAACCATGTTTTGAGCCTTCACTTTCGTTTCAAGAAGACATACTATACCAAAATTTTGAGAATTGATATATTTCTTTATTCCCAACTATTTAGAAGGACAATTTGCCCCCCTAACATTCCAACATAAGATCCTATCCAATTGGGGGAACCCCCTCACCCACACTACCAAACACCAAGTTAATTCCATCATCATCACCAGGACCCTCACAATTAACATTAAGAACAACATTAAGCCCAAGAGGTTGCTGTTGAATCTGCACTGACCCTCCAGACTTTTTCCTCCTAATAACCAGCTGCCAACTATCATCCTTCTGCACAACCTCAGTTACAATAGGATCCCCTTGCTCCTTTTCCCCTTGCTGCTCATCCTCCTGATGGTTAACCTACTCCCCTAGCTTCTGAACACCAGCAGACTCTAGATGCCCCTCCTGAAGCTTAGCAACAGGATGTTGAAAAGCATCCTTAGGCCTCCAATTCCTCCTATTAACCACAGAAGCTTTACATTCATCCCCCACATGCCCAAGCTTTTTGCATTTTGAACAAATGCAAGGTTTCCATTCAAAAGCCAACATAACCTCTTGTAAGATCTCCTTCTCATCAATAAAAGAGACTCTATCAAAATTCATAATTATATTAGAGAAAGGTCCGAAATCTAATCTTTTTATCAAGAAAATCATATAAATCCAACCTTTATTTTACACAAGATTTATTCGACAATTTTCAAGATTAAAATAATAATATTATTAATTCAAGTCTTAATTACGTACATAAGTCCGAAATTACTAACATAAATTAGATAAAATAGTCTAAACTGAAATAAAAATCCATACTTGCAATGTTCATCAAGAATTCGAACCAAAATCATATTTCTCAAAATATCACTCGAAAAATTAATTAATCAAATTTCAAGATTCTAATTCTTTAATTCAAGAATTTAAAAAATTGAAGAAATAAATCAAGAAAACCATGCTAGAACTGTAACGACCCAGTTTATCGGTATTTTCTGTTTTGATTTATTTGCGTATTTATGATATTTTATATATGGTCCAAAATTTATTTGGACTATTTATTTTTATTTTATTTGAATAATTTTGATTATTTCTATTTTAGGTTGTTTTATTATTTATTTTATTATTAATTTAATTAATTAGAATTTTATTATTTAATTTTCTAATTAGTTAATTAATTTTTGGGCCAAGTGCAAATTAGGCATGATTAGTCATGCATGAGTGCAATTAGCCCAAATGATCACAAAAGCCCAATTAAGCCTTGTCATAACCGGCCCCCCCTTATGATTAGTGGCTTAATTTGCCACTTTCTTCATGTTCATACCTTAAACCACTTCTATAAATAGAAGGGTTTGTAAGGCTTTAGAACTCATTTGCCATCATTTACACACTTGCTCATCCTTTGTCACAATCAAAAGCTAAACACAAACACTCTCTCTTTGCCATAAGTTCCACACGCCATTTTTGGTTGTGTTTCACCATCTTTTGTCCATCACCCAATCAATTCCAAAACTTAAAGATTAAATTACTATTGATCTTTAAGTAACTTTAAACCCAACAATCTCCATTTTTATCAATCAAGACTTCTAGTTCGGGTTTGGTTTTGGGGATTGTTCGATTGGGTCGTGTTCGTGAAGGGGTTCGTGTGAAGCCGTGTGTTTGCTCGTGTGTGGCCGTGCAGTGGGCAGCCGTGCCGTGTTGAAGACGGTGGTGCAAGTGGTGGTGTCGTGCAAGCCGTGTGTGTGTGCCGTGCAAGCCGTGCCGAGTTGTGCGTATAGGGCCGTGTATTTTTGGTTCCGGGCAGCAAGTTTTTGCTAACGCTTTTGCATTCAAGTATTAAGGTAACATGCTTTTCTACCTTAATTTGAATACTATAGTTATAGGATAGATTAAGTGATCATGTTGGATGAATTGTTGATTATTGTTTGCTATGTAATGCGTGATTTTAAGGTTTGATTTGGGTATTAATTTCATAATAATTTGTTAAGTTTTCATGCATGTTTTGGTTTGATTTTCGTGTGACTTATGTATGAAGTTGAGTTCTTGTTGAGTTCTTGATGAGTTCTTCATGAGTTCTTGATGAGTTCTTTTTATGAGTTCTTGGTTGAATCTTGAAATCCTGAAGTGAGTCATGGAATCTTTAAAGTGCAAAGTTTATTAAAGTTTATTGAAGTTTTATTTAAAGATAAGTAAGTTTTAGTAAAGTTTTCTAAAGAAAGTTAAAGAAAGGTTTAAAGGAAGTTTAAGATTCGATAAAGATTGATTAAAGAAATAGTAATTGATTATGGTTAGACTTAAGAAAAGGCGTAAGAAGCGGTCTTCAGAATAACAAAAGTTGTAAGATTTAAAGGATAGCTTAAGTTTACTTTTGGACGCCTAACCTTAGAGTAAGATTCTAAGACTTGGGTTAAGACGTTGCCCCTATCCTAACCGCAGTATTGGGATAGTGTATGCTTGCTATGTTTGTAACGACCGAACTTTTATAGGCTGTCGATTTACGAAGGAAATCGACAAATAGATCATTACCAAACAAAACTTAAAGAACATTATTAATATTAAGGTTCATTATTCCATTATTTAACTAATAATTAAATAAAAGGTCTCATAAGTCCTTAAATAAATCCAAAATACAACTTAAACTGTCTTTCCCAACAGGCTGGGCGGAACTAAATAATAAAGAAAGAAAATAACATAAGATAGACTCCGGGTTCTCTCTATACAGCTCAACCAAGCACACAACCCGAACCAAACGTAAGCCCACTTATGCGTCTGCATCATCACCTGAAATGGGAGGGGGGGTCCACCGTCAGTGGCGAGTAACTAGGTTGTCCCGCTTAAATGAGGGACCATTAACCATATAATATCATAGAATTAACCAAGAAAAACTCATATAAACATACATGAAAATACATATAAAAATACATACGGAATACGTATAAAAATACATATGAAATACGTAATACATACGAAATACTTATAAATATACATACGAAATACGTATGAAGATACATACAAAATAAGTAAGGTATACGTATAAAATACTTATAAGGTACCTGCAAAATACGTATAGAAATACATACGAGTACGTGCAAAATACGTATAGATATACTTGTAGAATACATATAGGGATACCTACATATATATACATATGTACATACATAATTACATACATAAATATATATACTTAAATACATACTTATCAGACGTACGCAGCGGAAGACTTAACAAATCTTACTTATACAATACATAAATATCATACATTTGTATAAATACGTTAATTCATACATAATCATATCCAACCCGTATAATACCTTTCTTATCATATTATTACCCAAAATCCTTCTTTTTAACCATCTTCTTAACTTTATGTACCGGTCATTATAGCTCGTAAGGATGCCCGTGTACATCCCAACTTTCCTAAAATGCGCCGGGAAGAACCCGTGTATTCTACCCATAGCTCTCCTTTATAAGAACTAAGCCTAAGCTATGGCCATAACTCCTAAATAGTAGCCCGTGTACTACTACTTAGACGACTACACATCTTAAGATCCAGAACTGCCCAGACACCGCAGTAGGGCAGTGGCTTCGATTTAACCTAATCTGGTGACCCGTGTATCACCAAACAGGCGTCCGTTTCTTATCTTATCTTATCGACATGGCCATCGTGAGACCAATTCTTCTTATCATCTTATAACTTATTCTTATCATCATATTATTTCTTTCCTTCATATTACAACTTATTTTATTAATTCCTTTTTATTCCTTTAATCATATTAATTCCTAAAATCACAAACTAAATTATTATAAGCCAAAAGTTAAACTAAAATTAATCATAACTTTCATCATATCACTCGACATTTTCCAGGACAAAACAATAATCAAACCAATTCCTTAAATAATTATATAAACAATTTAATAAATCAATTAAACAAACAATTAATCATATAAACTAGCAATCATCAATTAATATTGCTCAAAACATGATAAAAATCCTCTTTTCCTTACTTTGTTCCACTCGACACTCATATGCAAATATACCAAAATTGACACTTTAATTTAATCAAATACATTTATTAATAATTAATCATATAACTTAATATTAAGAAATAAAATCATGTTTTAAACATTAAATCATCAAACATGAATCAAAACTAGATCAAAAATAATCCTTTTATGTACATGAGTCACATGGCTTCCATGGCTAAAGAATAATATCACGATCAATTTCAAGAATTAATAATATCATGCTTAAATTAAAGATTAAATTCAAGATTAAATAGTAATTCAAGATTTGCAACAAGATTCATCAAGAAAAATCAGATTTTTACTTTCCTTTAATCACCTAAACCGCTCGGCATTTACATGTAGCAAGAACAAACTATAATTTAAATTTAAGACTTTTAATTAAACAATTAAATAATCATAATCATCAATTTAATTCAAGAAAATATCATGAAATTATCATCAAAATTATCATATGGCACTCGACATACATACGAAAATTCAAGAACAAGATTCAACAAGTTATCATGCAATTATTCAATATAAACATACAACTAAAGAAATTATTTTATGCATAGAATTAATTAAAACAATTAAAGATTCATAAAGATTACATAAAATATCAAGATCAACATTTTCTATGGTTCGAACTATATGAACCTATCATGACACTTATTCTATTAATTCTTCCTAGTTCAATCCTAATTAACTATATGGAAAACTATACCAGATTTAAGAAGGATAGTCTAGTTACCTGAAATCAGGAAGAAAATCAAGAAAAGTATCCCTTGGGTACTCGAAAAATACACGGCCAACAAGGAGGTTTTTGGGTTCTTTGAGAGTTTTTGAGTGTTTGAAGTTAGAGTAAAAGATTATGAGTATTGCTCCTTATAAATAATTTATAAAGAACAAAAGATTTAATAAAAAGGAAAATAAAATTAGAGGGGGCCGAATTATTGAGTGAGGGTAGGAGAGATTGAGTAACTTTAGGAGACTAGATATGAGGTTAGTTAAAAATAGGGTTTTTAGATTAATTAGGATAATAAAATAAAAATTGGATATTTAGATATAGAATTATCTAAATAATAAAAGTAAGTAAAAGGAAAATATTCCTTGGCCATGCATAAGGGGGGCCGGCCATGGGATAATATTATTGGGTCATTGGGCCCAATTTTGGGATAAAGGATAATTTAAGAAAACACAGTCCAAATATCTGGGCCTTTTGGACTTAGAATATTAAAATAACATTAATTAACCGCGAAATTTTCTGGCCCTAAATTTCGAGTTATTACAATGTTTTCTTTTGATATGAATTTCCGTAAGATGGAGTTCATGGGTTTGGGAGTAAGATTCTCATTCTTGGCATAGTAGGAAAGTTCGTTCGCGTAAGATGCGTTCGTACGTGCATAGTCCGGTCTAAAATGTAAATGGTAGCGACAAAGATCATTTATGCTATAAGTTTAAGTTTGAGTAATTAAAAGTTGGTCAGTTTTAAGTTATTGTTATTATGTTGACTATATCGTATGATGGTGTGTATAGTCTGATGTGTTGTTTGATTTGTTCTATGATTATGTATATCCATATTAGTGTGGGACTGTTATGTTACTCGCCACTGACAGTGGATTGTTGTTAATTTTTCAGGTAACTCTAATGATGACGGTGTTGCTTAGCTTAATGTTGGGCGAGTGTCGTTGTTTTCCTATTCTAGACTATGTTATGTTTCTAGTTTGGACGTTTAGTTTATGTATTCCGTATATTCTAACTCTGATAGTATTTGGAGTTACTTTCTAGTATTGACTACTTTTGGGTTTAGTATTGTACTAACTTGTGGGTGTTTGATCAGTCCATTTTAGGACCTATTTTTCCGGCTCTTTTCGCTTGTTTTCCGCGCATTTTAGGCTTAGTTTTCCATGTTTTAAGCCTTTTTAGTTTAGTTTTAGTTTATTTAGAGTTTTCGTCGAATAATGTCATTTTATAGTTGTTTTCGGCAATAATTGAGCTATTTTGTGTTACTTATGCCTTTTGTTCTTTAACATAGGTGTTTTACGGGTTTCCCAGCGATTCTCTAAAGCCGTCAAGGGTCGTGAGAGGTCCCAAGAAGCTTAGAAAAGCATGCCGCAAAGCCAAGACCACAAGACAAGGCAAAGTACCCCCAAAAGGGCATTTTTGTAATTTTTAAGGCTTGGCGGGCCAGAGGCCCGATGTCTTGGGAAGTGTGCCGACCCGTCCCGAGAAGTCAGAGAAAAAGTTGGAAGCATTTGGGTCAAAGAAGTGTCGCGGACAGAGCCCCAGGCGCGCCCACGCTAAATTGACATCACCCGCGACAGCCCTCAAAGAAAGCAACGCCGAGACCTGCTCGAGGCTTCACTCGCAGCCGTGCCACCACCATCGTCGCGCCCGCGTCCGCGCCACCCCCACTACGCGTCCGCGCCGGAGCCGCCCATTGTTGCTCTGTTTTCGCATGTTGTTTTGCTGATTCTCGTGTTGTTTGTGCTTGGCTCATGCTTCATTTTATGCTTAGCCCATTGCTTCCCCCTCTTGTATATATATATTCTAAGGTCCCTAAACATAAGAACAACACTTTAGATTAGTTTTCAGTCCCAAAAATCAGATTTAGCTTAGGTTTTGAGGAGAGGGAAACCCTCTCTTCCTCTTAGTTTTCTAGGGTTTATGTTCAATTCTTGTTTCCATAGTTTTAGATCTAGTTTTATCTCTTGATTTTGGGTGTTTATTGAAGATGATTAATGGATTTGAAGGTTTGCTCAAGTGACATGGCCATTCCAACGAATTTGTACATCAAAATTCAATAAGTTCTCTATTCCTTCTCTTTGCTTGTTCTTGCTATTTTCCATGCTTTCAATCTTGTTATTCTCATGTTTTTCAAGTAGTATAGTGTTTAAATTATGCAATTTCAAGTTTACTTGGTTTATTTTCTTGCTTTTTGATAGATTTAGTGTTTAATTTCATGTTTTTATGCTTGTTTATTAGTGTAATGCTCTTGTTCATGTTTAGTGAGTAGTTAATTTCTAGGGTTTGAAGGTGATGGGTTCATGACTTGAAATTGAGGGTTTTCATATAGTTTGTGGTTGAATTGTGTTCATGGTTGGTTAATGTTGGTGTCAATGAGCTTTGAGATTAGCTAAAGGCCATAGTTAATTTCTTGGTATTTTCTAAGTATAATAGGGCTTTGTCTATGAGTTAATTATGCTTTGATTTTCATTGCCCAATGTTGCTAGTGAGACCATTACAACGGGAGTCGGTGGTCAGGCTAGGAATCCACTTTAGGTACGTTGTTAGTGAGGCTATTACAACGGGAGTCAGTAGTCGAACTAGGAATTTACTTTTAGTTAAACCTTGGTATAATTGTGATCATTGAATGTATTGATAACGTCCATTCGGGAGAAGTCGTTATTGTTATATTCATGCGTCAACTCCTAAATCACTCCGGGAGGAGGTTTAGGTACCTTATTAGAGTTTAATTCCCCTTCCTTGATTTAGTTCATTCTTAAGACTTTTTGAAGTAATTCCCCCGAAATCAATTGAACCCGGATCCGACAACCCTAGAATTTAGTTTATTATTTTTCGCATTTATTTTCTGCAATAGTTTTAGCTTCCATTTCAACAACAAAACCAAGATCCTTCATCGACCTAAATCGCACAACACGATTCACGACTTGTTCCCCGTGTTCGACACCCCCACTTATACTACAACGGGGGTTTTATTTGTTTGGTGAAAGAGCCCAAAAACCCCTTCATCAAAATGGCGCCGTTGCCGGGGAACAACGATTGAAAAGTGTTGTGCAATTTTTCTTGATTGAGTTGATTGCTTTATTTTTCTTTTCTTTTGATTTTATTTTGTTTTGTTCTTTCCCAAAAATTTGAAAAAAAAAAAATTTGAAAGAAAAAAAAAACAAAAGGAGGTTTTTATTTTATTTTATTTAGGTTATTTATTTATTTAATAATAACTGCTTGCATTTTTATCGAATTTTGGTTTCATGATGGCAAGCTTATCTATTCCTCAAATCGAAGGTGAGTCATTTTGGAAATATTTCAATAGAGTTCAAGGTATAGTTCCATTTAATTGGGATAATAATTTGTTGAATATTTGTGAGGTGATTTACATGGGTTTGAATGCTTTTACTTTGGATGTTGTTGAGTCTATGCATAACGGTGAGTTTCGAGCCTTGACCTTAGGAAATGCTTGGAATTTTTATTGTTGGCTAGCCCAAGAAACTTATGAATGGGATATGGGTACTCATTCTAGCCAAGTTCAACCCAAATTCGATTCATTTCCTCCTATTTCTCCTATTTGTAATGATGTGCACCCCGATTTTAATTCTTCACTTGATTGCACACGTTACAATCAAGATTCTCATGTTTCTAGTGATGAGATTAGCTATGACCCTTCCCTTCTTGATGAGTTTCTAAGACCTTCTAACTTTGTTCATACAAGTGTTTATATTCCTCAAGTTATTAAGGGGTATAATGACTTGATTGACATGTCTTTTAAGATTCTTAACTGTCTACCATTAGAAATTGAGGGAAGTCGAGTCATCAAGGTGCAGATAAGTAAATTAATAAGAAAAAATTGTAAAAAAATTAAGTTAACCTTTAGCCGACCTTCTTAAATTAAGTCAACCTTTTGATTAACTCAAAATACATCAACCTAGTATACATGTCTTCTCAAATTAAGTTTTTTCAGTAAATATTTTTTAATTAAATTAACATTTTGAATAGAAAACTATATAAACATGAACATATTAATGAATTGCTTTGATTTTTCATTAAAATTGTTAACTTTCTCCATCATTAAATTGTACAAAAAAACTTAATTTGAGCAGATATGTGTAATAGGTTGACTTATTTTGAGTTAATCAAAAGGTTGACTTATTTTGAGAAGATTGGTTAAAGGTTGACTTATTTTTTACAATTTTTCCAATTAATAAAGAGACTTGAGATATTAGAATCGTGCTTAGAGGAAGAGATGGATGATTTTGGATTTATGGTTAATTGTGAGGGTGGTTGTGACGAGAATGACCCGAGCTCTTGTTTGAGGAATTCGGTTCAAGAAGAGGTGGATTTCGCTCAAAAGGATGATGATGATTCCTTTGAACCAGATTTGACATCTCCCTATCCTCTTGAGCCGGCAACTCCT
Organism: Salicornia ramosissima; assembly: GCA_951394345.1. Lineage (NCBI taxonomy): Eukaryota > Viridiplantae > Streptophyta > Magnoliopsida > Caryophyllales > Amaranthaceae > Salicornia > Salicornia ramosissima. The sequence goes on from OX596237.1 coordinate 34,236,604, forward strand.
TCCTTTCTTTCTACACCCAAATCATCCAAGCTCCATGTTTCTAATGAGGAGGAAGAGGATTTGTTGCTTTTAGTTGATGAGGTTTTTTCATTTCTTGATGGCAACAATGTTAAGTATGGAGAAACTCTTAGGGTTTTAAGTGATTGTGATGGTGGCGTAGCCCATTGTGATGACTCGAGTTGTAATACCCCGAAATTTCGGAATATTATAAATTTTTCATAATTAATTAAATATATAATTAATTGACTATTTAATTGATTATTATTTAATTAATTATTAATTTTATTGTAGCAGTCTAATTATTTTGATCATGGCCCGAACTTTAATTTCATCTTGCTAAAACCCGAGCCCAATTATTTCCTTTGTTCTTTGTATCTCACGACCCACTCCTTCATCCTTTTCTTTAATTAATTTCTTTCATTTCTTTTAATCAATATTATTATTAAACCTTTATCTTTCTTGTAACTAAGCCTAAAACCCTAATCCTTGCTTATCTATTCTCCCTACTAGATTTTAGGGATCATCACCCCTTTGTTTTTATTTTATTTTTTCCAAACTACAAATAAAAACTACAAAATAAAAACCCCCCTTTTATTCATAGAGACTCACGGCCCCTTGGCTCTTTCTTTTTTATTTAATTCATTTAATTTGTTTAATCAATTTTTATTAGTTAATCTATCTGTTTGACCCTTTCCTAAAAACCCTATTTTTATTCCAACCCTTCCTATTCTTGTTACTAGATTTTAGGAAGTCAAAACCCTCCCTATTATTTCCTATTTCACACGGCAACCCTAAGGAGTAACAACCAAATTGTTTTATTATCTTTTCCTTCCAAGATCAATCATTAAATTGTTCCCAAACCTTTTATATTGTTCCAACCCCTTAAAGATTGATCAAGAACCTTAAGGAAACCCCAAATAAACCTCAAAATAAATCCAAGAAACCTTGAAATATTCGAACCCCATCCATAATCAAAGGTAATTAGATCTGCTTTACTTAATCAATAGGATAGATTAGCAATATGATTATTAGAATAGGATTGATCATGTTTAGAATAGGTTTAGAATCATATGGAATTGATGTTGAATTATTTATGGTTGTGTTATGAAGAATGCCGAGTGTGACATGATGATATTCGAATGTTTCTTTGAGGAAAAATATGATTTTTATGTTATTTTCTTGATCTTTAATTAATCTTTTATGCGAATCTTGAATTGAATCTTTGATTTAGGCATTCTATGATGGTTTCTTGAATAAGATCTTGATGTTGTGTTAGACCATGAAGGCCGTATATTTTAAGGTTTTAAAAGCATTGATTTTGTCTTGTTTTGGTACAAGTTTGATGATTTATTGATTAAAGTGTTATGTTATGATTTATTATTATGTTTATGTGATTAATTATTGTTAATTGTATTTGAGCAATTGAAGTGTAAGTTTTGGTATTTATGGGCAAGAATGCCGTGTGATGTTGAATGATAAAAATATGATTTTTATTTTGTTTTAAGCAATTTCTGTTGATGATTATTGGTTTATTAAGGAAGAATGTCGTGTGGTACTATTTTGGATTTAGAGTTTTGGGTCAAGTTAAGAAGAGCTAGAAGTGAAGTTGAGTCAATAAGGAATTGAATTGAAGGAAATCAAGAACAGAACAGAATTGAATTGAAAAGATGATTAACTATAAAGTGACCGCCTATCTAGTGGCACACGTGCCATGAACATAGGTTCAGTCGAAGCCACTGTCCTATCTTCGGATTCGGGACAGTTCTTGATCCCAGTGCTTGGGGAGTAGATCTTCGTGGTTGACCCGGCATGAGCAAGGAAAGTTGGGGGGAGTAGATCTTCGTGGTTGACCTCTTACGAGCATATGACTGGTCACGGATTAGCACCTGAACTGAATTGAACTGAAGAGTCAATAGGGGTGTCAAGAAGTCTAGAACGGAGTAAGTTAGTATAGAAGGTTGTGGTTATGAGGATTGTTATGATTGTTTTCTGCTGCGTACTTGATGATTATGTTTATATATGATTTCTTGATGTTTGGTTTGTCTGTTTGATTGACTTATTCCAATGATTATGTTTCTAATTGTGTTCTACTGATTAAGTGGAACAATCTAATTACTCACCACTGACTGTGGACCCCCAACATTCTTTTCCAGGTACAGGTGGTGATTGAATTGGGTTACGCAAGGGCTGGGATTGTGAGCTAGCCAGCTTACTAGTTGACCCTGATGTTTAGTTCTAGCTTATGTTTTACGTTTTTAGTGGACTTTCCTTATTTTGTATTGTTATTAGACTTTGGGATTATTATTTATTTTGGATTCTTTAATAGTTTTAATGAATAATATGATTAAGTTTAGAGCTTCCGCTGCAGTTTATGGATTTATTCTTAAAGGTTTTTAGAAGTTAAAGATCTGTAATGTTGTTTTCCTCCGAAAACAACGCTGCTAAATTACGGGTCATTACACGAGTGATAGTGAGGATTAGGAGCTTTATTTTGAATTTTAAAACCCTCTCTTCATCACCCATTTTTCTTCCGCCTTATGTGTGTTGTCCATCATTTGATGAGTTCTTACCCCCTATTGAGCCTCATGAATACTCTTCTGAAACCAAAGCGGCAAAAATGTATAGTAATTATAGTATTTCTTAGGTTTCTTATTTTGATTATGATTTTAATTCTTTTCATTCTCTTAATTTTTCTTTTTGTTTTAATTTTGATCCCCCTCCCCCACATAAGCAAAAGATGACATTCTTTGGTCATTTTCCCTATTTGATTCTCTTTGCTTACGTGGTTCTCTCTCGATTTAGTGGCGATGTCCATGACACGCTACTACGAGCTCTACGATGCTATTTACTAGATGGCATCCTTCTCTCCCTTATACATAGTTTTCCTTGGTTTTCCCCTCTTTTCTTTTATCTGTAATTAATTTGTTTTTGGAGTTTGGTGCTTGCTTTCTCTTCTTTTGCAGGTTTGATGGTCAGGCAACTCAAATGGCTCATGTATGATGCTAAAATGCAAAATAGAGGTTGTTTGGCTTATTTTGAAGCGTGCTTTGGTAAGATCTTTCCAAACTCTATTTTTTTATTTTCTTTGTTTGCTTAGTTTTAGGATTAGGTCTAGGAGGAGATGATTGTTCGAGGATGTTTGGCTTTTAATTTTGGCTCTTAAGCCCTTGAGGACATTTGAATATCGATGGCGTTGGGCCTCGATTTATTTATTTGTTTGATGCTTGATTGCTTATTTGAGAGTCATTCATGCTTGGATTTTGCTTTCCTCACTTTTGTATATTTTTCTTCTTTTGTTTTTCCCTTTTTTTCCCTTTTTTTCCGATTCTTTTTCCTTTCTTTTCTTTTCAAGGCAAAGTGTATTTTTCAATCGTTTTTAGTTTGGACTTGATAGTTTAGAGTCTTAGACTTTGAATGCATTCCTTCCTAATTATTAGCGGTCCACATGGTTTGAGATGTTGGGGTTGATTTTCAAATATTATATGCTAGGTTTTAGAGGTTTAGAGTTCATGAAACTTAAACTCTTGGGTTGTGGTATGATTGGTGATGCTTTGCTAGCAAGTTGAATCCCTAGAGGTAGTATTTGCAAACCACTACCCTTAACATGTGAGGAATTGTCGAATCTTTCAAGCTTTCAGCATTGTTTTGTTTGAGTGGCGATAGGATCCTTGTCATAGCTTAGCTTGATCAAGAACTTGATTCATGATTCGCCGAGACCTCGACCGAGCTACTCTAGGGGAGGACGGAGGCATTCATTTTCTTAGTTATTTTCCATTTTCCCTTTTGCATTTTCCTTTTTATTTTAGTGTCTTGCTTCTTGAAATTTTTCTAGGTTTTTGCTTTGCATTTACTATTTGGAACCCTTTGGGCTTGGCCTTTCCTTTCTTCTAGCCACATTAATAGCCTTGTAACCACATTGTTTTGTTTTATACCTTTTAGGTGTAGTGAAGCATTTGGAGCATCTTGGTCAGAATTTATTTTGTACTGAAAATTTGTGGAGAAGTAGGGAGGTTTTATAAGCTAAGGTGTATATTTTTGCAAGCAAAAGCCGACCTAAGTTGAAAAAGACAAGGTCATGTTGAATAATTGGAAAAAAAAGGGAAACATTGGCCAAAAAAAAAAAACTTTGAAAAAAATAGGAAAAGTTGAAAAAAGTGAGCACTTATTCCTTTCGTTTTCACAATGAAGACAGTGTGTCTTTTAAGCTTGGGGGAGGAGGAGTAATGCGAAAAATTGTGTAAAATTTTTCAAATTTTGTTTATTTCTTTGAATAAGCTTGGGGGATTTTGTATGTATGTGTGTGGAGTATTAGGACTTTGTTTGCTTTTTCTTGCTCATTGGCGCTTATTTGCTTCACTATTTAGGTTTTGAGCACCACAAGCGAAATTGATTCCTACCTTACCCCTAGCCATACATTACAACCCTTAAGTCCTCTTGATCCTAGAGAGTTGAGTCATATTCGGTGGAGGAAGTCATGGTTCAAGCATATTGAGCGGTTTTATTATGATGAGATGTCAGGTAGCCTAAATTGTTTCTCCTTTTTGTTTTTCCGGCTCCTTCGAGGAGTCATGAGGAGCTACCTTTCAGGGTGGATACGAAACTAGCATAGCTTGTGGTTATTTGGTTGTGGAGTGAAAGGGGATTGTTCATCTCTAGCTCTTCTATCTAGCACGTTTTATTTGACTATCCACCTTTGACATCTTTGAGCATGTTTTCCGCTAGTGCTTAGAAAGGTTTGCATTCACTGATCTGGTCCATTTACAAGTCCATCTAGGGATTTTTGGTCTTATTTTCTCTTATTTTCTCTCTTATTGTTTTTCTTTTCTTTGTTTTTGTGAATCTTTGCCTTGATTTATTTTTGGAAGAGTTATGGGTTAAACTCTATGGAAACCCTTACGAGAGCACACTCGTCCTCTTTGGCGACTTTGAGGTTTAAATGGCTTGTTGCTTTTGCTAAAAGCAACCGTGATTCCTACGAAAGTGAGTTAGATTTTTACTTTTTAGTTTTTTCTTGTTCTTGTTTGCTTGAGGACAAACAAAAGGCAAGCTTGGGAGAGTTTGATTAGTCCATTTTAGGACCTATTTTCCCAGCTCTTTTCGCTTGTTTTCCGCGCATTTTAGGCTTAGTTTTCCATGTTTTAAGCCTTAGTTTTAGTTTATTTAGAGTTTTCGTCGAATAATATCGTTTTATAGTTGTTTTCGGCAATAATTGAGCTATTTTGTGTTACTTATGCCTTTTGTTCTTTAATGTAAGTGTTTTGCGGGTTTCCAAGCGACTCTCGAAAGCCGTCAAGGGTCGTGAGAGGCCCCAAAGAGCTTAGAAAAGCATGCCGCAAAGCCAAGACCACAAGATAAAGCAAAGTACCCCCAAAAGGGCATTTTTGTAATTTTTAAGGCTTGTCGGGCCCGAGGCCCGATGTCTCGGGAAGCGTGCCGACCCGTCCTGATGAAGGGGTTTTTTGGGCTCTTTCACCAAACAACTAAAACCCCCGTTGTAGTATAAGTGGGGCTGTCGAACACGGGGAACAAGTCGTGAATCGTGTTTTGCGATTTAGGTCGATTGAGGATCTTGGTTTTTTTTTTTTTTTGGTTTGAAATTGAAGCTAAAACTATTGCATAAAATAAATGCGAAAAATAATAAACTAAAATCTAGGGTTGTCGGATCCGAGTTCACTTGATTTCGGGGGAATTACATCAAAAAGTCTAAAGAACGAATTAAATCAAGGAAGGGGAAATAAACTCTAATAAGGTACCTAAACCTCCTCCCGGAGTGATTTAGGAGTTTACGCATGAATATAACAATAACGACTTCTCCCGAATGGACGTTATCAGCACATTCAATGATCACAATTATACCAAGGTTTCACTAGAAGTAAATTCCTAGTTCGACTACCGACTCCCGTTGTAATAGTCTCACTAACAACGTACCTAAAGTGGATTCCTAGCTCGACCACCGACTCCCATTGTAATGGCCTCACTAGCAACATTGGGCAATGAAAATCAAAGCATAATTAACTCATAGACAAAGCCCTATTATACTTCAAAAATACCAAGAAATCAACTATGGCCTTTAGCTAATCTCTAAGGTCATTGACACCAACATTAACCAACCATGAACACAATTCAACCAACAACTAGATGAAAACCCCCAATTTCAAGTCATGAACCCATCTCCTTCAAACCCTAGAAATTAACTACTCACTAAACATGAACAAGAGCATTACACTAATAAACAAGCATAAAAACATGAAATTAAACACTAAATCTAGCAACAAGCAAGAAAATAAACAAAGCAAACTTGAAATTGCATAATTTAAACACTATACTACTTGAAAAACATGCAAAAACAAGATTGAAAGCATAGAAAATAGCAAGAACAAGCAAAGAGAAGGAATAGAGAACTTATTGAATTTTGATGTGCAAATTCATTGGAATGGCCATGTCACTTGAGCAAACCTTCAAATCCATTCATAATCTTCAATAAACACCCAAAATCAAAACATAAAACTATATCTAAAACTATGGAAACAAGAACTAAACATAAACCCTAACTATGGGAAGAGGAAGAGAGGTTCTCTCTCTCCTCAAACCCTAAGCAAATCTGAATTTTAGGACTTAAAACTAAGCTAAAATTTTGTTCTCTTGTGTTTATGGACCTAAGAGTGTATATATACAAGGTGGGAAGCAAGGGCACCAAGCATAGAAGAGGCATGAGTCGAAGCTGAGAACAGCACGAGCCAACAACAAACACGGCCCAAAAACAGTCAGGTGCGGATGCGCGGCAGGGGTGGCGCGGCCGCGACGTTGGAGGTGGCGCGGCCGCGAGTGAGGGCTCGAGCTTGCCTGGGCGTTACTTTCTTTGGAGGCTGTCGCGGGTGATGGTCATTTAGCGTGGGCGCGTGCTTGGCTCTGTCCGCGACCATCACATGACCCAAATGCTTCCAACTTTTTCTCGGGCTTCTCAGGGCGAGTCGGCACGCGTCCCGATACATCAGGCCTCGGGCCCAACAAGCCTTAAAAATTACAAAAATTCCCTTTGGGTGCACTTTGCCTTGTATTGTGGTCGTGGCTTTGCGGCATGCTTCTATAAGCTTCTTGGGACCTCTCACGACCCTTGACGGCTTTCGAGAATCGCTTGGAAACCCGCAAAACACCTACATTAAAGAAGAAAAGGAATAAGTAACACAAAATAGCTCAATTATTGACGAAAACAACTATAAAACGACATTATTCAACGAAAACTCTAAATAAACTAAAACTAAGCTAAAAAGGCTTAAAACTTGGAAAACTAAGCCTAAAATGCGCGGAAAAAAGCGAAAAGAGCCGGGAAAATCGGTCCTAAAATGGACTGATCACGTTCCGAGAAGCCCGAGAAAAATTTGGAAGCATTTGGGTCAAAGAAGTGCCGCGGACAGAGCCCCAGGCGCACCCACGCTAATTGAACATCACTCGCGACAGCCCTCAAAGAAAGCAACGCCCAGACCTGCTCGAGGCTTCACTCGCGGTCGTGCCACCACCATCGTCGTGCCCGCACCGCTGGATACGCGCCCGCGCCACCCCCGCCGCGCCTCCGCGCCGGAGCCGCCCGCTGTTGCTCTGTTTTCGCGTGCTGTTTTACCGATTCTCGTGTTGTTTGCGCTTGGCTCATGCTTCATTTTATGCTTAGACCATTGCTTCCCCATCTTGTATATATATATATATTCTAAGGTCCCTAAACATAAGAACAACACTTTAGATTAGTTTTAAGTCCCAAAAATCAGATTTAGCTTAGGTTTTGAGGAGAGAGAAACCCTCTCTTCCTCTTAGTTTTCTAGGGTTTATGTTCAATTCTTGTTTCCATAGTTTTAGATCTAGTTTTATCTCTTGATTTTGGGTGTTTATTGAAGATGATTAATGGATTTGAAGGTTTGCTCAAGTGACATGGCCATTCCAACGAATTTGTACATCAAAATTCAATAAGTTCTTTATTCCTTCTCTTTGTTTGTTCTTGCTATTTTTCATGCTTTCAATCTTGTATTTCTCATGTTTTTCAAGTAGTATAGTGTTTAAATTATGCAATTTCAAGTTTCCTTGGTTTATTTTCTTGCTTGTTGATAGATTTAGTGTTTAATTTCATGTTTTTGTGCTTGTTTATTAGTGTAATGCTCTTGTTCATGTTTAGTGAGTAGTTAATTTCTAGGGTTTGAAGGTGATGGGTTCATGACTTGAAATTGGGGGTTTTCATATAGTTTTTGGTTGAATTGTGTTCATGGTTGGTTAATGTTGGTGTCAATGAGCTTTGAGATTAGCTAAAGGCCATAGTTAATTTCTTGGTATTTTCTAAGTATAATAGGGCTTTGTCTATGAGTTAATTATGCTTTGATTTTCATTGCCCAATGTTGCTAGTGAGACCATTACAACGGGATTCGGTGGTCGAGCTAGGAATCCACTTTAGGTACGTTGTTAGTGAGACTATTACAACGAGAGTTGGTAGTCGAACTAGGAATTTACTTTTAATTAAATCTTGGTATAATTGTGATCATTGAATTTATTGATAACGTCCATTCGAGAGAAGTCGTTATAGTTATATTCATGCGTCAACACCTAAATCACTCCGGGAGGAGGTTTAGGTACCTTATTAGTGTTTAATTCCCCTTCCTTGATTTAGTTTGTTCTTAAGACTTTTTGAAGTAATTCCCCCGAAATCAGTTGAGCCCAGATCCGACAATCCTAGAATTTAGTTTATTATTTTTCGCATTTATTTTTTACAATAGTTATAGCTTCCATTTCGATCAATTACGAAGAGCGGGAGTGTTTTCGAAGATAGATCTTCGATCTGGATATCATCAGATTCTAGTTAAGAAAGAAGACATCTCGAAGAACGCTTTTCGTACGAGATACGGCCACTACGAGTTTAAGGTGATGCCCTTTGGCCTCACTAACGCACCAGCCATGTTCATGGATCAGATGAACCGGACTTTTCATCACTTACTCGATAAGTATCTCGTAGTCTTCATAGATGATATCCTGGTTTATTCGAGAGACGAGTTTAAGCATGCGGAGCATCTCCGGATAGTGCTAGAGATATTATGAAAGAATAAGTGGTTCGCGAAGCTCTCTAAGTGTGAGTTTTGGCTTCGCGAAGTAGCATTTATGGGTCACGTTATTAGCAAGGAAGGCATTAAGGTAGACCCGGTAAAGGTTAAGGCTGTAGTTGAGTGGAGTAGCCCGAAAAATGTGGCGGTGGTTCGTAGTTTTCTGGGTCGATAAGTGCGTCGTAATATTTATAGACGATATCTTAGTTTATTCGAGAGATGAGTCTGAGCATGCGGAACATCTCCGGATGGTACTTGAGATATTACGTAGTCATAAGTGGTTCGCGAAACTCTCCAAGTGTGAGTTCTGGCTTCGCGAAGTAGGATTTTTGGGTCACGTGATTAGTAAGGACGACATTAAGGTAGACCCGGCTAAGATTAAGGCTGTAGTTGATTGGAGTAGCCCGAGAAATGTGGCGGAAGTTCGTAGTTTTCTGGGTTTGGCCGGATACTATCGACGATTCGTCCAGGACTTCTCCAAGATTGTTAGGCCATTGACTAGTCTCCTACAGAAGGAGATCCGATTCGTTTGGACAGAGGCTTGCGAGCAAGCATTTCAGCAGCTGAAACAGGGATTAGTTTCTGCTCCTATTCTTACCCTTCTGAACGATGAGGAGGATTTCGAGGTCTATAGTGATGCATCTGAGAGTGGCCTAGGATGTGTGCTAATGCAAGGTGGGAAGGTCATCGCTTATGCATCAAGGCAGCTGAAGATGCACGAGCGTAACTACCGCCACGCATGACTTGGAGCTAGCAGCTGTAGTATTCGCTCTTAAGATCTGGAGGCACTATCTCTATGGTGGTTCATGTAAGATATTCACGGATCATAAGAGTCTCAAGTACATCTTCACTCAGAAAGACCTCAATATGAGGCAGCGACGATGGCTTGAACTTATTAAGGACTACGACCTAACTCTTAATTATTGCGAAGGAAAGGCGAACTTAGTCGCTGACGCACTGATTCGCAAGAATCGATTGAGCTTCAGTAGAAGCTGTAGTTCCGTCAGATTTCATCTAACATCTATGAGTGCCAAGCCTGAATTATTTCAGGAATTACGCGAGGGTTAGAAGAATGATCCGCAGTTGATAGGATTCGAGAGACTTTACGGCTAGGAAAAGCCGTTGGCTTCGAGATTTCTTCCGATGGTAGTCTACGATTTCGAGGGAGGTGGTGTGTACCGAACAGTTCTGATCTTCAGAACAGGATCATGTCTAAGGCACATAACTCGCCCTACTCTGTTCATCCTGGTGGTAACAACCTGTACAAGGACCTTAAGGGCCAGTTCTGGTGGCCTAAGATGAAGCGGGATGTAGCAGAGTTTGTAGCTTGATGTTTAGTCTGTCAGAAGGTTAAGATCGAGCATCAGAGACCTGGAGGTCTTTTGCAACCACTACCGATTCCGACCTAGAAATTTGAGTCGGTATCAATGGATTTTGTCGTTAGCCTACCTACCTGTAATGGTATGAACGCCATTTGGGTAATAGTGCATAGGTTGATCAAGGTCGCTAGATTCATACTGATGAAGATGACCTGGTCGATGGAGCGCCTGGCAGAGGCTTATACCCAGGACATTATTCGACTTCATGGAGTTCCGAGGGAGATAGTTTCTGATCGGGATCCGAGATTCTTGTCTCGTTTCTGGAAATCAGTTCAGGAAGCCTTTGGGAAGAAGTTGAAGCTGAGCACCGCATTTCACGCGGCGACGGATGGCCAGACTGAGAGGACCATCCAGACTCTGGAGGATATGTTACGAGCATGTAATCTGGAGTATCATCAGTCTTGGGTGCGTATGCTCTGCTTGGTAGAGTTTTCCTATAATAACAGTTATCACTCCAGCATTGATATGGCTCCGTACGAGGCCCTGTATGGCAGGAAATGTCGGAGTCCGATTTGTTGGAATGATATCAGTGATACTGTGGCTGTGGGACCTGAGATGGTACGAGATACCGTAGAGAAGGTCCGAGTCATTCGGTCTAAGATGAAGGCCGCGTAGAGTCTTCAGAAGTCCTACGCCGATAACCGTCGTAGACCACTGACATTTGAGGTAGGTGACAGTGTCTTGCTTAAGGTTTCACCATTCAAAGGAGTTGCTCGCTTTGGTCAAAAGGGGAAACTCCGAACGAAGTTCGTGGGACCTTACGAGATACTAGAACGAGTTGGGGAGGTGGCATATCGGTTGGCATTACCACCTTGTTTTTCTAATGTTTACGATGTGTTCCATGGATGTTACCTACGTCATTCCAGTGGAATCAGCCACGTTTGGGCCGAATCTGACGTTCGAGGAGCGACCAGTTCAGATCTTGGATCGCGAAGTGAGGACCCTCCGGCGTAAGCAAGTCCAGCTAGTCAAGGTGTTGTGGAGAAATCAACACCATGAGGAAGCGACTTGGGAGATAGAGGCATCCAAGAGGCAGAAGTACCCGGAGTTGTTTATGAGTGAGCAATCTCCTTTGCCTTAAATTTCGAGGCGAAATTTCTTTGAGGGGAGGTTGTAACGACCCAGTTTATCGGTATTTTTTGTTTTGATTTATTTGTGTATTTATGATATTTTATGTATTGTCCAAAATTTATTTGGACTATTTATTTTTATTTTATTTGAATAATTTCGATTATTTCTATTTTTGGTTGTTTTATTATTTATTTTTTATTAATTTAATTAATTAGAATTTTATTATTTAATTTTCTAATTAGTTAATTAATTTTTGGGCCAGTGCAAATTAGACATGATTAGTCATGCATGAGTGCAATTAGCCCAAACGGTCACAAAAGTCCAATTAAGCCTTGTCATAACCGCCCCCCCCCCCCCCCCAACTTATGATTAGTGTCTTAATCTGCCACTTGCTTCATGTTCATATCTTAAACCACTTCTATAAATAGAAGGGTTTGTAAGGCTTTAGAACTCATTTGCCATCATTTACACACTTTCTCATCTTTTGCCACAATCAAAAGCCAAACACAAACACTCTCTCTTTGCCATAAGTTCCACACGCCATTTTTGGTTGTGTTTCACCATCTTTTGTTCATCACCCAATCAAATCCAAAACTTAAAGATTAAATTACTATTGATCTTTAAGTAACTTTAAACACAACAATCTTCATTTTTATCAATCAAGACTTCTAGTTCGGGTTTGGTTTCAGGGTTTGTTCTATTGGGTCGTATTCGTGAAGGGGTTCGTGTGAAGTCGTGTGGTGGCTCGTGTGTGGCCGTGCAGTGGGCAGTCGTGCCGTGTTGAAGACGGTGGTGCAAGTGGTGGTGTCGTGCAAGTCGTGGTGGTGTCGTGCAAGCCATGTGTTTGTGCCGTGCAAGCCGTGCCGAGTTGGGCATATAGGTCCGTGTATTTTGGGTTTCGGGCAGCAAGTTTTTGCTAACGTTTTTGCATTCAAGTATTAAGGTAACATGCTTTTCTACCTTAATTTGAATACTATAGTTATAGGATAGATTAAGTGATCATGTTGGATGAATTGTTGATGATTGTTTGCTATGTTATGCGTGATTTTAAGGGTTGATTTGGGTATTGATTTCATGATAATTTGTTAAGTTTTCATGCATGTTTTGGTGGGATTTTCGTGTGACTTATGTATGAAGTTGAGTTCTTGTTGAGTTCTTGATGAGTTCTTTGAGTTCTTTATGAGTTCTTGGTTGAATCTTGAAATCTTGAAGTGAGTCATGTAATCTTTAAAGTGCAAAGTTTATTAAAGTTTATTGAAGTTTTATTTAAAGATAAGTAAGTTTTAGTAAAGTTTTCTAAAGAAAGTTTTAAGTTTTCTAAATAAAGGTTTAAAGGAAGTTTAAGATTCGATAAAGATTGATTAAAGAAGTAGTAATTGATTATGGTTAGACTCAAGAAAAGGCTTAAGAAGCGATCTTGAGAATAACAAAAGTTGTAAGATGTAAAGGATAGCTTAAGTTTACTTTTAGACGCCTAACCTTAGAGTAAGATTCTAAGACTTGGGTTAAGACGTTGCCCCTATCCTAACCGCGGTATTGGGGTAGTGTATACTTGCTATGTTGTCTTTTGATATGAATTTCCGTAAGATGGGGTTCATGGGTTTGGGAGTAAGATTCTCATTCCTTTCATAGTAGGAAAGTTCGTTTGCGTAATATGCGTTCGTAGGTGCATAGTCCGGTCTAAAATGTAAATGGTAGCGACAGAGATCATTTATGATATAAGTTTAAGTTTGAGTAATTAAAAGTTGGTCGGTTTTACGTTATTGTTACTATGTTGACTATGTCGTATGATGGTATGTTTAGTCTGATGTGTTGTTTGATTTGTTCTATGATTATGTGTATCCATGCTAGGGTGGGACTGTTATGTTACTCGCCACTAACAGTGGATTGTTGTTAATTTTTTTTCAGGTAACTCTGGTGATGACGGTGTTGCTTAGCTTTGGGTTGGGCGTGTAATAACCCGGAATTTTGGGCCAGAAAATTTCGTGGTTATTAATAGTTTTTATTCATTTTTAGTCCATAAAGGCCCGGTGAATTGGACTGTTTTATTTTTTTAGCCCAGCTAATTCTTTCCAAAGTTGGGCCGAAGACCCAACTTTTCCTTTTCTTTTCCTTTGGCCGGTTCTCTTGTAGTAATTGGGCCAATGTTGTTTTTATTTTAATTTAATTAAATTGATTATTATTTTAGATAATTAAATTAATTTAATTAATTTGAATCTTTAAGCCCTAGTCAAAGTTGTTGTTGGAAGCCCAACAACTCCCTTCCCTTCCTCCTTGTACACGGCTGCTATGCCAATTTTTGGGAGTTGTTTTGCTTCCTAATTCCTTTATAAATAGGACCCCCTTGCTTTATTTTGGGTCCTATTGTCATTTGCTTCAAAATAAAACCCTAAATACACATTTTCTCTCTTCCCTTTCTCCTCTCTAAAACCGTGCCCCTTATTCACCAAGTAGGTGAATTTTTGCCTTGGAATATTATGCGATTAAGGTAACTAAGCTTTTCTATTTAATTTGTGGGTAGCTTTTCACATAGTTAATTAGGATTATATCATGAAAATTGTAGGATTTATGTTTGCTTATTTATTCAAGAATTTCGAACCATATGAAATATTGATCATGTTATTCTCTTGATGTATTCATGTAATATTTATGAATTATTATGAAATTTCTTTTGATTATATTATGTAGTTTATTGAAATCTGAAATTGTTGAATAATTACTTGTATGAATTTATTTACCAATCAAATATTGTTATTTCTTGATGAATTTTTCATGGTATCTTGTTTACTGTTTGATTATTAACCATGATTTATTTCGTGGCAAAATTCGTCCTTTTATTATTTATAATAATTTAATCTTTCAAACCGGTAAAACTGTCCAGAATAGGTTTACGAATTTATTAGTGTACTTAATCAATTCGGAATGCTACAAAATTTTATATGGAAGTCAGTGATAATGTTTTACAGCTCGTGTTAAATTTTCGTAATTTTTAAAGATTGTTTGCTATGGCAGAAAATTCGGAAACCGAATTCAGCCTAATCTGACTGGTTAGTTATAAAATCACTTAAAAATAGTAAAAGATGCTATTTTTAGACGAAATTTATGCACGTAAATACTTGAACCCATATTTAGCTCCCATAAAAATTTCCAGATTTTTAGAGATCTTTAGATGGTCGTTTTTAATTTAATTCTTTAAAAATCAGATTGTATAAAATAGGGCAATTGAATTATTAAAATGTGCTATTATTAATTATTGAATTTTCGAGTGGTACAAAATTTAAAGGAGGAAATAAAAATGTTATTTTTGTACTAATCTTGAACATGCTAGGTTAAATATGTGAATCTTTATTTTAAATCTTTATTATTATCATGAAATCTTTAAATCTTGAGATTGTAATTTTTGTTCTTGAATACATATTTATGAATGCCGTGTATTTTGAGCATTTGGGCATGATTATTTTGATGATGCTTGATTGATTTAATTGTATCACATGTAAACTTTAAAAGCTACTTGTTCTCGGAATTAATCCGAGTGAGCCAAAGATTATAAAGGTATATAAAAATGTTATTTTTATGTGTATGATTATATTATTTTATTTTGTCCTTTATTCCATATTTTTCGAGTGGTATAAAATAAAAAGAATAGATTTTTATTGTTAATTCGGTATTTTTAGTAATTAAATTGATTAATTAAGTTAGTTAGGAAATTAATTCAATTTGTTGTAATTTTCGAAAATGCCGTGTGGTAATTTAGGTTTGGTCAAAGTTTGTTAATTTTTTTTTTTTGGTTATTATTATTTGGGAATATTTTAATAAAATAATTATTAGGGATAAGTTGTAAAGTGTAGGATAAAAAGGAATAATATTGTTGTTATGATTGGGCCGAATATTATTATTGTATTACTATAAATATATTTATTTGGGATAATATCCGAATGGATAAAGTATAAGTTTGTGGATAATGTTTGAGGATAGTTTATGATAAGCTTGAAGATACCTAAGATATTACTAGGGATAAGAAAGGAAACAGGGTAATAGATATACATGTTATGTTTCGGTTTCTGGCTAGGAAAGACTTGGTATTTAAGGTGGCCAACATACGTGCCGCACCTCTCTTTCCTGGGACTCCGAACATTTCATTTCCTATTACTGTCACCTAGTATTTCCCAATATATAATATGATATGAATTAATAAAGATATAAGATACAATATAAAGTTCGCCCTTGCGATGACGCAAAGGTCATCAATTGGGTTAATAAGATAAGGACGCCCTTGCGATAACGCATTGGTTATCAATTGGGTTTAGTCGATGCCACTGCTCAATTGGGTCGGACGCATTGGTTCCCCCGAGCAGTTCTGGGTTCTAGAATATGGAGTCGTCTAGGTAGTTCTCGCATTGGAGGACTATTTAGGAGTTATGGCCATAGCTTAGGCTTAGTTCTCGCATTGGAGGGCTACGGGTGGGACGCATTGGTTCACCCCGACATGTTTTAGGAAAGTTGCGAACGCATTGGTTCGCTACGAGCTGTAGAAGACAGTCCGCAAAGATTTATGTTATGTTGTGATAATAAGTGCATGTGTAAAGATCAGAAGTTATTATGCCTTATTATAAGATCGATGTGAATTTACGATATGATTATGATGATGTAAGATAAGATGTGATTATGTATAATAGGATATGTTATGGAGAATCATGTTAAGTATGAATTTGATATGATCAGTATATTATCAGATGAGTATAATATAAGCTAAGGGTTAAGCTAAGTAAAGATGTATAATATTGAGTATAAGAATTGTATTTTTATAAGTCTTCCGCTGTGTTTATTTTGGTATTTATACGTGTATGTATGCGTATGTTGATACGTGAATGATGTATGTATTTTATACGTATTTCTAACCGTATTTCTGCAGGTGTATTTATACGTATTTTCGTACGTACTTTATACGTATTATTATACGTATTTTTATACGTAGATTTATACGTACTTTTTATATGGATTTTGTACGTTTTGTGTGTAAGACTTGCATTATGTTTCTTTACAGTTTTTATGTACTTTTTCTATGATATTATGTGTTTGGCGGTCCCTTGATTAAATGGGACAGCCTAGTTACTCGCCACTGACGGTGGACCCCCCCATAATTCCAGGTGAAGATGCAGCTGAATAGAGCGGGCTTCGCAGGATGGGCCTGAGAGATTAGCTTTACTTCTTGAGTTTTTAGTTATACCCAGAACAATTTGGTTATAATTTAGTTATTTTAATGATCCCAGCATGTTGGGACCGTACTTTCAGTTTTTCATTGTAATACTTATTATTGGATTTTATGGATTTTTAGTAGCCATTTAATAAAAGATATTTTTCCCATCTATTTTATTTAACTTTAAAGTATAATTTGGTTTAAGTGATGATCCGAATGTCGATTCCCTTCGTAAATCGACAAGCTAAAAAGTCGGGTCGTTACAGTTGGTATCAGAGCTAAGGTTAAATCCTAAGTTACTTCTTCACAAGTAGCTTCGTGAGATGTGTGCTTTATGAACCCGAGCGAACCCTAGCCTAATATGGAAACCTTAGGTGAGAGAAACCATGGGTAGTAGCCTGGGTTAAGACGTTTTATCGTTTCGTTTCCGCGAGTTTGCCGTTTCGTGTGCCGTTTATGTGCTAATTTGTTTTTGATTTCAGGATGTCGACTCCTAGAACTCCGAACTTTCGTCTTCGTCGTCGCAACTTGGAGGATGCGATCCTCACTCTGGCTCAGAACAGTGTCCGGACTCAGAGTAACCATTCGTCCTTTGATCGTTTAGCCCGGCTTCGTCCTCCGACCTATGATGGTGCAGCTGACCCAACCATCCTCGAAAACTGGATTCGAGAGATGCGTAAGATGTTCGACGTTCTAGCATGCCCCGCGTCTGAACGGGTCCCCATAGCTACGTTCTACCTTCAGGGTGAGGCAGACAATTGGTGGAGTACTCTCCGATCAAACCCCGACACAGATCTGAATCTGAGTTGGGAAGACTTCACCAAGAGGCTGCAAGATCGTTTCTACCCCGAGGAGCTTAAGTGGCAGAAACAAGAGGAATTCCTCGCATTCACCCAGGGTAGTCTGTCCGTTCAGGCTTATACGGACAAGTTCACCGAGCTCTCCAGGTTCGCGGCAGCGGTGATTCCTTCTGAAGCCGAGCGGGTTAAGAGGTACATCAAGAAGCTTAACTCCAACATCCGGGTTCATGTGGTGAGCAGTAGGGTGAAGACTTTTCAGGAAGCCTATGAGGTGGCTCTTGAGGTTCAGTCTTCAATTTCTGATGAAGACTTCGGGAAGAAGAGGGTTGCTCCAGCTCCAGCCCCAGCTCCGGTTAAGAAGACCCGGTTCGAGCCTCCTTCGAGGATGCAGCAGAGGTCTCGACCAGCTCCGAGTCAGGGCCCCAGAATGTGTCCAGGTTGCAAGAAGGATGCCCACCCGGGAATGAGGTGTGATGGGTCTCCGATAGTGTGCTACAGTTGTGGTCAAGAGGGTCACAAGAGTACGGTTTGCCCTAAGAGACAGCCAGCAGCAACAGCAGCCACAGGTAGTCAAGCTCCGGTCAAGAACAGGATCTTCTGCATGACACAGGAAGAGGCAGATGCTCAGCCCGATGTGGTCACGGGTACATTTCTTGTTCATGATTTATCTGCATATGTTCTGTTTGATACTGGTGCCACTGTGTCCTTTGTTGCTAGTACTTTTATTGCTAAAGCTAACCTGATGGGAGAGTCTCCTGTCAAATCTATCATAACTCTTCCTTCGGGAGAGGACTTTTCTTGTCTTCGGGAGTTCAGGGACGTGTCCATTGTTATCTCGGGGGTAAAGTTCGAGGCCAACCTGAAGGAGTTCCCTATGATTGAGTTCGATGTGATCTTAGGGATGGATTGGTTAGCTAAGTATCAGGCGACTTTTCGGTGTCAAGACCAGGCTGTCACTTTGCGAGGACCGAACGCAAAGAGGGTAACTTATGTCGGGAAGCCGATAGGCAAGGGATTGAAGATCGTATCTGCTATGAAGATGCGCAGGCTGCAGCGCAAGGGTGAGACAGTGTTTCTATGTCAAGTCAAGGACTTGACCAAGGAGGAACAACTAGAGGCCATTCCAGTGGTTCGGGAGTATGCGGATGTTTTTCCAGAGGAGTTGCCAGGGATACCACAGGAAAGAGAAGTGGAATTCAACATCGACTTGGTACCCGGGACTGCTCCGATTTCTAAGGCTCCGTATCGTATGGCTCCAGCAGAGTTGAAGGAATTGAAGACCCAGTTGCAGGAGTTGATCGACAAGGGTTTTATCCGGCCTAGTGTATCGCCATGGGATGCTCCGGTATTGTTTGTGAAGAAGAAGGACGGCAGCATGAGATTATGCATAGACTACCGGGAACTGAACAAGGTGACGATCAAGAACAGGTATCCTCTGCCCAGGATTGAGGATTTGTTTGATCAGTTGAAGGGAGCCAGCGTTTTCTCTAAGATTGATCTCAGGTCCGGTTATCATCAAATTCCAGTGAAACCAGAGGATATACCGAAGACGGCTTTTCGCACGAGATATGGGCATTATGAGTTCGAGGTTATGCCATTTGGTTTGACGAATGCTCCTGCAGTGTTCATGGACCAGATGAATCGGACTTTCCATCATCTTCTAGATGTGTGTGTGGTAGTGTTCATCGACGACATCCTCATTTATTCGAAGAATGAACAAGATCACACTCAGCATCTTCATCTGGTGTTGGGTATTCTGCGGGCTCAGAAGTGGTTCGCGAAGTTGTCTAAGTGCGAGTTCTGGCTCAAGGAAGTTGCTTTCCTAGGGCATGTGATTAATGCGGATGGTGTCAAGGTGGATCCAGCTAAGATTAAGGCAGTGGTGGAATGGCACAGTCCGAAGAATGTGGCCGAGATTCGAAGTTTTCTTGGCCTAGCAGGTATATTAAAGTTTATGTTATAGTTTTGTTATTAACTATGCAGAAATACTTACCTGTGAAATTTGTTGTATCAGGTTACTACCGGAGATTTGTGAAAGATTTCTCTAAAGTAGCAGCACCTATGACCAAGTTATTGCACAAGGATTGCAAGTTCGTGTGGACCGAGCAGTGTGAGGAGGCCTTTCAAGCACTCAAGCAAAGCCTTGTGTCTGCACCAGTTCTTGCTTTGCCGACGGAGGGTGTAGGTTTTGAGATCTACAGTGATGCGTCGAAGAAGGGTCTAGGTTGTGTTCTGATGCAAGAAGGAAGGGTGATTGCATATGCTTCGAGACAGCTCAAGGTTCATGAGCAGAATTATCCTACTCACGACTTAGAGTTGGCAGCGGTGGTGTTCGCTTTGAAGATTTGGCGACATTATCTCTACGGGGTGTCTTGCAAGTTGTTCACCGATCACAAGAGTCTGAAGTACATCTTCACTCAGAAGGAACTCAACATGAGGCAGCGACGGTGGCTCGAGTTGATCAAGGATTACGACCTCTCAGTGGATTATTGTGAAGGGAAAGCTAATAAGGTAGCCGATGCCCTTAGTCGTAAGGATCGTCATGCATGTAACAGAGTGGCGGTTTTACCTAAGGAAATCTGTTCCGACCTTCGCAAGTTGGAAGTTGAGATGGTTACACCAGGTAGCACTAGAGTGTTCTTGTGTGCTATGAGTGTCGAGCCCAGTTTGTATCAGGAGTTACGGGAGAAGCAGCGGGAAGACCCGCAACTCGAGAAGATTCGTGAAGCTAAACTTCAAGGCAAGGCAGAAGACTTCACGGTTGAACCCGATGGTAGTATGAGGTTCCGTAACAGGTAATGGAGCTATTGTTTTTATAAACTAATTTTTCGCCTTTTGGAAACTAACCTTTGTTCCGTAACAGGTGGTGT
This sequence comes from Salicornia ramosissima, assembly GCA_951394345.1. Taxonomy (NCBI): domain Eukaryota; kingdom Viridiplantae; phylum Streptophyta; class Magnoliopsida; order Caryophyllales; family Amaranthaceae; genus Salicornia; species Salicornia ramosissima. The sequence goes on from OX596237.1 coordinate 34,256,995, forward strand.
GTGCCCCGTGTTTCGAATTTGAGAAATCGGATTATGGAAGAGGCTCACAATACTCCGTATTCGGTCCATCCAGGTGGCGGGAAGCTCTATAAGGACCTAAGGGAATGTTTTTGGTGGCCGAGGATGAAGCAAGAGGTCGCAGAGTTTGTAGCACGGTGTCTCACGTGCCAGAAGGTTAAGATCGAGCATCAGCGACCAGGTGGTTTGTTGCAGCCATTGCCGATACCCACGTGGAAGTTTGACTCCATATCCATGGATTTTGTGGTAGGTTTGCCCACGACGTCTAAGGGTTTGGATACAGTTTGGGTTATCGTGGATCGTTTGACCAAGGTGGCTCGTTTCATTCCTATGAAGATCACTTGGTCAATGGAGAAGATGGCGGAGGCGTACTCGAGGGAGATCATTCGGTTACATGGTGTGCCGAAGGATATCGTGTCCGATCGAGATCCCCGGTTCTTGTCACGGTTCTGGAAGTCTTTGCAGGAGGCTTTTGGGACTAAGCTTAACTTGAGTACGGCTTTTCACGCAGCTACTGATGGGCAGACAGAGCGGACCATCCAGACTTTGGAGGATATGCTACGGGCTTGTGCGTTAGACTTCCAGCAGTCTTGGGTTAGATCTCTGAGTTTGGTGGAGTTTTCGTACAACAATAGTTATCACGCCAGTCTTCAGATGGCTCCTTATGAGGCTTTGTATGGGCGTAAGTGCCGTAGTCCTACTTGTTGGAGCGACATCAGTGATGCTTTGGTGATTGGTCCCGATCATATCCGGGATACAGTTGAGCAGGTGAAGCTCATCAGGGCGAGGTTACAGGCAGCTCAGAGTCGGCAGAAGTCTTATGCGGATCGTCGTCGGAAGCCGCTAGGGTTCGAGGTTGGAGACAAGGTTCTGCTTAAGGTGTCTCCTATGAAGGGTGTGGTCCGGTTTGGTCAGAGAGGGAAGCTCAGACCTAAGTATGTTGGACCATACGAGATTTTGGAGCGAGTTGGTGAGGTCGCTTATCGGTTGGCGATGCCTCCGGATCTATCGAGGGTTCATGATGTATTCCATGTGTCACAACTACGGAAGTATGTAAATGATCCTTCACATGTCATTCCGGTTGAGTCATCGGAGATCGAGCCAAACCTGACATTTGAGGAGAAGCCAGTTCAGATTTTGGATCGTCAGGATCGGATGTTGCGTCGCAAGGTGGTGCCTTTGGTTAAGGTGTTGTGGCGTAGCCAGAAGTTCGAGGAGGCTACATGGGAGACCGAGGCTTCAATGAGGGAGAAGTATCCCGAGTTGTTCGAAGCAGGTATGGGTTTCTTTGTTTTGGTTTTTGTTTGTGTTTTGTTGTGTTGCTTTGTGTTTTGTTTTGTATGGGCTCCGTTAAGTAAATTTCGAGGTCGAAATTTATTTAAGGAGGGGTGACTGTAATAACCCGGAATTTTGGGCCAGAAAATTTCGTGGTTATTAATAGTTTTTATTCATTTTTAGTCCATAAAGGCCCGGTGAATTGGACTGTTTTATTTTTTTAGCCCAGCTAATTCTTTCCAAAGTTGGGCCGAAGACCCAACTTTTCCTTTTCTTTTCCTTTGGCCGGTTCTCTTGTAGTAATTGGGCCAATGTTGTTTTTATTTTAATTTAATTAAATTGATTATTATTTTAGATAATTAAATTAATTTAATTAATTTGAATCTTTAAGCCCTAGTCAAAGTTGTTGTTGGAAGCCCAACAACTCCCTTCCCTTCCTCCTTGTACACGGCTGCTATGCCAATTTTTGGGAGTTGTTTTGCTTCCTAATTCCTTTATAAATAGGACCCCCTTGCTTTATTTTGGGTCCTATTGTCATTTGCTTCAAAATAAAACCCTAAATACACATTTTCTCTCTTCCCTTTCTCCTCTCTAAAACCGTGCCCCTTATTCACCAAGTAGGTGAATTTTTGCCTTGGAATATTATGCGATTAAGGTAACTAAGCTTTTCTATTTAATTTGTGGGTAGCTTTTCACATAGTTAATTAGGATTATATCATGAAAATTGTAGGATTTATGTTTGCTTATTTATTCAAGAATTTCGAACCATATGAAATATTGATCATGTTATTCTCTTGATGTATTCATGTAATATTTATGAATTATTATGAAATTTCTTTTGATTATATTATGTAGTTTATTGAAATCTGAAATTGTTGAATAATTACTTGTATGAATTTATTTACCAATCAAATATTGTTATTTCTTGATGAATTTTTCATGGTATCTTGTTTACTGTTTGATTATTAACCATGATTTATTTCGTGGCAAAATTCGTCCTTTTATTATTTATAATAATTTAATCTTTCAAACCGGTAAAACTGTCCAGAATAGGTTTACGAATTTATTAGTGTACTTAATCAATTCGGAATGCTACAAAATTTTATATGGAAGTCAGTGATAATGTTTTACAGCTCGTGTTAAATTTTCGTAATTTTTAAAGATTGTTTGCTATGGCAGAAAATTCGGAAACCGAATTCAGCCTAATCTGACTGGTTAGTTATAAAATCACTTAAAAATAGTAAAAGATGCTATTTTTAGACGAAATTTATGCACGTAAATACTTGAACCCATATTTAGCTCCCATAAAAATTTCCAGATTTTTAGAGATCTTTAGATGGTCGTTTTTAATTTAATTCTTTAAAAATCAGATTGTATAAAATAGGGCAATTGAATTATTAAAATGTGCTATTATTAATTATTGAATTTTCGAGTGGTACAAAATTTAAAGGAGGAAATAAAAATGTTATTTTTGTACTAATCTTGAACATGCTAGGTTAAATATGTGAATCTTTATTTTAAATCTTTATTATTATCATGAAATCTTTAAATCTTGAGATTGTAATTTTTGTTCTTGAATACATATTTATGAATGCCGTGTATTTTGAGCATTTGGGCATGATTATTTTGATGATGCTTGATTGATTTAATTGTATCACATGTAAACTTTAAAAGCTACTTGTTCTCGGAATTAATCCGAGTGAGCCAAAGATTATAAAGGTATATAAAAATGTTATTTTTATGTGTATGATTATATTATTTTATTTTGTCCTTTATTCCATATTTTTCGAGTGGTATAAAATAAAAAGAATAGATTTTTATTGTTAATTCGGTATTTTTAGTAATTAAATTGATTAATTAAGTTAGTTAGGAAATTAATTCAATTTGTTGTAATTTTCGAAAATGCCGTGTGGTAATTTAGGTTTGGTCAAAGTTTGTTAATTTTTTTTTTTTTGGTTATTATTATTTGGGAATATTTTAATAAAATAATTATTAGGGATAAGTTGTAAAGTGTAGGATAAAAAGGAATAATATTGTTGTTATGATTGGGCCGAATATTATTATTGTATTACTATAAATATATTTATTTGGGATAATATCCGAATGGATAAAGTATAAGTTTGTGGATAATGTTTGAGGATAGTTTATGATAAGCTTGAAGATACCTAAGATATTACTAGGGATAAGAAAGGAAACAGGGTAATAGATATACATGTTATGTTTCGGTTTCTGGCTAGGAAAGACTTGGTATTTAAGGTGGCCAACATACGTGCCGCACCTCTCTTTCCTGGGACTCCGAACATTTCATTTCCTATTACTGTCACCTAGTATTTCCCAATATATAATATGATATGAATTAATAAAGATATAAGATACAATATAAAGTTCGCCCTTGCGATGACGCAAAGGTCATCAATTGGGTTAATAAGATAAGGACGCCCTTGCGATAACGCATTGGTTATCAATTGGGTTTAGTCGATGCCACTGCTCAATTGGGTCGGACGCATTGGTTCCCCCGAGCAGTTCTGGGTTCTAGAATATGGAGTCGTCTAGGTAGTTCTCGCATTGGAGGACTATTTAGGAGTTATGGCCATAGCTTAGGCTTAGTTCTCGCATTGGAGGGCTACGGGTGGGACGCATTGGTTCACCCCGACATGTTTTAGGAAAGTTGCGAACGCATTGGTTCGCTACGAGCTGTAGAAGACAGTCCGCAAAGATTTATGTTATGTTGTGATAATAAGTGCATGTGTAAAGATCAGAAGTTATTATGCCTTATTATAAGATCGATGTGAATTTACGATATGATTATGATGATGTAAGATAAGATGTGATTATGTATAATAGGATATGTTATGGAGAATCATGTTAAGTATGAATTTGATATGATCAGTATATTATCAGATGAGTATAATATAAGCTAAGGGTTAAGCTAAGTAAAGATGTATAATATTGAGTATAAGAATTGTATTTTTATAAGTCTTCCGCTGTGTTTATTTTGGTATTTATACGTGTATGTATGCGTATGTTGATACGTGAATGATGTATGTATTTTATACGTATTTCTAACCGTATTTCTGCAGGTGTATTTATACGTATTTTCGTACGTACTTTATACGTATTATTATACGTATTTTTATACGTAGATTTATACGTACTTTTTATATGGATTTTGTACGTTTTGTGTGTAAGACTTGCATTATGTTTCTTTACAGTTTTTATGTACTTTTTCTATGATATTATGTGTTTGGCGGTCCCTTGATTAAATGGGACAGCCTAGTTACTCGCCACTGACGGTGGACCCCCCCATAATTCCAGGTGAAGATGCAGCTGAATAGAGCGGGCTTCGCAGGATGGGCCTGAGAGATTAGCTTTACTTCTTGAGTTTTTAGTTATACCCAGAACAATTTGGTTATAATTTAGTTATTTTAATGATCCCAGCATGTTGGGACCGTACTTTCAGTTTTTCATTGTAATACTTATTATTGGATTTTATGGATTTTTAGTAGCCATTTAATAAAAGATATTTTTCCCATCTATTTTATTTAACTTTAAAGTATAATTTGGTTTAAGTGATGATCCGAATGTCGATTCCCTTCGTAAATCGACAAGCTAAAAAGTCGGGTCGTTACAGTTGGTATCAGAGCTAAGGTTAAATCCTAAGTTACTTCTTCACAAGTAGCTTCGTGAGATGTGTGCTTTATGAACCCGAGCGAACCCTAGCCTAATATGGAAACCTTAGGTGAGAGAAACCATGGGTAGTAGCCTGGGTTAAGACGTTTTATCGTTTCGTTTCCGCGAGTTTGCCGTTTCGTGTGCCGTTTATGTGCTAATTTGTTTTTGATTTCAGGATGTCGACTCCTAGAACTCCGAACTTTCGTCTTCGTCGTCGCAACTTGGAGGATGCGATCCTCACTCTGGCTCAGAACAGTGTCCGGACTCAGAGTAACCATTCGTCCTTTGATCGTTTAGCCCGGCTTCGTCCTCCGACCTATGATGGTGCAGCTGACCCAACCATCCTCGAAAACTGGATTCGAGAGATGCGTAAGATGTTCGACGTTCTAGCATGCCCCGCGTCTGAACGGGTCCCCATAGCTACGTTCTACCTTCAGGGTGAGGCAGACAATTGGTGGAGTACTCTCCGATCAAACCCCGACACAGATCTGAATCTGAGTTGGGAAGACTTCACCAAGAGGCTGCAAGATCGTTTCTACCCCGAGGAGCTTAAGTGGCAGAAACAAGAGGAATTCCTCGCATTCACCCAGGGTAGTCTGTCCGTTCAGGCTTATACGGACAAGTTCACCGAGCTCTCCAGGTTCGCGGCAGCGGTGATTCCTTCTGAAGCCGAGCGGGTTAAGAGGTACATCAAGAAGCTTAACTCCAACATCCGGGTTCATGTGGTGAGCAGTAGGGTGAAGACTTTTCAGGAAGCCTATGAGGTGGCTCTTGAGGTTCAGTCTTCAATTTCTGATGAAGACTTCGGGAAGAAGAGGGTTGCTCCAGCTCCAGCCCCAGCTCCGGTTAAGAAGACCCGGTTCGAGCCTCCTTCGAGGATGCAGCAGAGGTCTCGACCAGCTCCGAGTCAGGGCCCCAGAATGTGTCCAGGTTGCAAGAAGGATGCCCACCCGGGAATGAGGTGTGATGGGTCTCCGATAGTGTGCTACAGTTGTGGTCAAGAGGGTCACAAGAGTACGGTTTGCCCTAAGAGACAGCCAGCAGCAACAGCAGCCACAGGTAGTCAAGCTCCGGTCAAGAACAGGATCTTCTGCATGACACAGGAAGAGGCAGATGCTCAGCCCGATGTGGTCACGGGTACATTTCTTGTTCATGATTTATCTGCATATGTTCTGTTTGATACTGGTGCCACTGTGTCCTTTGTTGCTAGTACTTTTATTGCTAAAGCTAACCTGATGGGAGAGTCTCCTGTCAAATCTATCATAACTCTTCCTTCGGGAGAGGACTTTTCTTGTCTTCGGGAGTTCAGGGACGTGTCCATTGTTATCTCGGGGGTAAAGTTCGAGGCCAACCTGAAGGAGTTCCCTATGATTGAGTTCGATGTGATCTTAGGGATGGATTGGTTAGCTAAGTATCAGGCGACTTTTCGGTGTCAAGACCAGGCTGTCACTTTGCGAGGACCGAACGCAAAGAGGGTAACTTATGTCGGGAAGCCGATAGGCAAGGGATTGAAGATCGTATCTGCTATGAAGATGCGCAGGCTGCAGCGCAAGGGTGAGACAGTGTTTCTATGTCAAGTCAAGGACTTGACCAAGGAGGAACAACTAGAGGCCATTCCAGTGGTTCGGGAGTATGCGGATGTTTTTCCAGAGGAGTTGCCAGGGATACCACAGGAAAGAGAAGTGGAATTCAACATCGACTTGGTACCCGGGACTGCTCCGATTTCTAAGGCTCCGTATCGTATGGCTCCAGCAGAGTTGAAGGAATTGAAGACCCAGTTGCAGGAGTTGATCGACAAGGGTTTTATCCGGCCTAGTGTATCGCCATGGGATGCTCCGGTATTGTTTGTGAAGAAGAAGGACGGCAGCATGAGATTATGCATAGACTACCGGGAACTGAACAAGGTGACGATCAAGAACAGGTATCCTCTGCCCAGGATTGAGGATTTGTTTGATCAGTTGAAGGGAGCCAGCGTTTTCTCTAAGATTGATCTCAGGTCCGGTTATCATCAAATTCCAGTGAAACCAGAGGATATACCGAAGACGGCTTTTCGCACGAGATATGGGCATTATGAGTTCGAGGTTATGCCATTTGGTTTGACGAATGCTCCTGCAGTGTTCATGGACCAGATGAATCGGACTTTCCATCATCTTCTAGATGTGTGTGTGGTAGTGTTCATCGACGACATCCTCATTTATTCGAAGAATGAACAAGATCACACTCAGCATCTTCATCTGGTGTTGGGTATTCTGCGGGCTCAGAAGTGGTTCGCGAAGTTGTCTAAGTGCGAGTTCTGGCTCAAGGAAGTTGCTTTCCTAGGGCATGTGATTAATGCGGATGGTGTCAAGGTGGATCCAGCTAAGATTAAGGCAGTGGTGGAATGGCACAGTCCGAAGAATGTGGCCGAGATTCGAAGTTTTCTTGGCCTAGCAGGTATATTAAAGTTTATGTTATAGTTTTGTTATTAACTATGCAGAAATACTTACCTGTGAAATTTGTTGTATCAGGTTACTACCGGAGATTTGTGAAAGATTTCTCTAAAGTAGCAGCACCTATGACCAAGTTATTGCACAAGGATTGCAAGTTCGTGTGGACCGAGCAGTGTGAGGAGGCCTTTCAAGCACTCAAGCAAAGCCTTGTGTCTGCACCAGTTCTTGCTTTGCCGACGGAGGGTGTAGGTTTTGAGATCTACAGTGATGCGTCGAAGAAGGGTCTAGGTTGTGTTCTGATGCAAGAAGGAAGGGTGATTGCATATGCTTCGAGACAGCTCAAGGTTCATGAGCAGAATTATCCTACTCACGACTTAGAGTTGGCAGCGGTGGTGTTCGCTTTGAAGATTTGGCGACATTATCTCTACGGGGTGTCTTGCAAGTTGTTCACCGATCACAAGAGTCTGAAGTACATCTTCACTCAGAAGGAACTCAACATGAGGCAGCGACGGTGGCTCGAGTTGATCAAGGATTACGACCTCTCAGTGGATTATTGTGAAGGGAAAGCTAATAAGGTAGCCGATGCCCTTAGTCGTAAGGATCGTCATGCATGTAACAGAGTGGCGGTTTTACCTAAGGAAATCTGTTCCGACCTTCGCAAGTTGGAAGTTGAGATGGTTACACCAGGTAGCACTAGAGTGTTCTTGTGTGCTATGAGTGTCGAGCCCAGTTTGTATCAGGAGTTACGGGAGAAGCAGCGGGAAGACCCGCAACTCGAGAAGATTCGTGAAGCTAAACTTCAAGGCAAGGCAGAAGACTTCACGGTTGAACCCGATGGTAGTATGAGGTTCCGTAACAGGTAATGGAGCTATTGTTTTTATAAACTAATTTTTCGCCTTTTGGAAACTAACCTTTGTTCCGTAACAGGTGGTGTGTGCCCCGTGTTTCGAATTTGAGAAATCGGATTATGGAAGAGGCTCACAATACTCCGTATTCGGTCCATCCAGGTGGCGGGAAGCTCTATAAGGACCTAAGGGAATGTTTTTGGTGGCCGAGGATGAAGCAAGAGGTCGCAGAGTTTGTAGCACGGTGTCTCACGTGCCAGAAGGTTAAGATCGAGCATCAGCGACCAGGTGGTTTGTTGCAGCCATTGCCGATACCCACGTGGAAGTTTGACTCCATATCCATGGATTTTGTGGTAGGTTTGCCCACGACGTCTAAGGGTTTGGATACAGTTTGGGTTATCGTGGATCGTTTGACCAAGGTGGCTCGTTTCATTCCTATGAAGATCACTTGGTCAATGGAGAAGATGGCGGAGGCGTACTCGAGGGAGATCATTCGGTTACATGGTGTGCCGAAGGATATCGTGTCCGATCGAGATCCCCGGTTCTTGTCACGGTTCTGGAAGTCTTTGCAGGAGGCTTTTGGGACTAAGCTTAACTTGAGTACGGCTTTTCACGCAGCTACTGATGGGCAGACAGAGCGGACCATCCAGACTTTGGAGGATATGCTACGGGCTTGTGCGTTAGACTTCCAGCAGTCTTGGGTTAGATCTCTGAGTTTGGTGGAGTTTTCGTACAACAATAGTTATCACGCCAGTCTTCAGATGGCTCCTTATGAGGCTTTGTATGGGCGTAAGTGCCGTAGTCCTACTTGTTGGAGCGACATCAGTGATGCTTTGGTGATTGGTCCCGATCATATCCGGGATACAGTTGAGCAGGTGAAGCTCATCAGGGCGAGGTTACAGGCAGCTCAGAGTCGGCAGAAGTCTTATGCGGATCGTCGTCGGAAGCCGCTAGGGTTCGAGGTTGGAGACAAGGTTCTGCTTAAGGTGTCTCCTATGAAGGGTGTGGTCCGGTTTGGTCAGAGAGGGAAGCTCAGACCTAAGTATGTTGGACCATACGAGATTTTGGAGCGAGTTGGTGAGGTCGCTTATCGGTTGGCGATGCCTCCGGATCTATCGAGGGTTCATGATGTATTCCATGTGTCACAACTACGGAAGTATGTAAATGATCCTTCACATGTCATTCCGGTTGAGTCATCGGAGATCGAGCCAAACCTGACATTTGAGGAGAAGCCAGTTCAGATTTTGGATCGTCAGGATCGGATGTTGCGTCGCAAGGTGGTGCCTTTGGTTAAGGTGTTGTGGCGTAGCCAGAAGTTCGAGGAGGCTACATGGGAGACCGAGGCTTCAATGAGGGAGAAGTATCCCGAGTTGTTCGAAGCAGGTATGGGTTTCTTTGTTTTGGTTTTTGTTTGTGTTTTGTTGTGTTGCTTTGTGTTTTGTTTTGTATGGGCTCCGTTAAGTAAATTTCGAGGTCGAAATTTATTTAAGGAGGGGTGACTGTAATAACCCGGAATTTTGGGCCAGAAAATTTCGTGGTTATTAATAGTTTTTATTCATTTTTAGTCCATAAAGGCCCGGTGAATTGGACTGTTTTATTTTTTTAGCCCAGCTAATTCTTTCCAAAGTTGGGCCGAAGACCCAACTTTTCCTTTTCTTTTCCTTTGGCCGGTTCTCTTGTAGTAATTGGGCCAATGTTGTTTTTATTTTAATTTAATTAAATTGATTATTATTTTAGATAATTAAATTAATTTAATTAATTTGAATCTTTAAGCCCTAGTCAAAGTTGTTGTTGGAAGCCCAACAACTCCCTTCCCTTCCTCCTTGTACACGGCTGCTATGCCAATTTTTGGGAGTTGTTTTGCTTCCTAATTCCTTTATAAATAGGACCCCCTTGCTTTATTTTGGGTCCTATTGTCATTTGCTTCAAAATAAAACCCTAAATACACATTTTCTCTCTTCCCTTTCTCCTCTCTAAAACCGTGCCCCTTATTCACCAAGTAGGTGAATTTTTGCCTTGGAATATTATGCGATTAAGGTAACTAAGCTTTTCTATTTAATTTGTGGGTAGCTTTTCACATAGTTAATTAGGATTATATCATGAAAATTGTAGGATTTATGTTTGCTTATTTATTCAAGAATTTCGAACCATATGAAATATTGATCATGTTATTCTCTTGATGTATTCATGTAATATTTATGAATTATTATGAAATTTCTTTTGATTATATTATGTAGTTTATTGAAATCTGAAATTGTTGAATAATTACTTGTATGAATTTATTTACCAATCAAATATTGTTATTTCTTGATGAATTTTTCATGGTATCTTGTTTACTGTTTGATTATTAACCATGATTTATTTCGTGGCAAAATTCGTCCTTTTATTATTTATAATAATTTAATCTTTCAAACCGGTAAAACTGTCCAGAATAGGTTTACGAATTTATTAGTGTACTTAATCAATTCGGAATGCTACAAAATTTTATATGGAAGTCAGTGATAATGTTTTACAGCTCGTGTTAAATTTTCGTAATTTTTAAAGATTGTTTGCTATGGCAGAAAATTCGGAAACCGAATTCAGCCTAATCTGACTGGTTAGTTATAAAATCACTTAAAAATAGTAAAAGATGCTATTTTTAGACGAAATTTATGCACGTAAATACTTGAACCCATATTTAGCTCCCATAAAAATTTCCAGATTTTTAGAGATCTTTAGATGGTCGTTTTTAATTTAATTCTTTAAAAATCAGATTGTATAAAATAGGGCAATTGAATTATTAAAATGTGCTATTATTAATTATTGAATTTTCGAGTGGTACAAAATTTAAAGGAGGAAATAAAAATGTTATTTTTGTACTAATCTTGAACATGCTAGGTTAAATATGTGAATCTTTATTTTAAATCTTTATTATTATCATGAAATCTTTAAATCTTGAGATTGTAATTTTTGTTCTTGAATACATATTTATGAATGCCGTGTATTTTGAGCATTTGGGCATGATTATTTTGATGATGCTTGATTGATTTAATTGTATCACATGTAAACTTTAAAAGCTACTTGTTCTCGGAATTAATCCGAGTGAGCCAAAGATTATAAAGGTATATAAAAATGTTATTTTTATGTGTATGATTATATTATTTTATTTTGTCCTTTATTCCATATTTTTCGAGTGGTATAAAATAAAAAGAATAGATTTTTATTGTTAATTCGGTATTTTTAGTAATTAAATTGATTAATTAAGTTAGTTAGGAAATTAATTCAATTTGTTGTAATTTTCGAAAATGCCGTGTGGTAATTTAGGTTTGGTCAAAGTTTGTTAATTTTTTTTTTTTTGGTTATTATTATTTGGGAATATTTTAATAAAATAATTATTAGGGATAAGTTGTAAAGTGTAGGATAAAAAGGAATAATATTGTTGTTATGATTGGGCCGAATATTATTATTGTATTACTATAAATATATTTATTTGGGATAATATCCGAATGGATAAAGTATAAGTTTGTGGATAATGTTTGAGGATAGTTTATGATAAGCTTGAAGATACCTAAGATATTACTAGGGATAAGAAAGGAAACAGGGTAATAGATATACATGTTATGTTTCGGTTTCTGGCTAGGAAAGACTTGGTATTTAAGGTGGCCAACATACGTGCCGCACCTCTCTTTCCTGGGACTCCGAACATTTCATTTCCTATTACTGTCACCTAGTATTTCCCAATATATAATATGATATGAATTAATAAAGATATAAGATACAATATAAAGTTCGCCCTTGCGATGACGCAAAGGTCATCAATTGGGTTAATAAGATAAGGACGCCCTTGCGATAACGCATTGGTTATCAATTGGGTTTAGTCGATGCCACTGCTCAATTGGGTCGGACGCATTGGTTCCCCCGAGCAGTTCTGGGTTCTAGAATATGGAGTCGTCTAGGTAGTTCTCGCATTGGAGGACTATTTAGGAGTTATGGCCATAGCTTAGGCTTAGTTCTCGCATTGGAGGGCTACGGGTGGGACGCATTGGTTCACCCCGACATGTTTTAGGAAAGTTGCGAACGCATTGGTTCGCTACGAGCTGTAGAAGACAGTCCGCAAAGATTTATGTTATGTTGTGATAATAAGTGCATGTGTAAAGATCAGAAGTTATTATGCCTTATTATAAGATCGATGTGAATTTACGATATGATTATGATGATGTAAGATAAGATGTGATTATGTATAATAGGATATGTTATGGAGAATCATGTTAAGTATGAATTTGATATGATCAGTATATTATCAGATGAGTATAATATAAGCTAAGGGTTAAGCTAAGTAAAGATGTATAATATTGAGTATAAGAATTGTATTTTTATAAGTCTTCCGCTGTGTTTATTTTGGTATTTATACGTGTATGTATGCGTATGTTGATACGTGAATGATGTATGTATTTTATACGTATTTCTAACCGTATTTCTGCAGGTGTATTTATACGTATTTTCGTACGTACTTTATACGTATTATTATACGTATTTTTATACGTAGATTTATACGTACTTTTTATATGGATTTTGTACGTTTTGTGTGTAAGACTTGCATTATGTTTCTTTACAGTTTTTATGTACTTTTTCTATGATATTATGTGTTTGGCGGTCCCTTGATTAAATGGGACAGCCTAGTTACTCGCCACTGACGGTGGACCCCCCCATAATTCCAGGTGAAGATGCAGCTGAATAGAGCGGGCTTCGCAGGATGGGCCTGAGAGATTAGCTTTACTTCTTGAGTTTTTAGTTATACCCAGAACAATTTGGTTATAATTTAGTTATTTTAATGATCCCAGCATGTTGGGACCGTACTTTCAGTTTTTCATTGTAATACTTATTATTGGATTTTATGGATTTTTAGTAGCCATTTAATAAAAGATATTTTTCCCATCTATTTTATTTAACTTTAAAGTATAATTTGGTTTAAGTGATGATCCGAATGTCGATTCCCTTCGTAAATCGACAAGCTAAAAAGTCGGGTCGTTACAGGGCGAGTGCCGTTGTTTTCCTATTCTAGACTATGTTATATTTCTAGTTTGGACGTTTAGTTTATGTATTCCGTATATTCTTATTCTGATAGTATTCGGAGTTACTTTCTAGTATTGACTACTTTTGGGTTTAGTATTGTACATACTTGTGGGTGTTGTACTTTTGGGTTATAGTATTAATAATTTTGAGGTTTTATTTTCAATTTTAAGTAAGTTTTGTTTGTTAGATCGACAATTCGACTCGTCGGTTTCTTCCGCGCCGGTTTAAGCGAGTCTGGTCGTCACAGTTAGTATCAGATCCGAATAGGTTAGGACTTTTAGTGAAGTTTTAGGACTTGAGTAAAACCCGGGAGTTGAGAGCTTTACCACTCCCGAGTGATAAACCCAATTTAGAATAAGTTTAAGGGAGAAGAGCGTTGGGTAGAAGAATCCGGGATAAGACTCTTTTTCCTATTTTCTTTTTGTGTGTATACTTTACTAGAGTGTGGATGTTTGACTAACATTGCCTCTTTTGTTTGTCTGTTGCTTGTGGTGATTTCAGCATGTCCACACCTCACCGGACAAGTTCAGGTCGACAGAGGTTACGAGCGCTCGAGGAGGTGATTCTTACGCTAGCACACCATAGTCGTCAGCCATCGGGATCACAGTCGACGTTCGATCGTATCGCTCGTCATCGACCACCTACTTACGATGGGGTTGCCGACCCTACAACGTTGGAGAATTTGATCCGCGAGATGGGGAAGCTCTTCGACACTACGTTTTGCCCCGAGCACGAGAAGGTCTAGATCGCCCGCCTACTACTTTCGAGGAGAGGCCGATAACTGGTGGAGTGTAGCTAGGAACGCGTGTTTGCCCTTGAATTCGATGTCTTGGGCCAAGTTCGTAGCTAAGGTCCAGGAGAGGTATTCTAGACTATGTTATGTTTCTAGTTTGGATGTTTAGTTTATGTATTCCGTATATTCTAACTCTGATAGTATTTGGAGTTATTTTCTAGTATTGACTACTTTTGGGTTTAGTATTGTACAAACTTGTGGGTGTTGTACTTTTGGGTTATAGTAATAATAATTTTGAGGTTTTATTTTCAATTTTAAGTAAGTTTTGTTTGTTAGATCGACAATTCGACTCGTCGGTTTCTTCCGCGCCGGTTTAAGCGAGTCGGGTCGTCACACGAACCCATTCACGAACACGACCCAATCGAACAAACCCCAAAACCAAACCCGAACTAGAAGTCTTGATTGATAAAAATGGAGATTGTGGTGCTTAAAGTCACTTAAAGATCAATAGTAACTTAATCTTTAAGTTTTGGAATTGATTGGGTGATGAACAAAAGATGGTGAAACACAACCAAAAATGGCGTGTGGAACTTATGGCAAAGAGAGAGTGTTTGTGTTTGGCTTTTGATTGTGGCAAAAGATGAGCAAATATATAAATGATGACAAATGAGTTCTAAAGCCTTACAAACCCTTCTATTTATAGAAGTGGTTTGAAGCAAGTGGCAAATTAAGCCACTAATCACAAGGGGGGCCGGTTATGACAAGGCTTAATTGGGCTTTTGTGGTCATTTGGGCTAATTGCACTCATACATGACTAATCATGCCTAATTTGAATTTGGCCCAAAAATTAATTAACTAATTAGAAAATTAAATAATTAAATTCTAATTAATTAAATTAATAATAAAATAAATAATAAAACAACCAAAAATAGAAATAATCGAAATTATTCAAATTTACATTAAAAAGATTGAATCTTTATACACATGCATCACTTAAAAATTCAAGAAAAATTTATGGACTAATCGGTTTTCATAAGAAGCAACAATTAATCAATTTACTAGCAAGATCAAAGTAAACAAGTATAAAATCACATCAAGAACATGTCCATAAATTATCTAAGCTCTACTAAGTATTCACCCATGATCAATAAAATAAGAGCAAGTAGATTTCATCAACTTATTCCAATTCTAAAAGCATTCTAGTTAATTTACATGATTAATCTAATCCTATTATTAAGTAAAATATCTAATTACATAAAGGAAGATGGACAAAGATTGAACCAAGAGTTCTTGAGTGGTTCGGCCGTGAGGTTCGAACAAGGCCCTTGTACTCTTTTAGTTCTTGCTTCAACTTTGTGGTTAGATTGAAGATTAGTTGTAAAGTCTTGAAGCTTTTGGATAATGATTGTATTTGATCTTATGAATGAAAGAATTTTGTTGGGTTGCATGGGTTGCACGGGTGTATGATTGCCGTGAAAAGGAGAAGGAGAAGGGGTACGGTTATGAAAAGCTTAATCGTTTGTTTTGAAAAGAGGGTTATTTATAGAATAAAGAGGGCTTAAAGGGTGGGGTTTTTTTTTTTTTTTTGCAACAAAGGGTGGGTTTTTAATTAAGTAAAATAATAGAATAAGTTAGTTAGCTGAAATATTTTTACTAACAAAAAGGCTAACCGAGCTGTGTGCGCCAAGGGTGGCATGGCCTTTGGGCTTTGGTCCAAATGAAAAAATACAATGTAGGTTTGGGCTTGTTGCAGAAATAGTTAATTGGGCTTGAGGGTAAAAGGCCAAATGGGCTTGCTTGCATACTAAATAATATCAACACTTAATGATAAGAATTTAAATAATAACGAAATTCAATAACCCGAAATTTTGGGTTATTACATATATAACTATATATATGTATCACACATTATGGCATAACCTTTTTGTGTGAATAACTTGAGTTATATGGTTCACACAATATTATTTAGTGAGGTACAGTACTTAAATATTTGCATCCTAAAATATATATTTTTGTGGTAGAGATTATTGTGATGCAAATGGTTTTGATTGTAAGTTCACTAAAGTTGCTATGTTATTTTTGAGATACATAAATTTGTATAATGGAAAAAATGGAAGTAATAATGGTGGATCATAAGAAATCGTTATAGTCTTAATAGTTGCAAGTTAATAATTGCTTGTGGGAAATGCAACTATGTGTGGGAAACAATGACTAACAACGGGAGCAATAGTTTTCCTAATTTAAAAATTAGGAACTTGCGATCTCTTATCAAATTATAAATTGGTTAAGTGAAGCTATTTGGTAAGTCTTTTTTTTTTTTTGAAGACTTGAATAAATTAGAGATTTTAATCTCTAATCTTAACCAAATATTTTTTTTATAAGATTCATGATTATTTTGAAATTTTGATTCTTTAGTGGAATCGGAAAAAAAAAGGAAATTACTAATACGTAGTATGATGAGAATTTGACAATGACAACAATTATGACTTATGAGAATAGATAAGCTATTTTTTATATATATAATTGTCTAATATAGCAACATAAATATAGTTGTGATATATTTATTTGTGACGTGCATATATATGAGGTTGAGTTTTAAAACTCTTAGTGGATCAATAATCAATGAAAATTGAGTGCTATTTGAGATGCACTATATATAGTAATCCACCGCTTGTTAATATGTGCAAGGTTAGCTATTGTTATGATTGAATCCATAGCCCAAGATATGGGTGGTCCTATGAGGACTTGATAATAGCTCTTAATGAATCTGTAGCCCAGGATATGGGTGGTCTTATGAGAAGGACTTGATGGATTCACCGTTTAATTTGTGTGGTGTTGAACAAATTTCTCTCAATGAATCTATATTATCAAATGTTGGGGTGCTAATGAGAAGCATTTGATAAGTTATGTGAAACTTTATATCAAATGATATAAATTGATTTCTAGTATTTATGAGAGATACTAACGGATTCACCAAGGTGAGTGTGGAGGTTTGGCCGCATTCTATGAGAAAGTTAGTCTATTTCTTTAGAGCACTCATAAGACCAAGGTTGGGCGCATGGCTATATTAAAAGCGCTAATTTTTTATCGCGTAGTTCACATGGTATTGAGAGCCAAGACATGTGTTGTGGGGGTCTCAATTTAAATCTCAGAGTTCATGATTCGTTCACTCTTTTATCAAGAGTTTTGGAAGTTCCAGATTCGTTCACTTCTAAAACTTGTAAATTGTTGCCCCACTTCACTAAACGTTTGATTCAAATATTTATATATATCTTTAACGTTAAGTGTCTTGACACTTATTTGATTGTTTGCTCACATTGATTATTTCCTTTCAAAGCCATTTGTGGGGGATTGTTGGAATAGTGGCTTTAAAAGCCTTGATGAATAGTCTTTAAAGGTAGACATGGATTATTTCCTTTTGGGTGTTATGGCTAATATAAAATATAACATCTTATTGCAACCCCTTAATGATGGGATTTAAAGGGCGTATTTTATGATCCAAATTCAATATTAAGATGGGGTTACAAATTCTTGTAGCATTTTAATTATTCTATTGATGGGTTTGAGACTTGTAGTATCTACAAGTTTTCTATATACGAGCCTTTGGTTGTGATCATAAAGGTAGACATGGAGATAGTTTTGATATTCCAAAATTTGAGTAAGAATGGTGTGTGACTCCAATCCCTCACTCTCTAGTGCAAGATTGTGTAGGAGTGATGTTAACATTGGGGAACGAATCGGCCATAACGTTTTATACCTCGGACGGGCCGAATCTCGTTTTCAAGGCAGTAGTTTCTCCATGACATCGCATACTCAAAGTCTAAGAATTACATTTGTAATTTACCCATTCTACTTTATCCTCTCCACTCTTCTATATTTGTAGCCTTGAACTATACCAGCTATTATTTCCTACAGGAATGATAACAGTAATGATTCAGCACAATGGAGTCATAGGAAGCAAAAAACATTGTCAACACTAAAGTGAACTGTTGGGGGATCGTAATCACCTAATTTGTTGCATATTAACATGTACCAAGGTGACAGATTACGAGTTACAACACATGATTACACTCCTACATTAGGTGTTGTTATTTCAAGTTTTGCTAAATTATATTCAATTACCTTACTACTAATCTCTCTTGAAATTAGAAGATAGACTGATCATGTATAAAGTCAGGGTGGCAATGGAGGTACTCCCTTCGATTTTTAGATGGTATTTTGATTTTGACACTATTCATGCAACTTACTTTGATTATTAATTGTTATTATTTATGCATAAAGAAAAATATAATCATGTGGATCTTATTTTTTTAGACTATAATTACCACACTACCACATTATAGTGTTTTTTTACTTTTGAGTACTTATACATAAAATATACTCAATACCCTTTTATATTTCTCAATTACCACATTAAAGACGTTTATATCTCAAAAGTACTCATGTAATACACTATAATAAAATTAAAAAAAAAAAAAAAAAAAAAAACTATCCTTACTTAAAATTCACCCAAAAAGAGTTTTGAACAAGTAACAATGGACAGAGGAAATACTACATAAGCCACATCCAAATATTGGTCACCCAGGTAGAAGAGCAGGCGAATATCTGCAGTGTTTTACTACTACAGTAATGTTCAAGTGCAACACTTTCTAAACTGCAGCGAATCTTGAACTAATAACCAAAGAAATCTGAACTACATCATCAAAAGATCTTCATATGAACCAAGAACCATGCGCCAATCAAACAAGTGCTTTGCTTCATCACATATAAGATATTCTCAAAAGTTTCTACTAATACAACAGCTGAAAAGAAACAAAGCCTATGAAAATTCCTCAAATTTTAAGACCATGATTCAGGAAGCACTAAATGACTAACTCAAACATCACAAAAACAAGAGAACCATCTTATCAATTGGTCAGTTCCATTATAGCAGAAACAATATCTCCATCGGCAGCCTTGAGAGCCTTGACAGCCTTTCCCCTGGAAACTCCTGCTTGTGTCATCACCAATTCAATGTCCTTGGGTTCAACCCCGGTCTCATCAACATCCTCATCGTCCTGAGCCATTGCCGAAGATTCCGGCTTGGATATGACGTTGGTCAGGTCGGGAGCCTTAAACTGCTCTGCAGCCTGAGTTTGAAGTTGTGAGCTCAGATCTTCAATCTTTGCCTCACCAAAGATAACATAAGTATCTGATGTTGGGCTCTTGAAGACATCAGGCTTTGAGATGACGAACAAAATCTGATTCAAAAAATGACAAATGATCATTTAAATAAAAGGCAGTCAAAATCACCATAGATGGCTACACAAAAGGTGAAGAAACTAACATTCTTGCTCTTCTTTACAGTAACTCTGCTGACACCGGAGATAGGCTTCATGCCCAGCTTCAACATAGCTTTTCGGCTCTTCTTTTCACTTCTGCTCTGCTTTGACCTACCACTAGCATCTCCATCTTGCCCCCCTGTAAATCAAAGATATATTCGAGAGCATCCAGTTAGAGATAAAACAATCAGATTGAAGCAAATTAGTGAATAATTGCACTAATATGATTACATGAAGCAGGATGATGAACCAATAAAAAAAAAGAAAGTACCAACGGCCAAGCACCCATAAGAAATAATGGAAAAAATGGAAGTAATAATGGTGGATCATAAGAAATCGTTATAGTCTTAATAGTTGCAAGTTAATAATTGCTTGTGGGAAATGCAACTATGTGTGGGAAACAATGACTAACAACGGGAGCAATAGTTTTCCTAATTTAAAAATTAGGAACTTGCGATCTCTTATCAAATTATAAATTGGTTAAGTGAAGCTATTTGGTAAGTCTTTTTTTTTTTTTGAAGACTTGAATAAATTAGAGATTTTAATCTCTAATCTTAACCAAATATTTTTTTTATAAGATTCATGATTATTTTGAAATTTTGATTCTTTAGTGGAATCGGAAAAAAAAAGGAAATTACTAATACGTAGTATGATGAGAATTTGACAATGACAACAATTATGACTTATGAGAATAGATAAGCTATTTTTTATATATATAATTGTCTAATATAGCAACATAAATATAGTTGTGATATATTTATTTGTGACGTGCATATATATGAGGTTGAGTTTTAAAACTCTTAGTGGATCAATAATCAATGAAAATTGAGTGCTATTTGAGATGCACTATATATAGTAATCCACCGCTTGTTAATATGTGCAAGGTTAGCTATTGTTATGATTGAATCCATAGCCCAAGATATGGGTGGTCCTATGAGGACTTGATAATAGCTCTTAATGAATCTGTAGCCCAGGATATGGGTGGTCTTATGAGAAGGACTTGATGGATTCACCGTTTAATTTGTGTGGTGTTGAACAAATTTCTCTCAATGAATCTATATTATCAAATGTTGGGGTGCTAATGAGAAGCATTTGATAAGTTATGTGAAACTTTATATCAAATGATATAAATTGATTTCTAGTATTTATGAGAGATACTAACGGATTCACCAAGGTGAGTGTGGAGGTTTGGCCGCATTCTATGAGAAAGTTAGTCTATTTCTTTAGAGCACTCATAAGACCAAGGTTGGGCGCATGGCTATATTAAAAGCGCTAATTTTTTATCGCGTAGTTCACATGGTATTGAGAGCCAAGACATGTGTTGTGGGGGTCTCAATTTAAATCTCAGAGTTCATGATTCGTTCACTCTTTTATCAAGAGTTTTGGAAGTTCCAGATTCGTTCACTTCTAAAACTTGTAAATTGTTGCCCCACTTCACTAAACGTTTGATTCAAATATTTATATATATCTTTAACGTTAAGTGTCTTGACACTTATTTGATTGTTTGCTCACATTGATTATTTCCTTTCAAAGCCATTTGTGGGGGATTGTTGGAATAGTGGCTTTAAAAGCCTTGATGAATAGTCTTTAAAGGTAGACATGGATTATTTCCTTTTGGGTGTTATGGCTAATATAAAATATAACATCTTATTGCAACCCCTTAATGATGGGATTTAAAGGGCGTATTTTATGATCCAAATTCAATATTAAGATGGGGTTACAAATTCTTGTAGCATTTTAATTATTCTATTGATGGGTTTGAGACTTGTAGTATCTACAAGTTTTCTATATACGAGCCTTTGGTTGTGATCATAAAGGTAGACATGGAGATAGTTTTGATATTCCAAAATTTGAGTAAGAATGGTGTGTGACTCCAATCCCTCACTCTCTAGTGCAAGATTGTGTAGGAGTGATGTTAACATTGGGGAACGAATCGGCCATAACGTTTTATACCTCGGACGGGCCGAATCTCGTTTTCAAGGCAGTAGTTTCTCCATGACATCGCATACTCAAAGTCTAAGAATTACATTTGTAATTTACCCATTCTACTTTATCCTCTCCACTCTTCTATATTTGTAGCCTTGAACTATACCAGCTATTATTTCCTACAGGAATGATAACAGTAATGATTCAGCACAATGGAGTCATAGGAAGCAAAAAACATTGTCAACACTAAAGTGAACTGTTGGGGGATCGTAATCACCTAATTTGTTGCATATTAACATGTACCAAGGTGACAGATTACGAGTTACAACACATGATTACACTCCTACATTAGGTGTTGTTATTTCAAGTTTTGCTAAATTATATTCAATTACCTTACTACTAATCTCTCTTGAAATTAGAAGATAGACTGATCATGTATAAAGTCAGGGTGGCAATGGAGGTACTCCCTTCGATTTTTAGATGGTATTTTGATTTTGACACTATTCATGCAACTTACTTTGATTATTAATTGTTATTATTTATGCATAAAGAAAAATATAATCATGTGGATCTTATTTTTTTAGACTATAATTACCACACTACCACATTATAGTGTTTTTTTACTTTTGAGTACTTATACATAAAATATACTCAATACCCTTTTATATTTCTCAATTACCACATTAAAGACGTTTATATCTCAAAAGTACTCATGTAATACACTATAATAAAAAAAAAAAAAAAAAAACTATCCTTACTTAAAATTCACCCAAAAAGAGTTTTGAACAAGTAACAATGGACAGAGGAAATACTACATAAGCCACATCCAAATATTGGTCACCCAGGTAGAAGAGCAGGCGAATATCTGCAGTGTTTTACTACTACAGTAATGTTCAAGTGCAACACTTTCTAAACTGCAGCGAATCTTGAACTAATAACCAAAGAAATCTGAACTACATCATCAAAAGATCTTCATATGAACCAAGAACCATGCGCCAATCAAACAAGTGCTTTGCTTCATCACATATAAGATATTCTCAAAAGTTTCTACTAATACAACAGCTGAAAAGAAACAAAGCCTATGAAAATTCCTCAAATTTTAAGACCATGATTCAGGAAGCACTAAATGACTAACTCAAACATCACAAAAACAAGAGAACCATCTTATCAATTGGTCAGTTCCATTATAGCAGAAACAATATCTCCATCGGCAGCCTTGAGAGCCTTGACAGCCTTTCCCCTGGAAACTCCTGCTTGTGTCATCACCAATTCAATGTCCTTGGGTTCAACCCCGGTCTCATCAACATCCTCATCGTCCTGAGCCATTGCCGAAGATTCCGGCTTGGATATGACGTTGGTCAGGTCGGGAGCCTTAAACTGCTCTGCAGCCTGAGTTTGAAGTTGTGAGCTCAGATCTTCAATCTTTGCCTCACCAAAGATAACATAAGTATCTGATGTTGGGCTCTTGAAGACATCAGGCTTTGAGATGACGAACAAAATCTGATTCAAAAAATGACAAATGATCATTTAAATAAAAGGCAGTCAAAATCACCATAGATGGCTACACAAAAGGTGAAGAAACTAACATTCTTGCTCTTCTTTACAGTAACTCTGCTGACACCGGAGATAGGCTTCATGCCCAGCTTCAACATAGCTTTTCGGCTCTTCTTTTCACTTCTGCTCTGCTTTGACCTACCACTAGCATCTCCATCTTGCCCCCCTGTAAATCAAAGATATATTCGAGAGCATCCAGTTAGAGATAAAACAATCAGATTGAAGCAAATTAGTGAATAATTGCACTAATATGATTACATGAAGCAGGATGATGAACCAATAAAAAAAAAGAAAGTACCAACGGCCAAGCACCCATAACACTTCCACAGAGAGAACCAAACAAACGCAGCAACTCATTTATGTAAATTCCCTACTGCAGATTGCTTTCAATCTGATTACAATTAATAACAAAGCAAATGTGCCATTTTTGTAATTACCTGGCTAAAATGCATTATGTCAAATTACAAACAATTGCAATCAATAGGTCCTTGGAAGTAAAACATATTCAACATATTCCACCAGCATGCACCAAACTAGTACTCAATGTAAAAAAGACATCTAACAGTGTTATACAGGAAAAACAAACATATAATTGATACAAATCAAGAGCCATAAAGAAATTAGTTTTAAAAGCATCAACTCTAACATCATGCAAAATCTGGATACATATCAATGCAGCCGCAAGAATACACTTGACAAGCAATATGATGAACTACTACTAATCTAGCATCAAGCAAAATCAAATGACATAAACTGATACAGTCAATGAAGCCACAAGGGAACACTTCATAGCTATGATAATTGATAAACACTATGAGAACCGACACTGAACTTGAGTATAAACACAAAATAAAATATCGTATTTAGCTTCTATGCACACTATGAGAGTATGAGATCAACATACCCTCTAATTCATCATCATCCTTGTCATCATCGTCATCATCGTCATCATCGTCCTCATCATCTTCCACAATAGGTTCATCATCCTGTGTAAAAGAAAACATATCAAATACCAAACATGTACAACGAATTGGCCAAGCAGGACCATCCAATCACAAAATTGTTAATGGGTTCCCAAAAAGAATAACACTATCATATACCACAATATGTACAAAATTTAAAAACTTGTCTTGATTTTATTTTGCATAAAAAAAGTTAACGAAAACACTATCATAAAATTTATGGCACAAGGTAGGTACAGAATAGTGTGTGAAAGAGATTCAGGCTTATAAATAATATTTATCCAGAATCTCATGTTATAGAAACTATTCATAAGCCATTTTCTGCAGCAGGCTTTCGTAGGACTGCATACATGACCAAAATACCAGTCACGTCCGCAAGAAAACACATAAATGCGCACATAATATAGATGAAATATTATTTCCTGCAACAGCCTCATATCAAAAGGTTAAAGAGTAAACCTCAATTGAACCCTACTTTCAGAAAGAGGACATATAAAGTAAGATCCCATCATATATTCATATTACTACAACATTTTCATGACCTCGGATTAAAAGAAGCGAGAAATGATGAACAAAATACTATATAAAAAATTTATAAAAAAATAAAAAACACACACACACACACACTAGATCTAGAGGCTTCCTATTCACTTTTTTGTTGGGCAAAACAAGATACAATATTTTTCCACAGTATTGATGCAGCCATTAATCCAATACAAATCCAAATCCGAATCAGCTTAATATCAAACTAAAAGACAACTCAAGCAAAAAAATTATAACCAATATAAAACAATTAAATTCCTTTTTCCCAAAATTAAATACGAAAGTGATAAAAATTAGTAAAAAATAAAACCTTAAATACCCGACGAGACATAAGTCCATTTGGTAAACAGTGACAACTTATCATATCAAAAGTGGAATCAGCTTCATTAACCAAATAGGGTAGCGTCTTAAATCAGATTCAATAACATTCAAATACACATGTAAATCAATGGAAAAAGTAATAGAGAAAGAAGAAATATACATCTATTTTTTGCTGATCGAGATGAGCAGCGAGAAGCTCTTCCTGTGTTTGCGCAGTCATGGCTGTTGATGTAACGGTTGAAGATAGGCAGCGAGAAAGATAGGGACGATATTCACAAAAACCCTAAAACCCCGAAATAATGACAACAAGACAGTCGAGAGAAGGGTAAGCGGTCAATCCTAGTTATTTATACCCATGTTACATGGGCTTAAAGTCACCACTATTGTGTTGATTTTGTTTTTTTTTTTTTTTTATTGTTACCTTCTACATTTGTCAATTTTCGACCCAACCCGATAAACTCAGTCAATTCGACCCGTAAATAGTGGTTTTTGACAAAAAAATAATAACTCAAACCCGTTTTTAATCCGACCCGATCTACTTTCAACCTGACCCAACTCGAAAATCATTAAAAATGTATTAAACTTCTGATATTATAGGAAAATGTAAGCAAAAACACTTCTTACCATAAAACTTTGAATTTAAGATTATTTTTATTAGACCACAACATTAATTATTTGCCATGAATTAGCTATTAATGAAGATATTTCTTATAATTTTTGCTTTTAGAACACTTAAGGTACATTTTAGTACGTATATTGCATTAAAATATGAAAAATTAAAGGGCTTTATAAACTTCTCAACCCATTGGGTCAACCCGAACCCAGAAAATTTGGGTTATAAAAAAGTTAATACTGACCCAAACCCGCTGACACCCAACCTGGTACAACATGAACTCGCAACTATTTTACACCAATCCGACTCGACCCGACCTGTTTGACAGTTCTAGGTGTACACATCTTTTTCAGTTTTCTCAGAGATACCTATCAAGTAATTAAAGTTGATCATGCATAACATGCTTGGCCACCTTTATTGACAACGTTAATTATGAGTTGGCTGACGTTAGTATTCTCTCATTGGTACCTCTATGGTTATGGTTTTTTAAGATGTATGCACCTTTTTCTTGATTTCTCAAGGGCTACCCAAGGAAAAAAATCCAATCACGTTGTCATGGGTGCGGTTTGTAACGGCGTTGTAGGACACTTCACGACCATCGCGACGTGAATTTTTCTAAAAATTCACATAAATAGTTATTTAAGTTTGTTTTCCTTTTATTAATTTACACTATGCTATGTAACTACTATTTATTCTAATTCAATTAATGGCATTTGTACTTTTGAAACAAGTCCAAGAGGTCATTTACGCATGGCCTTGTTTAATAAGGGTAAAAACGGATAAATATTCAAAGAGATACCAGAACTTTTTAGCAATTAAAAGTACATTAAAGACAAGGTAAGATTTATATTTAAATTATAATCTGAAAAAAATGGGCGTTATAATCACATAACGGTGATAGAACGTCTTTACACCGTTATATAATGATGTCACGCCGAGTTTGATGTGAATTTAATTGAACTGTTTTATAACAGGGTTTCGCAGAACAATGAGTCTGAAACCCGTTACAGACCGGAAGAGACGAGTTTATCTTCCATGGGGATACCCATCAATTCGTTAACATTAATCACGCAAAACATGTTTCTTAACCACATGTTAAGTGCATTTAACACTGTTAACTAATTAATTGTTGATAAGAGGTCAAATTCATTCAAAAAATCTCAATAATATCGTTTCTCCTCATGTGTTATAAAAACCCTCATGCCCCTTTTCCTTTTCAACAACATTATCTTCTTCATTATTGAGAATTATTCAAATCCATGGCTTGCAACAACAATATCACTCGTTCTTCAAGATTTTGTTTTTCCCTTTCTCCTTGTCAGTGGGACTTCATAAGTCCAAAGTGCAACTGTAGAAGAGCATTGGATTGTAGGTTACATGTTTCAAAATCAATGAGGATACCTAAAAAATCGTATTGCAGGTGTGGTATTTGTAAGTTTTTCGATTGTGAAAGTTTGTTACAGCTATTGTTATATATGAATGAAATAAATAGTATTATGGAGTCTTTTGTGTTTAATTTTCTTATTATGAATTGTCAGTCATGAGTTCTTATTTGTGTAAGATTGTACATGCTTATTCCAAAATACTCAACAAACTATATCAAAATTGAGAGAATTAAATCAAATTTCAACTGCAGTGAAACATGTATAAAAAAAATGGTGAAAACAAGTAGTCATAACAAACAAGATTTCATGATTGACAAGTCATAATAAGCAAATACAAAACTTGTCTGCAGTTACACTTTTGATTATTCATAATAAGGTAGCACAAAACAAACAAATTTTCACAATCTAAAATCATACAAATATCACACATTCAATCAGAAACATATTTGCAATGTAATAAGTTATTAACGTTCCTCTTTGATTTTGAAACGTTAATAGCGTATAATGCCAACATGATTAACATTTGATTAATAAACATGTTATGCGTGATTAACGCTCACAAATTGGTGAGTACCCCTAAGAAATCTGGAGAAAGGTGGATACACCTTAGAAAAGCCAAAACCACAAGGGTACCAATGAGAAAATACTAACGGCAATCAATTCTCAACTAGCTTAGTGTCGTCAGTGAAGTCATCTTTTTCTCCTTTTTAGGTTAGATTAGTAGTTAGGGAAGGAGGATATAATTGGGTTTTATGATGGAAATTGGATGATTGTTAGTTTTTTTTGGTTGTTAGGGTTTGAATGTTGCTTAGTCTAGGTTTGGTGAGTAAAGTTTGAAGGGTAGCTAACTTCATGCTTGAATCTTGAGCTATCCATGAGCTGTGCAGGAGTGAGCTTGTGTTTAGCGGATACATAGACTAGGATTGACCATGAATACCGCGGCGGAGTTGGGTAGTCGGACTATTGTAGTGCGCGAGAGCGAATTCTTGATGTTTGATGATTTGGATGAATTTGGGGAGTGTGTGGGAATGACTTCCTATTGTGATGCAAATCACCCCTTTCATGTACCAACTCGTAGATTTTCATGATTATTCAATTGAAGTTACATTAATCCAAGATTCTTCCTCTCCCTATTGCTCATTTTAATGCTTTATTATAGTTTTTAGCGACTTTACTTGCTTTTATTTAATTAGTTAATTTTTTTTTTCATTATTCAAACCCACCCCCCCCCCCCCCCCCCAAAAAAAAAAAAATAGACCCTCATTAGGCGAATCTCATTTTAAAGACAATATTCAATCACCTACCTCCCTATGGATTCGACCCCTTTAATTTACTCCATTATACTGCCTATTTTGGTTAGTTTAGGAATTAGGATTTTTTTTTCTTGATTCCGACTCCTTAGAAATTAACGATGCCTAAGGGACCAACTGTGTATATATGCGTGCCCTACACACACGTATACTGTGCAAGATGGTTTTCTTTTGAGGAACAATAGACTTTTTGTAGCTAAGAATGGTGTGCGCAAATTATTGATTCTTGAATTACATCCAGGAGGTATTGCACGTCATTTTGGCATTAACAAACTATGGATTTATTGAGTGAATATTTTTATTGGCCTCATATGGCTAGAGATATCCGTCATGTCATATTGCGTTGTGCTACATGTCAAAAAGCAAAGAGTACCTTTCATACGGGTCTCCATATGAGTTTCATCCCATTACTTGTTCTACGACATTCTACAAGGTAATTTCTAAAATTCTTACTTCAACTAATACAACATATGGTGGGACAAATGTAAATAAAGTCCAAGTAGGTTTAAACCTGAGAGGCATGTTACTGACAATATTTTGTAAGCTATTTGTTGGTTAAAGGCTATGGGAGGGTGCCATCTCGCCAAATGTGTATTCTTTAAGTGGATTTAAAGAAGGCCTATGATTCTTTGGAATAGAGTTTTCTTGAGGGTGATATGTTAGAGCTGAGGGATGCCCAGTAAATCAATTTGAGATACAAATTTTGTATCTCAAATGGCATTTTCAAGTAATTTTGACAAACTTTAAGGGTAGTGATCCGAGCACCAACTTTATAGCGGGGTGTTTTGGTAATTTATTTTCAACAAAATTACAAAATTCCATTTGATATGTTTGCTAAAAAAATCAATTTGATTTACTAGCCATTTCCCGCTAGAGCTGGGCTTTCCTTGCCTATTTGTGGATTTGGTTTTCTTGTGCATCACTACTTTGTCTTATTCTATTTTACTTAATGGTAAGCCTTGTGCTATTTTTTTCATGCTAAGAAGGAGCTTACAAGGAGATCTCATATCTCTTTTTCTATTTGGCTTGGCTATATATGGAGTATCTATCTTTTTCAGTGCATGAAGCAGTTATCTTACAAACCTAAATTTAATTTTTATCTTATGTGTTAGAAACTGGGATTACTCATTTGATGTTTATTGATGACTTTTTGCTCTTTGTTAGGGGTGATAAGGTGTCAATTAATCTATTGTTTGATGCTTTTTTGGATTTTTTACTACTTCAGGACTTGAAGCCAACCTGGATAAGAGTAATATTTACATTGGAGGTTTGGGGAGGATTTGCACTAGGATATATTGGTTGACCTTAGGGTGATTAAAGGAATTTTCCATTTCAAGTGTTTGGGAGTTCCTATAGCTACCAAGAAGCTTTCTTATACTGATTGCAAAAATTTTGTGGAAAAAAATACATGCTAAAGCTAGAAATTAGACTAGTGTTCCGGGCCCACCCAGATGGTCAAACCCGTATTAGTGGGCCCAAAATCCTAGGCCCAGTTATGATAGGGCTAGGGACACATCAGATATTCTACGACGAATGAGATAGTGCCATGTATCAGCGGACTTAGTAAAACCTTGACCAGGTTACTGACACGTGTTATGGGCCAGGCCCACGCATCAACCCAGCTGACTTAGTGAAACCCTAACCAGGGAACCTAATGCCTATATAAGGATCAGTCAAATCATTCCAAAGGTACGCAATATTAAGCACGCAATTCATAGCTCACAAAAACTCACATCACACTAACTCCTTACTCCCGATATCTGACTTAAGCATCGGAGGGGCATTCCCGGGTTCCACCCTCGGGGTTAGCAACCTTTGACTGTTTTGCAGGTTAAAACCCTAGCAAGAAGTGTACGGAGTCCGCATCAATCATATCAAAGATCGTTGACTATTCAACAGAAGTTCCAGAACAGGAATAGATTGGCGCCGTCTGTGGGGAAAAGAACAAAAGACATGACAAATACCAGGGCAAAGGCGACCCAATCCAATCAACCAGAAGAAAATCCCCGTGAATCGCCTAGCCGGCGGGATGCACATGTCACTAACGATAATTCGTCCAATCGGGCGAGTGACCGTCATCGTCGCGAAGAGCAGATGGTCTCAGGAAAGGACTTCGAAGACATCGTGACGGCGATGAACAACAAATTTCAAAAGAGCTTACAAGAGCTGAAAGACAGCATACCTGCGCTGATTGGACAACAGAGGCCTCCATCCTAGGCCGCTGCTCCATCAAGGGGCCCCATCCCTAGCCGGGTAACGGGGGCGTGATCACAGAGAGGTTCCCAAACCGGGGACGCTCGAGGAATCATCAACTCTCGGCATGACGATGCCCGAAATATCATTGGGACACGTCGCGCACAAACGCCTCGGATGCCAGGGAGATCATCGAGAATAGAAGGCAAGAAACACAAGTCCAACCAAGGAGGTCACCAAGGAGATCTCATCATACCACTGCTAGAAACCCGAGGTCATTTGTTATCCCTAACTGGAAAGAGGGCATACGACACTCCCCAGTGGTCGAGCAAGAGCGACCAATAGGAACGCTCACCTTCAAAACTCTATTTAGCCAAAGGCTTCTGTATACCACTGATACAAAGAAGGTGAAAGCCCCCACCATCGAGCCTTTCTTAGGAACTACTGATCCTGCTGATCACATCGCTGCCTACAAGGCTCAAATGGCAGTGCAAACGAGTTGTGAAGCAAGCTGGTGTCGATACTTCCCTACTACCCTCAAGGGTCTGGCCCTGACGTGGTTCACAAAGCTCCCATCGGGTCTCATCAGTAGCTTCGCCATCTTGGAAGCCATGTTCCTTAGTCACTTCGTGGCTCGAAAGAAACAAAGAAAGACAAGCATCCACCTAATGGCCTGCCAACAAGGGGAACATGAATTGTTGGGAGACTACCTCAAGCGCTTCAACGCTGAACTACTCCAAATACTCAACGTTGAAGATTCAGTGGCCTATGCAACGTTCATGTCTGGATTAAAGCGCGGTAAGTTTAAGTTTTCCTTATTGGAAAATGAAGTGTCCTCGTATACTAACGCGATGGACAGAGCATGGAAGTATGTGCAAGAATCAAACATCAACAACCCTGTTGAGAAGTCTGAGAAAAAGGATGGAAAAATGAAAGGGCCCCATCGAGGTGAAGGACCTAACCGGACGTCTGACTCGAGGAAAGATGTTCGTGATGGTGGTATGGATCCTAGATACAACACCAATAGGCGAGATATCTTCTTGGACATTAAAAACCAAGATATTCTCCCCAAGCCTTTGCTTGTTCGCACACCCGTCGGCAGGAGGAATCTCAAGCTTTGGTGTGAATATCATCATGAATGTGGTCACACCACAAAGGACTGTAGAGAATTAAATAAAGCTCTCGAGAAGCTAGCAGACCAAGGAAAACTAAACTCTTATCTCTCGAATGATGGAGGGGAAAAAAGGCAAAAGCGTAGTCATAGCGCAGAGTCTGATGGAATTATTAATGTCATATCTTAGATCCCTACCGAAGTTAGTGTTTGTAATAAGGACCCTAACAGGGTCAAGTTTCTTTGATCATCCTCACTAGACTTATTTTTTCGTTTGTAATAAGACCAAAGCATGGTCGAGTTTCTTCTTGTTATCATGGAAATAACATTCGCAATAATAAAACCCTAACAGGGTCGAGTTTTGTTCATTAGCTTATAAAGCCCTAACGGGGTCGAGTTCAGTGTTATTACTTTAATTCTTAATAAAATGAAACCCTAACCGGGATGATAAGCCCTACTCAATGTAGGCACCCATCGAGGAGTATGGGGAAGGCCGGACAGGTACCTCATCGAGTGTCTGGGGCTTATTATCCCTAGGGTCCTTGATAGCGTCACCTTGGCTAGCACCAAGCCCTACTCAACGTAGGCACCCATTGAGGAGTATGGGGAGGCTGGACATGTACCTCATCAAGTAGCTAGGGCTCATTAGCCCCAGGGTCCTTGATAGCATCACCTTAGGCTAAAACAAGCCCTATTCAACATAGGCATCCATTAAAGGAGATGGAGTGGCTGGACAGGTATTCAAAGTCCCAGGGGCTCATTAGCCCCTTGGCTTTAGAATAGCTCTTTAGGCCAATGAATAAGCCCTACCCAGAGTAGGCACTCGTCAAGGCAGATGGGGGGCTGGACATGTATCAACCATGTCATGGGGCTCATTAGCCCCTGAGAGTCAGTTGATCATCTTAGGCATAAGCCCTATTCAACATAGGGATCATCAAGGAAGATGGGGGACTGGACATGTATCAACCATGTCATGGGGCTCATTAGCCCCCAAGACTCTGTTGATCATCTTAGGCCAAAGCCCCACTCAATGTGGGCACCCATCAAAGGAGATGGGCAATCAAAACACATTTCTCCTAATTACTTCCATCACACTCGAGGTAAGGGGAAGACCCTCGAGGTTATCAGGGCAATCCTTTCCTTGCACCTCTATCACGGTCAAATTAAAGAGGACCCTCGAGGTCACTAGGAAGGCTTTGTCCCACAAGGTCTATCATGTTCGCCCTCGAGGTAGAAAAGGACCCTCGAGGTAAAAAGTATCAACCCATGGGGCTCATTATCCCCTAAGACCTAGTTGATCATCTCAAGCCAAAGCCCCATTCAGCATGGGCACCTAATATGAAAGTAGAAGCATTTGCTTCTCAAGGTACATCCCTCACAGTCGAGGTAACGGAAGACCCTCGAGGTACAAGGAATCCTTGAAAAGATCAACACTTAGAAAATTTCATGGAAGTTCATGTAAAGAAGTTCCTAACGGACGTGGAGAGTATGATCACAGTCGAGGTAAGAGGACACTCGAGCTCATAAAAGTGTCCCCTAACTTTTACCCTCACCGCGACCCAAGTGACCATGGTCGAGGAAGGTTAACATGTTCCACTTGATATCCAACGTCCAAAGTTTCCCGTTCCACACCAAGCGTGGGCCTAATAAATCAACAATTGCATAGGGAATACATCACACTCGAGGTAGACGAAAGATCCTCGAGGAAAAGGGAAGCCTGGAAAAGAAACACTTGGACATATTTCAAAATATTTCATGTAGAAAGTCCTTAATGGTCGCGGAAGGGACGACAACAACCGAGGTGAGATGACCCTCGAGTTTAAAATAAGGCCCCGAGCATTTCCATACCACGACCGAGGTCACCACGGTCGCAGAATGCTAACAAGGCACCATACTTAGAACAATTTCAACAATAAAACTCAAGTGAAGTGAGCCCCTCACGGTCGCGGAGAATACTATCATTGTAATACCCCACATTTTCACTTCTTTTAAAAGTAATAATTTTTGTGATTTAAATAATAAAAACATTATTTATTCATTTTTGATAACTAAATTTTGAAATAAAATATTTGAAATGAATGTTGGACGCCACGTTATTTTTAGAGAAAAGACTCTACTTTATATTATTAATCTATTTTTTTCGTTTTCAATAATAAATTTACCTATTTTTGAAATATGTTAATTTGTTTGATAAATTTCTATTAGTGATTTATTTTCACTAATTGGTTTCCAAATATATATAGCTATTTAGTTGAAAGTCTTTGGGATATAATACCCTTAAATTTTTGTGCTTTATTTACGTGAATATATTTTGTGTATTTTAATTATTTAATTGTTTACTTTTATACGTCTTCTTTATTTAATTTTAATATTTAAATAATCATGAACATATGTATCTAAAACGAAATTTTTGTTTTAACTGTCATGATCTTAAATAGGTATAATTATTATTTTTTCAATAATATATATATATATAAATTTTCGTATGTATATATATATATGTGTGTCTTCCTTATACATTTAGTATTTGCCGTTAATTTACGTATTTGCGTTATATTAATATTTACATGTAGTTATGTCATTTTTTTGAATATTAAGTATTTATTTAGGGAATTTATCTTTAACCTATTTTCGGATTTAACTAGATGTTTAACAAAAAAATAATATTTGGATGATAATTATCCTAGGTGGCCGGTTGGCCTAGGGTGCCAAAATGATAGGAACTCTTGGTATTTTAATTCTTATGAGCATTCAACCTCACTAATGAGCTAATTAATCAATTAATTAATTATTTAATAAAAAAAAGAAGGTTAGAGAACCTCCTAGAATGCCGGCCCCTCATACTCCAAGAGTGAGTTGAGACTCTTGGGCACCTCACCATAAGTATATGAGCTTAATGCTAATTAAGTGTTAATTAAACCTAAATTAACTAATTGATCTTAATAAAAAAAAAAAATAATAATAATAATTATAGCATGCCACATCTTGATGGCCGGCCAAGGCAAGGAGGAAGGAGGGGGGGGGGGAGTTTATGATAAGGTTTAACTCTTGGTTTGCTTGGTTTGTAACCCCCATATTCAATGCCTAATTAAACCCCTAATTAAGCATGTCATCATGCATGTTTTAAATGGCAAAACCTCTCCCCTTCTCCTCATTATTTTCCACGGCTGATCCAGCCTGTTTGCTGCCCATTTTTCTCCTATAAAAGCACATTAAGAGTACTCCTAAAACACCTAGCAACTTCTCTCTAATTTTTCTCTAAAGTTTACAAGAAGAGCATAGGGTAATCTTTGGATTTTGGGCACTTAGGTACCATCTTTTCTTCAAGTTTCTAATCCAAATATCAAGGTCACTAACGTTTAACCCTCCTATAGTAGTCACATGAATAGTAGTTCCGAATTTCCGATTACAATACAATCAAAATGGACTAGTATAAGTTATATAGTAATTTTATCGGTAATATGCTAATTTTAATGTTTGGAACAAATATTTTTATGGGTAATAATTCTGAAATTTTCGTGTGAAATGGGATGTATTTTGGATGATTTTTATGGGTATTGGAGTATTATGATGGATTTGATATTTAGGTGCATGTTTATATGAAATTGTAATGTATGAATATTTATCCATTTATTTAAATTAAAAAAAAACGTGTGGGTCATGTACATAAGGGACGAATTTTGGCTTGAATATGAGACTAAGTTTTTGATCTTATGATGCTTGATGCTTGTTGGTATTATTGATTATGTTGTACAATTATTTTTGTCGAAACGATTAATTTTACCAATTCGATTTGAGCCTAAAAAGAGGCAAAATGCTGCCGAAATTTTTAGTGAAATTTTAATGATATTATAATCTGATTTTTAGGCTTGGATATTGGATTTTCGTGAATTAGATGATTCATTTATAATTGATTGTATAAATTGTTAATTGTGAATTAAATTGTAAAATAAATAATTAAAAAAACTTATGCCAGCCTAACCTGCTGGCCGTGTGATATCATGTAGTTATAGCATGTATTGAATATTTATTTCTAAGCTTAATATTTAATTGGTAGTGTTATCGGTAAATTTCGGTGTAAATAGAATTAATTAAATAAATTTTGGCTTGAATTTACAACATTTATAAAATCTGGGCAGCAGCTCTTGAAGCTTAAAAATTGGTTATTTTTAATGTTTTGGACCCCTAAATGTTGTAGTAAATGTTGCTAGTCGTTAGGACTTGCTAAAATAAGTTTCGGGTTAATTTGCAATTTGTAATTGAACTTCCGATAACATTATATACATTGTGAAAAAAAAAAAATAATATTAACACTAAGAATGGATGGATGATGTATGATGGTATTTGGAATTTAATTACTCAAGATAAGTGGGTAATTGTGGTATAGTTTGGATGTTGGAATTTAAATTGTGAGAACAATGTTAATACTCAATATTTTGCTAAGTGAAATTTAAATTAATTAAAGATTTAAAATTTAATTAAGATGACTTGTTGATAGTATGGAGCCATTGGGCTGCGGGATTCAATGGTTAGATCAGTTATATTTCTTGGGCTGCGGGATCCAAGAACAATATTTATTTACCTGGGTTAATTGTTGTCGTCCGGGAGTTCGGGAGGTGTAAGACCATATTTTGGGCATCCATCCGGCACCGGGAGTTTGGCCATTCTTAGACCAGTCGGCTGCGGGATCAACTGTGGTAGTGTAAGTCCATATTTTGGGCATCTATCTGACAAACCTTAGGAAGTGGTACTGCGGGATACCACTCTGGATCGTTCCATCTACAACTAATTTAGTTTGGATAATAAATAAAAGGAATCATTATTTATTTAAAAAAAATTAAAATTAAATTAGATTAAATAATTATTAATATTCGAAATATTAGTTGGAATGCCATTTGTGATATTATTTTACTTCTCTTGTATAGCTAATTTATATTTTGCAGGAGAATGGGATTCGAGGTAAGTCATACATGTTTATATGTTTACCTGGAATATATGATGACTGTCTGTATTGTGAGTGGCGTGATTTTCTGTATTCCTATTTTTGTGAATTTCTATGTTGGGGAGAACTGTTAGTTACTCGCCATTGACAGTGGAGTTGTATTCATTTTTCAGATGCTGACTAACCGCAGGATTTAAAAGGCTTGGGCAGTGTGTGTGTGAGGATTGGTATTAGGGATCCTTTCCATTAGTTTAGACATCCCAGTTTGTATGACATGGCCAGAATTCCCTAGTTTATGATTTCTGTTTAAGTAGTTTTGATTTTTAGACTTATGCATAGGTGTTTATACCTTGTACTTTGGACTTGTAATGGTATTGAACTTTCTTCGATCGGACTTTAATGATTTCTTTTGGGTTATGTTTTCTTAGAACTTAAGTGGCATTCCCGTCTAGCGCCCTATCTTCCGCTTGTATCCTCTGTTTTTAAGGACGGGGTGTTACAATCATGGTCGTGGAATAGCTTCGCCTCAATCACCTCGTTGATCATTCAAGAGAATTCTCTGACTACATCTATCACAGTTGAGGTGGAGGGGACCCTCGAGGTTTCTAAGGGGGGTCACCAAACTTTACCTCTTCCGCGACCAAGGGGACTACGGTCACGGAGGATGGAAGTGGTACTAACACTCAGAAGAAGGCTTTTGGAATTCATGTGGGGAAATTCTTAACGGTCGCCGAAAGTATACTCACAGTCGAGGTAGTAGGACCCTCGAGTTCAAAAGGTGGTTCCAAGTTTATTACCTCGACCAAGGTAACCACGGTCGCGGAATGCTAGCAAAACCACAACACTTAGAATTTTCTCGTAAATTCATGAAGAGTCCATCACAGCAGGTGGTGACCCCATGGTCGTGGTAAGAACTCTAGGGTCGAGGTAACCACACCCAAGTACTCCAGCAGGTGGCCATAGCCTCGTTTGGTCGAGGTAAACACCCCTCGATCGAGGTAAACATCCCTCGATCGAGGCAAGCACCCCTCGATCGAGGTAGACATCCCATGATCAAGGGGAAATGCAAACCTTGTTGATCTATGGTTAGGTCGAGCACATTAAAGTGAAGCTACCCTAGGGTCGAGGAGCACTCCATCTCGGTCAAGAGTTGCCTCGATCGAGGTAGCCATCATCAAGTCAACCACAACAAACCTCACACATCACGCCTGTCTTGCATGAATTTTTGGAGGACCCTCGAGGCGAATCTAGGGGCATTACTAATAAGCCCATGGTTGAGGGATTCCACTATGGTCGAGGTAATCATCAGATAGAACATTTTCATATTGGTCGAGGCATGCCCCACTTGGTAGAGGGGTATGGTCGAGGTAGCCAAGGGGCATGTTGGTCGAGGGGTATGGTCGAGGTAGCTAGCAAAGCATGTTAGCTGAAGCTATGGGTGAGGGGACACCCTCACGGTCGAGGTGCCCCTCGGTCGAGGTGCACTATACCAAGGCCCAATCCCATACGGTCGAGGTAAGCCTCAGGCACCAAAAGGATCACACGGTCGAGGCAACCATGACTATAGCTACGCGTCACAACGATCGAGGATTCCTCACTCCTGGCATCCACACGGTCGAGGTGGACGTTAGGCAGGCCACGAAGCATGTTGGTCGAGGGGTGTCCCTCACGGTCGAGGGGACCCTCGATTGAGGTGTTGTCCCTCGAGGCACACCCAAGGACCACGCTGCATTGCAATAGAGTATGTTGGTCGAGAAAACTCCATCACGGACGAGGACCATGATCGAGGTAGCAAGCGAGACAGCTTGGAGAACTTGTGGGTCGAGGAAGCATCCTCACGGTCGAGGTGCCCCTCGATCGAGGTGCCTTCATGAAGCATCCTCACGGTCGAGGCTGTACCGGGGTCTGATTTGATGCCCCGACTGCAAACACCAATAAGTCCTTTGTTTCAAGTCGGGATTGATCGTATGACCCACCGTTGGAAAGCTCTTTGAATCTAGTTTCCAATGCCGCTGGAATCGCTTGAATCCGATATTCATAGGTCGAGTTATGTCCAAAATAGTGAGAGGCGGTCATCCTACCTCGAGGAGTCCTCAACGGTCGAGGTGCTCCTAACTCGGTCGAGGTATCTCCTCACCATCGAGGTCTACCCCCTTGAGGTGCATTTAAGAGCGTCATGGCTCCAAGTAATTGTTGGTCGAGGTATAAGCAACGATCGAGGTGTATGTCGTGGTCGAGGTAGCATATGGGTCGAGGTAGCATTTACCTCGAGGTAGCATGTTGGTCGAGGTAGCATATGGGTCGAGGTAGCATGTTGGTAGAGGTAGCATATGGGTCGAGCATGTTGATCGAGGAAAGGTCCATAGGGTCGAGGCTGTACCGGGTTCTGATTTGATGCACCGCCTTCGAACGCCCATAACTCCTTCGTTTCAAGTTGGAATTGAGTTTATGACACACTGTTGGAAAGCTCTTTGAATCTAGTTTCCAATTCCGCTGAAATCGCTTGAATCCGATATTTATATCTCGAGTTATGTCCAAAATAGTGAGATGTGTTCATCCTACCTCGAGGAGTCCTCAATGGTCGAGGACACCCCACGGTCGAGGTAACACATTCATGGTCGAGGGGAATTCCTCACCATCGAGGGTCATCCACCATGGTCGAGGTGACCAACCTCGAGGCACAGCCATGGGTCCCGTTGTAGCTCACTTTTCGAGATATTCTGCTCGACATCCAACGTCTAAAGTTTCCCGTTCCACGTCGAGCGTGGGGCTAATTGTTCCGGGCCCACCCAGATGGTCAAACCCATATTAGTGGGCCCAAAATCCTAGGCCCAGTTATGATAGGGCTAGGGACACATCAGATATTCTACGACGAATGAGATAGTGCCACGTGTCCGCGGACTTAGTAAAACCTTGACCAGGTTACTGCCACGTGTCATGGGCCAGGCCCACGCATCAACCCAGCTGACTTGGTGAAACCCTAACCGGGGAACCTAATGCCTATATAAGGATCAATCCAATCATTCCAAAGGTACGCAATATTAAGCACGCAATTCATAGCTCACAAAAACTCACATCACACTGACTCCTTACTCCTGATATCTGACTTAAGCATCGGAGGGGCGTTCCCGGGTTCCATCCCCCGGGTTAGCAACCTTTGATTGTTTTGCAGGTCAAAACCCTAGCAAGAAGTGTACGAAGTCCGCATCAATCACATCAAAGATCGTTGACTATTCAACAGAAGTTCCAGAACAGGAACAACTGGCAAATTGTTTTTTTTTTTTTTTTTTTATGTTGGAAGGCTACAGCTGGTGAGGACCATTCTTCAAGGTATGCAGTCCTTTTGGGATTTTTTTTTATTTTGCCTAAAAAGTTAATTAAAGAAGTGCAACATTTCTATAGATGCCTTTCATGGACTGGAGATATTTCGTCTTAAAAAAACTTTTGTGTCTTGGGAACACATGTGTTTACCTAAGAGAGCTGATGGCTATAATCGTTGAGAGATGTCTATTTGGAACAAAGCTATAGTGGTGAAATTGTTATGGCACATTTCAGCGAAAATAGATGGGTGAAGTGGGTGCAATGCTATTATGTGAAGCAAATGGGTATTGAGGTAGTTAAAGCAGAGGATAGGACAAAATCCTACCTATTAGGCAATTGATTCAATTTCAAGGCATTGGTAGTCGACCATTATCTTTAAGAAAATTACTATTAAATTGATTTGTTTTGGATTGAACGAGTTTGGACCAGGCCTATGATAAAAGGGATTTTCACCAAATAAAAACCCTCGTCATAGTAAGAGTGGGGATGTCGAACACGGGGAAGGTACGTCGCAACTAATCTAGGCATGAGCATTAAACGAGCTAGGTCAAGTGATGGTCGCGAGAGGTGGAGAGAACTACGGGAACTAATTAAAACTACACTATGAAAACAAAAATAAAAGGGGCTAGGGTAAGAGATCCACAACTCATACCACCATGAATTATGAATCAATCGAAACTTATACTTAGGTCATGGATAAGGGGAGGTCTTTCTAAGATCACACTACTCTTTCAAGCTAGTGTGACGACCGGAAAGACATACACAAACCTACTTTCATGGTGGAACATCTAATTAGTCATAAGCACAAATCATGAAGACCGGTAACTTTCCCTTGATCGAAGGCCCAACTTTCGTGGTGCTTCCATCAAAATGTATTAAATTTCTGATATTATAGAAAAATGTAAACAAAAACACTTCTTACCATAAAACTTTAAATTTAAGATTATTTTTATTAGACCACAACATTAATTATTTGCCATGAATTAGCTATTAATGAAGATATTTCTTATAATTTTTGCTTTTAGAACACTTAAGGTATATTTTAGTACGTATATTGCAGTAAAATATTAAAAATTAAAGGGCGTTATAAGCTTCTCAACCCGTTGGGTCAACCCGAACCCAAAAAATTTGGGTTATAAAAAAGTTAATAATACTGACCCAAACCCGCTGACACCCAACCTGGTACAACATGAACTCGCAACTATTTTACACCAATCCGACCCGACCCGTTTGACAGGTCTAGGTGTACACATCTTTTTCAGTTTTCTCAGAGATACCTATCAAGTAATTAAAGTTGATCACGCATAACATGCTTGGCCACCTTTATTGACAACGTTAATTATGAGTTGGCTGACGTTAGTATTTTCTCATTGGTACCTCTATGGTTATGGTTTTTTAAGATGTATGCACCTTTTTCTAGATTTCTCAAGGGCTACCCAAGGAAAAAAATCCAGTCACGTTGTCATGGGTGCGGTTTGTAACGGCGTTGTAGAACGCTTCACGACCATCGCGATGTGAATTTTTCTAAAAATTCACATAAATAGTTATTTAAGTTTGTTTTCCTTTTATTAATTTACACTATGCTATGTAACTACTATTTATTCTAATTCAATTAATGGCATTTGTACTTTTGAAATAAGTCCAAGAGGTCTTTTACACATGCCCTTGTTAGTTTAAGGGTAAAAACGGAAAAATATTCAAAGAAATACCAGAACTTTTTAGCAATTAAAAGTACATTAAAGACAAGGTAAGATTTATATTTAAATTATAATCTGAAAAAAACGGGCGTTATAATCACATAACGGTGATGGAACGTCTTTACGGCGTTATATAATGATGCCATGCCAAGTTTGATGTGAATTTAATTGAACTGTTTTATAACAGGGTTTCGCAGAACAATGAGTCTGAAACCCGTTACAGAACGGAAGAGACGAGTTTATCTTCCATGGGGGTACCCATCAATTCGTTAACATTAATCACGCAAAACATGTTTCTTAACCACATGATAAGTGCATTTAACACTGTTAACTAATTAGTTGTTGATAAGAGGCCAAATTCATTCAAAAAATCTCAATAATATTGTTTCTCCTCATGTGTTATAAAAACCCTCATGCCCCTTTTCCTTTTCAACGACATTATCTTCTTCATTATTGAGAATTATTCAAATCCATGGCTTGCAACAATATCACTCGTTCTTCAAGTTGTTTTTTTTTCTCTTTCTCCTTGTCAGTGGGACTTCATAAGTCCAAAGTGCAACTGTAGAAGAGCATTGGGTTGTAGGTTACATGTTTCAAAATCAATGAGGATACCTAAAAATCGTATTGGAGGTGTGATATTTGTAAGTTTTTCGATTGTGAAAGTTTATTACAGCTATTGTTATATATGAATGAAATAAATAGTATTATGGAGTCTTTTGTGTTTAATTTGCTTATTATGAATTGTCAGTCATGAGTTCTTATTTGTGTAAGATTGTACATGCTTATTCCAAAATACTCAACATACTATATCAAAATTGAGAGAATTAAATCAAATTTCAACGGCAGTGAAACATGTATAGAAAAAAATGGTGAAAATAAGTAGTCATAACAAACAAGATTTCATGATTGACAAGTCATAATAAGAAAATACAAAACTTGTCTGCAGTTACACTTTTGATTATTCATAATAAGGTAGCACAAAACAAACAAATTTTCACAATTTAAAATCATACAAATATCACACATTCAATCAGAAACATATTTGCAATGTAATAAGCTATTAACGTTCCTCTTTGATTTTGAAACGTTAATAGCGTATAATGCCAACATGATTAACATTTGATTAATAAACATGTTATGCATGATTAACGCTCACAACTTGGTGAGTACCCCTAAGAAATCTGGAGAAAGGTGGATACACCTTAGAAAAGCCAAAACCACAAGGGTACCAATGAGAAAATACTAACGGCAATCAATTCTCAACTAGCTTAGTGTCGTCAGTGAAGTCATCTTTTTCTCCTTCTTAGGTTAGATTAGTAGCTAGGGAAGGAGGTATAATTGGGTTTTATGATGGAAATTTGATGATTGTTAGTTTTTTTTGTTGTTGGGGTTTGAATGTTGCTTAGTCTAGGTTTGGTGAGTAAAGTTTGAAGATTAGCTAACTTCATGCTTGAATCTTGAGCTATCCATGAGCTGTGCAGGAGTGAGCTTGTGTTTAGCGGATACATTGACTAGGATTGACCATGAATACCGCGGCGGAGTTGGGTAGTCGGACTATAGTAGTGCGCGAGAGCGACTTCTTGATGTTTGATGATTTGGATGAATTTGGGGAGTGTGTGGGAATGACTTCCTATTGTGATGCAAATCACCCCTTTCATGTACCAACTCTTAGATTTTCATGATTATTCGATTGAAGTTACATTAATCCAAGATTCTTCCTCTCCCTATTGCTCATTTTAATGCTTTATTATAGTTTTTAACGACTTTACTTGCTTTTATTTAATTAGTTTATTT
Source organism: Salicornia ramosissima (assembly GCA_951394345.1). Taxonomy (NCBI): domain Eukaryota; kingdom Viridiplantae; phylum Streptophyta; class Magnoliopsida; order Caryophyllales; family Amaranthaceae; genus Salicornia; species Salicornia ramosissima. The sequence continues at coordinate 34,300,012 of OX596237.1, forward strand.
TTTTTCATTATTCAAACCCCCCCCCCCCAAAAAAAAAAAAATAGACCCTCATTAGGCGAATCTCATTTTAAAGACAATATTCAATCACCTACCTGTAATACCCCGAAAATTCGGGATATTTTAAATTTTTCATAATTAATTAAATATATAATTAATTAACTATTTAATTGATTATTATTTAATTAATTATTAATTTGTTGTAGCAATCTAATTAATTTGATCTTGGCCCGAACCTTTTTATTTTCTCTTGCCAAAACCCGAGCCCAATTATTTCCTTTGTCTTGATACCTCACGGCCCACCCCTCCATGCTCTCCTCTAATTAATTTCTTTTGACCTATATTATTATAAACTCTTATCTATTTTTGACTAAGTCTATTAATCCTAACCTTGTTTCCTATTATTGCTACTAAATTTTAGGAGGTAACAACCCCCTATTACCCTTCTTCACTCACGGCCCCCATACATCCTCTCCTAAATAATTTATTTAATTTGCTAACCAATTTTATTAATTATCATATCTACTTTGAACCTATTCTAAAAACCCTATTTTTATTCTAACCCTTCCTATTCTTGTTACTAGATTTTAGGAAGTCAAAACCTCCCTATTATTGTTGATTCCACACAGCTAAACCAAGTAAACAACAACCTAAAATTGTTCAATTATTTTTCCTTCAAAGATCAATCAATAAATTGTTCTTAACCCTTTCTATTGCTCCAACCCTTAAAGATTGATCAAGAATCTTAACACTAGTGGAAAAAACCCTATCTGCTCCGCTATTGCCCCGGAGCAGCATTGACCGGAGCAAATAGACATGTATTATCTGCTCCGCCATTTTGGTAATAGCGGAGCAGATAATACAATATCTGCTCCTTTATTTTAGGAATAGCGGAGTAGATAATACAATATCTGCTCCTCTATTTTAGGAATAGAGGAGCAGATAATACACTATCTGCTCCTCTATTTTAGGAATAGAGGAGCAAATAGTAAGATTTTTTATTTTAAAAAAAATTACACTGGCTGCTTCCAGCCCCTCCCCCATTGTCCAACCCCCTTCACAACTGCTTCTAGCAACTTTCACCAACTAAACAACTAGTTTATCCCATTCACAAAAAAAAAAAAAAAAAATCACAAGTAGGAATAACTCATAATGGAATTGAGTTACACATTAAAAAAAGGAAAAAGAAATAAAGTAACTAAATAGTAGGTATACTAGCTACCAAATACAAAAATAGCGTAATTTAAATCTAGCTACCAAATGAAACTTTGGACATGGAGTTGTAGAGAATTGTCTCAATAATCCTTTGATTTAGTATTGTTGAAGGAATCCTTCATTCAATTCCTTGATGTGTCGAGAACCTAATTAGAGGCACTATCAACATAAATAAAGAAACATGAGTTAGGTTATGAAAAATGTATATCAGTTTATATAAAAAGATTAGTGTACTTAAAAGGAAAAGGCTTAGTCAAACAAGACAATTAAGCCATATCAGGAAAAAAAAATTAGACAAAAAACCCTATGTTCAGTTAGAAAAAATCCAAATAGATACAGGATGTATCCACAACCTATGTGTTTGAATTTCTTCTTTGTTACGGAACAAAAGAGATTGTCACCTTATTCAAATTTCATTTGCCACAGATAGAATCAGGATGTATCCACAACCAGAATGATAACAAATCTGATAATGACACTACTAAACTTCATTCTTTTCCTAATTTAATCCTCTTATACTTATAACATAAAGTTCTCTCTGTGTTTATCTTGTCATTTTCTTCCACTTTCAGTCTCTCTGTCACCATCTCATTACCAAATGGCATCAATCAATCAATTTTCAAGGGACATGCACAATGCTGAGATGGTACAACAACTTGTCCCAAATTAGGAATAACAGGATACATATGATAATTCATGTTCATTTCAACATCAGAATTGGAAAAAGTAAACTCATAAAAAGTCCATAAATTGTAGAAATAACAGGACAAATATGATAATTTAAGTTCATTTCAGCATTTAAAGTTCCCAAACGAACCATAGATTAACATATATCCTAATAGTTTACCGACCAAACATTTTACTCATAAACTAGTTGAACAATGCTCATCAAATTTATAAATTAAAAAAAAAAAATCTAGAGTTAGTGAGCATTATCACTTAAAAAAAAGGTGTAAACAAAAGCATTTATGTAGGGGAATGCTTCTTGCTTGAAATGCTAAGCTTATTTCTTGCATAATAGGGTGACACAATAAATAAAAAGAATGCTTAAATACCTTCTTTTTTTGTCCATCGTGAGTTTTACTTTGCACTTTCTTGCAAATTAAGAAGGCCAGCAGCTATAGGAAAAACTATGTATTTAGACAGAAGTTGTGACAAAACAACAGGCTAATCTTCTAATTATTCAGCCATGAATGTTTGCGTATATTATAATATATAAAAACAAAAAGTATGAAGATAGACTAAACAAAAAAAAATGACCTTGATCTACTCTTTCGTTATCAACTATTACTTGACAACAACCTTGAAACAGATCGAGTTGTTTTAATGCCACATAGAGATGGTTAACTATTGGGCTGATGTATAACAATAAAATGCACCTGAAATTGTTTTTAAAAAGTAAAATATTCCAGATTTAGGTCTAAAGAAAATTAGAAAGGATACAGAGAAAGAGAGCAAAATTTGCTTATATATAAGAAGCTAATGATAATGTACTTTCATTGACGAGAGCTTAATTATTTTATAATTTTCTCCATTCGAGCAACAAGCAACATCACAAAACAATAATATAGTAATGATATTTAAATCAAAAATAGAAACTTCTATCAAATAATCAAAATGAATCATGTAATTAGATATTAAAGTAGAAACTTGTACCTAAAAAGAAGGAAAAACCAATATCAAAGTAGCTAAAAATAAAACACCTAACTTCAACCTTATATCCAATTAACAAATTAGTCATGTAATTTGATCCAAATTCAGCTTAATTGTACCCCAAAATAAATATGGTAATAAAAAATGAAAGTATCCAAAGATTCAGGAAAAAATGGATAAATTGGAGATGTTTTAGCTAAGCAATAACACGTGGTTTACAATGTTGCGTGATTCATGCATTGCTTACCACTCGTCTTCTTATTCAAATCCCAATAGGTTTTGGGAGATGGAGGCATATGAAAGGGTGGCAAACTGGCGATGTCTTCATATCACCAAGACCATTTTGGGTACAAGATTTCTGAGACAAGAAAAATTCAGCAACGAGTCCTCAAAAGTACACCCAAAACATGAGTCAGAGACATACAAGATTGAGTGTATACCTTAAGGGTAATCTTCATATCACCAAGACCATTTTGGGTACAAGATTTCACCACACCAACAACCTATATTAATCAAAGCAAATTGTAGCGCAGATTAACTCAAGATATTGAATAAACAACTATTTTAAGCATCTCTTCTTTGTGCACATTTACTTGTTTTTCAAGAGTCTCCATCACATAATCAATTTCAAGCATGGAAAATAAAATAGAAATACATTAAAGCATGTAACTGTTTAATAAGTTTCTACATATTGTCTCACAATTAGAAAACTAAAAATAAGTAGTAACTACCATACACAAGTGACTAATATCATCAAACTCAAACCCCTGATCCAGAAATTTTAGGGTTTTACTAAACAAAAAATGCTTGTTTTCTAAGACATCTAATGATCTAAACAAAGAAATTACATTTGGTGCTTCTAGACTAGGCAGGACCTATTAGGCAGTTTGACATGGAGTAAATTTCTCTAATAGTTAGCGATTTAGCGTGTTTTCTCTTTGTGCCAATTGTCCTCCCTCATAATACCTTATTCTAGCAACATGTGTTAAAAAAACCAGTAACTTCATACATGAGTGGATTCAAATATAAAGAGCATATAACACTCAACTTCGCCATGAGCAAATTGCTAATAACCCACCACATCAGATACAATTATTCCCTTGTAAAAATTTCATTTTATGTTCCTGGATTACACCCAAGGGACCAAAAATATTCATATTTATTTTCTATACATTTGAAACATCAACAATGCTCTACTTCCAATCCAATGGGCTTCCATATATTTGACCAAATTAATAAATAAAGTACATAAATCAAACAGAAAAATAGTCTTACAATCTCAAATTATAGGCTTACTTATGTTGAGAGTAAAAATTCAGAATGGTAATTGAGAGTTAGCTTATCATTCTTAAAATAATTTCTTTTAACCAAAAAAACCAACGTATTTCACAACAAATCAATTATCGCCAAATGAATTCATTTAACCAAGTTCAAAACTCAGGAAAAAATGGATAAATTGTAGATGTTTTAGCTAAGCAATAACAAGTGCTTTACAATGTTGCGTGATTCTTGCATTGCTTACCACTCGTCTTCTTCTTCAAATCGCACATTTTCAAAATCTAACCTGCCATTATACCTCAAAAAATTCAAACAACTAATTTGAAACGAAAATCCACAAAAAAACCCAAAAAATTCGAATCAAAATCCTCCTTTGAGCCCAAAAAATTGAACAAAAACTCCAAGAAAATTCAAACAAAACCCCCCCAAAAAATCAAACCAAATCCACACCCCCCAAAAAAAGTCAAATCAAAATCCCTTAAAAACCCAAAGCCCTTAAAAAAAATTACCTCAAAAGGTCTGCTTTAATGGAGGAAAGGCACCAAAAAACCACACCGAACCAAACAACAACAACAACATCATCATCATTAAAAACAACAAATATTTAATTAAAAAAACGCAAAAAACCCCTAAAACAATTTCAATCAGCCGTAAAATTGATAAAATCGAACAATAAAAATTGATAAAAACCCTAGATCAACTGATTATTTGAACCTTAAACACCCAAAACCCTTAAAAAAATCTTACCTCAAAATCTCTGCTTTATTGGAGGATAGGCACCACAAAAACCACGCTAATCCAGTTGAAAGATTTAGATGGAGGCATATGAAAGAGAGAGAGGGAGATGGAGGCATAAAAAAGAGAGAGAGAGGGAGATGGAGATGTAATAACTTGCATTTGTATTTTCGATTTAGGGTAAAAGGCCGGCCCATCTACTTTTTTTATTTTTTTCCCTTATCTGCTCCGTGTTTTATACTAACGGAGTAGATAACATTTTTTTAATTTACTGCTCCGCTACACCAAAAACCCGGAGCAGATACTTGTTTTTTTTAAGTGGAAAATAAATATAATATTTTCTTCTCCACGTTTTTTAAATAGCGGAGCAGATATGAAGTGGTAGATAGGGTTTTTTCCACTAGTGTAAAGAAACCCAAAGAACCGTGAACCTTAGTGTTATTCGAACCTCTCTTGCCCTTTCAAAGGTAATTAGATCTGTTTTACTTAATCAATAGGATAGGTTAGCAATATAGTTGTTAGAATAGGATTGATCATGCCTAGAATAGGTTTAGAATTGTTAGAATAATGTTGTTTATATTGTGAACTAATTATTGTTATATGATATAGTATGTCGTGTGGAGTATATTTCATTCAAGGATTATTTGACTAGTTTAAATTATGTTCTTGCCATGTTTTATGATGAATTTATGATTCTTGCTTACTTAAAATTTAAGAATTAATTATTGAATATTGTTTTGAGTGTCGTGAAACATAGCTAGGTATTTCGAATTATTTCTTGATATAAAAATATGATTTTTATGCAATAATCTTGTTCTGAAATTAATCTTTTGAGATAATCTTGATTGTAATCTTTAATTGATCATGTTATTGTTAATCTTTGAATCGAATTTTGATAATTTTGCTAACCCTTATAAGCCGTGTGGTGTTGATGAATAAAAGAAATTGATTTCGTTCTTGTTTTGTTCCAAGTTTGATGATTTATTGCTTAAAGTATAATTTTATGGTTTAATAGTAAGTTTTAATGAGTAATTATTGATGATTGTGTTTAGTTAATTCAAAGTGCAAATATTGGTTATTTATTCCAAAAAGTCGTGTGGTGTTATTAGAGAAAAAAAAAGAGGATTTTTATCATGTTTTAAGTATTACTTGTTGATGATTGTTAGTTTAAATGTTTAATTGATTCTTGAGTTGATTTATGGAATTGTTATTATGCTATTTGAGGAAACTGAATTAGTTATTGCTTATTAAGGAAGAATGTCGTGTGGTATAGATGACGGATTAGAGTTTTGGGTCAAGTTAAGATGAGCTAGAATTGAATAGAAGTGAAGTCGTGTCATTAAGGAATTGAATTGTGAAAAGGAATTAAGAACATAACAGAATTGAATAGAAAAGATGATTAACTATGAAGTGACCGCCTATCTAGTGGTACAAGTGCCATGAACATAGGTATAGTCAAAGCCACTGTCTTATCTTCGGATTCGGGACAGTTCTTGATCCCAGTGCTTGGGGAGTAGATCTTTGTGGTTGACCTGGCATGAGCAAGGAAAGTTGGGGGGAGTAGATCTTCGTGGTTGACCCCTTACGAGCATATGACTGGTCACGGATTAGCACCTGAACTGAATAGAATAGAAGAGTCAATAGTGGTGTCAAGAAGTCTAGAACGGTGAAAGTTAGTATAGAAGGTCGTGGTTATGAGGATTGTTATGATTGTTTTTCCGCTGTGTACTTGATGATTATGTTTTTGTATGATTTTCTGATGATTGGTTTGTCTGTTTGATTGACCTATGCTAATGATTATGTTTCTAATTGTGTAATACTGATTAAGTAGAACAATCTAATTACTCACCACTAACTGTGGACCCCCCCCCCCAATACCCTTTTCCAGGTACAGGTGGTGATCGATTTGGGCTTCGCAAGGGCTGGGATTGTGAGCTAGCCAGCTTAGTAGAGAACCCTGATGTTTAGTCCTTGATTATGTTTTATTTTTATTAGTGGACTTTCTCTATTTTGTAGTATTTCAGACTTTGGAATATTATGTATTTGGGATTATTTAACAGTTTTAATGAATAATATCTTTAAGATTTAGAGCTTCCGCTGCAGTTTATGAATTTGATCTTAAAGTTTTTAGAAGTTAATAATCTGTAATGTTGTTTTCTCCGAAAACAACACTGCTAAATTACGGTTCGTTACATACCTCCCTATGGATTCGACCCCTTTAATTTACTCCATTATAATACCTATTTTGGTTAGTTTAGGAATTAGGATTTTTTTTCTTGATTCCGACTCCTTAGAAATTAACGATGCCTAAGGGACCAACCGTTTATATATGCGTGCCCTACACACACGTATATTGTGCAAGATGGTTTTCTTTTGAGGAACAATAGACTTTTTGTAGCTAAGAATGGTGTGCGCAAATTATTGATTCTTGAATTACATCCAGGAGGTATTCCACGTCATTTTGGCATTAATAAACTATGGATTTATTGAGTGAATATTTTTATTGGCCTCATATGGCTAGAGATATCCGTCATGTCATATTGCGTTGTGCTACATGTCAGAAAGCAAAGAGCACCTTTCATAAGGGTCTCCATATTCCATAGCCTGTTCCTGATATTATTCAATGGAATAGTGTCATCATGGATTTCATTATTGGCCTTCCTTGTACTCAACGAGGTAAAGACGCAATTATGGTTATAGTTGACAGATTCTCGAAGATGGCTCACTTCGTTCCTTGTGATAAGACTGATGATGCCACGCACATATGCACGCTATATTTTCAAGAGATTGTTTGACTTCATGGTATTCCTAGAAGCATTGTATCTGATCATGATACCAAATTTCTAAGTCAAGTTTGGCGCACCGTGTGGAAGCTTGTTGGCACGGAATTGTTATTCTCTACTTCACATAATCCACAGATTGAAGGGCAAACCGAAGTAACCAACCGTACATTTGGTACTTTGTTGTGTGGGTCAATTAACAAAACGCAGTGTGACTGGGATTTTTTTTGGCTCATGCAGAGTTTGCGTATAATCGAAGCCATTTGAGTACTACTCAGAGGTCTTCGTTTGAAATTGTTTATGGCATCAATCCATATCTTCCAGTGGATTTGGTAAAATTGCCTAAGGAGATATTGGTTCATACATATTCTAAGAAGAGGCTCGAGGTCTTTCAGGAGACATGCAAGCAGGTGAAAGAGCATATTGAGAAGACAAATCAACGCTATGAGGATCGGAGAAAGCGAACAAGCATCACACGAAGCTTACATTCAGTGAAGGTGATCTTGTTTGGTTGCATCTATACAAGGAAAGATTTCCTAGCAAATGCAAGAACAAGCTACTGTAGACACCTAAATGTGTCTCCTCAAATAGAGACTAATGATGAAAGTACCATGTTGCCATAAGGTTCAACTAAGGGGAATTGACGATAAAAATGCAAAATGTACTTCAAATAACTCCTTAAACCATGATCAAACTGCCTTGGTAACAATTATTAGGATTCGCGATGATTACGGGATTTATTTATTTATAGTAGTTAGTTAGAGATATTTTTGGCTTAGTAAAAGTTTATTAGCAGTTTGTTAGGAAGTAGAGATATTTCCCTAAATTTTACATATCACACATGTGATTTGGTTTGAGCTGTGTGATATATGCGTGCAACTAGTGCTTGGGTGTACTCCATGGTGCCTTATTTGTATATAAGGCCATTTCAATCAACAAAAAGACCAGAGTATTTTCCCTAAAGTTAATGAGTTTTCTTATGTTTTCTCTCTAATATTCCTTCAGCAGTGATTGAGTGTTAGTGATTGATTACTTGTTTCAGGAGTGATCCATGTGAATCAAGATCCTACCTTTCGGGTTCAGGAGTGATTGAGAGATAGTTAATTGCTTTAAAGATCCGTTATTTACCAATAAAAGATTCGTTTCTTTATCAAAGATTAAATCATTCTTGTTAATTCTTGAAATCAAGATTGGGTTTTTTTTTCCTGAATATTTAGTTTTCTTGATTAAAGATTACATCATAACCATATTTGTACAAAAAATATCTAAATATGTATCTCAAATAATAAGAATTAATATATAGTGTACTTGAGAACCATATCCAACAAATAAACAAATTAAAAATATTGAACTATATTATTGGACATCCATATTCAATGGAATAAAAAAAAACTAACAATTACCGAATTTTGATATAAGTCAAACAATAAAATTAATTTTAACAGAGACATAAGATAACATCAATGTAAATGTAAAAATTATCAAATAAGAAATATAAAGTAATGGTCTAATAACTTAACGTTATAGAAATATATAGCTTAAAAATAATAGTAGAAAAATACTTAACTTACCTGGTGAAAATGGGTTGAATCGAAATTTGACAAGTTTTAACATATTTGAACAGGTTAAAAATATTTTTAAAAAATGTCAAAACCTGCTATTTATGGGTTTTATTTTTCGGCTTTTACAGGTCGGTCGAAAATTTATAGCTCCATCCAAAATGCATTCAGATTCATTCCGGAACTCATTTCTAGTGATGCTAATATAAGGCTACCAATTATCTGCCACATCTGGAAAAAATAAACTAAAACATTAAAGGAATACAAATAAAAAGACGTAATCAAAATAGTAGCACCTTAAACATTGAAGGAATACCAAAAGAAAAGACATAATTGAAACATCAACACCTTAATTGTTTGAGGCATAATCACACCACAAAGAGTTTGTTAATTGAGTTGAGAGTTGACCTTTTCTTGAATGAATCGCCCAGGAGTAGCGTCCATAGAAATTATCACTCTAATGTAATCATATGCTTTCTTTTGTTCTTTCTCAACACTTCTGATTGTATTCCGTTTGTTATTTTCATTCATGCTTTAATTTATTGGATTAATGTTTCTTCTCACGGCTCTCCCCTATCAAGTCTAAGCTTAATACTGCCTCTGTAACATTTATTTGTAATGATTTGACATTTTTTTTATCTACTTTATGTCAAATTCATTGCAAATAAATTATAACGGATGTAATATAAAAATGGATTGAATGATTTTACTATTTTTTGTCTTTATAATGGCTTTTTCGTGGATGTCTTTTTAGGGTGTTACTAGTTGTTTAT